>OV656872.1:55857455-57146652 GCA_927399465.1 Sarcophaga caerulescens | reverse complement strand
CAAGGGCATTCATCACACTGTTGATCGAGTGATATAAAAGGCAAGATAAAGCGAGCAACGATGATTCACTTAGAATTCAGTCAGTCGTGTATGAAGACACGTTATTCTCGGAGTACGAGTTAAGTTAGTCGTGTGACGACGTCGCGTTGAATTGAGTGAGAAATTCAACCAGTGGTGTGCAGATACGAGATCGAGTAATAATCCAGTCAGACTTGTGTGCAGACAAGTTGCGTGAAGAAAACAGTTGTTAGTGTGGTGCTTACAAAAAAGGTTGTGAGCAAAGAGGAATAACTAACAAGTGTTGTTGTTGCTTATAAAAAAAAGGTTATAAGCAGAGAAATATCACGAACAAGCACATATTGTGGAAGTTATCATTGTATGCGTAGAATAAGTTCGAACAGTGGCACGAAACTTGTGCAGAAAATAAAGAATTAATTAAAAAATAAACACAGATTTATTTTTATTTTATTTGCAATCTACGAGCTCATATTTTTAACGTTTTTAAAAGGTAAAAACGTAACAGTATTAACACGCTAAGTAAATCAAAATTACTTATGGTATTTTTTTCTGCATCCCTCAAAACTCCTCTTCAATATCTTTCTATTATGATTTCTATCCGGTTCATTTCTCTTCAACATCCAGCAGTAGTGTGCCATCATGTTTGCGTTCCACCTTCCTTAGTATCTGTTCTCCATAACCATAATATCTTGCTGGAAACGCTCACCTTGTTCTTCACTTTCGACACCAAGATTCTCAGCAAAGAAGTCAATATGAGAATGCAGATAATGCAACTTTATACTCATATTGCAACCCAGTTTATGGAAGTTGTTGAGCATATCATTCACTATATTTTCATAATCTGGGCTTTTACTATTTCCTAAAAAATGTTTCACTTCCTCTTTAAATGACTTTCAAGCGTTCTCTTCGGTTTTATTCATGATTTTTTCAAATTCATCGTCTTGCATTAACTTCCATACCTCAGACCCAACAAAAATGCCTTCTTTAATTTTTGCATCCGATAAATACTTAAATTTTTCACAGAGGTACATGAAACAGGTACCGTCTTTAAGTAGTGCCTTGTAATAAAAATACTTTTTATTAATTTATTTATTATTAATTTATTTATGAACAGTCGCTAAATGCGACTGTCCATTATCAGGTTTTTATTATGAATCATCTTCTTATTATTACTTAATTATTTAAAACTAAACAAAGCTAAAATATCTTATGTTCTACAATAATATTATGTGTGGGAATATGCTGAGACAGCTAAATACATGCTGTCCCAACATTTATGCAGTGTGGACACATTCATACTACAATGTATGAATATCCAGTTGCATGCAGAAGGCATACACTGGTCGACCAGTCAAACACACTACACCTCCCTTTTTACGGAAGAATAATCAATGTTCAATTCGACATTGATTATTCTTTTACATTTTTGACTTAAAAAAAATTAAAAATATAATATATTTTTTTTTTTAATAATAATAACAATTCTCATTTCAAACAATATTATTTATCAACTAAGTGTGCGATATACACACTTCAGTTGGGTAATTTCTTTACTCTATTTTTGTGAACGGTGAATGATTTACCGTTTGAGTCCGTTAAGGTGATGTTATTTGTGACATCAATTTCCTTAACTCTAAATGGACCCATATAAACCGAGTCCAGCTTGTGTCCTGCGTCATTGCGGACCATAACCGAATCATCAATACAGAGCTCAATAGGTTTAGAACTTTTATTGGAGATCCCTTGTCTCCTTAGTTTAGCACTCTTAATGAGGCTAGCGGCTCTACGTTGCGCCACTTGGAGCCTGAATTTGACTTCTTTTTCATAGGCATCAACATTGTAAAGTGGATCTATGACACCAGTATTAGTAAACTCCATTTCCCTCGGAATTTTCCCGTATATTAACTCAAATGGGCAATATCCGTGGGCTGTGGATGGAGTTGTATTGTAGCAGTATACAAAGAACTTTAGCCAATTATCCCAGTCTGATTTATCCAACGAAACATACGATCTTAGGTACTCATTGAAAGTCCTATGGGATCTTTCAATAGTCCCAAGTGTTTCGTGGTGGTAAGCAGTTGAATGCAATTTTTCTATTTTCAGTAACCCACATAGCTCTGTCAGTACCTGATTTATATATTCAGTACCCAGATCAGTAACTATGGTGTTCATGGGACCATATATCAAAACAAAATGTTCCATTATGGCTTTAGCCACATTTTTGGCTGATTTATTTGCCACAGGGATGGCCACCAAATACTTGGTCAAGTCACACATCACAGTCACAGCATATTCATTTTGCGAGTCAGACCTTGGCAGCGGTCCTATGGTGTCAATTATTACTCGCTGAAAAGCCTTAACCGGTGTTGGTGTGATAACCAAGGGTTCCCTGTTTCTACTGGTTGTCTTATTGGCCTGACACTGAAGGCATTGCCAACATATTTACTTATGTCCCTGGTCATACCCTTCCAATGAAATTGAAGTCGTATTTTCTTTATCATACGGGTTATACCAGGATGTCCACCAGTAAGGGGATCATCATGATACTTTTTCATAACTCTTAATTTTTCAGAATATGTATTTACTTTAATAAGTTTTGGCACGAGCATTATTGTTAAGTCGAAATCTTGCAAGATTTTATTACCTTTATTTTTGAAGGCTTCTATATTTGTTCCTAGGTTGTTGAACATGCTTTCATCTTGTGAAAGTACTAGTGTTGTGAGACCAATATTATTAGCTATTTTTGCAAGCTTTAGAAAGAGGTGACCTAAGTCGACATTTCTATTAATAATAAGGTCTTTCAACTTATATTCAGAAAGAACCTGTTTTCCTTTCTGTATAATTAATTTATTTTTGGTAAAATACAATTTTGGTATTTTACAGTGCTCGCGGGTATTTAGAGTCTCATATATTTTGAGATCTAACGATTCTGATTCTTCCGTATGATTTTCATTAATGCTTTGCTTATTTGCTCTTGACTGAAGTCTTGTTGTAACCTTCAGAATTGTATTGACTCCAATATTTTTGATGTCTTTAAATTCTATGCGGGATAGAGCGTCCGCTACGGTATTTTCCTGACCCCTAATATACTCGATCACGAAGTCGTATTCTTCGAGATCAAGTCGTATACGTGTTAGCTTGGAAGATGGATTCTTTAGAGAAAAAAGGTAAGTGAGTGGTCTGTGATCACTCAGTATTACAAATTTCTTGCCATAGATGTACGGTCTAAAATATTTTACAGCCCAATGTATTGCAGTTAATTCCTGCTCTATAGTCGACTTATTGCTTTCACCTTTAGTGAATGATCTTGAAGCATATGAGATTGGCATTAATTGTCCATGTTTTTCCTGACTCAGGACAGCGCCACAAGCATATTTACTTGCGTCGGTGGTGATAAAAATTTTTTTTGAAAAGTCAGGATATTGTAAAATCCTAGGGCAAAGTAATTGACTTTTGAGGTATTGGAAAGCCCTTTCACAATCCTGATTCCACTCAAAGGGAATTCCCTTTCTTGATAGTCTAGTGATATGCCGAGACGACTCAGCAAAGTTAGGTATGAACCTACGGTAATAATTACAAAACGCTATAAAACGCTTGGCTTCATCACCGTTCTTTGGAGTAGGATAGTTTTGTACAATGGAAAATTTGCTGTCGTCTGGTAATATTCCCTGATCCGTGCACTTGTGGCCAAGGAATGTGACTTCTGTTCGAAAAAATGAACACTTGTCTGGATGCAACTTTAAATTGTGTCTCCTACACACCTCAAATACATCCCTTAAATTTTTCAACATATGACCCGAAGAACAACCAATCACCACAAGGTCATCCATGTACACAAACGCTTGTGCTGGGGATAGACCGGAAAAAGCTAATGTCATCATTCGTTGAAATGAATTTGGGGCTACCTTCAGACCATATGGCAATCTTTTAAATCGGAAAGATCCTCTGTCAGTAGAGAAGGATGTTATGTCTCTGGATTCCTCCTCAAGCTCAATTTGATGAAATCCCGACATAAGGTCAAGGCAAGAGAAGAATTTAGCTCTGCCTAATTGGTCAAGAATATCATCAATGCGTGGTAACGGGAACTTGTCAGCTATCAACTTTTTATTAACCGCCCTGTAATCTACTACCAGTCTCCATCTCTTCTGGGTACCACCAGGTAACGATTTTTTGGGTACCAATAGGATAGGGCTGTTGTGATCGGAAACAGATGGTTCAATGATATCATCATTAATTAATTTTTCAACCTGATTATTTATCTCTTCCTTCTGAGAGTGTGGTATTCGATAATTTTTGATATAAACAGGTTTTGTACTATTGACTTTAAGTTTCTGCTTATAAAAGTTATTGGATGATATGCTTTCTGTTTCCAGAGCAAAAATATCTAAGAATTCATGGCATAAGGCTTTTAGTTCTCTTTCAACGAATGGTGGAAAATTTTTGGAGAGTCTCTCCATTTTTTCCTTTGATTTGGTTTGCACACGATCCGAACTAGCTATTTTATAGTCTTTAAGGGTTTCTGTTATAAGCCTAATATCAGAAATCACCAAGTCATAGTTAGTTGTATTAATTATTCTTACCAAGGGATTGGTTTTTGACGTTATTGTATTGGCAACAAAAACGCCGTCTTGAATTGTTTGGAATGGTACTAGAACACTTTCTTCAAGTGACTCAAACTTTATTGATCTTACTACCTCACATCTTGCTGGTAGAGATATGGAGTTGATGGTAGGACCGTTTCTAAGCGGTATTCCAATGTCATGATCAATTTCATCTGATCTTAGAATTATTAAGTCTTTATCACCTGAATATTGCAGAATGCAATTGTATTTTCTTATGAAATCCATTCCGATTATTCCGTCTGCTTGTATTTTAAAGTTATCTTCAACTACATGAAAAGTATGTTTTATTAAATATTTGTCTATTTTGAGTTCAGAGTGTACACTACCTAGTGTTGAAATGGTGCCCTGGCCTATGCCATTTAGGTTTTTTCTATTGTATTTATTTATGGTTAAACCTGGTTGTGCTTGATAATTGAGATACCCGCACCAGTATCTATTAAAAAAATTGAAATAGTATTGTTTAAAGTAGTTTTGCATCGTAGATAGCTACACAAATTCAAGTTAATATTGTAGGTTTTAGTTCCTACTGAGCATTTAGGGGTCGTATCTCGTTTCCCGGGACTTGTTCCCCAGTAACGTTTATATTTCTGTTTCGACCATTATTGTAATTATTATTATTATTATTTCTATTGCCACGGCGGAGACTCGAATTGTGGTTCAAATGTGGACCACCATTATAAGATCTGGGCCCATAAAAATTTCGGCCCCTGTTCGAATGATTGTTTCCACGCCAGTTGCTATTGCGATTATAATTATTGTTGCGGTTAAAACCGCCCCGGCGTTCAGATCCATAGTTGAGTATAGAGTTCTCCTGTCCATGCACTTCAGTGCAACTGCTTATGAACTTAGTTAAAACTTCGTTCATATTATTGAAGCTGCCCGATTGCATGATCAGCTTGACCCTGTCGCTTGAGCTGTTCCTAGTCATAGCTGTGACAGCTGAACGTGTGGCATATTTATTTGCTATTTCATGGGGTAATCCATCCCCTATATATGCTGTCTCCAATTTCTTAGCCAATTCCTCCATTTCCTTGGCATAGGTGTTGACATTCTTACCAGACTGTTTAGTGCTCAGGAGCTTGGCGTTTATAACGTCCACGGATTCACCCTTGACCGAAGCTTTAAGTTTGTTTACAATCTGTTCTAAAGTTGTTTCTGAACTTATTAAGTTTCTTGCTGTTCCTTTCAATTTGGTTTTAATGAGGTTAACAGCTACAGCCTCGTGTGATTCCTTAATGGAATCAACCAAGTTAATGGCGTCAATGAAGCTTTGGAGGTTTTCGGAATTCCCGTCGAACTCAGGAATTAACCTGGAAGCGGTATTCAAGAACTCTACTATAGTCTGAGGCATATTGGAGTTCTTCGCTTGTTTCGTTTCTGGCAAAGTATTGAAAAGTATTGGTTCTCTTATTGATTGTGGGACTTGTATTTTGAAATTTTTTCGGTAACTTACAGAAATCAATTTTTCACGTAAGTCCAAATAAAAACCGTCAGCAGCGGTTTGGTGAGCTTTTGTTAGTCTGTGGTAATTTGTGTTCAGTAACACTCGTAATCTTTCTAATTGTGTTAGAAGATTATTTATGTGCTTATTAATTGTTTCAGGTTTTATATCCCTGTCATTATTTAAGCATTTATACGACTTTAAGAATTCTTCCTTAATTATTCTGGCCCTATATACAACCGTCTCCCATTCCATGAGTTGGGAAAGAAAAAAAAAAAAAAAAATTCTATGCAATGAATTAGACTTTGTCCAAGTTGTTAGCCAATGATGCAGCTCTCATGTAATTTTTTCTAAGTGACCTTTTATGTAACTGATAAATCGTTACCAAGAGCTGTGCAGCTAATAGGATAATTATTACTATAAAATAAATAGAAGGAAGGTCAACTTTAACCACAATGTCGTTTACGACATTAGCATTTGGTTTTTCAATTTTTGACTCCGTACCTCCCATTTTAAATTAATTGCACGAAATATTAAATTGACAAAAACAGGGAAAATGAAAAAATATAAGTTTTCAATGAAATTATAAGTTTTCAATGTATTTAATTTTTCTGTGTTTAAACAACAACGTAGAAATTAGTAAGTCAAGTTGTCATAGGAATTGTTAGTTCTTAGTGATTTATGGAGTGAATGGCACTGCGAGGAATTCTGTACACTTTAATGCACAGACATATCAGGCACCGCCATTCACCGGTCAGTACCAACTTTGACCGAACGGGGTAGGTACCTTATATCTATGCAGTACTGGAGGGACTCGTAAGTATCGCAGTAATGCAGTTTTAGTAAATGAAATTATTGATAAAATAACAATAAGGATGAAAAAAAAAAAAATTTTTTTTTTTTTTAAAACAGGTAATTCAAAATATGAATTAAATGCATTAAATAAAATATTATTAAAATAAAGTAAAATAAAAAAAGTAAAATAAAGTAAAGTAAGTAAAGTTGTGTTTGTTGCTGGCCATTATATTACCCGTTTGATCAATAATATGATGCTGTTGTATTTGTTGCACTTGTTGTATTAGTTGCACTTGTTGTACATGTTGCTGTTGTTGTTGCTTTTGTAATGAAACGAGAACGAGATTCCAAATAAGTGGCTTAGACCTGGCACTCGCTGATTTCTGGATACGTTTCTATTGCAGATACCGTTTCCTGTTGTTTTCTTTAACTTGTTTTTCTTTCATAAATGTTCTTATATTTGTTACTTTTTTTGTTTTGTTTAATTTGTTTTTCTTTCATAAATGTTTTTATATTTGTTAATTATTTTTAATTTCATGGTTTTGTTTTTTTTTTTTTTTTGTCATTCTGATAACACTTTTACAGTTCATTTTTTTTTCTTTTCAAAGCTATACTTTTCTCAAATATTGACTATTGTTAGGCTTATTAAAAAAAAACTTATTTTATAAATGTTCTTGTGTTCTTTATTTCTTTAATATTTATGTTTATTTATTTTATTTTTGTATAAATTGCACTTTTTATTTTCTACATCACTCGAGTTTTCTTATTTACATTCCAACCGCACTTTAACAATTTATTTTCCTTTGGAAAACTGTATTTCTTTTCTTTTTAAAATTATTTAACAAAAAATGATTTCCTTCTGAAGATTTTTGTTCTCGTCTTTGATTTATCTTCCCAGTATTGCAGTTGCCGTAATAATCACTGTTTTTTATGTTACTGAACTTAAAGTGTGTTTCTATTTTGCTGACTCTGTATTTTCCTCTTTCTCATGGCCACTGTTCAAAACAATTTCTTTTCACTTTTTGAAGTTATTATATATTTTTTGTTTGTTTTAAAAATGATGCTCCACACCATCTCTTTTTTGTTTCACTTCAAGGTCATTATTTTATTATTATTATTATTATTTTGCATAATTTTCAATATAATCGTAGGATTAATATATTTTTTTTTCGTTGTATATTTTTTTTTTCGTTGTATTTATTTTTATATTGACTTTTTTTTTTTACACTCTTCTAAATACCCTTTTTTCGTTTTCCGTGCGGACGTACTCTGAAAAGTTGTTATCTTTTTCTTTTAAAGATTGATTTTTGTGTCTTTATATTGTATTATATTTTCACATTGTCGTCCGTCCGAGATTATTATTTTGATAAGTAAGCACTTTAATGAAACTGCTCTTTTTTTTTAATAGTTTTTCATTCATTTGCATTCACTTTTATTTATTTATTTTTTATTTATTTTTTCACAAAATATCTATTTTCTATTACACTTAAAGCCATTGTACATTTTAATTTTTTTTTATTTTGATTTAAAATTTACTTTTTTTTTTGTTTCTGTTGTTTTGTTTGTGCTTAGCTTTGTTGTTGTCTATTACTGGTAACGGTGACTTACATTTTGTTGAATGGTTTCGTTGTTTTTTTTTTCTTTTTTTTTTTTTTTTGTTACGATTTGAAATATTTTCAATTATTTTTCGCTGAATAAACGAATTTCTTTCGTTAGCAATAAACCTCATTTCACTTAATATTCACTTTGTTTTGTTTCAAAATTTTATTCAACATTTTAATTTAATTTTTGTTTCATTTGTTATATGTAATGAGCAATAATTTTTTGTTTTATTTTATTTAATTATTTTCTAAATTTTGTCAGTAATTTTTTTTTTATTGATTCTGTTGTGTTTTGACGTGCATATTATAATGTTGATAATCAATTAAATTTCTTCTCAATTGTTTTAATTACTTTTTATATATAATTTTTAATTAAAAAAAAATTTTTTTTTCATTCCAAAAAATGGTTTTTCGTTTAAGATTTTCACAGATTTTTTTGCTTTGTTTTCTTTACTTTTCTTTGTTTTTTTTTTTTTTTTATGTGGTTGCAAATATAATGTATTTCCAACAAAACAATGAGATCAAACTCTTTTTGAAACGTTAAATAATACGAAAATTTTCCGCGTCGAAAGTTAAAAAAAACACATTCATTTTTTTTATCACTGTCGCACTTTACTTTTTTGAAGTTCGCAATGGCAGGATCGCCATGTAATAAAAATACTTTTTATTAATTTATTTATTATTAATTTATTTATGAACAGTCGCTAAATGCGACTGTCCATTATCAGGTTTTTATTATGAATCATCTTCTTATTATTACTTAATTATTTAAAACTAAACAAAGCTAAAATATCTTATGTTCAGAAGGTTCCAGGTTCGACTCCTGGCAGGATCGCCATGTAATAAAAATACTTTTTATTAATTTATTTATTATTAATTTATTTATGAACAGTCGCTAAATGCGACTGTCCATTATCAGGTTTTTATTATGAATCATCTTCTTATTATTACTTAATTATTTAAAACTAAACAAAGCTAAAATATCTTATGTTCTACAATAATATTACGTGTGGGAATATGCTGAGACAGCTAAATACATGCTGTCCCAACATTTATGCAGTGTGGACACATTCATACTACAATGTATGAATATCCAGTTGCATGCAGAAGGCATACACTGGTCGACCAGTCAAAAACACTACAGCCTTCAGAAATTGCTTCCTAGTAGAAATTTTAACGGATCAACTATTGCTCTTTCATAACGTTTTTATTTCTAGGTGTTAACGATGTTCTTTTTGGCCAGTCTTTTTTGGTCCAATGTTGTGCTCTATTTCTACTATCCAATTCACAAAGGAAGCAGGGTCAATTTGTATACCCTCCTTTTGACCCAGAAGCATATTCAATATTTTTAGATCGCCGCATATAGTCCAATCATGATCTGAGTACTCTATTTTTGTTAATACGAATTCTAAATTTTCAACACATTCTTTCAAATGAATGGAATGACCGACCGGCAAAGAAGCATAATTGTTACCATTATGCAGTAATTGTTACCATTATGCAGTAATACTGCTTTAAGGCTTCGTTTAGAGGAATATATGAAAAGTCTTAATTATTTATTTATTAAAGAAATTTTATTAAAGAAATTTTATTAAAGAAATTTGAAATTGACACTAGTAATACGGGGTAATACTAGGAAAAATTAAAATATTAATTTTCTTAAGAAATTTACGTGATGGATTTTTTAGTGTTTTTTTTTTCGTAGGTTAGTACCTAATACGTATCCAAATTGCTAATTATTTTTTTAAGGGGAAAACCATCGCAGGCCTGTATAATCTAAGAATCCAACATATTAACACTTTAAGCTTCCGCAAGAATCTTAAAATTTATGATTTTCCAAAAATTAATACAAACGTAATATCTATGTATGTATGTATGTACATATGTACCTCTCAGTCTATGGGCAGAAGATGGTGAAAAAATGAAAAAAAAAAATTCTCTTTAAGTATCCTGTTGGGTTTAGATTGTAAAGAAATGAAATGAAAAGAAATAATATGAACTTTCCAAACGAAATGAAAAACAGTGAAATAGAATTGACTTGGACGGATACATTGTTGTAAATCATGTTGTGATGTTGTAGTAGTTGATGGTGGGTTTATTTCTTTTCAGTTTGATTTCTATTCTGCTCTCATTTTTAAAATTAAGAAGAAATCTAGTTTTTTTTTATTATTTTTTTTTTGTTTTTTTCCCTTCTGTGGGAATTTTATTAAGTTGTTGCTGCTGCGGCTCTCTCTGTAGGAAGTTTTCCTTTCAATCTTTTGTGTAAAACAGTTGTTGTTCCGTTTGCGTGTTTCGAATTCACAAATCTTTCTTATTGTGGCCATGTTCCTGTTGATGATGATAATGATGATGATGATGTTGTTGTGAGAATGATAAACGTAGAAGAAAATCTTGGCCAGCCTATAGGGACGGAGAAATGACAAGTTTATTTTCCTTTTTAATAGAACTGAAGAAATATAGAACTGTTGTCAGTGGGTACTGAACTAAATACACCCTAATGGCATATGTTGTGTAGTTTCAATATGTAATTTTCGTTTTTAAATATTGTTTTCAGGAGTTCACACAAAGAATTCTATGTTTTCCAAATGCTTTGCATATTTCGTCTGATGATTGTATAGGCAGGCGTTCAAGCATTAAACGATTAACTTTTGAAATTTATGACTCAAATCACGTATACTCGAGAGTAGAGTGACATTTAAAAACAGTTTTAGTAAATCAAATGCACACTTTGTGTGTTTTTTCTCTTATTTCGTAACCAAAATGTTTCGTTTTCATGCCTTTCAAAGATTTGTCAGCAGAGATAGATAGTTTCTCTTTGAATTAATGTTTCATCATGCTGTTTCCCACAAATGTTCAGAGTACGACATTGTTCTTTCTTCTTTGTCATATAAGGTGGATTTGGATGCATTATTTTTTGTATGACTGGTGGTTGTGTGATTTTTTAAGGCTTTGCAATAAAGCGTAACAAATATTATAAATATTAAAGAATTTGGCTTTAATTCTCTCTCAGCAATGTTTGATTCTAATACGTGGTATATGTACATCAGCCACGAACGGAGATTGGATCGAATAATTATGGTTGACAACTAAAAAGCTCTGTACGGATTTGTAGTGCCCAACTCAACTTATATGAGCCTGACGTGCTGTTAGTCGGTGCCTATTTCCAACATGCGCTCAGGTACCTCATCACCGAATCTGTATATCGTATTTGAAACGCAGTTTTTTTCAATACCTGGTGAGACGACTGGTTACTACTATCTGGCTGTTCCTTGATGGTATAATAAGCGAGTAAGTTTCTTTCTATTAGGTAGACAAGTAGAATTGCACCGACTTTTCTCTCCATGTATTCTAAATACTTTATGCTACGCACGAATATTCCCATTTACGCATCTCTACCGATCTTTATCTACCGATCTATGTACCATAGTTAGCGGCATGAAATTAAGCGTCAGTATACCTTTTGTACTAGTAGTTTCTGTAGTCTATTATGTAGTGTGTTGGCTCACAACTAAACGAAATATGAAAAAAGTATTTCTTCTACGAATTCCTCTCAAACCTCAAATCCTCTGAGTGTAGAATAAAAGTGTAATGAAAAGCTTCCCAAATGTGTCTTCGGAGTAGACTTTCTGCAGTAGGCCCCGTTACTTATGGATAAAATTATCGCTCACAACATAAGTGCCGTGAGAAACTAGGTCGTAATCCTGACTGAAGGAATGTAATGACCAATTATGTATGTACATATGTGTCCATTTCCAGCTGAAAATTTGTGAAATTATTGATGAGCTTAATTTAAGTGTGGCTTTAGGCAACTTCAATCCTAATTTTTTACTAACCAGGATTGTTGTGACAATGTGGCTACGGAATATATTAAACATTGCTGTACGTTATTTAGAACTCAGGCTTAAGCTCTTTCATCATCGAATGCTCCACAGTAAAGCCATTTTTCCTTCTAAAAGCTGACCTGGTGATGATCTTACGTAATTATAGGGGAATTCATTGAACCAATTCATTGCATTTTTATTTCGCAAACGAAAATATTTCTAATTAGTAGGAATCTCTCAAGCAAATAACTTATTTTTGATTAACGACATCGAGTGTAAGGATGCAAAACCTGCGGAGGGATGGCTGGCATTAAATCTAAGCCTTTTCGTTTATAGCCAATAAAATTTAAAATCTTAAAATGTTTTTAGCCACTTAGACCATTACAACGTCTAAATTCTTACTTTACGAAACATTATAAAATTCCTTTCACTTAAAATGGAAATGTTTTATTTGCTCGCGTATATAAATTTTCTGTATGACAACAGAAAATTTAATTTTCTTTAAACTTGAAAATTTCTTTCAAAAGATGTCGAATCTGTTTCTAACAGTTCGTATCAATTTTTCTTTTGTCAATGCCACATGAAGTTGTTCAGCGCCAAATTTGTATAGCCTTCTGAACGGAAAACGCCACCACCATAAACATCTGTGCAGCAACAATATATTATGCTTTGGCCCCCTAAACGCCCTCTTTCAAAAAACCCACATCTTCTACGTTTATATGGTAGTATTTAAATCGTTAAAAGCCATTTCATTTTCCTACTTTTGTTGGCTTTGATTTTGGCAAAATGTTGGCAAACAGCCATACGTATTTCGACATGTGTTTACAGCTGAAGCTTGTTACAGAGCAAATTTAATTACCACAATCTTACCGACCCTCTCCTTTTAATTCTCTCTCTCTCTTTCGGTTGCTTCTCCTTATCCTTATGCTTGCACTTTTTTTCTTTTTTCACCAAAAATTTATTACCAAAGAAAGGGAAAAAATGTTGAAGGTTTCGTTTGAAACAAACGAAAACACAACAAAAAAAAAAAAACGAAATTGTTTGAAAACTTTTTAAAAACTCTGTTACTCTGTTTACACTATGGCACTGTACTGCTATAGTCAGTCAAGTCATGGCAGGGCAGCTTTTGTTTCCTAGCAACCACTGCAGTTGTGCATGCTTTGCTTCGTTTTTCGATTTTCAATTAGATTGGATTGGTGAAGAGAAAGTACCTCCAATGTGTTCTGTTTGTATTGCAATTTTATTCTGTCGTTTAAAATATAATTGGAAAATTATAACAACAATTCGATTTTGTTAAACATGAACAACAATAGCAACAAACAACAACATTAACTCATTGAATTATGAGCTGTTTTTCCATTCCATATAATGACCAGATAAATATCTGTTTATCGTGTACAACATAAACTATGGGGCGCACGATGTCAAATAAAAAACCAAAAACAGTGAAGAAAATATGGAAAACAATTCTTGCCACAGTATCAAACTGCTACAGTGTAATGCTGCATTAAAAATTTAAACAAAAATTCAAAAATAATACAGGAAAATCATATTAAATCTGGAGTATTTTTGAATTAGTCAAGGTAGATTTTATGATGCTTTACTTGTATTCTATGTATTGTAGCTTAAGAAGTGTAAAGTTTAGATAAAATTCCCTACAGTCATGAAAAGCTACATATATTTAATTTTCTCTCTGTAACTGATCTGTTCTCTATTTTTACTTCTTTTTATTTAGTAGGTCTAATAGGTAGCGTATTGGGTTACTAGACCTAAGGCCACGTTTCAAACCCTAGGTCAGATATCACCAACAAAACGAAATATGAATAAATATTTCTGCGGCAACTTCCTCTCAGCAGATTTCTGGCAAAAACTCTGAGAGCAAGTAAAAGTGTCATGAAAAGTTTCTCAAAAACCCTGTCGTTCGAAGTCGACTCATTTAGATTTATAACTCATTTTAACTCATTTTAGATTTATAGATCTATATTTTCTGACAGAGTAGTTAATTGATTGACCGTACCAGGTCCTTAGCATAACTGTAGATCCATTTGTCGTTGTCTACTAATTATCCAATAGTGTCCGTTGTTGTGGCGCTTCCTATACGAATTATATGGACGGGTTTGAAGTTATGATAACAACTTTTTCATTTTCTCCGAATTTTCTCTTTTATCTGGATTACGTGAGTTTGTAGACGAGATCTACATCACGTCGTCGCTCCTCTAATCTTTTGCATTCTGAAAAATTCTACAGCAGCCATCCGTGATAAGTGAGAACCTTAAGACCGCTAAAATGGTTACTTATGCAATTTACATTCTGAAACATAAAGACAAGTCGCCGTAGTTAGTATACCGGCTTATTATTCGTGACGTCACGGTTTAAATCCCAGGTCTGACATTTCCAACAAAACGAAATATGAGAAAACATTTATACGGCATCTTCCTCTCAACAGATCTCTGGGAATAAATAAGAAATTGCAATGAAAAGTTTCTCAAAAAATCTGTCGTTCGAAGTCGACAACTGTAGGTCCCGCCACTCATGTATAAAAATAACACACACAACATAAGTTGTGTAAGAAGCTAAGTCGTAATCGTGACTTAAGGGTTGTAATTACCAATTGCGTATGTAAGACAAAGCCAAAATCAGTAAGAATAAATTGAGTTATCGCCCATTTCTTATAGTTGTCATATGAGTGATGACAGCTGTTTAAAATTAGCACTATTGTTACCTATAGTCTAATATTACGAATAAAATTGGGCAGTGGGCATATACAGTGAGAGGAAAATTCAAAAATTTAAAGTTATTGGTAAGGGCTAAAGAGATTTTCACAAAAAGATTAATATGACTAGTATTTGTTAATAATTTTGTTCTCATAATAGTAGTCTTCCCAAAGGTATACATTTTCACCTATTTTGATTGCGAAAGATGACCTACACGATCAAATCTACACAATTATCATTGCATCTCTAGAGCATATGATAACCGGTTATCGACAATCTATAAATCGGTGCCATGAAATTCACATATTTTCTAACAGAAAGAAAGCGAACCAAAGCCTGCTTCTTCTCCAAATTCAGTTTCTACGCTCTTTGAATGAAGTTCAGTAAAGTTGAGATAGTTTTTTATAGATAGAAGTCGCCGTAGTCTAGTAGGTAGTGTGTTGGCTTATTAGACGTAAAGCCAGGGTTCGAGCCCCAGGCCAGACATCAAAACAAAATACAAAAAGTATTTCTTCGACGATTTCCTCTCAGCAGATTTCTGGCAAAACTCTGAGAGTAAACAAAATTGCCATGAAAAGTTTCTCAAAAAATCTGTCGTTCGGAGTCGACTTTAAACTGTAAGTCCCGCCACTTATGTATAAAATTAACACACACAACATAAGTGGTGTGAGAAACTAGGCCAATAATCCTGGCTGAAGGGTTGTAATGACCAATTATGTATGTAGTTTTTTATACCAGAAAATATAATTCATTTTCTAATAGACTTTTTTTATTTTATTATTATTCCATTAACGCGCATGAGGTTGTCGCCAAATAAGGCCTTGATACCTTTGTCTACATTTTTCAAATCTGTAATTTTGTTGTCACTTTTCTAAATAAAAAATTACCGAGTTCTCGCTCTACAAACTATATCTATTTCCCAGAGTATTAGAATATTAAAATCTACACTGAGTTCTATACGTAAAATTCCATTTTTTCACTCTGGGTTATTGAATAGAGTGGTTGCAGTGTGGTAGAGTAGTTGCAGTGGCATTATAATCATTTTTAAATTGTATTCGTACTTGTAATAGGCATTAGATTTTTTGTAGTTCAGCTCGACACATCCAAGAGATGTCATATCTCCCGGATCCTGAATCCTGCCAATAGAGAGCGGAATAAAAATAATTACTAGCCCTGAGTAAACACAGAACGATATATTAATGGCTTTGTTTGGTTCTCAAATAACGACCATAGCCAACCTATAGGTTGCATTTTCTTGTCATAAGCTGGGTAGATCGAATAGGCAGTGGGTAGGCTCCTGAAAAATGCTGCGAACATCTCTAGCTTTCTTGTCGTTTTCGGAAAACTGAAAAAGATTGTATGTGAGAGGTATAATGAGAACTTAACGCTTAACTTGTGAGAATACTGACAACATAAAAAACCATGTTCGCAATGGAATACAATTGTAATGTTGTAAAATAAACCAATTGTCATACGGAAGACCAGTGCGCTACCGTATCTTAATTTTTATTTTATGCATTCTCTCCGTCACAGATGATAGAAAAATTGGTCATTAGTGACAATAGGGAATAATTATTTTAGCATAATAGCTTCTAATAGCCATTCAGTAAAATAAAGTAAAATAATCCAATAATTTGGTCATTAGCTCGGCTACATTTTCTGCAAA
Organism: Sarcophaga caerulescens; assembly: GCA_927399465.1. NCBI lineage: Eukaryota > Metazoa > Arthropoda > Insecta > Diptera > Sarcophagidae > Sarcophaga > Sarcophaga caerulescens. The sequence goes on along the minus strand of OV656872.1, from coordinate 57,129,974 downwards.
ATCTGTCGTACAATATGGACAGATTATTAAATAAAAATAATAATATTTGAACAAACAACCTGTGATTCTTCTGAAGCCTTGCCATTTGTTGTTTTGGTTACTATATGCTCGAAAGCAATCGATGTAGTCTATAATATGATTTTTATTTTACATCGTTTTGTCAAGCTTAGATATTGTCACAACAAATAGGATGGCAAAATATAATCTATATTTGACTATGCATATCTGGTCGTGTTCTTTTATACATTTTTTGTATCTTTTAATCTCTGCATACCACTGTTTTGTACAAATGTTGCCCCCTGTAGTGATGTTTATTTCAAGAGTATCTTTTTTTTCATCTGCATAAAAATTAATGTTTTAAAGTTTTTTTTTTCGTTTTGTTCCCGTCGTTTTTCCTTTTCTATTGTAGTTGCAACATTACGTTCATGTTTGTTTGTTTTTGTTATTAAATTTTCTACAGAACACAGACACACATAAATATGCATGCATATGGTTGCATCGTATAAAGTGTTTAAGTGTCAATGTATGCATATTGCAAGAGAGAGAATGTTGTTTGAAGAGAGAGAGAGAGAGAGCTTGTTAAAGGATGTTTTATAGTTAGTTTGAATTGTTTGTACGTCCTTTTGCTTGTTATTATACGTTGTTGCTGTTTTTCACAGATATTGTTGATGTTGTTGTTGTTGTTGTTGCCTTTAAAAACACTTAATATTTTTGATAAATTTTGAGAATGGTCGGGGTGTTATCAACACTTTATTATTGGTAGCGCTATAGGAATACTTTGTAGGAAAAATTTATGCAATTGAATGTTTTTTTTTTTTTTTTTTTTTTTTTTTTTTTTTTTTTTTTGTATTAAAAATTCAACTTATGGTCACAAAGTAACAGATTTTGTTTGTCACCAGATGGTGTTGATGCCAGAATGTTATATTGATTGCCAAATAAACGACATAACTGAAGCCATGTAGGAACTACAAGTCAGCAGAGTAGATAATGTCAAATAATTAATGTTTAGACTCTTTAATAATTAATTTTAATGCTATTTATTTATATCTTCTAATTAAGACTTAAGTTGCCGTAGGCTAGTGAGTAGTGTGTTGGCTTATTAGACGCGTGGCCGCGCAAATCGAAATATGAAAAATATTTCTTATGCGACTTCCTCTCAGCAGAATCATACATAAAAAAAAAAAATTAAACACTCACAACATAAGGGGTGTGAGAAGCTAGGTCCTGATCTTGACAGAAGGTTAGTAATGACCAATTATGCATGTACATATGTATTTTTTTATTTTATTAATTTGGGGATCGTTAGGTAAAATATTTGACTCTAATAGTCAACATCATCATCTAGCAACGCTTTATTTTTCTTTTTCCAGAAGAACATTGGGCCTCAACCTTTCCCTCTATTGCGATATGCTTGGCTGACGTTATTCTAAGAGTAGTTTGCTGCTTGTAATTGAGCATCAGTATACCTTCTTTACTCTCTCTTTTTTGATTCCACTGATTCGTTTGATGAGCAGTGAGCTTCGAAATCCAACTCTGTTCCTAGAGATATATCACAGCTGGAGCTGAGATTTATCAAGCTGCAACTAGCAACACTCAACATCTTCTACAAGATATGGTCAATCATTTAGACTCAATTTAATGCCTCGTCCAAAAGGGTGGCATTGTGCCGTATAGATACGACAAATTCCAGTTTAAACTTCAGAGAGCAAAACAATTTTTATCATGTTTTTCGAATTTTAAACATTAATTTATCCAGAAAGACTCCTGACTCCTCTCCACTCAGTTCAGGATAGTTCCTCATTACAGAGGAATATGCATCGTGCTTGTATTCATGCTCATAAGATACATGGCTCTGATGATTAACGCAACTAAAACTAGAATTACAGTACATGTCACCACTTATTATACAGAGTGTCAACTGCTTTGGCGAAGTCGTTAATGGTTTTTTAAGGGAATTCACTGATTAATTAAAGAAGTAGTGATGTGATCTGAAGCTGGCCTGTTTATTTTAAAAATCTGTTGACAGGTTTCGATTGCATTATACGTACAGAGATTTGTTGACTATGTAAAGTTTTACCTCTGCAGTTTCATTCACTCATTTCACTCTCCTCACGATACTTAAATATGACTCTTTAGATAATTTCGACCGGATAATTTAAATGTTCGATTCTGCACATCACAAGTGTATACACTTGAAGATCATAAGTTGATGATTAACAAGCCAATTACGAACTCTGTTTTAGTTCTGTTCTAATGCAGATTTGACTTGCAAATATGCTCTAATTGTACAGAAGCCAATTGATACAAAATGTCTTTCATTGCAATGCTATTCATTACATTAATTATGTCAAGTAAACGTTGCGAAATGTTAATTGAATATGCAAACTAAACCAACTGAATTTATGTGTCTGTTTAGCAGATTTTGACAGCCTTTTTTTAAATTCATTAAAAGTCAAGGAATACAAACAAATCTGCAAACATACACACTTACATTCGTATGTACATACATATTGTTGTAAAATTTCATTAGCAAACTACACAATATTTATGTAGTATCAACCCTCACAGCACAGCGTATGTATGAGTAATAAAAACACAACAAGTAAATAAATCATCTGTTTCTCACTCATACGCACCCATACATGCTGTGTTAAATAAACCCAGTAACATCATGAAGTAAAAATTTAAATGGCAATGTGTGTATGTGTATATGTATGTGTGTGCGTGAAACTAAAAACTTTTCTAATTTAACATTTTTGCCCTCGAAAAATTTAAAAATTATTTTATGGAGTAGGCAAGACGAGGCGTGGGTAGACAAGTGTTGGTACATATTTCTCTCACCATATTTGCAGGCAAAAACTTTTTGGTGCAACAAAAATTATCAAAAAACAACGTGATATTTAATTATTTTATTTTGACGCGTTATCTTTGTATTATTTTTTTATGACATTTTGTTGTCTTTTATATGCGTTTGCGAAATATTTTTGGTTTTTTTTTTTTTGCTTAAATTTTTATAGGGTGTATGGAATTGCTAATTGGCTTAAAAGTTATATTTTTATTGGGCAATTCTATTAAAGAGGAATAGTAAATCTGAGCTCTAGCGATATACAGTATTCCCTCGATTTACGTCGTCTCGATTTACGTTGTTTCGATTAACGTCGTCAAAAATTTTGTTCCCTTCAACTTCGATTTGCGTCGTCATTCGATTTACGTCGCCTCTGTTGTTTATAAACAAAATCAGGGGAATTCCCTCTTTAAAAGAAAGAGGAATAAAAATTTAATTATTTTAGTTTCTTTTTTGTAAAATGTACATAAATAAATGCATCTGATAATATGAGTTATTTGAAATTCGATTTACGTCGTTTCGATTTACGTCGCCTTTTTCCGGAACATTCTACGACGTAAATCGAGGGAATACTGTATCGCAATGTAGGGATTAGTATAGTATTGCACAGCAGATTTCAGACTAGTTTCGTACCATAAAATCTCTTGGGAAAACTAGAATTTCAAAGAATTTAGAAAGCAAAGATGTATAATAGTCGTAACATGTTAGCCCTTGTAATGTAGGCATTATTTTCATTATTCGATATCAGATTTTCGAAACCAACAATTCACCTTTACACTGCATCATTTACGCACTGATCTCTTACGCAGTCTATTAATCATAGTCAAAGTCTTAGACGTTTTTTGTCTTTAGGCAATCACTCATTCTGTGTTTTTATGACAAAATTCAATGAGGCAGTATTGTATTGTACTGTGTTATGCAGCAATCACTGATTATTGAAAAATACACTACATGGGGTACATGTGTTCCACTGGAAGATCCGGACAAGTCGATAACTTTTATCTGATCGTGATTGAGATGTGAGTGGTATAGTGCTGGTGTGGTATATTTCTTACAGTGATTGACTACAAATCCAAATATCTCAGGTGGGATACAAACACAAGATAAATTTTCTTCCAGAGGATCCTTGACCTATCACAGAAATAATATTTTTAACAAATAATACAGGATTATAGGATTATATAGTGCTTCTCTTAGGAATGTTAATTTCCTTACTTACGTCACAACGCCCAATACAATTGAACTGAACATATCTAAACAAAAGTTTTTAATACACGGATACTCTAGTATTTTAGAATATGTTAAAGTGGAATAAATTGAAAAACTTGATTAATAATATTGGAGCAAGACAAAAAGGGATAATAAATAGGAGACAAGCTTTTTGACAGGGACACCCGTTTTTCTCGTACATCACTTGCATTCACGTTAGATTGACCAGTATATTCCATTCATTCAGTTGAAATTCGTTCCGTAGCCACACTGCTTGTCATGGTTCTAATATACAACTTCTCAACATGTAAAATGTTACTTGTTAACAATGTAGGCATACAGTTAAAACAAGGTTTCGAGTAGTCTCTGTTTTATCTTTGTAATACTGTACTGTGGGCACAGTAACGGGCATTCATGTTTTGATTATGCCGAATATATAAATCTCCTCGCACACAGATGCGTACATATGATAGGTTAATTATGTGAGATCCATACCTACATACAAAAAACGGGTGCTAATATTTTCAAGACCATGGATCCTGCTTCTGAATACTATCAGCACCACAAACTTTAGTCAGTAGTCAGTATAGAACTTGCGGATAAACACCTTATAACATGACGGTGAATCATTAAACATCTCAGCTATTAATCTTCAATCACAACAGAAATTCATCGACATTCAAAAAGGAGACTCTTGAAGATATTCTGATCCCTTTTGGCCAATTTTATTATAAAAGTTATGATAACGTAGCAATTAAATGAGATTCCCTAGGCAGTAGAAAATGGGGATGGCCTTGTAACTCCTGATAATGCACATATAAAATTAAACTGAATGGATAAAGCAAAATCTGGGCTGAAATGAAGCTATTTAGACTCTCTAAATAGATACGACGTACACACTACTTATTGTGTCTTTCTTCCATAAACTTTTACGCTTGTATTAACACCACATACTGGATGAAGAGAGGCCACCTTCACAGTTTTTATCGTATGCAAAAAACTGCTGAAATTGATAGGATCATATTCTAAGGCATGAGCAGTTGAACGAAATTTCACATGCAATCCTAAGACCCGATCGAAAGCTTTAATGTAATCTGTTTTATAATTTAATATACGTAGCTTGAGACAGGGATGAGTGAAAAAGGTTGTCAAAGTATGTACAGAAGAGTATAGTACTGTACAGCATGCCTTGTATGCTATGGTAGTTTAAATCAACCAAAGAACAGAGAATGAAATCAAAAGAACAAGAACAGAAAAGCACATACACACAGAGTTATAAATAACGAACATCAGCACACGTGGCTTCGCATACCAATAAAATTTAAATGAACTTCAGAAAATACAAGAATTTCATTTTTTTCTTTTTTTTTTTTCGTTGAATTCATATGAAAATGTGAATGAAATTAATATTTAAAAATTGAAAACTTAAATAAAAATCGCAAAATGGAAAACTTACTTTCTCAGATGTGAAGTGCCGCGTACCAAACCAGGTGTACAACAATTTACGGTGATGGAACTTTCTGCACCACGCATCAAGTATAAAAGAAAGAAAAACAACAACAGCAACAATAACAGAATATTTAATTTCATTTTAAACAATTTGCACAATTGTAAACTTGCAATATTTTTTGTTGTAATTTAAGCACTTAAATTTCTGTTACTGTACGACTCACCTTTCAATTCTCTAGCCAGCCAACGTGTTGCCAGTATAACAGCCAATTTGGAATGGGCAAAGGCATCACGTGCATGAAATTTCACCGCCCACGTACCCACATTTAACGGATCATCAAAATCCATTTTTGCTGCTGCATGAGCATGAGCCGATACATTTATAATGCGACCATTAGCTGACCTTTTTAAATGACCCATCAGTAGGTGTGTGAGTAGAAAATGTGACATGTAATTGACTTGTAAGTGTTGCTCGAAACCATCTGTGGTGGTGGCATTAGACGGTTCGAAAATGACACCAGCATTGTTTAGTAGTATGTCGATACGTACAAATTCCGCCATAATATTGCGAGCAAAACGCTGAACACTGTCAAAGGAACGCAAATCTAAGTAACGTACTTCTACAAAAAACTTGTCGTTTATGCTGGCTACCGGAAATTCACTGTTGGTGGCATCTTGCGTATGTGTTACCACACAACGACAGCCCAGTTCACGTTTAATGACACTGGCTGCCTTTTCACCAGCCGCCATATTACGACAGGCCAATATAATGCGTCCTCCGCGACCAGCCAATGCCTTTGCGATTTCATAGCCAATGCCTGAATTACCGCCTGTTATAATTACAATTTGATCGTTAATTTGATTGTCATTCGGACAGCGTTGACCGCTCATCAGAGTGCTGCAAATGAAAACAGAAAGAAAAATAAAATAAAACAAAATAAAAAAGCAATTAAGAAGAGATGTGTTTTGCTACAGCAAATGTTGTGGAGTATAGCAATAAAAAGGTGAGGCTACAAATGGCAGTGTCATCCTGCCACGCGCTAAAGTAGAAAACTTACTAGCTGAAGTGCTATAAAATAAGGAAAACATAGGAAAAGTACTATGTGACAAATAAAAAACTCTGTTATAACAAATAAAGTAGGTGTAGAAGCTATTGTATATCGCTATGAATGATTTATTGATGTAACAAACATTCAATTTCTTCCTGCTTATACCATTTCATCCAGGCGCTTTTGCTGCGCTCACGGCTATTCGAATTGGTCACGCCAATCGAAATTCGAATAGTTCCCCTAACGCAAAGGTTTCATCCTTTTTGTCGACTTCATCTGATCCTATCTCGAAGGAACATCATTCCACATGGCTAAGTCTGCGTAGCCATTGTACTGACCAACGTCTATGTTGTTAGAGAGCTCATACATCTCGGTTGTCTGATCGGATTCGGAAATCATTGCCAACTCGCATTAAACAGAAAATCTTGAGAAGAACTTTTCTCTCGAATATCCTCAAGAATGCTGCATTGATGTGCAATAACGACCATGTTTTCGCATCATAAAGAAACCCGAGGAGGTTGAGTGGGTTGTAGAGCAAGCCTACGACTTGTTGACAACATAAATTTCGTTTTACCCTCATTTACTGCAAGAAAGATCTTAGAAGACTCTCGTTCAATAGCGTTTGTGAGTGCCCGCCTTCAGCAGACTTCTCAGTGAATATACTTATCTGAAACCGCTCACTCAATATATTCAGGTACATCGTAGGTAGGGGATAGTATGGATATACGGATAAACCAAGGCTACAGAGATGTTATAGAAGTTACCTATATTCGATCGCTTACTACAGTGTACCAATATAGCTTTAAAACCAGAAGGTGATGGAAACTTCGTAACTGACAATTCGAAGTACAGAAAAAGGCCATTCTAAGTATGGCTTCAATTTGATAAGAATGCAACTTACCCAGAAACATTAAGGGCAGGCTACTCAGCTCTTAAAAAAAATCTAGTAAAACCACACCTCAGTGAATGATGTTTTCTTTGTGTTATTTTCTTCAGTATTATTTTCGAGGGAGCTCTACTGCTCGAGTGAATAGACTTTATTGCCTGTTCGAAAGTGAATTCGGAAAACTGGAATATTATATACGGATAATAAGTATTTATTTCAGACACTGCATACTACAGTAAGCAACAGAGGTTGCTCTCACAGAATACAGGGTCATATCGCTTAGACCAGCATTGTTTAATGCGACCAAGATGACATATTGATGATTATCCCGACCGTGCTTAAATTGTTGGCTATGCGGCGATATAACGTTGGGGGTTGTAGACTTGACATTCTGTTGAAGTTAATGGATGCTGCAGCAATAATACGGGAATTGCTTAATAATGCTGACCTGTAACTAGAGGCACAGAAAACGCAAGCAGTACTGGTAAGCGCTTACAGACAAGGCCAGCAAATGAAACAAACAGGCAGTCCCGAAATAATTTAACAGCTGGCGGGTTGTCCTCTTGGTTATCCTCTGGGTTAAAAAATACGGCTGCTATCAATGTTTGTGATTTATTACATCACACAGATGCTGTTCGACCATACCTGCATTACCTATGTGAACTCAAAATAGCGGAAAACGAAACCGTTCCCTGTTTCTTGCTGACTCTTTATGATCCAGGGAGAATACACGATGCTGTAGTTCGGGAGGTACAATGCTCTTGAGACTTACATTACGTTTAAGCATAGGATCCAGAACAAAATTCTTCTAAATCTTGTCGCCAAAAACTGGAGGGATTGTAGTAGTTGGAAGTCGCACACTTACAAAGGCTTTCAACTGCTTTATACCTCTATAAAGAGGGTAATTTTTTAATCATTAATCCGTCGCTCGAATGGATCATTTAAGGACTTACACATGGAACATGCGTACTCTATGCAAAACCAGTGTTTCGATTCAATTTGCAGATGTGCTTAAATTGCATGTGTATGGTGTCAACTAACCTAAAGCTACAGTTAGCATGTCACGAAACATGATTTACAGTGTAAAATACTCTACATTTACTTGATACTAAATCTCTTACATTTTATAATCTTCACAACTGCGCCCATTTGCTTCGTATGCTCATCAATTGTCATCTAATCCCACTTGTTTACTTGCTTGCTTGCTTGACTATAATCCATTTGGAAAATAGGAAAAACTGCCGCTTTAGTCAGCCTTAAACTGTGACACATTTTTTGTCAGTTCACCTGAATTGTGTTGCAACAATGAGGTCATCTTTAAACTGTCTTTTTGTATCTTCGGTGTAAAAGTGTAAAAGGTGGCTACAAATCAAAATGTGCTTTATAATGACAACACGATGAGGAGTGTATACTTGTATGTGTGTGTAGTAGTAGTGTATTTTTTTGTTTATTGGTTGCATGTAATTTATTGTGTTTGTATTTGCCGTCATGTTTTGTAATAAGTATGTGTGTATGTGTGTGAGTTTGTATAAAACACTGAGTTGCGTTGAACACAAAAGAAGCGTAAAATTGTTAATTTGTTTACGCATTAGTAAATGACATGACCATGCGGCAATTGTGGCATAAACAAACTCTTATTCTTTTTCTCTCTCTCGCTCTATTGATAGATTTTTAAATACACTTACACAACGGTTTATTGGCAGGCTCTGGTGTATATGTTGTAGTAGTATGAGTGTATGAAAAATATAAATTTATCAATGCTACATACCCACAAACAGTCAGTTTCATGCAGTGAAACACAATTTTATTGTTTGTGTGTGTGGTAAGCTTTTAAACTTGCGGCCAATGTTTGCTTTTCATAGCCATGGTTTCGTTTAAGGCCTCCTCAAGCTGTCACTTTTATTTCTGCTACTGCTGTTGTACTTATTGTGCTTCTGTTACATTATTCTCTGGCTGTGATGTTGTGGCAAATGGTTTCGCTTCACAGATCCGTATTTTTATGCGGACTTGCTATACAATATTTCATGTCCAGTTGCTGTTTAAATTTTTTCCATCCTTTCTTCCATAAAATCTGTCACTTGGCTTTTTAATCCTGGTTCACCTCCTTTAATTTTTTGTAAAAATATTTTATTTTATTTTAAAAATAAATTTAATTTATTGTGTACAGAAAAAGAAAAAATAAATAAAAAAAAACACTGAGAAAAATATGTCTGATGCCTGCCTGCCTGCATTAATGCAATATATTGACCGACAAATATGGTTTTTATTGCATCAGCGAGTTGTGGCAAATTAAATTAAATTACGTGTGAGTGTGTATTTTAAGTGCATATTTTTTTTTGTTGGTGCATTTTGTTGTTATTATATGTTAATTAAATATATGAAAACATCATCGATTAATTAAACAAATTTCATAAAAAATATGAAAATATTCTGTCATTTCATTTTATACCACACTGATGATTAATCACAACAGCGGAAGAAAAAAAAACTAAAAAAAAAGGAAGAAAACATAAGTATTTAAAATGTGTTGAAGTTTTTAACCAAGTTATTGGTTTGGGTCAGTCATAAGGTTTGGGGTTACTACATCAATTAATTTAAATTCTCTAATGAGTTTAATTAATCAATCTAATTAACGATGTTAATTAGAGTTGTTCAATGTGAGGCTTTTCAAGTTTGAGATTATTTTTATATATGAGTGGAGATTTAGCACATGTGGTTACAACTTATCCACGGTTTTGTATTTAAATTTTTCTAATAAAGTTCACTCAAATGAAAATCAATTTTAATCAAGTATATACAATCAAAGAAAAAAGTCTACAAACACCACTGTTTATATTTTTCACCAATAATTTCTATGTTCTATGTTTTTGTTCTCTTCAAATTCGTTATTTTCTTCAAACATTCTTAATTGTAAATACTATAACATCTTTTTCAATTTGGAAAAAACCAGCGGGAACCACTGTATGTAGACTTTTTTCTTTGACTGTTTTATATCATTTTTTCTTTAGCTTTTTTTTTAATGGTAGTCAAAGGAAAAAATACGTCAGTGTTTCTGCCACCCAGTGCAGTCAATGTTTGGCGTGTCATCAAATCCTTCTTCATTGTTTCGTTTAAACGATAATTTTGTGAGTAGTATTCAGATCATTGCAGTTGCTATACTCTAATAAGTAGCTTGCTTTTAGACGTGAGGCCACGGTTTAAATCCCAGGTCGAACTTTTTCAACAAAATGAAATAGGAAAAATTATTTTCTCGGTTACTTCCACTCTCAGCAGATTTGTGGCAAAAACTCTGAGAGTAAATAAGGAAATTGCCATGAAAAGTTTTTCCAAAATATGGCTTTCAGAATCCACTTTAAACTGAAGGCCCTGCCACTCATGTATAAAATAAAACACACAACATAAGTTATGTGAGAAGCTAGGTCGTAATCCTGATTGAAGGGTTGTAATGACCAACTATGTGTGTATATTTGTTGAGATCATAATTAATAGTTATAGGAGTTTACAAGATCTTGTCTTGTTTTTTTCAAAACAATTTGACACTTTTATAGGGAGATCAACTTCGGCAATTTTTTCGATGAGTCTCCACTGCACTAAAACTTGATCAAAAGATCCAAAATACAAATACCATACTTAAGCCAGGTGCAAGATGTTTATAGATGTGTACGTTTCCTTTAACTTCCATTACATTTTGAGCTCTTGATGTTAACTTATATCAAACTATGCCGTTTTGTCCCATTACGGTTTCGGTTTATCTGTCAGTTTGTCTTTCAGATACATGAAAAGTGTTCTATCGAATGCTTGCTTAACGACGTTGTCACCTTTTTGTCGAAATAAACGGCATCTTCTTTTTTTGCAAAAATTCCATTGCCAATGGTATGAGCGCACTTGTGTTAGCAGATATTTGTTCACGATAGTCTGAGGCCCGAATAATCGACGTATTCTTCTAAAGTATTTGTTGACATGAGTTTGAAGTCGCTGGATTATGGTAGTGGTGACTCTACAGGTTACACATCAGTTGCTTTACATATTGGACCCAGTATACCCAACGATAATCTTGTGTTTCTTATATTACCTATGATATCTAACTTGCACTATCTTACATTTCAGGCAGCAAAAGTAGTCATTTGAATGGTCTAATGTATCTAATGACGTTGATCTATTGACCCTTAGAGTAAGCCCCCTCACTTTGCCTGAGTTCATCTGGCGACTAGTATGCTATAACTTCTCCTGGAAACTTAGTGTACTCCGTTTTAAGGTCTCCGTCTAATTTTTTAATATTGATTTCTCCTGTGTACCTCTCTTTCGCAGTGCCACTGAATTACTTCAGTCCGATTTTTTTTGTACCAAGAACATCTGCCATTATTACATGGAATAGAAGAAATGACAACATGTATTTCGATGGTACTTGACTTTTAACAGTAAATTGATGAGAAATTTTACTTCGTGAGGAGCGAAACTTCGAGACTGGTTATAACTTCCCCTAATTGAAAATATTGTCATATCCAGTATACCTCTCTTTCGTTGTCCTAACCACATTGCGTGTTGGTTAATGCTGTCGAACGCTTGTTCGTAACCGACAAACAGAAGGTAAAAGTTAGAGTTGAATTTTATGTACTTTTAAGGAGTTAATGTGGCCTGCGCTATAATTTTCACTACAAGTATTATTCACTAAGTGTTCTTTAATACGACTGAGGATTATTCTAGGAAATTATTTTGCAGTGGTTTAGCTTACAGATTTACCTCGTAAATTTCTACAATTTTTCTAATGCTTCGTTCTTTTATGTCTTGAATAACATTGCCCTCTAGAGTGGAAGATTGCACAAGTTGCACAAAGGCTGCCTTAAATTAGACAAAATGACAATGGCAAAAATTTGTGAAATAATGCAAAAATTTTAGATGAATGAGGGCAATTTTGTGATCTTTCAGAATCACGTGTAAAAAATTCGAAGAGAGTAAATACTGCCATGCTTTGTGGATTGCATTAGAAATCTTACTCACCGTATGGTTATAATAATGCCAACAGCAACGGCAGCAATTGTAGGCCACCAGGTCTTAAAAGGATCTGCATTTTCAAAAAGATTCACAATACTGTCCATTTTCTTAAGCTTTTCTTGCTTCTTTTAAATTTCTTAATTTTATTGTGTTATTTTTTTTAATAGTTTTTCGCTAAAACAAAAACACGTTTTCTTTCGAATTTCTGTAATTCGTTACTTTTTTATTTGAATTTAACTTTTTTTTTAGTTACGGATTTAATCTGATTATTGCCTTAATTTTTAAATTTTTACTGTGGTTTTATATTTTTCTTCGCGTTTTTATTTTATTTTCTTTTCTTTCACCTTAAATAGATTTTTTTCTGTTTTATTTTGTTTTGAGTAGACTTTCGAACTTTTCACCCTTACCCGCCAATTACTGAACCAACAATGACGTGACTTCTATTCAATCAAACTGAGACAGCCTCTTTAGCTTTAGCAAGAGAAAAACTTTTCAATTTTAGCTTTATTTTGTATTTGTTTTTCTGCTTAAATGTAACTGCACTTGTGTTTAATAAATCTCAGCGTAAGTGTTCGGGGGTACGGGTAATTGTATCTGTCTGCAGGGTCTATGTTTAGTTCTCAAACAAATTTCATTTATTCGAAATTCTAAATTCAATTGAGAGCGTATTTGTTGCTTTATGTGCGCTGCTTTGTGTACATATGGTTGAAAATGTTGTTTATTGGATGTGAGCAAAAGTGTTTTATATTGTCAAGACGTATGTACATGTTTCTATTGTGCTTTAAATGGGAAGAAGGTAGTGGAGTACTTATAACATACCTACCCAGATAGCATTTATTGCGATGACAAACATTGTGGTTGAGTTTATTTTAAAACACACCCAAATAAATTTTTCAGTTTTATTAAAACATTAGCTTTATGTATGTTCCACCTATGAACTAAGGCTGTAATAGAATTCGTTTTAATAGAATACTATCATGTAATCCATTGGTTTGTTAATAATCTTTTTGATATGAAATTACGAGTTTCGATATTCAAAATGGCTGTCCAGTTACGAATGTTTTCCAATCACTCCAATTTGGTTTTCCTCTCCTAAGATTACCATTATTAAATAAAGCGTCTTCTAACATAGACGTCCGACTAAGACATTAGACAACGGACATCTTGTTGAAGTAATATCTTTCAAACTAGTTATCCGTTATTGAGTCAAATCACCATGAATGGAAATAGACAACGAAGTGTGTTGGCTAAACAGATTCTGGATGGTTTTGGCAACTGAACCTAATTTGTACCGAAAAATCATTTTCATGGGCACTTAAACAAACGAAATTGTGGAATTTAGGACCAACGTCATTCGAAATCTGCACGAAAGTTTCAGACCATCTAACGTTATGTCAACTCGCCACCAAGATCGTGCGATTAGGACTTTTTCTTGTGGGGTTTTCTTAAGTCGCAAGTGTATGCGTATAACCCACAAAAGACAGCGGTTCGGAAAGCCAACCTAATCTAATTCCATCGGTCAAATTCAACTTGTTTTTTCATGAAAAATTTGCATTTTGTTTACATTGGAGTCGCCGTAGTCTAGTGGGTAGTGTGTTGGCTTATCGGACGAGATTCCGCGGTTCAATCACTGGCTCACACATTTCGAACATAACGAAATATGGAACAAATATTTCTGCATCGACTTCCTCTCAGAAGATTTCTGGTAAAAAACTCTGACAGTAAATAAAGTTGCCCTGAAAAGTTTCTCAAATATCTGTCGTTAGGAGGCGACTTTAACCGCAGGTTTCGCCACTTGTATCAAATATACACACACAAAATAAGTGATTTGAGAAGCTAGGTCGTAATTGTAACTGAAGGGTTGTATGTGTGTATGTAATGGCATCAACAGATTTTTCAATTGAATAAGAAATTTCAATCATATCTCACACAAATTTCGTTTTATTTAAAAATAACTATTTTCTCCGGTCAAATTTGTTATCAAACTCTTTACAATCGCGAGATTGCTTGTTGTTCCTCACCAGTTTTTGGTAGTAAATATTTCAACATAATGAAAAAAAATTTATTTTGTGTGTAAATACATGTATAAACAAATTTTGATGTACTTTTTCCCCTCCCTTCTAATAAATCTATTCATAACACAATACAATTTAATCTGAATAGAGATTTTGACGAGTCTATAATAAAATTAGATTGCGAATAGGGTACTTAGCTAAGTTATCATTGTGTGTATATGAATATGAGTTATGATACTTTATGTCATTTACATACATATAAGTACATATAATGTTTATAAATTAAAAAACCAACAAAAAAACATTTTTTTATTACAACAACGATAACGATGTGTAGAATATAAACATTACGAAGTGATTTTTTCATGTGAAAATTATAGAATTTTTCAACGTCATCACAGCGGCTAATTAGACGCTTACTCGCACTGAAATTTATCTTCGATATGAGAGGACGTACAGTTGAGCAAAAAATAATTATTACATTGCGTTACAATATAATTTAAACAATTATTATTACAATTTCAAAGAAAATTTTTGAATTTTTAAAAAGATTTTTTTAAAGGTCTTGTCATTAATATTTGTTGGTGTATTGGGTTTAGATCGACATCTTTTGGGAGATCAATCATATATCCTATATATGTATATCCAGCTGCTATAATTTCACATGCTTCTGTACTACAAAAGTTACTTCATTTAGTGCGGTTATTTAATTCTGACCCGATTTACCAAGTAACTTATTTCCATAATAAATAATTGCTATGCTTTTCATCAAAGCTGTAAAGAATTTCATTTGCATTCATCTCTTTAATAAAAAAATGGAAGGGAAATAGAAATAAAATTTCAAATAGAAAACAAAAGTTCAAAAGAGAGGGAAGGAAATATATTTTCAACAAACGAAGTTTAATTTGATAATTTTTTTTTATTGCATTCAGACAATAAGTCATTTGGCTTTTCTAACATTTTTATTCGTACATATATAGAGGTTGTAACTATCTCTACCGTTTAGATGGACATGAAAAACTACATTAAATAATCTGCAACATACATAAAGTAATCTTTAAAAGATAAATAGCCATACATTTACTTACTTAATTGGTCATTACAACTCTTTAGTCAGGACTATAACCTACTTTCTCACGCCACTCATGTTATTTGTGTTAATTTTATCCCTAAGTGGTGGGATCTACCGTTTAATATCAACTCCTAACGATAACTTTTCTGTGAATGAAATATTTTTCATATTTCGTTTTATTCGAGCCAGGGGTTTGTCTAGCTAGCCCACACCCAACTAGACCACGGTTACTTCATACATACATTTATCGCCTTAAATAAATATTTCATTCACATTTTTCCAACAAGAGCGTAACTCTTTACTGTTTATAACATGTGGGCGCGCCTGGTGGTACTTTTACCTTTAATTAACCTGAAGCTTATATTATTTGCCTCATACAGGGAGCATTCTGCTCAAAACCTTATAATCTTGGCTTGAAGTTTGAGACGGAGAACTCAGTACATAAGATGGCAAATGTTACTTCTTCTAAAACCCACTTTTGAAGGCCATGGACAGAAAGTTGAATGTAAAGTGATTAGCTCTCTTACAGAAAACTCATCATCACCATGAATTCCAGCCAAGTTCGAGGTTTAAATAGAATAGAATTTTTAAATAGAACTTGCCATACGCATCTACATACTTAGCTACAAATCTCGACCTTGGTAGTGAAATTGACTTGATCTTACCATACGAGCAGACAATTAAGTAGAACCTACTTTCGTCCAGGAGTGCTAGGCCGCTTTTGCATGCAAAATCTAAACAGTTATAGAATGAACTTAAATTATCTCTGCGGCCGGTATTAGTAAGAAGTGTGTTAGCTTATTAGACGTAAGGCCACGGTTCAAATTCCAAGTTAGACATCTCGAACGAAAGAAAACATGAAATAATATTGTTACGTTTTTACCTTTTTATAAACGTTTAAATATGAGTTCGTTGATTGCAAACAAAGTAAAAACAAATATGTGTTTAGTTTCAATTAAACTCTTTATTGTCCGTACTATCTTATGTGCCACTGTTCAAACTTGATGATACAACAACAATTTATTTGTTCGCTATACTTCTTTGAGGCCCTATGCTCCCTAGAGGAGTAAAAGGAACATATATATATACTTGTTTGCACTTCTGTTCTCGTAAGCACTAACTGTTCGGTAGATCTTTACAACGGTGATTTTCAAACCACGACTGTTTTCTTCGCACACAACGCGATTTCACACAAGGCTGACTGAATTCTTACTACTCGTCGTCTGCTTTGTCTTGCTCTTTTATAGTCCAACACAAACAGTCTAACGAACGTTCTTGAAGTAGAAGGTTCGTGTTCTCGCTTTCTCGAGAACTCTATCGCGACTACATTGTTGTTTGTGTACTGTGTACACATTGTTGTTTGTGCGTTCGCTTCTTTGTCTATTCCCTTCTCTGTCACAATGTTGTTGTTGTTGTTTTACTAGTACACAAGCTAGCCGCATTTGTCCGTGTAGTTGTTGATGTAGCTTTTATTTATCGTTTTGGCACACTGTTTTCATTTTCGTAACGATATTTATTCGACAACTTCCTCTCAGCAGATTTCTGGGAAAAACTCAGAGAGTTAATAAAATTGCCATGAAAAAGTTTCTTAAAAATCTGTCATTCGAAGTCGACTTTAAACTGTAGAGTCTCGCCACTCATGTATACAAAACTTACATTTGAATTTAAATTACACCATAATATTAATTAGATTGGTCTATAACAGCATACTACGTACATATAAGTCTGTCAAGTCTAATTCGATGATTTTTTTTTCGTTTAATTTTTAATAGATAACTGTTGTTTACGTCCCTGTAAATTACTAAACCACAGTTGACATATTACGAACGAAATATATACAACACGGGAAATAATAAAAGTTTAGATGTGAATAGCAGTAAAAAAAAAATAAAAAACAAAATCACCTCGGCTATGTATTCCAATTTTACATTTATTTTAACATCTTTTATTTATTAATTCTCATAGGTTTTAGTGTTACAAAGCAATTATTCAAATAAAACCATCAACACTATCGTTACCATCATCATGATCAGCACTTAAATTGCTCTGCGCTCATAAAACCTCAATTCCATTGGTAAAGGTGGTCGGACTGATAGACAGACCGACCATACTTTAACTTTTGAAGAGAAACGGAAGTTTAATTTATTTGAAACCAACCATTTCAATTCATTGCATTCAATTCAATTCAGTTCAGTTCAGTTTAATTCATCCATTCAGTAACGACTGTCGTTGTGACTGCAATTACGTGTGTGTACCCTGGATTTTCTATGTACTTTTATGAATAGTTGGGAAGTGTTTCACGTAAAAATGAATCAATGACTGTGTAAGCATACACATGTACCTCATGAACCAATCAACACAAGAAAAAAGAATGCATTTTATGGTCACTAAATATAAAAATAAATTCATTTGTGCATGTGTGTATGTGTACATATTGTATTTATATAAGCGTGTATATAAATAAATGCATATTTTACAATAAAAAAATAGCATGCCAGGCTTAAATACCTGATGCAAATATGAAAATGCTTACATATTTATGGCGGAACAATAATATTCTTCCTATTCCAGTTTCATAGTCATGGTGGTAGTTATTAGAGCAGATCGCATTTAACTCCAAAGCATTTTTGCTACGAAGGGAAAACAAGTTGAGTCCTATTGTCATCAATTCTTTTTTATTAAAATTTTTATTTTGTTTGTCAATTATACACGCTAACGAGTATAACGAGTTTTCCTTTACCCCATTCGAATGGTTTCATAGCAGCCGTTGGCATTTTATTTTTAAACTGCTTAACAGGGTACAATGCCAGCATATAACCTACATCCTACATTTTTCTGCATCCGTATGCGATTTTCCAGATAAAAAATAAAAACAACAAATGCTCGTATTCGTGCTTTATGCTTCACTATGCATTTTCAATATGAAATAATTTTTAATAAATTTCATAAAAATCAATTACCGCAAACAATTATAATTAAAAAAAGAAGAAATAAAAACAAAGTATAACAATGCAGGCCATGTAATTAATAAATTCGATTACAGAAACCTATTAGCACGGCCCTAATTTGTGATATTATTAGGTATATTTTTTTGGCTATTGTTAGCTATGGCTTCTGGCAACATATGGACTCAGCGTCGAAAAAATTTCAGAGGCTAATTAGAATAGAGCGAAATAAGCTAATTTCACATGCTTTTTTTCTGACGTAAAGGCTATTATGTATCAATCAAAACAGTTGTGGTCATATGGGGTAAAGTGTAGATTAGAAGGTTAATAAGGAAAAAACTGTTCAACACCTATTTTCTGTATTAGTTTTTAACTAGATAGATGCAACGTTTGTCAGAACGTCGCCATGATGTAAATATTACGTTTTCATGTCTAGTAGTCTATTTCGTTCATTTTTAACGAATATTTCCAACTGTACTGACCCCCCAGATTTAACCAACTCTTGACCAGATTTAACCAACTCTTGACCAGATTTAACAAACTCATAATGGATGAGAAGTCGCCGTAGTCTAGTAGAGAAGTCATATGGCGTGCAAAGGTAATTTAAGTTCATTCTATAACTGTTTAGACATCAAAAACGAGCAGAAGCTGGTTCCCCTCAGTTATCTGTTGTTTTGGTAAGATCAACTCATATCCACTACTAAAAACGAGGTTTGAGTATGGCAAACTGACGTCGCCGACATCTCAACCAAAACTTCCTTTCAGTAGATTTCTAGCAAAAACTCTGAGATTAAATAAAATTAACATGAAAAAGTTTTTCCAAAAAAAAAAAAAAACTGTCGTTCGGAGTTGACTTTAAATTGGAAGTCCCACCACTCATGTATAAAATTAACACATACAACATAAGTCGTGTGAGATGCTATGTCGTAAGCCTGACTAAAGGGTTAGTAGTTCTATGCTATATTGATAGCGAATTTTATGGAAACCTACCTTTGATCGAATGAACGTTCCAGCAGAAAAATGATTTCAGAAAATGTTTTCGAGTTTTTATTTAATAAAAGTCAGTTTGTCATCTTTTTTTAATTCCATTTTTTTTTTTAATTTCAATTCAGTTTTATTAAATCATTTTATTTTATTTTATTTATTTGTTTTTCGTGATGTTTTTTTTTGTAATTTTTTTCTTTTGTTTTTATTGTTTTTTTGTTTTTGTTCATTTTAGCAGTTTATTTTTGTTTTAAATATAATTTTAAAAATTAATATCACTAACAAGCTTTTTTTTATAATTTTTAAATATATTTTATAAATAAACTAATTTAGTATATTTTTGTTGTTGTTTTTGTATTTTCATTTCATTAATTCTATTCGATAAATACCTTTTAATAACAGTTTTAGTGTTCCATTGCAAATATACTTTTCGAAAAGTTAATGACAGTGATATTTATACTTTGGGAGGATGACTTCAAGAGAATGAATTAAAATTATGTCTTAGAAATATGATATGATTTGCAGTCACGGTAATACATATTGTAAATGAAAATATGAAATTTAAAGTAATTTTAAATAAAAAAAATTCCATGAAATAAAAGTTCTAATTTCGAAATAGTATTTGACACCACCTCAACCGAGTAGAAAAAAATATATAGACGGAATATAATAACGAAAATATTTCACGTTAATATCGTAGGTGATAACGATTCTTTTTCGATGGAAGATTCTTTCGTGAACATCTTAAAAAAACCAGCCACAACGAATTTTAACAACTTTAGGGGCATTACCCCCAAATGAGGTGTACACTCGATGCCAGGATACCGGCTGTAATATTCTTTACTGAACCATATTGCGTCCCTACGAATCATACTGAAACAGCTTAGTGTGCTCCAATAATCTTTGCATCTCGTGTGCGGTAATTTCAAGAAATTTTCGTTTTTTTGGAGCACCAGAACGTCTTGTGTGTCTTTATGAAAAAATGACTCCCGGAGGCATTAATCTGTTTCACGCGGACTCAGTCTACAGACATTTTAATATAGAGTGTAGCATTGAGAAGAGCTTTCTATCGTTATCGATATTATTTCATGGTGTACTCTGTCTACTCATAGTTATGGTAGTTATCGAAGAGGTGCATCGAACGAATGTTGATACCATTCGCAACAGTTGCTTTCTTTGACACCTAATCATCTGATGATATTGTAACCACAAAGCGAAGTTACACTCAGTACGAATGAAACTGATTATGATAATGATTAACTACTTTTTTCTTGTTAATAAGCCTGTTGAAGAAGTGAACAGTTTTGAATACTAAATAAATCCAGAAATTGGTACGAAAACTTTTATCAAGCCTCGCTTTGCAGAGGCGAAAAGGACTCTTGCAAACTTAAGAATATTCTGACATTGTGGGCAACTATCATCCACAAGCAAAATAGGAATCTTCGAAGGAAATGCAAATAAATAGAACTCAGATCATAGTCTGCGTCTGTCTCTTAAATGGCGTTAAAACGTTTAATAAAATTTAATTGCGTCGTTATAGAAGTTCATAAGCAGTCCACAAACAACGGTATCGAGTAGGACTAGTATCGATACTGATACCACGACATTTAGTTTCTCATGGAAATAATAATGGTCGACGCATAAGGTAGAGAGCTTGAATCTAGACTTTACGGAGAAATGACATTATGCTTCAGCAAAGAAATGTTGTCCACCTGAGTCTGTGGTGAACATCGAACCCAATCCGACCTCACTTATCCCAACTTATGGGTTGTAATGGCTAATTATGTGTATATTGATGCAGTCTCTCAAACTTTGGCGTCTAACACATGGTTAAGAAAAACAAATTCTACGGGCGGCTACATCGGCAATAGGCAATATCGGCAAATACCAACTCGTAGAAGAAAAATGAAAGCCTGTTTGTACTGCAGGTTCTCCATGCACTATACGTAAATTTTAGCCAATTGGATTCATAATAAAACGAAAATAGTGGCGTCCTCAATAATTGCCTGCGTATAGTGAATATGAAACTCTGTAATCCAGGAAAGCCTGGAATATAATTTTCAAGGAGTGGGATCTACTTTCAAAGCTTACATACTTGATTATTCTTTGTACATACTTAACGGCACTTAACTTTGGCTCTGTTGTCTTTTCAAGTTGAATTCGAATTCAGGCACATTCATGCAAAAGTATGGAAAACTTTATATTTGAAATAATCTGATAACTTATCAGAGTTCATCCTCTTAAAATATATAATTTTACTGTTAGACAAACACAATATAATAAGGAAAATAAAAACGTAAATGTATAAGTGAATGAATGAGGGCATAACCCTGTCCCTGTAAAGCGCTTATTACACAATCGGATTTCGCCTGCAAACACTATGTGATGAGCGATAGAAAGAGAGAGTCTTGCATGACACTATCCACCGCAAATACCAATAATTTTTGATATACTTCAGAACAAGTTTACAAATATGAATTTAGGCGTTTTACACGAGATACATGATCATCATCAGATAGTGTGTGCAAACGAAATTCGGACGTCTAACGGGAGTTTAAGACAAATGATTTCGAATGTTTGAAAATTTGTATGAAATTAACTCAAAATTGTTAGAACAATTGTGTGCTTTTCATACCAATATGCGATTATATGAAAGCCTTTTCAAGAAATAGGAGCTTAATGTTTCAAGTCCTTTGTCTGTCTGTCTGTGAATTGTTTGGTCTTTAGTGAGTTTTCTTTTTGTATGTCAATGTGTGTTTGTGTTACCTTTTTAGCATCTAAAGTAGTTTTGTTGTTACTCTTGTTTTATGTTGCTGTAGAAATAGTAGTAAATTTAGTTGCTTGGTCGTCAATTATAATTTTAATTTAATTGTTTTGGTTTTCCTTTTTCGTTTAAATACGATATTTATTTATAATTTTTTAGATGAGTTTAATTTTTTTTTATAAAATTGATTTTTAATGTTTCTAGTTAAATAAACAGTTTTTGTTTTCCTTTTTTTTAATAATAAATACGTTTTTTTTCGCTCATTCGCTATTTTCTTTCAATACTGTATGACATGTTTTAATTATGATATCTATCAACAAGGCAATTTAGTATTTAATTTAAATTAATTCAATTCAATTCAAATTTTGTCATTGGTTTTGTTTATTTAAAACTAAGCACAGTGGTAATAATAAAAACAAAAACAGTTTCAATATTAGAAATTAATTTGAGGCAAGGATTTAAAGATTTGATAATATAACCCGGATTTGTGAAATTCGAAAAAGTCTCATGCGCTCAATCGTGCGAATTGTATAACAATTGAGCAGAAAAATGTATTTAAAAGAGTTATCCATCAATGCTTGAAAATTTAAAACTTATACAGTTATAATCATGGTCTGAAATCATAACCACATTCTTTTGGCTTTCTACAGTTCACGACAAGGGAAACAAACCCTCTAACCCCAGGTCAGACATCTCCAACAAAATGAAATATAAAAAAATATTTCTACGGCGATTTCCTCTCTCAGCAGATTTCTGGCAAAAACTCTATGAGTAAATAAAATTGCCATCAAAAGTTTCTCAAAAATCTGTCGCTCGGAGTCGACTTTAAACTGTAGGTCACGCCACTCATATATAAAATTAACACACAAAACATAAGCGGTGTGAGAAGCTAGGTCGTAATCCTAACTAAAATATTGTAATGACCATTTATGTATGTATGTGTGTAACTCTCTTAGGGGCATATGGTTTTCATAAAACTTTTTAATCTTACATCATTTGGTGGTAAGATCTTAGGCTATGCTCTTTCTCGTTGTGATCTTTTGTAAACTAAAGTTTCTTGGGCCTTCAGCATTCTACTGTTTAACTGTTATCCTTGTTCTTCTACTATCGCGTTTGCACTTATTGCTATGTCTATTCCACTCCCAATTTCTTTGTCTAGTTTGCTTCATTGGTCATGTTACAAAAGTCATTCTGGCTAATAGCAATTGGTCAGAATATTCTGCATATGACTTCTATACAACAGAATAGACTTTATACATGCGTGAAATATTCTAAGCTAGTGTTGTCATATTGATACCGGTAGTCCGACAGTCAGTAGTCATACGGATTCCACTTAGCTGCCACTCTTGTTTTGCTTACGTTTTCCTCTTGTTGGTATGTCTATTACACTTCCTATTTCATCTTCTTTAGACTAGCACTTTAGTCTTTTAGTTTTCATTGTATTTTGAAAGTTTTCTGCGAGAGTAGGATAATAATCTCATGTGGACATAAGTCCTCAAGTGGACGTATGAGACTCCATGTAATACCATATGAAGGATGGGTGGTTGCATTAGTAGGAGGGAGAATTAAGCCACTTGAAGACTTTACAGTGAACTTTTACGACCGAAGTTTGAAATATCGTGCTGCCGTAAATACTGGCAGCATTAATAGAGAAACGCTTGTGATTCGAATAACAAGCATTTATTATCGACGTTTTATTTGGATATAATTGAAGCTCTTAATTTTAAAAATCCTAAACTATTTACAAACTTTTTCGCCTTCTCTGGTTTGCAGTCGATCACTTTAATCACTACATCACGCTCAAAATTAGGGCCTGTATTGCCACTTGTAACGTCTAGAACATGCGAGTGGCTCCTGTTTGCATATGCATTATTCCACGGACATGTAAGGAAGCTACACATAATTGATTTGACGACCGATAAAGTGGAATTGATGGATAAATTAATGGACTAGGTCGCCGTAGTATAGTAGGTAGTGTGATGGCTTATTAGACGTAATGCCATGGTTCAGACCCAAGGTCAGACATCAAAACGAAATAAAAAAAAATATATATATTTCTTCGGCGACTTCTCAGCAGATTTCTGACAAAAACTCTGAGAGTACATAAAATTGCCATGAAAAGTTTCACAAAAATCTGTCGCGTCGAACTGTAGGTCCCGGCATTTATGGATGAAATTAACACACACAACATGAGTGGTGTGAGAAGCTACGTCGTAATCCTGACTGAAGGGTTGTAATGTATGTGAACCATATTGCATCCCTCCGAATCATATTGGATTAGATCAGTGTGCTCCAACAATCTTTATATCTCGTCTGCGTTAATTTCAAGAAACTTCCGTTCGTCTGAAATACCAGTGTCTTTACGAAGAAATCACTCACGACAGAATTTATGCATTTCACACAGGTTCAGTCTGCAGACATTCTAATGTTTCCAGCGATCATTTTCTGAAATCTATTTTGGGAAGCAATCAACTAGGGAACTAGGGAAGTCGTAAGGAATATGTTCGAAATTGTTTTAAGATTTAAGAAAAAGTTATTTGAAGCATTGAATTAATCATTTTAAATAGTTTTGCGTAGATTATTACAAACTCGGTTTAGTCATTTGATTTGTATTAATTTTTTTTTTAATTTTTTTTTAATTAGAAATAAAAATTAAAAAAAAATATTTGAAAACTTAAATTCTAGAAAATTGCTTTTTATACAATATTTTGATATTTTTTGTTTTAATTTTCTATACAATATGATGTGAGTTTAGGAATACGTTTTCGGTTTTTGAATTACTTTTAATAATAAATAACTTTTGAATAAAAATTCTATATCATGTAGGCATACTATATTTTTGTATGTATGCATGGTATGGTATGGTATGTATGCATCTTTATATACATATGTAATTTCATTTAAATTTAAATTATTTTGTTTTTGTTAATAATATTATGCAAATTGTGCTAAATTTTTAAATTTTTTTTTTTAATTATTTTTTATAAGAATTATCTAATATTTTTAAAAATAAATAAATAATTATATGCTAGAAAATAAATAAATTTCTCAAGAAATTTTTTTTATATGTAAGTATCTTTTTTTTTAAATGTAAATTCATTTCCTTTTCCTTTTTTTTTTTTTTCTTTTTTTACTTGCAAGTAAATGTGTGAATGAGTGTGAAGAGAGCTTAAAAAGAGAAAAAGTGTATGAAAGAGTGAGATAGATGTATATGTATATTCTTCTAATAAATAATACCCTTCCTTTCTTTTTTTTTTGAGATTTAAAATTTAATTTTTTTGTTTTGTTTGTTTTTTTTTTAATTTATTTAGAATAAATTTTTTAGAATTTTTTGTTTGCCTTCTTTTGCTTTGTTTCTCTGTTGTAGTATTTATTTTTATTTTTTTTTATTTATTTTTTCGGTTTTTTTCTTTATAATTTAC
This sequence comes from Sarcophaga caerulescens, assembly GCA_927399465.1. NCBI lineage: Eukaryota > Metazoa > Arthropoda > Insecta > Diptera > Sarcophagidae > Sarcophaga > Sarcophaga caerulescens. The sequence goes on along the minus strand of OV656872.1, from coordinate 57,104,342 downwards.
CTAATATAAGTTAACTTGTTGTTGTTGTTTTTTATTTCTTCTTTTTTTAACTAAATTATTAATACAATATTTATATTCTTCCTTGCATTTATTTAAAACTTAACATATGTATGAAACAAATATTTACAATAGAAATCAAACAATAAATTTGAATTTAATTATAAAAAGTAACATAAATTTATAACAACAAAAATGCAAATGCCAATACAAGTCATACTAGGCAAATTTTTAATGAAAAACAGATAACCCTACATTCACTTAAACAAGGGTATCTTATTGAAATAGTTTTGAAACAGTAAAATAAAATATTATTAAATGACAGTGTTTAGTCTTAATCAATACATTTTCGGTGTGTTTTTCTGGGAGATTTTTTTTTCAGCAAATATTTGCCTAATCTGAGCACAGCTTAAGGTTACAAACAAACAAAAATTGCCTTTCTTTTTATTGCTATGCCAATGTGATTTAGGAATTTTGAAAAATATCCAGCATAAAGAGAAATATTAACACGCTCATGTACAATTTATCTATACAGGGAGGGGCCTTTTGTAAGGCATTTTCAGGAAAATTTTCTTCAAAAAATACATGCGCTCTAGTTTGTGGCACACTGTGTTGGAATTAGAAAAGTAAGCTTTTCGAAAGTAATATTTACAAGCGTCAGCTTTGTTACAGTACGAAAGAGTGAAACAGATTTTTACTTTCAGAAGTACCGTGAGATTGTTGGAAACAAGCTCCGATATTTGATTATTCATCGCATTCCGTTCGTATAACGAAAACACAATGTAATATTTATTGGTTTTTGAGGACCAACGTCTGCTTTCTGGAGTCACTGTAGTCTAGTAAGTAGTGTGTTGCTTTATTAGACGTGAGATCTCGGTTCAAACCCCAGGACAGACATCTCCAACAAAACGAAATATGAAAAAATATTTCTTCGGCGACTGTCGAAAACTGTCATGAAAAAGTTTCTCAAAAATCTGTCGTTCATGACTCATCTATAAAATTAACACACACAATATAAGTGCTGTGAGAAACTAGGTCGTGGTCCTAAGGATTGTAATGACCAACTTCGCTGTATGTTATTTGGCATCTGCTATAGTGTGGGCAAATAATTCGGCAGATCTGTTGCAAGATCAACCGATTTAACCAGCATTCACTGATGCAATTCACATATAATAACTGCGAAGATTTCTACTCCCTCATACCTTAAGTGAACATGAGACAAAATTAATCTTGCATCACGACACTTTTTGAATGCTGTTCGAAAATGCAAAGAGCCTTTCGGACATCAATAAAATTGTACCGCCTGTTAATGTTTCTTCTGCTGGAATATTCTCTTTGGCTTTGTTTTTAATCATCATTTTATTTTGTTTGTTTGTTTAAATAAAAAGAAAAAATAAACTAAAAAAATTTCTTTTATATGCTACATATTATTGGTATAAATCGTATCGTTTATTGTTGTACATATAAATCCTAATTTCCTTAAAGTTGAGATATACAGAAAGTTGTTATTCGTCTACATTTGTGATACGGTGATGATATCTGTAATAAAATAAAATCAATGATAATACAATTTTTATTAACAATAAAATATTTATTGTTTTAAAGAAAGTGTAATTGAAAGTGAATAAAATTTAAAAGTATTAAAAAAAACTCTAAACATTTTGCTATAAAACTCTATATAAAGAGGCCTTCAGTTTCCACATTTTTTTTTTTAATTTTCGAAAAAGTTTATCAAGTACAACAACTTTTGGCAAAAATAATTTTGTTATAGGTATTGTTCTAAGTAAGCGATAATCTTTTCATATCTCTCTTGAATCCCATTGATATCGTGTTAGGGGAACTGCTCTGAACTGAACTGTGAGCGTTTTGTATTGCTCGAAATAAACAGCTAAATTTCCCGACAAATATTTTTCAAATCTTTTTATTTTAAGTGGTTTTGCAATGTATACTCGAGTTATCATGTTATTAAGCAACGTCTTCTTGAAAGGAATTGATTGTGTTCCATACGGACAAACTTCCGTAGCTCATAATATAAGGGAGTTTTTTTGTTACACCTTGACGCAGAGTAAAAATATCATGCCCGTAGAATTTTGGATCTGACACCCAATTTTTTGGTTTTGAGTGCCTGCAAACGTTTTGCAATTATTGCCTAAAGAGTTTCCAATGATTTTTCAAAATCTTTTTGACTTTGGCAGCAATCCTTGCGACCTGAAATAATGCCTTCAATTCTCCATCTGCTAAATTTTTTCTGCATCTGAACTTCAGAACCGAAAAAAGCTCTTTCATACGTACATACATACATAATTGGTCATTTAAACCTTCAATCAGGATTACGACCTAGCTTCTCATACTACCCAAGTTATGTGTGCTAATCTTATGCATAAGTGGCCGACCTACAGTTTTAAAGTCAACTCCAAATGACAGATTTTTGAGAAACAATTGTGCAATTGAGATTCACAATATGGGTGGTGTGAGAATCTAGGTTGTAATCCTGACTAAAGAGTTGTCGTGGTCAATTAAGTAAGTAAGGAAGTTATCTGTACATATCATGATATTAGATTTACAATCCAAAACCATTATAAAGCATTACATTTAACAAATCCTTCCAATCAAATATAACAAACAAAATTGTATGCGAATGGATTTAAGATAAGATGGATTAAGATGGATTTAAGAGAGGAAAGTCACTTTAATGCTGGCAATGTGGTACTTTGCTGAAGTATTAACTATGAAAATAAATGTTAACGTTTCGATATCTCCCGTTGATTGACATTTAATCATGTGACAGCTATGATTGCCCACTTCACTAGGGATTTGTGAACGTCGCGGCATTTTTTTTCTTTTTAAAAAAAGATGCTTTAATAGATGTTGTAATAATCCTTTAATGATCGTAAATTATCGTTTATTTGATTCTCTAACGCAAGAGACCTTTTGGTAATGGTAATCGGAATGATAACAGATCAGTAGCTGATAGCTGACATTCTTTACATTTTTCCAGCGTTCTATAGAATCACTAGAAGATTCCTAAGAAAACCGTATTCAACAGTCTGCCTGTCAATTTAAAGTGACTTCCATCAGTCAGAACGCTCTAAGTCTTGGAGACGTCCCACTTTTTTTACTAGTGAATGCATTTCACCTTATCGAACTGTGATTTGTATACATATGGTATGTTACTCTTTTTATTGTGCGCACTAGGCATAGGTTTTCTACAAAATTGTCACCACCTCTTAGTTCCATTATATTTTTGAAAGTATATCCGACATTTATCTTTGAACCAATTTCTTGTTAATTATTCCTACTTAAAGTATTGTTGCAATAATTTTTTATTTCTCTTCTCGATTTTAGTTTTATTTAAAACCTTTCTATTCTATTTTTTCTTTTATTTATGACTTTAATTTGTTTTTCTTCGAAAATATTAATAAATTTACAATTTCGTTTTGTACAGCATCGTTCTTATGTTTAAGAATTCTTATATATTTTTTTATTTTTATGAAATTAAATTACAAGTTGAAATATTCTCTTAGAAAATTTATATTTTTCTCTTTCCAGTATTTACTTTGCCTTGCCGCACAGCATATTTCTTTTATTAGAAGCCGACAATCAGGAAACGATAGTTACTCAAACTCTTGTAGACTGTCTGACACGCTATCATGCCTTTCGAAACTAAGACATACTATGGAGAGAGAGGGCAAACACTTCAGTGTGCCCAATACAATCGGTGTCAGTTTCCGTTTCCAATATTCCACTGGGTGGTCTATACAATAAATTCATTACAGTATTTATGAATGAACAAACGAACGAATGAGTGAATGAATGATGAACTGAATGAATGAATGCACGAATGAATACAGGATTGAATGATGAAATTATTAAGGAGCGAGCACAGCAATCTGTTTTTTTTGTATGCTTGCTGGCTGCATGGTTTTCTTTTATAATTTTTTAGAATATTGCTTGAAAAACTAAATGGGTCAGCCAGAGTCAGGCTTATTGTTATCGTTGCTCTGTTGCCTTAAGCATAAAACCAAACACATAAAAATAAATTCTGCTTCACTGCTACATAAAATGGAGAGAGAAAGAAAGAATGGAAATAAAACAATTTAAAGAAGGAATTGAATGAGCAATTCGTAAAACAAATGAATCCAACTACTCTATTGCATCCACACAACACCACAGTAAGCTTTAAATTTTTTGATTTTAAATTGAAAACATTTTTTTTATTATTAAAGAAAATTTTGAGAAAAATTCGAATGGTTTTGCAATTTATCTTTTGACTTGTAGAGCTAAATAAATGCCTGCCAAAACAAATGAATCAGGAAAGCATGGAAAGAAAAATAATTCAAATTTATTTAAATTTCAACATTTTTATTGTTTACAATTGTTGTGCTGTTTTGGCATATCATGCCAGGGCAATATCCGTTATTAAGTTCCCAATGGGAAATGAGACTTTTATATTTCATTAACACGGTCTGTAACATTGAATCTATTTTAAAAGGGCTTCGAAAGGCATTGAAATTCATAGGCTTTGTGTAGCTGATGAACTTGCTAGAGCAGCCACAATCCTATCTTATGACAAGAATACCTTTTACTTCCGCTAGGATGTCCAATTACATACTTACATACATAATTAGCCATTACAACCCTTCAGCCTGGATTACGATTTAGCTTCTCACACCGCTTATGTTGTGTGTCTTAATTTTATACATGACGGACTTATAGTTTAAAGTCGACTCCGAACAACAAATTTTTGAGGGACTTTTCATGGTAATTTTATTTACTCTCAGAGTTTTTGTCAAATATTTGCTGAGAGAGGAAGTCGGCGAAGTAATATTTCTTCATATTTCGTTTTATTGGAGATGTCTGACTTGAGGTTTGAACCGTGTTCTTACATCTAATAGGAGAACACCCTACCTTTTACACTACGGCGACTTCAAATTAAAGGAAGGCGAAAACTACTGAGCTGAGTAAGAATCTTGCTTCACTGTCGGCCAGCTCTGGCTTAAATTGGATTGGAAGCATATCCTTAGTTACCGTATATATTTCGTATATTTTCCCTGATTGTTAGGCTGTTAGACTTATTCTTCTTCTTCTTTTTTTCTGCATTCAGTTTATTCTGTTATGCCGTACATTCTCTATTCGCCATTACGAGTCATTATCTATCTTCAGTTTCTCATTGTATAGAGTATGATCGTTCATTCAAAATTTAAAATTTTCACCACCTTTACCTCACTGTTTGCCAAAATCTCATTTTGTTTTCCTTAGTTTCTATATTATTCAGTCTCCGAAATACTGGTTGATTCGATAGTTTAATTTCTTATTCTCCATTTTACTGAATTTGTAAGGCTTATTTTATTTCCTCCCTTTATTCAATACTTTCATTTTGAATGGTAAGGGCTCCATTATTCCTTTGTTCAATGTTAACAATTTTGATATTATTTGGATTTACCTTCTTATTAAGATCCTCCTTAACTTTTTCAACAGATAGGCGGGTTTTGTTTAATTTTATCTGGCATGACCAGATTACACATAAAATTGCTATGAGAAAGCTTCTCAAGATCTGTCATAAGGAGTTCAATTTAAACTGTTAGTCCCAAATTTTCATTTATTATTTATTTATTATTTATTTTAATTTATTAAAAGTAAATTAATTTACATTTAATAATAAATTTAGGAACTGGCTGCAAAGGCCTTCGTCCTCTATATAACACACAAAAAGTATATATATATGTATATATACATACATATGTATGTATGTATACTTATTTACATAAAAATAATATAGGATAATAATATAATTATAATATTCATTTTATTAAAATATAAAGAGTGGATATTTATATGATTATATTTTATCTATTATATCTTGTGGTAAATGTCTTCCTAAATTTTCGTAATCGAAGTTCTGTATGGATACCTTCAGTGTATATGGCACCGTGTTCTTTTCAAAACAAATTAGTAAGTGGCTCATTGTTAGTGGGTTGTTGCAATTTGGACACAGTGTTGGCATTGAATTTTTCCTTACAAGATGTTGGTGTGTGTATTTGGAGTGTCCCAACCTTAATCGGATAAATAATCTCTGTTGGTTCTTAGTAAAGTTACTGGGATATATAGGTTTTGCTTGAACAGGATTTATATTCCTGTAGTAGGCATTAGGTATGCACGTACTATTATGGGATAGATGTTGTCTAGCTAAATTTCGTATGTCATTTTTTGTGTAGTTGTTTATTAGAAATGTCGGAGTTCTCTGAGCATTTTTGGCAATTTTATCAGCATATTCGTTTCCCGGAATATTCATATGAGCTGGAGTATATAGTATTTTTACATGTTTACTTCGAAGAAGGTTTTCTTTGACTCGTATTATGAAAGGTTCAGAGTTTTTATATGACTTTAGTGCTTTAATAGAAGAGAGACTATCCGTGCAAAGAACTAGCTTCATTTTCGGCGATTTGAGTTTAATGGCTTCTTCAATAGCGGTCAATTCTGATGTGAATATTGATGTGAATTCTGGGAGGTAGCCTAATTTAATTATTGTTTTATTTTCGTCAACTATCGCAAAGGTGTTACCACTTTCAGTTTTTGATCCATCGGAATACCATATTTTGTAGTTATCAGTTTTGTAGTTGCTTAGCTGTTCTAGATGATGTTGTTTTATTTGTTCCGGACTAGAATTTTTTTTACTGATATTTGGAGTTTTTACGAAGAAAGAGTTCATGTTAGACCAAGGTGGAAAAACAATTCTGAAGGGTGGAGGTTTGTTTAATTTGATTGATAAATTATTGGCTGTTTGAAGGATTGATGCTATTGTGTTGTGAAATTTTGACTTTCTTTTTTTTTGTATATAGTTTTTTGCATCTTCAAAAATTATATTATCCCTCATTTGACTTATTTTAATTATTTGATTACAGAGAAGTTTGTAATATCTGTCCTCTAAGGATGGTAGGCCTAGTTCTGTAAGTATATTGTTAATTGGTGTGGTTCTGAATGCTTGGGAAATAATTCTTAAAGCTTGATTGTAATATTTTTTAATTTTTTGCAATTTTGTTTTTGGTGCCTTCCCATATATAATAAAAGCATAATCAATTTTACTTAATATAATAGACTTCAGAACATGGACTAAACTATTTATATGACTTCCGCTGTAAATTCCACATATACTTTTCAATAAATTTATTCTTTTTGAGAGGTCGGCTGTTAGGTATTCTATATGACTATTCCAGTTACATGCTTTGTTAAATATAAGTCCTAAAATCTTGAGTTCTTTTACATCTTGAAATGGAGTATTGTTAATCATAAACTGACCTATCCTACATTTATGTTTGTGACAAATGTGCAGATGTTTGCTTTTTGTTTGCGATATTGAAGCACCGGATGTGTTACACCAGATACTAAGATCCCTTATTATGTCATTTAACTCATTCTGTACCTCTCGAGGATTTTTCGTTTTTGCGAATAAGTAAAAATCATCAGCATATAAGCAGTGCTTGATATTTTTATAATTTCTCTTTAATATGTTCAAATGCTATTAAAAACAGAACTACAGGTAAAGGGGATCCTTGTGGGATTCCATTTTCCAGTTTCTTTAGTTTCGAAGAACATCCATTGACATTCACAGAGAAGTATCTATTACTTAAAAAAGACCTTACATAATTATATATGTTTTCCCCTATCTTCCATTTTCGTAGTTGGCGAAGAATGCTGTGTATACCGATTTTATCAAACGCCTTCTCAAAATCAATACTAAAAATTGAACAGTGAGAATGGCAGGACAGAGTTTTTGCTATAAAATATTCAAGATGCATTAGGGAGTCTATTGTTGAGCAGTTTTGTTTAAATCCAGTTTGCTTTATGTCAATGAATTTGTTTTGAATCAAAAACCAGGATAATCTTTTAGCAATAATCTTTTCTAGTAACTTGCTTGTACATGAGATTAAAGAAATTGGTCGATATGAATCTGGTTATGTTTTACTTTTTAATGGCTTTAAAATACAAATTATGTTAGTTTTTTTCCAAACATGTGGTATAATACCAGTTGTTAATATGTTGTTGTACAATTGTAGTAGTCTTTTTTTAAGTATTTCAGGGCCGTTTTTGATCATAGAATACAATATTCTATCTGGGCCAGGACTGTTATCTTTCGAGGTTTTAAAAGCCAACTCTAATTCATATCTCGAGATGCTTTCCTCTATTTGCTGAGCAGACTTACTTATGTTAAGTGGAGAGTATTCTTGAAGTAAATAATTATTTTTCTCTCTTAGAAATTCAGGTGATAAATTCTCGTTCTCAGATATTTTCGAAAATTGACGCGCTAAAAGTTCAACTATTTTATCTGAAGAAGTTGTAAAGGTATCATCCTCTGGATTCCTTAGTGTTTTTATACTTTGTAATGAAGTGGTTTTGTCCGAAAAAGATTTAATTGTACGCCATATATCTGCTATTTTCATGTTGGGGTTAATATTAGAGGTAAATGTTCTGTAAGCTTCTTTCTTAGCCAATTTGACTTTTAGTTTAAAGAGAGCATTTGATTTTTTATATTTAATATATAAGGCGACAGTTGGGTTTTTCTTTAGTTCATGCCATATTTTCATTTTCTGTTCTCTTAGAGAATTAAGGTCTTTGTTCCACCAGTAAGTATTATGATCAGTCTCTTTTGGTTGACTTTGTGGAATACTTATATTTGCAGCCGATTTAATTGATTTTATAAGAGAGGCATTCTCTTTATTTATATTTTCTGATTGTGCTCTTATATTTAGTTGATATTTTAAAGTACTACAATAAAGTGGCCAATTTGCATACTGAGGCTTGAATTTAGGTCTAAAAGGTGCTACTGTATTTCTACTATTTAAATGGAGTATTATAGGGTTATGATCGCTTCCATGCGGATCATCTATTACATCCCAAACTATTTCCGTTGAGAGGTTAATACTGCAGGCTGATACATCTATGGCTGTAAAAGTATTGTGAGTGGAGTGATGAGTTGGTTTTCCATTATTTAAAACAAATAAATTATTTGAGTTCACAAAATCCTCAAATGTCACACCACGATTATTTGTTTTGGTGGAGCCCCATAGGGGATTCCAACCATTAATATCTCCAAGCACGATATTATACGGTTCTGTAATATTAATAGAGTTCTCCAAGTCGGAATTCGATATATAAATATTTGGTGGTAAGTATAGGTTATGTATCTGCAAATTGTATCCGATTCGTACATTAAAAGATTGTACCTGAAAATTACCAGAAGTATTCTGATATAGCGGAGAGTAAGGCATATTATTTTTGATCATAAACGCTACTCCTTGTTTACCATCATTTTGAGTATTATGAAAATATATTTTATAGTGTTTTGGGTGTTTTTTTTTTTTATTAAATTAATAGGAATATGGGTTTCTTGTAAAACGACTATATCTGGTTTATATTTTTTAATAATTATTTCTAGATAAGTGTAATTATTTATGTATCCATTAATATTCCATTGAATTATTATCATATAAATTGAATATATATGAGAGGCTTATTTTATAGTGTTTATACAAGAATTTTTTATTTGTTTAATATTCTTTCTTTATAATTTTCGTATTCTTTACTTTTATTTGTTTTGATTAAGCCTGAATTAGTTATCGATATTCATTAATTCCTCGTCACTTATATCAGATGATACAGTAATCGTATAATCGGATGTTTTCTTTTTTGTTTTATCTGTTTTATCGGTTTTTTCTTTTGATGTTATTTCTGCCGTATTTGATAATTTATTATTTGTTGATTTGGAAAGTCTGTTTAGTATTTTAGCATTTAAAACTTGTTGATGTTCCAATGAGAGAGGTTTAGTTATATTTGTCGTTGTTGGTATTTTCTTTAGTAATAATGATTCTTTTATAACTTTAGAAGTGGTGGGTAAATTAGTGTCGTGTTGTTTTATTGATTCATTTTTGTATTGTTTTGATATATCTTGTTTTTCTTTTAAGTTAGTTATACTTGTTGTTTTTTCTAAATTAAATGAGGTTTTGCATTGTTCATTTTTTGTTTCTTTGTTAATATTCTCTTCATTATTAGATTTCTTTTGAAGTATTTCTTCTATAGTTTCATTTGGTACGTTTTTATTGAAATGATCAGCTGGGAAGTTACTGTTTATATACTTAGTGGCTTCAGCAATTGATATCCTATTTATGGTAGAGTGTCTTATTATTTCTTGTCGTTTGGCTAGTTTTGGACAGTTTTTATTTGTTGATTGGTGTTGGAGGCTGCAATTCACGCACTTAACTTGTGTACATTTCTGATCTTGAGGATGCATTGATAGTGAACAGATTGGACAGGTCTCAGTATTTTGGCAACGTTTTTTTGTATGTCCAAGTTTATAGCAAGTTTTACATTGCATTGGTTTCGGGACATAGTAGTCAACCTTAATTATTTGAAAACCAATTTTAATTTCAGAAGGTAACTTGTACAAATCAAAATCTAGTATATGAAGAGGAGTATCTATAAGTTTTCCGTCAATAAGTTTTTTAATTTTTGGACTTGTATTACATGTTGATCAGAGAGACCCGAAACTATTTCAAGCTCAGATAAATTTGTTAATTCTTTGCAATATATGACACCTTTTACCGTGTTAAGATTCTCATGGTATTTACAAGTGATATCGCAGATATTTGCAAGTTTTTTAGCCTTAATGAGATTTTCAGCCTGTTTTTTTGTGTTGGTAAGAACGAGAATGTTCCCATCACGTGTAAATTTTGTAAATTTTTTATTATTTTCGCTAATTAAGCCATTGAGAGCTTTAGTTATAAGGAAAATATTGAATTTGTTAAGTGGTTTTTCAGTGTCGTTTGATTTTATAACCACAAATTTTGGATTGTCTTGATTATTGTTATTGTACGTTAAGTATGGGAAGTTAATTTCATTATCAATAAAAGTCTTTTGTCTTGCTTTTTTTCTTGGCGGAGAGCCTTTTAAAAGGCCTCCACCCGGAGGTGGAATATCCATATTAAATAAACTCAAATTGTCAGCACTACTTCGAAGTACGGATAAGAGAAAAAGAAAACAATAATTATGGGGAGTTGAAGCAAAAGCGATAAGAGTTGTTCTATTTTTTCTATATAGTGAGAGAGTAAAAAAGCACTGTAAAAAAACACGTGATGCGCGTATGAAGGCTAAATGTCAACTGCCAAATTTTCAATTGTTCTTAATTTCTTTAATTTTTTCAATTATATTATCGGTATGACTTAACCGTTCGATTGAAGCATGAATTAATCGAAAATTTTTCTCCGAAATCTAACCTTCAATGCTGATGGAAAATCATGCTGCATGTACCATGTAGTATTGGTCTTAATTCAAATGCTTTTACAGTACAATGGCTCATCATATTACTGAAATGTTGTGTATAAAAAAGAGGGTTACTGACACAAATTTTGGTATCCCTGGCATGATTCCTTGCATAATTCGTTTTGTGTATTAAATTGACTTAAAACAACGAATTTGTGTTGAAGCTTTTCGCATACAATTAAATTTCTGTCAACCAAATTTTCTATCCTCACACTGGTCCTACAACCATTAAAGTTTATTGCATCCTAGACAATGTTTCCAAATTAGCACTGACTGTTAAAGGGTTAAACACTTTTGCATTTCGTCAAATGGTGTCATTAAATTTTGAAATCTCTTAAGTTTAATTTAAATGAATAACTGCGTTTTAAATTCCTTAATAAAAAGCTTTCCTCTAAGTGAGAGTATCTTTTTTATGTTTAAATATCCTCTACAACTGAAATAGAAAATATGGAATATTTTTTTATTTTTATTCTTAAACTTTTTTCAGACTCTCTTTAGTCCATAGAATAAATAAGAGGAATAAGAGAAATACAATTACATTAAAATCTTCAGTTTTTTCTCCATTTTTTTCATATTTTTTTTATATATTTTTCTCATCTGTTTTCCTCTTTTTGAGTAGAATTATATGGCCATTCAGAACAGGAAACAACGACAATAAATAGCAACAAGCTCGTTAAAAAAGAAGACACAAAAAAAAAAAAAAAAATCAGGACAAAGAATGAAAAACAAAAATCTCCTTTCACTTAAGTAGAAGACAGTATCTTTATTAAAGTAAGCCATTGTTAGGAAATGTGACAAATAGGAACCGAAATAAAAACAAAACGATATAAAAAAGAATTAAAATAAATAGTTTCATGGCATGGCAAATTATAAAACCCATGTTAACCTTAAATGGTAGAAAAGTTTCAGTTCAGTTTCAGTTGGAAACACAATTTTTGAATAATTCAAATCAAATTTTTGAATTAATTTGATAACTTAAATTTGAAAAGTTAGAACGATCCCATTGAAGTCATTTATTATTTCCTACATTATCAGTGTTGTTTTATTTAAAGACCGTCAATGAAACATTCTCAAATATCCAACGGGTCATATTTTAAGTATTGTTCCTTTTACATGGGCTGGCATTTGGAATTTTTTCCACTTCATTCAATTCAAAGCTGTGGCATCCATCCCTGACGGCTACTCCAAGCTATTTTTTCACACAGATTTTATACATCCATGTCCGCCTATGATCATCCGATCGAACTCGATGAGTAATAGTGCATAACATAATTGGATGCAATAAGAATGAACCGAATTCGTTCAAAAGAATGAGAGTGGATAGATAAAAATTTCTGAGAGAAAATTGATAATTATCGGGTCCGGCATCTAACGTTTTTTTTTCAACTAGTGCTTATTTCGTGAATGATAACACTTAGCTCATGTCTGATTTGACAGATAATTAGATTTATCCTTCCGCTGAACGAATATGGTTGTGTATACGCTTGAACAACAACGCTAAGTAGGCCTGCGATCGACTTACAGAAGATGCCGAGTTTGGCAAAAAAATCATCTTTTCAGATGAAGCTCATTTTGATCTTGGCGGGTATGTAAACAAGCAAAAATGTCGCATTTGGGACACAGAAAACCCGCACGCATACATTGAAAAGCCGACGCACCCAAAACGAGTCACTGTTTGGTGCGGATTTTGGTCTAGAGGCATAATTGGGCCATTTTTCTTCGAAAATGAGCAAGAAGTGGGCGTTACAGTCAATGGCGATCGTTATCGGGCCATGTTGAACGAATTTTTGTTCACAAAAATTGAAGAGGAGGATATTGGCAACATTTGGTTTCAACAGGACGGCGCTACGTGCCACACAGCCGAAGCTACACTCGATGTTTTGCACCCTGTTTTTGAAGATCGCATTATCAGCCGCAGAGCTGATGTCGTTTGGCCACCTCGGAGCTGCGATTTGATACCGTTGGACTATTATTTGTGGGGTGCCGTCAAAGATAAGTGTTACGCCGACAAGCCAGAGACAATTGACACTTTAAAGGACAATATTCGTGAAGCTATTGGTGAAATACAGCTGCATACAATCGATAATGTGCTTAAAAATTGGACCGATCATGTAGGCTACTGCATGGCCAGCCGAGGCAGCCATTTGAATGAAATTATTTTCCATTATTAACCGGAAGGATTGTACTTTCAAATAAAAAAAAGAAATTTGAAAAAATATTCAGTAGTTTTTTTTTAAAGCATTTTCAAAAAAAAAAAGTTATTTGGCGGACCCTTTAGTTAGGTTTATTTACTCCCAACCAAGTAATCAGAGCCTCATGTGAGTCATAATTTAATTGTAAGAAGCTAAAACCTATTTGAGTAAAGAGGAGTGGAGTACTGGTTATTGTGCTTAAATATAAATCAAAGTATTCATGGTTCAAATCGGTGAGATGAACAAATTTGCATCGGGATTTTCGAATTTAAAAAAGCCTTCTGTTACCTCAGAAAGAAAGAAAATATCAACAATAAGACAGTCAGTCAATGCCACTTGTTGTGCAAGTGTAAATCTCAATTAATAAAGTTCTCCACCAATACACCCAATACAATAACCCAGAATGTTTTCATAAACGCAAGGACAGCTGGCAATCCTGTTATTCTAGAACATGTTGGTTTACTAAAAACGTGCTTAACTCGAAAAACTAACAACAATGCTAAAGCAATAATAAGATGGCAAAGATGCTTTAAAAAATATAAAAAAATAGGTTTTTATCGACAATTCAATTCTTGTGAGTGTTGGGGAATATTAAATAAATAAATATCTTAAATATTTTTTACTGTTATCCTAGGCTTTTCAGATCTTCGCTTCTAACTTGGTCATATTTTGCGCCATTTATAATTAATGTTGTGTTAGTTTTCAGATTGAACAGAGATACGCATGCGTATACTGGGTATAAGGAGTTCTATTTTCTTTCGAACTTGTTGAGTTCCAAGTTCTTTTTATAAAATATTTGGCTTTTCAACAATCAAAGCATTGCTTACATGATTGAAATTTTTCCCGGTATTTTTAAAACTTCTTCTTCAAATGTGAAGTATACTTGTGACTTAAAAATTTACTCAACGGAATCTGTATCTGTATCTTTATTTTTGCTGTTAAGCCAGTCTAAAATTAACACTATCAGGAGAGGAATTGTTGTCCGCACTTTCAGAAATCAGATCTGCAGTGTCTGTAGTTTATTAAAGAGAAACTCAATTGGTTATTAATCATCCAGACGTAAAAGTAATTTCTCGTCTGCTGGGTTAAACTTTTACAGGATTTTTGAGTTATTTTCCCAGTTTCCCCTTTCATTTTCTCTCTCTCCCTTTGTCTCTCTCTCTCTGTAATATTTTTAATTTAAAATCGTTTGTTATTGTTTCATTGTATTTTTATTATTTTATTGTTTTTCTAATTTTACTTGAAATAATTTTTTTTTTTTGGTGAGGATAAAAGCAGAACCCAAAAGGCATTTTCAACGCCTACACAGTAACCATTACGGAAACACATGCACGCATATACAGAAACTCATGGTCACACACAATATGTGACCATTTTGACTTTTAAATACACGTATGTGGTCGGTCGTTCTATTTTTATTATTTTAATCTGAATTTTTTCTGTATTATTTCAGTTGTTTTTTCTGTATTTTTTTATGCTCGTTTATTTTCCTTTCTATTTTTTTTATATTGTCCTTTTTTATTATTAAAACAGGTCCTTTAAACACAATGTAAAACACTTCACATTGTGTCATATTTTTTCCTTTGGTTTTCCATTTTATGCTGAGTGTTTATACAAGAGAAAATGATTTTTTCTTCTTTTTTTGTTGCCCATATTGGTCAGTGTGGTCATACCATTAACGTGGTATCACGTTTAAGGTACTTTAAGTAAAAATAAAAAGCTTTATTCAGTCTTTTTGCATTTTTGGTCGCCGTATAAACTTAATTTTAAATAAAATTTTTTTATTATTTGTTTTATTTTCTCCCAGCAGTTAAACAAGCACGTGCATAAGTAGGCCAGTGAATAAGGAAAAATTGTGAATTTGCTTACGAAGCAGTTTAGGATGTAGAATCTATAGAAACTTATTGTTATGTTCCTCAAGTAGTTGTCTGCTGGTATACAATAAAAGAGGAAATTAAAATTTTTATTTAAATGATCCTTACTTTACCTATCTCACACACACTAATGTTCATATCGATCGGGCAACAAATCCCTATTAATTCGATTATGAGTGAAAACAGAACAAATGATCACCACTGTTTTCCAATTTGAAAATAATTAAGAGGCTTCAATTTTCTTCCAAATAATCCAACCACTAAGAACCTCGACACCTTTAACCCCGCAGAGGATAATATCAACTATTGAGGACTCATTAAGTGCAGTTCCTTACCACAACACTGCATATAAAAATTCCATAAATCTTGACAGATGGCTTTGGTCTTGGCAACAATAAACTGTAGTTCTAACAATCTGAGACCTATTGTCCAAATAGACCAGCACTTACTTAGCTATTATTCTGTGACAGCCATATATTCCTTAAAGGAAAGAAAAGATACAACCTCGCTTTGCGTCATTTCGTTTTGCGTTTTTTCGAAATTGCGTCGTTGCTTCACATGCTTTGCTATAGAAAATCATAATTCACTTTGCGCCGTTTCAATTTGCGTCGTTTTTTTTTTTTTTTTTTTTTTTTTTTTTTGGAACCTAACCACGACGCAAAGTAAGGTATGGGTGTATTGACAGCCACCATTAGGTCCTAGTCAGCAAGTTATGCATTCATTATGGGAATAATTGCTTTACTTTATGTCTTTAAGATTTTTTTTGTCTATAAGAGTCCAACATACACAAATAAGGTCAGGTTTAGGAAGGAACACTTAAACACATCAGCGAGAAACATGCGCTATATTTTTAAAAGAAATTCCTAAGTACAACATAACTCGTAGTCTGCGAGCTGCATTATCTGCTATAGATTACCGCCGCGCACAGATGAAAGGGAAATGAACCTATAAACTATATCCCAAATAAAGATGGATAAATAAATCGACCAAGAAGCAACGTGATATTGCATCCATATACTCAAAATTGGTAGAATACCGTTTTCAAATAGAATCCACACTTGGATAGACTTTAACCAGGAAAACTGGGTAGTTTTCAACAGCAATTCACGAAGTACTGTGAATAGCGGGCTAGCTATATAAGCAAAACCATATTGGTTCTAAAGGCGATATGAAAAAGGGTGTATAAAAGAAGATTAATCCGCAACTACGCCACAGAGTAAGTTATAGTTTTAGGTCGGTAAAAAGCGAACATATACAATAAATTCTTCGCAATAAATGGAGAATAAATATATAGTCTAGACCCAGTCTAGTAGACCGTAGCCTAGTAGGTAGTGTGTTGGCTTATTAGACGTAAAGCCAGGGTTCAAACCCCTGGTCAGACATCAAAACGAAATATGAAAAAATATTTCTTCGGCGACTTCCCCTCAGCAGATTTCTGGCAAAAATTCGGAGAGCAAATAAAATTGCCGTGAAAAGTTTCTCAAAAATCTGTCGACTTGCGTGACCTACCGCTACGCATGTATAAAATTAACACACACAACATGAGTGGTGTGAGAAGCTAGGTCGTAATCCTGACCGAAGGGTTGTAATGACCAATTATGTTATGTAGTCTAGACCCAGACTGGAAGGTTGTGACGATTGGGGACAACTTTGTTTTATTGACACTACGTTTATAGATTACAAATTGTGATGCGAGTTTGGATAGACTTCGATTTCATATATAGTTCTGTATTGATAGTCTCGTAAAGAATGTTGACTTACTAAATGAGGGCTCTGAGTCAGCTCTTGCATCTTGAAAAAAGAAGGAAGGAAAAGGAGTTACGTTACTATCTCTTTAAAAGCATGTACTTAGTGTGGATAAAGATTCCTATTTTGAACGAGAAAAAAGACATAACTTTTGTCTGCTTTTAGTTTGTATTTGAATAAATCGTTTTTTATTTTTCTGTGTAGTGTTTGCTACCAACTGGAACGTTTCCTTTCACTTTTTAATACTCCCTTTATTTTCGGCAAATTCTAGAACCTTACTGTTGATTTGTTATTGTTATTATTTACAACCTTCATGGTTTTTCTGTGTAGTTTAGTTATGTAATTCGATCCTTTTTTAGATTTGCTACTACAATTCTTTTTTACTTCAATTGGTTTGTTACATACATACGTACATAATTGGTCATTACAACCATTCAGTCGGGATTATTGCAAATCTCATATCAATTATGTTCTGTGTGTTAATTTTATACACGAGTGGCGGGACCTACTGTTTAAAGTCGACTCCGAAATTTGAGAAACTTTTCATTGGAATTTTTTTTTTATTTACTGTCAGAGTTTTTGCGAGAAGTCTGCTGAGAGGAAGTCACCCAAAAATATTTTTTCATTATTCGTTTTGTTGGAGATATCTGACCTGGGGCTTGAACAGTAGTCTCACGTCTAATAAGCCAACACACTACCTATCCGGCTACGGTGACCTTAATTTTGTTTGTAAGTCTGTTATTTGTATTTTACTCAGTGCTTTTTCTGTTTTTGCTATAATTTGATGGTCTTCTAGCAAAAGTTGTGAGAGTAACTAATAGCCGCCTATAAGATTCTAAAATCTGTAGTTCAGAATCGATAATTAACACTCACTTTTTAATTTATCAGTTTACACAACCTGAGTGGTGGCAAAGTCTAGGACTTAATCGTAACTAAAGTGGTTAAATGATCAATAGAAACGTGAAACACTTATATTTTGCTTATTACAAAGGAAATAAAGATTATTTGTTCGCTGAAAATGCCATTGGACATGCAATATCAAAATTCTCATGTTATTTAGAAGCAAAAAAATGTTCTTTAGTCTTAAGAAAGTTTTGATTATCCTCAAATTCCGAATATCTTGTGAAATAAAAAACAGTTTAAAATAAACTAAAAAGTTTATAAAACTTTACTACAGATACAAATTTTGATTTCAATATTTTCACAACATGTTTTAATATGCCTAGTAAAACATATTTTAATTAAAGTCTTTACCTCAAAAGACCGCCTGAATCTAATTTTAAATAACAATTAAAAAGAAAAAAAAACGAAAACAACACAATACAAATTAACGCATTAACAAATTAACATATTAACAGATTAACGGCTTAATTAAATCATTTACACTTGTCAGCCGCACAATTCCAATATTCCTTTGGTAGATACCACCAGTGGTAATTAAATTATTCAGATGCCCAAAACTTAAAATTGCCTTCACAAAGAGAAACTCAAAACGGAGAAAAAAACAAAAAGAAATCTTTTAAAATTCAAACTATTCCATTGAAATTCCCCAATGAATACACGGTACATGGAATTCGATACAGAAATAGGGCGAAAAGACAGAAAAGAAAAAGAGAAAAACCTGTAAAGGAAACCAAAAAACCAAACACTACAAGAGAGAAATGAAATGCCAACAATAATTAAAGGAATAGAATGAATGGTAAGGAAAAGATCCTTAAATTCACATGAAAAACTGTAACAAACTGCCAACAGCAGCAGATGAAAAATAAAAAACCAGAACAGCCAGCCAGTAATTCTATAGATACACGCTTGCCCACATCCCAAAACCAATAAAGAAAAAGGAAACATAAAATTTAATGTTGTTTCAGGATTCGTATTGTATTGTTTGCAGCAGGTATTTAAAGGATAAAATTGATTGTGTGGGAAAACTTAATAAGAATGGTAAATAAGGGGTCGTTATTTTAGGCGCGTCTTATCTTTGAATTTCAATAAAACAAAGTCGATGTGAGATATAAATGAAATTTTTTATTCGTCTGTAAGGCCTATTGTTTGACAAGGGTGTCCAATTTTTCATGGTTCCGACACAATGGCGTGAGTTATGTTGTCTTTGAGGATCACTGTGATTTGTAGCTTATACGCATCCACCTGCGATTTAACAAAAAATGCCAAGAAAAGGTCTAACGGGGTCAAAACGCACGATCTCGATGGCCAGTTCATATAAACTCCACGTAAGGTGACCACGATCCTGCAGAATACATAATGTGACACATAGCGACGTCCTCTTGAAACCACATGTCCTGATCATCCAATTCATGGCAACAGAAATTGGTAATCATTGACCTATAATGTTCATCGTTGTTCTGAGTTCTTCAGAATATATTGGACGCTCACGAATCTCATGTGGATTAGTATCGTTATTAGTTTTACAATTTTGTCTGTTCACATACCCATTCATCCAGAAATGGGCCTCATCGCTAAAGATGATTCTTCGATAGAAATTAGGTTCAGTTGCCAACTGGTCTAGAACCCATTCAGCGAACACACGTTGTTGTAAATGGTCATTGTCCATCCGTCCATGGTAAGTTGTCAAAACAGATTAAGATGGCTGTTACCATGTGTCAAAGAGCGGAAGTCCCTGTTGGCTGACCCAATATTTCTTAACGGTTATATTTTTTTAAGCTACATGAACTATAACTTTCACTAAAAATTAAATGAAATAAGTTGCTTGAATGAATTATGTCATCTAGGGAGCACCGGGATACTGTTTCTACTATAAGATGTATAAGAATTTTTATACATTTAAAAATTACATTTCCTCTGCTAGAGTTCTTTATTGTTATCCAGATTTGGATTTATAAATTCTAGCCAGATTTGTTATTTGGTTTTATTGTGTTGCTTCTTTTTATAATCATAGATCAAATCTATCCTCATTCGTAAAAGCCCATATTAAGATTACAATAACAGAACCTTGGGTAACTACAGCCATATTGATGTATAACTCATTACAATTATTAGTTTCATAAACCTAAGTCGAAATGTTGATCCTCTCTTTTTAGGCTAGATATTGCTGGCATTATCTTATGCCCCTAGGCACTTGGCTTGTAACGTACAGAATTTGTTTGTGTCTCTTTTCTTTAAGCCTCCAGAAAGAAAATGCCACAAATGGAGCTATTATAGCTTCCAATAAAAATAATCGAATGGGGATTATTATCTTTACTGTGGAATATTGTCTCCTTTCTACATATGAATATGATTCTAATTCCATCTTGATGTAAAAAATATTATAAAACATTCTAAATCTTGAACAAAACTACTCCCTTTAAGGGTTTTTATTATATTTTCAATGGCATTTCTTTAAACGTCTGTCTTTAAGCCTTTCATTAATTTTTGAGTCCCTGTACTGAATAGATTTTACAACTTAATTTTCGTGCTTTTTTGCAGGCATTCATAAAATCATTGTTCAGTTTCTTTTAAACCAAATTAAAGAAAAGACGATGAAATATTTCTTTTGCCAAGAAAAGCAAAAGAAAAAAAAAAGACGAATAACAACTTCAAGAGATGCAAGAAGTGAGAAGAATAAACCAAAACAAGAGAATTTATTAAAAATCATTTTAAATTTATTTATTTTTTTTTTTGTTCATTTCGCTCAGTTTTCAAAATTAAAATACTAAAAAAAAATTACAAACACACACATTCACAAATTTACTAACACCTAAACTTATGTACATGTTGAGTTTTAAGGGACTGAATGTTCTTCTAAGATTTTCTATTGCCAGGAGATAGTTGAAATGCACAAATGTGAATGTACAGTTTACGACAATAGTGTGTAAACAAAGATTTGAATGCAAATTTGAATTTCTTTTTTCATCCGATTTCTAATCAATTTTGTCTCATAAAAGAGCACCCATCACAACAAAGTATAGGAATTTAATGGTGGACTAGACCCTAATCTTAATGATCTTGATAACGAAAGATTATGATGTTAAGCGTTGTAGCACTGACTGCTTGGCGTATAAATTTGGACAAAAACCAAAATAATGTGTGAGAGAAAATTCCTTTTCGGAAAGAGAAGGCTCAATCTTTCTCCTTGTTATCATATCAAAACAGCAATTCCAATTTGTGAGAAAGTATTCTAATCAATCAAATCGTCTAGAACTTCGGGCAATTGAAAAGTATTGGGTTTCGGTAGGAAAAAAAAGCATTTGAAGAACCTATGGTGATATGAAAATCATATGTACAGTTGTCCTCTATCCTCCTATTAACTACACGATACCTGATCCTTAAAGATTCTGGTTTTTATCGATATTACCTGATAGATGATCCTATTATGATAACAATTTACACTTCTCAAAGAACATCATCCAAATATTCATCAACACATATCACGAAAGTGTTTCATCCTAGATTGTCTTTGAGACAAGCCCATTATTAGTACACGTGGAATCTTTTCAGAACAGATTAGTTGAATTTTAAAACTTTTAGTCGCTTGCACTACCCGAATAGCTAAAAAGACCGTCGTATTGCGGGACCAGTACAGCAGAGTACTTTAGATAGAAATCTACATTATACTTGCTGACAATAAAGTGGCCATTAGAGATCTAAAATTCTCAAGAATGCCAGGTATATCTGCAGCAGAAAACGAAACCTAGAACAGATATCCTTCTATAGGTTACTGGACATGTGGTTTATGAAGGCAATAAAGTTGACTTATTTGTAATGCCTAGCACAACATACGTGAGATTGTCATTTAAGGCCCAAACTTCTTGTCTCGCATCAACTTTACTTATTTAAAAGAGAAAAGTGAGCGCCTTTGTATAGAAACCAAACTAAGCTGATACACAATGGATGCAAAAATAAAATTTACACTATACGTAGTCACCATAGTCTAATAAGAAGTATGAGGCCACGGTTCAAACACATCAGACTTCTCCAGCAAAATAAAATAAAAAGATTTCTAGCAAAAACTCTGAGAGTAAATAAAATGAAAAATCTTCGAGTCGAGTCGAGTTTAGGTCTCACCACTTATCTATAAAATTAATACACACAACATAAGTGGTGTGAGAAGCTAGGTCGTAAACCTGACTGAAGGGTAGTTATGACTAATTATGTATGTATGTAGTCATTATCAATTTTCAGAACCTCATAATCATCATAACACGATTATGTCGTTTAAATACGCACGCCCAGAGACTGTATGCAGAATTTGTAAGAGCGAGAAAGAAAAAGAGACCATAAAACAGCGTCCAGGGAAAAGTCTCAAAGGCAAGCACTAAAGGTTGATAATTATCAACTTATTTCGGCCTGAATTGTCTCATCGGGACACCAACACCATGTGGTTCCAACAGGACAGAACTCATGCCACTTTGCGTGTTTTGCACAGGCGATTTCGAGATCCGAGATCTACTATTTGGCTCCCGAGATCGTACTATTTGACCCCGTTCGACTTTTTTTTTGGTTTTTTTTAGTAGCATGTGTATACGAATTAGAAAAACAAACCACAGCATTCCTCAAAGCCAACATAATCCATTAAATCGTTCAAATTCTACGTAATTTATGCGCCTGAGTCATGGGAAATTGAACATTTCGGATGTGCTCAGCCTAGAGAAGCTCTGAAGCATATACTGGTATCAATAGGTCTTTCAAATACTTTGTTTTATTTAAATTTAAAAAAGGATCATACATGAATGCGTTTAAACTTTTTCAAATAAATAAAAAGTAAGGTTTTGTCGTCAATAACTATTTTTTTTTATTAAAGTTTTTTGAAGCGGGCACTTATTTAACTTTTATTTACACGCTTTTTGTCTCCCACTGTATAAGTATGTACGAATCTGTAGGTATGCTCATGCAAAAGAATCTATGCCCTTAGGGAATACTCATCTAAAATATTTCTCATTTCTTAAGTAAAAACTACAGAATAAACATTTTGTTCCATTTTTTTTCGTTTTGATTCGTAATTTCTTTCAATTCTGGTTTTTTATTTGATTTTCTTTTTCCATTCATTTAACAGAAAATCAAGAATAAAAATATTTTCCTTAACGGCGGAAATAGCAAAGAAAAAAACCGTATTTATTTGGTTTCTTATCCTTTTTATAGCCATATTGTAGCTATTGCTGTTGATGTTGTTTTTATAGCTTTGTTTAAGCTGTTTCTTCTTCTTCTTCTTCTTCATCTTCCATTTTTATATTCTTTGTCCGCATTTAATTCAGTCATAAATGCTCGTTTATTTGTTGATTCTTCTAAATTTAGGATTTTTTTTATTTGCGATGGCTGGGTTTAGAATGTTAAAAAAATTCGTTTCTTTTTTCTCATACATTTATGCTTATCGCCTCCAGATAATTTAACTATTTTTCTTAATTTTTTTTTTTTTATTTCAATAAAGGCAGATAATGATAATGATGTAGAGGATGATGATAATGATTATAATGATGACGATGATGATGATAAGAATGTTCTGTCGTTCTATAAACATGTTATGTTAACTTTTATTATCCTTTTGATAATCATTATTTTTATGATTATCTTTTATTTCTTATTGTTATTGTTATAGTTATTGTTTTTAATATTTCCTAGACTTCATAGTCCTCCTTTTTTCTTCTGTTTTTAATATATTTTAAAACGTATATTAAAAAGTACAATAATGGGCAACTTTTAGTTTTTATTTTTTGTTTTTTACGAGCGTAATAAAGTGTTTAAGTATGTGCAAAATATTCGACAATAACGAATATTAACATTTGGCACTCTATCATCTGGCAATTGCCATCTCTTTATGCGAAACATTAAATTTCACAAGACATCTGGCGTAAAACTATCCCTAGTGTAAACCATATAACTGTAGTTTTATTAATTTTGAAGGAAAAATTTTCAAGTTTATCACAGTGTTAAACCCTTATGGAGGTGGCTTGGCTTGCTGTTCTTTAAGTTATTGGTTACAAAAATTAAACAATTCTGGATTGAATCTCTGAGAAAGAAGATAAATTGTCACCATTTTGAAACTTCAATTACCCAACTTCACTGGTATTAACTATTCGTCATACAATCACAACTTCTGTTTGACGGTCCTGTAATCCTGGAAGTTCTATGAAGGTGTGAATTTTATTCAAAAATACTTTCTTTTAATAAATTCTTGTTAGACAAAGTTTCTTCCTTTTGGGTTCTTAAGCGTTGGAAAATGACAGTGAATATGCTCTGTGGTCTCCTAATCTTTCTCGTAGATATATGTAGCTTCTGCAAAAGTCGTTGTGAGTGATTGCTTATACTCCGGGCGTGTACACCCAGAGATCAGTGTCCTGTTATAACTGTTGCAAGGTCTCTACGTTGGAATCTGCTCAGGTTTAACACAAATTTTGTTCTGCAAACATCCATATCGCGTCAGATCTGTATTGTTCCTCTACATAAGAACCTAACATAATAGCTTTTCACACCACTTATGTTGTGTGTGTTAATTTTATACATGAGTGGCTTGACCTACAGTTTAAAATCGATTCCGAACTACAAATTTTTGAGAAACTTTACATGCCAATTTTTTATTTACTTTAAGACTTTTTGTCATAAATCTGCTAAGAGGAAGTCGCCAAAGAAATATTTTCTCATTTTACGTTTTGTTGGAGAGGTGTGACCTTGTTCCCCTACAAGGGGGTTTAATTATCCCATCTTTCTTTTGCAAATGAATGGAGTTTGTCTGTGATAATTTTTTTTGCTCCCCTGCAGAAGAATGCCAATCTCATGTACGACTTCAACTTTATAATTACGCCGGTTTTGTTATTACCTTCTATTACTCTATAACAAAGAAACTATCACCCTCCTGTAGATTGAATGTTTCTCTACCGTTCTCAGCTCTACCCGACCTTGGGAAACCTTTGACATATTTCCGAGCAGATGTTGGCTAGTAAAAATGTATGTGATTACACAGGCCAACAAAATTTAAATGAAGAACCAAAAAAGCAGACATAATTTGTCGTTACAACTTTTCACTCAGTTTACGACTTAGCTTCCCACACCACTTATGTTGTGTGTGTTAATTTTATACATGAGTGGCGGGACCTACAATTTTAAGACGACTCCGAACTACATATTTTTGAGAAACTTTTCATGCAATTTTTTTTATTCTCAAACTTTTTACCAGAAATCTGCTGAGAGAAAGTCGCCGAAGAAATATTCTTAAATAATTCGTTTTGTTGGAGATGTCTGATCTGGGTTAGAACTGTGTCCTTACTACGTTGACTTCATATGATGAAGAAGAAATGTTCTATGTGTAAATAATCGGACTATTTTTCTTTTTCCATTATCTGTTCGGATTACGGTAAAGTGTTTTTCTATAACACCTTGTATATTCTCCAGGTAATGGTCACGCTGGCACGTTAAAGTCACCTATTACCACCATATCTCAAAAATACTTATAAGAAATTCATATTTCCATGTTCTTTTATTGTTTGAAAGAAAATCTTTAAAAATTTAAATTTAAATAAAATTTAATTCAATTCGCTTTGCAAAATTATTTTTTGCTAGACTTCATAAGTGCCACTGTCACTTTCACTGCTTTCCACACCATCATAAAAAATAAGAAGAAGAGGTGATGTTTAAAATATTTGTTTTGCTAATATCTATTGAATTTAGAACCCTAATTTTAATACAAATTTGATTGACTTAATTTACATGAAAATACCGCCATTAATATTTAAATAACTTGGCTTAAAGCATCACCATTGTTAACAACAACAACAATTGAATCTTAAGATTGAAGCAAATCATTATAATCCCAATGTATGCGAGTGGGGTATTTGTGAATCCGTTCATTTAAAACGGTATTTAAATATTTGCCTTAAAGAAATAATAAAAAAAAACAAATTTTGTTTACTGAACATGTCAACAAATAACGAGTAAAAGCAGTAGAAAATGAAAATTTGAATATAAATTCTCGTTATATTTTGTCACTTCCTGCTGTCAGTTTTGTTGTACGAAAAGGAATTGGTATGATTTAGTTATTGTGACTAATAGAGTTATACGAGAATCGTATCGCAATTCTATTTATTTATGGTTGCTTTGTGACTCTTTTTTTTTGTTGTTGTGCAGGAGGGTTAACTAACGATTGAATTTCAATTTAAAAAGTGATAAATACGAATCAGTATTATATTGGCCCTGGCGTTGTCACAAGCAAAGTCAAGCAAAAAGTGTGAAATCGAAAAGACAAAAAAAAACCAGACACACAGACTCACAACTTTTCTTTTTGTGCCCCCCAGTGTAAAATAAAATATTTTTGCATTAAAAATATACACGCATATATGTACCATATATGTGCTAGCTAGGCATTTGTATATACAATTGTACATAGCTTAACCACCCCTTGTTCGCTTCATCGTTGCTAAAGGCTAAATGAATAATAAAAAATAAAAATAAAAAATAAAAAAATAGGAGGCAAAAGAAGCAGCAACAGCAAACAGGAAATCCATATACATCCATTAAATGGGTTAAAATAAATGTTATTTACACATACAATACCAATACCATGTCATGCCATACCAAATACATTTAAGTATACACATTTGTACTCGGGGTGTACCCTACACACCTCAGGCAGTGGTTCGGTATCATTTTTGGTGCAGAAAATATTAATTCATTGCTAATAGGGCGTATGTCTTCTTAGTCTTTGCGGATGTGTCTAAGATTTCTTTGTTAAAAGCTGGCTTCTCCAGGGAAATTTGTAAATGTCTCAGTCAATTAGATTATATGTCTATTAATGCGTATTTCAGGAGAAAATCTACACCATAAAATAAGCGGCAGATATGAGGCTCAATCTTACGCAATGATTACAGTGGGTATTTGAGGTGTAACAGCTCTGACGATGATATTTCCTCTACTACCAATAGAATCTTCATATTTTTTTATCCTAGACATTGTCGCATGTATCAATGAATTGTCTGCTTTCAGACAAACTTTATTTGTTATCAGATCTACTGATGAGATCTGCTGCCTAGATAAAGAAGGGAAACATTATTCCATACAGTTTCTTCTATGCGACAATCTTTGTTGATCGTTAGGCTCCAAATAGCCGGGACAACAATTTTCGAACAAAAAAATAAATAGGATAAAATATTTCTTTGACGGCTTCCTCTTAGCAGATTTCTTAAAAAATTTTGTCGTTGGAAGTCGACTTTAAACTGTAGATTAAGGCATTCATGGATAAAATTAACACGCACACAACATAGATGGTGTAAGAAGCTAAGACGTAGTCCTGCCTAAAGGGCTGTAATGACCAATTAACTTAGTAATTTGGGTATCATTGGTCTTTCTCAATGTTATTTTACACAGCGGCCATCATCGTTTGCTGAGCACGTCTTGACTTCTTAC
This sequence comes from Sarcophaga caerulescens, assembly GCA_927399465.1. NCBI lineage: Eukaryota > Metazoa > Arthropoda > Insecta > Diptera > Sarcophagidae > Sarcophaga > Sarcophaga caerulescens. The sequence continues at coordinate 57,076,876 of OV656872.1, read as the reverse complement.
TAAAAGATCATTTAGAGCATTAGTCATTATACTACACTGACTACAGAGCAACTATTCGTTGGCACATCATATCATGGTGTCATGTATTACTACATTCGCCGTGAGTCATTACATTCATATCGGGCTTTTTATAGGTATAGATTGATGAAAAATACATTTTCTTTTCCTATTCCTGTATTCTATCAACCATTTAACCTCTTTAGCATGATTTCAGTGAGGTTTTCTGTACCTGTTATTTATTATCTACCTGGGCTGCGTTCAAAATCTCGGTTTTGTACACAACAATGGCTGCCCTGTTCTATCCAGATCAGAGATCAGCAATGAATCGTATTTTCGCTACACATAGGTACTTATGAAATTTTGAGTATGAGTGAGTCAAGAGTATTAAAATTCTACTACTCTGAATCTTTCGTACTCGCTACACAGTATAGTGAGTACCTATAAGTATAGGTTGCAATGAGTATGAGTACAACGTTGACATCAAACTCACAACATTCGATTCATTGTTTGATTCATACGCCTACTCATTCAGATTCATAAATTTAGAAAAATACTTATAATACTTACGAATGATTCGAGTCACTCGAATCATTCATCAAAATTTACAGTAGTAGTTATTGTTGCATTTACAAAAGAAGAGGAAAGAAAAGACAAAGACAGCAAGCAAAGCACGAATCATACTTATTTTGTGCTTCGTGTATATGTTGAATCATGGAGAGTCGAAATCAACAACATCGTGCGTATTGTTAAGTATGAGTACGATGAGTATTTCTAACTTTGAATATGAGTAGCATGAGTATAATATTAAAATAAGTACGAATGCGTATAAGTAGCTGAAATTATAAGTATGATTCAAATCTACTCATCGTTTTGAATACTCGTTGCTGATCTCTGATCCAGATCGAATTTTTTCATTCGTAAAATTCATTCATAATTACATCACAACCTTTCATATTTGCAATCAACAGTTCACGTCCATATTCAGACCAACAGAAACAATTGAAGAAAGTTTGCTTGTCATTGCCAACAGCTAAGTCTTATATAAAAAATACGAATTGTTGCATGTTCCCATGTTGTAAAGATACTTCAAATATATTAGTGACCTGTCAGTTTCTGTTGCCAATAGAAGTCCACTTCTCTGATTCTCCTGTTAATCCAGTTATTGTCCGTTTATCTTTTGTGTCAAACTGTTTGCATACTTTCTGGATTAGTTGTCCTCTGCTTATTTATACAATTTCTTTGTCTGCCTTTCCATTGTGCTGGAGTAACTCCTGCTGCAACAATAACAGCCACCGCTCATACTGTACGATATATCGACGTTTTTCTCTCTATCCTGACCCTAGTTGTTACCATTTTTATTTACTTTGCAAAAACGCCTGGAGTCAAAAATCTTCAAGTAGCCCTAGGATAGATATGAGCAGCCACAAGCTAGGTAAGAGTAGCTCCTTTAGGCTAAACTTCTTGATATTTTTCACATAAGAATGGTTGCAGATGGACCAAACGAGTCCATTGATTTACAGACATTAATACCTAAGATATGTTCCACTAAATCAGGTTCAATTCTTTAAATATTTATACAGCATTATGTCCCCTACAGGCAAATCAAATTATATTATCAGAACATCCGTGAAGAAGGCAAATGACATCTTAGGAGCATTGCACGTGGCAGTGAGGCTTCGCTGTTATGCATTTATGAATTCAGATTTTATTCAAATCAAAACTTATTCAAGAATCTGTTCTGATTACTGAATTCTATGCAACAAATTTTCTATTATGACCGACTGTATGTCTTTTATACACACATTATAGATCGTCTCTGTATGAATGTGTATATTTTTCTCAGTACTTTTTATGCTACAGCCTTTAATGTTGTTGCCATCGCTATTGCTGTTGTTGTTTTCAGTATCACAGGATGTGGTTAAAGGCTTGTGCAAATTGTTATGAACTTTAGAACAAATTTTATTATTTTTTTTTCGCCAGAGTATTTTTTTCTTTTTCTGATTCCCCTTCATCAAAAACAATTTAAAATAACGATACTTTTGTTATCGATAATTTAACAGGTTGACAATATTTTTTTTTCGATTGTTTATATAAAAAATATGTGAAGTGTATGAACTTTAAATGTCAATACATTTTGTGGTATGAAGCGAATAACAGCAAGGATTGTTAATAAAAGCCCATCGGATAGTAGTCGTGCATATTATTTTGCAAACAATAACTGGATTAAACGTATAAATTTTTATTGTGAGTTCTTTAAACATTTTGTAATTGAATTATAAATCTTTAAAGGTAATAGGGTTCTCCACTAGAATCACACTTTACTTCTTCATTTTTTAGGATACCAGATTATGTACGTACTTCCATTTCAATTATGCTGCAAAATAGTTTTGAACTCAGCTCGTACCGTTCTCCAATGCTATTCAAAAGCAAACGATTTATGGTTATTGAGTTACTTCGCGAATACCGTATAGAAAAAACCTTCAAGCAAAAAATTAAAAAGTATCCATACCATCCATATATTCATATTATTAATTTAGAAAGCCTGTTGATCTCTTCTACTCTAGGGAAAATAATATCAACAGCAAACATCGTAGGAAAGTAAATAAGCGCTAATTTTAAGAAAAAGTAAGACTCCGCATCACCTCACCCTGCGTCATTGGTGATCCATTCGTGAACTCCAATTTTTGCTTAGTTATTCAGTATTTCGGCATGTGCTTATCTCTGCCATGAAATGTTGTAGTGTTACCTTTCAGGAAATTCTGGCTAACTTCTCTCTGTATATAAGAGATTTCATCCATCGTGACGATGACTGGACTGCACAAAAATGTGAGATTAATTACTTACCAAACTCATCTCTTAAAGTGGATTCATGGCTTCGCCTGTCATGTAGCTTATGGTACTGTATTGTTGAAACCACATGTCAATCAAATTAAATTCTCTCAGTTTAGACAAAAAAGCTTCGTCTATTGACTGTGACGTTGAGATTTTCATTGTTATTGAAGAAGTACGGTCCAATGAAGGCGCCAGTCTACAAATTATATAAAATCGTGCATTGTGCATGGGTAGCTCTTGAACTGGCTTAGCTGCTATTCGCAGTAAATTTGTCATTTGCTTGTTACTCTTTTCATAAAATTTCTTGCCATTTTTGTTATTGCCACGTGTCATGAACTTTTATTTATTTATTTATTTATTAATTACAATACAATTACAAATTATATTCTAATTATATACGAGCTAAGTAACTTAGACCATGAGCTCGGTGTAGTGTCACAGACCAGAGTCTCTGGTGGGATCCGAACCCACGACCCTCACGCTAATAGTCTAGCACACTACCCCACTTTATTGTACTGAAAACATTTACACGGAAAAAATAAGCTTGAATCAACCTCGGTATTTTACAACTTCCACAGGGTATCATGGCAGGATTTGGTCTAGATTTGTATTCATTCAAATAGTCAAATTGCTTCAATTGTCTTGTAGTCGTCTCGATAACTCTTTAGCGTTGTAGAGGTATCGAGACGAATCATTTTTAAACCGTTATCGATTGTCCACTTTGTTTCACAGTCTTTATCCCGTTTTGTTAGGCGATAAATAATTGATACCGTCTAAATTAATATCGGGCACTATGACAGAGCACAGGCACATATTGTCCAAGCCGTTAACATAGCACACAAGAAACTTTGTTACACCTGGAATGTAATGCCGTTTATTTTAAAATTCAATTTCCTCCTTTACTATTCTACTAGGTAAGCTTAGGCCGAGTTAGTAGCTTTGATTACCAAAGCTCTCTTGAGCACGCATAGCGGCCCGTTGTAACGCCACAGGTCCCTCACTGACCCAATTCCACCAAACTAGCGAAGAAGTTGATCAGCGCAAAGGCTGCACATTGAAAGTACGACTATCCGATGCTGGAACCAACCTGAAAGTTTAATAAACCCTTGACATCAATGGATGTTAACTCTGTTAAGCTGACAAGGAATGGAGCGCCAAATAACTAAAATCTGCACCTCGCAAGAGATGGACATTGACAGTGAATAACAGTTTCCACCTCTTCAGCACACACTCACTGCAAAAGTCGTTAGATGGGAGCTGCAGTCTTTCCGTGTGTCTTCTCATAACGCAATGACCTGTAAGCATGGGTACTGTGATCGAGATGGCATTGCGATCAATCCGAGTAGTTGGTTGCTGCGCCCTCTATCCATCGTGGGCCAAGTGAGTCTGGCAGTGAAGATTCCTTACACTATTGTACTATACTTATGACTTTTGTATAAACAATTTTCATAACCACCTGTGCAGTAAATTATCTTTTCAAGCTTTCTTATACGTGACATAAAAACCAAAAATTTCGATTTGCATGTTATTGTCACTAAAGTTTCCTTATGTACCATTACATCCATTTGTTGGAATTTTTTATTGAAATCTTTTTCATTCGCAATGGCATGTTAAACAAGTGCATCGTTTTCAAATTAAAAAGTTTCTTAAGGTTGTTTATGCTGCCCAACAAACAAAAAGAAACAAAAAGAAAATAAAGTACCAAATACAATATCTAATAGAACATGGCTTTTTAAACACCCATTTACTACTCCTTCTTCCACACCTTCTTGCCCTCCTAATTCTTATCCTCACACATAAACAATAGGCAATTGATGTCCATGAAATGTATGTGCGAGTATGTAAATAAAAATCACGAGGGAGAGTCTATTATTGGCCTCACAATAACAACAAAAAAAGCTACAAAGTCTACAACATTATCACCATCAAGTTTTCCATTGAGTAGGAAAGCCCTGAGGAATGGACGCCGGGAACAAAAAAGGTAAAGAAGAGACAAGTTTAATAACGATGGCAAAAAGTTTCTTAACATCTATTCATCCATTTATTATTGCCTGTTCATGTCTATACACTCGTATACGGGTGTTAAAACTTCTTTAGATTTTTCTATCAAATTCACACACACACACACATACTCTCAATGACACTGGCAAATACATATATACACATGACGAGACATACACCCCAAAAGTTTCATGCTCTCTATTAGATTTTATGAAGAGTTTTATTTGATATTGAAATATTTAAGTGTACATGTAGATATACTCGTATGTATGTGCATGTGTGTACCGGAAACTGTCACAAATCTTACCGTTATGTTTTTTTCTCTCTTGTTTTTCTATTCATTCTATTCTTTTTTATTCATTTGATTGTACTCATTTTAACAGGATGTAATACTCTCTATTAAAAGAGGTCGAGAGAGAGAGAGAAAGAGAATAGAAAAATAAAAGAAACACTGTTCTTTAGAAATTTTCCTCGTTATTGTAACGCATTATATTCCCATTTTTGTATGTGAATATCCATTATCTGTGTATCCTTGTGTTTACACATGCTACAACGTCAAGGAACAAGGAACATGAACAATGTCTGTACAAAGAAAAAAAAAAATATTGGAATAAAAACATGATTTTCTATGGCATACAGAGTCAGTCGTCCTTTTGTTTATGAACTCCAAATGTGTAGCCTTTAAAAAACTTTATAAAAATCAAATGAATGTTCATCTACAAAGGTAAACTTCTTCTCACATTTCTTTCGTTTTTCTTTCGCTTGAAGATTAGTTTGTGAGATTTTTTTATGAATGCATGTTTTTTAATGGTCTCCTGTTTGTGGACGAATGGACTCTTGTTCGAGCACAGTGGGAGATTTAAGAAACAAAAAATAACAGAAAAAAATTTGAAATAAATTAAAGAGTTCTTAAAAATTACATTAAGAATTTAAACTTCTGAAGAAGGTGACTGGGTTTAGTAGTCAACATTGGAGATAGTGTCGAAATGATTTTGGAATATTTAAAGATAAATAACTTCAATTCCCTTTGAAAATAATCCATAAACCAAGAACCTGCCCTACCAAAGAGAACACCTTTTTACCTAAAGAAGGATTCAATCAGCAAACATTCGTTTCATTCAATATAATTTTATAGAAGGTATTGTATCTATGCAAAGGCTGATGACTAATCCCTCATGCCAGGGTGTCCTACAATATACCAATAATGATCTGTATTCCTTTGAAGCTGATACGTCTGTAAAGGATGACGTGGAATAATTCCTGCAGCTTCATCAACCTTTTGATAACGTGCGAGGTTTTAGACAAAGGCGATACTTTATCAGTAGTTTAATAGGTAGTTGGCTTTTTAGACGTGAGGCCTCGGTTCAAACCGGCAACTTTCTCTCAGCAGATTTCTGGCAAAAACATTGAGAGTAAATACAAAATTGTCATGAAAAATTTTCAAAAATCTATGGTTCCGAAACGACTTTAAATTGTAAGTTCCGCTACTCTTGTCTAAAATTAACACACACACCTAGTGAGATACACTAGGTTGTAACCCTGACAAAAGGTTTCTAATGACCAATTATGTATGATAATTTATCATGCGACCTCTTAAATTTCGTCGTGCAGAGTATTCTGCGGAAGCCGGGAAGAGTGTTTCACAATTTCACTATTTTCCAAAAAAGTCTCCAGTTCCTACCGTAGGTCTACTCTAGCTTCATTGGTGGTTAAGGAAGCAATTTGTAGACTAATTTACGGATTTTTGAGCTCTTTTGTATTTTTCTGATGGCTTCTTTCAAACCTTAATTAAATGGAACCAATAAGTCGCCGTAGTCTTGTAGGTAGTGTGTTAACTTATTAGACGTGAGGCAACGGTCCAAACTCCAGGTCAGACATCTCCATCAAAACAAAATATGAACAATATGAACAAATATTTCTTCGCGCCTTCCTCTCAGCAGATTTCTGGCAAAATCTCTGATAATAAAATTGCCATGAAAAATTTCTCAAAAATTTTCGTTCTTAGTCGACTGTAAACTGTAGGTCCCGCCAATCATATATAAAATTAACACACGGAACATAAGTGATGTGAAAATCTAGGTCGTAATCTTGACTGAAGGGTTGTAATGACCAATTATGTATGTATGCAATATTCGCCATTTATTGATCAACGCTTTCCACATGTCGTCATGGGCTTACAAACCCATTTTGGCCTTCTTTGGCGTTTATTCATCCCGTAAAACCCATTTGTCTTGACTGCCTTGCAGTCTCAGATCTGTTGTTGTGAGATGGCTATACAAAACAGTACAAAAATTCGTCCATCTCGCGTAAACGTAAACACAATTGCATTTGCGGAAGATTACTATCGTAATCTTCGATCGGCCAACAAAATATCGTGAAGTTTTCATTTGTTTCGGTTGTGAACGCCTGTACTGAGCATCCATGACGTTTGTTACCTTCCTTGCTTATGCGGCTACAACAAAATTCATAGAATTTTATGGTACGAAGTTACCATAATATTTATAAAACTGAAGTTTGGTTGGAGTGTTGGTAGTTTTTAGAAAGAATAATAAGGAACGTGTAGAACAAAGTCACTTTTTCCTTTTCTTTCCTCAAATCACGAGACAGCCTACTCTAAAATACAAACTAAATGACGCAGTTTGTTCAAATTCTGACAGGAATCTGTTGACAGAGGCTGTGTTGCTCTTTTATTTCAACGAAGAGAAATTCATGGACGGCTTGATCCAAACATTATTGTTTTGAAATCAAATTTTTTGTTATTCACCATACCACTGTACTCTGTTTGCTTTTGAAAATGGTTGTACGTTTGTTTCTTTGTATTCTCTTTTACTACCCTTGTTTGTCTGAATTTGTAATTTTGTTTACATTTTTAAAACCGTTTTAGACTTTTTTGCTGCTACAAAAACAACAAAAGCGCACTAGTTATTCAATGTTCAGTGTATCAACACGGACTGATATCCTGTTTTTTGCAGTAAATTAAAACTCTGCAGACTATTGCATTGAGAATGGACGCAAAACACAACAACTTTTGCATCAAATGACAGGGTGAGTGTCAAAGCAACTCTTTAACTTCCGTATCCCATAGCAAATGTAAACATGCACACACAGATAGTTTGAGAAGAACACATAAAAGAGAAATTAACTGTCTTACTAGTTCATACAATTCGTTTGAATGCCAATATGTGAGTGACTGAGCGACTTGAATTTCAAAAAGCGATTTAAGTTTCGCACTTCAACAGCTCAGTCATAGTCGCTAGCTATTGACTAATAAGGATTGCTTTTCTAGAAAATACAAACAATCTGCGAAAAACTCTCCGTTTAGATTGAAATCAAAGAGTAGCTCTTGTAATTAATACCAAGAGTTGTTGTTGTTGTTGCTAATGTATGTTGTAGATGTGTGTCATATTTACAAGGAACTCTGCTCTCTTTGTCTGACAATGTCTTTGTGTTCTCTATTCAAGTGACTTCATTTCTATTACTCCTTTGTTGCTGTTGATGCTCTGCTACTGCTATGCTCTCCTCAAGTATTTAAACTCTTGCTGTGTGCTAACAATAGCTTAAAGACGATTTGTCGCCTTTTATCACAGTGCTTTAATGAGAAGAATAGTGGATGGATGGGTGGGTGGTGGTAAATCATTTATTATTTACATTTGAAATTATAATTTTAAGAGAACTTGTTAAGCAACATGTTTTTCATTGTATTTTGCATTTACATATTTGCGTATATTTTTATGATTTATTAACTTGTAAACTTTAAGTTTTCTATCAGATACTTCAAATTATAAATTAATAATGCCAATTATTTATTTATGTGCGTGTGGGTGTCAGTTTAATTGGATTAAATTCTTAATGAGTGTCTTTAACTTGTAGGTTATTGAAGATTTCAAGTCATCGAAAATATTCTGAAACGAATGTGGCACATATGGGCGTATAATGAATATTATTTATTTTCATATTAATCATACGTTATGATGGGCGTTTTATACTGAGTAAGCAGTGTTGCCACAACAAAATTATTTTTCTAACCAAAATTTGAATAAAAAATAACCAAATCTCCAAAAAAATAACCAAAATTATTTTTTATTTATTTCATATTTACTTTTTATTGTGGACTAAAACAAACAATAGAAAAAAAAAAACAATGAACAAATAACAAATTAATAAAAATAAATATGAATAATTCTTTTGTATGTTCAAAAAACTTAGATGTATTTACTGGAGATCAATAAAACTAAAAGTAAATTCAGGTACACAGACTAATTACATATATGTTTATCACTGTGTTGTTCATAAAATTAAAAATATATTATTTTTACATTCTTTTTAAGAATCTTTGAGTTTATTATAATTATAACAACAATTTTAATTGTTCGAACTGTTAGTTTTGTTATTCAATTACCCGAAATTAAATAAAATAACAAGAATATTACTTTTTAAGTATTAAATAGGCAGTTCGACTTTAACTGTTGAAGTGAATAGACGTATAATAAGAGTGCACTTAATATTTACCGTTTGTTTTTTTTTTTTTCTTTCTCTCCTCTGTTGTTATTATTTAAAATAATAGCATGGATAAACCACCAGATATTGGAGGGATATACAAACCTCCAATTATTATAGACAATAAAAAAACTCTAAACTTAACTACTCCTGGGCCAAAGTATTTGGTCATGTCAAGAATAAATAGTGATGATAACCTCTCGAAGGTATCACCCTTTTTAATTAAAAAAGTAATTGACTCGATTTGTGAAGGTGAAGTAATTAGTTGCAATAAGTTAAGAAATGGCACAATTTTAATTAAAACTAAAAATGAGTACCAAGCATGCAAATTAGTAAAATTATGTTCACTTTCCACTTCGATTGAGGTGACGGTTTCTGAGCACAACTCGCTCAACTACTCAAAAGGAGTTATATATTGCAATGATCTGCGGGGAATTCCTGAAGAAGAAATCCTTGAAGAATTAAAGGGAAAAAACGTAAGTAAGGTCGAAAAGATAAAACGAAAATCCCCTAACGGTGTTATAGAAGAGACAGGCCTGATAATTCTTACCTTTACCACAATCACTTTGCCAACTGTAATCTCCATTGGTTACGAAAATGTAAGAATCCGCACATATATTCCCCTACCCCTCCGTTGTAAGAACTGCTTACGTTACGGGCATATAGCGAAATCGTGCAAAGACACCAAGCTATGCTCCAATTGCTCAAAAGAATACCATATTTCCGAAGACTCTGAAGAAATATGCGAATCAGCAAGATGTTGCATTAATTGCAAAGAACAAAACGAAGTCTATGACCACGCCACAATCGATAAAAAATGCCCGATTTTTCTTAAAGAAAAAGAAATTCAAGCAATCATTACGCTTGAGAAGGTAAGCAAAAGAAAAGCAGTCACCATATTCAAAGAACGCCATCCCAATATGCATAAATCATTTTCCTCAACTCTAAAAACCCAAACCTCTTTAAATGGAGTTCCTTCCCATCAAACACCAACAACACAAATTAAATATAACAATTTTACATACAACAACAACATTGCAAATACAAATAACAATAACACAAATCAGCTGACTACAGATAAAAACATACCACGTGCTTTAGTTGATTACTCCACTGTAATCTCCGATATAGAAATCTCAGAAACTGAATTAAATGATATAGAACTAAAGAGCAGTTCATCTCTCTTATCATCGGATTTAATTTCAAGCCAACCATCAACGAGCAACGCATTTCTCTTACCTAAGAATACATCGAACAAGAATATACAAAAACTTAAGAGAAAACTAACAGGCGCACGTAAAAAGAAATAAATAACTTCCCTTAATACTTCTCTTAAAAAAATGTTACCGATCACAACGAACTTCTTAAATACCACTAATACTCTTTTTTTATCTATATTATTCAACCTTACATATAGCAAATCAGTTACAACAAACATTAAATTTTCTAAGTTACACTCTTTTACTAACTCAATATATTATTATGAATTTTTAAAAAATACAATTATCACAATCTCTTTATATTCACTCTTTATATCAATAACATTTTTTGATTTATTTCTCTTAAAGTCACAATTTGTCATTGTTTACATTAATAACAACTCTTACGCAACAACTACAACTAAATTAGAACAAGAAACTGATAAACTATTAAATATCTCACTTATTTTAAGAGTAATGATATCTTATGTCTTTAATAATATAAATACATTTCTTTGTAAAGTTCTTGTAACTAAATTTAATTTATACTCCACTACATCTTCATATGTGCAAAAAGAATTTATTAGTAAACTTAACCTACACTTGCCAAAACAGTATGAGTATACTTTTAATATAAACTATAAATGACAAGTAGAATAATACAATGGAATATAAATGGATATCTTAACAATTATAATAATTTGCTATTACTAATAAATCAATATTCCCCTAAAATTATCGCCTTACAAGAAACTCATTTACATTCCCTATCAAACATTCCCATCCCAATTAATTATAATTTATATTCAACAAATTCCTCTACCACTCGATACGGAGGAGTTGGACTCTTAATCCTCAACTCAATGGAACACAGACTTATTACACTACAAAAAGACTTTGACTCATTATGTCTTGAAGTAAAATCTGGAATAAAATTCAACATTGTTAGCGTATACATCAATCCCCAAATGAAACTCCAGACAGCTAATTTAAATAATATTTTCGGTAACCTTAACTCACCATCAATTATTTCAGGAGACTTCAATGCTTGGCACAGATCTTGGGGTTCTTCATCCAATAACATGCGAGGAAGAATAATAGACAACTACTTAACAAACTCTAATTTTATTCTTTTAAATGACGGATCGGCAACACATTTAAGCAGTCACGGTAGTTTTTCACATATAGATCTCACATTTTGCTCATCCTCACTTACCCCGAGGATTAGTTGGAAGACGGATAATAATTTGTTTGGAAGCGACCATTTCCCCATAATAATCACAATTCACCTTCAACAGGGGCAACATTCGCCTTTATCCCCTAAACCTACATTTAAAACACAACAATCAGACTGGATAAAATTTAGCAAAATCTGCTCCCAGTTAAATACAAGAAGACCAATCGATAACGAAATCAACAAAGAAGCGGCAAATATTCGGAAAATTATAATAGAAGCTGCAAATCATTCAATTCCTCAAAGTTCAACAAAATTTAAACCAAAACATGTCCCATGGTGGAATGACAATCTTAACAACTTAAAAAAAGAAAGAAATACTGCTTGGAATTTATTTAAAAGAAACATAAACAATCAGAACTTAATAAAATACAAAAAACTTAACGCACTACTAAAAAGGGAAATTAAAATTGAAAAAAGGAAATCAATAGAAAAATTTACGTCAACTATAAATCCATCAACTCCAACAGATCGTCTATGGCAAAATATAAATAAATTTACTGGTTATAAAACTCACTTTATAATAGATAGTCTATATACAGATAACACATACTCAACACTAACTACCAACAAAAATCATATCGCTAATATCTTAAACAAATTTTGGTCCGACAACTCAGCTGACTCTAATTTTCCTGTTGAATTTCAAATACAAAAAAACAGGTCACTACCACATTCTATAATCCCATCGATAACGGCCGAAAAGATTGAGAGCGATATCTGCCTCTCCGAGCTCACAAACGTACTTCGCTCTTTAAAGGGGAAAACACCAGGATTAGACAGAATCTCATACCCAATGCTAAAACAATTGCCGTTTGATATGAAACTAAGACTAGTCAAACTCTATAACAATATATTAAAATGCAGAATCCCACAGCAATTCAAAACAAGTATTGTAGTTCCCATACACAAACCTAAATCAGACAAGACTCTACCTAACTCATATCGTCCAATTTCACTTAATTCTTGCTTATCAAAGGTTCTTGACAAGATTATTGCGAATAGGCTATGGTGGCTTGTCAAGTCGGATAAGCTCCTGGATAGTCGACAGTTTGGATTTATGAAGGGCAAATCCACAATCGATTCTCTATTATACTTAGATTATCTGATTGCAAATAGCCTTTCTTTAAAGAAACATCTCACTTTAATTTCCCTTGATTTTGAGAAAGCTTTCGAAAAAATCGGAACGCATGCAATCACTGATCAACTATTGGAATGGAAAATTGGACCCAAGATAATTAACTACATTAGAAATTTCATGCAAAACAGGAAAATCGTAACCAGAGTGGGTAAACACTATTCTGACTATCACAGTTTACAAAATGGAATTCCCCAGGGATCACCATTATCTGTAATATTGTTCTTAATAGCTTACAATAAACTTTGTTCCACTATATCCCTACACAATAATATAGACTTTACAGCCTATGCTGATGATTTCAACCTAATAATAAGATCAAACTCTGGAACTGATCCGATCATTGATGTCAACCAAGTTTTCGAAAATATCAACGAATGGTGTAAATACTCAGGGGCAACATTATCTAGGACTAAATGCAAGTACATACATATATGCAGGAAGCGAGCTTGCGCTCCCAGTTTAACCCAGAACAACTTTTCAATTAAAAAAGTAGAGAGCCTGAAAATACTCGGTTTATACATTAACAAATCATACAAATGGAATTCCCATATAGATTACATCTCATCATCAATAACAAAGCAACTCAACATCATAAAATGTCTATCTAATCAAAAATTCAACTGCAACACATTAATACTAATATCTATAATCAAAAAATTACTATTATCAAAAATAAATTATGCACTACCTTTTTACGGATACTCCTCAAAAACATTGCTTAAGAAAATTAAAACAAAAATCAACGCAGCTATCAGATTCGCTTTGGGAGCCTTCCGTACAACGCCGATCTCTAATATGTTATTTGAATCCAACATACTACCTCTAGAGACGCAACGTGATCTTATGGCGGATAGACTACTAAAATGTCTATACAATAACCAAGATTCTCCCCTCAGTGCAATTATCAATAAGTGCAAAAAGACTAAAAAGAATCCAAAAATACCATCTGTTATATTAAGAATTATAAGGAACTGTAGGAAACATAATTTACATCTAACAAGGAAAATATACAAACATGTTACCAACCCTCCTTGGTATTTAAATGAACAAGCAATTAACATTAATCTACACTATCACTCCAAATCAAACACAGATCCCTTGTTTTTCAAGAAACAGTTCCGACAAATCCAATCTGAAAAATCAAATTACACTTTTATATACACTGACGCATCAAAATCAAACGATGGTGTAAGTTTCAGTGTTACACAAAACAACAAGATTATCAAATACTCTATCCTTCCAAGTTACAGCTCAATATTTACTGCAGAAATCATTGCCATAATGGAAGCAATTAACATAGTAAGTTCAAAAAAGGGAAACTTTGCAATTTGTTCTGACTCCCTATCATCTTTAAGAGCAATTACAAATGTCACAAACGATAACTTTTATGCAACATACATAAGGAACATATTAATTTCTAAATACCCAAAAATTATAATCATTTGGACTCCAGGACATAGTCAAATAGATGGAAACGAATTCGCTGATAAAATAGCAAAAGAAGCAATCAACGCCCCATTAATAGCGACAGCCAACTACAACACATCTGACATTAACAAATTCTTTAAGAAATACTATCTTGATAATAACCCCTTATTTCAACAAACTTCTAACTGGTATAAAATGATTAACAACAATAAATTATCTATAGAAGATTTTTTAAAATCCAACAATATGCCTACAAGGAGGAAAGACTTAATAAAATTTGAAAGACTACGGCTAGGACATTCAAAACTGTCCCACGGACACTTGTTAAACTTAAATTTGGACCGAATATGTAATTGCAATGTAAACCCTTCGGAAATTCATGACCATATACTTTGCACATGCACTAAATTCCAGAAACTCCGACAAAAAATTTTTACAAATGTTCCTAATCCCAAAACCCTACTAACCAATCCTACCATAGATAATATAGCCAAAATTATTGAATTCTTAAAGGAATCTAAATCTTATAATTTAATTTGATCTCATAATAAAGTTAATAAAAAACCCTCTGTATATATTATTATAAGTAAGTTATTGAGCCTAAGGCCTAGTTGCCATGGCCTATCATACATTAGTAATAATTTGTAATTATTGTCTAATGCTGTTAAATAAAAAATAAAAAAAAAAAAATAATAAGTATTAAATAACACTATACGACAAAATAAAAAAAAAATTAAATACACCCGGCTAATGACCTACACTATGGTTGTGAGTTTTGTTGAGTAGATCTCAAAAATATTTTTTTTATATTTCTCGAATCCTCCAAACTTTTTTTATTTAACAAAAACTGTTTTTTTACACTTTTCGCACAAATTTCTGGATTACTCAAACATTTCTGACCCGATTTCTAAAATTTAAACCTTGTTAGAAAGGTGAGAGATGGAAAGAAAAAAATTATATTTTCCAAGTTTACTCCATCATAACTCATAACATATAAGTTTGGATAAAACCTTTATGTATACCGTTTTAAAGGCTAATCTCTCCCCTTTCTAAAAAGCTTTGAATTTTTAAAATAAATTTAAATAGTGAATAACTTAGACTATGTAGTTGCTCGGGTGTAATTTCACTGTCGCACCGTGTAATTATTAAACAAAAAATCAATAAATACATTAAAATATTCCTTTGGCTGACCACACATAATGATGATCGTTATTGTTTTTGCGCAATTATTTTGCTTGCATTATATTATTAATAGTTTTAATATCTAATTTATTACGAAATTTATTTTTTATTAAGTTTAGCTGTGAAAATCTTCTTTCAGTAGCAGCTGAGCTGTTCGGCAGTGTCATTAAATTAAAAACAAAATCGATAAGCTCTTCAAAAGATTTTTCTTCTAAGCCATTTTTATAACTACACACATTGTCCCAAAATTCAACAATATCCATTTTAACTTTTAGATTTAAATCAGAAAATCTTAATAATTTCCATTGAGTAGAAATTTTTTCTTCATTGCCGTTTGTCAAATTTGAAAAAGATGTTAATAAAGGTTCTTTGGATATTTCTGAAGAGCTTAAAACTTGGTGTGGAGTTATAATTGAAAGATATTTTAATTCTTTGTTTAAAAAATCAAAACGTTTTCCAATTTCATCCAAAAGTACAATATAAAAAGATTGTATGTTTTTTTTTATTTCATATTTTTTTATTTGAGGTAAATCAGATTCTTACAAACATGTGTGAGAAGCTAGGACCTCAATTCGACCTCCGGGTACTGCACTTGTCACAGTTGACAACTACACGTCCTCTAACCTAACCTATCAAAATAGTATGAAGTGTCTACATAATTTCTACACAGTAAAAAATCAAAGAAAAAAAATAACAGTACGTTTGCATAAAATAACTATAACAAACAAATCTACATAATTTTTACATTCTAAAAAGAGAACAAAAGCAAATAACAGCATTTAGTACATTTGATTGCAAAAAATAACCAAAATGAAAAAAAAATACACATGTACACATGGAAAATAAAAATAACCAATTTTGGTTAAAAATAACCAAAACGGCAACACTGTGAGTAAGTTACACTACCACAAGGATGGAATTAATCGTGTTCACATTAATGACAGATAATTCTAATCTCTTACAATATTTTCTTATTGCGAATACGTAAGTAGAAACTCATGAACTACTTTTTACTTGCATTGCCTCTGTTCACTTTCATATGTGATTGCCCATGGAACATAATTGTCGAATACTTGATCAGCAAGAATCGGATATTGTACGTAATGCTTAACATTACGCCTAAGTATACGTCCTCCCAGGGATTCTTGACAGAAGTTTTTTTTGAGTCTTAATGGTTTTTGGTGAACGGCTACTTATTACGATCGATTGATTGAGATAATCCGATTTAGATCTGCTATCTTTGTAACTTTTCTCACTCTTTTGATATCCTTTCCTGAGTTATACCAATTGAATTCAAAGCTCTAACTACCAGGAGGAGCTACAGGCCCTGTTAATACAGTATACTAAAATACGAAATAATCCGTTTTATATGTCTTCTAAGGACACAATCAGTGGTGAAATTAATGTGAGAATATGTACACGATATGACAACCAACCACTCCTTTTGTTATGGTTACCATTATGACCAAAGTAATGTTAATACAAAGATAAATCGATTACTGCCTAAAAGGACACATTGCAGACATTGACTATGTAGAACATATACATATGCCTACTATTACCTTCATTTGATGAATTATTAGTTCCAAACTACGATTAAACTCTTGGGTATTGTAATAGAGGCAACAATTTACGATCTGAAAATAATAGTATTGGGGCAAAACGAGCAGAAGCTGGTAGAAAACGAAATTGGGAAATCAAAATGGATGAACATTCCGCAAATAGTTAAAACCTTCGTAAACAGTTGTGCTAAAGCTCGTAGGAGCTCATTACGAACGGTACATTCTTAATAAAGCTCTTAAACAAATAAAGAGATATTTAGCTACAATAAATGACAGCGAAAAGACTAAAATTTTAGTTGAAATATTTGCAAGCAATTCTAACTTGTAGCAAAGCAATAAATATCTGTCTAAACTCGCAAGGGAATCACAACTATGTTTAGCGACTACTTTCAAGCTTAATCAGTTAAACGAGTTTGTACAGAACTTAACATCAAAAAGTTTCAAGGCATAATCGTTATTCGTTTGTTTATTAGGATCGGGCTAATAATCGTGAAAAAAATACCGCCCAACAAAAATGTCTTTCGCAGTTTTTAAGATTATAGAAAGCATAATAAACAACCAAATTGTAAAATATCAACAAGGATTTAAAAATCTGACCAACAGAAAGGCTCGTTCTACTGAACGCTATTTACCTCTTTTTTTTAAGGTATAGCCAGTAAATCAAATATTCAAGTAACATTGCTATAAGTTATGATGTGGTGTGTATTTGGTCTGTAGTCACGTCCATTGCTTCTTTACTTCTATCTTTAATATTCAAGCTTTCAAATGGCAGACACATTCGTCGTTCTAACGGTAAATTAAATTATTGAGGACTAAATGACACACTCGAATCTGATCTACAAGGGATCTCCAAATGGAAACGAAGTTAAATATGGCTGTTACAACAATAGGGAAGTCAGAGTGCCTAAATGTTCTGGACATCAGGTTTCGAGCCTTAAATATTCCATCCATATGTTCCCAAACTCACCGCAGATGATCAAAAAGATACATTTTCATCATCACCTATGCACTTAATACAATATTCTCAGCGGGCGTGCTAAGGATGATGAGTGTGGATATGATAGATTAGACCGATTACCTTCATAGTTAAAAAGCCTTAAAAATTATTCTTAGATAGAATATTTAATTTATTAGCGGAAATAGTAATTTGTTGAACTACTTAAAGCTTTTCCCAAGACATATGGTCTTGTGTTTGACTTGGTTTACCCTGCCAGTAAAATATGATGTAATTTTTTAAGACTAAAGGGTTGGTAAACATACTATTTTAAGTTCCCATATCCTTGTTTTTATTAGAATTCTAAAACTAAATCTAAAACTAAAATCTAAAGCTACTGATTGAATTTTTTTTTTTTACATTTCCTTTAAGTTAACCCACTAAATTTAAATCGTTAATAAATTATTCCCTTTAACTGCAACTCGTTTTTCTTACTTTAACTGCAACTCGAAATCACTTTTCAGCATTTAATTTATTACCTGGTGCTCCACTTTTAATCACAAAATTTTCAATTTATTGAATAGACGACGGTGGTTACCACACCACAACTGCTTATAAATTAATTCTGCCTTAGGTATGCTTTGCAGTATTCAAATTTCAATAGAAGGATTTCATTT
This sequence comes from Sarcophaga caerulescens, assembly GCA_927399465.1. Classification (NCBI taxonomy): domain Eukaryota; kingdom Metazoa; phylum Arthropoda; class Insecta; order Diptera; family Sarcophagidae; genus Sarcophaga; species Sarcophaga caerulescens. The sequence continues at coordinate 57,058,189 of OV656872.1, read as the reverse complement.
CACCAAAAATACCATCTCTCTGCACTATGAAATGTTCGTATTTAGTTGGGCAGAAAAGAAGTGTAAATATTTTCTAAAAGTTTAATAGTGTTTTGCCATTTTTGCCCTGCGGTATGCAAAAGAAAAGAAAGAAAAAAAAAACGAACAGCAAAAGCATGAACAAAAAATTTACACAGAAATATTCTGTCATTTTTCTTTGCTATGCCCTACACCAGAAAATATAGTTGCTAGTTTCAAAAAGATACTTAAATCTCTACAAAACTGAACAGTGTAATTAAAACACTAGGGTTTTACATCCGCCTCCATATACAAACCTTGTTATCATCTCAACTCTACTGAATGTTTTCGAGTGTAATTATTAAGAATGATGAAATTCACTTTATGTAACCTCTTCAAAGGACAGCTTTTACTCAAAAATTCCGTGATTCCATTGAGTAATCCATTTGAGTTTTCGTAGTGGCTTAGTCCAATGCCCAATATGGTTCTCAATTAGATCAGAAAATTTACTCACCACGTACAACTTTACTCAAAGGCCGTTACACCGATTGCAATTGCCTTTAAGCTTCGCTGTGAGACATAAAGTTCACCTACTCCTTACATCGGCAATAAACACCTCAAACAAAGTCCACTCGCGGTATTATGAACACAACTCGCGAAATGAACAAAAACTTCAATATCTAATCCAGTGAGGAGTTGTATGCGTGAGCTGAATATTCTCTTGCTCTGCTTGTTCAGGCTACTCCAAGCAGAATCATTACTTAGGCATTTCCTGGGTTCAGCCAATCGTCCGATCTCGCAATGTCTAGTAGGAAAGCCAAGAAGCAGTGGCACCCTAAGTGCATCAGGGCCCAATAAAGCCTTGTTCTCCTGGCCAGATATGGAACGCACAAACATTCTGCTTTCGATATGATGCATCTGTCAATCGTACCTGATATCTGTGGTATGCTCATTAAAAAATTTAAAGCTTGCTTTGGCTCTGGGCCATTCGATAGCAGATCGCAACAATTTTTAAAAGACCCATGCGAATGGTCAGACTGCACCGTCACTTGTCGAAAAAATAAGACGACTCAAGGAACAAAATTTCTCGCAAGATTTGGCAAAGTAGGAACCTACAAATGCACCTACAAAGATGCATTGTTTGGTGCACAAACAACGGCATCCGTTAAAAGTACTACGTGAAGAACGATTGTCTAGTAGGTAGTGTGTTGGCTCATTAGACGTGAGGCCACGGTTCAAATCCCAGGTCAGACATCTCCAACGAAACGGAATATGAAAACATATTTCTTCGGTGGCTTCCTCTCAGCAGATTTCTGCCATAAACTCTGAGAGAAAATAAAATTGCCATGAAAAATTTCTCAAAAATTTGTCGGTCGGAGTCGATGTATAAAATTAACACACACAACATAAGTTGTCGTAATCCTGACTGAAGTGTTCTAATGACCAATTATGTATGTATGTATGTATCGTGAAGAACAATAGAAATAGCATTGTTACAGTCCTACGCTCCAGCATACGAAAACTACAATACAAAACTCATAAGATCAATAAATTCTTGCCTAAGCTAATCCAACGAAATAAAAACATCTCTATGGTTTAGGGTACCATATAAGCGAACTTGCATGCTACAACTGTGTTACTCTTCTTTTCGCTTTAAAATGCTGCTGGCTTATGCATGAAAAAAATATGTTCATTCAATGAATTCCTTCCCTGGCAGGTGAAATCGTATTTTTCAGCTCCTGGTTGTGTACTTTTTCCAGTCTTCTTTACCTTTTTTGTTGTTGTTGTTATAGTTGCAAGAGGTGAAAAACACATAGCCTGTGGTCTCAATCCAAAAAGCAATACAATAATATTTGTTGGGAAGGTTCCCCTACCAAATGTTTACAATATTCAAAGCAGGAATAGTAAATAATCTTTCAAATATGAAGCGAATTTTTTTATTTTTGTTTTTTAATACATTTTTGTGTTGGGTTACCTCACCCATTTTTTTTTCTATTTCCATTTAAGTAGTGCATATTAAAAGAACTTTTTTGTATTTATTTAACCGAAGCCAGGTAAATATTTTTTCATTAAATATGCAGATTATTTAGCTGGTTTTCCATTTAATCTGGAATATTTAAAAACGTTCTAAGCATTTGGATTAAAAAAGAATGCAAATGAGTAGAAAGGCTCATCGCCTATAAGAAAGGTAAAAACAACATGATCCCAAGCACAATATTTTCCATAAAAATTCAATTTTCCATTGTAGAAGGCACTGGAATAATTGATATTAGAATTGTTTAAAAAAACCTTTGCGAACCGTTAGTGCTTTTTTAAATTTAATGCTCTTTGGTACTTTTTTTAGGGTATTTTGTATACCAAAACAGTACTTTTTATGCAAGCTAAAGAAGGCATTTTGGACCTATGAATTTTTAAAATCTGACTTGTTAACACTTCTGTCAGTTAACTTTTCATTATCATGAAAACGTAAGTCAAAAAACGTCATCCACTGGCCAAAAATATATGCTTATGGAACGGGTTTCAAACGTTAGCCATATCCAAGGCATATCAATTTTCATATCATCTAAAATCCGTCTTTATAACGTATGTTTTGGCCTGTAAGATGGAATATTTAAGGACTCAAAAATCCAAATAATTCCTAAGAAATAACCGTAACCGTTACTATACTCATTCTTTTATTATTATTATTGCATCCTGTTAGGATCAGAGCTTTCCAGGCTAATACATACATAATTGGACACTACAACCCTTCAGTCAGAATTTCGACCTAGCTGCGCACACCACTTATGTTGTGCGTTTTAATTTTATCCATGAGTGGCGGGACCTAAAGTTTAAAGTCGACTCCGAACGACAGATTTTTGAGAAACTCTTCATGACAATTTTATTTACTCTCAGAATTTTTGCTGGGGATTGAACCGAGGCCTCACGTCTAATAACCCAATACACTACCTACTAGACTATGGCGGCTTGAAATATCTCAAGGTGTAGAAAACCTTTTCGCAATCTATAAAGATAAAACAAAGCGAGTATCACTCAAAGGTTCGTAGACTGTTTATATAGTTTGTTTAGGTTTTTTATGATCGGCCTCCAACTTATTCATTGTGGAGCATAGCATTCAAGGCATTGATCAGACGTTTCTTAGTGATTTAAGCAAAAACTTTATTTCCAATGCTATTTTGGAGTAAAGTAGTTTAGATTGTAAATTTTCCAGTCCCTGGACCGCATTATTATTCAAACTGTATACGACTTTAATTATTTTGTAGATTTTAAGTGATTTTGTCGAAGTAGTGTGGTCGCACAATTCCCACAGGTTCTTTATTCCTATTCCTAAAGACTGAATCACCTGAGAGTATTCTATATCGATCGAAATTTATATGAAAAAAGTGGTTTTGGACTACACTACATGGTCGGTGATTTATTATTATTTTTTTTTTTTATTTATTTATTTATTTGCTTACAAGAGCTTTAAGAATGTTATTCTTTTATAGCTCAGTAGGATATACACAAATTACATTGGTCATTAGTATTCCCTAAATTATAGTGCAATTTAAAGTATATAACTAATACACAAAAAGGCAATAATTATCCCTGAAGGAAACATGTCGACAAGTGTCTCCAAGTCACCAGTTTTGTCGACTATATTGGTGACTTTATGGTGACGTTGTGATCGAAGCGTCAACAATTATTTAATTTGCCTTTTGTTAAAAAAAAATCGTTAATTGTCAAATTGTCAAGAAATTATAAACGTTTAATAAAAAAAAACAATCAATGTTATAGAAGTAGTGAAAATGAGGCAATTATAAGTCCAAGTGTGAATTGTGAAAATTTTGTGGAGCCTGAATGTTCTGTGTCGTCTCAAATTGATTTTCCAAGATATAGTTTGCCCGAGAATTTTTCCCTTCCGACTCCGAAGAAAAACAGAGAGAATTTGATGCTATTTTGAAAAGTCATTCAGACCCATACGTAAGTATTTACTTATATTGTGGAACTACTTCAACGAATAAAATTGCATTTTTGTTTATATTCAATAGATTCGACAAATGAAATAACTCCTTGCGGGTAATGCAGAACGAAACATTCATGAAATATTTGGCCAAAATATTATCACGATTTTTAATGTTGATGGCTCCTTTGGCAAAAAGAGGTTGCGCGAATACTCAAATGTTTTTAAAGCCCTAATAGGTAATCAATGCTTGTTTGTCTTCTCATAAATATTTGTAATATTTTAAAAATTTGTTTCGTTTTTTTAATATCCAGATGTAATATCAACTTAGAACAGCATTTCAAAACCAAAAATGATGTAAATCGTGAAGAAGACTATTCTCCCAAAGAGGATTAATAATTTTACTTAATTTTAATAAAATAAAAACGTTATTTTGATGTTCCTATATAAATAAGAGATATTGAATTAATAGTACTTTTTTAGTTTTTATATTTAAATTTAAAAAAAGGCTGTAGCAATGAAATCATAGCTTTTCAGTTTTTTTTTTAATAAAATATCAAATATTTACAAAAATTTAAATTTTATTGTCGTCTTTTACTTCAGAAAAGTACCAAAAGTGTAGACTAGAAATGCTAAATTGTACTATTGATTCACTGGTTCCAATGTCTACATATGGTCCCAAAAGGAGTACCTATTCACTATATAGTCAATAGTACTAATGTCAGTACATAGTAGATTTTCAATGACACGCACATGTTAAATGTCTATAATAAATAACATTGGCTGGGGTATAAAATGTCACTAGTACTGGTGACTGTGTCAATAGTAAGTCAGTAGAGTTTCACTGAATTATAAGCTTCCTCTTAACTCTTAACTGGTGTGAAGTTAGACGACATTCGTAAATTACGAAGCAAGAGGTATACGTTACGCACAGCATGATTAATATGGTCAGTGCATGACAAGGTGGAATTGATCCAAAATCCTAAGTATTTAATTTTACTAACGTACACAAGAGATGTGTTCCCCAAGTAAATGGTCGGAAAATAACTCAAATCATATTCCCATCTACTGATTGGTAGAATGTAAGATTTTCCAGGATTGAGCATAAGGTTATTATCCTCAGCCCATTTTAAAATAGACCTCAAGTCATAATTAAGTTTGTAACTTGTATCCTCTATCAGACCAATACGGTTTGAGATGTATAGCTGAATATCGTCTGCGTATGCATGTACCTTAGTATACCTGCATACTGAAAATAAATCATTGACGAACATACTAAATAAAACGTTTTAAACAAGCCTTGTAATATGTGACTAGCTTTGTGACTCGTCTCATATTACAGGTATTTTTTAGTAAACCGTTGTTTTAAACGAAACAATTCTATTCTATTTATCCTTTTTTAGCATCTCATAGTAGATAGGGATCGTTTGGTCATGTCCTTGTCTGTAGATTTGTCGGGCTCAACTTTTTCTAATTGTTCTATGAAATACTGAGCTTTACCTTGACACAATATATATTCAGTTTTGGCCTTGATTCAGCTGGTTTTCAGAGGTCCATGTTATTGTAATGATTGGTTTCAAAAACTCTGAAAATGGGTGTGTCCTCTAAGCTGCACTTAGAACCCGTTAAAATTGGATTTAAACGGCCTCTACGCTGCACTTCGAACCCGTTAAAATTGGGTTTAAACGGCCTATTGTTTGATAATGGTTTGTAAATGCTGCAAGATGGGCTGCGAACCATTTACAAGTTTAGATGCTACGAGCTCATTTAGCAATTAAACATGCCATATATAGGGTGATTTTTTAAGAGCTATAGGAAAATTTCTCAAAAAAAAAACACATAAAATTCAGAAAAATGCATGAAATCTTTATTTGAATCGATAGTACGGTCCATATAATTTAATGTTTGAAGATTATTTCATGCAAATGTTGACCGCGACTGCGCCTCAAATGGTCCATCCGTTTAGTCCAATTTTGGCATACTCTTTCCAACATTTCGGCCGGTATCTCACGAATAAATGCTTCAATGTTGTCATCCAATGCGTCAATTGAAGCGGGCTTGTCTGTATAGACATGAGCTTTAACATAGCCCCACAAAAAATAGTCTAAAGGCGTTACGATTCGCAGCATCTTTGAAGAAGTACGGTCCAATGATGCCACCAGTCCATAAACCGCACCAAACTGTGACTTTTTCTGGATGCATTGATAGCTTTTGCAATGCTTTTGGCTGATCTTCACTCCAAAATCGACAATTATGCTTATTTACGTATCCATTGAGCCAAAAATGAGCATCGTCGCTGAACACAATTTTTCGATAAAGAAGTGGATCTTCGGCCAACTTTCCAAGAGCCCATTTTGATAATAAAATTCAATGATTTGCAAGCGTTGTTCGTTTGTAATACGATTCATGGTTAAATTATAGACCAAACTGAAGATGTTTGACAGTGAAACAAAACACGAAACGTGCGTGTTGCCAAAAAGATAATAGCTAAAAAATCACCCTTTACATATATTTGTATGCCTGTTTGTAGTTTTTAAAATCACAACTCATGCGTGTATACAAGCTATGTATTATTTTTACTTTTCTTATTGCCTTTTTTCTTTCCTCTTTGCTTTGCAAATAAAGACATTTTATAATAAATATGGTTTTAAATGTTTTAGAAAATATTTTAACTGCCTTAAATGCTTATAATTCTTGAAAGTTTTTAAAATTTAATTGCTTAACCACAAGGCAGTCTATTAAAACCAAATCATTTCCTCTCTTAATAATTCACAACATGACAACTCGATTAATGCCTACTTAAAGACATACACACGCCATACACACACATCCTTAAAGTCATTCGAATAATTTGAATGTCAAATGGTATTTAAAATAAAAAATTTAACCTAAAAGATGATGAGATTCATACAGTCAAGAGACTTTAATAAGATTCAATGGAAAGAAATAGAGAAAGTCCAAGACAAAACATGATTATTAAACACAATCACAACGTGATTGTTAAATATTAAAACTCTATGTATACAGTCACAGAAAAAAGTCTACACACAGTCGCTATTTTTTTTCTAATAATTTCTAGGTTATATTTTTTTATATTCGTTTATGTCTTCAAACGATCTTAATTTTAGCTGCTGTAACATCTTCTTCGATTTTATAAAAATCACCCGGGAAAAAATCTACATACAGCGGTGTATTTAGACTTTTTTCTTTAACTGTATATGGTATATATAAAAGCTGCTACAGACGCATTATATACATACATACCACATAAGTATATATTTACATATACTTACATATATATACATATGTGTACGTTTGTACAGGAATATGCTTCTATGCATGTGAGACTGGGTCATGGGAATATGAAATTGAAACATTAAATATTCAGCATTAAATAGAAACCCTCTTTTATGACCCTGGATTAAAAGCCAAGAAGAATACAAATAAAACGATAACAATTTCTAGAAACGCCAGTAAGAGGAATAACAGAATGAATATCTATCCTGGTAGATTTAAAAATAGAAAAGAAAACTTGAAATTTTCTTAGCATTTTTTAAAGGGGGTTTTATTTATCAGTCTGTTGTTGTGGATAGCAATGAACATATTGATTTATGGATTGTGAAGCAGGTCTGGAAACTGAGCACTATAACAACATGATAAAACTTCGTATGTTAAAAGGTTGTATTGTACAACGACGCGATTTACTATATTATTGTGGCAATAGTTTGTGCTTTGTTGAGTCGCCGTAGTCTGGTAGGTAGTGTTTTGGCTTATTAGACGCGAAACAGTGGTTCAAATCTCACCTCAGACACTTCAGACATCTCGAACAAAACAAAATACAAAAAAATATTCTTTTGCCAACTTCCTCTCGGCAGTCTTCTGGCCAAAGCCTGGAGAGTAAATAAAATTGCCATGAACTGTATTCAATCATAAAATTAACACACACAACATGGGTGGTGTGAGAAACTTAGTAATGACCAATTAAGAAAGTATTGTGCGCTTAGACTAGGCAGACAATATAAGTATGTCTTCTCACCCTCACGTTTCTATACGTGCAAGCCAGACCGAAGCAAGTGCCAACTGTGTAGGATTAAATATCAATGTCAAGGGTTCCTATATGTGTATTAATTGTTATTGTCGTGAAAAGGTATTGTATTCTTCTCAAACATTATAGTGTATCCCAATAATGTCTCTTGCAAGCCTATTGTCGTGCTAAATATCAGGGTGCTATTTGGTGTCAACAAAGACAATTTCCTACCCAGTACCTAATATTTTTTCATGTGTTTCCACCTGAAATGCATTTGTTTTTTACAGGTTCCAAAAATGTGCTCTGATGTTTCATTCTTATCATCACAGTTTATAGCGCCTTGTCAAAAGGCCAGGAAATAACCTCAAACCCGTTTGGTCCGAGGAGAGTCTTTGCGTTAAGAAATAGCGCAATGTATATAGTAATTTTTTATTTCGTTAGTCCAATACGTACTATTCTTTTGCAGATAATATTCACATTCTTGTAAAGATTGACAAATGTTTTCGGAGACTCTCTCGCATCCGGCCTATGATCAATTTTCAAATATGATTAATTGAATAGAAGCGTTTTTCATGCTCGCAACATCCAATGTTATTCAATGAGATAAACGAGAACAATATTGATAAAATGGCGATGACTATGGTAACCATGACTATGGAAACCATAAATGCTGGGGAATCTCTTGATGTCCTGATCATGAAAGTTTAAGGCAATGTTCATTGGAAGTAGTAACTTTTTAGTTTTTTAGGCAGAAGCATGCCAGTGTTAGGTTTCTTAACACCGTGCTTGAAATACTTCATTCTATCTAATATACCCACTGTTTCCATCACTTATATCCGACGAAAATTAGATGAGCCGCTACCGCAAAGTATATTCTGTTGTTTCTCGACCACATATAGAAAAGACCTGAAGAGCTCAACGGTCATTGTTCCATTCTATTGAATGGAACACCTTCTTTATATATCTTGTCATTCACTACCCTAGCACTATTATGGCGGATGGTATTCTAATGAAATGGGGTGTAGGGATGTGTTTGAGAAAATCGTATATTTTTCATAATCCCTTATCGTAAAACACGTCCTTTAGTGGTTGATTGGATCGAACAATTTGTCACAAAGATAAATTTTTCTTAAGCTGCACTATCCATATGTGGAACACTCTTCCCACAAAAGTCTTTTACAATATAAACGCATTCAAATCTAATTTCCATAAGTCCTACTTCCTCCCTTCAACGACGCAAAGACTTTTCTCTACGATGTATAAATAATTGATGATTTCACAAAAGCAATAATCTGTCAGCCCCGATATGAATCATGTTGTTTAAAGTGTAAAAGAATTGTGAGCACAATAATGTCAACCTATTTGTCGGCGATGCTAGATAGCCCTTCAAGCTTATCACTGATGAGATAAGACAGTGGCCTTACGAGCAAATTCTTTTCATAAATTTATTTCAAATCACTTTATATTTGATTTTAGGTGCAACCTAAAAGCGATAACTAAAAATACAATTTTATGCGAAACGAATTTTATACAAAAATTGTTGCAAAAAATTTAGATATTGTGAGGTACTTGTAAAGAATTTGTAGTTAATTTTAGCATCTAAACCCCCAACATATTTTTCTTTAACGGAAATTTAAGTGACTCTTTTACCAGGGAATACCAATAGAGAAAACAAAGCATGTCTGTGAAGGCTTTAACCAATTTTTTTTTTATTTTAATTCGAATTCTTTTCGTATAACCCTTCGAATTTTCAAGTCTTAAATGAAATAATAATAAAAATACCAGTGGCGGTCATACTATTTTAATATTTAAATTAAAAGCATTGAACCCTTGTCATAGTTGATGAATGTAATACAAGACAGCAACAAGTGTTTAAATGCCAAAGAAATTAAATGAACTCATGTTCATCGCCACAATTTTTTAAATGACGAGGGCTCTTTATTTTAGTTGGGATTTATAAATTTAAAATTCAATTTTTTCAATCCACGTTTTAACTCTTGTGTATCCTTTTGGGGATAATAATAACCCTAAAGATTCTTAGAACTCACTTTGTGGAATTTACGAACATTATGATTATATTCATATTTATTATGTAACTTTGACTTCTAAAGATTTTATTAAAGGTTTTACTAAGTGCTTGTGATGTTTTCTGCATTTCTGATATTTCGGAAATGAAAAACGAAATAATTATAAAACAATTTACCACAATTAACTTACGAATTGGGTCGGAGGTGTTTATAATGTAGAATCTACTTGGCTATCTAGATCCTATTGATGCCAGTAGCTTACGTGAATTGCAAAAACTTAAAAAATTAACCTCAAGTTCCTTTCAAATTCATAACATATTCACAAACACTCTTTAATTGCGCAAAAACTCTGAGGGTAAAAAAAAAATTGCCATGAAAAGTTTCTCAAGAATCTGTCGTGCAGAGTCGACTTTAAGCTGTAGGTACTGCCGCTACTCATGTATAAAATTAACGCAGCACACAACATAAGTGGTGTGAGAAACTAGGTCGTAATTCTTACTGAAAGTTTGTAATGACCAATTACGAGTATTAAGTGGAGCCATCAACACAATCTTGGACATCTAACCGTTGACATCTGTCTTCTCGCGCATAAGCGTTGCCATGTTTGAATAGCTGAAGACATTCAATTCTGCATTATTAACAGGCGTGCAACAGTCAGCTTCCTCGAGAATATATTAAGATACATACATATATAAATCAACACATAAATATTAACAAAATTAGTTCATTCACATTGAGTCTATGTTTCTGTATGTGTGGAGTTAAATTCGAATTTAACTATCAAAGACAAAAACCAAAAATTTTAACAGAGCCAATGTTAGATTTAACAGATTGTGTTACTCGGGCATTGTACTCGATAAGTCAGAAGGGTCAAGAGATGTCAGTCATCACCCTTTAAAATTCCTCCTTCCTGAGTCGAACAGTTTCACTGGTACTTCTTAAGTGGTTTAACACGTTCACGCCGGCTCTGTAATTCACGCATGTCGCCCACTGGCGGCTGCAGTTAGTGCTTTTCGCTCTATCGTACGGCAGCTATTATGCAGCATAGGTTTTGTGTGATTGACTAAGGGTAGATTCTTGGTGAAAATAGAACAGTGCTCAATTAACTAGAAAAGAAATAAACTCATTTATTGGAATTTTGCTCAAAATGCTTAACAAACCAACATGTATACGAACGCCCTAATAAAAAAAGAACATTAAATGGTACCGAAAACTAGTAAATACAATACAATACACTAGTAATACAATTAATATGCGGAACTTCCCTCGTGAAATAAAAACAAAAATAAATGCTCTTAATATAACTTAACTCTCAAATATTCTTCTTCTCCGTCAAAGTATTAAAGACCTAAATATTTGATGTTTCGTATTGTCTAATAGCATAATCAAATGTGTATCACCGGTGGTACGCGTCACCCGATAAGGCAGTTTAGTTCGGGCCAGCGGTGGTACGCGCCAGCGTGAACGTGTTAAGAAATTGAGGAACTTAGACAAAAGAATTTACTTTTCTTAAGATAGATGATCGATATTGTGGTAAAATGTGAGTAGGGTCCCTAGTAAACCCAGTTAATTTTAAAATTTGGATATGAGTATACGCCCTTTATGCGAAGAAGAAGAAACATTCACAGTCTGAGACATCAATATCTAAAGCTGTAAACAAAAGCACGACAAACTGTCATAATCTTGTTCCAACTTTTCTAAGATATGAGACCTTTAAAAAAAAAAATTCCACGGTTAAGAGGAAATTTTTCTTTGAGTGTGTAAACCACCAGTAATGTGAGCAATTCATAGTAATAAACATGCTGGCTGCTATTCTTTATCATTTTTTTTCATTTTATTCTTAAACCATTACGGGGGGTCTTTAACTACTACTATTATTACTACTACTACTACTACTAACACTGTCTGTAAATGAAGAAAAAAAAGGAATTTTATTGGCAGGACGAAAAGGAATTTATGTTGTCAGGGTGTGATCAAAATACCACACCATTGTTGCAGTAATTTTTCCATGTCATTATAATAGATTTTATTTTTTTTTTATTTTGTACTCATTCCTAAGCTATGTCTATGGCTTTTCATTTTGTCCTTTGCAAAACAGTGTACTGGTTATCTGTTTCTTGAGTTTCTTGTTCTTTTTTTCTGCTTCCTTTTGAATAAATATTTTCATGTTTTATTTTCATACTTTTCCGCATTTTCTTTTTCCAATGGTTGATGAGATAACCATTAAATGTTGGTCATATTTTTACAGCTTTAATCACGCGCTAGTGGTTTGTTGGTCCTTAATACGTATGTACATACACATATTTATGTATACAATAAATATTGATTTAATTTATTGAAGAAATGAAATTCAATTTTTAAAATTTTCCAATAAAATAAAATTAATAGAAATCTGTTAAGGAGGCTATTATAACACATTATCTGTTATTGTCACCACCATATCTTATCTTTTGGTTTTACAAACACAAACTCTATAATAAATAAAAAAAAAGCCGTCGCCGTCTCTAATTGACGCCTTTAAAAGCAAAACAACTTCTGTAATTCTTCTCTAGCAGACAATAACGATTATAGGCTTCGATTATTGTTCACATTTATTACAGCTACATTAAGATTTTATAGCCAACTCCGCTCTCCCTTTTCTCTGCCACTTTTTCTTTAATCCCCTCTTTCTCAATGTTCATTGACCAACAGTATTATTTTGATTGCTTTAATACGCTTTATAGGGATTTTATATTGTCATTTAAAGATTTCCAGAAATATATTGTGAATATAACAAAATTATGCTTGTAATTTCAATTACAATATTCCATAAATAACAATAAAAATAAAATTTAATTGTTAAATTATTATTAAGAGAATTATTATTTTGAATATTCGAAAACAAACATGTTCCAGCTGACATGCTAGCGAACATCCGAGGGCGTATAAGTGTTACTTCATATTAAATAAGAATTTATTTATTAATCATACGCAGCGTGGCACATAATTAAAGTACTCAAGCAGCAATATTATCATGGCTTTTTTAATTCTTTTAAATTTGTTTCCGAAAATTGTTTACCTTTAAATAAAAAAGCGAAATTTTTAATTATCTTTAGGTGTTTGTTATTCAGTAATATACAGTAGGTGCAGGGAAATTTTATAACCACAATATTTTCATGGTTTTAATACCTACAACTTCATATGCGTTCACATCAAACGATTCAAATGTGTCTGGCATCCTACATTCATACATAATTGGTCATTACAACCCTTCAGTCAGGATAACGACTTAGCCTCTCACAATCCAAATGTTGTGTGTGTTAATTTTATACATGAGTGGCGGAACCTACAATTCAAATTGGAGAGATTTTTGAGAAACTGTTCATGCCCATTTTATTATTTAGCGCTTTGTTTCCACCAAACACACATTATTACCATGGCACCATGGATATTCAACTTGTACGTTCATCCAGCTAGGTTTGGGGTACAAAAAGTACCTTAAAATAGTGATTTCGAAGGTGCATATAATATGCCCATAAATTGACAACGAAATTTAAAACTGATAAAGAATTCCAATTCCAGATGAAGCTGCTTATGGGTGTATACATAGTGCACAGTTTACCATAGCTTTGGAATAGGTGGAATCAAGGACGAAATTCTCGCCACATATAAAGCAAAATTAATATTCGTGGCACACTATAATTTAAAGCAAAATCCAACTTCTTTGTGTGCATAAAAGTGCTTTGAGAATGCATTGCGCTTCAAGGTTCAAACTGTCCCAAGTGAACTAGTTAATACCTTTTCGTAGAAGATCGTAATTTATCATTTCATATCCAATGAACTGTGTTGGATGTGTGCTAAGCGCCCCTGCCATTGGCTCCTACTCTTTCGTAGGAGGCTGCATTGTCTGACTTTCCCAATGCCTTCGTTGTTAACGTTACTCTCTGAAGGATCAGGCTGCTTCTAGATAGATTGTGTTGAGTGGGAATGAAAACCTTTTATTCCTTTTGAAAGAAATTGGTGTGGAAATTTTAATTTATTTATGTTTTGAAAATTGGAAAAATAAAAATATGGAGAGTTTCAAAAACGCGGGTAAATTTTATTGGGGTGATAAACGAATACCTTGTATTTATTCCTTAAAGATTAATTTATAATTAATTATAAATTATACAGTATTCCCTCGATTTACGTCGTCTCGATTTACGTTGTTTCGATTAACGTCGTCAAAAATTTTGTTCCCTTCAACTTCGATTTGCGTCGTCATTCGATTAACGTCGCCCCTGTTGTTTATAAACAAAATCAGGGGAATTCCCTCTTTAAAAAAATTCAATATTTGTGTGTAACTATTTGAATAAAATATAAATAGAGTTTTGAAAAAAAATAAATATTTAAGTGCTAATGGATAATTTTTTGTTTTTTATTAAACTTTTTGTGAATAACATATGAAATAAATTTTTATAACAAATCAAAAATCCATCTATATTTATGTATGTACTTAGTTATACAGAATAAAAATTGAATTATTTTAGTTTTTTTTTTTGGAAAATGTCCATAAATAAATGCATCTGATTGTATGAGTTATTTGAAATTCGATTTACGTCGTTTCGATTTACGTCGCCTTTTTCCGGAACATTCTACGACGTAAATCGAGGGAATTTTGCATACTTTTTTCATCACTTCAGTCGATAATGTTGCCTGTTAGTGCTGTAATTGAGGCTGACGTGTCCCTGTATACGAGAAGGTTCAATTGTCTTCACAAGAAAATAGTCTAGAGCTATTATTTCAATAAGAGCGGTCTCATATCGTATGATCTTAGCCGAGAGATTAATTGTTGATCAAACTCGCTTCCAATCGGTTCATAGTATCATGGCACTGTCTTACTGAAACCATGTGTCAATCAAGTCATAGTTTTCCATTTTGGGGTAAAAAAATGGTAATCATCACACGATAGATATGTTGCGAAGTTCTTCGATTGACTGTAGCATTGCGGATTTCATAGTTATGGAAGATGTACGGCAATTGTATTCGTTGACGTTCCCATTAAGCCAAAAGTGAGCCTCGCCGCTGTAAATAGTTTCTCAATGGAAAAAACATTTCTCAAGAAGCACTAGTTTTTAATTCAAAGATTTGCAAGCGTTTTTCATTTGTTAGTCTATTATTCATGATGAAATAGCAAACCATAATACACATCTTTTGGCATTAACAAACATGTTACGATTCTTCGTTTAATAAAAAAAAAACTAATAAAAGCTTCACACTGAATAACCAAATGTATGGCAATTATGCAATTAGAAACCTTTTATCCAAAAACTTTAATCTAGAGTTTCAATTTGAAACTAAACTCTCCTATTTTTTATAAATTTAATAGCATATATTGCTGTTGCAAAATAGAAATACTTCTACATCAACAGATTAAAGAAAAACAATCATGAAATGCAAGTTTCATAAAATCCAGAATATTATTCTTTTTACTTTTCCCTTCGTTTTTTTTTTTTTTTTTTTTTTTTTTTGAGTGTGTTTTCTCCCTCAAATCCATATTTTATTATTCTAGGTCAGTGCGTTAAACAATAACAACAAAAAGTAAAGCAAGGAATATAATACTCTGGGATAAAATTTATCCTACACAGATTTGACCATATTGAAAAAGTAATAGAACGGCATACATACATATACAATATATGTATGTATATAAGTATGTACGTATATATGAGTTATATATAGAGTGTGTATGTGTGCATTGTTGTTCTTAATTCGTTGAATTCTCTTTGAAATCTAATATATGGTCAGTGTTAGAGTGTATATTTCAAACGAACATCATTGAGCGAACATCATGATGCATTCGAAATGAAACAAAATCAATATGTGTTGATACAACCGAGTGAGTGTACAAATAACCCAAAGGAATACGTATACGATATGCTGCATATAAAACTCTTGCAGTTGAATAGTTCGTTACTACAATATCTTCTATTTGGTAAATAAAATCACAAAAAAAGAAACAAACAAAAAACCAATAAAAAATCTAAAATGAATAAATAATGGATATTTTTTTAAGACGAATATGTGTGATGAGGAATTAATAATACAAGCACAGTGATATTATATCATAATATTATTACAGAAATACTGGATAGCCTTAAACCCGCAGGGAATAATGTAATGTAATTTTCAAACCACAAACTCAAGCCGCTCAAAATAAATGCGTCTGAATTGTGAGAGAACCAAAGCAATTTGTCGAGCTGAGAATGCATTTTTGTATTTATTTTTTTAAGTTTGTCATCGAATTGCAACTGTTGAACAAAATTTTTACCGTGCAGGAAAATTTTTTACAAGCAAAATAATTAGAGTGTATGCCCAGCTTCACAGCTTCAGTCATAGTTAGGAGGGGTATCTCTTATGATGAACTCACATACCTTCATATCAGCAAATAAGGGGTCAATAGATAGGCCAAAGAATCTGTTTTGGAAGGTGTTGTAAAACCACTTAAGGGTTCTAAGTTCCAAAACCATAAAACTAAATTGAGTCAAACCTGGCTTCAAAACAATTTCCTGGTATTCTTCTTCTCTGGACGACCCTCTAGCAGTCATAATTGTAAACCGCTGGACTACAAATTGCACATAGCTTTAGAGGAGATGGTTTGTAACAAAAGATATTCCAACATTGATTCTCTTAAGACTTTTTACGTGCTGTGGCCAAAACATGGTACGATAAGTGTCCCTATTGACCGTAATGGTTGAGCCGTCCTCATTTTTAAAGAAATATGGGCCAATGGTGTATTGGCTTCTGTAAGACTACGTATGGGTTTTCTGAGCCCCAAAAACGGCAATTTTACTTGAGTACGTTACCCACCAGGATGAAAATGAGCTTCATCCGAAAAGATGATTTTTTTTGGCAGAATCTACTTAATCGCGCAGTTTCTCGTTGGCCTAATAAATACCAACGTTGCTCAAGCGTAAATCGATTCCTTACGTTCAGTGGAGCTAATATAATGAATTTTGTGACAGAATAGAATGACATAAGTACTGCCAAATTCGAAATAACAAATTTAAACCGATAGATAGCCCACCCGATATAAAATTTAACATTGTCTCTACACTATATCATACGATTTTTAAATATAAAATAACCAATTATGTGTAAAGAATGCGGCATATGTTATGAATTTCGCTTATTGTCTCAATTTTATTAACTAACATTGAAAATAAAACCTTGAATATCCTCTTAAATAATCGATAACAATATTCCAATTACTACTGGAAATAATGACTGTCGTTTGCCTTTTTTTTATTTTCTACTTGAATTTTATTATTTTTTTTTTCAATTTCTTTGTTTTTTTAACTCGAAAGCATTTAAATATTGTATTCCTACCGCTCGCCGTACCATATTTCTTTAGCAGCAGTAAACGATAGCCAATCATATCGATTATATTGCTGAATACGGCCATAAATGTTGTATAATTTGCCAACAACAATCTATTGTTTTATGCCGTGCTTTTGTTTAATTTTATGCTGCTATTGTTTACTTTATTTATTTTTTGTTTTTTTTTTTTTATTTATTTTTCTCAGCTCCTCTTCGGTTCCTTTTATTATTTTCATTATTGCTGGCATTGTTGTTATTTATCGTAATTGTTTGAATATACACTGAGTCTGGTTTTATTGTTTTTTATTTCTTTTCAGCTTCATTTTCATCACTTTAATTGGTTGTATTGTTTTACCTTTAGTGGCCATAAACCTGCTGTATCTTTTAACCCTTTGTGATGCGTACTACAATATTTGTTGCGGGAATGCTGTGTAATTTAAAAAAAAAAAAACGGTAAGTCTTATTAGCTTCACATTAAATACAAAATGTCCCGTCCTTGTTGAACTTGCCTCTAAACTGAGCTTAAGTTTTCACTGACAGTATTGTTCGATTTTTTTATAATCTACTTAAAGGGTTAATTTTTCTGCACCACCAACCATCCAACCAACCCTCATCACTAATAATCTGTGAAGGCTTAATTTATTGTCTTCTGTCGTTTTCAATCGACAAGTGTAGCCATTTGCTGGGATTACTTTCAGTTTCTTTTACTTCCGGTCGTTCTTTTTAGTATTTTATTGTTATTATTGCTGATGCTGTTGCTTTTACTGTTGTATTGCCTTATCCTCGATGAAATATTAATTCTCTTTTTATAACTTTTCAATTATCGGCCCAATAAATAAATACAAATGCTGGTATTGATGACATTTAAAGAAAATTTCTGATGTTTTCGATCTCTTAAAAAAAACAAGTCATTTAAAAGGGAATTTCACATTTCTTTGTATATGCATCAATGAACACTTTTAATCACCATTTAATCTTCCTATTCAGCTTCCGTTGAGATTCGTTTACCTTAGTTCAGTATTATTAGAAGTCGCCGTAGTCTATTAGGTATTGTGTTGGCTTATTAAAGGCAAGCCTGTGATTCACACCCCAGGTAAAAAGTTTAGTTCAAAACGGAATATGAAAAAATATATCTTTGGCGACTTCCTCTAAGCAGATTTCTGGCAAAAACTCTGAGAGTGAATCAAATTGCCATGAAAGTTTCTTAAATCTGTCGTTCGAAATGGACTTCTAACTGTTGACGTCGGCGCTTACGGATAAAATTAACGCACACGACATGGATGGTGTAAGAGACTTAGTCGTAATCCTGACCAAAACAATTATCATCAAATTGTGTGTTTTTTAAGGAACCTTGCTCCTTAAGCCATACTTTTCTACAGAAGTGGTGCTACCTGATCTTTCTGTGGCAATCGTTCTTGATATAATTCTCACGTAGTGTTTAATGACATAATAGATGTATTATTTAGAAAGAGCATAAAGCCTCTTAACTGTTTAAAGCTCAAATCCCATGTAATCAATAACGTTCAGAGTCGATTTTAAACTTTAGCCCTGCCACTCATGGATAATATTAACGCACACAATATGGATGGTGTGAGAAGCTAAGTCCTGATCCTAGTATGCTTACGAAACTGGGAACGGTTCTGCAAGCTTTTGTGAATAAATTTTTGCACTAATTGTGGCTTACAACAATAACTACTAATCTGTCGAAGTCAGAAATTCAGCTGCAATCAATCCTGTTTGAAAATAGAAACTAACTGGGCATTGTAGACCCAAAGAAGATTTATTAGAATAGGAATCACTAAACATGAAAATGCTGTGATGAGGAAAACGAGTCACCAGAACTGTGCAGATTGAATGTGTTTATGGGAGACATTATAGAGTAACCCTGTATAGGCTTATAGCAGTACAAAAACCCGTCTGATTGCAGTACTTCAGTGTCTCTACATAACAAAACAAGCCCTCAGAGGGCATAGAATGGAATTCATAACATAGTGGAGACAGTAAATTCAGGTCCAAATATTTAAAGTGCATTCAAATTATATTAACATGTTTCGGATTGTAAAATAGTCGTACACTTAAGTAAGCACTTGAAGTAGTCAGTCGATGAATAGGTACTTGAAAATTCTTCCCAGTTCGTAAGTCAGGAAGTAACTAGAAGCTTTAGCTCACTCTTTGTTATATTGAGTATGATTTCTACTGTTACAACACATTAATCCATTTGTTTGCTCAAGTATCCATAACCATGTGCAATATAATCCGATAAAGTTAAAGCCAAGTTCCACGTTAACAGAAATAACGAGATTATTGTTTAATATTTTCGCCAGAAGGATACCTACATACATACATAATTGGTCATTACAACCCTTCAGTTTAAAGTCGACTTTGGACGAGAGATTTTTGAGGAACTTTTTCATAGCAATTTTATTCACTCAGAGTTTTTGCCAGAAATCTGTCTGTCTGAACCGTGGCCTCCCGTCTAACAATCCAAAACACACTAAACTACTAGACTACGGCCCCGGAAAGATGGCCAAATAATTATAATACTGTGGCTAAAAACTTTCGGAAAGATAACAACTTTGATGTCGCCTTTATTATATTCGAAACCATCGTGCTGTATGTGGAAAATTCTATTGAACAAATGTCATCAAGATGTAGAACAAGAGGTCGTCAGACCCTGACTTAGCCTGTTTAATCTTTGGCCGCCTTATAATGTATAATTTTGAAGGAAATCAATTATGAGTTTGTTATCACCAAGAACCATATTTTGACAAGACAAATCGTAACCCAACTCTTTCCTGTGCATTACACATGCGTCTATACATATCCTCTTTATTAACTATATGACGGATTCTATGCAATTGCATTGCAAGTGAAATCTCCCTTTGGTGTACATAACGCATGATCACCCCATCGCCTCCTTTTGTCTCTGCAGTAATCTGGTAGGTAGTGTGATGGCTTATTAGACGTGAGGCCACGGTTCAAACCCCTTGTCAGAGATCATCAACAAAAAGAAAAATGTGAAATATTTCTTTGGTGAATTTTTCTCGGCAGCTTTCTGGAAAAACCCCGGAAGTAAATAAAGAATTTCCATGAAAAGTTTCTCAAAAATCTGTCTTTCGGAATCGACTTTAAACTGTAGGTCCCGCCACTCATGAATAAAATTAACACGCACAATGTAAGGAGTGTGAGAGTCTAGGTCGTAATCCTGACTGAAGGGTTGCAATGACCGATTATGTATGCATTATTCATTCGATAATCCATTTGGTATCAATTAAGGGAAAAATATTTTCGAAAATATTTCAATTACAATACAAATATACGCCGATAAACGAGTCGTAAGTGTATTTGCTATTTCTGTTGGTATTTCGATTTTAAATACCCATTTCAGCATTTCTTGGTTATTGAATTGCTACGGTTGCGGTGGTAGATTAAAAGGGCTTTCATTACTACATCGTTATTAACTTTGATGATGATGTTGCTGTCGTTGCCTTACTGTGTCTTTGTTGTTGTTGTTATGATGCAAATAAATATGGAATTACAATTAATTAAAATACTTCAACACAATTTCACATTTGCAATGTTAATGATCTCCTCGTTTTAAACAGATTATTTCATGTGTTGCTTTCATTCATCCTATACCCGCTCCATTATCCAAATTCGAATATTGTCAGTTGCACAATTTTATTATAAGACTGATTACAATATTACTTTGGTCAATCATTGTTATCTTTTGCTATCATAACAGTCAGTATAAGGAGCCCATAACGAAATAATATCTAAATGTGAATTTCTATTATTTAATTAGACCTTTTAATTGAAGAATATTTTTAATTTGACCATAAAGTGATAATTAAACAATTAACACTGATGAGGAAAATAAATATTTTTCATTGTATTTTTTTTTATCAAATCAAATAAAAAGGCGAATACTCAATTCACATTACAGCCATCTATTAATTGAGGTTACAGATGGCCTATTCATTTAAATAATCTGTAAGTTTTTAGTCATTGAAAACAAATATGTGGACTAGGCGAAAGGATAGGATGGGAAAGTGCGGCAGCATTTTTAAAACCAAAGTTTACGCGAGCACACTTAGCGGTCTGATGCTCCAAAGTTAACTGGTTAAACGGCCTCAACAATTGTCATCAGGACTTTTCACTAAAGCCCGATCCCTTTAGAATTAAGAATAATAAGATAATAGCTCTGTTGCTTACCTATTTTGGGCATTACAATATTTCAGCCAGGATTACAACCTAGCTTTTCACACCATTCATATTGTGTGCGTTCATTGTATTTGTGGGTGGCGCAACCTACTGTTTAATGTCCTCTCCGAACAACAGATTTGAGAAACTGTACTTGGTAATTTAATTTTGCTCTCAGAGTTTTTGCCAGAAACTTTTGAGCGGGAGTCAACCTTTTTGTTCAAGTTATCTGAGAAAAGAGCTCAGCCAATACATTATCTACTTCATAGCTCTGTTCGGATAAACCAAATAACAGAAGTTTGCGCTGAGGCAGACCCTAGAAAACTGTCTTTCTTCTCAACCGACCTACAACCTCTGCAAAACTTATTTGCATGTAAGCGATGTCTCTACGCATGTTTGCCCATTACATACATGCCCCATGAAGATACATATCCCTGCGCTCCAATTTAAGTAGTTCACTGGCACGCAGCTTTTGGAATCCTATGATGCCCATGAATTTACCTAGGTTAGGTACTAATGCAAGATTATTCCTCAGTCCAGTATTTGTCAAAAAATACGGCCTAACGGCAATAAGTGGAATAATTATTTTCATTGTATTCGACAGAAGTATCTGACAGCTGTAGCAATTCATTTCATCAGCTACACTGTGACCGAGAATCTGTAGGAGATTGACACAAACTACTGCGAGAGCTGACCAAGAGAGTCACGGCAAAGCTAAAGGCTATGCTCGAAAGAGATCTAATTGCTGATTGGATGTCAGCGAAAATATAATGACGAATAAAAAAAAGAATTCCAAAGCGTATTTTAATTCCATTAACTCAGTCTGAAACACACTATAATATTGATATAGGCGGAGAGATATTCGAAGATCAAAGCCTTTAGTAAAAAATTCCACAGTCTAACCTATCCTCAGCCTATTCTTATATTAACTGTTTTATTAATATTTAAATTAGTTGACCTAATTTAACCGGTAATGAATTTTTCCATATTTTTTTTCATTTGTCTCTGAATGACTTTCAAATCTGCCCTTTTACGAGTATACTCTCCCTCTTTATTAAATGCTTAACTGTTTCTAATCGATTTTATTTAAATGCGTTTATGGTCAGGCTATAATCAAAAGGTCAATAATAAATAAAACAATGAAAATAATATGCTTCAGTAGGTTACAATATACATTGTGATACCCTACTCGTGTATTGTTGAGCATATTTGGCTTGCAGTTTAGATTTTTTCAATTTATCTCATGTTATGCAGTCTTCGATTACCGGGGCTTAGTTTATCAGTAATACCCTAAGATAAGATTACGTTAAAATTATGAAACATTCTCAATTAACCAACTAACCAAAGTAACTTAAGTTACTTGCCACCTTCTTCGCCCATTTATATCAATACCACTGTTAGATCCAATAGTGCCTATTACTCACTATCCCCTATGCCAGACTATCCCCTATGCGTGCTAATTTAGCCTACAAGTGCCTGACAAGTACCAAAATAACTGAAAATTATATTTAATGCCTATCAATCTACAATAAATAGTGAATACAATAGTGAATATAAGCAAATCATATACACACTTATGTACATACATACATTCGTTGACTCAACATGTAATTTAAATAATCATACTCTCGTGACCATTAAGTTGACTCGCGGTAATTTATTGACTGATGGGCAATTGATTATGAATTTGTGTCATCACAGTTTACAGAATATGCGTGCTAGTAATGACCTTTAAATAGCTGAACATGGCTACTTTAGATTAATATAATCTTTATGAAAATAAATAGTGCGTGAGCTATTTAGTAACTGAAATGCAAATAAAATATTAAAAGGCCATTAACCATCATGAAGTGAGCATGAATTGAATTTCAGGAAATTGTAGTGAATATTTCGAAATTTAAAATACGTCCACAATGACGACCATAGGTTTCGAATCAATCGTGGGCTGTTCTAATGACATTCGTGTTACTCAATTCTCTGGTAAATCGATAATCCAATATCATGAAGAAAAGAAAAAGAATAGGTGTGTAGATTACATCATGAGTTCTGCTGATGTTAATTAAGATACTCAAGAAGAAAGTAGAGTTGTGTAATACTATTAATTACGCATAATGATCCCCTTGTGGTATAATACTTTTAGATTATACTAGAGTCTATACTATAAGTGGCGATTTTTTGTCGTACTCACCATGAATGTTACATACACACATACACAATTGATCATTATAAACCTTCAGTCAAGATTACAACCTAGCTTCCCACACCACTTATATTGTGTGTGTTAATTTTATAGATGAGTGGCGGGACCTAAAGTTTATAGTAGACTCCGAACGACAGATTTTGAGAAACTTTGTAATGGCAATTTTTTGTCAGTGTTTGTTTTTGCTTCACTGAGTTTCACTTTTGCTTTTTTGCTTAACTATAACTAAGAGAAAATAAACCAGCAATAGCTAACAGCAAAGTGAAAAAATAAAAAAAATGCTGTTTAGCTACAGTGGTACAGTGAAATGTTATCTGCTTGCGCAGTCAAGCACAGCGATTAATTTCGCAGCGATCCCTACTGCTTACAGCATTTCAGCATTTGTGGTTTCTCTTGTGCTTTTGCTGTGCTTTGTGCTGCGCTCTTTTACTTTGCAAGCACTGCTTAAGATATTTTTTATGTTTGAAATTAACTGTGTGTTTACACCATTCTCTTTGAAATGTTGTACAATGTACATACATACATATATATGTATCTATGTATGAATATAAGTATATTGTGTTTGGGCTTCTTATTCTGTCGGCAAATTTTTTAAGTGTCTTGTGTTTTATTATGAAATAGTTTTAGGGAAAAAACCGTTTTAGAGAGTTTTTTGATATACGTATGTATGTATAATATATACATATATATGTATGTACATTGTACAACATTTCAAAGAGAATGGTGTAAACACACAGTTAATTTCAAACATAAAAAATGTCTTAAGCAGTGTTTGCAAAGTAAAAGAGAGCAGCACAAAGCACAGCAAAAGCACAAGAGAAACCACAAATGCTGAAATGCTGTAAGCAGTAGGGATCGCTGTGAAATTAATCGCTGTGCTTGACTGCGTTAGCAGAAAACTTTTCACTGTACCACTACAGCTAATGAGTTTATTTTTGTTTCTTCTGCTTTGCTGTTTGCTTTTGCTTTGGGTACAATTGCTGAAAAACTTTAAGCATAACAGAAATTTAGGTGCTTTTGCTAATTTCAAGCAAGCAATACAAACCCTGTTTTTTGTTTACTCTCAGAGTTTTTCCGAGAAATCAGCTGAGAGGAAGTCGCCGAAGAAATATTTGTTGGTATTTCATTTTGTTGGAGATGTCTAACCTGGTGTTTGAACCGTGACCTCACGTCTAATATTCCAACAGACTACAGCGTGTTCACCAGGAATTTCACTTTATTTACAATTAGTGCCTCTAGTGGACCCTGTAACTTCTTTAATTTCAAAATAAATGACTCATACGTGTATAATTCTGTAATTTAAACATACCGAAGCTTATATTAACGACATAATCGTCATAAAAAGTACTAGAAACTTCAAATCCTTTATTAGAATTCATTATTTATGGACTAAATTCTTTTTTTAATTTAAGCATTTCAACACAGTATTTCACACACATTATAAAATCAGGCTGGTAAAGAAAAGAAAATCAATAAAGACCGCCATAACCACTACCATCACAGCTCATACCCACATATTCATACTCAAACACATACAATAATAAACAGCAACACACTCGCTATGCTCCTTAACATTCTGGGTGGCTTCATAAGAATTACTCACACTCTCTGATCATCAAACCATCAAAGTGACTTGTAAACGTGCACATATATTGAAACACATACAAAGATAATGTTAATTACTCGTATACTGTTAATTTTAGATGTATGTGTTACAACAACATCAAGTAATAGTATTTGAATTACAGAGCCTCCTCCTTCCTTTCCACCTTCAATTCATTTATTTTGTGAGAATTGTAATGAAATGTTTCTTCTGTTTTTCTGTTTCTTTTTTTCTCCTATTTTTCCTTGATTAAAAGGCCAAATGAAGCCTAAATACAGGCTATAAAAATTCAGGTTAATTGTGGTATTCATTATTGTCTCACATACATACCTAATCAATGGCCAAATTATTTTTGGTTACAAACATAAATAATTAAAGCCAGTTCAGTACAGTTTCGTTTTTTTCTTTTCTTTTGAATTCTCATTTTAATTGATTGGTAAGCATATAAATTTTACGTTAAAAGGCTAAGTACGCTTTTAGCCTTTTTAGGACTGTTAGCATATATCGGTATTTATAGGCATGTAATGTCATCCTATGAATTTTGTCGGCTGTAGCCACGAATCTCCCCAGATGGATCGTAGGATTGATCCTACAATTGTGAAGTCGATGAAGATCATTTATAACAAAGATTAGCTGTAAACCCTTCATGTGGTCTGAAACCGAGTACATTAGCTAACTAAGTATTGAACATAGTAAGCAGCGTTGCCCCTCCTCAGGTTCTGCGTTCTATGTTATCTCACGACTCTCTTACATTGACCAGAAAAAAGTGAAATGAACGAATGAAGTCATCAGCTATAGGACTTTATTATTGCTTTTTTAATTCGTTTACTGTTGTCGATATCGATTTCATTCATCTTTAGCTGGGCAAGCTGTACTAAAATGTCAATTTGCATCAATGGCAGCACTCTCCATAGCATGCACTGTGATGGGAATTTAATTCATCTTCAATACAAGTTTCTAGATTAACTGTGCATAGGTTCAATCTTTCCGGCACAACTATTGTATTGCCTCTTGGATTATGTCATTGAACCAAAGGGACAATATCACAATGAGGACACGATTGGCATCGTCGTCAATAAGCCATAAAAAGTCAGAATTTATCTATTCGGGATAATTGGGCATGTAGATTACATAACTAAAATCCAACTTAAGGCGCTTTTGCCGCAGCTAATCTAACCAACAAAGTTTCCTTTTGTTCACAGACCGCGAATGTAGAAAAATCTGTCAAATGTTCTATACGTTCTCGGACATACATAAGTACAAGGGCTGCACTGGCAAGTCAAAAAGTTCTCTGGAAGCTAGTAAACCTCATCAAAGCTGTGCACATAGAAGCAAACTTTTGTATCCCACATACAAACCAGCCCGTGTAGGCCAGGCTGTACTCGTATTGTGTCGTCGCAACTCTGTTAAGTTTATCTACACTGCACAGTATTGGAAAAACTAAAGCCAGTTTAGGTTTTAAATTAAATACTGGCAATACGAAGGCAATTACGAGCTAAGAACTATTCATCTTAATCTGTCATACCCTAGAAGTTATACCATAAAGCTCAAGGCTAACTTTTGCTAGTTGGATAGCTTTATAATGAATTTAGCATACCTTCTAATTGAATATAGAAAATTGAGTAAAGTCTTCACAGTTGACAAATGTTTGGACACCAAAATGCATGCCATTGAATGCCAAACTAAGAAGTAATTAGCCTTTTATGGTAACAGGTGATTGGGGAGTATGTTTGTTTTAAGCTTTGCTGTAAAACGTGACGTTACGTCACGTACTACTTTAGATTGAAATATAACGTACACGTTGTAAATGAGCAGACAAAAGGATAATGAATTTGTTTGTTTTGAAATTGTGGATGAATATAGTAATTTACAGATCTTAAAGTCCTTTAATTGAAACAAGAAGAACAATACATGTAGCTTAAAACGTAATAGTAATACAACGCTCTTCATACACTGTATTATCATTGAGTTCTGTGTCAGAACAAAATTTAGCTATACCGTCCATCAATGTATGAATGGCGTACAACACGTATATATTCTGCTTATTTATTGAAATCCATTTTCATTTAATGTGGCCGTTTTATTTTCTATTCTATTTAAATATTTACAAATTGGATTTGCCTTTTTGTGATTTAAAACAGAGCATTTCAATAGATTTGCGGTCAAAGTTTTTTCCATGAACGTGTTTTATGAAACCAAATTTTTCTAAAAATATTTCATTTATTTTTCTTTTATTTTTTGGTTGCTTTTTGTTGTGGTTTTCAATGGAATTCGAATAGAAATTTTTAATGAAGAAAATCTTTTTTAACATGCAACACACAAACACCATAGAACAATTGTTTAACTTTTTGCTAAAAAAAAAAAAAAAATAATTTTAATAAAATACGAAAACAAGGAAATATTTTTTATTGTGAACAATCCACTACTCGGTGGGCTTCGGTGCATCCTTTATTGCTATTTTAATTAATTTTTAATGAACTTGAAATTTAAAGTCTATAGTGGCAGCTTTGTTGACATCAAAGCTCTGTTGAAAACAACGCATTGTGATGCCACATAAAGCAATGTCCCAAAGCTAACTGCGTCCTGCGTCAGTATCAGGTTTGACATTAAAGCATGAATGCCTTAGAAGGAGAATAGCTTTGTTACACAATCGTGTTGCACCAGTTTGCATCGAACTAACCGGACACTGGCAAATAAATTGAAAAACGATAGTTCCTGCCTCCTCTACAAACAATGCTGAAGTCATTTAAAGGTAAAAAAATTTTACTCTCGCCTTTTACGCAACGACCAGAAAGAATAGATACGCTTGCATTGGAATCCTATCCATCCAATTTAAGTAGTTGTTTCGCAAGTCTCCTGCCCAGTATAGGATGGTTGCCAATCAAGGATCTTTTTCAAGTGTACCCAGTCAGTGAGTTACTGGTATTTTGCTAATAGACAGTCTAACCGAAATAAGAGAAATACATATTTACGTGCGGATAGTGTACCAGACTGTGGTATGAAAATATTTTAAAAGTAAAGCAGTATTCTGGAATCATCTTCAGTCAACCATTTTATATTGTTAAAGTCCCCGAGAAAAAAATTCTCCATCAGATATCTCTCTTTATACATTAGTGGCGGGACCTACAGTTTAATGTCAACTCCTAACGACAGATTTTTGAGAATCATTTTATGGCAATTTCATTTTACTCTCACAGTTTTTGCCAGAAATCTGCTAAGAGGAAGTCGCCGAGGCAATATGTTTTCATACTTCGTTTTGTTGGAGATCTCTGGCCTGGGGTTTGAACCGTGACATCAAGTCAAATAAGACAACACACTACCTACTAGACTACGGCGACTTTATAATCATACGGATCATAATCAGTCTACCATTTTATACTGGTTGTAGTTCGCGAGAGAAAAATTCTTCGTCCTTGCGTTAGCATCAAATGAATCATAAATCGTATTAGCTTTACACTGATATCGACGTTACTGGACAAAGTTTAAAACTTATCGAACTTATTTATCCGCCATCGTATGTTGCTATACATTACACCCTTCTTCCATCTCACACTCCTTAAGGCTTTTAGGACAGCATTACGCAGAAGGCACTCAAACACCAAAGCCTTGCCGTTGGCATGGCAGTGATTTCAATAGATTTTTAATGCCCTGGGCTAGGTTTGATTGGATCATTTTTTAAATACCTTAAGAAGATTTTGACTAATGCTTTAGCATTTAAAACAAAATAAAGTATATTCATTCTCTTTTCTTTACTGCTTTCTATTTAAAAATTTCTTTTTAATCAAAGTTTCTACAAAATCCAATAGCTGTCTATAGACCACCTCAAGACTTTTTCATATATTTGTGGTGGTGGTGGTGTGGCTTAAAAGCGAATGAAAAATTGAAAGCCCTTAAAGAGAATTCTTTTATTGTGAATATGAAAAACGAAAATTCTGTAAATAAAAGGCAAAAGAAAACAAAAATTCAACAAAAAACGCCACTCTATTTAGGCTTTAAGTTTGAAAAACAAAAATCGATAACCTTGCAATGCAAATGCTTTCACGGACCTTAAGTTTTAAATGAAATTGTGTTGCTAGTTAAACCGGAAAACTTAAAATTTATTAGAATATGTGGGCGTATGATTAATATTTTTCAAATATTTTTTATTACGTATACGCCTGAGTAAAATAAAAATATTTTTCTTTTAATTTAATTTTAAGTAACTCACGGTTCCTTTTAATGAGTTTTTCAATGTTATCCCAGCAATTGTTGAAATAAAGTTTCGATTTTTATTTTAATGGTTAAACGTTCAACCAAACCTTTAAAAACCTTAAACTTTTGGAGATTTTAGTTTTCTGAAAGGAAATAAAAGCAAATGTGTCCGTGAATACAAATTTAATATTAACATTGCATATCTTTTTATTCGAAACATTGATAAAGAAAAAGATAAAAACATACTACAAACCAACGAAAACCTACAAGTCTGAGTTAAGCATAGCGAACAAAATCATCACAGTTCACATTACGTCCAATCACATGAAAAATTGTGTACGAAGTACAACTAACGGCTAGGTACGCTGAACTTACATTAGACAAATCAGGTCTTAACCTCATTAACATTATTCTCAATGCAAAGCCGAGCAGTCTCTTGAATGGCTCTTCATTTGTTGTTTAGTCTGAGAGAAATTAAAGCGTGTCTTTGACACATTACAATACAATGCGATCAATATCTAATATTTTTTAGATGACACTGTTGCCTCTGAACATGAGCGCATGAAAAGATCATTTATTCCTTAAATTCCCACAAGAGACATAGGAAGGTAGCCATCTTAAGTGAAGAACATTTGTAGCATATCTATAATTATAGACTGGAATTTCTCAGACAATCTGTAATGTCCGTCGATCACTTTATATGTGAGTTCTTTTTCTCGTCTTACCTTAGAGAATGAATAAATCTTTTAGAAGTCGTTTATGCGTGGCAGAAATTGTTTATATCAGTTGTTGTATCTTATTTGACAAATCAACTTTCCAGGGACCACAAAAAATTAAAGGTTAAATGTCTGGCAATGTATGTAGAAATATGTGTATCCCTAATCAATACATCTTGATGCTGAATTTGTTCTGTACTTTTGTACTTACAGCTGGTATTTCAGCCCGAATTTTTCAGCTTAAGTGTTTAGCGCATAAAAAAAGGATTAGCGACCTGCGGAAATGCCAAAAATATTCAGTATGGTATGTCATTCTACCATAAATGGACTAATAAAAGAACAAGCCTTGCAAATTACTGAATTTAAATGCTGTGTGAATGCGCACACGGAAAAGTAACCTTCAGCAACGAACCTTCTTTTTTACTTAAAGAGTACGTCACTTAACGAAAGTGCTAAATTTATCATGAAAAGCAGTTCAAGAATTGAGAATGCACCCTGAAAGATGCATTGTTTGGTTTTATTTGTAGATGAGAGGCATTATTAAAACGTTCTAATTTAAGCACAATAAGTATCGCAACGTAACTGCGTTTTTCTCTTTCTTTTTTTTACCCATAAAGAAGAACCGGATTCATTTGACGAGCCATTAGCCTCAAGTTTTGCAATTTGACTTCACTACACTACTCTTTGTGAGGATATATAAAATCCTTAAGATTAAACCAGTCATAATTACAGCCCTGAAAAATTTTAATTATTTGATTTATTTTTTTTAACTTATTTTTTATCTTTAATTACAAATTAATAATTTTATTTATATTTATCCCAATTATAAATTTATGAACATTTATATCATTCGTTTGCTGCTTTAAATTTTATTACAAAACTTAGACCTTCCATTGTGTAATATGTATAATAGTGTATACAACTCGCAATTTCACTACTACTTGCTGACAAGCCTTCCTCTCGCTTATTTTATTGTTCATTTAATTCCGGTCTGGCAAGTTCTAGAATCTTACAGTTGAATTGTTATTGTTATTTTTTTCTTGTCTACCTTTGCAGTTTTTCTATGTAGTTTTGTTATTTTGATCTTTGTTTGTCCCAATTCACATTTTTGCTTCTTTTTTGTTATTTTAATCCTTTGTTACCGTAACTTCTTTTGTTGTTTTGATCTTTCTTTGCGAAAGTTTTTGTTCTGAAAGTTTTTACTGGCTTTAAACATTGACTTCCGATGTAAAGAAAAATATTTCTTTACTATCCCAGAATTCTATTGATTTGACAATTATCATATTCGTAATTTCTGTACCAATTCATTCTTTTAAATTTATTATTTAAAAAGAATAAAATTTAAATCTATAAACTGTTATCATCGTGATAATACCACTCGTACACACCAGTAGAATTTTTATGTCTCTTTATTTATTAAAGTCGTCGTAGTCTAGTCGGTAGTGTGTTGGCTTATTAGACGTAAAGCCAGGGTTCGAGCCCCAGGCCAGACATCAAAACAAAATACAAAAAGTATTTCTTCGGCCATTTCTTCTCAGCAGATTTCTGGCAAAAACTCTGAGAGTAAATAAAATTGCCATGAAAAGATTCTCAAAAAAAATCTGTCGTTCGGAATCGACTTTAAACTGTAGATGCCGCCACTTATGTGTAAAATTAACACACACAACATAAGTGGTGTGAGAAACTAGGTCAATAATCCTGACTGAAGGGTTGTAATGACCAATTACATATGTATGTAGTATGTATTTATTGAAGGAATGCATAATTCCTACCCAAAGCAAACTAAATATGAAAAAAAATAACCTTGAAGGAATAATTCAGTCACAAACAAAAACAAATCCATGAATATTAAGGCTACAAAAACCACATCATTAGTATTTCAAGAGATGTACATATTGTATTAAAATAACTGTCAACATAGTATACACGCTAATAAGTAAATATTACTCTAGACACTCACATAAACCCGAAACGCTTTCAAAATTCATTAAAACAAAAATAAACATAAAAACAAACAAAATATTCAATTAATTTGTAATCTGAGTAAACGTCATTTAAAACAGAAAAAAAATTTGAAATCACAGATCGCTTAATATTATAAATATAGCTTTTATTAAACACTCATACTGTTACTTATTGTAAAGGCAAACGGAAGATGGGAAGATACCGAAACGAAAATATCACACTAATCATTGTAATCGCACAGAAGTCCATTAAAGTAATTGTTTACATAGCAGCCAGTCAATAATGTACGAATTTCCATTGATGCTATTGCTGTTTAAATATGCCATACAAGAACACACACAAACACAGACTTACACACACAAAAAGAAAGTATGAGAATGGAATGAAAAGAATAAAACCAAACAAGTCTTTTGTTAAAGCAGATACTGTAGTGTAGTAGTTATTATTGTTTTTGTTGTTGTTATTATTGTTTATTATTATCCTTCTGTTAAAGACTTGATAAGAACACTTGAAATTTCAAGACAATAAACAGTAAAACAAACACAAACATAGACATACATGCATATAAATTTACTATAGAACAAAAACTAACCCACATAAAAATTTAAAAAACAATACAAAATTAAACGAAAAAAAAACAAGAACAAGAATTATTTTCTACGCTTGTTATTTACCACACAAGGCAATTCTTACACAAAACAAACTTACACACTTAAACATATTGTTGTTGGCTCTGGCATCCATTTATATCAAACGTCTCTCACTCTCTCTCTGAAACATATTGTCGAAGCCAAACAGAAAAGAAGGAAAAAAAACAAACACCGACACACTTAAATGGTTTATCAATGGCACAAAATGTTAAAAATAGAAACATACACACACAAACCCTAACAAAGCCAGTGTATAAGCAATAGAAAGTGTTTTTAGCACAGAATAGTTATGGTTTCGGCGGTGTCTTTCGATCATCGTGTTTTTATTGTAATCGTATGTAAACTGTTGTGCTTGTGTGTTAGTTTTTTTACGTTTAGATGAAAGCATCAATCAAGATTTTTGTCTTATAAAAGCAAAGCCAAACAAAACAAAACATACTAAAAACAATAACAAAGAAATTGAGACAATAAATTTTGAATTCTCTCTTTTTCTCTTTCTCATTTAACGGCTTGTGTGTCTGTGTTCTAGATTTTTAAAATATGTAGCCTTGAATTTTTTTAGACAAGTAATGAAACCTGACAATAAATTCCGTTACACACGGTTAATGCTATTTATATTACAAGCTACAGTGATTACCATAGTACATACATATATTACAGTGGTAGTCATGTTAGTGGCTAATCGGTACTGGAAATATTATTGGGTACGGGGTATTAAATTCATGTAAACGAATTTGAATAAATACGAGTTTCCTTTAGCCTAACTGTCTAATAAGAAATTTCTTAAGCTTTTTAAGTTTTTAATTAAAAATTTGTACCGCATAAAACGCAAGTTATCTTAAATTTTTAAGCAACAATTTAAAGAGGGAATTGACTTCTCTGTCGCCGTAGTCTAGCAGGTAATGTGTTGGCTTATTAGACGCGAGACCAGGGTTCAAACCCCAGTTTAGACATCTCCAACAAATATGAAAAACATATTTCTTCAGCGACTTCCTCCCAGTAGATTTCAGGTAAAAACTCTTAAGGGTTAATGAAATTGCCATGAAAAGTTTCTCAAAAATCTCTCATTCGGAGACTACTTTAAACTGTAGGTCTCGCCACTCATGGTTAAAATTAACACACACAACATAAGTGGTGTGAGAAGCTGGGTTGTAATCCTGACTAAAGGGTTCTAATGACCAATTATTTATGTATGTATATTTTACATGACAATTTATAAAGGCACTAAAATTTTATCTACATCGATTTCTCGGCTCGTCTTCTTTGTCTCCCGACCTGTAATTAATAGAAATTTAAGTACAGTACTTTTGTTTTCCAACACAGTAAGTTTTTTTTGTAATTATGCACTATTTCCTATTTTTGTACTTATATATGTACATACATACACACGGCCTATCTTCTGACATCTGTGGTTCTATTGTGTAAAATATCTTTGAAGGAGATTAACGAGCATATTAGTTAAGCCTATTTTGGTTGATAATTTGGTTAAGATAACCTGCGGTAGAACCTATTCTGGGTCGTTCTTTTTCTGACATATGTACATGATGTCATTCCATCATTGATTCATAATGCCGGTAAGAGTTCGATAGTTAAAAAGTTTTTCTTCTTATTACTTGAACGCTGAATGTGTTTTGGCACTATCAATACCTCATTACAAATATTTCTTTTATTTTCTTTTATCTCCGCAGTACCATCAGTAAATATTGTGGTTCTTATATTCTTGTATAGGATATGTTACGCCCGTGTTACAATCAAAATGTTGGCACTCTCAAAAATTTAACCACAATTGAATAGTGACTAATATAGATTTTTTAAATGATTTTTCAATGGTCTTCTTTAAAACCAAGTTTTCTGTGGATTTGGGAATTTTAATTTTGAAAATCTTTTTAATCACACACTTTAATTAATAACACTGCATTCTAAGTTTTATTACGCGATATATTTACTAAAAAATCACACTTCACCACTATGTATATATGTATGTATGTACTTAACGCATTTGTCGACAACTGGCAACTTTACTTTTCTATGTATTTATAATGGCATTATTTTCAATCTGGCAACTTCTAAAATGTCATTATTGATTTTTTTTTTCTATTATTGTTGTGGTGGTAACCCTGCCATTCGGAAACTTGCTACAGTAGGCAAAATACCAGCTTACTAGGTAAACTTGATAAATAAAACAAATAAATCGAATAAATAATAATAAAATAGAGGAGATACCTTGTGAAGACCATATAGAACCTAAAAAATTTTTTAATATTTAAATTCATGTTTTTGTGTTTTATTTTAGAATTCGTGAAACAAAACTTTCCTCAAGTAAAACTAAAAAAGTTCTCAATTTTATTTAAAAGAAAATAGTGTTTAAGATTTCAATAACTTTTCTTTAAACAATAACTACAAACGTTTAAAAGATAAAATGAGCCCAGCGAAGAGAATGCTTTAATATAACATTTCCCAATAAGTTTTCCATGTGTTTTTGATTCTTCCCTGTATTTTTTTTCATGTTTCTTATTTCTTGTTGGTTTTTTTTCGAAAGATAATGTCATGTGTTTAAAACTACACAACAACAGCATGATAAGAAACAAATACAGAAATATCCTCTCCACTTGCACTGACATAAACTTAAAAACGAAGTTACTGAAAACAAATATTTCAAAACACAATAGTAATTTTTACTCGAAAGCAATTGCATTTACTCTCCACTCGATACTACTCCACCTAATTTTACTTACACTCTGTCTCAATATTTTTTTTTTTTTTGTATAATAACGTCTCGAATTGTTGTCACGCTTTAACTTAGTACAACGTTAGAAGTATTTTAAGAGAATTATGTCTGGTATGTATTGAGACAAAAAGGATGACAGCGCCATTGCCATAAGATATATACAGACTTACATAAACACATACGGTACAGATATTTTCTGTTTGCAGACATCTCTTTAGACAATTTGGAAGTTAAAATAACCATGAGGCCAATAGCACATAGCCCGTTATAGTTCTAAATTTTATTTTAATTTGAAAGTGTTGCATTCAAGGGATATTTATACAAGGTGATCGGAGCAGCACAGCTAAGAGAGTTTAATGTTGTCACAATTGTTCCATACATTTAGAGATGCGACCACTACACTACTTAATTTTAGACTTCAAAATGCTTTAAAATGTTGCAAGACGTTTAAGAATAGATAAGTCGCCGTAGTCTAGTAGGTAGTGTGTTGGCTTATTAGACGTAAAGCCAGGGTTCGAGCCCCAGGCCAGACATCAAACAAAATACAAAAAGTATTTCTTCGGCGATTTCCTCTCAGCAGATTTTTGGCAAAAACTCTGAGAGTAAATAAAATTGCCATGAAAAGTTTCTCAAAAAATCTGTCGTTCGGAGTCGACATTAAACTGTAGGTCCCGCCACTTATGTATAAAATTAACACACACAACATAAGTGGTGTGAGAAACTAGGTCAATAATCCTGACTGAAGGGTTGTAATGACCAATTATGTATGTATGTAAGCATTTTACATAAAATCGTTTTTTGTGGCCAAAACTTCAATTCATCTGTTGTTTTTATTGATCGGAAAATTCTTGGAAAAATAAAAATTTTTTGTTAGTCGCCACTAGTTTATCCAAATGATGAGTGCCTCATGTTGCGTGAATCGCTTTACATTCCACATGAGTAACAAACTTTAAAAAAAGTATTTGGTTTTTTGTATTGACCCTCCTTGCTTTTTTTTAGAATCTTCAAATCTCTTATTTTGAACACTTTTAAGCAAATACTCACGTTTTGTAAATATTGGAATGAATGCTGCTATCGTTCCAAGCAGCCACTGCATCAATTAAGTGATTCATCACTGGCGGTTGACAACGATTTCTTGATAAGATACGTTATAACAATACGACTCAAAATTAAAGCCTCCACTTTTATCCATTTGGTGCGAAAGAAATTTACAATAATTTTTTTTCCAAATTTCTCAGCTGCATCCTGCATTAAATGTTGATCAAATATACAGGATTCTGCCAGTATTTGAAGAAAAATGTCT
Organism: Sarcophaga caerulescens; assembly: GCA_927399465.1. Taxonomy (NCBI): domain Eukaryota; kingdom Metazoa; phylum Arthropoda; class Insecta; order Diptera; family Sarcophagidae; genus Sarcophaga; species Sarcophaga caerulescens. Next base: position 57,021,298 of record OV656872.1, on the reverse strand, counting down.
TAATGAAACAGACACAACGGAAAGTGATGAAAATGCATCAAAGCTTTTAAAAGATTATACTTTATTCCCATTGCATCCAGCACTTTTGATCTCAAGGCGCCAATTTTGTCATGCCCAAATGCAACCGGCATACACTCTCGTACCCCTACTTGTACACAATAATGTACTCGTTTCACACATTTTATTACAATAATATTTATTTTCTTTTACTTCCTTTCATTTTTTTAAATACCCTCGTTTTCACACTTTTCTCTCTTCTGCTCATTCTTTATTTTCTGCATTCAATGTAATGCAATCAGTTGCGGTGTAGTGGTGCCATTGAAGAAAGACTATAAAAAAATCTATTCAAGCTCGCAACTAAAGGAACATAATCAAGTAAATCTTATTTCCATGCAATAACTACGAGAAAAAGTCTACACGTTTGAGCGTGTATAGGTGAGAATGTATGCTTACCTACGGATGTACGTGCATACGTATGGTAATGGTAAATGCATTAGATGAGCACTACGTGATACACTTTTTTTGTTTCCTTTACAATACATTTGAAAGCATTTCCTTTTTTAATTTTTTTTTTTTTTTTTTTTGCCTCCATTTCGTACATCTTTTTCTTTTATTATCTTTTTATTATTATTATTGTTGTTGTTGGCCTATTGTAAGCAAATATGAATATAACAGTAACTACTATATGTTTACATACATTTTCAATGGTGCACTGTTCTTATCTGATTTTAATGTATTTTTCTTTTGTTACTCACTGTATATACTATTATTGACAATAAGGCTTTTTTCATAAGCCTGAGTACGTGTTTACATGTGGTTTCTTCTGTGTTTCCATCATCTGGGCGTGTATGTGTGAGCATGCGAGTGTATTTGTATTTCGTTAAACAGCTCAAGCACGTAAGAAAATTTCTTAACGAGTACATTAAATAACTCAAATCCTATTACTCTTCTGCCTTTCTGTCTTATCATGCTTACCAGTGTTGCCACAACTAAGGAATTTTAGTTCAACAAAAATTAATCAATTTGAAATGCTTACCTTTATTAGGTTGTTACCAGTACTTTTAATACAGTCTAAGAACGCCCGGTTTCTCTGAAGGATATACCGAGGCATTCATATGGATTCTCGGGGACATTGAAAGTGGCAACATAACCGACGCTTTTGCAAAAAGCTATTACAACAATAAATTCATTTGAATTAGGGCACTCCTTTACAGGGCAGCAAACAAATGGTCACACACAAACCTCATTCCTTTCCTAAGCAAATATCGGACATTGAACAAACTTGCAAAAAGATCAGGTAGAACTTACACGATATATAGAACGGATCGTTAAACCTGACGCGATTCCGTCTTAGGACCCTCATAGCAGTTACAACGGGACAATGATGTCTGGCTGCACATGCTCGGAGACAGGGAATACCTCTGATCGACTTTTGCAAAAGCTGTAGCGACGAAAAAGGAGAAAAGACCACAAAAAGCCATCCCTGTCATTGTCGGGCACTTGGGAACCTAAGACGATGGAATCTTATGCAATCAAATTATATTGAAAGAACTTGTCTAGCCAAAAGTGATTTGAGTAGAATTCACACTGACACATGCCAACGAAAAGTCAAAATTTTCTGACGGAATAGGTAATATAGGATCCCAGACAGCCTTGCTCTTTGAGGCAGCTGCCAATTTAACCTTACCTAATGCAAACTATGTCTGCAGAAAATATTGGTCACGTTTTATAATTTTAAAAACATAAAGGAGAATATTTAGGATCTTTGTACTGCATAAATTATCACTTCAATGGCATTTTAAAACCGGCAAAGTGAAGTGATCAACAACAAACGTCTTTTCTCAAACCCTGATATTGGGCAAAAGCCAGATGAGCAGAAGCACCTACAATTATCTACAACTCAGCAATCAAATTAATCCCTAGATCGTCAGGCCATGGCACATTATTCTAATTATTCTCCAATTTTTTTTCTTCAATATTTTTTACAATACTTTTCAAGGTTGATTGTACACTCATAAGACCAGATTTCTCTAGTCGATTCAATATTGTTAATTTTTAAGAATATTTGTTCCACCCTTTCGTTGTCTACTGTGTACAGTTTTCCTTGTTAGAATCACAAACACCGGAAGGATTGTACCTCTGTAAATAAAAGTCAATCAATTTCGTTATACCACACACGCAACACTGGTAGGCTTATTTGTAATACAAGTCGCACGAGCTCTTTCAAAAACTCTGTTTAGATTTCTATAATCGATTTTAATTCAATAACTCCAACAAATGAATAAAAAATTCTTTAAATGCAGAAATTAATGTAGAAACGTGGAAAAAATGTAAAAATTTATTTCAGATATTTGACACATGAGATGTGTGACCAGAAGGTCCATCGCTATACGCTTAAAAAGCATCAAAAGCTATTTAAATATGTGTACCAACAAAAACACTAGGAAAATCTAGTGTGAAAATAGTAAGATAAGTTCAATGAATTTTGAATGTTTTGCTCATTGTTTTCATCGATTATTGTGATGTCGAATTCTTACCATGAATTTTAAAAATGGCAACACTGTTTCTCATTCTCTCATAAATTACCGTCAGCGTTGTCAACTCAGTGCTTTTAGCACTGTTTTTAGTGCTTTTTAAAACTTTCGACGCGGAAAATTTTCGAGTTAGTGCCTAGTGCTTTTTTTAGTGCTTTTCTTTTCATGTCAGTGACACCAAATCAAAAATTAAAAAAAAAAAATAAAAAAAATAATTTGTCAAGTGTAGATTATTTAACGTTTCAAAAAGGTATTACTTTGAAATGCAACTCTTTATCAGTTACATATTGTACCTCAATGTTTTGTTTCAAATACATTATATATTTGTTATATTATTTTTTTAATTTGTTTTTTATTTTTGTTTAATTTTGTTTTACTTTATTATTTATTTTAATTTTTGTTACTTGTTTTATTAGAGTTTGATCTCATTGTTTTGTTTGAAATACATTATATTTGCAACCACATAAAAAACTTGTTAAAACTAAAAAAGGTTTTTAAAACTAATAAAAGAAATAAAAAATAATTTGTTTTAAAAAATAAATTAATACAAAGTATTAACTCAAATAATATTATATACTTTTTAAAAAATCATATTATAAATAAACAAAAACTCTTTTCCTTATTATTGCTGGATTTTTTTACTGATTATATAAAATGGTGATAAAATTAAAATAAATATTATAATGTTTTAGTGCTTTTTTGTCAAAATTACGGGTTTTTTTAACGAGTTTGGTGCTTTTTGAAAATTTATAGTTGACAACGCTGATTACCGTTCACTTACTTGCGCTCTCTTTCTCCCTCTCTCTCTCTCTTTCTCTCTCTCTTGCTCTCACATTATTTAACAGTGTTAAATATTTGTGCAATAATGTTTTCTGCACGTCGTATTTATTTACTTTAACAACAAAGTGTATGCCTGTGAGTGTTCATATTCATTCAGTATATTTGTATGTGTGTGTGAGCATTTATTGTATATATGTTTAAAAGTGCATTGCTTGGCTATAGATTTATAATGGGATTTTAAATAAATACACAAGCAACATATATTGTATATATTTTTATAGCATATTTATAGGCTAAAATGCATTGTACGTTTGTATGTGTAATGTAAGAAAAGTGTCATAATAAATCCTTTTCACACTTTGTATTGAGTAATTTTCCTTCTTCTGTTTGGATGGTATGAAATCCATACAATGGAATTCATAGTGACACTTTTCTCGATTAAAATTAAAAATTTGTTATGAATCGTACAAAACTGTTTGTTATAGACAAGGTTTATCAAACGAGTTCTAGGTCCAAATTTATTTTCTATCTTTCTTAATAGTTATGTCTGTTGAACTCCTAGTCCCAACAGCAATTTTTCAAATGACAGCATAATTGTAATACAAATTCGTTTTTCCGAAAGACGAAAAGACTTAATACGAGAGACATGCTTATTATTATCGAATCAAGAACAGAATTAATTTTAGCAAACACACGGCTTAATGCTATGTATTGATAAAAAAAAAACAGCTAGAGTGAGAAACTCTCGGTGTTTTAGGTTTGAGAACACCAAGAGCATTCACGTGCCTGATTTAAGTGCTCGAAGTTCTTCATTTAATCTGATCTGCTCTAGACAGATAAGTGAAATAGTTCGATTAAGTGCTCCATTCCAACATTCTCTTATATCAGGATTGGAACAGTAATGCTATGTTCACACGTCAGCAATTTTTCGTAAGTCGCTCTCTCAAATTGTATGTAATTCAATTTCTATTACCCTGTGAATTACTTAAAAATCTATGTAATCTCTAAATTTTATCGTATTTTTGCCGTCACCAGCTGTCAAAGCACAAAAAATATAAACAAATAATATTGTAAACAATAATGGAATCCAAAAATTATTATTTATTAGAAAGTTATTCGAAAAATTAGCGGAGGAAGCCACTATGTGTGTAGAAAACCTGTTGAAAGTATTTGAAGCTTTTTTTCCATTGTTAACACAATTTTACAGCAAATAATTTAGCAATAAAAAGAAGAAGAAGAAAAGAAGAACTGTCAAAAGGATTACAAAGTTGCCGTGTGAACATGATAATTCGTATAAGTAATTCAAAACAGAGAGCGAAGTAATTCGATGGCTCATGTGAACATAGCATAAGATTGTAAAGGGTGATTTTTTAGCTATTATCTTTCTGGCAACACTGGTTTAAACAGGTCACGCATGTTTCGTGTTTTGTTTCACTGTCAAACATCTTCAGTTTGGTCTATAATTTAAACATGAATCGTCTTACAAACGAACAACGCTTGCAAATCATTGAATTTGGCATCATTGGACCGTACTTCTTCAAAGATTCTGCGAATCGTAACGTAACTGTGAATGGTGAGCGCTACCGTGAGATGATATCCAACTTTTTTTTGCCCAAAATTCAAGAGCTTGACTTGCATGACATGTGGTTTCAACAAGACGGTGCCACATGCCACACAGCACGCGTAACAATGTACTTATTGAGAGGCGAGTTCGGTGAACATTTTATTTCACGTTCGGGATCGGTCAATTGGCCGCCTTGATCGTGCGATTGAACGCCTTTAGACTATTTTTTGTGAGGCTATGTTAAAGCTCATGTCTATACAGACAAGCCCGCTTCAATTGACGCATTGGAAGACAACATTGAAGCATTTATTCGTGAGATACCGGCCGAAATGTTGGAAAGAGTATGCCAAAATTGGACTAAGTGGATGGACCATTTGAGGCGCAGTCGCGGTCAACATTTGCATGAAATAATCTTCAAACATTAAATTATATGGACCGTACTATCGATTCAAATAAAGATTTCATGCATTTCTCTGAATTTTATGTGTTTTTTTTATGTTTTTTTTTTCCTATAGCGCTTAAAAAATCACCCCTTATATACAAAATATCGATTCACATCATGGGCCATGAGAGGTCTTGACGATTTTCATTATTTTATCGATATTTTTGTTAGTTGTCCTCTGGATTTGAAAGAAGTATTTGAGATTTCAAAAATACCAAAATAATAGCCAGCATAAGCATTATGGAATACATATATAGTATACTTGAGCTATTGTATTCGGTAGAATTTCTTGCGCTTCAGATTGTCATCATAGGTCAAATTCTTATTAACAATAATGATCGATTTCAAATTATTAGTTTATAATGGCGTATAAGCTTACATGAGGTAATACAGATCATTTTTAAACATTTTTCGGCTTCAACTCGGTGTGCTGTCAAATTTCTTTACTTCTCTATGAAGCCTGCAGTTTGCAAGTGTTCAAAAATCACTGCATCAGAGGCTCTCAATAATTCTGCAAGTTCTACTCGAGTACAAGTTCTTGCGCTTCAGTTGTCGTCATGGCTGCAGTTCTTATTACTAATTATGCTCGGTTTGAAAATGTTGTAATAATGTGTAATGGCGTTTAAGCTTACATAACGTAATACAGATCATCTTTAAGCATTTTTCTTGTACAACTTCGTATGCTATGAGAAACTAGGACGTAGTGGTTGTAATGACCAATTATGTTATGTAAGTATGTTGTTTCCGCTGTTTTCTTTCATGACTAAGTGAGAAAAAATAGAGGAAGTTTACTCTCTTAAATTTAAGTTATTGAAGCAATAACAGTGTTACAAAATTGAAATTATGAAATGGTACTGAACTGTAACTGAAAAGGTACTTTTTCGCATCAAATGGTACTTTTGTAAAAAAATACATACATAAATAACTGGTCATTACAACCCTTCAATCAGGATTATGACCTAGCTTTCCACACCACTTATTTTGTGTGTTTAAATTTAATGCATGAGTGGCGGGACTTACTGTTAAAACTCTACTCCAAACGAGAGATTTTTGAGAAAGGTTATCATGGGAATTTTATTTATTCCCACAGTTTTTGACAGAATGAGGTCGTCGATGAAATAATTTGTTCATTTTTCGTTTTCTTGGAGATGTCTAACATGGGGTTTGACCCGTGGGCTCACGTCTAGTAAGCCCACACACTACCTACTACTATTTATTTATTTATATTTAATACACGTACGGAACGGAGTAGAAAAACTAACGACTTATACTTGTTCCTCACATATAAAACAAAAACTGCTGATTTTAAACGTAACAAAACCTAAAAGTCCCGTTTAGTCAAACGTCGACGGAACCTAATGGAACATACATACGTTCGTTTTCAACATACGAAGAGCAGTGTAAATGCTTATCGAAATTACATTACAGTTCGGCAAGAGTTCTCATTGTTGTTCGCATTCTAAAACAAACATACGTTCGGTGGACGTTTGGCTAACCGTGGCTAAAGATTAATTTTAGCTTTAGCATTACGTTGCTAATACATTAATAGTTCAGAAGCGCTAGACATAAAATATGTAATAATAAAAAAGTACTGAGAGCGTCGAGGGGGTACTGCGGTATTATTGAAATGGAAAAGTACTAAAAAAAGTACTAAAGTACTGAATTTTTCAACACTGAGCAATAAACCATGTGTAAAAGGTAGCTGTTATGGGTATTCTATTCCATAATGTTAAATCCATATTGAATGGTATCTGAATTAAATATTTGGATTGATAAAGATGCAGCTGTTTTTCTCTTTAGCAATACCAGTGCGTTTAAAACGGTTTATGTAGAATATCCAGATGTACGGCGGTCAAACCAAAAAATTTCTTTTATTCCATGTTTTTTGTATTCCTTATATTTCCTTTTCTCATGGTCTTTCTATATTGTAATAATTATTTATTCAATTCCCTTTCTCTTCAAACAGTCTATCTTGTTATGTCTGACCTATTTTTAATTTTTTTTTCTCTTTTTTATTTTACAAAGTAAAAGCCTTTCAAGACACACTACTCAACTATTCATACACATTAATATTTGGCTTGAAAATGTTGAAATGTTCATCTAAATAGCAAAAGAGGAAAACAAAAAATGAAAAACTTCTTATCATCCTTAACATCGTTACCATTATTGCCTTAATTTTTACAAACGGATATGGTGTTTCATGTTTCTAGCTTATCTTGAAAAGCTTGAGGTTTAACTAACTCAAGAGCCATTATCATAGATTTACATACACACCTTGACTTCCAAGAGCTCTGGCTAAAGAACAAGCTGGCAAAGGCAGGCAATGAAACAAAAAAATCAAAAAGAGAAATGCAAATGCGAAAAAACTTAAAGCAAATCATGTGCTCAAGTATTTAAATTCACTTCATAGCAGGTGAAACTCTCTCTCTCTCTCTAAAGATTATACCCATTCTAATGTGTATAAATGAGGATGATGATAACGATGATGTAGATGAGCAGACAAAATGTACAAAATTTAACCAAAAATAAACGAAAAAAATAACGAAAAATTAAAAAAATAAAACCACCAAACCAGTAGTAGTTGCTTAAAACGGATGCATTTAATCAGTTGATGTAAAAGTGCGTGAGTTTTTAGGGTGGTTTTTCATTAAAAGCTCAAACACTGAAATTAAGTTCATGGAAATGCCCGACACCAGATGCTAAGTTATGAGGCGTTCCATAAAATTATTTTATTTTGAAATTTATTTAAAATTTATTTTATACTTTAAATCTAATTTGCTTAATGGTTTCTCGAAGTTATTTTTAAATAGGTAAACGATTGCATAAAATATCCAATAACACAGCCATATATGGTATATCCCATATGAATTTACAAAGTGTGTTATCTTCATACAACGAAATGTCGATAAATGCTACAAAATTTAACAAGATTTTATGCATCGACGTAAAAAGTAAGCGATTGAATTGGAAAAAAAAACAATTGTAAACGAGAGTGGATAAGCAATTTGGTAATAATATATGGAAGTCAAAATTTACATTCAATTAATCTCTGCAAACAAATTTTGAACGTACTGGCAGGTATCCCAAAAGAAAGTCTGTCATGAAGAACGAAGGGGTATTTTCCGAGGAATGGAAAAAGCAGTGACCTACCACTTATATGCCATAAAAGCGGAATATATATTTGACTGTGAGCCCCTTATTCAGTTCTGCGTCAGAAAAGCAAGGTCAATGGGATGCACCCCCATAGGTTCATTATAAGTTATTAACAGTCCTTAGTCACAATTAAGGCTAAGCTTCTGTTCAGTTTTCTCCAGAAGACTGTTGGGAAGGTACCGTCGAAATAATTATTTTTTTCTGTTTTAAAGATCTTACCTCTGACATTTGAAGTCGGAGCTCTTGTCTAGTAAGTAAATACACCAGCTTGTACACTCAACGGCCACAGCCACCAATAGACGCAATTCGGACCTTTACCATTATTTAACACGGCGAAATAGAGATACGTTCTGGCACCGTTGAAGAGGCTAAAAACATCTGAGTGCTATTCGTCATATGTCAGGAGTTGATTAAGTTCTATCTTAGGACTACTATGTATAGTGGAATGTGACGTCTTACAGTGTCTTTTATTTAAAAATTCGTGCCTAATTCTTTGTGATTATACAAGCAACACCTTTAGAAGATTTGCATGGAACGTAACAAGGATGTCTTAAGTCGGAAGCAGAAGAAAGTAGTAGTAGTGGATTCGAGTTGCTGGCTTCTGAATATGACCTCCTCAGAGTCCATAAAATATCAGATCGTAAATACTGGCAATTTACATGGGCTACGCTTGTAGGAAGTCAAAGAAAATTCCAAATGCAATGTGCGGCATGATATAAACTACCTATATAAGACGACCTAAGCACAGCTAAAAATTATTAATGATTTATTGTTACTGTATCCTTCTGCTGTGTGGGAAGTAATCCTAAAAAATTACAGCCAAGAGAGCTGTTCTCTCTATCAATGTTTAATGCATGTTGCTTAAGTATGTATGTGTAATGGATGCTACAAGCGAATTAGATTAACAAAAATTATTGACAAGTCAATTACAACTATCATGTCCTTTTGGGAACAAGATCAAAGGTCAAGGGTCAAATTTCATGGGGTCATGTTAATGCAAGAAACCGGTACAATAAAAACTTAACATATGAAACTCATTAAAACACTTTGTAAGAAAAAAAAAAATCAATTTCGAGTTAAAGATTAAAGGTCAAATTAAAGAAAAACAGTTTACATACAAAGTTTAGTGAATAAAAATCTGTCACTCTTTCTTAGTTTTTCATTTGTTTCTAATGAAAACTTGCTATTATAACTTAATGTAACTTTTACTATTAAGGTTAAAGGTCACAGTTAAAAAAATTATTTTATTTAAAAGGTGAAAAGGTCAAATTTCAAAGGTTATTTTGGGTTGTAACTTTCCACAAAAATTACTTAAAAAACCTAAAATAAAAATCTAAAAAATTTATTTAATTATGTCACGCATCAAATTATTAAAATAAGTGCAGAAGTCTCAATAGTTGGCGTATATTTTATATCGAGTTCAACGTTCTACAATCGCATGTGCAGTTCAGAAGCGGTTAATCTAACTCAGTAGGCAAAAACTACCGAGTTATGTAAACAATAATTAGAATATAATGAATAAAAAACATTATTTCACGAATATTGTCTTGAAACAGAAGAAAAATTTGTAAAAAAAATTTGTAAATTTGTAATAATTTCAACACGTTTGAATGAAGCCGGATTCAGAGTCTATGAAATTGAAGTAGAGCTCTTAATTCTACTGACTACTCTGCAAGTATTTTGAAGCCTTGAATGTGATCAAAGAAGATGGATAAACAGGCTGAATTTATTTCCCAGATTTGATAATATTATCTCGGAGAATTGTTAGTTCAACACGCTCCAGTTTGGTATACATTTTTGCAGAATTTCGGCTGGTATCTCACTATTGGTAACTATAATGTTATCATCTATAGCAGTGCTGATAACAACCCAATGCCTGTACATGAGAGTTCAGGTATTCCCTCTTAAAGATAGTCAATTCTACTCCAGGATATAAGACGAAAACCGTGTAGCATGTGGCACCGTTATATTGAAACCTCAAAAAAAAAAATAGTTATCATTGCAGGGTGTCTATTGACTTTAAAATTATGACTCTTATCGTACGTAAAAAAGGTACGCTAAAATGGTATTACCGGCCCATCTATTAAACTATCTCAGGCATTTCTTCACAACAAATTCGATAATTCTATTTGTTGACGTACATATTAAGCCCAAGGGGAGCTTCATCGTTGTAGATAATTTTTTATGCGAAACATTTAGGTACACTTACTACGCTTTAAGCTTTTTATATTAAAAATTTGGATTTTTAAACAATTTCTACTTTCATTCGTTCTCGATCGAGCAACTTCTAGAATCTTACTGTTGATTGATAATTGTTAATATTTTTCTTCCGTCCTTGTAGGTATTTCTATGTAGTTTTCTCATTGTATTTTGATATTTATTTGACCCTGTTGTTGTAATTTCATTGTTGATTTGTTATTGTAATTTTTTGTACCCGTAAATATTTCAATCTTTTGTTAAAATTTGTTTCTTCTGCTCTTTGTATTTATTTGATTTTTTTATTATTTCTTTTTATTTTTTTCTTATTGTCCTTGTGTGTGGTTTCACATAGTTTTTGAAGATAACTACAATTGACTGTTCCTGATTCCCGAGATTTCCTAACCTAACGTATTTTTCGTGTTACTTGTTATTTTTGATTTTTTTCTGGCTTCACAAAAATATGAGCAAAAACTTCGTTATTTCCAATTCATTTTGTATATAAATAGAGTGCATTGAAATAGTTTCCTAAAAATTTCATTCAAGGCCACATGAGTTACAAAGTCATATTCACTATGAAAATAAAAACTTAAAATGTTATTCAATTATCAATAACATTCAATACTAGCCCTCGTATTTATATTTTAATACTTTGCAAAGCCCCACCCTTTGTTCCCTCCCCCTTTCTAAAACTTTTTAGGAATAAAAGGCGCAAATGAATGAAAAATTGTGAAAAAAAAAGAGAGTGCACTGGCAAATTTGCTTTAATCGACACAATTTTCTTGGCAAAAATTATTCCATTCAGTCTGATGTGTAGAATATTGTTTTTTTTTCGTTTTTCTCACATGCGAGTACGAGTATTTGTTTTTTCACAAAACTTTTTATCAGCTTTTAAGTTTTTGTTGAAAAAAGAAAAGTAAAACGTTTAAGCACTTTAAGTGAAAATTTTTTTGTTTTTGAAAAACAAAAGAAATTTAAAAATTTAAAATTTTTCTTTTAAAATTTCATAAATTGAGCCGTTTATTTTGAAAGTGGTTTAAGTCCATTTTTTCTTATATTGAGATATTTAAGGGTTTGCGTTTGAATTGTTTCAAAAATATTGTTAACTGGTATTAAGTTGTTTTTATGGCTTTGTAACCTTAAACATGTTAGAATATATAACGTAATACTTTTTTTAAACTTTACTAGAAAAATAAGCTGTGTTTCAGAACCTAAAATGGACTCAAACCACTTTCAAAATTAATAAAATGACTTTTTTGTTTGTGAAAAGGAATAAGTCCCCTTAGTGTTCTTTGTTTAATATTATTATAAGTCAACAAAATACTTTAGTTGCACAATAATATTGAACAAATTATCCAAAAGAATTGTATATCTAGTGATTCCTCTAATTTAGTTAGGTTTTTAAGATAAGTTCTTGAAATTATTATTTTAAAGATATTAAATAATAGAAATTGTAAATATTTTATTTTTGATGTAGATGAATGTATTAGGTTTAAAATAAATAGGGAAGCTTTCAATTTAGATACAGATTTTTATATATGTAATTAAAAAAACATGTATTTAAAAATAATATTAATTCATCTATTAAAAATTAAATCAATATTCATTTATTAAGGATAATATTAAAGATTTTACCATATTATTTCTCCTCATTTAGATTATGTGTGAAGTTGTTAAAATATTCATGGTGCTTAGGTACTTACTAACTCCATCATATCCTTATATCCACTTCCATAGATTCTTTCTAAAACATTTTATAGGTTTTACTTTTTATAAATCGCATCCAACATAACCTTAGCCAATTTACAGGTTCGCCACTAACGTTTTTTAATCTTTTATGAAAAAAATTATTTCTTTCAATGGACTTAAACCAGTTTCAAAATAATTTTTTTTTTCCATTTCGTTAACTAACTAATTTTCAAGTGCCCCAAATCATAGCGATTTTAATGATACTAGACTTGAATTTTTTATAAAATAAAAGATTATATAGGATTATGATTATTGTTAGCATTAACTACATTTTTTTAAAAAATGGACTTAAACCACTTTCAAAATAAACGCCTCAATTGTTATTGAAATTTCTTTGTTGTTGTTAAAGTTTAGATTTTTAGATCTATTTATAAATAAGCTCTTTCGCCATAGCAAGCTGTTCTATATTTTCTATAACCTTGCAACGCTTCAAAAAATCAATCATGAAACAATGTCTCGTCATTAAACGGTTATGACAGAGATTATGTTGAGATATTAAAAAAAAAAAAAAGTTTCCCAAATCTATTGTATTTTCTCAAGTGGATTAATTTTATCACCACCCTCGCATAGTGGAGCATATTAAATAGAAAAGCTTGAACCCTTATGACCATTTTAGTTTTAGTTTTCAGTTTAATTTAATATTTATGGTTGAAGTTTTTGGTTTTAATTTTGAATTTTCACACTTAACCACAGAGGATTTAATTCAAATACTAATTTATTATTATTATTGAGATACACACAGATATGTTCATACACAAATTCAAACAACACAAATATAGTTTTTAGAATCTAAAAAATCTAAAATTTAGATACATAGAAAGCAAATGAATGCATACGAGTATGCAATTACTGCATGTTGTCTACCACAAAATATTTGTGTGTCACCTAATTAATGTAAATAAATTGAATGAGTGACATTATCCAGATCCTGTATCTTTATATATGTATAGTATGTACGCATATACCATATGTACGCAATGGATTACAATGAGAAATTTAATAGGGTCATACCATTTCTCGGAAAGGACGTTTTTCTGCCGAATATTTCAAGGTTTAGTACATTTGTTACTGTACAAACCAGTCTAATTTCAAAAGGGCAGCTGTCCTCTGTCGAAAGTCCTAAGAGCTTTTCAAATCTGTAGATCCGCCACCCATTGATAAAATTAATACGTACGACGTCATGAGTGATGTGAGAAGCTATCGGGGTACCACAACGAGCAAACGGGTCTCTGTGTGAAGTCGGAAGATTTAATCAAACTTTTTAGCAAATCTGTTAAATAGAACGATCTATATTATCAGGCCGAACAAAGAGCACTACGAAAACACCCGTATGATTTTCTCAGTCCACACCCCAAAAAATATCATAAAAAGACTATTAACCCTCTTGAAAATTCGGATCACTGAACCAATTCACTTCACTCTCTTTCATTCTTTCTATAACTCGAGCTAAAAAACATTCCAATTTTCAAGCACCTCAAGGCTTTATTCAATCTACAACTTGTTCTCATATTTTCAACGACCTTCTCTATTAAACTTCCAGTCACAACAATATTTATCATGAATGGTCATGCCATTGCAAGCCAAACAGATTGATGCAAAAAAATGTATAAAGGCAGCCACTCTGTCTCATCTGACTTAGAAGTAATCTTCGAATGGGATCAGGGTCTAATTAAAGGCCCATAAAACTCAATATTGTTTGTAATCCTTAAGCGTACCATTAATTATCTTCTTTCTGTAGCCATCCATACATACATAATTGGTCCTTACAACCCTTCAGTTAGGATTACAACCTAACTTCTTACACCACCCATATTGTGCGTGTTAATTTTATTCATGAATGGTAGGACCTAACGATAGATTTTTTAGAAACTTTTCATGGCAATTTTTTAATTACTCTCAGAGTTTTTATCAGAAATCTCCTGACATATTTCATTTTGTTGGAGATGTCCGACCTGGGGTTTGAACCGTGGCCTCCTGTCTAATAAGCCAACACACTACCTACTAGACTACGGCGACTTCATTAACTGATAAGCGTAGCATTAATTATCCCCCATTGGCACTGCAAAAATTGTAAAGACAGAATTGATGTGTTCTCGGAACAAAAATTCAATACAAAGTTTGTTGGACTAAGTATATTTTTCAATTGCGGATAGATTTCTTGAAATGTTAAATACTTCAGCACATCTATTCTCCGCTTATCTTCACCACCAATATCTGACAGAAAATAGTATATAACTCTTATGTTATATAAAGTACATTTGGAGGGCATTCGATTGGATTCCTTAAAAAGGCATGTTTTCGTTGTCAACAACAATGTAAACAGAGTTAAATATTACATCAGTAAGTTACTACTAATGCCATGTAGTACCTGAATAGTTATTCGTAATAAACAAGTAAAAAATTCAGTCATGATTCTTTTCTTACAAATCATGACCTACAAAATGCAGGGAAAAGTTGTAGAAATTTTTACGTATTTCCAAACCAGGTTAAGATTAATTAAGCTTCAAAGAAACATAATTTAAATGCAGTTTATTTATCGGACATACATATATTTTTCCATTTATTTCTATTCGTATTCTGTTTTATATTTTCTCTTTTATTTTTTTAATACAGATTAATATTGATTTCCCTATTTTAGCAGCACCCTATTGTTGGATTAAATATTTAAATTTTAATCTGGCATCTCATAATGAGTATTTTATTTCAAACAAAAAATCCTTGGTCAAGAGAAAAATAAAAACTAAGAAAATCTTTTTATTTTCTCTCTCTCTCTCTCTCTTTCTCTAACAAATGTGGTCAATGGAAGGATAGATTAATTATTGAAGAATTCAGATTTAAATTACATTAAATTAATTGAAAGCGATAAATATAAAGGGTGATTTTTTAGCTATTATCTTTTTGGCAATACTGGTTTAAACACCTCACGCACGTTTCGTGTTTTGTTTCACTGTCAAACATCTTCAGTTTGGTCTATAATTTAACCAAATAATAATCTTACAAACGAACAACGCTTGCAAATCATTGAATTTGGCATCATTGAACCGTACTTCTTCAAAGATGCTGCGAATCGTAACGTAACTGTGAATGGCGCTGAGATGATAGCGCTACCGTGAGATGATATCCAACTTTTTTTTGCCCAAAATGCAAGAGCTTGACTTGCATGACATGTGGTTTCACATGCCACACGGCACGCGTAACAATGGACTTATTGAGAGGTGAGTTTGGTGAACATTTTATTTCACGGTCGGGACCGGTAAATTGGCCGCCTAGATCGTGCGATTTAACGCCTTTAAACTATTTTTTGTGGGGCTATGTTAAAGCTCATGTCTATACAGACAAGCCCGCTTCAATTGACGCATTGGAAGACAACATTGAAGCATTTATTCAATGTTGGAAAGAGTATGCCAAAATTGGACTAAGCGGATGGACCATTTGAGGCGCAGTCGCGGTCAACATTTGCATGAAATAATCTTCAAACATCAAAATCAATCGAATAAATAAAAAAATTTATTCTCTATACTCGATATTCAATAGAACAACATGAGACGATAATATGTATGTATGTACATACTCGTATATACCCATACATAACATAATTCGCCATTAGAATCCTTCATTCAATAGTACGATCTAGCTTCTCACGTCACTTATGTTGGGTGTATTACTTTTACACATGACTGGCGGAACCTACAGTTTAAAGTCGACTCTCAACGACAGATTTTTGAGAAACTTTTCATGTTAACACTCTATATACCCTGTTTACAGTTAATTCAAAAAGTCATCAACCTCAGTCTGTGAATCTTCATTGTTGCCAAATCTTTTACCATCAATTAAGTGAATTTTAGATGAAACAATAAACCATATATTAAAGAAGGAAGACATGCAAAATACATATCAATAAGTTGAAAACACATCAAGGGCAACGGCGACCGCATGATGAACTAACTGTATGGACTGAGAGGCTAAGCAATTGCAAGCAATTGAGAGGCCGTCAATTGTAATAATAGTCATGATTCACACAAGATTCTGAAACCTGGGAAGGAAATGTTTTTTTAATTCCAGCAAACATTCAAAACATATAAATGGTTTCTTAGGAACAAAAACAAGAGCGATCAATTGAAAGCGTGGATAATTAATAATTCACTAAACGTACCTACATGCCAATAGCTATCCCATTCTATCCGATATTAAACAAGCGATAAAAAGCATGAAACATAAAATACTTCGAACTGATAATCTACCACCTTGTCAACCACAATCCTTGTCAAAGCACAATTCATCACGAATGCCTAACTCATACGTCATTTTATAGACAATTTTGGATCTCCAGTAGTTTTAACGCAGAGCTGAAAGAAAATTTAACAATCCAGATCCCAATAAAGAATATCTTTCGGAAAACTCGAAAGTTAGCAATCACACTTGAGTGTACTAAAGAATCCAATAGCATCCGCAACAATATCTTATCAACGAGTAGGGTTTTAACCACGCAAACAGTAGAGAGTAAACAGACTTGAAAAAATCGCTCTACCTACACTGAAAGGTCTACTACTGTTGAACGTGTTTATTGAACAACATCATCGATAAATTGACCGCAAATTCCAAAAGACATACATACATACATAATTGGTCAGTACAACCCTTCAGTCAGAATTACGACCTAGCTTCTCACACCACTTATGTTGCGTGTGCTAATTTTTTACACGAGTGACGGATTCGTACAATTTAAAGACAACTCCAAACGACAGATTTCAGTGAACAATTTTATTTAATCTGAGAGTTTTTTCTGCTGAGAGGAAGTCGTCGAAGAAATATTTTCTCATATTTTCGTTTAGTTGGAGATCTCTGACCTGCCTGGGTTTAACCGTGTCCTCACGTCTAATAAGCAAACACATTACCTGCGCCGAAAACACCCATAGATAATTTGAACTACTCAGATAACGTCTGTTTGTTGGAACAGAAATTTCAGGACATGCAGGCGAAACTGGAAACTGAATCAGCAATTTGCGGTCAGCAATAAACGTATCCAAGACTAGTTTTACACACCAGCAACATCAAACTGAAAACAAACAATCGTTCTGCTAGCTAAATTGCATAATAAAATCAATCAGAGGCTCGTAAGAAGCTCTTCAAATTTCAATTAATATCGAGAAGATTCAGTTTAAAGAACTTCAATAGCTGCTGGAAACTTATCTCCACTGAATTTTTAAAATTTTCTAAACAAACACCAATCAAACCCCAATGGAAACCGAAATACGATTACCAGTGTCAATTAACCATGCGTTTCAAAGGTTGCAATCCATCCCGAAGTCGCAGAAAGAGCCACCCAAGATACGCCTGGCATCGACAGAAGTAAAAAGAGTAAATAAATCATTGCACGTGCTGCAGTGGCTCACATTAGAGAATTCTCGGAAAGAGAATGAAATACAAGCATTGAGGCCCTATCCTCCGTACTCTTTCAAGTTTGAAAACAGAAAATAAACCGAGGAAGCTAAAACTGGCGAATAAAAATTGTGATCCAAGATTATAACCTGAATTGTTATATTTTAACAACATGTTCATCGCATTAATATTATCTGACCATAAACAACACCTTGTTGCAAAAAAAAACTGAATGACCCAATATAGGGACTACAGGCACGTCAATTAATACAAATTTAATGACGGCATCTGTTTCTTAAGGACTGTTTACTTAAGTATTTATATGTGTATGTAAATTTCATACTAAACATATAAATAATGAAGGACTTAGTTAGGCATTTATATGTAAGTCTGTATGTAAATACATATGCCCAGGTTGGCTTTGGCTCATTCACTTTTTTCTTTCCTTTTTTGTTTTTTGTTTTTGTTCTTCCATGAAAATTTAACGTTCTTTGAAAAGCCGTCATACGCCTTGTTGAACACGACAGCAATTCTTTTTATTTCGTCCATAAATTATTTCATTTTTTCAAATAACAACAACAACTATTGCAAAATGTTTTTGCTTTTCTGCCTGGCCTGTCTGTCTTTTCAAATTATGATACAAAAATTCCAGAGAAAAAAATAATTTTTATTGAAAAGAAATTTTAAATTCCTTTTTTTCTTTATCGGAAAATGAAATTTTCAGAAAATTTACATTTCAAAATGGACAACAAAAACAACCATGTAAACAAAAAATATCAAAATATTCGTCTGTGTATGATTTTCCTACATTTTTATGAGCAAAAAACAAAATTGTGAACAAAAAATTGCCTTCAATTTTGAAAGAGAATAAAATTTTGAAATTAAATTTTAAGGAACAAGAAAATATTTACAATAAAAATACAAGCATACATATTTATGCATATTATACTATACGAAAACATTAATAATAAAAACAATAACAAATAAAACGTCAACCAGTAGTTGAATATGAAATGCATTCTGAAAGCCAATATAGGCTTCGAGAAAAATTTAATTAAAAAACTTTACAGTGTAGGACGTAACAATATGGAAGTTCAAGGCAAATTCAAAACCTTTCTTTGGAGTTGCAATAACTAGACAAAAGAGAAAACAGAGGGGGCCAAAGGCTCTTTCCAAGTGGTCCGAGCTTGAGACAATCTGTGCTTATGCTAAAAGATTAAAGATCCCGAGTAATAGAAATAGTAACCGATCTCTAACCGGGTATTGGAGATTCAAGAAACATTTATTCATAAAAGACATCACTTCAGGCCGGAGAGAGGACAAAAGACCCGTTCAGCGTTTAATGCATTTTTAAAAGAACAAACTACGTATCAAGTACTAGGCAGGCTTACTGACACAGAAAAGTATGTATCCTAAAGCTCTGTGGGCAACAGGAATGGTAGAGAAATATTCTATGGAAGCGCAATATAGATTGTGTACAGTACAGCAGATCATCTAGTCACAGTGTTATTGTACCACTACACAACATTAATAAAAGGGATATAGCAAACACAATAATTTTCCAAATCCACAAAGATTTGCAGTAAAAACTTAAGGGTACAAAACCAAGAGTGCATTGAATGTATACCAGCATAATCAGGCCTATTGTCTGTACAAACCAGTCTAATTTCAAAAGGGTTAAGTAAAATTGGATAATTGGCAATGAGAACCTGTTCAACGGCGGCACTAAAGGCTTTGTAGGATTCAAGCCCCTTACTTATGGCAGTGAAAATCAGTGCAATAGACACTGTGGTCAGGATAGCGGCATCGTGACTTGATAAACTATGTGTGGCAGTTCCCACCACGTCTACTGAACAGGATCAGTAAACTGCATAATTCTGTGAATTAACTATAACTAAACTGAGCAAAGAAAGTGAGTGATGCCATTTAAAAGTTTACTCCCCATTCGGTGTTATATGAATAAATCAAATATAAATAATTGGTCTAGAGCTGGAGGTATTCTCTGTAGATTGTGGTATGTGCAGTGCTGCTGAGAAGATTATTTATTTGTTGACCATTTGCAAACCCTCTTGACCCCCCAAATTTATACAATAACACCTGTTGCCGCTTTTCCTCTACTCTAGCAGTGATTTAAGTTTTGAGAAAACCCGCACCAGTTCACGCTAGAATTCGTTGGCGAATATCGTAAATAGTTGCTTCACATTTTACCAAAATTGTTAATTATTGATCTGACAGCAACTCTATTCTAACACAAGTTTATTAAATCATGCGAGGATATGTCAATAAGTACTTAAGTTTTGAATTGAACACCAGCTTTTTGGAAAAATAAATATTTCAGCATAGGCTGGTTTGAGCTCCAAAAACCAACTCAAGCTATATCCCCAACGCTGCAGTGCATTGTATTAGAAGCCCGGCGTGTAATTTGCTGAGGGGATAGAAATGGAGTTTGAGTATGTGACAAAGTGATGTAGAATTATCTAAGGTAACCCTTAGCAACGTGTAACAGGTCAATCGCTTTCACCAGACTGCCTACCAACGTTTTTCCAATTTTTTTTTTTTTTCATTTTCAAATAAAAAGATTTGTTGAGGCCTTTATTGAGATTGTTCGTGGGATGATTTCATCGTTAAGTGTTAAGTGAATTCTGTTTTCGCCAGCTCATCTCTTCACATTTGGAAACAGGGTCTAAATTCGGAATAAGGAGGGAATAAGAGAGCAATGCTTAGCTCAATTGAAGAATTTTTGCAATCTTCTACTGAAATCACACAGTAGAGCGCTATCAATGACAGTTAATGTAGTTTAGTAGGAGTTAACTTGCAGATGTCTGCCGACAGGAGCAGTTTTATACTTTCAATTCAGCGGGTTATTCAAATAATCACGATGTTATGTTAGAATCATCTTAAATGTCAAATGAAACTGTACAACTTCACTGAATTTTCAAAATTTTAAAGAAGACAAATAAATACAAAAAACCATCTCACTACCCTCCTACGGATATGTTCCTTTGCAAGTCTTTATCTATTTAGTGGTAAAATGGAAAAAGGACTCGGTAAACATGCTGGCGTATGAACGTATTCCAACTGACTGATTACATAAGACAACATTTGCTGCAATGCCAGCATACTTTACTGCTTTTCACTGCTTAAGACAGTGACAGTATTTTCACAGAAAATGTGGGCGTAAAATTATGGTAAAAGAAAGATTTTTTTCTCTTTCACTTGTTTGCAACAAAAAAAAAAACAACGACAGAATAAAATTAAAATAAAATATGCTGACAACTGCAACAACAATAATAATAACAACAAATAAATATTGATTGTATAGTTTTGATTTGTTTAAAAGAAAAATCAAATGGAAACAGATGTTTCAGCAACAAAAGCAAAACGAAAAAAACAAGCAGAAATAAAGTCTGAAACCAAATTGACAAGCCGTCATGCATATGCCAATACTGTACGTTATAACCAGTCATGAAATGTAAAAGCAAAATAGAAAAAATTATTGCAAAATGGATATATGGGTAGAAGAATATTAGGGAATCTGGAAATATTTTTCGGATTTTTCTTTTTAAATTTAGTAACTACAGTCACCTTCAAGGATGTTTTAGTAGCTGACATTTAAGTTAATTTCATTGGAGAAAGTTTTTAACACTTATCACAGAAATTTTTAGATGCTAATATCATTTGTGAGTCAATTTTTGATGCGTGCAGCACACTGTTCAGACCTGGTTCCACCATGAATACTTTTTCCAACTTCCGTTGTACAATTATGACCGGGCATTTCCCATGAGTCTTCTTTAAGTTGCTATAATGAATATATTTTTCATTACCGGCCAAGGTACGTTGCGTGAAATCTTTCATTTTTTACTGCCGTACCTTTCCGTACAATAGGTCAATTCGACCTCCGGGTACTGTGCTTGTCTCAATTGACAAGTACACGTCCTCTAACCTGCTGCCGTACCCGTTGATCAAAGTATAAAAAAATGATGCTTAAAATAACGCTTGTCTGCAAATCATAAGGAACCCTCGAGCCCTGCTTTTATACCCATACAGTCGATTTTAAATCTTACTGCTGTTGCAAGCTGTTCTAATTCGACATCTGCAAAGGTTTTTATTCTTTTGTCATGAAGATGGTCATGAAATGTATTAAGTGCCGATATTAACAGCGGCTCTTTGTTGCACTACCATTTCAAAGCGATTTTCTTGCCAGGTATATCAGACTTTCCTTTAAATGATTTTACAATTTTAAAACTACGGCGTCATAGCCGACCTACAGACGTGATCAATCTTGTGTATCATCACAATGGACACACTACCGGAAATATCGCTTCTGTTACCGAAAGAATCTGAATTTGTCTATTCCATAGATTTTTCAACTCAATATTACATATTTTTCATTTGCGTTTAAATCTCACGTTTCAAACTCACGCGTTAATTACAACCGGCTTACAATTGATGCTGTTTGGGCGCTAGAGCACGAGGCATTCAGTGCTGATTTTTCTCGTAAAACTTTCCGTTCACACTTTGTAGTTAGTTAAATGAACAAATTATCGCCCTTAGCGTTTGAAGAACACAGAGGTGATTGTGGAGAAGCTGTTAGTTACTTACTTAATTGGTCCTTAAAAACCTATAGTCAAGATAACAACCTAGCTTCTTACATCACTTATGTTGTGTGTATCAATTTAAACCGCAAATAGTGGAACCTACAGTTTAAAGTCGACTCCGGACGACTGACTTTCATCGAAATTTTAGATACTTTCAATGTTTTTCCCAGAAGACTATTGAGAGGAAATTGCCGAAAGATATTTTCATTTTGTTCGACGTGTCTAAGCTGTGGCCTCTCGTATAGTAAACCAATAGCCTGCCTATTAAACTACGGCAGGTTCATACGATACCATGCATAACCTAATTGGTCAATACAATCCTTCAGAAGCTTCTGTCACCGGTTATGTTGTGCGTGCTAATTTTATACGTAAATGGCGGGCCCTACAGTTTAAAATCGACTCCGAACGACAGATTTTTGAGAAACTTTTCATGGCTATTTTATTTACTCTCAGAATTTTTGTCAGATACATACATATCTGCTGAGAGGAAGTCACCAAAAAAATATTTTCTCATATTTCATTTTGTTGGAGATGTCTGACCTGGGGATTGAACCGTGGCCTTACGTCTAATAAGCTAACACACTAACTACTAGATTACGGCGGCTTCATTTAGTTGGTTTTATTCCATAGATAATTAAACCCACTTCAATCCAACACACTTTAGTCAAATCTTTTCAATAAGATTTCTGGTGTAAATTGTGCCTGTTCTTTTAATTTTTTTTTTTTTTTATTTATTGTTGCTTGAATTTTTCCCACAAAGTATTGAAAATGTCGCAAGATAAACTATCAATCAACCTGTCCGACAGTATAGAATGCTTTGAAAAGCTTCTTTCCAATTCTACCGATGATCTTGTATTGTTTACTCGTAATGTCATCTCATCAACTTAACCTCATTTTTTTCACCGTTTTTTCGAACGAATGTGTACTTATGATATACAGGTCTTGTTGTCAAATTCATGTACCGCCCTATTGTTAATATTTTGATATTTTGTTTATAATTTAAAATGGCCATTTGCCATCAAATTTTATAGGATTTTTTCATCTTTCACCAGCTGCCGATGCAGTTGCATTTGTAGCAATTTTTTTTGCACAAATCGTCATAAGCATCAAAATGTAATCAAGCTGAAACGATATTTTCCATCCTATTTTTTCTTCTATAGTTTTGATCACATCAACATTGAAGCAATAAAAACAGCAAAAATAAAATTAAAGATATTAAAAATAAACTTTTAAAAGCTTATGAAAAGAGAGAGAGAGAGAGAGAGAAAGAGAGCAGAACAGAAGAAGAAATTTAATTACTAATTTTATTTCGACAAATATGAGCAGCCGAATGCTTTAAACATCTAAAAATGCCTGTCGTCCGTCCATCACAACCAGTGTTTAATTTAAAATCAATATTTGCTGGCTTTATGAAGCATATTTTCTTACATAAAAAAATAAGAAAAAAAAAAACAAAAACCAAATCAACCAATGAACATCTACATCTACAATATAATTAATATTTTCAATTTTTTTTTGTTGTTTTTATAAAATTAAATAGAAAATTACAACAAAAACAATTTCAATTAAAATCATTTCATAAGTTTTGAGGGCAGCAATTAAATGTGTTGTTTTTTTATCGAGAAATATTTGAACTCAATTAAGTTTCAATGTGAATTTCATTTTTTCTTTTGTCTGTTTTTCTGATTTTTTGTTTATCAATAAAAGGATTTGTTTATTTATTTAATAATTCCGGGTGTATTATTTATAAATTCTAAAAAAAATATTTCGTTTTTAATTACAATAAACGAGTACAACCAATAAATCGATAATTAATCGTGTAAAAATTGCTGGCAAAGGCACAAATAAAAAAGAAAATTTTTTGGAAACTTAAAAATTGTACTTTAAATTTCCCTGATGGAATCTTCCAAAATAGAAAATGAATGGGATTTTATCGTAAACAGAAATTGAAAATGTATTCTCTATAAGAGAAATTGACAAGAGAATTAGTCGAGATATCAACCATTAACGCGGGCGTAAAATTTCTAAGATATTACTAAATATATGGCAGAGATGATGGAAACTTTTTTAAACCTTGTATGACATTATAATGACATCTCTAAATGTGCTCTTATTTCATCATTACCTTTGCCTACCTACATGGTTAAGCATGTAACCTATTAGCTGATAAGCTATCTAAGGTGTACGCTAAGCTAGACACCTCCAAAATCGTTTATGTGATTAATACTCCATTGTTTGATCTTTAACACACATATACACATATATAATTGGTTACTATAACCCTTCAGTCAGGACTATCACCTAGCTTCTCACAGCACTTATGTTGTGTACGTTGACTTTATCCACGAGTGATGGAACCCACAGTTTAAATTCGACTCCGAACAACAGATTTTTGTGAATCTTTTCCTGGCAATTTTATTTACTCTGATCGTTTTTGCCCGAAAACCACTGAGTTTTTGTAAGAAAACTGCTAAGAGCCAGTCATTAAATAAAGAATTATTAATATTTCATTTTGTTTGGAATTATCTGCTTCAAACCGTGGCTAATAAGCCAACTCACTACCTATTAGACTAACTAACTTAATTACGCATTGCGTTCTATAGCGTATACTAAATTAGTCGAAGCATATGTTTGTGTTAGTCGCCGTAGTCTAGTAGGTAGTGTGTTGGCTTATTAGACTGAAAGCCCGAGTTCAAACCCCAGGTCAGACAGACATCAAAACGAAAATATGAAAATATTTCTTCGGCGACTTCTTCTCAGCAGATTTCTGGCAAAAACTCTGAGAGTAAATAAAATTGCCATGAAAAGCTTCTCAAAAAAATCTGTCGTTCGGAGTCGACGTTAAACTGTAGGTCCCGCCACTCACGTATAAAATTAACGCACACAACATGAGTGGTGTGAGAAGCAAGGCTGTAATCCTGACTCAAGGGTTGTAATGGCCAATTATATATGTATGTATGTATATGTTTGTCTTATAACAAGACGCATTTAATTCCTTTGTAATCTTAAAAGAGAAATTTAGATCTTCAGCGCCACTTCTTTTACTTATTTTAGTTTTCAAAACACAGAAGCTAATCATTACTCATTGCACACAAAACAAAACGGACTCATCTCTGGAGGGTATAGACAACATTAAGCGGAAACAGTTCGCTTTTAACTACCGCGATAAGTGGACAGTCCATAATTGATGGTACTAATCTACTCTTTGCCAAGTGTATCTGATCTTCTCATGACATTCGTTACAGATATTGTGCACTCTGGTCTAAATAGATTAACTGGAAATAGAATGTCCTCTTAAAGATTACAGGTTCGAATTGGTTTCTGTTTTGGTCTGATGTATTCTTATTGGGTCTAAGGCCATGTTAATAGGGAATTATTAGTTTGTTGTTAGACTCCAATCTTACCTGTCTAAACATACTTACAAACATAATTGGTGATTACAACCCTTCAGCTAGAATTAGGAACTAATCTCTCACACCATTTATGTGTGAGAGAAAAATATTTCGTTTTGTTCGAGATGTCGGACCTGAGGTTTTAACCGTGGCCTCACGTCTAGTAAGCCAACATACTATTTACTAGACTGCAGTCCGACTGTCCTGTCTAAACAACCAAATCTAATACTCCGTATTGATGGGATCAGAAGTGTCTCATCTTCTAAAATTGGGTCAACGGTCACAAAATGCTCGGAATATGGAGTAATATTCAGCAACGACAGCAATCGCTCATAGGTTCCAAGACTAGTTAAAAGCTTTTTAGTGCTCAGGAAGGCATACTACTACTAAATATTTAAAATTGTCTATTTTTACGTCATACATCGAAAAGTGCCTTAAAATATGACTCAAAATTATTTTCAGTTTATATCGAGTGTACGAGTATTGAATTTATTTTTCATCATTTCACTTTCTACTGTAAATATTATTGAGTACAGTTCAACTGATTGTGTTTTGTTGTTAAACAAGAATAATAAATAGGCCACCAATATTGTTGTTACTCAGCATTAACGCTCGCCAAAAAAGGCTAAAGGCGCGAATAATTAACGCTTCATTTCACTAAATAAGGCACGGCAAATGCTGATATCTGAAACAGCCTAAGGCCATAAACAAAATTATTTTGTCAGGCAAATACACTTTGATATTGTAAATAAAAATATGTCTTAAATTATTGGGGATGGATAAGAAAGGGTTTGGTACTTTTTTTTTTTTTTCTTATTTCATACAAATCATAAATTTATAAATAACCGGATGGTAAAAGATTTGTAGTTATAATGGTTGGTGTGCCTTTTTATTTATTCTTAGAAATTCTACGGAAGCATTAAGAACAAAATTTCGAAATTTTTAAAAAGGTACCAAATATTTTTATTTATTAATATAGAAAAACATTTTTGGTACTTTTTTGGAAGTGTTTAATTATTCATTAATTGTAATACAATTCAAAAAATGTATTCTAATTATTATGAGTAGCTATGACTGTTAAGTTCCTCTGAGCTACGGCAATACGGACTGGGACGAGAGCTATTTAACATGGAAATAACTCCGAATAGGATACTACTATACATTCAGATAACCAGGAGGGTGTCAAAACACTAGATCCCGATGTAATGAAACCCAAAACGATGTATGTATACATCATGGGTCAGGATTACGACCACTTAAGTTGTTTGTGTTAATCTTATACATGAATTGCGGGACCTACAGTTTAAATTCGAGTCCTAACGACAGAGTTTTTGAGAAACTTTTCGTTGCAATTTTATTTACTCTCAGAATTTTGCCAGAAATCTGCTGAGAGAAAGTTGCCGAAGAAATATTTTTTCATACTTCGTTTTGTTGGAGATGTCCGACCTGAAATAGAAAGAAAGAAAGAAATAGTTGAACGGTATGATGTGAAGGGGTTGAACTGGCAAGACGTGCCACAACCATTGAACTCTTCAATTAATTCTCTACTTTGGAAATACTTTTAAAGACCTGCAAACTTAGAATGGAGAATGCAGTTATGGATTCCATCAACGCCGGATGGGCGGCCACAAATAGGGGTAAAACGGTGCAAAAAATCCGGCCAAAGCAGAATATATGGCACAAGAAAACTCAGTTAAAACTTCAAAGTAACAAGTTCAGTACGGTTGTTTACTCATGCAAAATACTTTGTTCTTGGGTAACTTCTTAAATAACTTCCGCAGAAGCTGTAGAGATGAGAAAGAGAGGAGAAAACTGTTGTTTACCTATTGGGTACATGGCCAGAACTATGTTGGAGGAGGAAAAGGCACCTTGTTATCAACTATATAGATGATCGAAACGAACTGTTTGGCATGGAAATTATCAGTCTAAGTTTCTTCATCATCAGATGCTCTGAACGTTTGCAAGACTGTAGAACTATGTATCTGTCCAATCTAGAAGTCGCTGTAGTCTAATAGGTAATGGTTGTCTAGATGAGAGCAAATAGCTCAAAACCATAACTCAGTCATCTCGAACAAAACGAAATATAAAAAAAATATATCTTTTTAGGTAACTTCCTGTCAGCAGTTGCCATGAAAAATTTCACAAATCTGTTCGAAGTCGAATAAGTCATGAATAAAATGTGAGAAGTTAGATTGTAATCCTGGCTAAAGTATAGTATAATCGATTTGAGTCTGTAGTGGGTATAGAACACACGAACCTTACATTGATACACTAGCAATCGACTCATTAGACTACCAGTGTGCTCTCTCTTCTTTAACTAAGGAGTGCGCACAAAAAAATGGGCCTACTTTTAAGCTTATAACTTTTATCATAATTGAAAAAAATGAATACCGTTACATTGTTTTTGTTAGTCATCTGTTTCAAAATCCACGTGCTAAATCTCATTGCAATAGCAAAATTCGTTTTTTGAAAATGGGCACCCAACAAGAATGTCGTAAAAAAATAATTGAAATTTTCAATGAAAAACCGCGCCGGTTACAAAAAACGATTGCTAGGCTCGCAGGAGTTAACCAAAAAACAGTTTCTAAGGTAAGAATAAAACAATTTAAGAAGTCAGTAGTATGTTTATGGGGTTTCTCGACCACTTTTTCCATACAAAATTTGGTGCATGCCTACGCTACAGTCGGTCATATTAGCTTGTTGATAGGTTTGTAACATGTAATGTATTTGACAGTTTGTTTTCTATACAAGATGTACACCTGCATGATAGTTTTAAGGGTTAGTTGGTTGTGTAGTTGTTTTTACTTGTATTGCTTTTCGAATGATTAGACGGACAGAATGAGTGCGTTCACATTTCCTTATGGTATAGGGTACTGTAAATTCATGTTGCCGACTTATACAATGTTATGCTTTTGTTTATTCTTATTTTATTTACTTGTGTAATTTAATGTTGAAGAAATAGAAATATAGTTGTACGTGTTGTTGTTGTTGTATTTTTATGTTAGAAGGATCTTTAATTTTAAACTGATAAGAAAGGGTATGTTAGTTGTGTGATTGTTTTTATTTTTTGTGTGATTTAATGTTGAAGAAATAGAAAAGGTATGTTCACTTGCATGATCGTTTTTCTTTTTGGGATAATAAATTCTTAGCACGTGTTGATCATGGTCAATTGTTGAAGAAATAGAAATATAGTTATACGTGTTGTTGTTGTGTTAGAAGGATAGGGTAGGTTGGATGTGTGATTGTTTTTTTATTTTTTGTATGATTTAATGTTGGAGAAACAGAAAAGGAATCATGCCTACTTTTTTATATATAAATTTGGGATCATACCTGCTTTTTTATGTACCTTTTATTTGTATTACTTTGCAAAAGAATGATTGCACGGACAGAATGAGTGTGTGTAAAAACTCATGTTGTCGCGTGTGCAATGTTATGCTTTTGTTTATTTATTTTTTTTTTTTTTTGTAAGATTTAATATTGAAGAAATAGAAATAGAGTTGTACATGTTGTGCTTGTCTCATAACACATAATTAGATTTTAATATTCCTAAATAGAAATATAGTTGTACCTGTTGTTGTACTGTTAGGATTTTTAATTTTTAAGTGATAAGAAAGGGATGTATACCTAGGTCGTCGTTTTTTTTTATTAGTGTAATATCTGTTTTTTAAATACCTTTTACTCTCCGTTACTTCTAAAATGTATTACCCCTTTACCTACATTCCAGAGTATAAATTGTCTAGTTTTAAGGATTTAAAAATCATTTTTGTGCTAGAAATTGATAGCGAGTTGTGTTTTCAAATTTAAAAATTAAAACAAAAGAGAAAAAATGTCTTGCGTGAATAATATTTGTTTATGCCACCTTAAACTGACATCAGAAAACGATTTATGGCTGGATGAGGAGTTTCATGAGGAACTCTTTAGAACCCAAAATAATTTCATTCAAACCAAAGCAATGAAATGCTTCAAACCATTGATTGAAGAATTGTTGTTGAGGTATGTGTTACCAGATGGTAACTTCCACTTCCAATGGAAAGGTAACATCATCACTATTTACGAGGATGATGACGAGGACGGTCTCGCTTGGGGAAGCATTCATCTGGGGGAAGATAACGTAACATTCAATGGAAAGAAATTCTATATTTTGTTTACGGATTATCCGGAATTATGATGAATAAATAAAATATATTCAATTATACAAAATAACAAAATCTGAAATAAAACATGCATACCTAAGAAAAAAAATCTAATAAAAAACCTAATTTGTTTTAATTATTCTCTTTATTATAGCAATGAGGTGGTTGTTTTTAAAAATAAGACTTCAGATGTGGTTAAGATTTTTCTTCATTTATTATACAATTTCTTCGTTTGCATTTATTGTAGATTACAATTTATTGAAAACACAATTTTTACATTTAGTAAGATTATAAAAATTAATTATATTTTTAGCTTCATTTTCAGCTTGATATAGTCTATGTTTATAAAATATACAGGGGCAGGTGTCAGGACCGCATGTGCTGTTTTCGTTCGACCATACGCAATCCTCGAAATGTTCACCATACCTATTTTTTATTCTTTTCAGGTTGTCTACATACTCCAGTTGTGTTTGTATGTTGATGAGTTTCGTTTTATCTGCATCAGAAATCATGTGCGAGAATAATTTTAAAAAGTTGTATATTTCCTTTAAAATCATTGTATGTTAATCTACTACTACTGCATGCTCATGTGTAGAGTTTGCTAACAACCTTTTATGTTGATGGTTTTAATATTTATATGATTTGAAGATCGCTCGTAAAGATAACCTCTCCCGTTTTGGAGTTATTTATTTCAGCAATGGTATCTATATCCCTCTTGTGTTCAGGATCGTACTGAAAACAGTAGATGTTAAGTTTTTTATATATATTTTAACTTCTTCTATTATTTAAACACCCCTAAAATGTTTGAGATGTTTTCCATATTTTTTCAAATCCAAATCTGTTAGCGGGCGATTGGGTAGGTTATCTAGTAGTTTTTGGAGCTGGACTATAGTAGAGACCATATCCAGTTTTATATGGTTTGAGATATAATCCTTTACCCATTGCAATTGATTCCATATATCTATTGTGACGGTTAGCTTCCGCCAATTGTTCTTTTCCATTTCTGATAGCATTTACTGCTTTGACAATAGCGGATCCTCCACTTGCTAAACCACCAAGCGCTGACAATGCTGTTAGTACAGGAATAAGTGGAAGAAATCCTCCAATTTTCGGTACAGGTATAACTCTTGGTATTATAATGTTTGCTCGCTTTTTCCCTTTAAAATTTGAATGAATAGTCTTTTGAGCTATTTTAACAGCATCATTTATATCAAGGGGTTTCTGTTCTTTCAATTGTTTTAAAGTTTTTCTCACAGTAGCTGTGAATAATTTCTTATTACATTTATTCATTTTTCCTTTTATCCTTCTTTTTGTATTCTTTGTTTTCTTATGCCTCTGCTCCTTCAAACCTAATCCAAATTTCACTTTAGCTTTCATAGCGTTTGTCACAAACCATGCGTTAGCACGTTCTTTAATATCACTATCTTTAGATTTAACTCGTTTCCAGGCCTTTTCAGCTAATATTTGATCTGCTTGATGTCTTGTGTCTATATCTTTTGATTGTGAGTATGCAATGTCGTGTTCTTTACAAGCTGCGTCTAATAAATTTATACCCTTATCTCCTCTTGCTAAACGTTTTTCAAGTTTTGTACCAGGTCCGCAAAACTGATAACCAGGCAGATGTAATTCAACAGGTAATTTATTTATTAAGTTGTTTACAAATCCTCTTCCCATCTTACACTGACTGGGTTTTTGTTTTGACTGTAGATTAAAACAGTTTCTTTTTTTTCGTTACTTTTATACCTCTTCGCAAAAATAACTGAAATCAAGATGATTTCCTATATATGCACCAAATTTATACGATCACTGTTTCAGTATGTTAATTTTTTTGATATGATATCTGCTTTATATGTGTTCACGATCTACCTGCTATCTGCTTACGATCTGCTTTAAACCTGATATAGATCTACTTTATACCTTAAAAACAAAAATTGTTTTTGTTTGTTGGATTTTGTTAGTGCGATATATTTTCGTCGTGTGTGGTTTTGGCTATTTTATTTTTATTTTTTTGTCATTGTCATTTTTTTGATAAACATTTTCTACCTCAATGTTTAAATTATTTATTTGATCAGCTAGATAATCATATGTATATTTGTGCTATATATTTTTTCTTTTTTTTTTACTTTTTTTTGTTTTTATAATTATGTCTATAAAAACTCTATCCAAATTTATTAATATAAGACATCTCTTTCACTCTTCTAATAAATTATGTTAGACTCTTTAAGTTCTTCGATAATAGAAATTATTTCGTTTTGATGATTGCTGTGACCAGCACCTTCCGATGAAAGAAGTAAACATAGTCTGTCAACTAGTTCATTAGGATCATCCCAATGTATATACTTTGATTTCCGATTATCTAGAGATTTTAGCATTAAACCGCTGCCTTTTGTTGAAATTTTTGTTGTTGTTTTGAATAAATGTTTAATTATTCGTCTGTATTTGAATGCTCGTGTTCCTTTCACTTGTTCATTACGCTCATAGCGACGTTTATGTGCATTAGTATGAATTAAAATCTCTTTATATTTTTTCAAATCATTTTTAGTATAATGGAGAGGTTTTGCATGAAATACTAGTTGAAATAATCCAGGTGTCATTTTCAATTTCATATTTCCTATCTGCATAGTATTATCACCATTAAATATTAATTTTTCCTTGCCATATCTCCAACTTCCGTCTGCATCTTGATTAAAGCCATAAATTTTATCCAATTGCTTATTACCAATAAGTAATTGAATATTTTCAAATAATGGAGAGTTTTTCGTCGGCTTTAAACTTTGTTTTCTTTTCAAGTTTTTGATACATGTACTTGATACAGGTCTATTATGACCATAGTTTTCTTCATCATCATTGTCATCAGTTGACATATTCTCATATTGAAAATCGTTATTATCACCATTTGCGTCATAATAATCACCGTCATCATCAATAGTGCTGTCTATATCCTTATGCTTATGTTCAAGTTTTCCTATGTTTTCATTATCACCATTTACGTCATCATTATAATCGTCGCCATCAAAAGTGTTGTCTATATACATATCCTTATGTTTATCTTCAAATTTTTCGATGATTTCATTATCATCATTTACATCATTATAATCATCGTCATCATCAATAGTGTTGTCTATATACATATCCTTATGTTTATCTTTAAGTTTTCTGATGATTTTTTTAAGTGGTTTTGTTATTGGTTGGAAGGTATCTTCTAATAAATTAACTCTATCTATTTGATTCAGTTTAATATTTTTAAACTTTTCCTTCAGAACAGCTCTTGTTTTTACAAGATCTTCTAACATTTTATTATCATCATTTTTAGACATTATAATCATTTTTTTTTTTCTGGTTATGATCTGTCTGCTATCTGGTTATGATCTGCTTGCTATCAGTTCACGATCTGCTTTGTATCTGCTAACGATCTGCTTTGTATCTGGTTACGATCTGCTTTGTATCTGGTTATGATCTGCCTGCTATCTGGTTATGATCTGCCTGCTATCTGCTTACGAACTGCTTGTTATCTGCTCACGATCTGCTTTATATGTGCTTACGATCTGATTTATACTTGATCACGATTTGCTTGATGTCTTGGGCCTATATCTTCTTCCAATCTTACACTGATTTAGTTTTTTGTTTTAACTGTAGTTTATAACCATTTTTTTTTTTTGTTACTTTCATACCTCTTCGTATGAAACACTGAAGCAGTGCTATTACAGCTAGTATAGCTGGCTAGTACAGCTGGTATAGCTGGCTGGTACAGCTGGTATAGCTGGCTGGTACAGTTGGTATAGCTGGCTAGTACAGCTGGTATAGCTGGCTGGTACAGCTAGTATAGCTGGCTGTTACAGCTGGTATAGCTGGCTGGTACAGCTGGTATAGCTGGCTGGTACAGCTAGTATAGCTGGCTAGTACAGCTAGTATAGCCATACCAGCTGTACCAGCTAGTATAGCCATACCAGCTGTACCAGCTAGTATAGCCATACCAGCTGTACCAGCCAGCTATACCAGCTGTACTAGCCAGCTATACTAGCTGTACCAGCCAGCTATACCAGCTGTACTAGCCAGCTATACTAGCTGTACCAGCCAGCTATACCAGCTGTACTAGCCAGCTATACCAGCTGTACCAGCCAGCTATACTAGCTGTACCAGCCAGCTATACCAGCTGTACTAGCCAGCTATACCAGCTGTACCAGCCAGCTATACCAGCTGTACTAGCCAGCTATACTAGCTGTAATAGCACTGCTTCAGTGTTTCATACGAAGAGGTATGAAAGTAACAAAAAAAAAAATGGTTATAAACTACAGTTAAAACAAAAAACTAAATCAGTGTAAGATTGGAAGAAGATATAGGCCCAAGACATCAAGCAAATCGTGATCAAGTATAAATCAGATCGTAAGCACATATAAAGCAGATCGTGAGCAGATAACAAGCAGTTCGTAAGCAGATAGCAGGCAGATCATAACCAGATAGCAGGCAGATCATAACCAGATACAAAGCAGATCGTAACCAGATACAAAGCAGATCGTTAGCAGATACAAAGCAGATCGTGAACTGATAGCAAGCAGATCATAACCAGATAGCAGACAGATCATAACCAGAAAAAAAAAAATGATTATAATGTCTAAAAATGATGATAATAAAATGTTAGAAGATCTTGTAAAAACAAGAGCTGTTCTGAAGGAAAAGTTTAAAAATATTAAACTGAATCAAATAGATAGAGTTAATTTATTAGAAGATACCTTCCAACCAATAACAAAACCACTTAAAAAAATCATCAGAAAACTTAAAGATAAACATAAGGATATGTATATAGACAACACTATTGATGATGACGATGATTATAATGATGTAAATGATGATAATGAAATCATCGGAAAATTTGAAGATAAACATAAGGATATGTATATAGACAACACTTTTGATGGCGACGATGATAATTATGACGTAAATGGTGATAATGAAAACATAGGAAAACTTGAACATAAGCATAAGGATATAGACAGCACTATTGATGATGACGGTGATTATTATGACGCAAATGGTGATAATAACGATTTTCAATATGAGAATATGTCAACTGATGACAATGATGATGAAGAAAACTATGGTCATAATAGACCTGTATCAAGTACATGTATCAAAAACTTGAAAAGAAAACAAAGTTTAAAGCCGACGAAAAACTCTCCATTATTTGAAAATATTCAATTACTTATTGGTAATAAGCAATTGGATAAAATTTATGGCTTTAATCAAGATGCAGACGGAAGTTGGAGATATGGCAAGGAAAAATTAATATTTAATGGTGATAATACTATGCAGATAGGAAATATGAAATTGAAAATGACACCTGGATTATTTCAACTAGTATTTCATGCAAAACCTCTCCATTATACTAAAAATGATTTGAAAAAATATAAAGAGATTTTAATTCATACTAATGCACATAAACGTCGCTATGAGCGTAATGAACAAGTGAAAGGAACACGAGCATTCAAATACAGACGAATAATTAAACATTTATTCAAAACAACAACAAAAATTTCAACAAAAGGCAGCGGTTTAATGCTAAAATCTCTAGATAATCGGAAATCAAAGTATATACATTGGGATGATCCTAATGAACTAGTTGACAGACTATGTTTACTTCTTTCATCGGAAGGTGCTGGTCACAGCAATCATCAAAACGAAATAATTTCTATTATCGAAGAACTTAAAGAGTCTAACATAATTTATTAGAAGAGTGAAAGAGATGTCTTATATTAATAAATTTGGATAGAGTTTTTATAGACATAATTATAAAAACAAAAAAAGTAAAAAAAAAAAGAAAAAATATATAGCACAAATATACATATGATTATCTAGCTGATCAAATAAATAATTTAAACATTGAGGTAGAAAATGTTTATCAAAAAAATGACAATGACAAAAAAATAAAAATAAAATAGCCAAAACCACACACGACGAAAATATATCGCACTAACAAAATCCAACAAACAAAAACAATTTTTGTTTTTAAGGTATAAAGTAGATCTATATCAGGTTTAAAGCAGATCGTAAGCAGATAGCAGGTAGATCGTGAACACATATAAAGCAGATATCATATCAAAAAAATTAACATACTGAAACAGTGATCGTATAAATTTGGTGCATATATAGGAAATCATCTTGATTTCAGTTATTTTTGCGAAGAGGTATAAAAGTAACGAAAAAAAAGAAACTGTTTTAATCTACAGTCAAAACAAAAACCCAGTCAGTGTAAGATGGGAAGAGGATTTGTAAACAACTTAATAAATAAATTACCTGTTGAATTACATCTGCCTGGTTATCAGTTTTGCGGACCTGGTACAAAACTTGAAAAACGTTTAGCAAGAGGAGATAAGGGTATAAATTTATTAGACGCAGCTTGTAAAGAACACGACATTGCATACTCACAATCAAAAGATATAGACACAAGACATCAAGCAGATCAAATATTAGCTGAAAAGGCCTGGAAACGAGTTAAATCTAAAGATAGTGATATTAAAGAACGTGCTAACGCATGGTTTGTGACAAACGCTATGAAAGCTAAAGTGAAATTTGGATTAGGTTTGAAGGAGCAGAGGCATAAGAAAACAAAGAATACAAAAAGAAGGATAAAAGGAAAAATGAATAAATGTAATAAGAAATTATTCACAGCTACTGTGAGAAAAACTTTAAAACAATTGAAAGAACAGAAACCCCTTGATATAAATGATGCTGTTAAAATAGCTCAAAAGACTATTCATACAAATTTTAAAGGGAAAAAGCGAGCAAACATTATAATACCAAGAGTTATACCTGTACCGAAAATTGGAGGATTTCTTCCACTTATTCCTGTACTAACAGCATTGTCAGCGCTTGGTGGTTTAGCAAGTGGAGGATCCGCTATTGTCAAAGCAGTAAATGCTATCAGAAATGGAAAAGAACAATTGGCGGAAGCTAACCGTCACAATAGATATATGGAATCAATTGCAATGGGTAAAGGATTATATCTCAAACCATATAAAACTGGATATGGTCTCTACTATAGTCCAGCTCCAAAAACTACTAGATAACCTACCCAATCGCCCGCTAACAGATTTGGATTTGAAAAAATATGGAAAACATCTCAAACATTTTAGGGGTGTTTAAATAATAGAAGAAGTTAAAATATATATAAAAAACTTAACATCTACTGTTTTCAGTACGATCCTGAACACAAGAGGGATATAGATACCATTGCTGAAATAAATAACTCCAAAACGGGAGAGGTTATCTTTACGAGCGATCTTCAAATCATATAAATATTAAAACCATCAACATAAAAGGTTGTTAGCAAACTCTACACATGAGCATGCAGTAGTAGTAGATTAACATACAATGATTTTAAAGGAAATATACAACTTTTTAAAATTATTCTCGCACATGATTTCTGATGCAGATAAAACGAAACTCATCAACATACAAACACAACTGGAGTATGTAGACAACCTGAAAAGAATAAAAAATAGGTATGGTGAACATTTCGAGGATTGCGTATGGTCGAACGAAAACAGCACATGCGGTCCTGACACCTGCCCCTGTATATTTTATAAACATAGACTATATCAAGCTGAAAATGAAGCTAAAAATATAATTAATTTTTATAATCTTACTAAATGTAAAAATTGTGTTTTCAATAAATTGTAATCTACAATAAATGCAAACGAAGAAATTGTATAATAAATGAAGAAAAATCTTAACCACATCTGAAGTCTTATTTTTAAAAACAACCACCTCATTGCTATAATAAAGAGAATAATTAAAACAAATTAGGTTTTTTATTAGATTTTTTTTCTTAGGTATGCATGTTTTATTTCAGATTTTGTTATTTTGTATAATTGAATATATTTTATTTATTCATCATAATTCCGGATAATCCGTAAACAAAATATAGAATTTCTTTCCATTGAATGTTACGTTATCTTCCCCCAGATGAATGCTTCCCCAAGCGAGACCGTCCTCGTCATCATCCTCGTAAATAGTGATGATGTTACCTTTCCATTGGAAGTGGAAGTTACCATCTGGTAACACATACCTCAACAACAATTCTTCAATCAATGGTTTGAAGCATTTCATTGCTTTGGTTTGAATGAAATTATTTTGGGTTCTAAAGAGTTCCTCATGAAACTCCTCATCCAGCCATAAATCGTTTTCTGATGTCAGTTTAAGGTGGCATAAACAAATATTATTCACGCAAGACATTTTTTCTCTTTTGTTTTAATTTTTAAATTTGAAAACACAACTCGCTATCAATTTCTAGCACAAAAATGATTTTTAAATCCTTAAAACTAGACAATTTATACTCTGGAATGTAGGTAAAGGGGTAATACATTTTAGAAGTAACGGAGAGTAAAAGGTATTTAAAAAACAGATATTACACTAATAAAAAAAAACGACGACCTAGGTATACATCCCTTTCTTATCACTTAAAAATTAAAAATCCTAACAGTACAACAACAGGTACAACTATATTTCTATTTAGGAATATTAAAATCTAATTATGTGTTATGAGACAAGCACAACATGTACAACTCTATTTCTATTTCTTCAATATTAAATCTTACAAAAAAAAAAAAAAAATAAATAAACAAAAGCATAACATTGCACACGCGACAACATGAGTTTTTACACACACTCATTCTGTCCGTGCAATCATTCTTTTGCAAAGTAATACAAATAAAAGGTACATAAAAAAAGCAGGTATGATCCCAAATTTATATATAAAAAAGTAGGCATGATTCCTTTTCTGTTTCTCCAACATTAAATCATACAAAAAATAAAAAAACAATCACACATCCAACCTACCCTATCCTTCTAACACAACAACAACACGTATAACTATATTTCTATTTCTTCAACAATTGACCATGATCAACACGTGCTAAGAATTTATTATCCCAAAAAGAAAAACGATCATGCAAGTGAACATACCTTTTCTATTTCTTCAACATTAAATCACACAAAAAATAAAAACAATCACACAACTAACATACCCTTTCTTATCAGTTTAAAATTAAAGATCCTTCTAACATAAAAATACAACAACAACAACACGTACAACTATATTTCTATTTCTTCAACATTAAATTACACAAGTAAATAAAATAAGAATAAACAAAAGCATAACATTGTATAAGTCGGCAACATGAATTTACAGTACCCTATACCATAAGGAAATGTGAACGCACTCATTCTGTCCGTCTAATCATTCGAAAAGCAATACAAGTAAAAACAACTACACAACCAACTAACCCTTAAAACTATCATGCAGGTGTACATCTTGTATAGAAAACAAACTGTCAAATACATTACATGTTACAAACCTATCAACAAGCTAATATGACCG
Organism: Sarcophaga caerulescens; assembly: GCA_927399465.1. Classification (NCBI taxonomy): domain Eukaryota; kingdom Metazoa; phylum Arthropoda; class Insecta; order Diptera; family Sarcophagidae; genus Sarcophaga; species Sarcophaga caerulescens. Next base: position 56,982,002 of record OV656872.1, on the reverse strand, counting down.
ACTGTAGCGTAGGCATGCACCAAATTTTGTATGGAAAAAGTGGTCGAGAAACCCCATAAACATACTACTGAAGTCTTTAAATATTGAGAGAAAGCGTGGAAGTGGAAGAAAAAAGGATTTGCCGACCAAAACAAAGCAAGTAAAATTATACGTATTTTTCAAAAAACACCCTAATATGTCTGGAAGAAAAGTGGCTCAAAAAATTGGATGCTTTGTCAGAAAAAAATTTTATACACAAAAGAATTCAAATATTATTTACTTTAATTGAAATATTAAACGAAAAAAATCCGCCACTTAGTTTTATTTCTATAACGAAAAGTGTAAGTCCAGTCCAGTCCAAAGTATAAAAAGCTTATATGGGGCAACTTAGGTTTGGGTTTAGTTTAAATGGAGTCAAGGACTATATACCTTCTTTCTTATACTTCAAATCTTTTGAAAATTCAAAGGACATCGATAAAGGTATATTCAAAAGAGTACTTTTTACAGGTACTTTACAAAAAAATTTAGTGCCTTTTTAGTACCAAAATGTAACATAAATATTTTGTAATATAATTTTCCAAAAAAAGGACTTTTTACATTTCGTTTAACAGTAAAACTAATATTTTAAGTAATTTCATATTTGAACAAATAACCTCTTGTATTACTGAATTAATTTGAATACATTTAAATGATTTGTTTGTAATTACAAACACACACATACATACATACATCCAAAATGTAATATAAATGTTTAATTTAATTAAAAGTGTAAATGAGTGCGTATGTTTTTAATTATTATTATTTTTGTTTTTTTCTATTGAATTTTAATTGCCACTTCATTTTTATGCCTGACTGCCATTGAAAAACAATTTATATCGCCGGAAAGTAAACAAAATGAAAGGGGCAAATGCAATAAAAATAAATATTAAAAATATGGGAAAAAAATAAATAAATTTATTAAGACAGAAAAAAATTCACTGACTGTTAGCAGTTGTCATCGATGGGAAAGTAGTAATACCAATTATTGAGCTCTAAGAAAATTTGGTTGCTTGATTGTGAGGGAACCGCAGCAGCTCAGCTAATTGTGTTTGGTACCTTGAACTGCGAGCATTGGCTGATTGCTACCGAAATCTATCTTCGATAAATTAGTCAACAAACTTCTATTCCATTTTCCCAATAATATACACACAATGCTTTCTACTTTTCCAATAACTTAAAGAAAAAATGTGCTTAATCTGAAAAGCTAATAAACATTGTATGGTTTTTTATATGTTTATGGTTCCAGTCTAAAAAGATATACGACACCAGTCTACCGTAAGTTATTAGGTAGTGCCTAGAGTTTTCACATCTTTTGCAACTGAGCAAACATTCTTTCTTATATACCTTAAAAACTGGAGCATCATTTCCCATTTAAAAAACGTGCTAAATTTTGATTTTTCTAAGCTTTTGTGGTTATTTCCACATTCATGCCTTTATGAGGACCGCACAGCCTACGATACATATTAATTTAGACATAAACATTATCAAGTTGTATGGAACCAACTGTTCTACCTGGTCTTCACTATTAAAGTCGCCAAGACATTGTAAGAAGCTTCATTATCAGGCGATTTGTAGCGCACTCCAATGATCGATAAAGTCGCCATAGTCTAGTAGGTAGTGTGTTGACTTATTAAACGTGAGGCCACGGTCCAAACGCCAGGTCAGACAATCTCCAAGTAAAACGAAATATGAAACAATATTTCTTCGGCGACTTCCTCTCAGCAGATTTGTGGCGAAAACTTTGAGAGCAAAAAAAATTGCAATAAAAAGTTTATCAAAAAGAATTACCACACACAACATAAGTAGTGTGAAAAACTCATAATCATAATCCTGACCGAAGGGTTGTAATGACCAATTATGTAAGTAAGTAGGTAAGTTCAATGGCCGATCCGCGGTTAATCGGCCACAGTACATTTTTCCCGACAGCCCAATAAAGTAAACATTACACATTGGTTTTATTCAACTGGACTAGTCTAGGCAACTAGCAACACACATGACAATGGCCAAATTAAAGGTTGACGCCAGTAATCCCCCCAAGTTTATATCGGGTCCGCCATCTAACGTTTTTTTTTTCAGCTAGTGCTTATTTCGTGAATGGTAACACTTAGCTCATGTCTGATTTGACAGATAATTAGTTTTATCCTTCCGCTGAACGAATATGGTTTTTCCAATGCGTTTTCGCTTCGCTAAGTGGGCATGCCATCGACTTACAGAAGATGACGATTTTGGCAAAAAAAATCATCTTTTCAGATGAAGCTCATTTTGATCTTGGCGGGTATGTAAATAAGTAAAATTGTCGCATTTGAGGCACGGAAAACCCGCACGCATACATTGAAAAGCCGACGCACCCAAAACGAGTCACTGTTTGGTGCGGATTTTGATCCAGAGGCATAATTGGGCCATTTTTCTTCGAAAATGAGCAAGGAGTGGCCGTAACAATCAATGGCGATCATTATCGGGCCATGTTGAATGAATTTTTGTTCACAAAAATTGAAGAGGAGGATATTGGCAACATTTGGTTTCAACAGGACGGCGCTAAGTGCCACACAGCCGAAGCTACACTCGATGTTTTGCGCCCTGTTTTTGAAGATCGCATTATCAGCAGCAGAGCTGATGTCGTTTGGCCACCTCGGAGCTGCGATTTGACACCGTTGGACTATTATTTGTGGGGTGCCGTCAAAGATAAGTGTTACGCCGACAAGCCAGAGACAATTGACGCTTTAAAGGACAATTTTCGTGAAGCCATTGGTGAAATACAGCTGCACACAATCGATAATGTGCTTAAAAATTGGACCGATCGTGTAGGCTACTGCATGGCCAGCCGAGGCAGCCATTTGAATGAAATTATTTTCCATTATTAACCGGAAGGATTGTACTTTCAAATAAAAAAAGAAATTTGAGAAAATATTCAGTAGTTTTTTTTAAAGCATTTTCAAAAAAAAAGTTATTTGGCGGACCCTTTAGTTAACATTGTGTAACTAGAACAGATTCAGTCTTCTTTGCTATCTGGGAAGCATCACATCCATAAAAAGGTGAAATTAGACTTCTGTAGCATAACGAAAGGTATAAAATCACTCCCAAAATGTATCTTAAGAATAATCTTCGATTTTTTTCCTTGCATCAATTATGTTGTGAGTCTTTAAATTTATGCTGCAAATGATGTAAACTATCACCATATATTGATCAATCGTTATCATTGATTGAGGGGGACCACAAGAAAAAAAGAGAAGAAGAGAACTGGATTAGTCGTGCTTTAAAGCGATCTGCGACTTTTATTGTATATCTTAGATGAAAAAAGTTTTGAACAGTCACAGTAACAGAAGACTACATTGGCGGAACTGGTAGCACAAGATAGATCAAAAGAAAGAATATGTTTACAGCGCTATGGTCAAACGTGTAGCCATAGCAATAAGTACATACACGATTTAATATTATTTATACACAAAAACATTTTAATTTTATTATTTTTTCCGTTTTATTTTCAATCAATTCTAATTACTCAAATGCTGCTGTTCTTCGCCATTAAGTATTTAAGAGATTTTTGTATTATCGCAGAATGGAAAAACATGTTCCCTTTTTTTTACTAAAAATCAATACCACGTTATAATTACTTAACAGTAAATTATTTCTGCTCCATTTTCTCCTTTCCTTCAAAATCTGTGTTTTTTTTTCTTCTATTTTTCTCCGCTTTACCTTTAAAACCGGGCGTTAAATTAATTTTTTCTTGTATTCTTTGATGATTTCCCACAATTCTTATTGCTAGATTCAAGCACACAACAGGATATTAAAATGTGAGAAACTTCTACAGTCTGTCTGAGCATCTGTCAGGCATCAATTATTGAGAGAAATATTGATTGTATTTGAAATCTAAATTTAGTTTTGCTTTACGACTGGGAACAGTTTTTTATTTGTGGCACTTTATGATATCCTGGGGAGATATAAAATGCCAAAATACTATAAAACATGAAATTATTCTTTTTCGATTTTGTTTTTTCTTGTGCAATTGCTTTGTTTTACGTGTAACATCAGATACACTGCAGAGTATACAAATTCCTGATTGTATTATAGTATAACTAAACGCAGTAGGAGAGCAACGATACTCTTACTGCCAACATTTCAAGCGTTGACGATGTAAGATTTGATAAAATCTTAACATATAATAAGTAATTTAAATACAGTAAATGTGAAAATGAGAATGAAATATTTATTTGGAACAACAGATGAGTGCCTGTCATTTACTGTTTAATGACTATTATATGGAAAGGTTGCCTGTGGCTACGTTGTAGGTGGTTCAGTCGTAAACTTTACTTTTTCCCTAGTTTTTCCTGCAATTCGACTACATAGGATAGCAACATTTTGCTGTTCCATTTTGGGCACAAAAGAGACAGTAATCTTCGCACAGGACCTTGTTTCAATGACTATAACATTGTGAATTTCATCGTTTTTGAGGAAGTACGATCCAATGATGTTGCCAGCCCACAAACTTTATTCCAAAGTGAATTTCTCAGAGTACATTGGCAGCTCTTGACCACTTTTAGCTGGCCGAATTTGTCAAATTTGTTTATTGATTTATATACCCATTGAGCCAATCGTTTGTTACCCTCTGGTGAAATACCACATGTCACGAATCTTTTCTATACTGCGAAAATCATTCATTCCAAAGTTCAGTAATAGGGAAGAAAAATTGGAATGTTAAACCAAATTTTTAGCACAGACACTTTTGGCATTAAAACCGCAAATTTACTATTAACAGACTAAAATTTTACATTAACAGGCTAAAACAGCGTGGACTACCCTGATCCTCTAAAGAAACTTTAAATTGTAGTAGAGTTTAAATGAGATCGCACGTCAAGACGAGCGGTGTATTAGTCAACCAAAAGAGATGTCCACACCAGAAGTAGTTAAACGAATCCACATTGTAGTATTGGATGATGGTCATTATCGGAAATGATAGACACTTTAATGCTTTACATCGCCTAATTAACCTTATTGAAGAGTAAGTAAGACATGCGCCCGACAGTTGCCATCTTTACATACATACATAATTGGTCATTACAAGCCTTCAGCCAGGATTACGACCTAGTTTCTCATACCACTCATGTTATGTGTGTTAATTTTATACATGAGCGGCGGGACCTACAGTTTAAAGTCGATTCCGAACAACAGATTTTTGAACAACTTTTCAAGGCAATTTTATTTGCTCTCAGAGTTTTTGCCAGAAATCTGCTAAGAGGAAGTCGCCGAAGAAGTATTTTAACATATTGTCGTTTTGATGTCTGACCTGGGGTTTGAACCCGGGCCTTACGTCTAATAAGCCAACACACTACCTACTAGACTGCGACGACCATGTTTCATTGCGCCAAAAACAGTGTTAGAAGATCCAGAAAAGACACACTGGTTCACCAGTCCAAACGTGGTAAAAGAAAGAACTAACGACTCTTCCATCTACAGACAAGATCCTGGCGTCTATTTATTAGGATGGGCGTAGCCAGATGTTCACCATTTCCGCGATCAAAATCATGATCAGTTGCTTATATAAACAATATACTGAAGCTTTTGAATATCGCTAGGAAAAGTGTAACAAAGTAAAAAGGGATTATGTAGAGAAGAAAACAAAAATTTTAAAAATTTATTTGTGTTTTCTCTTGTAAGAGTTCGAATGTTGTTCTCTGTCCCTGGCCAGTGGTTTATTAATTCGATTTTAGCATCTGCAAACTGATTATATTCTTTCCTAGTGGAGCGTATCCATGTGGTTTATGAGCTTGTCTTGATTACATCAACATTTTTTGCATAATATTTTGAGCAATCTGCAGAATACAATATCGACATAAACTTGTACTTTTAGTGGGTAGGTCATGAAAGAGTTTTCCTTGTCTAATAAAGAATAATATACAGAAAAAGATTTCTACTCTTATACGTTAGCTATGCAAAGAAGCGCAATGTAAGCATCGTTTTGAAAGCAACCTTTTTTTAACGCCAACGAACTTTAGTTAATGCTACTGTCACTTACAGTAGTGTTGGCAGCCGATATACAACTGCCCAGTTCTATCAGAAAGGATACCTCTTGACTGCACTTACAATAAATGTTTTTCCTTAAATAATATTCAATCAACCACTGGGAATATTCTATCTAGCATGGAATTAGCGTTGAGCAAGGTAATGGAAGGCCGGCTTTTTTATAGTATTTGGTTAACCTTTTTATAATTCTCCACTCTGAAACGCTACGCGCTACTGACAATTCTATTTAGTTTAGATAGTTAAATTATTCCTTCTTTTATGATAATAGATCAGATAATATGATAATAGATAGAGGAACATGTTCTAGAGTAATATGGTTGCCATTTGTCGTTATCTGGAAATAACTGCTGTAGTGTTGGAAAACCTCGCTGTATTGTATTCTTTCTCTTTGCAGTTGATGTTAACCGCTCTGAATAGATTATTTAAAGGGGTTTTGAAGTCCCTTAATTATTCGTATTTGGAATATTCGGGTTTATAGTGAAGCACTTTAATTACTATACCCTGTTACCTATTATTATTAAGTGTTGCTATTTGTTTAGATATTATACACCCAGTATTTATACGCCCATTTAATTACACCAGTGTAGTGCATTCGTTGACTAGTTGAAGTGAACCTTGCAATCATAAAAATTATGAAGAAAATCTACCAAAATTTGTAAAGTCAGTTTCAATAGTGAGCTGTATTGCCAGGAATAATAAAGATAACATAACCTATTGTTAGATAAATATAAACATCAACCCTTTTTGGAAAAAAAAACGTTTGTTTAGAATTCTATTTATTGCATAAAATGTAGCAGAGTGGATCTTAAATCCATACCGCATGGCAGTAAGGTCTTATAAGCACTGCTCCTGTGCGTTTCAGTTGTGTTATCAGATTTTAATTTTTATTTCATTTATTATTAAAACAAATTCAAATTAAATAATTAATTATGGCTCTCTAAAAGTGAAAATAGCATATGTTTTAGGCATTTTCATGCCTTTCATACGGTTAGATAAGCATTGATAAGCATTATTTGCCCAAAACAAAAACGAAAAACATGAAAATATTTAATTATGCTGGCTCTTTTATCTTATCTTTTCAGGTAAGCGTAACTGACATTTATCGCTGGAAAATGTTTCATGAAATAACACGTGTTTTCATTGTATTTCATTAAAAGGCCATAATATGGTGTTCAATTTATACAATAGAAAATTAACACAATGGATGTAAGTACCCACTTTAATTTACTAAATCAATACGTTCTAGTCTCTTTATTCTATTGTTGTGCTTTTATTTCCCACGTACACACGTGCATTAAATGAAATTGTATTGATAAACAATAAAATACAATACAATACCTCTCTCCCTAACTATATCTATCTCTTATATTGTGAATTCTTTATTAAAAGCTTAATGGTGAAACAATATGTTTCCACTCCTGCTCTCAATCTTTCTCTTTCTATAACATTTCTGTTGTATTCATGTTAAATAACAGGAACGATGAAATATAAACCCACAAGCTAATTTTTACGGGTCGAGTTATGTAGTCGTTCACGTATAGATAAAGTGTTGGCTTATCAGATGAGAAGCTGTGGTTCAAACCCCAACTCAGATGTCTTGATCAAAGCAAAATATGAAAAAATATTCCTTAGGCGTCTTCCTCTCAACAGTGTTTTGGTAAAACTCTGAGAGTAAATAAGATTGCCTAGAAAAGTTTCTCAAAAATCTATTGCTCGGAGTCGACTTTAAACTGAAGGTTCCGTCTTACATGGATACAAACAATGCACAGAATTGGGTGGTGTGATTAGCTTGGTCGTTATCCTGGCTAAAGTCCAAAATGAATATGTAAGAATGTCAGACTTATAGAAATTAATTGGAGAGTTAAAGCGTTAAGAAAGGTCTCAGCCTATCCAATACAATGGCCGATATACGCGTAAAATAGAAAGGCGGAAGCCACCATAACAACGTTTTGCCATATGTTACAAGAGCATATAAAAACTATTAAGAAAACTGTTTTGAAAATTGTACCGCTTCTGCCTTTTGTGTCAATCGATTCAGAACTCTCTCTGAAGTACGCTTAGTTTCAAAAAATCAAGAATTAGCTTCACTTAAGAAATTAACATTCCTTTAGGAATCAACATTTTAAACAAATTTTATTTGCGCCAATTTTTCACAGAGAACGCACTAAACTTGCCAAAAACCCCGAATTTTTTTTAGCAGCAACTCGTTTCCTTGCAGTTCGCATCTTCCCCCTTTCCACCTTTCCTAAAAATCTGCACAATGAACTGCATGAGTAGGGGCCATCCCCTGAGTGCTGGTTTCATAAAAAAAAAAAAAAAAAAACCCGAATTTTTGAATTATACGTCAATAAGTTGAACATTATTTTGCACAAAGCGAATGACAAATTATTCATAAATTGAATCGACTTTAAAATATTGCTTCTCTTCATTTCTTATCTGACAAAAAAACCTTACAAATTGATAAATTTCTGTTCATCTCTTCAATGTGTTTCAATTTATCAGGAAACTGTGATATTGACCAACATTACAAAGGCAAAAAATATTCCAAAAACCATAACCATGACAAATGTGACTGACAGCAGCAACCAAATGTTGCAATAGAAATTAATAATAAAAAAAGGCGAAATGATGAGATTTCATCTGTTCGAAAATCATAAACAAAAAAAGAGTTTTACCAACAAAACCAAACCATGACTGCTTTTAACTTTCATCCGTGTTTCTTTTCTTTCTCCCCCCCCCCCCCCCCCCATTTTCTGACAAATTACACGTTTTTATTGTTTTTATGCGTTGCCGACAAAGGACCATCAAAACAAATAAAACCTAACCATTATACATACTTTCGTACATGTAGATCGATAAGAAGAGAAGCGTAAATGTGTGCGTGCGCGAGTACGTGTGTGTCTGAGCTCTTCACAGTGTTTGGAAAAGACAACCTCAAAATGTTTACGCTACTCACATACAGTGTTGCCATAATGTAACATTAATCACAGAGATATTAAAATTGTACTTCAAGTTTTTAAAGGCTTTTGAAGCAGTTTAATACCCTGTTTTTGTAAGACAAACGGTCCATTCTTACAATGAACGTTTTAGAGAAACAGACCCTAAGTTTGATAAAGATGCCGAAAATATTAAAGAAAATATTTTGAACGCTTAATTTCTACTTTAAAAAGATAGGAAATATAACCACAACAATAAAATATTCTTGCCAGAATCCATACGTCAAAATAATCACTATTTTAACCATGAAAACTTGTGTGAACACGCACACAAATTGTTTCCAAAATTAGACGAACTAACATAACAATCACAAACATTTCGCAGCAATATTCCACAGCTTCGAATCTCTTCTTTTTGTAAATGCACGTGTACATTATTGGTCATTATAACCCTTCACTTCAGATTACGGCACAGATTCTCACACCATCTATGATGTGTTTGGCTAAACTACATTCTTTAAAAAGCATTTCCATAGAAATCACTTTATTCTCACAGCTTTTGCTAAAAGATTGCTGAGAGGAAATCGCCGAAATAAATATTTTTTTCGTCTAGAAAGTCAAAATACTACTCAGTTTAGTACAAAAAGCTACTCAGTTTAGTACGATCACAATAACTGACAAATCTTTTACCTTCGAACCATTTTTTTGCGTTTGGAAAGAGAAAATTGTCCCCAAATCTGACAGGATGCTGGATGAAACAATTTGAATTTGAAAATATAAATTTTGGCCTTCGCAATATTCTCTATTGCATTGTGTTGATGAAACACTTTATTTTTCCCCAAATCCGGCATTTACCCTCTTCATTTCATTACTTATCTGCTGCACGAAGTTAGTATTTATTGTTGACTTGGCCTTATTGTGGACATGTTTTAGTCTTTCTTACACAAACCTCTCCCCAGCCATTCCATTGTTATGACTGTTTTTTTCAATTTGTCAATTTTTATAAATTTCATAAACCAGCATTTTTCTCGAATTCGAATTCTAGTAAGACTTTGGCAACATTGTCATAACGCACTTGTATGTATGTACCTCCTAACTGCCACATTTGCCAAATACATACTCATTTATTCTCTATCTCTTCCACAACAACAAATATTATAAATTTTTATGCCTGCTGTGTGCTTGTGTATGTATTGTTCGGTTCGTTTTGGATGCGGCTGAACCTCAAAAAACTAATAAAACAAACGGTTTTGTGTGTTCATATGGGTGCGTACTTATAAAAGAGAAACAGTGTGAGTGTGAAAATGAGAGTGTTTTCCGTTTATTTATAACTTTGTTTTTGTTTTGTTTTCTGTGCTTTAAATTAAACACCCTGCAGCATAAATAAAATAAATATTGCGTTTTAATAAGACCTTTAAAGAAGTGGAATTAAAAATAAAAACAATAAACAAACCAAAATAAGAAGAAGGAGCAACAATTTTATTTATAAATTTCCAAAGAAATAAAATTAAATACATACATACATACATACATACTCACACAGACACACATAGGTAAAACCAAATCTAAATAAAAAGCAAGGTTGTCATGTCTACCACACAACCGCATAAAAACTCATAAAAAAGCAAAAAGAAACCCCAGTTCATGTAACATTTGAACAATATTTTATGGGCCAATTTAACGCATATGCAATAAATAATAAACAAGAATCATTAGAAAGAGACGTTTCTACGAGGATTGAATGTAAATTCTAGCTATCGGATTTTGTTTACATATATTTTTGTTCGTTATTTATTATTATTAAACGCTTCAGTTGCTTTAAAAGATCGATATGAACAAATGTTTTACTGACTGTTTAACAGCACGTACCTGGCGGACTCTTCTTAAAGAATAAATTCCCACTCAGGTCAGCGTTTATTCCCATTATGATACCACAATTAATGTCCAAACCAGGGCTCAGGCATTTCCTAAAGGAAATCTGCTTAAGCTCAGACTAAATCTTACTACTGCAGCAATCTTTACGAGTATATTGAAGAATTCTGTCAAGGATGACAGATAATGGGAGGTAAAGAAAGAAAGAAAGGCAAGCGCAGGGTTCTGATACATGAGGTGAATGACAGTCCCATTTTCCACCTCAAGCCGACTATTCCTACAAAAGTTATTCGAAGGAACGTCAAGCTTACCGGCATGCCTGTGATAATCTCAGTTGTGCGATGGATAGACATGCGATTTTAGGGCCGAAGACAATTTTTATAAAATAAAGTTCAGTAGAATCTGACAATATTGCTAGAAATTGAACTTAGCTTAGTTGTAAAAAGGAGCAAAGAATACCTAGTTTAACTCAGGGAAACGACATGCTCTTTAACATGTTGGATATTGTAAGCTCCGTAGAAGTTCTGGCCTGTTCATCTGCCATGCAATTGTCGACGACATTTGTAAGCCCAGGCATCCATAGAAGTCAAGTACTAGCTTTGAATAATCCAAAATTTTCCTCAGAAATGCTCGGCACTCATGAACAAGGATAGACGTTTTGACGATGTAATCCCAGCCTCACCACTCAACAAACATTGCACTGCTTTCAAAATGTCTGTCTCTGCCTCAAAAACACCGCATTAGTCAGGCAGCCTACGGGAACCTTAATAGCGACGGTATAAAAGAATCAAGAATTCCACAGGGAAACTTCCAATCTTCAGACCAGAAAACCCTAGTTTTTAAAATCTAATTAAAGTATTAAATCAAAACCTCACGCAAACAATGCTTTGTTGTTACATAAATAATTGGTCGTTACAACACTTTAGTCATGATTACAACCTAGCTTATTACACCACTTATATTGTGTGTATTAATTTTATACATGATTGGCGGGACCTACAGTTTTAAGTTAACTCCGAACGACAAATTTTTGAGAAACTTATCGTGACAATTTTATTTACTCTGTTTTTGTCAGAAATCTGCCGAGAGGCAGTCGCTGAAGAAATATTTTTTCATGTTTCGATTTGTTAGAGATATTTGACATGGGGTTTGAACCGTAGCCTTACATCTAATAATCCCACAGACTACCTACTAGACTACGGCGACTTTTTTTTTGCAAAATGCAATGAAATCCGTATTGCATTCGTAATTAAAAATTCGAACATACATATGTACGTAAGATTCGTACAATCGATTAGAGGAATAATATTTAGAGAATTGAAGTCCTTGAAAAGGCTCTTAGTCCACTTGAGCTCCTTCAATTACATGATGGCACATTCCTCTTAGGTATTGGAGATGCCAAATATAGGCAACTACAATGGCGGAATTTATTTCTGGTGCACATTTTAAAATTTAATCACTTATTCTAGGTTGCATATTCAATTGAAGAATCGATTAATAATTAAAGGGAAAATAATTCAAATAACGCCACTTTTACGATTTGTCATGTAGTGCTGATTTCATTCAAATTTGTTTAATAAATTAAAAAAATTATAATTTTATTCAGAAAATTAATTTCATGGCTTTTAAATAAAGACTTTTGTTTTTCTGTCGTTGAACAGGAGTTCCAAAAGCCCTTAGGAATAGTAAAAGAATTGCAATTTTGTATAGCCTATTTAAAGGCTCTCAAATCCATATACATAAGAGATAAGCAAAGATTTATTTCAGATAAATATTTTGCATTCCTCAACAATTATAACAACAGCAACAGCAGCAGCGACAGCAATTGTATCGTATTTCTTTATAAATTTGTCTTGAGAGAATTAGCGAACACTTACACACTCTAATGCTCTCACGCGCACAGGCACAGGCACACACCTAGACATACAATTTGAAAACAAAATGTCACTTTTAATAAAACACTCTTGTTGTTGTTTTCCTACTTAATTCGTAAGAAATTATTTGCTCTGTTAAACACAATTTCTTAGGAAGGCATCAGCATTTAGACACACACACACACACACATGTACTCTGTTATGCATACACTTGAACAAAAGCCGAAGAGACAAAAATTACTCATTTTACAGCAAGAAGAAGAAATTTTCATTTGATTTGTCTGTTTTGATTTTATTTCTGTTGTCTTCTAGTTTTTGTTGTTGTTGCAAATAATACCTGCATATTTGCAAATTTCTTGTGATTTTTGTTTTCTTTCCTTTTGCTACCCTTTAGTCTTTTTTGTTTTATTTTTTTTTTTTTTTTTTTTTTGTTATTACTCGTACTAAGGGCATGTGGTTTCTTTCTTTGTGTTTCTGTTTTTGCTTTTGTTACTCGCAAAAAGCAATAACAAAAATAACAATAATTATATTGTACTTTAGCTTTAATGCTAACGCTAACAGTAAACACAATTTCACTTTTATTGTCATTAAACCTGTTTGTGTAACAACAATAAAAAAATACGATTTATAGGCTTTATTGGCTCTTAAGATCACAACATCGAAAACACTTTTGGTTAGACAGTTGCTTTCAGGCAAAACTTCCCATTTACAAGTATGGCCATTACAATAGGTACACCTCTTTTATTATGCGTTTATTCGACGGCATTGAAACTCTCGATATTAAATTAAAGCTTCAGAAGAATTTTAAGTCATAATGAAAGACTCCTTTTGCACCCTCATGTAGCAAAAAAAGATTAGTTTTTTTAGAAGAATAAGAAACAAAGTCTCAATGTTAACGGCGGTTAATATATATAATACAATAATAAAGCCTCATTTCGAATACGGTTCGACAATATTATTAACATGTTGCACAGCTCATCAAATCGAAAGATTACAAAAATTACAAAACAGGGCAATGAGAATCATACTTAAAGTCAACAGATATACGTCGATCCACTTCATGCTTGAATCTCTTAAATGGTTAAATGTAGAACAGCGGCTTAAATTTAACACTCTAAATTTCATCCACAGAATTAAAAACGGTGAAGCACCAGAATACCTAACAGAGCAAGTATCGTACGTGAGGGAATCTCAACCATACCACCTTAGAAATGCGGAACATTTTAGAATAGAAAGGGTATCATCATCAGCAATGCAGCGGTCACTATTTTATAAGGGTTTTCAACTATACAACTCCCTTCCAAATAATGTGAAAATGGAACGTAATTTTTATATATTTAAGAAACATATTGCTTTTTTTTGTAAGCATAACATGTGATAATACGTAATTTTATGATATACATATAAGAAAAATATTGTTTTTGTAAATATAATTAGTGAAAATATGTAATATTAAAAATTTTTATGTGATGGAATGTAGTACAATTGCTTTTTAAAAAAGTATTTTTTAATACTAATAAAGAAATAATAAAAAAAAAAAAAAAAAAAAAGCTTCTATACGCGTTAAGTTTACTTTGACAAATTTCGAATATTTTGGTGTTATTTATCAACCGGGTATAAACGGCTAACGAAGAATAAGGCAACTTACTTACATCCGTTCAAGACCTTACAATGAAAATCTTGAAAGTACAGCAGGCGTCAAAAAAAACGCTTTAAAAATTTTTCGATTTTGTTCTGTTTTAGCAGTAAATCGCAAACGAAAATTCAGTCCATTTTCGGTGTTAATTCATAGGGCACCTAATTGTCGATAAGCTTAGTTTTCAAAGGGTTGATTATGGTTATTTGTATAATGGTAACGTCTATGCAGTTCGTACGCCAGTCTTCCTCAATTTCTACCCATAATTTGACGATCAGTACGAGGTGCATCTTTAAGATCAAAATTATCAGATTGAAAATAAACAAACCACATCACTGTTGTTTTAATAGTTACGGCATTGTATCCTTGAACATCATAAATTTTTTCGCCAAATTTCTGTGGTGCAAAAAATATGGGGCTAATGCTACGAATTTTCACAAATTTTTGTTACCGAATGCCCGATATGATTAGACATTGCAAACTTAATTCACAAAATAATTCTAAAGCAGCACATCCATTGCTGTCATTACTAATACACAATATACATATCGTTAGTCTAATTCGCAAATGTGTTAAGTCCCTTTTTTAAAATTTTACAGGAGACACAAAAAACATTGTAGCTTTTTCAGTTTTTAAAATTTGTAAACTCTTTAAACGCAATTATTTTTACAAAATAATAATAATATTAATATTAATAACTAATAATGTTAATTATTATTTATTACTACTAATTAATTAATAATATTAATATTCATATTCTTCGTAGTTTTGTGGACTTAGCGTTTTTGCAAACCACAAAATTACAACAACTTTAAACTATAAAATGACATGTTTTGTTGTTGTAAAATATGTATTATGTATAATGTTACCGGTTTGCATTAAAATCTCAATTTTGGAAAAAAGTGGACTTAGCGTCTTTGCGAATTATACTAACGATATAATAATTACATTCCTTTACCATTCCTTTAAGGAATACAGAGTTTTCCGTGTTATTTCTTACCTTTCCTTCAGTTTCATTAATAAAACTAATGTTTATTACTATTGCAAATGTAGCTGCAAATAATTAAGTTTCCAATATTTTTAAAAAATCCGATTATTCGGCTTTTTCTAAACGAAATCTTGATTAATTCATAATACACACTTAGGCGTATGCTTAATATATAATCAATTATTGTACAATTAAATATTAAGTATACGTCAGAGCGAAACTAAATTCAGAAATTGAAAAACTATGGAAGATTGTAAGACTATGGAAGCAACATTGCAGCGTATTTTAAAGGTTAGAGAGATGCAACACTTCCAACAGTAATGTTGCATTGTGGATGGAACATGTTTTGCAATTGCTCCAATAGAAAAATATAAATTTTTGATAAAGCATTTGATACTTCATATTACTTGTTATTTTCAACTGTCATTCGTAGTCTAATAGGTAGTGTGTTGGCTTATTAGACTTGAGGTCACGGTTCAATTCTCAGGTCAGACATCTCGAACAAAACGAAATATGAAAAAATATTCCTTCGGCGACTTCCTCTCTCAGCAGACTTCTGGCAAACACTCTCTGAGAGTAAATAAAATTGCCATGAAAAGTTTCTCAAAAAATCTGTCGTTCGATTTTAAAACTATAGATCCCCACAGTCATGTATGAAAAATTAACACACACAACATAAGTGGCGTGAGAAACTAGGTTGTAATCCTGACTTAAGAGTTGTAATGTCCAATTATGTATGTATGTATGTATGTCATCCGTTATTTCACTGACGCATTAAAAGTGCTGTTGAAGAAGATTGAATAAACACTAATTGTTTGTCCTGGAAAATGAACAAGAAATTCAAACAATAAGAAAATAACAAAGAAATCACGATTACAAACAAATACCATGATATTCCTCTTGGCAGCTCATGCGGCCTTGTTGAAATTCTGCTACCCAATGTTTTATAGTCTTGAAGGAAGGAATAGACTCCCTTAAAGTCTAATCCAAACTAAATATTCATATTATTTCTACAAAAACCTTTCAGAATGAAGGCATTGATGAATTAAAATTAGAGTGACCAAGTGTTTACAAATTCATGGAGATCCTTCACTTCAAAACTCGTAAAAAGTAACATGTGAATGTTGAAACTTAAAATAAAAATTGTATTGTTACTTTTCATTTAACCACTACCACCATTACTCTTCTCTGTTAGGTATGTTTGAAAACTTACTGTGATGCTTTTAAATACAAAAAGCCTTTTAAACAATTTGCAAAATTTAAAAAAAAAACCAAAAAAAACTGAAATACCACAGGAGTTATGTATCTCTTTCGCATTCTGTCAAAATTTCCGTCTCTAAGAGTTAAGTTAAGAGTTGAACAATAAACATTGTCTGTCCTTTGAGTGAACACATTGATGAAATACGAATTTCCTACTTTCGCTTCTCTTTGGTTAACTTTGCTCTTTACAGATCAATGTTCTCTTCTCCTTACTTTTTAAAATGAAATTTTCTATAAAGATTTATGAGTTTTTATTTTTTTTTTATTGTCATTTTGTATTATTGTTTTTATTGAAAGTGTGCAAATGGTTGAGTGTCTGTGTGTTATTGTTATTCAATTCAACTGTAACTAAAAGGCGAGAATAACGAATGACTTTGACCATAAACATTCATAAAACGAAAATGAATGCCAAAGAAACAAAAAATAATGGCAGCTAAAAAAGAGAGGAAATTAAAATACGGTTTTTAACACTTTCCAATCTTGAGCGTATGTGTATAATAAAAATATTTTATACATTATACATTTTATTATACCCTACACCGGCCAAGGCGATTATCGTAGGTGGAGTTAAATTACGTTAATTTTGACATTTTATATCCGGTGGAATTCAGAGTTTTTAGGATGCATGATTACATGATCCTTTTGCTATAAAAATTAAACTACACAATAGTTTTTATACGCTATCATTCGCTCAATTTTTTCTTTATTTATTTTGGATTTGGCAAGTTCTAGAACTTACTGTTGCAAGCCCAAATAAAATCTATTTAGAAAATAGAGCGACTGGCAAGGCTTGTTTTACCTGCCCTATAGTATAGAACTTGTATACTTCAACTATTATTGCTTTTAATTGCTGCGGAACGCTTTAATTTAAAAAAATCTAATTTTAGAAGCTGCCGTGGGCTAGTAGGCAGTGTGTTGACTTATTAAGTGACAAATAAAATATGGAAAAATATTTCTTCGGCGACTTTTTCTCAGCAGTTTTCTGGCAAAAAGTCTAAAAGTTGATTGGTTTTGAACTGGATCAGGCGCACATTTACAATTATTTCCTAAGATACTCCAATGCTATAGAACTCCTGTGGTTTTACTAGCTGAAAAGTTGTCACAACTGACTTTGAGCTCCTCTTGGCCAGAATAGATTTACTGACACCGAAACAAATTACTGTTAATCAATATAAGCTCTGAGTTCTTTTTGACAGTTCACTCCAAATACGTATGATATGGCATTGTCTAGATGTCCGCTCTTTCTTGTTTTGTTTAAATGGTTAAGTTTAAAGCGGTAGACGCTTTCGCCAGATTCTATTTTAGTTAACGTGTGTGGCGCTTCACCGCAGCAATTTTATTCGATTGTAATAATTGGCTTCAAAAATATTACGATACGAGTTCTTTTCAATAGTGTTTTAAATTTCTTTCTTGCACCGCAAAATATCGAACTTCTTCTTTATCCAGACCTTTTTAAATGGTAGAAGATTTCTGTTATTTTCTGCGCGGTGAAGTGTAGGTGTAATAAAAACCCCAATGACTTAGAGCGCCTATGTTGCATGTAAGCATAGTTTTTCACTCTATTTATTGTACCTTATTTGACGTTTGGCAACTTCACAATCTTTCTACACAATATTGCTGTTCGATGTTTGTTTTGTTCTCCCTCTCGTATATTTTCATATTCATATCTATGTAGTTCTTGTACCGTACGATGTTTGTATTCTTCATGTTGTTAATTTCTGTCCGCGTAACAGCAAAAGAAACCAGTATAGAATTGGACTAATTCCAATTTTGTTTTCTTTTTTCGTATTTCGTTTACCGCTTTCATTTCATTTACATACATAGTAGGTCATTACAACCCGTCAGTCAGGATTACGACCTAGTTTCTCACACTACTTATGTTGTGTGTGTTAATTTTAAACATGAGTGGCGGGACCTACAGTTTAAAGTCTACTCCGAACGACAGATTTTTGAGAAACTTTACATGGCAATTTTATTTGCTCACAGAATTTTTGCCAGAAATCTGCTGAGAGGAAGTCGCCGAAGGAAGATTTTTCCATATTTTCGTTTTTATGTCTGACCTGGGGTTTGAACCGTGGCCTTATGTCTAATAAGCAAAGACACTGACTACTAGACTACGGCGACTTCATTTCATTTAATGTAATAAAATTACCGTCTATGTACCGTACAATGAGTGTATTCTTGTTGTTGTCTGTTTGTCTTCCTAGTTAATTTCTGTTCGTTTAACAGTATATAGAAAAAGTAGACATCACTCATTTACATATAGTCGGACTTGACTAATTCCAACATTTGGTTTTTCTTTTTTCTTCTCTTTCGGATTACGTTTGCCGCTTTCATTTCACTTAATTTTATTATCTTTTACTGGACGATAGTATTTGAAAACCTTTTTAAATAAAGGGATATTAACTCAATACGTAGTTTCGTCCACTTATGTGATTAATTCTTGCCTTTTGGAAACTGTTACTTCATTTCTTGATTTGGCAGTATTATTGGATATTAAACTGTCTTTTATTGATCATATTAGTATGGTGATTGGCAAGGCTCAGGCTGTTCTTGGTTTTGTGAAAAGATGGGCTAAGGAATTCACTGATCCTTAATTCCTAGTTAATTCCTAGTTAATTTCTGTTCGTTTAACAGTATATAGAAAAAGTAGACATCACTCATTTACATATAGTCGGACTTGACTAATTCCAACATTTGGTTTTTCTTTTTTCTTCTCTTTCGGATTACGTTTGCCGCTTTCATTTCACTTAATTTTATTATCTTTTACTGGACGATAGTATTTGAAAACCTTTTTAAATAAAGGGATATTAACTCAATACGTAGTTTCGTCCACTTATGTGATTAATTCTTGCCCTTTGGAAACTGTTACTTCATTTCTTGATTTGGCAGTATTATTGGATATTAAACTGTCTTTTATTGATCATATTAGTATGGTGATTGGCAAGGCTCAGGCTGTTCTTGGTTTTGTGAAAAGATGGGCTAAGGAATTCACTGATCCTTATATAACAAAACTGCTATACATTTCACTTGTTAGGCCTATTTTGGAGTACGCGTCTGTTATTTGGAATCCATACTATCGTTGTCATAGTGATTCAATAGAGTCTGTGCAGAAGCAGTTTTTATTATTCTGTTTACGTGGCTTAGGATGGGATTATGCCAATGGGTTTCCATCTTATGAGGCTAGATTAGGTCTGATAAAACTTTCAACTTTGGAACGTAGAAGGGCTGTGTTAGGCGTTTGTTTTGTCTATAATCTGGTTAAAGGTGATATCGATTCCGAGTTTTTGCTTTGTAACCTAAATTTCAGTATTCCAGCAAGATTTTCACGGCACTATCGTCCTTTTTCCTTAGATTTTTATAGAACAAACTATGGTTGTAATTTTCCTTTTCGTAGATTATGTAATGATTTTAACATGTATTATGATTTTATTGATTTTAATTGTACTGTTTATAATATTAAACGTAGCTTATATGCTGCCATTAATTTGTAAATTATTATAGAAAAATATATTCTCGTTCTTGTCTTAGGTAGTTATGGTTTATTGTTGCTTTATTCAGCTTGTGATTAAGTTCTGTAGCTGATTTATGTTGTCGTTGCCTTTACTTTTCCCTAACCCGCTATAGTCCGGACTGTAGCGTGTACGTGTCCCTACGTAATGGACGAGCCCTCCGCGGTCGGGTGAGGGTGGGTTAGTGTGAGGCCGGGGACGTTCGACCAAAAAAAAAAAAAAAAAAAAATAACAATATTTTTCTTTTTTTTAATTTTTCTACTACAACTACAACCAATACAATAGATTTTGTTGTTGCTAAGGAGTAATTTATTTTTTTGGAGATACAAGTATGAATTTATCCTTTGGAGTTATTGATGGGTATTCTTAAAATATAAATCAATCGTTTGTATTTACTTTATACCACACTTTATTTTTTTTATATGGCTTTTCACATGGAGTTTGCTTAGAACTCTGCCCCATCGAACGGATTTATGGCTTTCCATTTAGTTTAGAGTTTTTTGTATTCAGTTCGTTTATTTTTCACATGGTTTTTGACGTATATTTTATACTATTTTAACCATTTTTCCTGTGACTTATGTTTGGTTTTTGCTTTAAATTTCTCTGCCATGTGTTATTCTTTTTTTCTATAGAAGTCATAAAATATTTATAAGTTTGCTTTCTTTTTGTCGTAGAGAAAAAAAAGGGGAACAAAGGCAAGGCAAATAACAAATAATGATTTGTAATAATAAAATAACAAACTAAAAAAGGCCAACAACTACAACAATCACACAAAAAGAAATTACATCGTAAATAACCTTGACATCTGCAGTATGCTGTCGTAATAAATTACATCCAATGGATTTGCGTAAACAGATCATGTGTCACACAAATGCGAAATTGAATTTATTTTGACTTCATATTGATTTGTTCAAACACAATTTGCCACCGTTTTTTTATGATACCGGAAAAGGGCTATACGAATAGTATAAAAAACGCTGTCGATTATTTATGGCAGAAAGCAAAGGAAAACTATTTTCTAGGCCATTAATAAAGCAAGAGCTGTATCCATGTGGTTTGTTTGAAACTAAGAAGGGTGTTTTCTTTATTTCTTTTGAGGACAAAGATAGGGCTTCAATTATTTTAATCTATTTTTTCACGAGAGCTTCGCCATCTTTTGTGGTTTGCGGCTATTACTTCTGCTTCTTTCTGCTTCTTATTTCTCAGAGTCCTAGTTCTTGAAGTATTTTACGCCTCCAACTGTTGTCCACTGTTTTATGAACCTTTTTGGAGTATTCTATTCTACGACCATCCTTGAGATATTATAGATCTTCTAACGTTATATTCGCTTCAATATAATTTCATCGCTGATTACATTCCTGAAATCTCAGATGCTGATGGTTTTAGGCTTTATGCGCCTCTGATAATGTTCATTACATATCATATTTCACTTCATAACTTCGGTCTTCTTTATATTTATCTCAAGTTCAACAATACGCTCCTCCAATCTTGCGAGATCTTCTAATTTTGTTTGCATGTTGGAGATCTTGTGAGAAAGTAGACAAATACTCTCTTTATTATATAAGTCCTCTAGTTGGCTTGTAGTTACTCTTCGTTCTGAACAATTTCGCTGATTATATTGATTGAAGGCTTTATTGTTTTGCCCTCAAATTTAATTCTGATGATTTCAGTTTTTTTCTGAGATACTGCTTTCCTTTTATATGTATTGCGGCCATATTTCATATTAAAGAACCATAGATCCAGGGCATAATGGCATTTCACATTATACTCCGTAGCTGGCCTGATCTAAACAGATTTTATTATGACATAAATCAACTCTTTCTTTGGAAATTTCCTTCTTAAATTTCCAAACCTATCTACTCACTTCCAGATGACAGTGATATTTGTCATTCCTATTCCCTTCAATTTTGCCTTTCATAGTCCGCCTTTAGAGATTAAGTGATTAGAAGTGAATCACTCGCATACGACATGTTCTCAATCTCCGAATAAGGCTATTGGTCAGCTCTTGGGGTGTCAGAAACTCTCGATGTTTTGTGCATAAAAAGTCAATGCTGAGACACTTCACCTCATCTGATTTTAATGGAATCTGACCATAATGCTCTCATCATAAGTAGGTGCCTTGGATATTATTTTTACCACGTAAAGCAGAAAACGAAGATGCAGATTAATCACAGTAGACTCTATGCTATGTAGCTTGTCTTTATAGCTACTTCAACGGAATGTGCTCGAGGGAATTAAAAGGAGTCGTTCTCGAAATTTATGTAACGTCTAGAAAATAGAGAACAACCATTTATGGTCGATTGGCGGCTAGTGGATCGGTACAATGTATTACAGAGAAGATTTGTTCCTTAACCGCACAACCCGTATGTGAAATTCTCTTCCTTCGAATCTTTTCTCCATGAGTATTTGGCGTACCAAAATAAAAAAGGAAACAAAAAACTTTTCTTTCCATATCGTAGTTTGTTCCCTATTTTATTTAAAGGAATACCCACTGTTATGACGACCAGAATCTTGTTTGTATATTATATTGACAATGCCACCAAATTTTTTTCTTTTTTAAAACAGGATAACCGAATATAGAGCAAAGACTACCCATAGATAGTTCAAGAACTGTAAACGCACATTGAAAGATGGATGGATGGATGAAAATACTTTTTTAAATCACAAAATTTCAGGCAGTAAAACAAAATAAAGAGAGAAGAATAGTGATTGCCTGACATGTAATTTTAACGCGGCCCACAATACTAATTAATCTCACATTTTGGATTAGTTTATTGATTCAACATGATGCAATTTCATCTCCTACTACTATTGAAACATTGGAATTAGAATAGCATTAGATTCTCTTGAAGTCGCCATATTCTAGTAGATAGTGTGTTGGCTTATTAGACGTAAAGCCCGGGTTCGTATCCCAGGTCAGGCTTTAAAACGAAATATGAAATAAAAAAAAAATTTCTTCGTCGATTTCCCCTCAACAGATTTCTGGCAAAAACTCTGAGAGTAAATAAATCTCAAAAATCTGTCGTTCGGAGTCGACTAATTAACGCACACAACATGAGTGGTGTGAGAAGCTAGGCCGCAATCCTGACTGAAGGGTTGTAATGCAGAGATCAGCAACGAGTATTCAAAACGATGAGTAGATTCGAGTCAGACTTATAATTTCAGCTACTTATACGCATTCATACTTATTTTAATATCATACTCATACTACTCATATTCAAAGTTAGAAATACTCATCGTACTCATACTTAACAATACGCATGATGTTGTTGATTTCGACTCTCCATGATTCAACATATACACGAAGCATAAAATAAGTATGATTCGAGTACGAACACCACAATACTCGCTAGAAGGTTGTGTATGTGCTTTGCTTGCTGTCTTTCTCTTTCCTTTTTTCTTCTTTTGTAAATGCAACAATAACTACTACTGTAAATTTTGATGAATGATTCGAGTGACTCGAATCATTCGTAAGTAATGTAAGTATTTTTCTAAATTTATGAATTATGAATGAATGAGTAGGCGTATGAATGAAACAATGAATCGAATGTTGTGAGTTTGATATCAACGTTCTACTCATACTCATTGCAACCTATACTTATAAATCAATGTTGTAGCGAGTACGAATGAATCAGAGTAGTTGAATTTCAATACTCTTGACTCACTCATACTCAAAATTTCATGAGTACTTATGAGTAGCGAAAATACGATTCATTGCTGATCTCTGTTGTAATGGCCAATTATGTATGTATGTACATATGTATGTTAGATTCTCTTGAACTGATATTGAACTCATTAGATATGTATATGGCAGAGGCATCGATTCCACAGGAAAACTATAAGTTTGCCACTGTGCCATATCAGTGTCATTTTACATAGAAAACAATTTTTGTTTCGATTTAGCAGTTTTGCGACAGACTTTTTTCAAACGTTTTCAATCAAATGCAATACTCTCATAGATGAATTTCTATATATGTAAATTAAGGAAACAGGATGTACATATGTGACCTTTATTTCGTATAACAAATACCACAACACACACATATACATATATACATATGTAAATACAAAAAAAAAACTTATACAAATGTAATTACACAAACATATATACTTGCACACTCATCAAACGATGGTGGCGAAAGTCGAAAATAAATTCATATTTTATCTTTTGTTTCTTTCCTCTTTTTCTGTATGTCGTTTTATTGTTGTTATGTATAGTTTTACACTGTATAGTTTTACACTGTGAGTAGAAAATGACAAAACAGACAAAAACAGTTAAAATTCAAAAAACAATTTTCTGTAATTGTTGTAAATCAATTGCAATATTTGTTAACCACTGTAGCTTTATAACGATGTTATATGCCAAACGAATTGCTGTTATTTAAAAAAGAAATCCTTGCAAAACTATTTGTGTACAATACTAAGTATTGGCTTAATATTATACATATTAATAAATGCCAAACAATGACAAAAAACTTCTCTGAATGGTTCATGTTTCAAACATTTCTATTTAAAAATGAATTCAATTCGCAAAATAAAAGCAAAACGAAGAGCCAATAGTTTCTTTACTGACAACAGAACTATCATCACAATAACGTGTCAAAACATTTCAAATGAACAAATAATTCTACGTAACGTAAAGAATGAGTTCAAGTTGTAGTTAGCGTACTTCATTATAAATCCAAGCATTCCTGGTTCAAATACAACAAAAGATAAATAGTTTTTTTTTTTTTGGTGAAACCAGCACTCAGGGGATGGCCCCTACTCATGCAGTGCATTGTGCAGGTTTTAGGAAAATGGGTTATAGAAAGATGGAAGTGAGGGAGTAGTGTTTGTGGACATCTCAAGATGCGAACGGCAAGGGAACGAGTTGCTGCTAGGTGACTATAAAATGGCCAGTGCTATACCTTCACCATTAGACAGTCTACAGCAGTGAAGGGCACATTTGAAATTTCGTATCACATGTGATAGGCAAAGAAATTTCTGCTGACGATCCGTTGATACACATACACTATAAGCTTACTTGCGTGGTTTCTTATGATGATCGTGTGTTTGTTGCTTTGTGTGTTGTTTTGTGTTGATCTCAGAGAACAAAATCAATTCAGTTGACGTTTAGCGCTTGATGAAGCAAGATCTCGCTACGCAACTTTTTTGAATGATTTTTTGTTTTTTGCAAATACACGCAGCAAAGTGTTTGATGAAAATTGGGAATATGATTTTTTTGTATAGAGAATATGGATGGTAATGCACAATGTATTGTGTGTTACCGCACTTTATGTCGTAATTCTTTTTTTTATAAAAAGACATTTTTTTTTATTTTCCCAGTGTACGCTTCTCAGAAATTACGTTGAATTTTGTTCTCCGCTGCTTTACCAACACAACCAAAACTATGACAGTATGTCTTTGCCCTACACTGGTCTACAGCAATCGTCCTCAAGAAGCCCGCACCCTTCAGTCCTAGCTTCTCACACTACTCATGTTGTGTGTGTTAATTGTATACATGAGTGGCGGGACCTACAGTTTAAAGTCGACTCCGAACGACAAACTTTATTGAGAAGCTTTTCATGGCATTTTTATTTACTCTCAGAGTTTTTGCCAGAAATCTGCTGAGAGGAAGTCGCCGAAGAAATATTTTCGTTTTGATGTCTGACCTGGGATTCGAACTCAGGCCTTCAGTCTAATAAGCCAACACACTACCTACTAGACTACGGCGACTTAAATTTGCTTCAATTTTCCAATTGTGGATTGGTCTCAATCTGAATGCTATGTTTTCCTCATTCTAAGTGCATTTCGAACGTTTTCTAAGCTTTGCCTGCTTGGAGCACTAATTCGTATCAATTCTAGGCTCATTGTTAAAGCATTTTCTCTAAGCCGACTGCCACATAATATATCTGACATGATCAAGATCATGGTGTCATTAATTTAAATTCCATTGGATTCGCTTTGGCGCTTTCTTATTTATCTGAACCATTTCATAGTCCCGTACTAACAGGAAAAATATTAGGGAATGTCCTGGAGAAAAATAAATGGACGTGTTCCGGAAAATCCAATATTTTTACGAATTATACGTCTGTCTGAAGTCGTCGTAGTCTAGTAGGTAGTGTATTGACTTATTAGACGTGAGTCCACGCTTCAAACTCCAGTTCAGACATCTCCAACAAAACGACATTAGTAAAATAAGGGACTTCCTCTCAGCAGATTTCTGGCAAAAACTCTGAGAGAAAATAAAATTGTCCTGAAAAGCTTATCAAAAATCTGGCGTTCGGCGTCGACTTTAAATTGTAGGTACCACCACTCATGTATAAAATTAACACACGCAACAAGGGTGGCTTCAGAAACTAGGTTGTTATCCTGACTGAAGTGTTGTAATGACCAATTATGTATATATACGTCTGTCACGTAAAGCAAGTCCCCTCAATTGGCTAGTGGATCCTGCAATGCTTTGCAGAGATAGTTCTTCAGTCGCACTTCTTCCTGCAGAAGTTTTTACAGTCAGAACGTACTCAAATCCTTCCGAACACTGCATATGTGGGGCTTATTAAGAAAAATATTGTATACCCGTTGAATGTGTTAAATGCTCTTTTAAAATCAATGAGAACTGAAAGGATTGGGTTGTTCCATTTTACCTATTGATGTACGAGTAAACAAAGCACCTGTGCTTCTGTCGGATCCGAAATCTGATTGCCAATTTCCCAATTATGTTTCTGATACAGTTATCATTGAATCAATCTGGACAAAGCAAACGTTGTAAGATCTAAGCGAAAATATTTATGAAGGAAACGCAATAGTAGGAAGATCATTATCACCAGACTTAATTGAGCAGCATATTTGCAACTTCTTGGACATAGGATTGTCTATGGCTCTATAATAATGGACAGTATCTGTTGAAGGGTATGATTTAAAGCTCTGTTACACCTTTCCAGTTCATGTCTTTATTAAAATTTGCCTTTCAATACTTCCATCATTCCATTGGGATGGTAGACACTTTTTTAAACCTCTATCCCACAAGTCGATTAAAACAAATCCAGAATATTCAAAAATCGTATTTTTAAATTGATTTCAATTGAAAGAATTTCGAAAACCAATTACAAGACAGCAAAACATTAGTCCCGAAGGAAAAAAAAACTAAACTCCCGTTAATAGTTCCGTTAAATGTAATCTCACCAGAAGCCGTAAAGCGATTACGGCAATACAAGAAGAAGAAAATTTTCCAAAAACCGCCATTATAGAAACCATTAACAATACTTGTCACTTGCAAACAATTTTTCAACACCATTCTGCCACCATCTGAACAACAACAACAAACGAGTTTTTTTTTTTTGCTCCCAATTTCCCAATTTTTCTCTCCCTTTTTTGTTTTGTTTTTTTTTTTTTTTTTTGAAATCTCAAATTTAAAATCTTTATTATCCTGTGACAGTGTGTTTTAAAAATCTGGGAATGTTTTGTGCACTTGTGATTTTGTTCGTTTACATTACATTAAAGAACAACAAGACGAAGAAGGTGAAGAAGACGAAGTGGAAGCACCAGAAGAGCAGACAAAGTATAAAAGAATTATTGATTTGCAACATTTGTCAGTGACATGTCAAATTGCTGTTGTTATGTTTGCCTACACATTCTTCTCTACACAAAAGGGAAAACAGAACAGAGAAAAAAAATCAGAATAATTTATGGCTGACTAAGGGGAGGGGGCCTATATACAAGAACTTGGTTAAAGCTATGTATATCAGGTAGAAAAGGTAATAAACGGCATAATTTTGTTTTTATTTTCCTTTCTTTTTCCTTTTTCTTATGGCATATTCCCACAGGGCATGACTATAAAATACCAAAAAAAAAACACACACACTCACTTTAACTTGTAACTTCCCCAAGCGATGAGAGATGTTTAAATAACGCTAATATAGGTGCGTACTTATATGTTATTGTACGTTTATAAGTAGAATAAATAAATTAAATGTGCATGCATGTGTATGTATATAAAGGTACTTACAGTAAAAGTCCATTGAAAACTATGTGCTCGGTGAGTCACCTTCACCGATGGGCGATGCTATATTGCTGTCGGATGTGGAAAGCGGTCGACAAATGCCAAGTTTGGTAAGCCCGAGTGGCATACCTTTGAGGATGGCAACTGCTTCATCGAGATCGAGTCCTTGCAGCGAATGTTGACCGACGCTGACTAGACGATCGCCGGGAAAGATTTCGTTGGTTGTCTCGGCGGAACCTCCCCGTATTAGACCTCGTATTACTATAACACTGCCCTCGGGATCGAGGGGGTCTTGATAGTCGAGTATCGAGAAACCAAAACCCTGTTCGGTCTTTTCAATTTCGACAATGGTTACATCGGAACTCCAAAGAGCCAGGCCAGATACGTTTTCCAATGACTTCGAACGTTGTTGATCCGTCAGAGTGGCAGTGCTAGAGGTATACAAAGAACTTTCCGACTGGGCTTTGGTCATCAGGTTCTGTAAACTCTGATGACCGCCGGGCAGAAGACTTCTCGTTTCAAAGGCCTCGGGATTTTGGGAAGTATTTATGATAGACGGCGCCGTAGCACCGCGTACACACACCAGTTTGACATGTGAAGGCAGTTCTTTAAGGATTTTCACCACTTCGG
Organism: Sarcophaga caerulescens; assembly: GCA_927399465.1. Classification (NCBI taxonomy): domain Eukaryota; kingdom Metazoa; phylum Arthropoda; class Insecta; order Diptera; family Sarcophagidae; genus Sarcophaga; species Sarcophaga caerulescens. Next base: position 56,953,277 of record OV656872.1, on the reverse strand, counting down.
TATGACGCAGACCCTGCAATTTGAATTCGTTGACCTGCAACAGTTCATCGCCGGGCTTCAGGATGCCCTGACGTCCCACCGGTCCGTCTTCCAATATGGAGCGTATGTAATGATGGGGTCGCTTCTCAACACCACGTTCTACATCCACAGTGCCTTCTAGGCTGATTCCTAGACCTGAAAGTTTATTTATTTCGGCTACAATAATTTCACAGTCGGGAAACTCACTTTTCCAGGCCACCTTTAAAGCATCCGCACTGGGGCATTTATCATCTGCAGCCGCTGATGTACATTGGGCAAGTGAATTTGCCTCCGTCGGTTCGCTGAGGTTAAGTTTCAAAGGTCCTACGGGTATAAGTTCAGTATATTGTTTGCCTAGCAAATCCGTAAAGTTATCAATAGTGGGCGTACGTGAACCCAAAGAGCCATTGAGAGTTTTCTCTTGTTTCTCCGTTTCCTTTACATGGCAAGCCGAACCATTCGCCAGCACTGCCGGTTTTGTTTCCGGGGTAGATGGTGCACTATTCGGTTTCAAATCGCTTGGTGGTGCTGCACTACTATGATCACTCTTGTCCAACACATGAGACATTTGCGAATCCACCGTTTCCCTGGATGGCAAATCGCCATATTCCATTATAACAGCACCACCGTCGGTGGCTATTGAATCACCATCTGATTTTGGAGGCAACCACGACAATGTGGCTATAGACGGTGAGGGTGGTAGTGAAACCTGTGACTGAGTATCGACGGCGTTTTTCAATTCCGTTAAGGCTACTTGTAAGTGCTCGTATTTTCTTCCCCTAAGAAAACGTTCTAGTGTTAGATGGACCTCAATATCGGTGTTGCGTAAAATTTCGACTGCCTGGTGATTGGTGACGCCACTTAACGTTTTACCATCCACTTTCACTATGCGATCATTTATTTGTATTTGTCCACTCATTTCGGCCGCACTACCCTCTATGATACTCTTCACAAAAATACCCGATAAGTCCTCTTCTTCGCAGACATAACCAGCCACTGTTATGCCCAGGCCATAGACATTTTTGCGTAACATTACCTCATATGTTTCCGTTTCCGGCGAATCTAAATAATTCGAGGAGGTTATAGAACAGCAGTCATCTTGATCTTCTATATACTGATCCTTATCATACGCTAGAGTGCCCGAAGTGGCTATCACAGTCTCTATATGGTCCATTTGATGGGGTGATTGTTGTTGTAGTTGTTGATGTTGCTGTTGTGTATGATAATGGTGGTGGGCGCTTAAGGGAGGTTGAGGCAAAGGCGGCGATACTATGGAAAACGGTACAATGTCCAAGTCTTTGGGATAATTGCGTGTCGTTGTCAACTCTTTGGGTATGGGCGGCAGTGGTAAATCTGCTAATTCAGTATCGGGTGTGGGAGGAAAATTTAAATTCAATGTTAAGGGATGCTGTGAAGCATCCTGACCTGGTATAGTATCTTTGTGGGCAAGGGAGGAAGAAGAATATGTAGCAGATATAACACTGCCACCAGTTTGTACCCCAGTGGCTGTAACACTGGTTGCTTCAACTGAAGCTGCTGCCGTTACTGTTATTAACGCCGTAGATGCTGATGCTGCCACCGTTGCCGTACTCTGATGAAATAGATGCCGCGTTAATTCTTCTGGGTCGGAGAGGAGCTTAGTTGGAATAATTGGTGCATGACTTGCTAATTGATGTTGAAAATCGGTGGCTGTTGATTCCACCGGTCTTGCTACAATCAAACGAACCTGAGCTCCAGTCTGACGAAGAACCGTGGCCACCTGTTCCGAACTAAAACCGCGCAAATTTACCTCACCTATTTGCAGTACATGATCGCCGCACTGCAAGCGACCATCACGCTCGGCTACACCGCCGGGCGTTAATGCCTTTATCACCACACCGGTACTACGGCCACCCACCAAAATAAAACCCAAACCGTTGCCATCATTGATCAAATCGATAACTTCTACCTGAGACCATTCGGTGCTTAAGACCATATTGGCATAGAGAGGTTCTAAAGATGTTGACGAGGATGATGACGATGATGATGGCGGCGGAGATGGTACGGGATGCGTGTAGAAAATTCGTTGTTGTTGTTGTTGCGGCTGCTGCTGCTGCTGCGTAGGTTTGTAGTGATTAGAATGCTGCTGTTGATGTTGTTGATGATGATGGTGCTGTTGATGTTGATGTAATTGTGGTTGTTGTTGTTGCTGTTGATTACTATGCTGAGGACATTTGCTAACATGTCGCGCACAAACTGAAATTAGTTTTCCTTTCGTTGTTGTTTCTAAGGTAGGAAATGTTTTTGTAAAATTTCTCAACGTTTGCTTCAATTCATAATCCTTGTGCTGATCATCGTTTCTAAAATGCTGATGTCGCTGCTGATGATGCTCTCGTTGCTGCTCTTGTTGCTGCTGTTGTTTTATAAAACGTCATATATCTTCCGAAGCGGCTGCCAATGCTGCTCCTTCTTGTTCAAATTTGTTTTCTGGTTGTTTTTCTTGTTGTGGCTGAATTTTTTTAGGATTTTTGCAGTTGTTGTTATCACTATTTTTGCTACCGTTTTTACTGTTGTTGTTGTTATTGGTTACATCTGTTGTCTTTTCTGCTGCTAAATATTCAACAGACATAGTATTTGATTTTCCTTATTTCTTTTAAGACTTTCGTTTTTTTTTTTTTATTTTGTTTCGTACGTTCTTCTTTTCCGTTCGATTGCCGTTTCACGTTTTCCGTTTCCCGTTTTTAAAATACGCGCTTATTTGACACGCCCTTTAATATACAACGACACGTTCGTTCATTATGTTAGATTTGTTTTTCGTCTCTTTAAGAAAACCGCTATTTTTAACGTTTAAGCGCGTGTGTGTGTGTTTCCGCGTATGTATGTTATTTCTTTACATTTTTTTCTGATTTTCCAGAATAACTTTTTCGAACACTTTCATCCTTAGAATTTAAAATATTTTATTTTCTTTCACCTTTTCTAAGAGATTTTCTTGTATCGTTTTTTTATATTTTTTTTTATTTTTTAATGGTTTTGTGTTATTTAAACGGTTTGGTTAATAGAATACTGCGTCTCTTTGTCTCTCCATTGGCGTTGTTAACTTGACACCGTGTGTTTATTATGATTTAACACATCTTTCTCATTATTCTTACGCTCTCGCATTTATATCCTCTGACTTGCGGATAAACATGCCAAACAACATGTGTGTGTGTGTGTGCGTGTGTGTGTGTAGATGAATGTGTTTGTTTACATGTAAACATTAATTAGTTTTGTTATGGTATGATTAAAAGATTTTCTTGTTTTTGTTTTTGTCATTGCTTTCTTTTTCCAGTTATTGTGCTTTGCTCCTTTTTTGCGCTTACATTTCCTGTCGTTGTTGTTGTTGCTTAAATGTTATTATTCTTTGTTTAATTAATAGAAAGAAGAAAGAAACAAACGGAATGTGGCACAGGGATGAAAGTGTGCTGTAAGTAAAAAGAGTGAGTCAGAGGAGTTTCTTATGGTTGTTTTGGCTTTCTTTTTTGCACTAAAATGTAACCCAAACATTTTAACACATAAAAATTCTCTTACATAGTAATGTGTGTGTGAAACTGTCAATGTGTCATTAACAATATGGTTGTTTGGTTGGTTGGATTGTTTAGATTGTTTGCTGTGGTTGGCAATACAAAACTTTGGTGGTTTATTAGGAATAATGATGTTAATTTTGCTTAGCTTTCAGTATTATCCTTATGGTTTCAATTTATATTTTTGTTAATTCTTTTTTTACATTTTCAAACCGTTATATCCATTGTCAGACTTTCTTATAAAACAGGAAACAAGAAATTGCTTCGTAAAAATATTAAATTTATTAGGGGCCCATCATCTTATTGTGGCAAGTTATACAATTTCTTTTTCCTCACTTCTTGCCACTAAACTTTAACTTTAAACCAGCTGTTGTTTATAAGTAGTTTTGTTTCTAATAGTTTTTGATTTCTTGGCCACTTTATTTGACAATAGCTTATGGCTGTAACTTTTCAAATGGCCTAATTAACTTAATTTTATTCGTAAATTTCTTATTTAAGCTTAAGCCTTTAAATTATTTCTTACACTACACCATTAATCACTTTGAATTTTGCAACTAATTGTTAAACAAAAACAAATTTTAAGCCGTATCTTGTTTTAATTTTTTTTCCTTTTTTTCCTTCGTATATTAGAAGTAAATATCAAACATTTACCTTTGACCTCATAAAAATTTGTATATGTATATAAACAATATACTTATACATATACATAAAACCCTCTAACGGTATGTTAAAGGGTGTGTTTGAAAGCCCTTAAATACTAAACGAAAAAAAATAAACTTTTCTTTAATTAAGTACAAAAAGAACTAAGTTTTTTAAACACAAATATAACATTTTTTTGTAATTATTGATTAAACTCAGTTTGTTAATACTTGTTTTAAACAATAATCTACAAACACACTTTAATTTCCTGTAATTAATACATTTTTCCATATTCTGCCACAAATTCAAAATTTTCTTGAATAATTTTTTTTATTCTTCTTTTATTTTTTATTTATAATTTTTTTTTTTTTTAACACTTACGCGCCTTTTAATTTTAAGAATTTTTTTGTTTTAATATTTATTTAATTGTTTGTTTTATTTTACACACACACTCTTTAAATTTTTCTTTAAAGTTTTAATTAATTTTCTGTTTTTTTTTTTTCAAAACTAAACGTCAAATATCCAACACCCGCATGTTACAAAGTCTCTGAACCGTTTAAACTTCAAAGAAAATTTGTTCGTGCCATAAACCTATATACAATGTAACGGTATTTTTATTATTTTTATTTTTCTCTCCTTTACTCTCACACTCTCTTTTGTTATATCGTATTTAATTGTTATATAGTTGTTGTCGTTTAAACTCTGTTGCTTTTCGTTTTATTGGTTGGCAATGCGCAAAATCCTAAACTGTCACAATTGTATGTTTATGTTTTTGCGTTTTATTTACACACGAAGTTGGCTGCAATTGTTTTGTATCCATCAAAAAAACGTAGTAAATGGGGATAAAAACAATGCAAAAAAAGCTTTTCGTAGTAAAAGCTCTACAATGTTTTTTTTTTTTGTTTTTATTTTTTTTTTCAATTGGTATACCAGTGTTGCAAAATTGAAATTTTGAAATAGAGTACTTTTTGCATCAAATAATATAAGATATTTTTATATTATAGTTTTATAAATAAATATACGCAGAGCGCCATAAGTGAGTCAACACCCACTATAATTTTAAATTTTCTTTTATAAAAAATATACTTGTAGTACAACAATAATTTTTGCGTTTTTTTTTTTTAACATTTTATAAGTAATAAATAAACGTTTTTAATTTATGGAAATTTATTCGACTATTCTCATTTACTTTTCTCGCTATCCTAAGAAAATGAATTATTTCATCGGTGTTTACTCACTTTTGACGCTCACTGTATATACTTACTACGTACGGAATGGAATAGAAAAAAACTAACTGCATGTTTCTCATATACAAAACAAAAACAGTTTCGTAATCTAAAAGCGAACATACATAAATACCCTGGCTAAACAGGGCTAAAAAGACCTCTCTCTTTTCCCCATTTATAGTTGATAAGCGTACTGAAATGTTTTGAAATTGAAATTTGCCAGGAAACTAAAAATCTGAACTTCTGAATGAATTAATTAATAATAATAATGAAATTGAAATTAAATTTAGATTCGATACAAATTTTACAAAATTTAGATCGAACAAAGCACAAAAAAAATTATAAATTCGACAAAGAATTTTTCCAATTTGCAAACGAAAGAAATTATTCAAAAATTCATTTCCAAAATAATTTAAATTTAATTATTTTCTTATGCAGTTTTCTAACTTTAATTTTTTAGAATTTTATATTTAATGACACAATGACAACATTGTTTTAAAGCAGTAACCAGACATATCGGTGAATGCCTCCACTAACAGATGTGAAAATTACTTATTCTAGACACGCACCATCCAAATCACGATGTCCAGTACATGTATTTATGGTAATACAGTACTCATTTCGAATAACGACACTTTGGTGAGTTTCGAATTTATTCACCACACCGGATAATTCACCACAAAAACTCAACACACTAGAAATTCACCATACTTCAAAAAAAATTAAATTTAAATAAAGAAATTTTAAATATCAACCCCGCACATGGAACATGCTTGTTCCGAAACAAGTTCAGTTTTTTGAGAGATTGTTCCAAAACGATTCACCCACTTTGAACAATTGTTCTGTAAAAAAATTGTTTTGATAGTTTTACAATTAGGCAGCACAGTAGCTAGCAGATGATTGCAATTTGTTTGTTTTCTTGGCTTGAGTGTGATCATATATTTTATTGTGTTAAAGAAATTGTAAATTAAAACAAATCTTAGTGAAAAAAATGGATTAACGTAGAGTAAAGTTGAAGAAAGCTCGCACATACATACATATATGATGTGACAGCTCAGTTCAACTTAAGAAATTATAGTAGCTGGCAGCACAGTTCGATTGTTTCGAAACAAAAATTAAAATTAAACCAATTCGAGCTGCTCTCTTTCGCTCTGTCTCTCTCAAAACTAACTACATATAAAAAAATGGGTGAAACCAGCTTTACTAACATTTTTTTTTCTATGGCTAAATAATATACATATATATAATATAACTCAACTTATTTTCTCTCTCTTACTCACTAATACACAACCAACAAATTTTTGGTAAACCCTGATATATGTACATACATAAATGTATGTACAAACATAAGTAAACATACATATATGTATGTATAAGATATTATCTTGAGATATTTTGTCAATTGAAAACTATCTGTCTACTTTAGTCGTCCTAGCATCTGTTTTTAACTAGTTTTACCATGGCTTTTACTTTTTATGATCAAATTATTAGACGCCTTCCAAGAGGCTCAATGGTCTAGGGGTATGATTCTCGCTTTGGGTGCGAGAGGTCCCGGGTTCAAATCCCGGTTGAGCCCAGTTTCTTTTTCTAAAAAGTTATTTGAGTTTTAAATTTAAAAATTTTTAATAACTAACCTTTAAACGTTATGCGCCCCCTACAAGTTACTACTGGCTATACAGCTTTATTATTTTGTACAAACAATTATTATGTTAAATGGCTGGTTGGTCGTCAGTTGGTTGAAGATCAAAAAAATTTTGATTTTCATTCAACCGATGACCAATACAATAACAATATATGTATAAGTAAATTTATTTGAAAAATCGCAACGCATGAAGACAACCAACCATTAATTCAACATATTGTACAACTAATCGCAACTTGTAGGGGCCGTATTAGGCCAATATTATTTATTCTTTATTTAATCGTTCCTTTTTGGTGTCTGCGATAATATAATTTTCCAATTATGTTTAATCCGCAACAGCTTTTAACTTAATAAGGAATATCCAGCCCTCAATACTTTACTTATGTATGGTCTCAGACAGCAAAACTTCTGTCAGAGGTTCTAATGGTATATCTCACACAAAAATATCAATTGCAAACTACAGTTTGCATCCCACAGTACCGGAGAATAAGCTTCATAATCTCAGCAACTGTTTTAAAAACTTGCAGAACAGTTTACCTTCACTTTTCTAACCACCAATTTTAGATCAGGGTTCGGGAGACATCTTTCCTCATGTTTGAACGATCCAAAGTCTCCTCTTTTTTGTTTTTTCTTTTTTCTTTTGTGGGTTTGTGGGCCTTAGTAATGCCTCTATTAGCCCACGTTCAAATAACATATTCAGCTAATTTCTAAGCGTCTATGAAGCAATGTCTTGGACGATAGGCCTGACTATCAGTTTTAACAGTAACTAACGTTAAACGAGATTATTATCAATCAAGGATTTTAATTTAATTCCTTCTCAGAGTTTTCGGACCAAGTGTAATTTATTAGAACAGGGAATAATGGATCACATTACATGAGTTTGAAGTCCAATAGCTAACGGCTATTGCAATGAATTGTGATTGATATTTAGTTCTTCTACGTACTATTACTCTTAAATGAAATCCTTATTATAATCCTGGTCATTTTAAAAGTTTTGTGGTCTAGTAGTAGTTGTTGCTGGCGGGGTCCTAATTTTAAAAATTCTAATAATCCATCTTGAATCGACTAAACCCCTAATAGAGGCTAACACATCAACAAACTGAAACTTTATTTTTTTAGTGTTTAAAACAGAGTTGAAGTTCGATTTTAAAAAGTCCTTTCATTGGATGCCCCGATAGTCTATTGAGTGGAGTACTAGACTATTAGCATGAGGGTCGTGGGTTTGATTCCCACCAGAGGCTGTGGTCTGTGACACTACACCGAGCATACATATGTATATGGTCAAAGTTACTCAGCTCTTCTTATATAAATAATTAAATATAATTTATAATTATATTGTAATCAATAAATAAATAAATATGTCCTTTCAATTCACTGTTCTTATTGCGACCATCACAGTGACCCTTAGGGTGCTTAAACTCTTGCATGACATTTAAATACAATTTTTAATAGCCTCAACACAGCTGATAAGCACTGTCCTTTACTGGTCACGCACATACATACATACATACATACATATGACCATTTAAAGATATTTCTGTACTTCACTTGATTATAAGAAAACGCTTTAAAAATAAAAACTTAAATTGATTGGAAATAAAAACCGAACGAAAGGAAAATAAATCTGAATAATAATTGAATTAAAAATTATTTACTTGCGTTACTTTTAAAGTGCAAAAATCAAGTGTTACTTATACGCACACACGTTGCTAAGGTTGTGCTAGAAAGCAATAACAAATACTCGTACAAAAATATTCAAAAAGAGCGTAATAAAGAGAAAAAGTGAGGGTTAAGGACCGAGTAGGAATAGAGAGAAGAAACTAAAACAAAGGGCAAGGACTAATGATCACGCGTTGCCAGACTTGCCAATTTACCCCCATAATAATGATTTTTAGAAAAGTCCCTTTCAATTTTTAAAACAGTGCACGCGAATATTTTCACTCATGTAATGGAAAAAAAACTGCAGTTCGTAGTAAAAAGTTAATTTACTAACGATTTTATCTCCTCGTTAGCATAAGGTCAACTATTGACTGTACTTGGCTGAATTTTAAAGAATTTACTCTTGTCCCGTTTTAAATGAATTCGAAGTTGTGCAGTTTGCATGCGATACAAAACGATGTATTGAAGACCCGAATTGGAAAGAAATAATCTCTGACTATTGCGAAATCGATTCTATACCAGGCTTAGTCATCCATCACTATGGTTGTACCTTCTTTGGAACGTGATGTTCAACAGTGCGATTGATCTAAAATTTCTGAACCGATAGGATTCGCCGCAAATAGTGGGTAACTACGAAAGCAGAACGTTTTGAAGATCGTCAATTAAATGCTAGTGAGGCCATTATGGTAATTAACTGGATGTATTTAATGAATCTATAGCTGGAGAAGCAGAAGGCAGAAGTTATATTAATAAAAGAAATCGCCACCAGTTCGAGCTGGTCAGAGCGATGTAAATTATTCACGACCAGTTAACGTAATCAGATGACACATGAAATATGCTTGCATGAGCGCAACGAAAGCTTCAAGTACATTATCACGAATGATGCGAGATGTATCGAACCTAAGTTTCACCATAACTTAAGCTGGAAGCTTGAAGATATTTAACAGTGGATGGACTTACAAGCTAATCGAAGAAATGGAAAATTTAATAAATTATGGAGAGATCAATTATAAACCAACTCAATTCCTGATAGGACATGACAACGACGAAAGGAAGAACAGCCACATTGCTAACACGAGCGAAGTAATACAGTATGACAGTTCCGCGGAATGTAGTACTGAAGATGGGGGTGGTGTTATCCGGTAAGAATTCAATATAAGCAATAAGAATTGATACTCGTAAATGGTTTCCACCTTCAATACAAAAAGAACACAAACTCTCTGAGTGTTAACATTCAGATTTGCCTTTTGGGTTAATTTACTCCGTACACATTATAAAAAAATGCGCAAGTCTCTGTAAAATATTGTTTCAGGATTGAGAAATGGACTATTCCACCAAACGGCTGAACGGGTAGAACAACCGCAGTGTTACTTACGGCTCAAAAGTCGCCATTGCATACAGTAGAGCCGTTTCAGCTGGCTTCCTTTTATAATGTAGATTCTTCAAGGTTTTGTTCGATATCCAACCTGCCCTAAAAGTCGGTGGTGAAGAGTTGAGTTCTAGCCACTTGTCTTTTGCTTGATTTCTGAAGCAATACCCATGCATTAAAGAATGTTCCAATAATGATCAGAGATATAGCATCCTAGCAGAACTTCACAATATTTAATCTTTCAATAGCGCACGTGAAAACATGTTTATGCACCTTCTTTGGTATCCTTTTAAAATAATCTTTTTACGATTCTGATGTTTTTTTTTTATAAAAATTAAATAATTTAATAATCTGGCATCCTTGCGAATGAAAAAGAGCAGTTTTTGTCTCTGTGTGTGTGTGTATAAGTTATCCTACTACAAATGTTTATCTACATAAGTAAACTAACCGTTAGAAATTTTTCTCTCTATTAAATTTAGTACTCAAATAAAGCTTAAAATTGTAACAACAACATACGCTCTGTGTGTGAAACAAAAGTGAAAACATGTCGCATGTTCTCTGATAAACAATAACAAGAACTATCAGAAACAACAACAACTTTTTCAAAATATTATTAATAAAAAAGGGGGAAATTTCAAATTTATTTATTGAATTATTATTGGTAACACCTGTGTTGCCATAGCAAAGTTATGAATTTATTGCCTTCGATTAGAAATAAAGCAACGTGTTAAAAACCTTTTTCTCCCTCCCCTGTAAAGTAATCGTATTTGAAATTTACAAGTTTGTGGAAAATTTGTCAAAAATATTTTTTTTTAATAAAAAAATATTTGGAATAACAGGCAACAGATTAAAAAAAAGAAAAGAGGAAAAAAAATTTTTTTGAAGAAAAAATATTCAGAACACAAGAAATTTCATTTTTTAACGTAAGCGATGAGTGATTTTGAGGATTCCGATGAAGAGCGTTACGCTAATGAGCCCTTTGAGAATGAATCGGATAATGAAGTGCCAGAAATTGATAGTGACGCCAGTAATAAAAGCGATAAGAGTAATCACAATGACGACGATGATGAAGTAGAAGAAGGGGAAGAAGAACATGACGACGATGTTAATGATGATGACGATGATGATGATGATGATTTGTCTTCCGTTAAACTAAATACGGTAAGTTTTGAAAAGAAAACGAAAAGGCAAGGCGTAAACTAAAGCTATTGGAGAATTGTTTACCAATGTTCATTGAATTTATCACCATTTAGATTAAGATATGATTTTATTATGATGTTTAAAGCGTTTTCTATACTCATTTTCATTAATAATGTATTCTAGTCACACCAATATATAAAGTTAACGGCGTCATGTATGCTAACTGCTTCCGTTTTTTTCTTATATTTTTAGGGTCCCATTCAACGAAATAGTTTTTCCAATGTCCGTCATGAAACCGACGTTATACCGTACGCTTCCTCATCGGATGAAGAGGATGATGTTGTCGTGGGCCAAACTCTAGTCGAAATAAATACGCCATCAATGCATTTTGATGCTGAATTTTCAAGTACAACAGTTAGACGACAATTTCTAGTCAAATCGAAAGAGGAAATTCATCATACAACGAGCGTAGATGACGAGGAGGATCTTGGCAGCTCCGATGAAATAAGTGAAGAAGAAAATGAAGAGGATGTTGAAGCCGAATTTCAAAGAATACAAGAAATGGAAGAGAAATATATTCTGCAAAATTCAGCCAAGACGCCGAAGCTCATCAATACGGATAGAAGTGAAGCTAACAAAGTGGATGATGAAGAACAATTTAATAATGAAAGCGATGAAGAAGAAGAAGATGAAAGTGATATAGAAGATGAAGAAATAGACGAAGAACGAGTAACTCTAATGCCGGATAATGAAAACAAAATTGAAGAAAATGTAAATGAAGAAAATAAAATTAATATTCCTACTGCCACCGGACCGGATCCGAATGAGCAATCCCCAACTCCGTGCAATCCAAATAGTAGAGGCAACAGTTACACAAATTTAAAATCGATTGCGGAACAAAAAAGTGAAGAAGATGCTCAAAGAACCAATGAAATGCTACAATTACCTTTACTAGATGATAATCTTGCCAAGTTGACTGCTACTTCCATAGAATTAAATGCCCAGAAAATAGCCTCTGATGTTATAGATGCTCTCAAAACTACACTCTCAAATACCAACACTCATAGGGATGATCAAAAGATTGAAGAGACACTTTCAAAAATGTCCGTAAATCAAGAAGATAAGCCAGCTGCTATGCCCGATTCCACTGATGCCAAAGAGCAAGAGATCGAACATGAAAATGAACAAAATAATGATAATAATGCTTGTAACGAACACTGTGATGAGACCGAAACTTATTACGATGATCAATTCGATTACCACATTACAAGTAAAACACCAACAAGTTTCAATTCTGACGATTATATATTCCATGCCAATTTCATAAAGCAATGCCAGCGTATGAATTCCACAGATAAGTTAAGGTAAGAAATGCAACTGTTCTCATTTATTATTCAATCGTTCAGTTATTCAAGAAGGCAGAATTCCTTTAATTCCCTCTTTAAGGAACTCTTTAACCATTTTTCCTTACATACCCTGTACTTCGAAGAGACATTAAAAAGTTCCTATTATCACTTAGACGGTTAGCGTCTCAATCACTGAGCATCAATCGTTGTAGGCGGCCTGAGCTCTTATCTTCCAGCATTTCGTGAGATTTAGCATCATTCCACTGACTTCTCTCGTTATCCTAATTTCGATATTAAATTGCTAAATACAGCAGAACATGGCAAGTACTTAGTACTGAACATTATCTGTCGTGATTTGAAATTTGCTAAGGCTAAACAGGCTGAGATTGCTATCTTGAAGGCCGTTGGGACCACAATTAGTATGGTCACTTCAGATTCGGAATCTTATATGAACTTGGTTGACAGTAAGGCTGCCCTTAGGGCTATTTCGTCATTCTGATATAAATTACCACTTGTTCCTGATTGTAATGAATCTGAAGGACGTTTGGACCAGGTTTGATCTGTTTATGGTGTCTTCCGGGACATATATATCCGGGAACGAGGTATGTTCAATTTTTGAGGGTGGTTTAATAGTTCGTCCCGATCCTCCAGTCTGCAACTTTTACGGCCTCGCCACTAGATGGATCAATGAGAAGGTTCTAAAGCTTTGGAGTGATGGATCGGGTTGTTATGTGTCTCTAGATAGTGCTAGAAAAGATTTGCTGTTGGATTCGGTTAAGGTCAACGTGAGGTTGGTTACTGGGTTTCTTACGGTGCAGTGCGAGTTTAGACCGAACTATTGCAGGGTATGTTGCGACAAGGGGTAGTTGGAAACTGTCGAACACCTTCCCTCAACAGACATTTATGAGTGGATTAAGCTGGTTGAGATATGCTAGGACATCTAGGCGGTAGCCGCGCTTTTTTGTGTGGTATATGATCGTTTTTCACTATCTTCCTCCGATTCCTATCATTACCCTTTTCTTGTTCTTTTCCCCTTTCTCCATTATTCTATCTCTTTTATTATATTTTGTTTATAAGACGATTTTAGTTACACAATGGGTCTGGAATCTCTGAATATTATACTTCTCATATTTTTATATACCACTTGAAAGCCTGTTATTTAGAGGATCTTGAAAAAATTGTTGAGATCATATGTGTTTCTTGTCGCGAGTAGTTCCCTTATGGCTCTTTCTAAGAATTCAATTCTGGTGATACTAGATTTAATGCTCTACTTATTTCAACAGTAATTTTAATGTTGTGCCCTTGACGCTTTGAAATCACATCCAAAATATGATGTATACAATTCAGAATGCAATTTTTTAATGTATTTTGCCAGATATATTCTATTCAAAATAACTTAATTTTCTGTTTAATCCCTTCACATAACCTACAGGCCTAAACCGCAACCACGTAAAAGCATGAGTTTTTCAAATGAGCGTATGCGCGAAATCGAACGACACAATCAAATACTTTTACGCAAAATCCTTACTCAAAAACCCACATATAACCTTAAAAGCAAGCCATCACAATCTTCACTCCAAAAGGTAATTATTTCCAAAACTTTACGGAATAAATTGTAATTTTTTTAATTAAAAATTCATCTTTCGTAGAATGCTTCACCAACTAATGCACGCTTAACCACTTCGGCGGTTAATCGTAAAAAGCAACAGAGGCAAATAGATTTGGACAATCAAATATTGAAAAAGAAACTTGATGCAATAGCGGTCAGAAGACGACCGCTAATGTCCTAATAGAGCAGCTATAGCTATAAATGTAAATAAAAAATTTTTTAATACGCCTACCATTTACGTTTGTTACTGCAGACAGCAGCGGTCTGTGTTGTGTGGTAATAAAACAAATTTATTTTTTGAAAACTTTATAAAAAAAAATAATATGTTTTGTCTGTTATTTTGATACTTTAAATTTAAACAATAAAAAGAAAAACATAGAACATCATTAACAATTATTTGGTCACTACACTTAAAAATTAACTACAAAAGACTAAGAAATTACTAAGTTACACTAATGCGTTACTAAATTACAGCTTCATTGGCCTTTTTCGATAAGAAAATTTTCCCCTAAGGCCTTTACTGCTTTAAAGGCAGCCTCACCATTCTTCTCTATAAAAGCAGCTTCTCTAGCCTCTTTGGTTTTAGCACGTTTCTCCAGTTCCCTATAAATCAGTTGGCCAATCTATAAGGAAAAAATAATTCACAATATGATATCGTGTTAGTGGCAAACGTTACGAACAATATACTCACATAAACATCAATAGCCGCATACATTAATTGATCCTGTTCCAAAGGTATAACATGCCATTTACTCATGCGCACTTTTTTATTTTTATCGATAGACTTTTCCACCTTAAAATTGATTTTGAATAATAAAAATCAAATAATATACACAAACATAGGATATGTTTTTTTAACTTACCATATAATTAGCTAAACGATCTAAACTCCAACGACCACCAGTCTCACAAACTTCATTACACCATACACCCAAATCCAAACCATTAACAATCAGATCATCTGCATTTATTTCAGGAAAATCACGCGCCAGTTTACGAAAGTCACTAAACACAGAAAGAGTAAGAGAGTGGATATTTTAAAATAGGGACAGAGTTGTAAGGTCATAGTCCTTTGACTAATTACTGATAGTACACGAACGAGTGACCAGAATTTACTCACTTTTTAACATTAACGCCATGTAAGCGCACTCTCTTGTGCTTAAGCAAAGCCACCAGAGCTGCAGGTAACTTTTTAAGATTCGACAATTGGAATACATAACAGATATCCTGCTCGGCACACATTTGGATCACTGCCGACTTGCCCGGACCGGTTTTGAACGAAAATGGCCATTCCATATCAAAGGAAATGGGCACTAGACCGTCACCTGGTTGTTTTTCAACCCATTGCCTAAAATTGGAAAAAAAATTGCACTCAAATTATCAAATACGGATTACACAGGCTAGGATTGTGCTTACATTATACTGTCGGATGATTCTGCAATTTCATAGCCATCGGTTAAATATTTAATCGTTCCACTATATTCAACGTACGGCAAAGGTTTTTTTACTTCCTGTTCTGGTAAAGAAAACATTTCGCCACCATCTTCAGCCATGGAACGTGTGTTACGTGTCAATCTAATGCTGCGCCGTTTTGGAGGATTGTCTTCACTTTCTTTGGCCTAAAATCATTAAAGAAACGTTGTTTTAAATTACTCTGCCAGTTTTTTTTATATTCAAATATGCATTTCTGCCTACTTTTTCTGTTCCTTCAGTGTCATTTAATGTGTTTGTCCTTTTTAAAGCAAGCATTTTGTTGTGTATTTAATGGATATTTTAAAATTATTATTGTTCAAGTTTTAAAATTAAGTAATAATAATTCTTTTAATAAGAAAATAATGTTAAATTCCTAATTTTTTCCTGCAACAACACAATATTTGTTGTGATATTTTGGCGCTAAAACTAGAATTAGTTTTGTGTTGCCAACAACAGTTTTCCAAGAGGCGGTTTTACACCGCATATAATTTGAATGGCATATATTATACGGCATGTTTTAGAAATATTTTATTAAGAAATTTTAGTATATACATATATTATCCTTTAAAACAATTTAAAACATATTTTATTTTATTATACTTTTTAAAGAAAACTATGCTTATTTGGAGGCAACCAACGACTAAATGTATATCATCATTATGCTTAGTATGTAGTACATAATATAGTAGTATTGATCCCAATATGGAACATTTAGTGTAATAATAGACTGAGTCTAAAACCTTTAAAAATGGAATTGAAAATTAAGTATTCCATAACAATTGGTTTTTTGAATTTTTTTGCATAATTCGATATATGTATGTTAACCCTGATATAATATTTCCATATTCAACACGAAAACTTTTGATTTAAATAGTGTTTATAAGAACGAAACTCCTTTGCACTGTAATATTTTTCAAATTTGGTATTTACAGCAAAATTTATAGCAATTATTTACCTACACATTAAAAAACTATATAATCCGTTTATATTTTCTATTTTAAAAACTAACGTTTCTTTTGTCTATAACGATATGGTAACTTCATAGCTCAATCACATATGGCGAAGGTTGGCAACTCTTTTGTCTAACAGCTGTGATAAATAATACCGCTTGTTGAAAATGAAACATAACCTCGAATAAACAATAATTTTAAAGTTGGTGTCTAATTTGAAATATAGTGAAGTGCAAAAAATAATTCGGAAATTAGTGAATTAATGCATTAATAAAATATTATTTGTATATTTATAAACAGTTAACTAATTATCTCAATAAGAATAATTAAATAAAACATTAAAATGGCCGACACAAAAGTGAACACATTTTTTATATCGGAAAAAATCTCCAAAGTACGATGGGTGCCGGATCAACTTAAAGAAAGTGAACGTTTCTTAAGCGGCAGCTGGGACATGCCAAAGAATTTCTTACGCTGTTGGCGTCTGCAAAAGAACCAATACGAGGATGATTACAGTGAATATGTGCCCCGATGCAATGATAAATTTGAAATGCTTGGAGATGTAACAGGCATTGAATTTTTAACAGATGATACGGCCGTTGTTAGTTGCAGTGATGGTAATTTTTCTTAGAGAAACTGACGATGCAAAAAAATCTTATTTCTAAATTTTATTAAATTTACAGGGCGTTTGACTTTAATAAAAATAAAAAAGGCAGTCGACGAAGATACCCTGCAGGAAGAGGGTCGTAGTGAACTTTTACATCATTTTAATGCTTGTGGAAGAGCTGCTCCTTGTACGGCAGTTTCGGTTTATGGCAAAGAGGCAGCCACCGTAGGCGAAGATGGCCGCTTAAATATTGTCGACTGCCAGTCTCATTTGGCGGTAAGACGTTCTTTTGAAGCTGACAGCGTGTCTTTACTTGCGGTGCTCTATGTTAATCCACAAGAAGTGCTGGTGGCTAATCGTATGGGTGTCATACGTATGTTCGATATACGTTCCTCGGCAGAGACTACACCTACTGCGTCATTTATGACTTCCTGTGAAGATGACAAATGCTCAAATTACGTTTCTTGCTTAACGTCTCATCCTACACAACCGCACATTGTTTTGAGCGGTTCAGAAGAAGGTTCTATTACTGTATGGGATTTGCGTAATCCTGGCTTTCCGGCTTCATATCTATCAGCACATTCAAGTCCTATTACTGAAATAGGTTTTCATCGTTCTGATCCCACTAAACTCTTGACAGCTTGTGAGGCTGGTGAGTTGTGGTTGTGGTCTCAACATTCTGCTATGGGCGTAACTACAGCCATGGAAGCCTCGAATGCCGACAACGTAAATCCTTGGCTAAATGGTGAACGGGCTAAAAGCCGTATTAGTGTTACCTCTTTAATAACAGATTTACGTAAAGCCATTAACTCATTTGACACGCAAAGTTCTAAAATAGTTTGCGGCAGTGATAGTGAAGCATTCTATTTTGTTGATAACATTTTATAAATCCGTGCTACACTTTGCACGGCAACAAAGCTTCTATAATTTCCGACTAGTTGTTTAAGTTCGTATTTATTAAAATAGTGTTGATTTGATTAAAAACATTAAATTTTTATAAACGGAATTCGTGTTAATTCAAGATTTAAAAAAATTAATGTGTGCGCAGAGGAGTCGTTAAGTTTTTATAAACAATTCGAAAAAATTCAAGATTTCAACAAGCAAAATTCAAGAAAACTGAACATGGGAGCAGAGGAGTGAAGTAGAAATATTAATGCAAGTCTTAAGAAATATATTTAACCACAACTGCTGTTCCAAGTTTAAAGGCAAGTGTTTAACATTTTTAACTAAAGTAGACTAGATTTGATGCAATAGATTCTTTAAGAAATCAAATTTTGTTTTCAAATATGCATAAAGTATGCGGTGAATCGTTATTACCCCTTTCAAGTAATGTTGAATTGTAATCAATTACCCTACAGTCGCCATTATTCTTAACATTCTAAAACTTCATTAGAACCTTAAAAAAGTTGTGAGCGTAATTTGATTTTATGGCTTGAATTTAAATCTCTTGGACTCAATCAATTCATTCCCGGTGATATGGAAGAAGACAGGAGGCTTCCTTCCTTCTCCCTTCTATTATGTAAAGCAGT
This sequence comes from Sarcophaga caerulescens, assembly GCA_927399465.1. Lineage (NCBI taxonomy): Eukaryota > Metazoa > Arthropoda > Insecta > Diptera > Sarcophagidae > Sarcophaga > Sarcophaga caerulescens. The sequence goes on along the minus strand of OV656872.1, from coordinate 56,934,531 downwards.
TGTTGTTGTTGGAACAGCTCTGCTGATGTACCCGAAACTGTTTCCCTGTTGAATAATCAAGAAAATTGAAATTAAGTCTGGCTTACGATGTATGCCTAGTTAAAGCGTTAGATGAGATGTGAAAAACTATTTCCCTGTTGAATAATCAAGAAAATTGAAATTAAGTCTGGCTTACGATGTATGCCTAGTTAAAGCGTTAGATGAGATGTGATGGGGATATGAATTGTCAGAAGATGGTTGTCAGGTTGTGCAGGTCTCAAGCACAAGCCCACCACTGTTCGTTGGGTAGTAGGTTGAACAGTGGAAGAAATGAGCCGTGTCGTGTTGGCCTTGGTGACTTATTGGATAGCGATTAATGAAGTCAGGGACAATCCTTTCCCGATAACAATTTAAGACGTGCGACCAGCCTGACCACTGCTAGCCCTTGTTCTCCTAGGCCTGTCTTTGATCTGTCCTGTCTCTGACTGTCTGTAACTGTTATCATTTATCGTTGTCTCTACCCTCGACTGGTGCAGGGTGCACTGCACTTCCACTGCACATATTTCGTCGGTATTGGTATTAAGTTTGAAATGTCGGTGTTAAATCGTGGGAAGTCTTGTTCGATGGCGATCAATATGTTAAAATATGACGGTTAGGGTGTGGAGGGAGGCAACAAGCTACAAGATACTGTTTTGTCAGAAGTTCGTTATGTTGCCTGATCGACAACATCTTTGTCTCTTTGTGAAAGTAATCCGCAATGGATATTTTTACGTACCGCGTAGCAATACGAAATGCATGGTTCTGTGTTGCACGCACGCTACTGGGTGTGACTGAGGAAAGAGGATCTAACTGAGGAGGTAAAATTGCAAAGAGAAAGGAACTGACGACTTTGGAACGGAAAGGGTCCACAATGATGGCCAGGTAGTTTGTAATCCTGGCGCTTATATCATCGATGTTAATATAAGAAGAAAATACCAGCATTTGACACCATTGAGATGTTTATTGGTGGTTCCGGAAGAGAGATTAAGTAGAGATTAAAGAGAATATGTGACAAAATTCCACCTTGTGGAACACCCATTTAATCTTTCTGTTGACATATTTTTGTCCTCTGGACTCCACAGACGTCAGCCGACCTCCCAAATAATTTATAGTTCAGCGTTTCACATCATTGGGCGGGTGGAGTTAAGTATGTTCCTCATAAGTATAGGGTGATCAAACTTATCGAAGGACTTGGAGAGCTCAAGGGTTGCTGTTGAATCAGGACGTTTGCTATCCGCGCTGTGATTTCAGTTAGGGCCGTGGTAGTACTACGGGACTCCCTAAAGCCATGTTGGTGGTTGGCTAAAGAACAGTGTTGCTTAAAGTCTGGGACCAATAATGTTTCCAGTATCTTTACTACTGGAATAATTCTCGTGATCTTTCAAAAAGTTGTAAAGCAATTGTGGCATGCACTTCAACTTTATGTTTTAAAAATATCAGCGGGTATGACATTCAAGCCCACGTATGAATAAAGATATCTGCATTATCGCCTATTTAGAGTTTGGAAAACTATTCCTACTACAAATTTTAAATAATAATTACTATTTTAATTTATAGATAAAAATCAATTACGTATTTATTGCATTCATTTTGTTTTACAATTGAAAATATTTTTTATAGCATAATACAATATTTAATACAATAATATTTTATGACAATATATACGAATTGAAAAAATAAAAATATTTAGAACATTTAAGTTTAAAAGATTGACTAGAGTTTTAAAATTCTAGCATTTGTTGTTGTTGTTTAATTATGTAAATAAGTATTTAATTAAGTACGTTTTATTTTTTGTTTTGTTTTTATTGTTTTAAAAAGAAATGTTAAGAATGAAATTTTGAAATATTTATTAGAAGCACCCTGACTTATAAGCTAAAGTTTTATAATTATATCCGCTATTTGTTTTTCTTTTTTGTTTTTGTAAATTACGCAAGAAATACAATAATGAACTAAAAGAGAAAAATCGAATTAAATTAAGGAAAATTTGATTTTGAGGGTTTATTGAATTATGCGTGTTTTTTTGTTGAAAAACTTTTTTTAAATACTAATTAAAAATTATAAAAAAAAAAGAAAATCATATACACAAATAAATTAATTAACTGGGGGGATACTTATGATTGTTAGAAAACAATTAAAGAAAAATAATAAAAAAAGAACTCTACCGCTAAAGAGAAGTGGGGGGACGGGTATAAAAATATTTACAAGATTTGTTCTTTTTTTTTGTCTTTTTAATTGGAATAATTTAATAGCTCAAAATGATTTTACTTATCTCTTAGGCAATAATAGTAATAATTATTTGTTTATAATTTTAACGTAACATAAAATTGGATTTCATTCGATTCAATTTGTTTTTTCCTTTAATATGAATTTGAGCATGACTGCCTTTTTTTCTATACAATATATTGTATGTAAATATACGATATTTTATATGAAATTAATATAATTTTTTTATTATTTTTTTAATTTTACTTATGCTTTCTTTTATCATCAATTAAACAATTTCGCATTTAATTTTTTATTTAAATTCGTTGATAAAGTGTTTGTTTTGTTTTTGTTTTCTTTTACTTTTGTTTCTCAATAAAACCTTTCCAATTTGGGTTTATTTAATGCTGCACAAAAATAATACCCTGTATAGTTTTGTGAACCGGGTGTAGTAGCATAATCGCCGATGCCATGACTATGATGATGATTGGCATGCGGATGCAAATGGGCATGGGAATGTGTATGGGAATATGCATGATGATTAACGTAGTCGCCATAATTACTGGCATTAAAGGAATGTGTTGGATGGACAGCAGCTGAGGCTGCAGCTACAGCAGCAGCCGCCGCAGCTGCATGATGGTGGTGATGGTGATGTGCAAAGGCGGCATGAGCAGGATTGTGATTGTGGGGATGATAATGTTGAAATCCACCTCCACTGCGTTGTTTTTGTCACGTCAACAGATTGCTGCCATTGTTGTTAGTAGAATGTACGCGCATGTGCCGATTTAAATTACCCGATTGGGAGAATCTGCAAAAGGGGAAAAATCAAATATAACAATTTTTTTTTTAACAAAAGAGAGAAATAAATTAAAAATTTAATAATTAACGCTCTGTATTCAAGATACAGGTTCTTTCAACTTTATGCTGCATTTTAAACATAATTTAAACACACATACTATATAAACGTTTACGTTAATTTTATACATGAGTGGCGGAACCTACAGTTTAACGTCGGCTCCGAGCGACAGATTTACTCTCAGAGTTTTTGCCAGAGGAAGTTGCTGAAGAAATATTTTTTTGGAGATGTCTGAACTGGGGTTTGAATCGTGGCCTCACGTCTTTTAATCCAACACAACCTACCTACTAGATAGACTACGGCAACTTCAAACAAACGTTTATCATGTTTATTAATTCTTAATTTACGAATTGCAAAGTCCACATACACGCTCACCCACGTCGATTCTAAGGCTGTTGACAGAGTGCGCGCTATGCTTAAAGTGTTTGCCCACAGCGCGTCAGAGTGCGAGGGAACCTACAAACACGTTACTACTACAAAGCAGGTTATGAGGTTATTTGCAGCATAAATATCTTGTTTTCAATGCGAAATTTTTGGGGCAAAACTACACCCTCTTTTCATGTGATAACTTCCTCTCTATCACCATTCGTAAATGTGAAATTTTAAGTCAAAATTGTCTTGGAAATTTTGAATCAACTCTTTGTACCATAATTCGCTAACGAAATCATTTAATTACGAAACTCGTTTTTCGCTATATTTGTACTCACCTTAATAAACACAGTTTACACTGATACGGTTTTTCGCCGCTATGTATACGCAAATGTTTAGTCAACGTTGAGCTGTCCGAGAATGATTTTTTACACGACGAACAGCGATAGGGCCGTTCACCCGAATGGGTTCGCATGTGCGTAGTGACACTGGAACTTTGGGAGAAACGTCTATCACAAATGGGGCAACGGAAGGGCTTCTGGCCAGTATGTGTGCGTACGTGAGCCGTTAAATTGGCTGCCTGTGAAAAGCTCTTATTACAATCTGGACAGCGATAGGGCCGTTCGCCCGAGTGTGTTCTCAGGTGTGTTTTTAACGTACTAGGTCGGGCATAGGTTTTGCCGCATAGTCTACAAAGATTAGGTTTATTATCGGAACCTTCTTCGTTGCTGTCTTCGTCTTCATAGCCGCTGGCTATTTCAGAATTGGAGGAGGGTCCAGTTATTTGGTTGAATGGCTTTGTGTCACGCATTTGTGTGAATAGAGTTGGACTTTTAGTGGGTGGTGAATAGCTTTGACCCACTTGTTGTGTGCTTGTATAGAAACTTTTTGGTGATACAGCATCCATGAGCGGTGCTGGCGATGGCGTAGTGTCTTTGTCAACGAGAGTCTCGCTGAGAGATGGTAACAGACCGGAGGAATTTTGATTTGTTTGCAAAGTTGGTGGACGAAAATCAGCCGTAAACGAGTACGTAGCCGCAGCCGGGTAATGTGATGGACTTAATAATGGAGGATAGAGGACATTAACAGCTGAAGATGAATTGGTGGGTGTCCATTGCATCTAAAATAATTGTAAAATTACAAACAAATTATAAAAAATTGTTTAAATTTAAATTAAATCTCGACTCACTTGTGAACATTGCACGGGCAATGTAGCATCAGCCGCCCCATAGCCATGCATTGTCATATTCATACTAACATTAACACTCATACTGGGGTACATGGCTGCTGCGGCCCCTGGACCTGATCCAGAAACCGTTCCACTCATATGCTGAGCACTACACGGATTGGCTGAGACATTTCCCGTTACTGACGTTGTATTAATGGGATCATAATAACATGATTGCGTTGCTGCCACATTGTTCAACGCGTTACTGTGCGATAACGTTTGCTGGCCACTAATTACGGCTGATACTGATGCAGATGATGGGGATGTTGATATGGGTGCTGTTGTTCCTGATGTTACAATTGACGACTGATGTTGGTGCTGATGCTGTTGATGCTGGTGCTGATGGCTACCGGGTGAGACTAACATTTGATGCGGATGTACGGTATACGAGAGTGAAGCTTGATGGGGATTGGCTGAGAAATTATATGATGCACCACATGGTGAAAAGGGAAAGAGACTGGGCAGGGGATCAATGTCTAATGGTGGCAATCCTGGAAACGTTGACGCCATTTCATCGGTGGACCAATAATTGGATGTGCAAGTATTTCCACTACCACTACTATTGCCAGTTGTGTTGTTGTGAATCACTTGTGAATTATTTTGTGCAGATCCACCGAGATCGCCGACAACAATTGGATCGAAACAAGAACCACAATCGAAATCGTTCGTCGGCAATGAGGATAGCGGTAATACTGTATGGCCTTGACACGACAAACAACCAATACACGATGAAGCAGCGCACTCTTGCTGTAATAGTAGCCACAAAAGGAAAATAAAAAAAAATTAATTGGATAACTTTACCAAAGGATTTTGAATATAAACTAATAAATTAAAATTAACCTTTATTCGGAATATATTAACGTAAATAAAATAAATAAGAAGTCTAGTTAAATTGTCTTTCTTCCTTAAAAATAAACTTAAACACTTCAGCATTCTATGTTAAGCAACAGCGTATTACAAATGCAAAACCCGCATATTTCCTGTTCAATGTTTCGTATAGTTTCTAGAGTTTTTTGGAGTTAATTTCGGTTGTTTAACCTTTTATGAAAAATCCTCTTCTGCTACGAGTATATACCAAAGAAGTTTTTAACGTGATATAAATACCTGCCTATCAAGGATCTTATTCCCTTATAAAATCTCTTTCAACATCCCTGTACGTATGTTTCAGATCGTAATCTTGTTGAAACATCTGCTGATCGATCAAAGTAGCGCGTACTTAGTACTTAAGACTTTTCTATCACATGACTACTTTTCTCAGAAGGCCGTTTTTATATCATTAGAACAGTTTAAAGGCCAATTCAGACGTGTTTCAAAACGGATGCTTATCAAAACGCAGAACAATTTGTGTATCCAACAGCTGGTTTGCTCCATATGGTTAATTGTGGAACACACGCGAATTGACTCAACCATTGGCTTAAAAAATGCTCTACTCCACACGACCAATGGATTATGTTAGTGCCAAAATATTTGGCTATAAATTTGGCCATAAATATACCATAATTTTTTTACATTTGAAATGCCCTTTATTAACCTAAATATGTGCCAGTTAGTTTGAAAACATATTGCCTTTTTTGGATTGAAGCTGTTATTCTACTATCAGTGTAGAACTTCGAAAAACTGCGTTTTGTAGTCCCCACCCTTTAGAAAGATTTGCAAAGATCGAAGCAAATATTAATTTCAAGGTTCGAGCCATATTTCTTCTCAAACTCTATCTATGATGGCAAGTCATCAAAGATGTGTGTGGTTATGATATTTTACTCAACAACTTTTCCTTTGATAAATTTTGGCCATTTTCATTGAATTACTTGCTTCAATCTCGTTGATTGTTACCAGTAGAGATCCGAATCTATAGTTTGACCAGGTTGCAAAAGGTCATAATAGAGAATTCCTTTTCAATTCCAGCAGACACTCCACATTGCTTTTTTGGGTCCAATCCTGGGTTTATTATCATCATATTGCTTCGTTCATGATCTTTTTCACACATTATTGTCCTAGGTGATCCACTTTTCATGGCCCGTCATCACCATTAACTTGTTTCATCATTCAATTTGGAAGGGATTGACACATACATAATTGGTCATTACAACCCTTTAGTCAGGATTACGATCTAGTTTCCCACACCACTTATGTTGCATGCGTTAATTTTTACACATGCGTGGTGGGACCTACAGTTTAAAGTCGACTTCGAACGACAGGTTTTTGAGAAACTTTTCATGGCAATTTTATTTACTCTCGGAATTTTTGCCAGAAATCTACTGAGAAGAAGTAGCCGAAGAAATATTTTGTCATATTTCGTTTAGTTGGAGATGCCTGACCTGGGATTTGAACCGAGGCCTCAACGTCTAATAAGCCAACACACTACCTACTAGACCACGGCAACTTCTTGGAAGGGATTGAAATGAATGATAATCTGAAGGTGCAAAGGCAGCATTATATGACGGATGAATCACAACTTCCAGTCTAGCTTTCTTAGTTTTAGTCGCGACATTAAAGTTATTAGTTGTCTGCTGTTATTATGATGGCAAACAGCACCGTTTATGTTGGTCACTGTGGCCGTTTTAATAATTTTTTTGCTTCAATATCCTTAATTGTTGGCAATGGAAACCAAAATTAATCGTTTCGTGTTCATGATGACCATTTTCTTTTCAATCCCAACAGACACACAGCATTACCTTCATTGTTATGACTACTGGTTTTGCTACCGTCTTTTATTTCGATTTCATTCCGATTTAGCAGGGAATCGTAAATTAAATTGTTCACTGTTAATTCATGTGATACTGAAAAGTTGTGCTTCTTTGTGTAGCTAACATTTTTCAAATGGCTGTTAACTGTTAATGAACCCCTATTGCCCTAGCAATGTCTATGATTTTAGTGATTGGTAGAGCAGAGGGAGGTCTTTAATACCACAATTGTTAAATCCAAATCGAGCAAACCATTTCGCTGCTGTTTTTCTAGTTAAATTCTCTACGTAAACTTCAATTCTTTTTTTTTGCAGCCTGCATACATTCTTAACAAAGCAAAATATATAACGGTAATCTACCGAATTTTTACTAATTTTGTGATTTTAATAGTGTCCTCAATGTAAAGTTTAGATGTTGTCTTCAAACAAGCTAAAGTGAGGCTTGAAGCAATACATTTTTCCGGAGATGATTTTAGAGTCATTCGCAGTTAAATTTTTTCGAAAACCTAATATGTATATTGTTTTGTCTCTGCCCGAAATAAGTTTGTGTGCTACTGTATTAAAATTTTTAATTTTTATTTTAATTTTTTTTTCTTCCTTCAGTTTAATAATCTTCAGTAGTGAAGTCAAAGGGCTCTTCTCTTATTTAATTTGCTTTGAAATATTTATTTTTTAAATTTGTATTTTTAATTAGAAAGGGAAACTGTTTATTTAAAATATAACAATGATTTATTTCATATTAAATTGCATTTTTTTTTTTGTTTTTTTTTTTTATTATCTTATCACTAGCTTGCGTACAATAGTATCTCGACGTTTTCATAAAATTTTATCAGTTTCCGTAACAGCCTTCCGTATGTATAAGCGTAAGGAAGTGTTTTTTTTTTATTACTTTTTAATATTTCAAGAGAATATTTTATCACAACTTTGCGTTTAAACTCGAAATTTACCTGCGGACTATCCAGCGCCAAACCGAATAATGGATTATTGGGAACATATCCCGTTTCAGGTTCCACAGGACCTCCATTTGAGACATCGCACGATATGTACATAGCTCCACCCTCTTGATCTTCCAGGGAATCTGCGTATTACAATAAAAAAGGAAAATTAATAAAAAAAAAAAAAAAAATTAAAGACAAATTCCAGTAATGTGTGTATAAATAACGGTAAAACAGCATCCCTTTTGTGGAATAACATTACAGAGCACACCACCATAGAAACCACAATTTTTTCTATTGCGAAATTAATAACACCTGAATGGCGGCATACATATTATGAAAAGCAATTCTGCACTGTATTAGCGCAGTGAGAGTGTATTTTGCCAAAAATTTAGTTTCTAAAAATGATTTGTGTATTTACTCTTTTTTTAATTTGATAAAAAAAAATCCTTTTTTAAATAGATATCCCTAGTTTGACACTTTGGATAAGGTGTACAGAATAAAAAAATAATAACTGATCAGTTTTTGATCCTACAACTCTCCATTCTTTATTAACGTCTATATAAATTGAAACTAAAACTGTTTGTATTGAAAAGTAATTGGAAAATTTAATTTAATTTTCTGTAATTCGCTAAAACTTTTTATCAAACTCATGTTCGTAACAATTTAGAGCTTGGTGACTATTTTATTCGATTTCTGTCTATTTTCTTCCATCAAATAATTACTTTGAAATTGGGTTTAAGAAATCTAATTTGGAAATGGACAGTCCTACCATTGCCTTATTGTTTAGGCGGTCAGTTATTTTACTATAATGGGACTATTATATAGGCTAAAGTTAAGTGTATTTTCATAAAATAAAAAATTTGCAAATCATGGATTAATCACATTCAAGACTACAGGCCAACGACTACATACGCCGAAAGCAGCAAGAGTAGCCAAGTAGTTAGCAACATAATTGTTTTTAAGATTATCATCAAACTGCAAACATTAAAACGAGAGGCTGACAAATTGCCCTTACATGAGCGAAATTTTCAATTGAGTCACTAGGAATGAATAATATTTAGGTTGTTTGTGTCTTTCACCCAGCCAAACGATTCAAATTTCTTGATTTACATTTAACTTTAAAGTAGCAAGTAACATTCAAATCAATTTTTAATTGAATTTCTAAGAAAAACTAGCTAACAAATATAATTAAAACAAAAAGAAAACATTAATCTCCAAAATGTGAATGCAGTGGACTTGAAATTTTTTTTTTAATTTTTCTTATGAAAATTACAACATATTCTACGATCCGGTCGTCATACATTTCAGTTCATCTAATTTTTGAAAGAGGAAATTTTTTATTTAAATTTCTTACGTTTTATAAATTTCACTTATTGAATGTGTTTTTTTAAATTGTACCCACTGTGGCAATAAAAGCTCCGCCCTTCATTTTTTTTTTGTTTGTTATAACCAGACGTCTGCATCAATGTCCCTCAGGCGAAGATTTTCTTCGGCTTTATATGTTCATATGTTCTCTTTATGCCGACGACTGGTTATAACGATGACGTTATTTACGCTCATTCATTCATGTTATTTCATTGCATTTGTTGGTCGTTATTGTTGTTATATTGGTGGTGTGTATCCTCTCTCTTTTTCGTTGTTCAATTGAAGTCAAATAAAACTAAATACACGCACTCATACACATTAAGAACAGGGATGCTTTATATCAGGGATGTCCATTCTTGAGCACAATTGTATTGCATAGAAAGGACTGACATTTACTTTTCATTTATTGTATTTTAACGTAAAGATCGAAATTAGAAAAAATGTTGTATATGTTTGAAATTTTTAAAAATTGAATCTTATTTAAAATCAATGTCACTTTTATATCACCGTACAATATTCGTATTTTTATTCAACAAAGTCCAAACAGAGACTTCTGAACTTTAACAGTTGATATCGGTCAGCTTTGGCAAATCAAAATGGACGACCACAGGTGATGATGTGTGTTCGCTCAATAGTCTCTAGAGGTGATGAATTCTAAGTTTTATCAAAAAATTATCTTCAGCGATGGCTACCATTTCTAGGTGAATGGATACATGAACAATCACAATTTTTGAATTTTGGCCGCTGCTAATCCACATGATTGATGGTATCGTTATAATACCGTATTTCTATGAGAACTTGAATTCAACAGCTCATTCCACAATGGATATTTCGCACAAGCGATTTTAGGGCATTCTTATCTTACATGGAGGTGATGTGAACTGGTCACAGAGATGCCAGAGGCACATCAAAACCTGTCAATGCATTTTGTAAGATACACTATTTGGTGCTGTTTGTTGACCGGCGGCATCATTGGGTCTGTACTTTTTTAAGAACAGTGCGGTGATTATTGCCTTTTTTAATCAGAAATTGGAGAATTCGATTTAATTGATAGGTGGTTTAAATAAAACGATCTAGAAGCTAATATGATGTACTCTTAGTCTCATATTTTTAAGTAATTCGTTGACCGCCAAGATCATGTCTTTGACCCTACTAGACTTGTTTTTGTGGGGACACGTAAAGTCTATTATGTAAAAGAACAAGTTCATGATTTTTACTCTGGGAGACATCACATCTGACATTATTGAGATGGCGGTTGAAATGCTGGAAAAAGAATTGGAACTAACGGATGGACTTCCTGCGACGTTGTTGCGGGCAACATTTGCATGAAATAAAATTTCTAAAAACTTTCGTTTTATTTTTTTTATCATAAGCGGGCAGAAAAAGTTTTTCCAATAAAATAAATTTAAATTCAAATGAAATTCATTTTCTCACAGTGCAATCTTAATACAAGCTTAGTTTTACTTTTGGACATCACTGTTTTTACAATGTTTCAGTTTCTCACACACACACAAACTCTTGTAAATTTAAATTTTAAATGTTTCTTAATTCGAGAACGAATCGGATACTTACCCAGAATTATTTTCAAGAGTTTGGAACTTTTATACAGCAATCCCATGACATGACTCCTTTAGCAGGTTGTTTTTGTTCTTTTTGTTGCTTTTGTTGTTGTAGTTGTTGTTTTTGATTTTTATATACAAAAATTGAATTTTTCTACGTTTCATAATTTGTAATTTGTGTGTTACTAAAAAATATGCAAAAATTTTTATTTGATTAAAATCGGCATCTTCAACTAATTTATTTAATATAATAATTTATAGGTTAATCTTTTTTTATTAAAAACAATTTTTGTGTGAATTATGAAACAGTAGTCCTAAACAGCTATGTAAAACGTACAGTTATGGATAAATAAATAGCATACTAGATATTTGAAATAAAAATAATACGATAATAAAATATTGCTTTAAGATTACGGACGATGTTAATTACTTTTATCCCAAATACCTATCGTTAGTATTAATCGGGAGACAAAGCTAGAGCAACTTTTTGAACAATCGATAAAAGTTAGTCTTATAATAGACGCCTCATCCGCGTAAATTCTAGGTCATCTGATACATTTTTTTCTTTATAATCCAGAACAGTTTTTGCCAGAAATCTGCTGAGAGGAAGTCGCCAAAGAAATATTTTTTCATATTCCGTTTTGTTGGGGGTGTCTGACCTGGAGTTTTGAACCGTAGCCACACGTCTAATAAGCCAACACACTACCTACTAAACTACGGCGACTTCATTACATTGCTAAAGTTAAAATAGTTGCTTTCAAAAACTATGTCTGTTCTGTCTAGGCTGATACGAAAAGAAAAGGGTTTACTGATCCAAAACTTGTACAAATTATAAAAATCTTTTGACCAAGCGCAATGGGTAGTGAATAGCTTTGAAGGCATTAGTACCGAAAATTCGGTCGGAGTGTAAATCTCCTGAGCAAATATTTCAACAAGTATTTGTTTATACTACATATTATTATTCATTGGTAAATAATACCAGAACATTCAAAAATAAATTGGATATGATTCGCCCTGATAGAAATAAAATTTTAAATCTTGGCAGAAACTTCAATAACATTGGAGACATCAAAAATATACTGTGAGCGTCAAAAAAAAAAAAAAATTTGGACACCATCATAATTGATAATTTAATATCTGAAGACGTATTTTATTTTATGGCTCAAAAAAGTGTACAGAACGCCAATGTTCATATCTTGGCAATTGCTGAGGGTTAAATATGCCTTTTTTTGTTTCCGGTCAATATTTATTTAAACAGTAATTGTGGAATATAAAGAGACCATTTTTTTTTTCAAAACGTGAAAACAAACTTCCATAGAACTTCACAGTGAAGGCAAAAGCCTGTGCGAAAACGCTTCTATTCTTAACAGGAGTCGTCGTTATCTATGAAAAAATAATTACAATAAAAATAAATGCAAACGCGTTGGAAAATCATTAAGTCCCTTTTGATTTTCTTAGTTACAGGCCGGTCGATAATGTTAAATGCGATCAGTTGACCATGATGTAAAGAAAATTCTGAAGATGATTGCATTGCTGACATTGCTACTTTCTTACAAAATAGGTCGATTATGACGACCATAAACTCCTTTTTTATAGTAAATTTTCATCATTTTTAGGCGTTCTTTGGTTGTTAAACGATTGGTATTCATAAATGGCAGAACCTTTACTAAATAAAAAATATTTATGATAAGAGATAATTAACTACTGGCTTTCTTGCCAGACCGTTGGTTATTAAAGTAAACGAGCATAGACAATAGCTAACTCTAATTTTTGTCGAAAAATCATTTTTATGCAATTAGGTTCATTCAGAATGAAAGGATACGTGAACAAACAAAATTGTCGAATTTGGGATGATAAAAATTCTCATCAGATCGAGAAACGTTTAAAGTATCCCAAAAAATCACTGTTTGCTGTGGATTTTTGATTGGCTGCGTTATCGGCCCATATTTGTTTGAGAACAACGCTAACCAGGGCATCACGGCGAGCACTATAGGTCGTTGATGACCAACTTCTTTTGCTCTGAATTCGATAGTTTGGACTTCAACGACATTTGGTGTCAACTGGACAGCGCTGCGTGCTACACAGCTCACGCGACATTAAATATTCTGCGAGAGCAATTTGAGCTCATGATCAACTCACGTGGAGGGGATGTGAGCTAATATAATCCATGCCATCGGTCAAATTCAGCCTGAATCATGAAATTTGAAAATTTCGGATTTGTTCCACCTATGAACGATGGTGTATTCCACACATAATGGCATCAGTATGCCTTTTAAACGATATAAAATATTTCGATGATATCTCACACCCATTGTTTTATTTAAATTTATGGAGGACGGTAACCGTCCTCAAGGAAGGGAAATCTCTTGAAGTATGTAGTTCTAGTGATAAGGAGATTGAATAATTAGAACACATATTTGGTACCTGTGAGTTGTTAATGTATTCCAGAAGAACACGGGATAGCAGGGTAACTGGATGGGGGAAACATTATAAGTAAACCTTATTTAGGCTGAGAGTAGTACCATAGATCGTTTAGTAGTAGCACTTTAGTATGGTATTACCGGTCGATTTAAACCCTATTGAACACTTGTTTAAGCGCCTTCATCGCTGCAAGGACATGATGAAATTCGTTTTGACAGAGGGACGTCAAAAGCTCTCATATTTATTTTTATCTTATCACATAAACTATAAAGAACCTTACGTTTTTATGCTATAATTTTTGTTGCTGTAAGAATATGTTTGGTGCCTTTAATAGAATTAAAATCAGTTTTGAAAAAGCATAAACGGTTAAAATTTATATTTGGATGTTCAAAAAGTTCGTTAGTAAGACCACATTATTGTATGAACTGCTAGCCTCGGTTAAATATCTGTGAAAATGCGAATCAAACTGGTAGATTTGATTCTTAAAACTTAGAAAAACTAAATGGTTTCCATCATTTCGTTTTCCATCTAATAATTTTGATGTTCAAGATACATCTTGTTCTGGTTCACTAATCAACAAAAAAGTTTAATCAAATCATGGAAGAAATTCAGAATGATTGACACAAAAGCGACGTATACTTTGCTTTCATCGCCAAACGGTTATCAAATAACGAATAAGCTTTTGTGATGCCACATAATTCTTAACAGCGAATATTTTATTCGCTTTTGCTATGGATTGCTAAAAAGAAGCGAAACCGAACCATTTCTGCCACGAATGGTTACGAGAGAGAATAGTGGGTGCAAATGATCGTGCAATAAACAAAGTGACGCTTCGCAGAGGGTGGCAAAGTGTTTGATGGAATTGGAAGGAAATTGTTCTGCAATGTTGTCAAACTGCCAAGAAAAGAAATTCAAAGGAATATATATATATATTTGACGACCCATTCGAAATTGGAGACCTCGATTTCTTTTAACAGTATAAATTAAAATTCTGCATAGGCCAGTAGGATGCAATTGGATCTGCTTTTTTACTGAGAAATCCCAAAAGTTCTACACTAACGGAATAATGATTTTAACCCCAAAAATAGTAAACTCTTTTAGTTTCATTAAGCTGGTTTCAATTGTAAGAAACAGGTGTTTTAATTTTGGTCAAGTTTTCAAACAAACTTTCTTTAATTCACTTTACACTTTATTTTGACGCTTAGCTGGTGAATTCTTATAGCCAGTCAGGCTAATTGGATGAGTAGCAAGATCTTGATTTTTTTTTACATCTCCTTGATTCTTAATACTTGTAAATCACACAATTTGTTTTCCTTTTTTATATTATTATTATATTTTTTATTTGATCACTTGATTTTGGTTTTTTTTTTTAATTTTTAATTTTAAATAATTTCACTGCACCTTTTTGTAAAATTATATTCCATAATTTTTCGTTGGTAATGCCTTAAATTTATCCTTTTTTAAATTAATTTTAACTTTTTTGTAGTTGGTGTTGTTGTTGTTGTTTTTTAAATTAATTCAAAAATTAATATTAAAAATATTTTGTGCTTTAAGTTGACTTTTTAATCTTTTAATTTTCTCGTTTTATTCAAACTTCCTTCCGATATTTAATTTGTGAGATATTTTTTTTAATTTTAAATTGGAAAATAACCGTTACGCGTCAGTGTTTTGAATTTTATCCCTTTGTTGTTGGTTTTAGTATCTAGAAAAAAAGGAACAACTTGCAACGACGAACTTAAGACAGCAACTAATTTTAAATATCAGATCAATTCAGTAAAACTATCGTTTCGTTAACGGAATAAAAGAGAAAAAATTTGTTTTTTTTTTTTGTTTGCTTTTTTTGTATTAGTATTGATGGATGGGTTCATGAGTAAGAACAACAGCAATAACATCAGAAAAACAAGACATGACAAACAAAACAAAAAAAAAAAGCAAAGCGACAACCACAAACTAAAAAAAAAATAGACACTCACACAATCAACGCAACAATAACAAGTACTTAATTGCAAATAACAAGAATAAGAATAAGACAATAACAAAATATTGCCCTTAAAAATAAACACGGGCACACACCCATACACACAGCAAATAAGTTAAAAGTGTTTAACACAAGTACTCAATAGAATAAGGGAGAAATTCCAGAGAGCATGAGAGAGAGAGAACCCCTTCTGGCTTTTGCTCTACTCTACTACAAGAAACAATCTTTGCCTCATACCACCATACACACTAGTGTTGTATTTAAAGTCTCATACAAATCAGTTTTTATTTTACTACCCCCATCTTATGAATGGCCACAATACCACCTCAATATCCACTACAACATTGAATGTATAGTAAGTAGATATGTATGTGTGTGTATGTACAACTACTTAAACAATGTTGTCATTCAATATCAGACATTATTTTATGACATCAGTTACTACCAAAGAAGGGCGAGATAGAGAGAGATCCAGAGAGAAAGGGAGATGAAAAAACAATATTGCTATGGACAAATGAATGAAATATTTTAAAACAAGATTTGTTAGTCCATATACACTCTCTCTCTCACTCTCTCTCTCTTCTGATCGTCGTATATCCCGGCTTTTCTCTAAGATACATGCACACACACACACACACCTACTCCTGTGACAATTGGAAATTCTTTGACAAATGTTGTCTGCTTCCGTTTTCTATTCAACGCCTTTGAATTTCCTTTTGGCCTACAAAATATTCGATATATTTATGTACTATATTATGACTATATGGTGGATGCGTCAAAACTTACTATCCCAGTTGCCTGGGTTTTTGCCGGATCATCAAAGACGTGTTTGTGTGGTCTAGTATTGCTATGATGATTGGATTTGATCAATTGTTGTCGTTTTAGTTGAAATGTTTGTTAAAATTTCGGAAATATTTGAGAGTAGAGATCATAGATCAGTTGTTTGACCAGATAATAGAAAGGATGACCCTATTTCTTGCCTAGCTAATTAACTTGCTCATACAATTCCATTCTCGTATGACGGCCTAAGTGAATAGTGGTATTACTTTGTCCCGTCTTCTATTCCTCTTCAAGGTAAATTGGGTCTAATGAGCCAACACACTACCTACGAGTGTGTTTCCAATCAAATGTACTTGTTCCTCTTAATGAAATTTTATGATGTGTTATTGAGAAAAAAGTAATTTGTCCTATTGTTTCTTCCGCCACTGTATATATTGTATTGATAAACTTAATAAATTTCTATAAAAAATGTGTGATTAATTTGCATTTAATAGAGTAATGGGAACAGAGAAGCTAATCGACTAATTTCCTATAAAATGGCGAAACAAATTAAAAACAATGCCCAATAGTGTTGCCAACACAAGATTGAGAAAAATCTGTAGTAGGTATACATAATTAATTTTTACTGAAACAATGAGAAATTAACTCGTATTTCCTTAAATTATTTTGTTGTTGTGCTACTCTTCAGTAAAGTGAACTTTTCCTCATAAACATATGTATGTATGTACATACATGTACAGTGAGCCGCAAAACTAAGGACACACTAGATTTTTTATTATATTTTATAAATTTTCTGTTGTTTTAGCAATGATGTTATGACAATACTGTTGCATATTCCTGGCTTCAATGTTGCTCTTAATTTCTACATAAAATTTTTTATTTTGTTTTGTTAATGTAAATAAATTTTTTTTTAAAAAAACTTAAAAACTTATTGGTGTGTCCTTAGTTTTGCGGTTCACTGTATGTATATATTGTTAATGTTTTACATATTTATGCTCCTTGCTTGTTGTGTTAATCGTACTTACTATTTTCCCCTCTCGCTCTCTCTCCCTCTCTCTGTCTTTTTTTCATTTTAACCAATGAATAACGTCTACCATTTCATTTCAGTTCAGTTCAATTCATTGTGTTAAGCTAGGCATGAATGCATATATTGTGTCTGTATATGTTACAGTGAGTGTATGATAAAGTGTTGCTTTGTTTTTTGCTTCTGTTGTTGGTGTTTTCTTCTGGTTTTTTTTTTTTTTTCGCTCTCTTTGTTTTTGTATGTGTTTTGCTACCATTTTCATTTATTGCCGCATTTATACCCTCCACCATCATTTAACGTTTTCTCTTTAGTTTTATTAGTTTTTTCGTTCGTTCATTTTGCAACGTCTATGGAATTAATTCTTCCCTCGTAACCAGTCTGTCAGCCACTCAGCCAGCCAGCCAGCCAACCAATGTGTTCATTCAATTGTAATCAGCCGCAAAAATTTTAAATCTTTTCTTTTTTTTTTCTTCGATTGTATGCGTACGTACATATACACAGATGGATGTGGTGTATTATTGATTGTCATTCGATATTGTAATTGTGGTGGAATTGGTTAAAAAATTATGAAGTATTTATGTATCGAACGAAAAATATTATTTTTAGTTGCTTATTTTTTGTTTTAATTACAAAAACTATGTGTGTTTTACATTTAAAATAGCAACAAAAAAATTCTTTTTCTAACTGACATTAGAATTTCAAGTATTTTTAATGCAGTTTTTATTTTGTTTGTATTGCATTGACGATGAAATTCTTGGCAAAACCAAGTGGCTAAGGAGTACTCAGATGAATAGAAGGTAAATTATTATAGGGTTCTGATACTTTAATGCTAATATATGATATGAATATGTTTATGGGCCAATTATGGATGGCAAACCATGTTACTGAATAAAAATCGAGGCACTTCACACAATCAATTGAGTTGGATATTCTGCTGGTATTAGTTTCATCCACTGCTAGTAGCGCGGTTGAGAAGTCTCAAAGTAGAATTCATTACATTGGTCTAAACACGAGAATTGATTGGTGTAAATATACAGTTCTGGTCTACATTCAGAGACAAATGTTTTACAAAGTATTTTGAAAGCCAAAATATTTTGTAGTTCAAGCTGAAACATCATTTGACTTTTGCTATCTATAGGTAGATAGGATGAAGGAAAAAGGTGTCATGCCCTATCAACATACATCTGAGCCATTACGTCAGTTTACTCTACGCTCACCAGTTAATGGTACTAGCCGCGTAAATTTATAGGAAATTTGCATTTGCATGATCTTCGATGAGTAATGTCGGGTAGTGTTTTCCTTTATAACATATTAGGGTCTCATGCTTCCAAAGACTGGGCAATGACACAGAAAGTGCTGCATTGTTTCGATGCTGTCGTTCTTATTCGAGAGTTATGCGTATTAAGTGCGTTTATAATCATCATCTGATCAATTCATCTGATAGATGAAGAGACACCCTCAATGCAGAGAGTTTAATTTAAAGAATTATTACTGCCAGAGTTTAAAAACCTGTAGTCTAGTAGGTAGTATGTTGGCTTATTAGACACATGAGGCCATGGTTCAAACCAACAAGTCAGACATTTCCAACAA
This sequence comes from Sarcophaga caerulescens, assembly GCA_927399465.1. Lineage (NCBI taxonomy): Eukaryota > Metazoa > Arthropoda > Insecta > Diptera > Sarcophagidae > Sarcophaga > Sarcophaga caerulescens. The sequence goes on along the minus strand of OV656872.1, from coordinate 56,915,523 downwards.
AATGAAATATTTTTTCGGCGACAACCGCTGAGAGAGAAAAATTTGTCGTTCAGAGTCGACTTTAAACTCTAGCTTTCGCCATTCATGTATAAAATTAATATATACAACAGAAGTGGTGTGAGAAGCTAGATCGTAATCAACCTATGTAGAATATAGAATATTCTAAAATGTTCCTCACAATCTTCTTGCCCTGAAAATTTCATGATGCTGTTCGCGTTTGTAAGAATAGGTAACTCCCTGCCTATTATTTAATAAATACTTAGGTGTTTCCTTCTGATATGCATTAAAGCCACTCAAGTATTTGTCCTGGTGATTCAATCTCTCTATCGCGTAGTCAGCATATTGGGCTTAAATTAAAATTAAATAAGTTTCAGATTACTATCCGCAGGCTACTTGTCGATAGTCTAATGCATAACTCAAATCACCGTTAATTGTAATTTCACAACAAAAGTTTCGATTGTCTTAAACCAGTTTGATTTGAGAAGAATATTCGCCTCTCTTCTTTTTTCCTTTCGCCGACTGTAAGCTTTCGAGCACCTCGTCCAACTCCACAGAAAGGTTCTCATCGAGGTCGTGGAAGCTACAATTCTAACAAGCTGATCTGCTGACTTTTTGCAATGAATTTCCATATCAGCTGTTCATCCTAGCTAATGCAGATTTCTATTTGCAGATTTCTATTCTAATCTCGAGTCAACCTTAAGAGCTGATTGTTCTGTCCGCTCATGTGTACTTCCAGTCCAAGTTGAAATGGACACATGTTTCGATTACGTAGACTTTTCGTATACCACAGAATGTTCCTACTATTAGAAATGTATCCCCTCACTTTTATTCATTTCCCGAAATTACAGAGGTCAGGTCATAGTTCATTCTGATGAATATCACGTTAGAATTGTCTCCATTTATCCTAACCATAGAAAATTAGAGTCACAATCTGCTTCATCGCAGGTCAAGCTGAAATTCACGCTATTTCCAGGTAGACGAGGTCCCAAGGAGAAGAGCTTTCAAGACACCGACGAGGCCAGAATTGCTTTCTGTAGATCAGAAAGAGGAGTTTAGAAAACTCTACACTGCGAAAGATATTATATAGGGAGGACATGCCAGACAATCTAAACATTATGTTATGTATGTATTATGTATTTCGTGAAAAATCTATATAACATCGAAGCATCTTTGGAATGAATTGTATTGAAAAAAAATTCGATATTTATTTTAATATCCATCACTAGCCTAACATTTTATAATTTTCAATGCCATTTTCATTATTTCTATCTGATTTACAATTCTATTAATTCATAATGGAAATGTTTCCACCAAATAGCCTTTAAATCGCCTTCAATTCACATCCTCACATCATATTCGCATTTCCCTTTGGCAAGTATTTCTCTAGACCGTATTGTTCGTTTCCATTTTACGCCTTTCGAATTCTTCTTCTTCTTTTTCTTTGGACTTTTTCTCGCCATATTTACATTTTAATGCGACATGCAATAACAACAACAACATCAACGGCAACAAAATAAAACATTTTCCAAAAAACATTTCTTTGGTTTCGAAAATCAATGAAATACTTTTTCTTGGCGTTAGAGAAAAGCATTATTGGGGCTTCACAATTTTTATTTTCTGTTTGCTGCTGCTTTTTTTTTTTATTGGCGTCTTCTGTTTTGTTAGAAAACCAATTGTATCAACAAGAACTACAACTACAACATAATAATAAAATCCATTTCTATATTCTAGCTGGAAAACAGGCTGGACAGACTTGACTTACAAAACGTCTGTCCATTTAGTTGACAGTTGTGGTGTAAATTTCTAAAAAAAGGAAAAGAAAGAACTGACATGAAAGCAAATGTTCATCTTATGTCCGCTTGTATTGCTGTAATTTCTAGTGTAGAAAAAAAAACTAACTAATCAGCCATGATGGTTTTTTCTTCTTTTTTTTTCAAATTTTTTTTATCATGGAAGAAAGAGAAATAATTCAGGATAGGATCATAAAATGATTGAAGTCGGAGATTATTTTTCCTTAAAAATTAATTCATAATTTTATAAATGTTATCTCGGAGACAGCAGTATTCCTTTACAAATGAAGTGCCAAATGAAGTCAAAATACAGTGGTGGCCTTATAATTGGAAACGACTTAGCAACTTTAATGTTTGTTAATTTATTTTCAAAACTTTGTTACTCATTTTAAAACTAATAGTTAAAAAGACAATACAACATGTTAACTTTAAGTTTAAGTTAAAATGAGTAACAAAGTTTTGAAAATAAATTAACAAACTTACAAGTTGCTAAGTCGTTTCTAATTAAAAGGCCACCACTGTACATATCAATTTGCCATTCCTGGTGTCAGCTTTCAATTACGGTAATGCTTTACATTCATACAAAAAATACAGAAAGTATTCTGATAAAGTCTCCATAGTCTAGCAGCATATTAGACCTGAGACCACGGTTCAAACTCCAGGTCAGATATCTCGAACTAAACGAAGTATGGAAAAATATTTCTTCGGCGACTTCCTCTCAACAGATTTCTATCAAAAACTCTAAGAGTAAATAAAATTGCCATGAAAAGTATCTCAAAAATCTGTCGTTCGGAATCAACTTTAAAATGTAGGTCCCGCCTAACCTAGGTCCCGCCACACATGTATAAAATTAGCACACACAGAATAAGTGGTGTGAGAATCTAGGTCGTAATCCTGACTGAAAGATTATTTATGTATGTATTCTGATTAAAAGTCATTTAAAAGTTAAAATTTTGTAAATTTCATAATTATTATTCGGTTTTATCGAATGCAACGGAAAGCGATTCTGATGCCGCCATAGACGGACTGTCTGTCACCTGTTGATTAACCGATTAAGAATGTAACACTACACTGTGCTAACGATTTCCGTGAGATTTGGATACAAATTACTGACATCACGACATACTTCCTTAGGAGCGAGTTTACAGTTTAAGCGGGTTCGCTAATTTACGAAGGTCAGGATTGTGTGTTCGATTACCACCATAGGCTGCTCTGATTTGTTACCCCTTCTTAAATTTGTTTATAATTGTTAAAAATAATATCTTGATATATAACACTGGTCATCAAAATAAAAATAAAAAATTAAAGTAAAAATTTAACACCAATTTGTCGTACACGACTGTCTTTCTCTCTCTCGCTCCTGTAACTCACTTTTCGGTGTTATAATGCTATGTACTGCATGAATACGGGTCTTGAGAAAAAGCACCGAACTCCATGATACATACATATGTACGTAATTGATCGTTACAACCCTTCAGTTAAGATTACAACCAAGCTTCTCCCACAACTTATGTTGTGTGTAACAATATTATACATGAGCGGCGAAACCTACAGTCTAAAGTCGAATCTGCACGACAGATTTTTGAGAAAGCCAACATACTACCTACTAGGCTACGGCGGGCTCTATGATGCTTATAGTAAACCTCCGCTCTTTCGTTTTTAAATATTGCAACTGCTTCTCATGCTGCGAAATTTATAGCAAACATACAACTTGCGGCCTGTGAACCATCACATAGGTCTAGTTTTGGAATAGTTTTACCAGCATTTCAATCGATATCTTAGCAGTGGATGCGGTACTATTTTCTTCCGGGATTATAATCGCCATTGGCTAATTCCTGGACGCCACATTTAATGTTCGACCACAACAAAAAGTTCATCAACAGGCTCTTCAAATACCTCTGACTGGTCTTCGCATCAAGTGCAAAGTGCCCATTAAGTCAAAAATTAACTTCATGACTGAAGACAAATTTTCGATAGAGGCACAAAAAGTGGGGTTTCAATAGCAAAAACGTTATATTTAACACGTTCTGTCCAGTGTGGACCACTTGCGGTCCAAGGGCATTTTCATGTATCTGGCGGCGCGGTCCACTGGTTAGGTTAGGTCGGAGTGGTAGCTCTGATGTCACAAAGCTCACTTGAGCACGCATAGCGGCCCGTTGTGATGCCACGGGTGAACGCAGTCCCTGTACTGACCAAGTTCCACCACAATGAGGGAAAAGGAAGAAGTTGGTCAGCGCAAGGTCTGCGGTCCACTGGTGCTCTGTAAAGGTTTATAATTTTATTTCAGCCAAGCAGTTTCTAAAAAATTCGCACAATAATTAACATTCCACTGTTTTGGCAAAAATTGCGCAGTGAAAAATTTGTCCCATATACGAACAACTTGTCATTTCGTGTACGCCGTAGGGACATTGAAAAAATATGCCTTGTCTATCAGCCACTTTAATCAAGACTTTATTCGGCAAGTAGTTTAACCCACTGCGTGTAAACTACTAGCTTTCATCACTATCGGTTTAAGCCGCCAACACACGTCACAATAATTGTCTGACCAAAGAGAAGCTCTTTCATCCTTCGCTCTTTCTTTCATCGCAGCTAAAATATGCATTTCAATCAATGCCTAAATGGTTGATAAAGTCGGTAAAATTTAATACAACGTGTAAACACTTGCAAACTATTGTATAAAATAAGTTCAAATCTTTGACACACGTGTAGTTATGTCAACAACATAAAAATTTCAAATTGAATTACTTTTTATTTTTAATTTATTTAACAAACTTAAATGGAAACAAAAACCCAAAAAAAAAGAAGAAGATTATCTCGTCTTTTGCGCTTTACAAACATTTCCAAGAATTACTACGTGTAGCCAGGCAACCCGTAAGCCACAGGTTGTTTGCCGAAGAGCACAAGATGATGCTGATTGATAGTGTAATTGGCTGACAAAGAGAACAATTCTCCTCGTCAGCCGTAATATCAACAACATTTTTTTTTTATTATTCTTTGTACAAACTTTATATTGTACTATACTATGCGAGGGTTGTTTAGCACTTGAACTATACGGGTATTTTTGTTAACGGAAACAGGAAAGTGGTAATTTAGGGTGGTATGAATTTGTGGTTTTTAAATTTGTTACAAACATTTCCTTTAATTAGCCATAGTTTGGTATGTAACCATAGTGTTGTGATTGATTTATTTTCATATTGAGATGATACAATATTACCGTAATATTTACACAGGTGAATGTTTTCGAAAGTGTTTCTAACACCTGCACTGGCTTGCAATCAATTAGTTTGAAATATTGAACTGAAAATGTTGTTATTGTACAATACAGTGCATGTCTACATAGATCAACCCATGATTCTCATGATTGTATAAGACCCGTAGGATTTTTGCTCTTTAGGAAGCCTTAATTCCTTAAAGAAAGAAGAAATCCTCAAAGTTAAGAATTTATTAGAATGGTCTTCATGTATAAATTGTTTAAAATCTTCAAACAATATATCTGTTTGCACTTTCATCAAAATCTTTCAATTATAAAGTCCTTCTTCAATAGATCAGATCGAAATTTTTATTGTAATCAAATACCCCTCTGGTAAACAAGTGGACCTCCAGAGAGCATAGGTTTTGCAAGTATTTGATATTTTTGAATGCAAAAGAAGATGTTCATCCTCACTGAAGGCGCAATGCTAATTCAATGATCCTTTTCGGAATACAATCTTCAGTTCTTTCAAATTTAGATAAACAGAAATAAAATATGGAGTGTTTTATATCCTAAGGAGTTTGCTTTCTCCTATTACAAACAACTCCGTTAAGATTGTCTCTTCCCGTTTGTAAGGAGACCCCTTGCTAAAACTGTCCTGCTGGTCGCTGTAACATAAACTAACCGAAATCTTATCGCTGCCTCTACTTTAAACCGCGCAGGTCTTGGCATCTATGTCATCACAGCTCGTTATCGGTGTAGACTACTTCATAATTATTTTCTAAATAGCACCCTGAGATTCCTATACTTCTCTTATTTCAACAATAGGCGTTCTTAAAAGGCTTCTATTCTGTTATCCTGAACGCCAATTGAGTATTTTTAAATCGTGTTTCATAATCATATGTAATCTCTGACATTTACCTAGGAATGTGATACGACATCATTAGCAGAGACCGATGTCTTAACCCTCAACACTGCTACTAGTGATATACCCGGCTTTAACCATTCTAGTCCTTAGCACTAATGTCCGTTAGTGATAATCGCTCTATCACTAGTACTGTTATGAATGAAATTTTAATTAAAATACATGCAAGGCTTGATCTCCCCTAGATTAGGTCCCTGTGGGAATTAAAGGAGGAATTTTTTTTATTAGGTTCTGGAAAATTTTTGGTACAAATTTTACCTAAAATGGAACACTTTTTTCTTAAGTTTGAAACGGGCTTCATTAAATTTCATGTGAGCCGTTTTAACCGATGATAATGTGAATTTTTTGGGAAAATAAGTCCGTAATCCATCTGTGCAGAACTACAGGATCCAATTGGGATTTATTAGCCAGCAGATATCGTAGCAAATGATAAACCTTAAGACAAAAGATTTGAGCTACAAGCTGCATGTATTAAATCTTCACAGCCAAGCTCTATCAGCAACTGCGAAGCCATCAAAAAAATGTCAAGTTCGATGCTATCACGATGGCACACAATTCATTTTCTGTGGATCAATTTAGAGATCAGAACCATTCGTTGGACCCTATTGTAAAGTTTGTATTCTTTCTTCGTACGTACGTTGTCGAACGTGATTCAGTTTACGTCATCCGTAGTCATTCGCTTCAGCGATGATTCATCCGCAAATTCATCCAGCTTTCTACAAATTATTTATAATTACTTAGCGAGTAACTTTAGAAATGTTCTCGATGTGTAAGTCTTTCTCATTTGTTTGTGGGATTCCATCGATTTTTAGTCCTTGATCAACGAGAATGTGTTGCGTTTTTAATACTAAAATTATCAGAGCAAAAACTACCTAATCTTTTCGAGGCTGATTGCTTATTTTACAGCATCGTCGCCGAGTACATCACAAATTTTTTCAGCGGGCTGCGACTCATCCCTATGATTACAAAGTGAAGCTTGCAATCTATCCCGACAATTTGTGACTGCCATTTCTCGAGGTCCTAATTTTTGCGCCCCCTACGATGTGCCTCATTAAATGTAATCGTAATGTTACAAATAAAAATCTCTCATTTACTCATTAATTCTATCATTTATTCACTCATTCACTCTTTAATTCATTTTGACAATCAGAAGCAGCCTTTATTGCTGCTTCGATTTGCAACAACTCAATTTTTTCCTACTGATCGAATTAATTCTTCTTTCTTTTTTGCCTTTTTTACTCAACACCGGTGTAAAGTATACCCTCATGTATTATGGTTCTTCTTGTTGTTGCAGTATAGACTGATATTTTATTGGAACCGGTTTAAATTGCTTTTAAATCTCAGTGACATTTTTTTTCTGTGCAGTCCACATGGATGAGTCGTTGTCGTAGTGTCATCGCCATCAGCACTGTCGTCGTTGGTGCTTTGATCGAAGTGAGTGTGTGGAGACATGAGTCTCCTCATGGCTTAAAGAATTCCCACCATGTAATGTGATACTGGCCGAGTGTGATGATCTACATCATCATCATCGTCGAATCGAATGCCTTTACACTTGACTACCTTTTTAGCAACAATTTCATTTCTTCCACATGAAAACGGTGTTTTTCAACAAATTTTTTTTTTCAAACAAAGTTTTTTATCGTTTCATTTTGATTGAAATTTTGTAGAAAAAAAGAGAAAAAAACAAAACATGAACAAGAATAGTGTGGGAATTATTTTTTACATGAAATCAGTGTCAAAGACGACATTTTTTTTAATTTCGAAACAATATTCCGTTAGAATATTTTTATTTTACATAAAAAGAAACAAATCAAATTACTTTTAAACTACCCAGTACCGGGGAATTATGTCACCCTATATACTTTTCTTCACATTTCAATATGATTTGATTTTTATCGATCCCTTGATACTACAACGGAATGTGTTTTAAGGAAACACTAACACTTCTTTATGATAATTACTTACTTACTTACTTGGCCATTAACAACCCGATTACAGATTTCGGCCTGCCTTAACACATTATTTCAAACGCCTCTGCTTCTTGCACGCTTTCGCCAGATAGATCACAAGGCTTCCTCGATTTGGTCCTTCCAAAGCAAACAAGATCGTACTCTTCTGAGAGTAAATGAAATTGCCATGAAAAGTTTCTCAAAAAATCTGTCGTTCGGAGTCGTCTTTAAACTGTACATCCCGCCACTCATGTATAAAATTAACATACACAACATAAGTGGTGGGAGAAGTTAGGTCGTAATCTTGACTAAAGGGTTGTGCGGCCCAATTGTGTATGTATGTATGTTGTAGACCTTTAGCGAGGTGGCTCGACCTAAAATATATTTTGTATTCTATTTTAGTTACGAATCACGAACCATATGATTAAAACATTCAGTGCTATCCAGACCGCAGTACGATCTCATCGGTATCTTCTTACTTGATTGTTCACCAAACAGAAAGTCACAGACCGAAAGCCATGTTCAAGTAGCAATTTGTCTATTCTCTGAATAAAGCTCACTGAATGAAGGAATCTTTTCTACTTTTTCAATTCCAAAGCACATCGGTTAAAAACTTTCAATGTGGTTCTTGTTATAACAGCCCAGTTGCATAAAGTGTTTTTGACTCCTACTACACAGAACCGGCATTTGATTTAATAAAAAGCCTATTATTTCACCAATGTTTCTTTAGTTCGCAGTGCGCCAGCTTTATGTGCGACCCTGAGAAATTATTTTCACCGCTCTGTCTTCCACTTGCCTTCTACACATTTAATTAAAATAATGGAGAGAAGGAGCTAAGACTGATAGTTGGATCCAGTGTTTATTCAGCTATTCTCATAAGGTGAGAATTAGGAAACTGTATCAATTCCTTTGACGTTTTAAGTGCAAGCAATAACCTGCACACTAACGCTTCTTTATACTCTTAAGCATTCTCATTCATTCATGAATTATCCTTTACCCCTTAACTACCCTCCCTCTTCCTCTCTCTCTCTCTCACCACATTATTCTTTGTATGTTCTCTAGATCAGTTTAGTCTTTCATTTGTCTGTCCGCTTGTCTTTAAGTATCACATTACAAAAATTGACAAGAAGGACAACGAGAATGAAAACAGAAAAAGAAATTCTGTTTTGCATTATTTGGCGCGCTTCATTCAAGTGGACATGAATTGGTTGATTACAGAAGAGTAGAAGGAGAGAAAAAAATCGATTTTAAATTAATAACGCAAAAGAAACCAAAGACGGACACAGTCTTTAAGGAAGAAATTTAATACTTCACCAAAAAAAAAAAAAAAAACAACAATGATGTGATCGAAGCCTGTATGTATGAGGGTGTTTGTATGTTAGTGTCTGTATATTCGGGTGTTTATTTCATTTTATTAGCCACTGTATTTAATTTTGTGACTCGTCAAGTGACTGACAAGTGACAATCAGTCAAAAAAAAAAAACAGTTTTTAAACAAATTAAATGAAATATTTTTATTATTAAAATAAACCATGGGCATGTATTTCCTGATACAAGAATAATTAAACGCACAGCCAAAAAGAGGAATTGTATTGAAAAACCATCGTAGACCAGCTGTCTCTCTTTGGTATAGCTGTTGTGACTTCAATTTTCAAAGAGGCTCGTACCATATTGTATACGTGGTGGTGCCATCGGTTGTTGTGTTGACAGTTGGACTAGTTATTGATACTTTTTTTTTAATTCCTTTACTTAAAATACAGATCAAATGTTTCGGAAATGTCATAAGGTCTGAAAGGGAAACACTTAGAGAGATGGTCAGTTGGTTTAATGAAAAAATTTCTGAGGAAATGTAAACATAATGTTCGCTTGTAATATAAAAAAAAAAAAAAAAACACAGTATAAACCTTGGAGGCCTATGCAAAGTCTAAAAGCTTTGACAAGAAATTGTTACATCTGAATAAGAGCTTTGGATGGAGTGTAAAAAAAAGAAAATTGGATTCGGATTTTGATAAATAAAAGTTAATTAACACACGGTAAAAAATGAGAAACGACATGAGGACGTTGCCAGGGAACTAAGCATTCATCACCAAAGAGTTATCAATCATTTTAAAAAATCTAAATAGACAATGAAGCTTAAAGTTTCAGAGATACGTGATGCTGAAAATATTTGGCCACTGCATTCAGCATATGATTCGAAGGTAATTGTTATAGAATATCTATGGCTTTTACGTGTGTATGTTCGGTACTATTCAGGTTTTCTGTACAAACAAAGTAGACTTTTCCCGAGTCTTAAATATTCCAGGCTTGGTTCGTCTACATGTTTATTAAATTCTCCATACTGATTGTAATTGTTTGAATTTGGTGTTGCCTTTTTGAGCCTGTTTATTCAGCGCTTATTTCACTATATTGCCTAGATAACAAATTCTGTCTCCCTATTCGATAGGTTGATCTTGTAACATGAAGTCGTCTGCGCAAATGTTATTTATTTTAATGACTTTTAGTTATTTTGATATTTAACACAACTCCAGCTTCATGAATTTCTTATATGCTTGCATGTAGGAGACCTTGTTCGAAGGTAGACAAATGGCATCCGGCTAATCAGCACAATACTGAATAGCGTAGGTTTTAGAAGGTTAACTGATGTTATCGTTATAAAGAACTAAAAGTTCTGTATCCTGATTTTTCCAATTATTTTCTTGTGTACGCAATTTCTTTCATAAAATCGAAAAACAGTAGATACGTTCTCCTTTCTTTCTATAGACTGCTCTATTACCTAATCTATGTGTCTGTTCATTTCTCACTGGGATTATGACTGTAAGAATCTTAAATACGAAGTTGATCACAGAGTAACTCTTCTCTAGTTGTTACTATTTTTCAAGTTGTCTTTTCTCCAGTGATTTTCTTTCTTCCTCTTATACAAATATAATGAGACTGTAGAAGTCGAACTATGTTTTTATGTCAATCCGTAGAATTTCGATTGGTATTCATGTAGTCTAGTAGATAGTGTGTTGGCTTATTAGACGTGAAGCCATGGTTCAAACCCCAGGTCAGTCATCAAAACGTAATATGAAAAAATATTTCTTTAGCGACTTCTTCTCAAGGGACTTCTGGCAAAAACTCTGAGAGTAAATAAAACTGCCATGAAAAAGTTTCTCAAAAATCTATCGTTCGGAATCGACTTTAAACTGTAAACATACACAACATAACTGGGTTGTAATCCTGACTGAAGGGTTGTGATGGCCAATTATGTATATATGTTATTTATGGTTGTACTGTGCCAGGGTTATTTCTTGATTTAGACTCGATTTTCGAACGCTAACTGCTTTTTGGTTGTGTTGCTCTGTTTTTTAGCATAGACTCCTTTTGGCTGTATGACCAGTAGAACGTCAATGTAAGCTTTCTGACTTTAAATTATTTTCCTTGCCAGGAAATCCCCAAATATAAGGCCTAAATTAATCCCAAGTTTACACATTTATATTAAGGTCTACTTGGAAAGAACGAATGAGTAATAAACACCTGTAAATTATTTAAACCCTCTATTAAAACCACCAAAATCTCCAGTTGTCACCAGTTGTAAAAATTTTGTGGTTTTCCGAGTTTATCTGCAATCGAAATTGATTTGATACGTTCTTGTACTCATGAAATAAACAGAACTTTTGCTTCTGATATGTTGCTAGAAAGATGGGAAATGGTCATAGTAAACATTAGCGTCTGCCTAAATAAATTTCTCACAATAACCGCCCAAAAATTATCACAAATTATTCAAATTTAATTTGTACACATACCACAGACTTCAAAAATCTTTCATACACTCTTCGGAAAATTGTCTTTGAGTGGCATTAACAACCTTAAATTATTTGCACAACTTCTTACCAGTTAATCTCCAAATAAATAATAAAAACTAAATCCCCATTTAATTCCTTTCTTTGCCTACTTTTCTATATACCGCCTGTTAATACTCATCTGTAGCCCTCTACCAAAATTGCAGACTTGCAAACATCACAGATAAGAATTTCTCAGTTTCTTTAAAAAAAATGAGAAAAAAATTGTAAGAATATTGAATTTCAATTACAGTCATTAAATAAATTAATCACAAGCAACTGTTGCAGTCAAAAATTGCCGTTATTTGCTAATGATCATTATCATTCGCTCATTCGTTCATTCATTATCATCGCTTTTGAGGATTGGGAGAGAAAAAAAATGTTATGACACGTGTCGTACACCACATTATTATCACTGCTCTCTTGTTATTTGTGTGGTCTTCCTTCCATTGTCTCTCACATAGTCACAGTATTCTGTTCATCTAAATTTCTGTGTCTCTTATATTCGCCTTAAAATCTTCTACAAGGTAAATATGTAAGTACGGGTGTGTGTGTGCATGCTTGCAGGGATGGTAATGATTATTCGTTGCTATAATTTTAAAAATTTTTAAGATATGATGTAAGATATTATGTAAGCGTCAAATATTATTAGCGTAGTTATTACCAAATATTCATGGAGAAGTTGTACGCCTACTACTCCTTTAAATCCAATTGCTATTTTAAAAGAAAGTGACAATCAGAATATTTCACTTTGCGTTAGTGACCAGGTAATGACAATAGAATATGAAACAGGGAAATATTTTAGTATTGTGGAGCATTATATCACTTGGTTAATTAAACAATTACAACAATAAAACGATACAACAATTAAACGATTACAAACACGAATATGTAATCCTATCTCAAAAACCGGTTTTTAACACTGTCTTCGAATTTATAACATTAAAGGCAAGCCTCTTCAAATAACCAATTGAGACCACATAGAGGGGGGCGAAAAGGCGTACGAATTGGCACGGAAGGGATCGGAGATGTCTGAGGAGGAGACGATAAAGGGGGTGTATGTGCCTCTATATGAATACTTTTCCAAATTGGAGAAAGCAGCATGGAATTCAACAAACCGTGGCTGATCCAACATACCTGGTTGCCAAATTTCGAAACTGTGTCCAGTAGTGGACAGAAGGAAAACCAGGGAACTACTTGAGTTCGATAAGAGAACGGTTCGCACTCTAACAGAAATTCTAACGGGACACTGCGCTATTGGCAATTTCGCTGACAAACTCGGCGTGCACCACCAGGATTACTGTAAAAGCTGTCATGATGTAGAGGAAACGGAATCGGTCATCTGTTTTTGGTTGACAGAACGTTTGAAGATGTGGGCATGGCGACGAACTTGTCTCTAAAGGAACTGGCCAGTTTCACCCGAAGCTCGGATTTTTATATTTCAGAACTAAATGCAAATAATAGGGTGGAGGTGGTAACTGTTTATGGTTTAAGTCACAAATATTTGCCATTTAGGCACAAAGATAATTGTTTTCCATTTTCTACAAGTGTCTTGAACTTCAGCTAGGAACTTCAACATCTTCTTCTAGTATATAGAATCCGAAGCTCTCAAAGAAAAATTGTGTAAAACTACACTTTGTATGTAACAAATGCACAACCGCAAACAAAGACTTGAATGTAAATCGGAAATTACAAGTTATGGTGCATCCAACTTGGATCAACCACTGGTGACTCAATCAAATTCGTTTTACCACAATGTTAATTGAAATTCACAAGTAATTTAGTCATGCCATCTCTGATTTTTATTTTCATCATTATTATTGCATTTCTCATTCACATCTCTCTGTGAGTTTGTGCTGCTTTGCTTTGCTGGAAGCTCTGACATTGTCCTTTGCCCACATCAATGCGTAACATAATGAGAATAAGTGTCGAAAAGGGGTGTGTATAAGTGTGCGAGTACATACGAGAACTGCTAAATATCGTTATTAGTTGAATGAGTATCATTTATACGCAATTTTATTATCTTCGTATTAATCTACTTACCATATATTTGTTATTGTAATTTTTTTTCCATCTCTTTTAATTTTTCTTTTTTGTTTTTCTTTTTAGTCGTTTGGTATCATGCTGTCCTTTGGGAATTTCAAAGGCATTTTGTACATTTTGTTGGCAGATCAACTTTAGATATGATTGCGGTTATAGATTCAATGTAACCGCATCAGCTACAGCACCAGCAGCAGCAGTTGCAGAGACAATACGGTCAGTAGCTGCACAAGCAACAACAGGTAATTGTGCATGTTTTTAAGTTGTCACTGTTAATTTAAGACTCTGTAAGAGAGACAAAATGAGAGAGTGAAGCAATGATTAAGTGTATAAAGTGTGGGAACTCTTCTGCTTCTTCTTTTCTGTTGATATGTGTTGTATTGGTGTGCATGGGTTTAGTTCATTGAAGGATATTTATTTCATTGATATCCTTTATGAATTAATTTCTCAGTTAATTTTATGTCTCATAGTATGTGTACATACATACATACAACATGTAAGTGTGTATGTAGTCTTTATTAAACCAGTTTATTTTGATTTTTATTTTGTTTGTTATTATTCGTTAACCTCTTCTCATTTTCCATGTTCATGTGTAAGAGCCTTGGCTTTATATGTAAAAGTACTTGATTTTTTGAATTTTTAATTGAAAATATCGAATTTCTGTTTTGGCTCTACTTTATCATCAGACCGTGGTTGTGAATCTTTTGTTCTTTCAGTTCTCAGAGAAAAAACACGAGAAATTTTGTGTGATTTCTCGTAACGATTTTGTTTTGTAATAAATTTTTAAATGTAATTATTTTAAAAGTGATACTTTTTAATTGCCAGAACAGGAAAATAATTTTCAACACATCAATTCATGCCACACACAATGATGACTTGTCAATATTTGGTCGGTTCAAGTTTTGATAGTTTACGGTTCATAAAACTGTGGGAGCGAAATGTTAAAATACAATCTATATTCGTTATTTTTATTATACATATAAGCAAATATAGTATGTATATTCTTTACTTAGGTAAACTAGTGTAGAGTGCAGTCGTCTATGTGTGTGAGAGTCGCATGTTCGATTAACAGCAGATTTATAAATTATAATTGTATTGTAATTAATAAAAAATAAACATCTTCTTTAACGATTATGACTTCACTTGTTAGCATGAGTTCAGAAGTTTCTACAGAAATCAGAACACTGGTAATCCGCAGAACTGCAAGGTCTGGCTTATATGATGAGTGCATCAAAACTGCCCATTCAAGCTCTCTCAGTTTTTGCCACCTCATTCATGATGTATGTTGTCTGTACGTTGACCAATTCTGACCGTTTTAGTTTAATGGGTTGTTACAATCCCTCTAATTTTGGATTATAGAGTTCAAAATCAATTGTTTGACCACATTTCTGTTAGTCCACATTTCTTGTAAATTTTTAAGCTAAAAATAAGCAATTTAACTATTAAGCACTCCCCAGAGCAGGAGGTCCGGTGAAAGTCAATCAATTTTCTGAAACCATGGTTTTATAATTCTAACGGAATGTATAAGATCGTTGGCCTTCAAAAATTACCACTTCAATGTCATTGCGTCGTTTAACAATGCAAGCAGATACTCAATAATTTTTTCCCTGCAATTACACCCATTTCTTTGGGAGCGCCCTAAACACACTAGTAATTTTTTGATTTTTTTTTTTCAATTAAAACTCTTTTAATGAAGGTTTCTGTTCTATCTTTTCGGCAAATAAATTTTAATTAAATAAATAATATGTATCACATTACATTTGAAAAAACTTTACAGCGAGTTCTATCATTGGGAGTAATAATTTTAACTTAGTTTCTATGTTTCTTTCCACAACTGTTTTTTAAGCGGTTCGTAATATTCTGGCTTTAGCCTAAGGTTGCAGATATTACGCGTCCCATCTAGCTATAGAAATAAAAAAATATTTTCGGATTCGATATTTTTGATATTAAATTTAGAAGGGTTGTAGGTGTTGAGAAGGTTTTCGTATACAATTCAAAATCGACCACCAGCTCTTGTATTGGATGTAATTTCGCGGACATGTCGAATATGTTATAGGAGATGACATTTGCCTATAACTCACCAAGTGCATGCGATACTTAGCTTGTTGAGTAAATTTACGAATTCTCATGTGCCCGATTGGTTCAGCAATTAGTTTTGCGATCGCCAGATGATGATACCTTGATTGTTTAGGTGATCAGTGATTTATGAGTGATCGGCGCGAGTGAACGTGATACTCCCTAGATAGTTGCTAACACCTTACAAACCGTACTCAACAGTGTAACACATCTTCGGTTTCTCCATTTCGTAAGAATTTTTTTTTTATCATTTTAATTATGATTAGAGTTGCTTTGGCTTTAAGGAGATACTATTTATCACACCACCCATGTTGTTTCGCCTCCGAACGACAGATTTAAAAAACTTCAATTTTATTTTACTCTCAGTGTTTTTGCCAAAAGACTGCTGAAAGGAAGTTGCTGAAAAAAGTATTTCTTTCATATTTCTCTTTGTTCGATATGTCTGTGTTGGGTAAGATTGCCCTCTAGGCCTCTACTCTAGAATATGCTATCGAATAATCTAGTAATAAGCTCTGTAGCAACTAAAGACCATACCCACCCACACAATAAGTGAGAAACGATACATACAGTCAGTATCAAAAGCAGATCAATCTGCTTATCTAACATGACAATCTGATCTGTCAGTTTTAACGCTATAGCTGTCTATCAGACAATCTATTAATGTTCTACCCGCGATACTTTTCCTTTAATTTGTAAACCCATAGAAAAAAACAAAAAGTAAATAAAAAATCGAGCCACTGTTGTGCCATTTTTCTCAGTTTCCTATCCTGTAGTATATCAATCAATCATCATTTTAATAAATCGCGTTTTTTATAACTTTAAATGTTCAATAACGAATAACTTAATAAATATTTTAATTTTTTTTCTTTATTTA
Source organism: Sarcophaga caerulescens (assembly GCA_927399465.1). Taxonomy (NCBI): domain Eukaryota; kingdom Metazoa; phylum Arthropoda; class Insecta; order Diptera; family Sarcophagidae; genus Sarcophaga; species Sarcophaga caerulescens. The sequence continues at coordinate 56,898,859 of OV656872.1, read as the reverse complement.
TAAAAGTATTAAAAGACAAAAACTTGAAAGTATTTTTCTTAAAAAAAAAAGAAAAAGAAGAAGGACCACATTTTCTAATTATGTATGTATTACTTATTTAAACAAGCCTACTTAAATTGATAAAATATAAAAAAAAAATTGTTGAAATTTAAAAATAAAATATTAAAAAAAACACTCAGTCTGAAAGCAATTGCTTCTTAGATTTTTGGATCCTGAGGAGTTAATTTGCATAGTTTAACAGATTCTTCCCATATCTTTTTGCCCTTTTCTTCATCCATGGCGGCAGCGTTTAAGGTAGCCTCTTTGCAGTCCATAAAATATTTGCCATTCACATTAGCAACCTCATCGGATGTGGCCAAATAAATGGTGGTCTGAGCGCCGGCCTTGGTTGTCTTAAAGAAGCCCTTTGTAATAGCCATCATAGGCAAATTTAATGGGAAGGGTACATTGCGCCAAATGCCAGAATCAATCATGCCAGGGTGCAAGAAATTAACGGTAATGCCAGAACCTTCCAAGCGTTTGGCCAATTCACGGGCAAAATAAATGTTTGCAAATTTGGACACATAGTAAAGATAGGCGGCGGGGAAGGTGCCAATAGGATTCAATTTGTTGACATTAACCGAAGACAAACGATACAATTCGGAGGCAACTATAACAATACGGGCCGGTGCGCTTTTCTTTAAGACATCGATTAACAAATGGGTCAATAAAAATGGACCATAATGGTTAGTGGCCATAGTTAATTCAATGCCATCCTCACTGGTCTGGCCACGGAAAGCCAAAGCCATACCGGCATTGTGTATTAAAACGTCGATTTTCTTTTCATTCTTTACAATATCATCAGCAAATTCACGCACCGATTTAAAGCTGCCCAAATCCAATTTCTTAACAATCAATTTATCGTTGCCCGTTTCCTTGACAATTTCATCTGTATAAACGGAATAATAAAAAAATATTTAAATTTTTATGCAATTAATTAAAAAAAAAGAGAAAAGAAATTACCTTTCGCTGCATTGGCTGTTTCTAAATTACGACAGGCCATAATAATGCGAGCACCACGTTTGGCTAAATCACGTGCCGTTTCCTTGCCAATACCACTGTTGGCACCGGTAATAATAACTGTTTTACCCTCCATATTAGTCTGAAATAAAAGAAAGAGAAAAATTAAAATTTTATTTTTTTAAAGCTGATAAAATTTCAGTTAGGGAAAGTTGGAAAAGCAGGACTTTAATGGGGAAATAGGCTCAAAAAAAGATATAGCGAAAAAATCGTTTCTAATCTTAAGCTATTAGAGGTTTGGAAAGTCTAAAAAACTTCAGTGTAATTTGTGAGAACCCTAAGATCCACTAGTATGATTCAGAGCTAACATCAATCCGAACATTGATTGATGTTGCAGAGGCAACAAATAAGGCATTATCTTCAGACTAGACTACATGACTAATGTCACCGCTTCCCGTTAGATAAAAGGCAGTATGCTTTTAAAATCGCCGTAGTCTAGTAGGTAGTGTGTTGGATTAGAAGAAGTGAGCCACATTTCAAACCCCAGGTCAGATATCTCCCAATAGAACGAAATGAGAAAAACAAATTTTTCTGCGGTCCCGCTACTCATATATAAAATTAACAGGTACAACGTAAGTGGTGTGAGAAGCTAGGTCCTAATCCTGACTGAAGGGTTGTAATAACTAACTGTGTATTACTGCATACATTTCGAGTCGCCACTCTGAATGTTATGCCGGGTTCTACATAGAGGCACACCATTTTTATTTTTCCTTCTATACCGGAATTTCATACACTCATGAAACACTTTTGCATAATATCAGTGCGATTGGGCATGTATCCGCAAATTATGTTCGTGTTGATTCGAGACTAGACAGCCGCCTTATGCTATCAAAACATTCGCACCGTGGTTAAATTCTATTCTTGCTCACATCAATGAGCGGTTTTATGCTGTTAATCCAATAAGCGACATGAAATAAAGGTTTTAAAGACTTCATTGAGAAAGAAGTAATCGAGTGTTATTTATTTTATTTAAAGTTTTGAGCTGCAACCTAAGGCGGCAAATTCAAAATAGAAGCGCGGTACTTGACGCGTTGAATGTGTTTATAGCATTAGTATGTAAAGTGCATACCAGATGCATGGCAGAGAATTGTAAGTGTTGACAGCATCATTCTAAAATTTACGAGGGCAATAGCCTTATTTGTTCTAATCAAAGTACGTTTGATAATAATTTAATCCAAAATAATGGAAAATATTACTGGTATCGCATCTGTATCAAGGCCATTTCAAAAGCGTTTAACCTTTATAATTTTTAAAAAACAATTTTAAATTTATTCCATTCCTCTTGTCCCTCATAAAGAGAGAGTCAGAGTAGAACTAGTTTTAAACAAAAGTATTTTTGTTTTTCTAAAAATGAATCGAAATAATTGTATTGCACTTTGAATAAATTTTATAAATCGAATCCAGTTAAACAATAAATATTTTCCATAAAAAAACAACAGCAACAACAACAACATTGCAGTTAAATACTAAAGCGACAATTAATTAAAAAGAAAGCAAAAAGTTAATCGTTAATCCCCTCCAATTAAAAATCTCTGGTGAGAAATATTATTTTAAACGTCATTGTAGTAGTCACCGTATAAAGTACAAGTAGTTTTACTATCAACTAACCGTATTACGAAAGAGTATAAACAATATAAAAATAACAATCAAAATAATTAGTAAATCATGACTGCGTATTAATTATTATATTTAAATATGTACGCTGTTTACAACAATAATTAATTGTTTTTTAAATATCTTTATTATTGTACTTGGAATTATCCATTGGTAGGTCGATTTAAAATTGTTAGTCATTGGCGTAATGGAATCTTTTAAAACTGGTAGAAACGTAAATACATGTCTACGCAATTTGCAGTTATTTGTGAATTATTTGCTGATTAAATATTTCTCATTGAAATTTTAAAATAATTATTGACTTAAAATGTTTAGAAATAATTTCATCTCTCTTCAGATTTTAATAATGTTTTAACGTTCGTCTCGTGGGGTTGGTAACTCTGTTTTCATTTGATAGCTAACAAATGGGTTGTTGCTAGTTTGCTTGCTATTTTTATTTAGAGATCTACAAAGTTTGCTGGCCGTCGAAAGAGGAAACATCAAGAGAGAACTTAAGTCATTTTGCATCGAATCATTACTGGGAATGAAATATGGAGAATCCATCTAGAAAGGACAGCATCATCAACGGCGAGTATCACAGCAAGGTCAGGCACCGACAAGGTCTTACGAAAGAGTAAGGTTCAATGAGTTAAATTCCTCGCGACTATATCCAATACATATTTAAATAGAGTCTTTAGCCAACGACAGCTTAGAAACCAATCACCTATTTAGCTGGAATGAGAGTTATGGTAAAACTCTGTTCTTACTGAGCCAAAAAGACTTCTGTTTATTAGATTTGTTGCAATCGGAACGGATAGTTAAAGGAAACCTGTAGCAAAATAACTTTGATTTGTTTTTTTAAACATAGGACAGCAAGACTTTGAAAATAGTGGTAGAAATATTTAGCTTCACCCACCAGAACTTGTCCTTACCGACTATTATTTGTTTCGATCGGCCCAGTACGCTTTTACTCGAATATGCTGCACTTCAGAACACTTCTTCACTTCTTGGTGTGTAAAAAAGAGCTTTTACAAAAAATTCTCTTAATGTATATGTCCACAAATAAAATTCTAGAACTTGATGTGGAAGCAGTTCAAAAACTGTCAATACATGGTGCGAGCTGTGGGGTGACAGCATCATTAAACCATGCTTCTTCAAGAACGATAAAATTTGAAACGTTACAATCATTAAAGCTAGTTACCATGTAATGATTAAGTATTAATTTTTTTTAAACAAAATAGAGAAATTGATCTCAGTTGACATGTGATTTCAACAAGGCGATGCCGAGTGCCTTGCGGTTGAATTTGGTCTCATTGTCATTACATAACATAATTCGTCATTACAACCCTTTAATAACGACTCTGAACGACAGATTTTTGAGAAACTTTTCATGGCAATTTTATTTACTCTCAGAGTTTTTGCCAACAATCTGCTGAGATCCAACAATCGCCGAAGAAATATTTTTTTTTCATTATTTGTTTTGTTGGAGATGTCTGACCTAGGGTTTGAACCGTGGCCTCACGTCTAATAAGCCAACACACTACCTGATAGACTACGGTGACTACAATTATTCTCATTACCCGCCAATATCATGAGATTCGGCTACACTAGACTATTTTTTGCGGGATGAACAAGGACAGGACGCCCATTGTTTCAACCCTCGGAGATAAAATTACGACTGCAATTGGTGAGATACTGTCCAACATGCTGAAAAAGTTATGCCAAATTTGGAGCTCACGTATGGATCACGGGCAATATTTACATGAAATTCCTTTAAAAAGCAAATGACTGGCATTCATTTATCGTCACAAATAAATATTTCATTCAATTTTACAAGTTTTCTGTGTCGTATTACAAGTTTGAAACAAAAACACCCGTTATGAAAAATATTTACTATACTTGAGTACTTGCAATGTTCATTTAATCTTTTTTTTACAAGAGATCTTCTACTCTTAGCCCTCCGTGGTTTATTAGTTACCGATGTTTTAATTTTTAAACTGGTTGAAAAAGAAAAAAGTGAATAAATTATTACTTAAAAAGGAAATAAAATAATATGTTAAAGACACACTTTTTAAAAAAGGCCAAGACCCTAAAAGCAAACTAAAACGCTTAAAGGTTATTACAAAAAATATAAAAAAAAATGCTAAGCGGGAAGGCAAGACAAATTATGCCATAATTGAGAGTAAATTGCCAACACACTATATCCATAATAAAAAAATGTAAGTGTAGAGAGAAAAAATAAAAAAAAATTTTAATTAAATGCCCGTTTAAAAACAAATTAAAATTAATTGTAATTTTTTACAAAGGGAAGGAGGAAGGAAAGCTGATAAGGGTTTAGACAACTTAGATTCCTATATATACATTCTATGTATAATACTAACTACAATTTTTTCTAAAGCAAAAGTTTTGTATAAATTACCTCCGTAAAGCAACGGCCTGCTGTAATGCGCAAATAAAAACGCAAACTTAAAAGTGTGGCGACAATTGCTGATAAAACAGCCATTATGAAAATATCACGCATATAAAACTCCATTGATAAAAAACCCAAAACACCCATCTAGAAATATAAAACTGATAATTATTTACAATAAAAAAACAAAAAGAAATAAAGAATATCCATAATTTTTTTAAAACACATGCCAACCTTGGCGAGCCTATATTTCATTGAAATTCAATTTTTGATTTTCTTCTTCTGCTTCTTTTATTTAAATTATTATTAAACTGGTTTTGCTTTTTTTTATTTTTTAATTTGTTTTAGTTTCAAAAAAAAAATTTGTTCTTCCAAAATTGTGTCGGTATGTCATGGCACTTGCCGACTTAAGTGATTTGTTTTTTTTTTCTCTTCAGTTCTTTATAGTTGGTAATGAAATAATAAACAATATATAGTACAATAAATACTTTGCTTGTATATATACATGTACATCTATATTGTACAATACATAAATCATATCTTTATTTGAAAGGTTATATTGCTTAAATTGCTTGTAATTGCCTGTACAGCGATTTTCATGAAATTCTCAGACTGCTGTTGACTCTATTTTGGTATTTCTTTGGTGTAACCAATTACAATCAGAGACTAGCTGTGCGACTAAAGGGTTCATTCTCTATGTAAGAGACCTTGGGCTCCATTCAATCCAAATGCTTCACACCGACAGACTATAACGTAAAGAGAGTGTGATATCTCATACTCAAACTGAATATCATCTAGAAAACACACGCTCTCGATCTGAATCTTCAAATTTTGGGCGAATACTTGTATTCCTTTAGGTAGTGGATCTGATAAGATAATAGGAGATGATAGGTGATAAAAGGGTGATTCTTTTACCATGTGTATTTCCGAAATAGAAAAAAAATACAGAAAGTTTCGAAAATTGAATTAAATAAAATGTAATAAATGGATCCATCCATCAGCTAAAGTTTTAGCATACTTTTTCCAGCATTTTGACTGTTATCCTAGCAATGGGAGGTGCTATATTGTCTTTCAGGACTTTATATATCCCCACAGAAAATAGTACAGTCTTGTCAAATCGCATGATCTTATTTCCGCACCAAACTCCAATAGGTGTATGGTATCAAATTCCGTTTGGCATGTGGCCAACCAAGTCCAATTATAACTGTACAATTCAGTAGTCGCCGTAGTCTAGTAGGTAGTGTGTCAATTTATTAGACATGAGGTACCGTTTCAAACGGTAGGTCAGACATCTCCAACAAAACGAAATATGAAAAAATATTTTTTAGCGTCTTCCCCTTAGCAGAGGCAAAACTCTGAGAGTAAATAAAATTGCCGTGTAAAGCTTCTCAAAAAGCTGTCGTTTGGAGTCAACTTTAAACTGTAGGCCCCGCCACTCATGTATAAAATTAACACACAGAACATAAGTGGTGTGAGAAGCTAGGTTGTAATCCTGACTGTAGTCAACGTTTGATGCCTTGCTCCATTGGCTAAACCTCGGCAATTCTCCTCATTATTGAGTAATAACGATTTAGTGATGATGCCGCCCTATAAACCACACCAAACAGTGTATATTTCATGGTATATTGGCAACTCTTGAACTGTTTATGGCTGCTCAGGCTCATGGATGGAAAAGGAACTTTTTCAATTGATTTTCCACAATATTATCCAATTTTGATTTTGGTCGATGGCTCTTGATGCTTCGCATGCTAACCTTACGAGGTTATATTATATGTTGTATGTATTTTTAGTTATCTTGTGGGGATGACAATCATTGGAATTTTTTCGAGAATTCATTTGTAGAAATCTTTTAAAAATGTAGAAGAAAATCGAATTGTAGTACAGATGTCTTACATGATGGATCGGGCTCGGTGTCAATGCATTTAATGCTTTTTCGTTCATTTTGAGGCTGTTACGATTAAATTAGATTCAATTTAAATGGCGTGGAGTCAATAAACCTAAGAGAATCTCAATACAATCCCTTATTTCAACAGGGATTCTATGAGGAAATTCTGCCTACAATATCTGTGTGGAATCATTTTAACTGCTCTAAATAGAGCTTTTTATTTAATAATAAAAAATATCAGTTCTCTTATTATTATTTAGTATGTCCCAAAGGGTCTTCTGGCCCTTCAAGGTTTAATAAAATCAAATTAACTTTGATTTTTTGTTTCTACTTCTTTTCTTGTATTTCTTTTTGTTTTAATTTTCTTGTGTAAGACAATACTTATGTCATGTTAATTATTGATACTCAAACAAAAATAATAACAACAACAACCACATATCATGTACAAACAATATTTATGAAATACCAAAAAGACTACCCAACTCTTAAACACAAAGTCCATTTAAACACTTTCACTACCAAACAACAAAAGCAATCAAAAATATTTGCCGTAAAGAAAAAAAGTCCAACAGTCCAACAAAAAATGCAAATCCAAAGAATTATGAAATATTTTGGATGTCACAATAATTTGTGGCTAAGAAAAATGTAAGAGAGAGAGGGAGAGAGCGAGAGGTGCAGAAGGGAAGAAGTACCAACAGCCATAAAAGTTTATTAAAGTTCAATGTCGAAAAGGGGAAAATAACAACAAAAATATCAAAACAAGAGAAAAAAATCAAAGAAGTACAAGAAAAAGTGGGAACAAAAAAAATCACTAGAGACAACAGCCTTAATGATTTTTTTTTTTTTTCTTAAATAAAATCGTAAAGCATGGAAAAGGGGGACAGAGCATTAGCAATCGGAGTTGAGGAAGAAAGAAAATCCAGAGAATTATAGAAAATTAAAAAGAAAATTGTACACGTCACTGAAGTATTCCAAAATTTTTATAGAAACAAATTGTAGTAAATCAAGCTGATTTGCAGTTACCTTTTCATTTCGAATTGAGTTTTAATTTCTTTAATTAAATTAATCTATTAATTTATTAACTTACCTTGTAATATAATTTGAAAATTGATTTGATTTGTTGGTAACTAAAGCTGTGTTTCTATAACTATTTATTACTGATTTTTATTAACTATTATTCCAACCTTCGCCTTGAACGTTTTCTTTAAGACTGGTTACAAGTGATCAAAAATTTAAGAGCTTCTCTCTAAAAGTGAATCTTTTAATAAAACACGGTTTCAGACTCACTCATACACACTCTGTAGGGAAAATAACAACAGCAAGTATCTTAAGGTCATATAAAAACCGACTATAATATACCCTACCCTCCGTTATAGTGTAAATTAATACTTTCTGGTCTGTCATATTATAAATATTATGTCAGTCACATTATGAATACGAAAGTAAAGAGTACAATGGTGTAGTGGTTACAGTTTTTAACTATACATACATATACGAGTATAATTGGTCATTACAACACTGGATTACGACCTAGCTTCTCACATCACTTATGTTGTGTGTGTTATATTTTATACATGCGTGGCGGGACCTACAGTTTAAAGTCCACTCCGAATGACAGATTTTTGAGAAACTTCACATGGCAATTTTATTTACTCTTAGAGTTTTTGCTACAAATCTGCTTAGAGAAAGTCGCCGAAACATTATTTTTTCATATTTTCGTTTAGATGTCTGACCTGGGATTTGAACCGTGGTCTTACGTCTAAAAAGCCAACACTCTAACTACTAGACTACGGCGACTTCAGTTTTTAACTATAAACCCAAGAAATACATTCGCGAATCCGTAAGAAACGCTACAAATCACCTTTGAGTATGATACGTAAGCAAGATAGCGCCACCTTTTAAGAAATTAAAGCTCATAGAGCCATTTTCTAAATAACTAGACTGAATATTATAATCGAAAACATTTACGCCGAGGACATTATTGTTAAGAATAATGCTGAAATACATTTCACTTCAACTTCAAAAAGTCAGCTGAGGTATAAAAATCACGCGGCCAATGCGGATGTAAAATTGTACCTTAAAGTACCAGAACATTGTAGTATTATTCAGCGTACGACGGCGTCAATAAAGACATCAACTTTAGTATCAGCGTATATTGTATAGTATATTGTATTGTCGCCGTAGTCTAGTAAGCAGCGTTTCTGCTTGATAGACGTGTGGCCACGTTTCATACTCCAGGTCATACATCTCCCACAAAACGAAATAAGAAAAAATATTCCTTCGGCGACTGCCGTGTAGCAGATTTCAGGCAAAAACTCTGAGAATAAATAAAATTGCCATGAAAAAGTTTCTCAAGAATCTGTCGTTCGAAGTCGACTTTAAACTGCCATCCCGCCACTTATGGATAAAATTAACACACACAACAGAAGTGGTGTGAGAAACTAGATCGTAACCCTGACTGAAGGCTTGTAAGTTTAACTCAACATCAACAAGTCATCTGACATATAAAACTCTCGCGGCCAATTTGAAATATTTTATACTAAAACTTTAGCAACATGTAGGAACTCGGCCGAATTGCTTTTAATTATCTATAAAGGTTTGCATTTTTCATACGCCTTACGAAGTAATGTTACATACAACTGTACTGTTTCAAGTTTTTGCTTAAACTTAATATACCCATCATTACCTGTTACGCTATCCAATTCAAAAAGCCACGTCTTTTCGCTGTTGTTTCTTTTTAACAAACAAAACGTTAAAAGAAATCAACAACAATAGGTTGTTGTTGATGATGTTTGTGAAAAGAGTACTCGTACTCGTATCAATATTTATTGCTTAGATTGCATTATTACAACAAAATAAAATGGAAATAAACTACAATACATTCAAAAAACAACAGCATTGAGAGTGTCTCCACGAGTCGAAAAGTTAAAAAATGAGCATAAAATTGCTTTTCTTCTTCTTTTCCGCTGATAATTGCTGTTGTTATTGTAAGTCTTGTTTCTTTATTTGTTGGTATTTCAGTTTTTTCCCGATTTTCTTTTACAACGTTTTCTGTTTCTCTTTTAATGATCATTTATTCCATTTTAATGATCATTCTTATAACATCCCATTCATTGATTGTTGTTGTTGTCGTTTGTGTATGGTTTGCTTGAGCAAGTTTATTGCTTAAGTCTTTTGTTTTATGTTATTTTATACGATTGCACAAGATGAGAGCGAAAATCTCATCTTCTTCTAAAATTTTGTAGAAATTTCTTTTAATATTTCTCTCAAAAACACTGTGCAACAAATATAAATTCTGTTTAAAAAAGAAAAAATATTTTGCTTATGAAGTTTGTTCAAATTTAATGGGTATTCTCTGCTCTATTTAAATAGATTTAAATTAAAAACTTTTTGAAAACTTTTTATTTCAAAAATAGTAGAATCTTATCAAAGTTTTCAATATTTTCTTAAATTTAATATAAGGATGCTCAAATTGCTTTCATAAGAAATTTTGAACAATCCTGCCTTCTTTACATACATACATAATTGGTCATTACAACCCTTCAGTCAGGATTTCGACCTAGCTTCTCACACCACTTATGTTGTGTGCGTTACTTTTATACATGAGTGGCGGGACCTACAGTTTAAAGTCGACTCCGAACGACAGTTTTTGAGAAGCTTTTCATGGCAATTTTATTTTACTCTCAGAGTTTTTGCCAGAAATCTGCTGAGAGGAAATCGCCGAAGAAATACTTTTTGTATTTTGGTTTTTGATGTCTGGCCTGGGGCTCGAACCCTGGCTTTACGTCTAATAAGCCAACACACTACCTACTAGACTACGGCGCCTTCTTTAGGTGAAATAAATATACATCCACGATAATAATGGCTGGAAGAAATACAAGGGACGTTTTATATTAATTGGTACAACATTTGGTCGAAGCTCTCTACATTTTCATAACCCTTTGGCATCGTTTTAGCTAATTATATTTACAAGAATTGTACTCCTAAATCTTATTGCACATTTCTGAATATCCATATCATAAGCAGTGGTAATTTTTTCTGTAAACCGAAACAAATGAACCAACGCTAGATGTGCAAAAGCATTACCAAATCACCACAATTTTCTTTGGGATGTAATGTAATGTTAGAAGTCGCCGTAGTCAAGGAGGTAGTGTGTTGGCTTATTAGAGATGACGCCTCAAAACTCAGCTCCGATGTCTTCACCAAAATAAAAAACTATTTCTTTGGGGACTTCCTCTCAACAGATTTCTGGCAAAAACCCTGAGAATAAATAAAATTGCCATCAAAAACTTTCTCAAAAATCTGTCGCTCAGGATTGACGTTTAACTGTAGGTCTCGCCATTAATGTACAAAGTTAACACACACCACCTAAGTGGTGTGAGAAGCAAGGTCGTAATCCTGACTGAAGGGTTGTAATGACTAATCATGTACGTATGTAATGTACATACGATTTTCCATTTAAATGTACCATGCTGCACTAGTTATCATAATGCAGGTGTCGTCTTACATACTTCCATTTTGTGCATTCCGGTTTCTGGGAAGATGCACTTTTCTAGGACTTCGAACCATAAGTACGTCTTCCTTGAGTTTTTTATTTTGCGACTTGAAATAGGAACACTAAGTTAACTTTTCAGGATATTTGATTAAATATTCCAGAATTAAAGTTTGTTGGTAATATTTGCGTTTCCACACTTTTTTCCTTTAGTCTAAGGAATTATCATTGATTTTTTTCTGGTACTTACCGGTTTTAATTATTTTACGTAAAAATTTATTTATTTGCTTGCGTACGTTTCTTACGGCGCACAAATAGATAGAGTATGTAATCCCTTTATATTTGGAAGAATTTTACTGTAAGTTATCATGAATTCAAACGTCGTTTTTTTTATCCTGAAACTGGATATTATGAACTGAATTGTACGAGGTTTTAATAAGATTGTATAACAAGTCGGCCAACACGACCGATTTTGGCCATATTGCATTAGAAACTAGCATAAGCGTGAGTTCATTTTTTAGTGACGTGCACAAGAGAATGAGATTGACGACTTTAAACCTTTTTTTTTTTTTTTTTGGTGAGGCTACGTCAAAGATCATATCTACACGGATAATTTGAAGATCAAAATTCGTCAAGATACTGCCCAAAATGTAAGCAAAATTATTTTCAAATTACTTGAAATCGAAAGTTTCAAGCATTTGAAATCGAAAGTTTCAAGCATTTGAAATCATCAGCAATAATAATGATTTTTTCTGGCATCTGTATTCCCTCTATTCTCTACCCCTATCCAAAGGAAGTACATAATATATTAATTATTGACATTAAATGCCTGTATATAATACAGTAATCGACAAAAAAATACTCTGCGCAACACAACAAATTCGATGTGCCTAATAAGAAAAATCCTGCATACTTTTCGCCGAACAGTCCGAGTAATTGAAATAAATGGGATAAATTGAATAAATTTTAATTACATTCTGTATTATTCGATATTATAAATAAAATTAAATATAAATTTACTTAAAAATTAAAAGACATTAAATTGGACTCTGCCACTTGATGCTTCACTTTGCCAATTTAATTAATACGATTATTTTCAGTAGTACTCTTCTCGTTGTCGTTTGGACTATCCAAGTGTTTCGTGAGTGTATTATACCAGTCATGAACATGTATTGAAACAATATCCACTAATTTGATAACCCGGTCTTTAAAACTAGTCACAATACGCTTGGCGAAATTATCCTCAGTATTACTACCAGCGTTAGATTTCGAGTCTGTATTGTGGTGTACCACTTCATTGACCTTGTGTTCGAATTGATGCAAACGTAGAGGTGAAAGTTCAGCCGCAGCCAACAGAGGATCTTCATCTTTACTGATCATATTATTAAGCCAAGGTTCTGCAGAATAATGGATATCCAGAGAACGTTTGCTACGTTGCTCCGATAAATCCCACCAGGGAATTTCATCCAATTTTGTTTGATTGGCATCATTTTCTTCGTTGACCTCTCCGCTTATCTCCGCCTTGGATGAATCACCGAAAACATTGTAATTATTTGTGTTTAACGCATTCATATAGAAGTGTTCAGTTTTTTCTGGTGTTTTAGAATCATTGTCATCCGACAGAGCTTCCACATGTTTCTCAGGCATTTCCTCATGATTCTCTTCAATTTGATTAGAATTTTCTGAATCTGCTTGAGTGATATCAATTTGAGCCTGCAAATAATCGTCGTCATCATTAACGATAGTATCCGAGCCTGCATCAAGCTCTTTTCCCTTCTCAACTGCGCTGACAGTTTTGCCGTTCAAATGAAAATTCCTGCCAAACAGATCTTTATTAAGTTGACTATAGGATTTGCTGAAAGGATCAGCAAACAAAAGAGTATTCAAAGCCGAGCCGAGATCAAGTTTAGGACCGACCATGGGTTTGGCCGGATTAGCTGAATAACCATCAAAGAATTCAGTGTGTAAAAGACGTAACGGCTTCATTTCATTTACTGGTTCTAACTGGTGAGTGACTTTGGTTTTCATAGGCTTTTTGGTTTCAATTTTTAAATCTCCCTCTTCGGCATCATCACCATACACTGAAGCAATATTGCTGAGATATACATCACCTTGGGGCACTCGTACATAATCCGGCTCGAGTTGGGTTCCGACATTTTTAAAGAATTTTTCCTCGTCAAACTCTTGTTCTTCAACATCGTATTTGGGTGTGCTCTTTTCAGGTTTTTTAATCTCAGTTATCTTTTTGGTAAAGGCGGTCTTTTTACCATCTCGCGTCATAAAATAAGGCCCCCAATAGCTGTCCGACTGGCGAGCATTACGCTTAAGTTGAGGCACTTTCAGAATATTACTTAACCACTGCAAAGCAGCATTTCTACGCTCGGGAGAGAAAATGTGTCTTTTTAGAGGAGACCTTGCATCATCGCCCACTAAAGGAATTTCTTCTGCCTTAGAACTTTCCAAAACGAAACGCTTTAGACGGTCTTCACTATCTAACGAGCGGCGATGCCTGCTTAAGAGATCTATTAATGGCGTATAGGAAGGTTTAGTTGATTCTTTAATCAGTTGCTTTAGCAAACGATCGCTGGACGAATAAGTTTTAAATTTTTGTTCGTTTTCTTCATTCGGCATTCCCACAGTCTCTACCTCGGTAAAGTGGCAATGCTCCAAATCGGCATCCGGCAATACCCAGAAACTCACCGACATGCCAGGAGTCTGTAATTGTAACATGGTCTTGCTAGGCTTGCGTCTAATCTCCGGTATTAAAGTGCTATTGACTGAGATCTTCTTATCATTTAACATTACATGGCCAGCGGCCATGGTCAAGGTATATTGCCAAACTTCTGTATCCTGTATTCTATTGATGGATCTGACAGCAATTTGTAAACTCTGTTCATTTTTATTGACCACCATAAATGCTAAACCACCCGATACCATGTTAGCACAATGGGTGTATAGCTTATTGGGACGCCTAAATACACTTAAAGGACGTGCTGGATATACACGAGAACCCATGATCTTTTTGAACAACGCCGTTATATAAAAACCATATTTGGGTGTTTCCAAATCATCCAGAGTCAAGGGCTTAAATATTGTTTCAAAACCCACATTAGCAGCATCACCCATTGTTTGGGCCCATTCCAAGCCATCAATAACCTCATTGTCTAGATCAGTGGGAACATATTTACTAGGAGGCAAAGATAACCAAACGGGCACATTTTCTTTGAACAATACCTTAAGAGCTGGATCTTGTTCCCCCACTGAGGAACTTAAACTGTTGGAAACAAATGAATCATCGGACCTAAAGGGAGTAAAATTAAGATTATTTCACATGAAATTTTCCAAATATTTCGATTTTGAAAAAAACCTACTGTATCCAACCATATGCCACATTAAGATTTCGCGACATTTCCACGTAACGTCTAGTCTCATCAGGACTGCTGCCGGCTGAAATATCGGCACCCATGGTTTGCCAATTTACCACAGATGGTTTAAAGGATTCCACCATTATGTTTAAGGTCTTCAATTCGCTTACATAATCCGAAGCATATGAAGAACCAAAATCTAATTTTGACAAGAAATTACATAAAAAAATCGAATTAAAATATTGTAAGACATACCGGTGCCGAGTTGCCAGATGGCCTCGTCTATGCCCACCATTTGAGAGGTATTCAATATTTTCAATGTCTGCATGGGATCCCAGTCATTTGGTTTATATGGTACGGGTATAACCATGGACCAATTGACAGCTCTGTTGTAAATATAATAAAATATTGATTACACTTTAAACAATAATTGAATTGAAATGGAATTGAAATTTGAATGCAAAATCGTATTCGGTGAAGAGATTGTTTGGGTCTTACTTCTTCTAATACATCTTCTGTTACTAAAACCGTTATGTTAATATTAAATTTACTACTTACTTGGTCCATTTTTTGAAACCCTTCCAGACAATTTTAGTTGGATTTCTTAGGCGTATCGTATCCGTTTTAGTAGCAAAGTAAAAATCGCCTACAAATTTCACATGGGCATGACTTAACATGGAGGCCATGCGTGTTATTGTTTTCCTGTGATACATATGGAAGATATCATAAAGAAAAGGAAAATTATTCGTTGTCATCTCTCTCACCTATGGCGACCATCTAAAGCCTTGTACAAGTCCTCTGGTTTCAATGTAAAGCTAATAAATTTATCACTAACATCATTAATGGGACGATTTATATTTAATTGAACAACAGTGTCGGCCCAAACCGTATGGGCAAATAATAATACACAACCACTAAGGAAAATTTTTAACCCAAGAAAGGACATTTTGTTTTCCTTCTTTTTAATTTAAAAAGTCACCGCTTAAGTTTTTCTTTTTGGAGTTTAAATGAGCAATTAATTCGCAATTAATCTTTTAGTTTGAATTCTGTTTTGTAACTGATTTTATTTGATCGCTTCTTTTGGTTTTTCAATTAAAATTTTATTGTTGTCGTTGTCATTTATTTTTATTAAAAATTTCTTCTCTTTTTTCTTGGCAATTTTAAATTTTCGCCGTTTCAGCAAAAATTTTTGTTTTTCCATTAAAAAACAAAAAGTTCATTGAGGTTAATGTGCAATTTATTAAAAAAAACAGTTCAAAAACGTGATAAATAGTTAAACAAAAAAAAATTAAAATTTTTGAATTTAAAATAAGAATTTTCTCAAGATTTCTTTGAGGGTTATTTTAGAACGTTATATTTTATAAAAAAAAAAAATAATGCGTAAGGTAATGCAAAAAAAAAATTAGGTTTACATAACGAGGTGTATCATACGGTGAAAGTCTATTCGACAAAAGCTAATTAATCTAAAGGTGCATTAATTAGCGTAATTTTTGAATAAATTAGCTTTTTTCTAAATTTGTCTTTCGACTGAAACTTCTCAGTGTTGTTGTTAGCAGTCTACATTTATTTGTAGGTCCCGCCAAGCTTGTTGTGCTAACAAATTTAAAAGACAATTCTCCGTTTCCTCCAAGAATACGTTCTAATGATACATACTTATGTTTCCAGAGTCATGGCGATCCACGTTTTGAACAAGCATACTTTAAGTATTCTACAGTGCCCCTTCAAAAGACCGGCTATTAACCTTAGATTATTCCTGGATAGTCTGATGTAAATCAGAGTCAAATCTTCTCCTAAAGTATTGATTGCCACAAAGCCATTTTATTTGAGAGTAGTCTTTGTCTCTCTTTATCTTCCTTTTGGTTGTAACATCTGTTCCCACCCTACATTTTCCCTACCCAGCTAATTTGGTTTCCCGCGACAGTCCAATGCTATCCACAATTTCCGAGTGCAAGGACAGTGCTCAGATAGTGTTGCCAGCGTATCCAGTCTTTAGCAAATTAAAATGAGCTTATCTTTCAATGGCATAGCCTATCGCCAAAGGTAAAGGTCAATTCTATTGTGTTTAGAAACTTTATGAAAACATATATAAAAACATTTTATGTTAGATTTGCATATATTTCGTTTATTTATTTAAGAGTAGAAAATTTTTAAAGTTTATTCTTCATCTTCAGCCTCCAAAATGGCTTTGAAACTGAAAGGTTGGAAAGCATAACCAGCGCCTTCATAAAATTTACTCATAAACTCCACCCTGTAAGAGAGCAAGCGGCATATTAAAAAAGCACGTTTTCAGAAGGTAGAGAAAAACTTACCAGTGCAAACGTAGGGTATGCAAAAAGGCGGATAAGCCTTCCATCATAACCATAATGGCAATGGTAAAGAAGACCCAAATAGCAAAAATGAAAAACAAGCCTACAGAACCAGGATAACCCTTAAGTTTTAGACCCAACGATAAAACCATGGTCCACAGTACTTCTGACAATTCTATTGAACGAATGAAAATTATATTTTTGTTACTGAGATTTCATCAAAATATATACTTACGGGCGTGAGCCAATGACAAGGCCCATAAACGTAAATATGAGGCTGTGTGTGATATGGTACTCAGAACATATTCTATAGTATGTATAGCTTGATGTATCCATATTTCACTCATGGGCTCCTCTTCATGACCATGACCTCCTGCATCTTCTTTTTGTCTATTGGAAGTTTCAATAACTTCTACCACTACAGCGGTATCACCATCTATCATTTCCAAAGTGTCCGTGGAAGTGAATTCATCAGGATGTTGTGGCTTTTCTTTACGTGTACATTTAATATACAGAGGCTTTCCCAGCAACATCCACGGTATACAGATAAGTGCTACAACAACGAAAGCCATTTGGACTGTGCTCTGATCGTCAAACATAAACGCGTCACAACCCTTTAAAGGTGGCGAGCTCTTGAACAGCACCATATTGATGAACATAATCAATACGGAGGGAGCACAGCCGGGTGTGTCGGGTTGATAGTCGGACTTGGGCGAATACTTGACCCATTTGTAGAACATCATAAAGACCATATAGCCAAAGAGCAGCAACAGGAAAATCATTTGAGGTACAAATTCCAAAATAATGTTAACGTAACGCCTGAAATGCACAAAATTTACCACAGACATGCAAATACCGAACACCATATGCAGTACACCGAATATAATGGACAGCTTCATTTTGTAGGTATTCAAGAATATGATTTTGTTCGAAGCAAACTGCCAAATGGGATCCATACCTATGGGATAGACATCATAGGCTGCGGTAGATGGATTTAACTGTAGACCAGTGGGATTTGTGAGAACTGTAGTCCTATTATAGCGCACACGCCAATGAGTACCGAAAACGTTAAATGACTTGGAGAAGCAATCATTATACATAAAACCCGTATACATGGCAAAAAGACCCATAAGCATTATAATGTAACGGCCTCCGAAAAAGATTCGTGAAATTTCACCATTAACCTTGCGAGCCAACGAATTCTCCCAAATAACCATCCAGGCACCGAATAAAAACAAAATAAAACCATGACCCATGTCACCAAACATCACGGCAAATAAGAATGGAAATGTTATGCAAGTGTACAAGGCCGGATTGGCTTCCCGATAAGTAGCAATGCCATAGGCATCAATTAGATTTTGGAAACCACGAGTAAACTTATTGGTGCGATTATAAGTTGGTGGCTGGTCATCCGTGTCCATGATATTCAGGAAGGACGGCACATGGCTACCAACTGCTGCCGATCCTTCAGCCAAGCAACTTTGCACTTTCTCTAAATCTTTAGTGGGGACCCAACACTCCCCTATCAAACATTTGCTGGTTACATCTTGGCTCAACATATTCAAGGTGTGATACACAGCCTTCATTTTTATTACCATTACTTCCCAAGCAGCCAATTGTCTAGCGACTGCCATTAAAACACATGTGCGTTGATCTTCAGTTTGTTGTAAAACTAGTTTCAAATCATTTATACGAGATCTTAAACCCTTAATCATATCCTCTCGTTCGTGATGATCATTAGGACAAGGGTACATGGCAGCATGGAAACCTGTACACACCTTTTTAATGCGGTTTCTTAACTGTTCACCCTGAAAGAATATCACAAATACGGTTTTATACATGTCATAACCTGTCTTTGGATCCTTCAGAGACTGCTCCAAATGGGCCCTCTTCACGTAGGCATTACCACGAGCAACACGCCAAAGCATACGCTCGAAGGCAAATTCCCTTTCACGACTAACAACACCCGCTATAAAGCCCAGATGCCCACTAGTCTCATGATGATGATGCTCTGGCTTGTGTTTCAAATCCATATCGGTCACCTGTTGATCGTCGAAGAAACCCTGAGTCTTTTCCAAAACCATCAACATTTCGGTCAACTCCAAGAAGTTCGATTTCAATTTTATATTATTGAAAGCCAATTCGGTTATTTCCTTTTCACACTTTTCCAAATGACCTTCCAAATCGATTAATTCCCTGGGTTTGGGTGCAGCTGGTATATTGTCCAAATCTAATTCAGGCACCTTTAAATCATCTTTTTTGATTTCATTCTCCACAAAACGAATTTTACGTTCTAACTCTTCACATCGCCGAACCTCCGAAACATATTTGCGCTGATAGGATGTAATGCCTTCGTTCATCTGGAAACGATAAACGAAAACGGATAAGTTTTAACGTTCCTGCTTAATATTATTATTTACTCTCTTCACTTTGATATTTTTTTGATTATAATCTTAGATATACGATATCAAAATATATAAGTTAAGTGGTATTCAAATGTATGTATATTGTATTGTCTTGTGGTTTTATAAGGAGGGAGGGGGGTGTGTTCAACAAAAGTGGAGCCGTATTTTATATAAAAGATTCGAATAAAAAAAATAAATTCTTTGAAACTCTGAGAGTAAATAAAATTGCCTTCAAAAGTTTCTTAAAAATCTGTCGTTCGGAGGCGACTTTAAACTGTAGGTCCCGACACTCAAGTATAAAATTAACACACACAACATAAGTGGTGTGAGGAACTAGGTCGTAATCCTAACTAAATGGTTGACCCATTTTGTATGTATGTATGTAACTACGAAACGCTTTTGCAAACGCGGTAAACGAGGCTCTTTTGCGTTAGCTCTTTGACAATCGAAACAGTGCCCACATGACAGGCTGATGCAAGAGTTTTCATGCTTCTTATCAACAGCTTAATTAGTACAGTACAGTATCAGCACCATAAAAACTATTCACATTTTTAACGAAAAAGTGCATCACTTTTTAAAAATAACTATCGACTAATGCAAGAGGCCCCGAATAAGGTACTTGGGAAACCTCTGGATTAAGCCCATTAAAAAAACCTTATAAACTTTGTTAGTTGGCTGGTTCCGTAACTAACTGCATGATTGTAAAATCTACTCTTCTATAGCTATACTCTACAGATTCCGACTTGAGCTTTGTAATTTTCTTACTTGTCACTCTCCATTACTTGCATTTAAGTACACTTACATCACGAAACTGCACGCAACCGCTTTCTCCCAATAACGCTAAGGAATCGTAAGCTGCCTCCGGCTGCAGAAAAATCTGGCACAAGGACATTTTCTCACTGCGAAACATGTCCCCCATGGTGAAGCCGTTTCAGAAAAAAAAAACTGAAAAAAGTAAAGTAAACATCTGCTTAAAGAGGGAATACAGCTGATCCACTTTCACTTACCTCCCTTAAAGATCAAAAAATTCTTCTCTAGTTTGAAATTCTTCACCGCTTCCTTTTTTGAAATTCTTTGAAAATCTTTAACTTGTCCGTTGACCAGCCGACATTCAACTGATTTCAGTTTTTCTGTCTAACATATCCATCAAATAGTGAAATTTGTTCGAAAAGAAATACAAATTCACGATGTTATCACCTTTAAGGCCGTATTATCTTGGTCACATTTTGGTGTGTATTCTTGTAATTTCAATTGCACATTTTCTCTTGGTTAAGAATTTAAAATGAATCGTTAATTGGAAAATAATTCATAATTAATCAAGACAAATCAATCACCGTCTGTGTTTGAAAGCATTTGATAAGTTTCACGTTGGTTGGTAATTTCAATTATACGAGGTCTGATCTATAAGCACGGTGTATATTTGAAAATATGTACTGCCATTCTGATATCAAAAATTTTTCTTTCTTTACAGTTGATGTTCGAATTTGACTCAACATTTCTTTTGTGGGTAAGTAATGTTTAAATATTTACACAAAAAAGTCTTTATATTTCCTTTGTTTTTCATAATAATTTTGTAAAATTTCATTTGTAAGCGGAAAATTCCTCCTGAAAGATAAACTATTATCATGTGTTTTATGAAATCTCTTTGATCAAATTTAATGAAACGTTGTTTTGAATAAAGAACATAAAATAGTAATAGTAATAGCTTGCGTAAAGTAGGTTTGTTTGGAAAACGCTGAATGGCCTTAGAAAGATAAGAGATTTATTCAATTTCTTATCTTTTATTTTGTTTTGATTCGATTTCATTAATCAAGTTATTCCAGCTAAGCAGGTCATTGATTTAGTCCAGCAGATACGAAGATGGCGGGCTTGCAGTCTGCTGTTGACTGTTTTAGGCCCTTCTGCGAAAATATATTTTCAGTTGTACTAGGTGTAGAGGTGAAGACCATCGATTATGATCGATATGATTTTTCCATGATATTTCCTAATGAATTTATCCTTCCTTCCTTCCTTCTAAAGATATTTAAGCAAATAATTAGTCTAGGTCATTAAAATAGATTTGCTTGTCAGATTTCATACTGGAAGGGACGTAGAATAGATGAGTCGTAGTCTAATTTTACGCGTTTCTTCTACTTTCTCCTCAAATCAGTTAAGAGGCAGGAAATTTAAAAGTGCACCCTCATACAAAAATAAATTTCAACCGTTGAGACAAAGAACCGTACGGAACGAATTTCCAATTGCAACAAAAAACATTTTTGGCGAGGCATTCTTCGCCTCCATAAACAAATCCCTGTCATTTCACGGATTTTTTTTTTTTTTCAAGTTTAGGAACAGAAAATCTTTCCGAGGGTCATATCGAATGAGTTATACTTGATTTAATGACGAACCTCGCAATGATGTGATTCAGTAGACTGCATTTAAAATTGAGTATCTATTCCAGGTACCGTAGTCTTTAGTAGGTAGTTTGTTGGCTTATTAGATATGAGGGCACGATTCAAACTCCACGTCAGACATCTCCAACAAGGTTCCGCTACTCATGTATAAAATTAGCACCCACTACATAAGTGGTGTGAGAAATTAGATCGTAATCATGACTGAAGGGTTGTAATGAGAAGAATGGTTTTTCCGTTTCATAACTACTATAGAAATATATAAGGAAAATAACGCTAAAACCTTTGCTAAAGTTGTTCAGGACTGGAGAAAGATTTCTAAGAAGCCACGATCTAGCCTTCATTGACATTAGGCGTTGATTGTATCCTTAAGTCACTTTTAGAACATACCTCGTACGGTTTCATTGATATTTTACAATATTTGTATAGAATTTAAAATTTTATCTTTTAAATTAATTATAATGAAATTATTACTTTAAATGTGTATTTCGTAATCAGTTCCACATCCAATACTATTGTTTAATTGATTTAGTCAAGTTTAAAAGAGTGACAAAATTAGTTCTACACTTCAACGAAAGAGTCGTTGTTTTTCATTGGCAATGGTGGGTTATAAGTAAATAGTTAAAATTTTAATTTCAATTGTCCATATTCGATATAAGTCCTAAAATATTATTCGAATTTGTGTGTAAAAACCACCATTTGTAAGTATATTTAGGCTGATTGACTGGTTGACTTTGATTCTAATCCTTACTTGAAGATTCATTCAAATTCTTAATATTTGTTTTGTTTTGTTTGTTTCAATTTCATTAATCAAGTTTTTCCAGCTAAACATTGGTCATTAGTTCACACCAGATCTGCCGTTTCTGGATCTTTCGCTGAAAAAAATATTTTTGGTTAATGTATTAGGAGTAGTGGGGAAGAGCTTTTACCATTGAATACAAGCATTCTATGATATTGCCTATTGGCGGTATCCTCCCTGTGGCATCAGCACGCTTCATTAATGTATTATTATTGAATTCTTATGCATTTTTCCGGGTTCGATCCAGAATTGCAGCGGTTTGTAGCCAAGCACTCTTATGATTGTGTCACGCTTTATGTTTTTAATATTTTAATATAATTTCTTATCTCAATTATTTTCTTCTTAATTATTTTCCAACTTTGCATAACTCCGTGCAATTAATCGATATGACGGGTGTCCAACTTCAAATAACACTCTACGGAACTGTCATACGATCGGTATTCCCTTACGAAACAGGAGCTGTTGTGGTTGTTGTCCTTCCTGATTAACCTGAGTTAACTGACTTACTTTATAGTTGTCCTTAGTCCGTTGCCATTTGATGCAACTTATTAATCTAATCTAATATTTGGCATTATATTAAGGATCTATCGGTTAAAAGGAAGGCATTTTATC
This sequence comes from Sarcophaga caerulescens, assembly GCA_927399465.1. Lineage (NCBI taxonomy): Eukaryota > Metazoa > Arthropoda > Insecta > Diptera > Sarcophagidae > Sarcophaga > Sarcophaga caerulescens. Next base: position 56,875,543 of record OV656872.1, on the reverse strand, counting down.
TTTTTTGTAACTTTTCCTCTATTTTGTCTCTACATAGTACACCTAATAATTATCGGTTTTTCTTAACAAATGGTTTTAGAAATTTTTTCTTAGGAGCATTGACTGAAATAATTCTAACTAAAAGCAAAAGTGTTCGTTTACAGACAATTAATAGAAATTTCTCAAATAGCAAACAAAACAAAAATTCTGAAAAGATAGGATTTATCTTTGATTTTAGCGTACTCCATTTGTTCCAAAAGTGTGCGAAGAGTACTTATTTTTTATTATTTCAATAACCATACAAAGTGTAGCTGCTGCATGAACTAAAGCGAGTCGGACCACAACGGTGTTAGGAAAATCGAACGAAGCTTTATTTATTTCGCTCCATGAAAAATTATCATTCAACGATAACAATAATTAAGAATAACGTTGCCGTTTTGGTTCAATTCGACCGAAATTGGTAGTTTTTATTTAAAAATGCTACGATTGGTAGTTTAATAAACTTTAAAAAAAAGTTTAAAAAAAAAAACAACACAAATGTTTTTTTTTAATGAAGACATATTTTTAGGATAATAGTAACCGACATACACACGCACCTTAATAATCGGGTCATCAGTTAATTTTCTCTAAATTGCTCATGAAGAAGTTTAAAAAACTTGATATATTTTTAGGCTTAAGCCAAATTTACATGCAATAAAATTTTATGCTGCATGCAGTAAATGTTGCATCATTTTGCAGCATAGAAAAAAATTGCAATTTTTCAAAAAAAAAGTTTTTTTTTTAATTTTACAGTTTTTTTTTTGCAGTTTTTTATTTTTATGTTTTGAGCGGTTTTTGGCGGCCCTTGGAGGGGCCTTATATTTGAAAGCAAGTTAAGTTTATAATATGCCTGAAAGTATGTAACAATTGAAATAAACGAAAATGCTGTATGAAAAATGATGCAATATTTACTGCTGATCAGCGTTGCCGTTTAGGACCAAAATTGGTAGTTTTGGTTGGTTTGTTCAAATTTCATTTATTTTTTGGTAGAAAAATACAATTAATATCTGTCTGTAAGGATTTAAAGTTGGGAGTATTATTTATTTTTAGGTCTAAAAACGAAAATAAAATGTTTAAGTAAGAATATATGTAGTTAGTAAACCCTGTTTTAACGTTTACATAAAAGGAACAACGAAATGTTTGTTAATTTTAGCAATAAAACGTTAATTTCATTCATACTGAATAATTTATAATTACTTAAATTTAAATTTTGGTAGGATTGGAATAATTTTGGTAAGAATATTGGTAGGGAAAAATTTTTCTTTGTGGCAACGCTGATTAAGAATTACAGAAACAGTTTAAGTGCTGTCCTGAACGATACACAGTTTGCCGTAGCTTCTTCGAAAACCATCGTATCGTTCCAGTTAATGGAAGGAAGGAAAAACTTGAATTTGACTGACATAAGCTTTCGACAAGACAGTCGCACATGCCACACTGAAACCATTAACATGTATCTATTGAGACTCGAGTCTGGTGAGCAATCAATTTCACATTTTGAAGCAGTAAATTGGCCGCCAAAATGATGTTTTTTAACTCCACTGGAGTTTCTCGTATAAAAGAGCAACACACCTGCTCTCCCACTTCAAAGACAACATTTACTGGCTGTAATGGTAAATTTGGGGTTCACGTATGGACGACGCACGGCTTAGTAGAGAATAACATTAACATGAAATATTCTTTAAAAAGGAAATATCAGGCATTCATTCGCATTCGCTAATATTATTTCAATCACTTTTAGAAATTTTCTGTTTTAAGTCAAAAGAGGATCATTTAATTTCAGTAGTATCAGTGTGGGAAGTCACAGGAGCACTGATTCACTTCAGATTCTCTTTTTATTTGTTTATTTATCTCTCAACGCTAATTACTCACACATTTAATTTATTTAGCTATTTAGCACTTTTTTTATACTCTCAACGCATCTATATACATATCTTGATAGCGATTAATTCCAAACTAAGCTAAATTAAATATTATGGCTTACGATGTAATAAATTCAAATATTTTTCACCTTAATACAAACTCTCAACAAATTCAGGGTATGCCTGACTGTCATCATTTATTCCGTCCGCATTACTTTAGTCGGTGAAAGTATTATGGTTACTCTGAAAAAAATTCCCTTGGGTTCATATTCTAAGCTTATAAGAATACCAAAAAGAATGTGAACACCAGCATATCCCTGTGAACGTTAACTACAATTTAGTTTTGATCCAAATGAATATATTTTTGATATTTCGTTGCTGTTCTCTCTTCTTAAAAAGATTTTATTTATTGAACAAAATCTTTTTCTTATTAAATTAAATATTGCATTAATATTGCTTGTTTTTAATTATGTGTATACAAGTATAATTATAGTACTTTTATCTTTATCTAAGCATAACAATTAATATCAATTCTAATCAACGAATCAAATTAACAAAAACGAAAAACTAATAAACAATCAAAGAACAATTAATAAAAAAAAAATTGTAATTGGACAACAGATAGAAATGAAAATAACTTGGTTGCACAGTGGGAAGAGAACCACCAATACTGGAATAAATAATGGAATAAATTATGTACTCTTTATCATAGAGGTAAATTTATTCTTCGTCTTCGCCATCCAAAATGGCTTTGAAACTGAATGGTTGGAAGGCATAGCCTAAACCTTCATAGAATTTGCTCATGAATTCGACCCTGAATAGCAAAAATAAGAAAAATATTCATTAAAGATTTCAAATGACATGATTGTTGTTGTGTTGTGTTAAAAATTACCAGTGTAAACGCAAAGTGTGCAAGAAGGCAGAGAGACCTTCCATCATAACCAAAATGGCTAAAGTGAATAGACACCAGGCACCGAAGATAATATAAATGGCGATAATACCAGTATAGCCAGTTTGTTTAAGGCCCAAGGATAAGACCATTTGCCACAATACTTCGGATAATTCTATTGCAAAAAGAAAAACAAAAACAAACAAAAATATTGTATTTTTCAGGCCTTGTCAAATTGCTAAAAGCTTATGAATACTTACGAGCATGAGCCAAGGACAAGGCCCACAAACGCAAATAGGAGGCAGTGTGTGAAATGGTACTGAGCACATATTCAATGGTGTGTATAGCTTGATGGATAAAGATTTCACTCATTGGCTCATCATCATGACCATGAGCACCGCCCTCATGGCTTTCCGCGGCTGTTGGCAATTGAGTTTCACCTTCATTCAATTCCATATTACCAGTCAATTCACCATTGTGTTTAGCCTGTTCAATGAATACAAAAAACACATGAGTTCAACTCACATACATACATATATGCACTCTTACAGTTTCAGTATAAGTTTACTTACATGAGCGTTATTTTTACGAGTGAACATAATGAACAAAGGCTTGCCCAACAACATCCAGGGAATGCAAATCAACGCAATGAATACGAATATCATCTGAACAGTGTTTTGACCTTCGAACATGAATTCCTTGCAGCCAGGTAAAATTGGAGAGCTCTTGAACAACATCATGTTGATGAACATAATCAAAACTGAAGGAGCACAGCCGGGTGTTTCAGGTTGATAGACGGTATGGGCAGTGTATTGCACCCACTTGAAGAACATCATGAATACCATGTAGCCGAACAGCAAGACCAAGAATAGAATTTGTGGCAAAAATTCCAAAATAATGCTGGAGACACGCTTAAAGTGTACAAAGTTTACTACCGACATGCATACACCAAAGATCATGTGCAAAACACCGGTGATAATGGACAGTTTCATTTTGTAGGTGTTAAGGAAAATAATTTTATTTTTAGCCAACTGCCAAATGGGATCCAAACCCAAAGGATAGACACCCTCGACATGGTATTCAGGATTCATTTGCATTAGTGGATTTTCCAAAACGGTCGATGTATTATACCTTACTGACCAGGTGGAACCAAAAATGTTCATGGATTTGGAGAACACATCGTTGTAGATTAAGCCGGTATAGCAGGAGAAGACACCCATCAGCAAAATGATATAACGACCGCCGAAGAAAATTGTCCAGATTTCACCAGCCTTAAGGCGGCACAAACGTTTTTCATACAAACACATCCAGGCACCGAAAATAGTCAATATGAAGCCATGACCCAAATCGCCAAACATCACGGCAAACAAGAAGGGGAATGTAATGCAAGTATACAAGCCAGGATTGCACTCCCTATACGAGGCAATACCGTAGGCATCAATTAAATTCTGGAAACCTCTGGTAAATTTATTAGTGCGATTGAAGGTTGGCGGCTGTTCATTTGTGTCAATGACATTCAAGAAAGAGGGTATAGTACTACCCACAGCAGCTGAACCGTCGGACAAGGCCTTTTGAACAACCGGCAAATCTTTGGTGGGTACCCAACACTCACCAATCAAACATTTCTTTGTTACATCCATGTTGAACAAATTCAAGGTGTGATAGATGGCCTTCATTTTCTTGACCATAATGGACCAGGATGGTAAGTTTTTAGAAACTGTGGCCAAAACACGGCTACGATGGTCTTCAGTTTGACTTAAAACCAATTTCAAATCTTCCAAACGTGTGCGAACACCCTTGACCATTTCTTCGCGTTCGGTATGAGAGCTGGGGCAAGGATACATCGAGGCATGGAAACCGGTGCAGACTTTCTTAATGCGATTCTTCAATTGTTCACCTTGGAAGAAGGCTACAAAGACGGTCTTGTAAATAGGATGACCAGTGCTGGGATCATTTAATGGTTCATCCAAATCGGAACGTTTAAGAAAAACATTACCACGTGAAATACGCCACAACATACGTTCAAATGCAAAAACACGTTCACGATTAATTACACCGGCTACGAAACCCAAACGGCCGCGATTTTGATTGGTAGCTCCTTCATCGACTATAAGACCAGCAGCACCACGGTTGCTGGAATCCAAATTCATAACTTCTTGATCAGAGAAGAAACCCTGGGTATTTTCCAACACCTTGCGTAATTCGGTCAATTCCAAGTAGTTGGATTTCAAGTTGACCTCATTCTGGGCCAATTCTAAAATTTCATTTTCGGTCTTTTCCAAATGGGCCTCAAGATCAATAATTTCCCTGGGATTGGGAGCCTTGGGAATATCATCTAAAATCTCGATCAAATTAATGCCATCCTTTTTAATTTCGGCCTCGATGTAGCGGATTTTACGCTCTAATTCATCGCAACGACGCACCTCGTTAACGAATTTACGCTGGAAGGCATTAACACCGCTATTCAACTGTCGGAAAAAATAAGACAATAACGGATTAATTTTTGAACAGTGAACAATTAAATTAAATTTCATGAACTTACGTCTCTGAATTGTACACAACCAGTTTCGCCCAACTCGGATACGGATGTATACGCGGCCTCTGGTTGTATAAACATTTGGCACAAGGCCATCTCCTCACTACGGAACATATCCCCCATGATGAAGGCTGCTTAGACGTTCAAAAGCCTGTAAAAGAAATGAAAAAAAAAACGATTTGAATTAGAAAGTCAATAAAAATACAATCGGTTTAAGGTGAAAAGAGTAAAAAGAAACGTGGAGTGAGAGAGAGAAAAATTACAGAACGAGTATTAGTAAATGGCTTCAAATTAACAGTGTGTAGAGAGGGCATTTCTCTCTCTTTTCTATCGTAAATTGCAAAGAAAGATTATTCTTTAAATTGAGTGACAGACCCTTCTTGAAGAGTAAGGTCCCATTTAGGCCCATTCTGTCTATCATTAAAATTTCATGTAGTAGACAGTGTAAGTAGAAAATCTGTAGATTGAAGAGCCACCTACATATTGCAAGCGGTCGTATATTCACGTTAAAAGGTTCGCTATATGGTTTACACACAGTATGCTGACTTCTTTACACGAATCAAACTTCTCATAGGATCGATGGGACTACATAGTGGAGAATCAAGTAAAAAGTCACTCTTATCTTGTCCAACTTTAAGAAAACATGTGCTATTTTTTTTAACACATTGTTCAGGTATCATCACCATGGGGCAACCTCAAATCATTTCTCAAATTGGCGCGACATGTGTGTCTGTATCGAATTTTTGTTTATATTTTATTTTATTCTTTAATTTGTTGGCCAGTACACAGTACATTTTAGCCAAATTCAAGATGATATTCAAAAGAAAAAAAATGAAAAAAAACGAAATTTCAAAAACAAATTTTTTATGTCTTTATGGTTATTTTTGTGATTTAAAATGTTTTTATATTTTACCCACGACGTCTGCATATATGTAGTAGAAGATGGTTCATCTGTCTGTCTAGTATTTTCATAGCTACCGTCTATTGTCTATTTACGTTTTCCCCAAATTGAACAGTGTTCATGACCGAACTTTTCTCTAAATTTTTTTTTTTTTTTTCGTCTAATTTTGTTTCTAAAAATATATTGTTTATTAAAAAAAAAATTGAAAATTATTTGTTTAATTAAAAATTATTACAGCGTGTTGTGGAATTAAAAATTTAATTATTGCATATTCTATAATATTTCTACAACCATAACCATAAAAAGTTATTAAAATGGGTCAAACAGAGACTACTAATCATACTTTGACACTAATGTCACCCACTTACAGGCTGCTGTTTAAAATATCTTTTTCTATTGGTCTTTAATTAAACCCTATGCTCTGCGCTAATTAATCTTACTTATCATTGTTTATTTTTATAGAAAAAAAAAACAGACAAATGAAAAAAAACATTGTAATAACGGGGGCTCATCAAATAAACGAAATTATCTATTTAATATACGAGATGTTTTATAGAATTAAATGGTTTAGGTTTGGTTTTAATACTACTACGTTACTATCACACGTTACTACTGTCTGTTAAATTTCATAAAAGTGGCATGTGATTTGAAACCAAAAAAATAAAAGAAAGAAAAAGAAAAACTACAACAAAACAAAACAAAAGTAAATATTTAATAACATTTATATCTAAATACATAAATTATGACGTCAAACATATTATCTTATCATAATTAGTTAAAATATTATTAAAGGGCATTAAATGAAATGAAATAAATTTTAGGTTAAACAGTTAAGATCCCCTTCCTCATCACACTGTATGATACATGACATGTGATTAAATCCTTATAAAGAAAAATAAATCGACTTTGCATGAGATTCGAAATTTCGTACGATCAACACTTACATAATGGATCCCTACTTCTACACTATATTGTGTTGGCGCCAGGGAAATGGACTTTAGGAATAAGGAATATCTATATTTACATTACAAACCTTATATATTTTGCGATTGCTCGCCATTCAGTCACGAACGGTTGTGTTATATACTAAAACCGGAAGTAAAACCAACTTATATCACAAGAGCACATACCGTTACAGTACGATAAAATAGTGAAGCACAAGCAACTTTGCCATGGTATACTAACCAGGAATCAATAGAATTCAATACTCGATTGAAAAGACTTAAAATAAATTTCTAAGCCCTGACCTATACTCATGGTATAAATAATGAGTGTGTCATGTACAATTTTTAGAAACCTCAAGCACTTTCTGTAGACATTTGGAAAATAAACACATTTTGGTTTGGCATCAATAACTACAGAATGTTATCGCCATAGACTAGTAAATATTGTGTTTGCTAGCTGAACAAGAGCTAAAGAGTTCAAATCTCAACTCTGAGAGCCATAAAAAAGTCATATAACTTACGGGGAGCGCTTTTCAACATTTACCAGCCAAAAGCTCTTTGGGCAAACTAAATGCCATTAAAAAAAATTTTTCGCTTGAATAGGACTTATAATCCATTTAAATCCATTACATTAACGCACACAACATGCTTGATGTGAGATGCCAGGCCGTAATCCTATCTAAAGGGTTAGAATAGCCAACAATATCCATATGTATGTAATAGTCGCCGTAATCTAGTAGATAGAGTGTTGGCTTATTAGACATGAGACTATGGTTCAAACCTCAGGTTAGACATCTTCAACAAAACAAAATATGAATAAATATTTCTTCGACGACTTTTTCTCAGCAGATTTCTGGCAAAAACTCTGAGAGTAAATAAAATGGCCGTTAAATATTTTCTCAAAAATCTGTCGTTCGGAGCCGACTTTAAAATGTAGGTTCCGCCACTCATGTAAAAGATTAACAAACACAACATAAGTGATGCAAGAAGCTAGGTCGTAATCCTGACTGAAGGGTTGTAATGACCAATTATGTATGTACGTTTTGGTATTATAGAGTCACTTAGGCCCGTTTTCTCAATGTGTCGACAAAATGTCAGTTACCAAATGTCGACATAAATTTATTAGACTGATAAACTGTCCGTTAACAATTTTGGTTTTCTCAATATACCGACAAAAACATTATTTTCATTTGGCAATACCTCTCAAAATTGTTGTGAAAGTTGGGAACCCTGTCTTCAAATTACAACTTATTAACATAAATCAGCCGTTTTTCAATAGTGAAAAAAAATAACACAAAATAAAATCTTTTGAAAAATTCATTATCATCCATGTCAGCCAGGCAGTTAGGCCTGGCATGATAAACTCTTTCAACATTTACTTGGAACTCATGTTCTTCGAGTTCATCCTCCATCAAATTAATGTTTATTCCTCTATTAAACATTTTTTCTAAAATCTATTTTATTTTTTCAAAAACTCAAGGTATTGCCACATTAAAAAATGAACAACAGTCAGCTGACTGAATTTATCTGTACAACAAATAAATAACCGACAGATGAGGGCTGGTTAGTTTTGCGACAAAATAGAAGCAATGAGACATTGAGAAAACCAAATTTCTTTAATCTGCAGTTTTTCGTTGGGAAAAAAGATAATCGCCTAATGAGAAAACAGCCCTTACACTATTGAATGTGTTCCCAGATTTCTGCAGTTTATTTCAATGTCATTAATCAAGTGTTTTTATGCAGGGTAGCTTGGTCTAAACTGCCATTTGTCGCATCCTTTGTAAAAATGTATTGGGTTTTTGCAATAAGTGTTGTGAGGAAGAATATTGCTTACTGAATCTTTAGGAGATGGCTGGGCCTGACCTTTATTTGATCTGCGAACTTAATATAATTCTTTATGGGTGGTCAGCCGACTTCCTGGATATATTTAACAATCATATGACAGTGTTTTCGTACTTGAGTTATTTGGGATCAAGCTCTTTAACCACTACATATACGGTAGATTAGAGGATATCGTTTAGTTTCTATCTTGAATAGGAGTGTTAGAAAAGTTCATACTCTTGAATTTGTGTAACGTGTACCATTAACGTCACTTAATTGGCAGTGGTTTTGGCTATGAAAATGTTTTCAGAACATTTTGAAAGCCTAAATAGACGGATAGAAGTCTTTTTATTTATTATTTTTTTTTTTTTTTGTTTTTCAGATTATGTATTCGAATTGTTTAAAAAATATTTTCTTTCATTGATTTCTCAAATTTGTTTATGCTTTAAAATTTTCCGTTTATATCGATTTTCCGTTTATACAGCGATGAGAAGCTTAATTAGGTTGCTGTGAAAACGGACCCCATTTTCCTTCTTTAATTTCATTTTCTTGCCCTGTTCCATATCATTGTTTAATTAACTTATCATCATTTCAATTTTTATTGTTGATTTAAGAAAAATTATACAATACAATCAACAATCAACTCAAATTGCGTAAATACAATGTGTATTTAAGTAGAAAAAAACCACTATACGTATATACATATAAAAGAGATCAAATAAATTATTTTAAAAAAAGTCAGCTGATGTGGAAAAAAACAAACTTAAAAAAAAATTGAGATCATGTGTCTGTCCAGATACTAATTGTACACAAGCTGGGTATAAAATAATAGGCAAACAATTTTATTATACATTTCATTTTCATTGCTTTTTAACAAATTGTTATAAATGAAATGCATACAATAAGAGATAATATAGTATATGAGGCTAATTAGATATGAAGTGTTAAAAAAATGTAAGAATAATTAACAAAAAAAAAAACCAAAATATTGTGTTTCTTATTAGAAAGCCACCAAGAAATTTTTTTTTTTTTTAATTTTCTTTTCAAATTCAAAATGTGTAACGCCTTTACCATGAAATTAACTTGTAACACATCTCGTCAAAAATACTGAACATTTTTTTTACAACAAACAACAACAACAACAACTAGATATAAATATTAAATTGTTAACAACCTTCAAATGTTGTTATTTATTAATGACTAGCCTCTGTCTGCTTGTTTGTCTATTATCGTTCGTTTATAACTGCATTCTTTTTTTTCGTAGTCTAACTTTTATTAGAATCACATGTAAAGTGTGAGAATATTTGATCTGAAACTCAAATAAATTTCAATTTTTTTTTTATTTTCGATTTTCACATTTATTTATTGATTGACCCTCGCCAACATTTGTAGAAATAATTTACACACTTCATTGTGGAAATCCATGTATAGACAGCCGACATCTATAATTTATATTTTATATGTTGAAATGATGACTTACTGCCTGTCAATTTAAAGATAATTTTTACTTGTCAAAACAAAATAAAAACCAAAAAGAAAAAAATAAAACAGATAACAAAATCAAAAAATAAACACTGTCAACCGATGACAATTGACAGACAACTGAATTTAATTGCAGACATTTGCATTAAAACGTATATATTTTTGATTTACCATCGAACTATCAAACTAAATTTGAAAAGTAAAAATGTTCGATTTTCATTATTCTGAATATTCTGGAAATTTCGCACATGCTTTTTACACATCCACTGAAGCGGATAATATTAATACTTTCGATCATCAGATTACCATTGTAGTAACTACTAGTGATTCAATGTTTTATTAGCTCACGCCAGGGAACGTGCTCTAATGAAATAAGAAGACCTCTCTCTGTTTTAGAAAATCGAACATTTGACTTGGCTTTCCCATAGGACGCCTTCGTTTGCCTTGATCGGTTAATCAGTTGTGAATATATTTTACCCCCCTTAGCGGGAATGTTTAACTAAACGCTTAGAAAATATGGCTGCGCATGAAAAATAGTATGATGAACCCAAATATGATCTTATAGTGTAGATCTGATACGTTTATGATCATAAACTTTTTCTTTCAAAGAATTCTTCTTTTGAAAACTGTAGCAAAACGGAGGAGATGCTAATAACTCAAGTCAATTTTGATTATCCTGTGGCTTAAGGAGTAAAAATTATTACTTTTAACCTTAGACCTGATCTTTTCAGACACTTTGTTTATAAGATACAGAGATAATTAAAAAAGTGGATTTTTTGAAAGCTTTTTTTTTCATTTCCCTGGTAGTTGTTTTCATACTCATAGAATTATTACAGCATCTAAGTTACGTATTTAACATGGAAATTAAATTAGAATTTCCAAGCCTATTATTTTTTTAATTAACAACTCCCGCAACTAATTTTATCACCCGTTTAAACACAGGTAAAAAGAAAAAAAAACTTCAACAATAACAAGTAATAATTATACAATATTTTATAATAAGCAAAGAGCAACGAATGACCTTAATACCATACCATACTATACTATAACATATTTCCGGTATTATGAAATGTGAGTAGAAATTAATAATAAACTTCCTATTTATGATTTAAATTGAAAATTGTACAAAAATTAAAAATATATGGCAACCATTAATCTGCCACTTGCCACTACTACTCTCTCTACGATATTATATTTTATAGCCTTTATTAATGACCAACCCACAACAACAAAACGTTTGTAGGGAGAATAGAAAATTCTATACTCTACAAATATTTATTACTACAACAATAATAAATACAACAATGAAATAAAAATCAATTTTCAATTAATAGAAAAGATGAAAGAGAACAACCAACAAAAACAAATAGAACACATCGTTTGTGGTCTGTTCAAAACCATGAGCGTTACATATACAAGACAGGGACGTTATACAAATAATTTCAATGCAAATGTAAATAAAGTTAGAGTAAGAGTTTGATGTAACAGAAATTTTTTATTTTTTATTATTTAGTGGCATCAAAATCACTGTCAAATATCTTTTAGCTTAGGTGTCATTTATTTACAGAACGGTTTAGCATTTACGAATATAGGTTGTTTAACAACCTAAGAACGCTGAAAAATAATTCAAACATACTACAAGACTTGAAATTCAAACGTGGTAATAACAGAGTAGTTGTGGTGGTCATATAGTCTTACTGTACAAAGAATTGGCGGGTTATAAAGCTTTTAGAGGAGATTAGAAACGTTACAAATGCGGTCGGTTCCTGAAACATCACTTCTTTGTGAGTAAATGTGGCGTGTAATCCGAATTTGTGAAATTCACAGCGTCCTTATCGGTTGGGTGGTGTATTTTGCATTTGGATGTGAACTTCCATTCAATTTACATGTCGAATTCAGGCAACTTTTAAAGCCAGATGACCATTCCCAACGCGTTATATTATCGACTGCTAAAGCCCCATGCTTTCAATGCCGACTTTTCGAGCAAAATTTGCTTCAGCTATGAAATTTACATATTTCTCATTCTATGGAATGAGCAAAATCAAAACAATAGGACTCGGAAAACCCAGAAATAATTGTAGAATAGCCATTGCAGCCGAAAAATTTTACTTTTTTTTCGAAAATGCCAATGAATGACCCGTTACCAGAATTGCAAATTCCGTTCAGAATACCGAATTTGGCTTTATTGTATGATAAGTTTCTAGAAAAAATAAAATTAGGTTTTGGCGATGTCATTGACCACCGAGATCAAGTGTTTTAACGCCGTTAGACTGATTTTCAGAGATTACGTTAAAGGCTATATACACGCAGACGATCCGCTAAGATTGAAGCATTTGAAAACCAATATTCGTCAAGTTTTTCCGAGACATTGCCTAAAATGAGTGCCAACAATCCAGAGGCGCCCATTTAAATGACATTGTATTCCGTACATAATAGCAAAGTCCAAACATTATAATGAAACAAAAATTCTATTGAGATCAAAACTTTACGTGGTTTTAATGGATAACCCTTCATGTATAGTACAGTTTTTGACAATAAAAAAACTTCCTTTTAAATAAAATAATTTAACTTCTTACAAATAGAAATTCCATGGAAATGACTAAACATTTTAGCTGTTATGCAATGAGTAACTATCTTTTATTATTCTTTTAGTAAAAAGGAAATAAACTCAATGTTATCAGCAGGGAGAGACTACTTGCGCTTGGCTACATACAATATTTTAAAGTGTGCCACTAGACTAGTAGATAACATGCCTGTGAGTATTCATAAGCACGATATTTTAAAATATTCTATGAAATAAAAATGAATATACATATGTACATATTGTAGCAGAACTAAATCCAAAACATTATTTGCAATTATGTAATTAATTTCTTTACTTTTTTCTATTATTTTGTCTAATCAATTAAAAGCTGGCAATATTTTATAAAGATTTTCAAATACAATCAATAATAACAAGCAATCCAGCTGTCATAAATCACTTTAAACGGGGCATATCATTAAATTAATATTTAAAAAAAGAGACAGAAAACATATTTAAAATCAGATTGAATTAAATTGTGGAAAGTCCAAGCAAGCAAAGAAACAAAATTGTTTCTACTCAAGCGAAATCGTTAAAATCTTTAAAAAATCGTTTTAGAGATAAGACCCTTCCTTTTGCCTTTTGAAAACGTTTAATTTTAAAATACAATCGAGGGGGAAGTCTTTGAGTAGAAATGATTGTATATTTCCCTGGTAGTTTAATTTAAAATTATGATTTTATTTTAGATTATCAGATATTTTCAATAAATCACTACAAAAAATGAAATGAAAATTCAGCGATAAGCAAACAAAATATATAGAAATTAATATTGTTTTATTTATAATATTCAAGAGGAAATAATTAAATGTTATCGCCAAACAGAATATTTTTTTAAAACATTTCATACTTTGCTTTATGAAATGTTTTTGATTTAAAAAATCAGTACAGGTTATTGGCAACAAGCTGGTGTACTCTTTAAATAAAATCACAAAAATTTGATGTAAATCTCTAGCCCCACAAAAGTTTACAAAATATAAGCACCTACCCTCTTTAGCATAAAAGCGCAGGAAATTTTAATATCTTAGAATATTAGACTTGCTTAGATCAATGATAATTAATATTCATTTTGTATAAAAAGTGTGCCACTACTACTAACTCAATATTCTCCCCATTTTTCTCTACTTAAAATGTTAAGGTTTGAGCTTCCGAAGCAGGATTTTGAACTTTTGTTCCCGTAGCCGATGTTAGACCCATTGTTCTAATGATTCCTATGTTGTAATCCAACAATGTGGGTCAGATGAAATGTTACGTAAATATAGAAAATCCATTATTATGGTTTGTTGGGAGACATGAATCCATAATTCATAATACATTCTATGTTTCGGGTCACCTAATAGGGTAAAATACCAAAGTTATTTGTAAAAATTTTTAAACTCTGACTACAGTACATTCCTATGTATACTATAAATATTATTATGTAATATAAAATATCAAAAATGTAGAGTCTACTGTTTTATCAAACATCAAACAAAATAGGTTTAGAGATGAGTCTTCTGATTCACTGGTTGTTAAACATCATGTGGAAATATTAATTGTTACGTTGTTCTAAGTATATTATATTTTATCATTTATTCTTCTTGTTTCTTTTTAAACATGATTTCTATATTTAAGTATTACTTCATCACAAGGCTTTGGAAGAAGAATTTATTTATATTTTAAAATTATTTATAAATGAAATGTAAGTCATTATCATTTAAAATAAAATAATCCATTAGGATCGTTATATTCACAAAAGGGCCATAAAATCTGACGAATTATGAATGAATAGAAAAGACATAGTGTGAAAGCATTCAAAATTGTTGCTAATAGTCAGGCAACTGTAAATATCTACAGAAAGTTTGGATGTCATCATTTACTTTCATTAAAAACCAGTGGCCTCTAAATGAGCAAAATGAGTTTATGGCAAGAGTTTTGATTCACAATTTTTTTCTTATTCTACATGGTTTATGGGAATATTATATAAAAACTAAAATAAAGAAGGCTATGTTATGTGTGGTGTGTTTAATTTTGAAAAAATTTTGTATGGTTAAGAGCTTTTACAAAAAAAAAAACGTGTTGTAAGTTTAGTTTGACAGTCGCCGTAGTCTAGTAGGTAGTATGTTAGCTTATTAGACGTAAGCCCAAGGTTCAAACCTCAGGTCAGACATCTCCAACAAAAACAACAAAAAAATATTTCTTCTGCGACTGCCTCTCAGCAGATTTCCGGCAAAAACTCTGAGAGTAAATAAAATTGCCATGACAAAGTTTCTCAAAAAATGTGTCATTCGTAGTCAACTTTAAACTGTAGGCCAGCCACTAATGCATAAAATTAATCCACACAACTCAAGTGGTGTGAGAAACTAGGTCATAATCCTGACCGAAAGGTTGTACTGACCAATTATGTACATATGTATGTATGTAAGTTTGTTTTCTGAGACGCTAGTTGCATTATAATCAAGTGACACGAACTTTAAACACAAAAATATAGAATAGATCATATTAAACCTTGATTAATGTAGTAGGTATGTATTACTTTGCCTTTTATTAGGCAAATTAATATTTTTAGTTGGGTTATACACTATAATCGATTACAATATGATTACATAGATAAATCATATAGTCACCGTGGTTTAGGATAATCAGCACATGAATATTTGACTAGTTATTAAATTATGTTGTAATAAAATTAAATTAACACGTTGACTGCCAACTACGAGATAACTCGTAGATTGCGTTCCCTTCTACGAGTTATCTCATACTCACTAATGTGAAAAAATCAAATTGTCGTTTTTTGGCGAGTTTTCTGAAAATTGCAGCGGCAGTCAACGTGTTAAAATACTTAAAAAACATTTTTATTATATTTGTTGTAACTGCGATTAATATTATTCATGTTTAGGATCACATGATTTGTATTTATTTAGAATTATTAACAACTTTCTACATATTTTATTAATAATTTATCACATGACTTTGCATGGTGACAGAAATGATTTAAGTAAATTATTTTATTTTATTTGCAATTAAAATAAACACCAAAAATATGTGTATGCCTGCCAACAACTTTGAAGTTTTAATATTACGTAATTTGTTTTCTTTTTCTTTTTTTGCTTTTCGTACTCCACTGTACTGTAACTTTTAATGAAATTGAGTTTTAATTAAAGAAAATAAACTTTCAAGTTCATCTGGATTGCAATAGAAAAATTAATTCTATAAATGGTTTTCAATAATCACATGATAAAAAGCAATACAAATGTAAAAACACCTTGAAAATATCACTTAAAGCTGAGTTTTAATTATGTATTGTTTTTTAACAATATATATTTTTTTTTAATTAATATTATTTGTTTTTTAATTTCATTTCAATTTGATTTCAATTTAATTTAGTTATTAAAACCTATTCAAATTGCACAAACTTGGTTCAAAACTTTATTTGAAAAGTTTTTCACAAGTCACATGATTATTTCATTTAGAATTTGTATCAAAAATTATTGTTTTTTCCTCAATATTTGTTTTATGTTTTGCTTTGTGTTTTATTCTTCTTAATTGTCCTTAATTTTTTTGTTTTTTTTTTGTGTAAAAAGCGGTTTTAGATTTGAATTCAGAAATTTTTCAAGTCACATGATTTCATTCTTTATAATTTATTTAAAAACAACACTGGATTCTTGCTAAAAACAAATAAAAACACGCACACAGACCTCTAGTACTTTAATGTTAGCAGGGTTAAGTATGTGTGTGTGTGTTTAAGTGTTAAGAACAGCCCCAAACTAACAAGCAAAATTTGAAGCTCATTTTCATATTCCACTCACTCACACTATAGACACCACATACACATTGCACACCTAGCAAAAAAAAATTAACGACAAATAAAAACAACAACAATAATATTTTAATTTAACGTATTCTTTATTAGAAAAAAAATTGTTGTTTTTTAAGTTCGTGTTGTTGAGTTGTTTTCATTATTGTTGCCATTTAAAGTTAACGAAACTGATTCTGTGTGTGGAGCTAGCTAATGAACAAAACGAAATGGCTGGAGAGGAGCAAGGGGGGCAATTTAATAACGTTAATATGAGCAGAGTGATGAGAAGTTTTATTTTACTGTAATTGTTATTTGTGAACACAGTTTAAAATAAATGAATGTAAGAGCAGCAGTTGTATTTTCCTTAACAAATTTGTTGTTGGTAATTTACACTTTTTATTTAATTTCAATATTTCATTGCTTTTAATAAAAAAAAAAACAAAACAAACAAACTCTCTTATGACAATTCAACTTGGTGGATAATAACTGCGCTCATATGACATGAGTTTTCTGACATAATAACGGCTTAAAGATTATACAATAATAAATATAAAAATTCTCTTGTTCAATGAGAAATTAAATATGTAGTTTACTTTCAATTGTTTCAATTTTAGTTTTTTTTTATTCTATTATTTATATTTTTTAATTAATCCTTTGATTGTTTTTTTGGCACTAGGTATGCTGTTTTATTATTATTTATATAGTATTTAATTTTGTTATTTTTTTGTTAAATTTTTTTAATTCGTTTTGTGATTTAAGTTTTTTTCTTGTTTATATTCACATAAAATATATTCGTATGTATTTTATGTATTTATATGCTTGCTTTTTAATAAAAATGTGTTTCTATTTTTATCATGTCGTTGTTTCATTATAGTATTTATTTAAAACAAAAATTGTAAAAAAAAAAAAAACATTTGACAATGACCTTGTTTTTAGTTTTTATTTTTGTCTGTTGTCTTTTGTTTTTGTTGTTTATTAAGCAAGTATTTCTTTAAATTTGTATGTTGTTAAATTCATATTAATTTTAATAATTCACCATACAGCAAAAACACTTGTTTTATTAATTTTTTTTTTATATTGTTTAGGTTTTTGAAACTCATTATTCACTGTGTCTCTCTCTCTCTCTCTCTCTCTCTTCAATATTTTCTGCCCTCCCGTTTTAACACAAAATTTATTTTGCAAGTACATTTTTATTTTAAATAAACCATTACTTACGTTGTTTTAAAATTAAATAATTTATTCCGTTAAAATATTTTCAAATTTTTTAACCGACGTTACTTTTTATCATTTAATTTTTTCTTTCTTCTACCTTTTCTTCGAACCTGCCTCGTCGGTAGAAAGCACTTGTCTGTTTTTAGTTCAATTCATTTAACTTTTAGCAAGTCTCTTATCTGACATTTCGTTATAGTCACAGTCCCACACACACACACACACACATTTAAACAGTCGTTAATTAACAGTGATGCCAATACTAGTAAAAACTAAAGGCAACCGGAATTAAAATTTAAATTCAAAAATATTTTGCATTTGGCAGATAAACCTCAAACAACAGAAATTTGATGCTTTGACAGGCAAGTACAAGCGATTGGGTTTGAAAAATTACAAACCATATATTCAATAACCCAATGTAATTATAACCTAAATTTTTAACAAATATGTGGGCTTTTTATAAAAAAAAAGTTGTAGCCCCTTTATTTCGAATACATACAGTCAGTACGTACAACACTCTTTTCCCGCTAGTTTTGCCAAATTGAAAAAGATGTTATAGCGATGTTAAAGCTATTTACAATTAAGAAAATTTGAAGAAGAAGCAAATTAGAAAAATATTAACGTATGTAGGAACTATTGGGAAAAAAATATAAAAATTAGCGGGTATGTAGACTTTTTTTTTTCAACTGTATATAGTTTTTTCATGTTAAAGGGTCTTCGGTTTTAAAAGTTAAGTTAAATTAAACACAGCTAAAGCTATAATTTTGATGAAACGTTCATATTATTATAAAGCTTAGATCTTACAATTAAGTACAATATCATTAGATTGGTTGTAGCGGTCAATTACTTTTTCGAACATTTCGGTGATAACCTAAAGAAAGTTGCTTTCCAAATGCTCCAACATCAGGTGGAAGTAGGGTTGCCAGCCTGGCTGGACTTGGCTGGATTGTCCAGCTTTTTGATGCTTGTCCAGCTAAAATTTAATTTGTCCAGCAAAATAGAAATTTTTTTGGTACACTGCAATAACTTGGGCAATAATTTTCATGTTAACTTTGTAAAATCATGTTAGCCAACACTGATTGTACATTTTTTATAGTTTAATAAAAATTATATTTTAGTAAAAATTATTTACACAAAACCAAAATTAACATTTTCTCAGTATTTTTTTATGTCCAGCTTTTTTTGTTTTGTCCAGCTTTTTAAAACCCAATGTCCAGCTTTTTGCGAATCGGAATCTGGCAAGCCTAGGTGGAAGCATAATCTTAATAGTCGGTCAGTGTCGTTAGAAAGTATTATTTCTCTTCCTGGAAACTCGTCATTCAATGGCTAATGGCACTGTCTTGTTTAAACCTCATACCTACCAGTTCCAATGAATTAAATTGTAGTCCAAAAAAAAAGCCGTAGCACTCTGAATTATTGACAACGATTCTTACAGAGCCATTTTCGAAAAAATACGAATCAATGATCCTTTAAGTCCATAATATGTACCTTTTTCACGATTTGAGCAACGAGAGCTTTAATGCTGAAGAATAGTTTTTTCGAAATATCAACATCAAGTAGCGTTTGAGTCACTGCTTTTGTAGTAACTTTGAACTACATACTTTTACGGTTTCTTCGCTTGTTAAGCCGCCATCCCTTCACTAATTAAATGACATTTCAGAAGACAAACCTGATGCGAATGCCCTTATATCTAATATTTACAATACATAATAGCAGATAAAAGATTTTTTTTGAGGTTTTGAATCTTGTCTTAAGAAAATGAACCTCAAATTAGTTTAATTTATGAACATTTTTGAAATTGTAACCAAATAAACTGTTTTTATGCAGTTACACGATAGAGTAGCACATTCAAATGATAACAAAAACTTTTTATTCATTCAGTTATTGGCACAACAACTTCGGTGTAATATAGTATATGAGTAAGGATATGCTTTAATATTGTCACCGATATCTGAATTATTCTCCAGTAATTATTGCTAAACCAACTCTGAGTCATCAATGCGGTGTTTCTGGTGAATGGTGTATCTCTTCTAGATACCTAACAAAGAGGAAAGAAAATGGCCAAAAAATTAGTATCATTTATTTCCTAAATATATATTGTATAAAAGGCTTGCTTATATGTTCTTAGTCAAGATGATTAATATATGTATATATTTTAATATATGTATGTATATAGTTTTACAATAAAGCGATAACAGCTATTTTAATGATTGTACATTTAAGCGTTTCAGGATTATGACTCAAATTTATAGAGCGAAAAAACAACAAATAATTAAAATGTTCACATTTTATCAATCAATAACCTGTGCTATTAACACTACAAAGTGAATAGTTCTTGCAATAGACCGTTAGTATAACCAGTAACCAATGGAAATGTCATCTTACGTGCAATGTAAAACTTCTCTCTGTTTACAAAACGTATTGGTTGTAATCTATAGCAATCCACCATAGTTGTATCACTAGGTTTTCCACAGTTCGAGAACAAGTCTCCCTTGAAATCATGTGCTTCTCAATATTACTGTCGAAATTTGATCGCAGAAAATGCCTTTTTTGCCTTTCAACGGTACTTCTCCCTTCTAATTCTGTAACCGATCTTCACCGTGTAATGCCTTTAAATTTTTATTTTGCTTACAGCCTAATTTGAATGTAATCTGGTGTTTTAGTTTGCAATTTGATTAAAAAGGTTTCAAATCATTCAGGTTTCAAATCAAAGAATGGAATAGAATTGAGGTTATAGTCCCCTTATGCTATTAAAACTAATCACCTACAATATTATGAGGACAAGAGTTCTGCAAGATGTATGAACAAGTAGGAAACAAATCTTTAAATTGATATTGGGTTTGAAACGAAATTAAATTAATACACCATTGGCTGGGCGTCACACTAATATTCTATACGGATAAATTCTTTTCCATTACTTCCCCAACATAATATTTAACTCATACGATCTACTAAGACGATTTCGAAAGAAATAATGGTTTATTCTCATGGTTATTCTCTCTAGTTCCAAGAATTTTGTGCCAAAATGCCAGGAAAAAATCAGAAAATGTAAGTATGCTTGCATTTCCCAAAGTAGCTAATCTTGATCGCTGGAAAATCAAAGAATATTTATTTATTTATTACAAGACAATTACAAATTATATCTAATTATTAAGAGCTGAATAACGTAGACCTTATGTTTGGTATAGTGGGACAGACCACAGACTCTGGTGAGAGTCGAACCCACATCCCTCACGGTAATAGTCTAGCAGCTCAACAGTACTTTACACAGTTTAGTGACTTATACTATGTTCAGACATATAATATACGAAAATTTATTTGACAGCTGGTAAACACAACAGCTGCTTGCTTCAACAACATTGCTTTTCATTTAATCGCAAAAATTAGTGCCAAAAAAAATTTTAGAAAAAATGGAAAACAATTTAACATTTAAAAAGGTATTGCTAATGATTAACCGAAACGCCGAGCTGTTGCGGCTAATAGGGACTACTTTTGACTCCAAATTGGCTTTTCTCAGAAGGATGAGAAAGAAAAATTTGATAATACTGGATAGCTTGCAGAAAAGAAAGCTTTTGCGTATGGCACTGTTAGAGGAAAATGAAACTCAAAATAAAATACAAACCTTTCTGCTGACCTTCCATTTTTTGTTTGTCGTTGTTTATATTTGAGTTGTCAAACATTAATAGAAAGCGTTCGGAAGAATGTAATCTGCTCACTGAACGTACTTATGACAGTGTTGTATTTAAAGTTTTTATCAATATTATAACAATTTATGAATTTATTGACCAATAATTAATTGAAATATTGAGATCAATAATGCCGTTTATTGCGATTTACGCAATGAAGGTGCATGTCTGAACCCAGTATTAAATTTTTTCTAACAATTCAGATTGGAATAAAGTTTTATAATCTTATTTGTAAGTTAATATTTATCTGTGTTTCCATATTTTCAAGTTATTATTGCATTACGTTCCCATGTTCTTCGTCTTTAATGCTTTAAAAACGCAATTTTCCACTGATAAACGTTGGCATCTCTACATCGTTTAATTATTGCTTGTATCTTCGTCACTGCCTATATTCCATTACGGTCTTTGAAAAAACATCTTCGTTTGTTTGTATTTTCGTATGACATGCATGTGTGTATTGTGTAATAATTAAAATAAACTCTCTCACGAGAATACTTTCGTATTGTTGTTTATTATTTCGATGACCCAATTGGAAATTGTAAACCCTCTATTAAGTACTCTCTATTTTTTTAACGCATTCATCGATCATATTATAACAACATCAATTATGCGTAATCAGCAGTTAGTGGCACGTTGTCATATCACTGTTTGCATTTTAAATCCAATAATAAATGAATTAATTTATTTTATTTATATGCTGTTATGGTTGTTTAATATTCTTTCAATCATAAAATTGTTATAATTAATGGTAAAAATCGTTTTCCCAGTTAATTAAAAAGAAAAATAATGGATTGATTGATTCTATAGTTGTAAAATAAAATTGAATTTTATAAATTTAAAGTATTAACGGTCAAGCTTTCAATTCGGTACTAAACTCTCAGTAATTTGACAACCTGAAATAAGCTATCAGTCACTAGTGATGACATTTAGCCAATAGGAAACCGAAGATCATGTCTATAGTTATCGTTTGACGGGCACTTATGTATCCTTGTAAATACTTCGGATCTGGAAAGCTGTATATTATAGCAAAAAATTTGCTATAATATCAGCCAATATCAACGTGCAATATTGAATACAATATATTACAAAGAAGAAATCATTGAAATATACATGGCAACCCTATCATAGACAAATATATAGCTGTATATTGCGTCAGAGAGTGGTAACATAAAAACAGCCACATTTTTGTTTTTGTTTATTTCATTTTCCATGTCAGTGATAGTTAAAAGAGATCGAGTCGGTGAGAAAATTGTTGGTAACACAATGAATACACCTGATAACAAAATTAAATATTTAATTTAGTACCAAGAATTAAGATTTTAAAAATAAACAACAAATACACAACGAAGAATAAAAGATAACAAAATATATGTATTGTATGTATATAAACTAAATATTTAAGCAATAAAAACAAGGTAAAAGTACAATAAATAAACATGAGTTAAAAATTTATAACTTCCATTTACAATGTGAAAGAAAATAATAAAAAACATGTCAAACACTTATGTAAAGTTTATAAAAATAAACATATTGAATTAATAACGGTAAGCAATGTACACTGAGAGGAATATTTGTGGAAAAAATGCGGAAAATATTTGTTACCCATTTGGCAAACGATTTTATGTACAGTACGGTACTGGACAATACAATCGAAGCTTTTTTAAAGTTTAATTAATGTACTCTGTAACTGGCATTACTATATTTGAAAAATATAAAAGAATGAAGTTTAAAAATTTTTATTTTGTGAGTTTGGCAAAATAATGGTTCCTACTTGAAAAACGGGTAAGAGAAAATAATAGATAATAGAAGAAAATAATAAAACTACATCAATATTGCAATTATTTTATGTTCTTTTTTTTACTTTTTTACTATTTTATTGCTTATTCAATGTTTTAAATAATGACATTAAAAATTTAAAAAAATAATTATTTAAAATTTTTAAATTATATTAATTATTTACGAGCTGTGTAACTTCGACCTTATGCTCGGTGTAGTGTAATAGACCTGAGTCTCTGGTAGAAATCTAACCCTCACGCTGATAATCTGGCATAGTACCCACTAGACTAACAGGGCACGCAAGAAAATTAAAATAATAATGAATTTTAATGCTGTATACATATATGCATATTCCAATTTGTAATAAATATGGAACTAACAATAGTTTCAAATATAAAAAAATAGAAATTCGGGTGCTGTAAAATCTTATCATTTGCGAAAAAGACTTCGAAAACTACTTGGAGAGAAGATAATATAATTTCTAAAAAGTTAAGGAAAAGCCCAAAAATGTCACACCGGTTTTCAATAATCTTGGATTGGAAATAAGTCTTCGAATTGTGAAAACACATTGCTTACAACGAATGCGCGTTCAACACGTACTCAAATCCCGAATATTTACAGAGAGAATATTTATACAGAGTTTGAAATTCAAAAAAGCTAACAAAAATATTTGACGCTGGTTGCTAAAATTGACTATTGAATAGAGAAATTGTTAAATGTTAGAGATATCCGTGACCCGTACGAAACGTTGGATTAACTAAAAACGGGATTTCTAGACACCCGTATGCAATGTGACGTAATAGACGATTGAAATAGCCAATTGCACAAAAAAGTAGAAAAATCTCTATTCTTTTGACAACACTAAAATAAAGAATAGTATTTATTTTTCTTTAAATTTTCTTTATTTTATAGTTTTGTTATTAGTTTTTAAAACATATGCATGCCCAATTTATTATGCAAATTTTTATCCGATAGTGTGTTACAAAAATAAATTTTCAAAAAGTGATCAGTGTACTGCACTCACGTTCTAAAACTATCGAATCTGTTTATAATAGAAAATATCTATCAATATCAATGAATATAAGCTAGTTATCGCAAGTGCTGAGAAATAGGCTGAACATCTTCGTTTGGGTTTGTGATAAACTCTACGCTCATAAATAAACTGTAGCCTGTTGGGTATTTCACACTTTTTATTTCTCCTTATTTCTTCGTTACCCCTTGTAATTGAAGTAGGACATTTTTCCTTTATACCCAATACAACAATGCAATATATTTTCACCTGCACGTACTGTGTATTTCTGTATACCATATTTCATCTAAATTTAAGCGTTAAAGTGAACTAATGCTAGTAACTAAGTTTCTAGTCAGTAATATCAAAGAAATCATTTGTTTGTTTCATTTTTTAGCAATTTTAATTAGCATGTGAAATTTACTTGAAGTGTGTTAATTGTAGTAGCATGTTCACAGATACATTAGTTTTGTTCTCTGCTTTAAACAGGAACTGTTAAAAAATATTTTATTTTACGATTTAAAGAATTATTCGCATTATTAGATATGCGAGGTATGAAGAAAAAGGAACATTTTCATATTCTATAAAATATAAAAGCAACACTGGCGAAATATCTTTACTTATTATCGATTAGGAAGTATTAAAAAAGTTTTGTTACAAAAAGCTGAAAATGCTCTTATATATCTACAGTTTATAGGAAGTTTATCAAAATTTTCTAAATATAAGTGTGGTCTTACTGTTTGAAAGACTCTTTATTTCAAAAAGGATTTCGTCTTTTAAATTCAGTAGATGTTTAACAAATGAAAACAGTTTCGTTTTCTGGGAAAATATAGCGTAGTTCGGTTAAGTGGCATCAGTTTTATGTATACAATTGTTTAATTATAAACAAAATATTTTATTTCAACATAAAACGAATTGATTTCAATTTTAAAATTTTCAATAAATACAAATTTTTTTTTATTTCTTATATCCAACGAATCATACGTCTTTATATACATACGTAAATCTTAAATTGAAAGTTCATTATCTTTTTTTAAATGTTGTTCACATACTTCAAATAAGCAATTAAAATCCTAAAAAAGTAATGCTATAAGTAATAAATTAGAATTACTTACCTCATACAAAATATATCAATTTGGTAAATCGCAGATATCTGGACACAACAGCACCATATTACATATTCCAAGTATAACATTAGAAATATACAATGTTAAATATACTGAAAATATACGATGTTAAATATACACGACACAAGTACCCAATTTACTCACAAGTAAAGCCAGGAAAGCCTATTTTAATGAAGCAATACTGGGAAAAATACTAGTCGTTATGCCACTATAAGTAGAGTAGAAATCACTCTTTGAATGGGGTTGTAATGTTTTTTTTATTGATAACGTATACCGTAATGATAAGATGATTTTTCGTAGAAAAATTCGTTAAGAATCGCTCTTGTAGGTTTATGAGCAAGAACGTGAGCTAAAAGTATACGCTACCATACGCAAGATATGCGCAAAAAATGTAAATAGTGAATGAAATTCTAATACTATAGTAAACACACTGTGGTTTCCTCGATTTTGTGCCGCTAAATTTGGATGAAACAAATTCAATTCAATTTAAATTAAACAACAACATTAACACTGGACTACAATCTTCTGATATAGAATCCATATGGTGCTGTGGGATTCAGTCACCGTAGTCTAGTAGGTAGTGTGTTGGCATATTAGACGTAAAGCCCGGGTTCGTATCCCAGGTCAGGCATCAAAACGAAATATGAAAAAAAAAATATTTCTTATGCGATTTCCTCTCAGCAGATTTCTGGCAAAAACGCTGAGAGTAAATAAAATTTGCCATGAAAAAGTTTCTCAAAAAATCTGTCGTTCGGAGTCGACGTTAAATTGTAGGTCCCACCATTCAAGCTAGGTCGTTGTACAATGGGTCAATTCGAACTCCGGGTACTGTACTTGTCACAGTTGAGAAGTACACGTCCTCTAACCTAACCTAACCTAACCTACAGACTAGGCATCCAAAGACAACGAAATAAAATCCTCTGTGTAATTAATAACGCCTGTTGGTATTTAAAAACTCGCATATTTACAAGGATCTGAAGATTCCATTGGTTAAATTTCAAGTCTTTTGACAACATTTATACAGAAGCTTAAATGCCATCCAAACAAGCCAGCCCACAAATGAGGAAGAGACACTCGCTCTTAATAAATTATGAGAAATTAAAGGAAGTTTAGCAGAAACTACAAAAATCTATGGGTCTATGACCAACAGCCAGACTTCAGTTTTCTGTTTTAAATAATTAATAAATAAATAAATAAATAAATAAAATTAAAGGAAGTTTAGCAGAAACTACAAAAATCTATGGGTCTATGACCAACAGCCAGACTTCAGTTTTCTGCAAAAATTTGTAGTTGTCGTAAAAAATTGTTTACAAGCGAAAATCTTAAGTGTTGGTTGCCGTTCACATCGAGCCATTAAATTTTATATCTGGCATTAGCTGGACTTACTTAACCAATTTTTTTTACATTTAAAATTTTAACAATTGGAGTTGGTTTAATTTTCTTTGATGATGATTGATGATTCAACATTAAGATGCAGCATTTTTTGTTGATCCCTATTTTTAAAATAAATTATTTAAAATTGAATTTTTCGAAACCGAACTTCGCTTGGAAATGTTTGGCAAATTTCGATATGTGGATTCCACATGAGTAAAAAAAATTAAAGGAGGATATTTCATCTGAAAATTTATATTCTCATATTTGGAACATGATTCTCACGATGCATGTGATACACATGACGTTAATATCGTTAGAGATAGACTCACTTAAATAGTTGTAAGGAAGAGAAGCATCAAGGAATTATTTTAAAATTGTTATATTTGATCTGAACGAGTCCATTCAGAAGTAATGAATTGATTTCAACAATCACTTATAAAAAAAATAATTTAATTAAATTCCTGTTAAAAATTAAACTTAATTCTTTGTGTTTTTTTTTTATTAATATTTATTTTAATATCCATTTAATATATATTTGATATTGATAGATTATTTAATTTGTATTATTTTTTTGCGTTTTTCAAGTATTTTTATTCAAATATCCTTAAGAGATGTGTTTGTGTTTGTATTTTTATTTTTGTCTCAATTTGTCTTGCTTGTATTATTTAGTTTACTGTTGGTATTCGAGTATAAATTTGTTTTTTTCATTTTCCTTTTTTGCAAATTATTTGTAAAATAGTGTAAATATTAATCTAATATCACAAATTAAAATCAAAATTAATTTTGAAAAATATATGTATATTCATAAAGTATGTCAAAATAAACGTATTGTATTTGTAAAATAAAATGATCTCTTAATTAATGGAAATAAGGGAAGGGGGCGGCATTTTTCATAAAAAATGAAAAATATATTATTTTATGAATATAAATTATGGAAACAATAATATTATTATAATTATTTGCCAATTAAAAATTGTATTGTAAAATCTAAATGAATTCTATTAAATACCATAAAATAAATTCTACTTTCGTAAATAAAACGAAATAAATGGCTGCCTCAAAATATATACATATATGTATATGTAAATAATTACATTTGTATACATACACATATGGTTTCAAAGTGTTAATTATAAAACTTAATAAATAAATGGGTCTCTAAATTAATATGTATTTATATAAAAAAAACTAAGGTGATGAGTTTTATCAGTGTTGTTAGCATTTTCAACTGAAGAAATTTTTTTTAATTTATGATTTATTATAGTACCAAAAAGAAATTTAAATTTATGAATATGAATTTAATAACAATATCTTGTGAATTTAAAAAGGGATTAATTAAAATATCATATATAAACTGCGTTCAGATTTCTCTGTTCTATATACGATATAATCCAACAACATCCACAATGCATTTTAACAATTTCATCAAATAAATTTCTCTGTTAAAATATTTTTAACCATTGTTATAAGACATTAAAGATCAATAATTTGACTATTATTTAACATCAATTACGATGGAATTACTTCCCTGTTTAAAAAACTTTTTTATACAAAAAGTATTTGTTTTTGCATTTTATTATGAAAGCAATTGTGAAATCAAATAGTCATGTTGACATACATACATATAGAACAGGAATGTTTATTTATCATTTGAGGGTTTAAACAACAAATATTTTTAAAAATTTTATAATAAATTGTTGCTTTTTTGTCTTAAATTAAAACTTATTGCTAAGCAGCACTGATAAAATTTATTTTAAACCACATTACAGAGAAATCCGCACTAGAATTTTAGAAATCAATTAACACTATATGAAATTTTTAAATGCAAGTTTCCGATTTCAATAACATGTATGTATGCATATCCGAAATAAAAATAGCCCTAAGTATTTAAGCACAAGCAATAAAGTGGTACATACTAGATGTAGCATTATAACATAAATACATTGATCATAAACACATTTACCGATACAATGGGTGGAAGGTACATCAACAGATGTGTACGGAAGGATGTTATTGAAAGCGATGAAACTGTGACTTGGGGCTTTGCATTACCAACGGTCTGCGCTGAA
The DNA here is from genome assembly GCA_927399465.1 of Sarcophaga caerulescens. Taxonomy (NCBI): domain Eukaryota; kingdom Metazoa; phylum Arthropoda; class Insecta; order Diptera; family Sarcophagidae; genus Sarcophaga; species Sarcophaga caerulescens. The sequence continues at coordinate 56,846,487 of OV656872.1, read as the reverse complement.
CATTCCAGCATAAAGGAGAAAGACCGTTGCAGTAGATCAAATCGTATTTTATATTATTCAAGGAATTCGTTATTTACACGATATAATCCTGTATCGTTTAACCATTGCTGGCTGGCTTTTAAGGAGTGAGGGAATCCAAACCTTAATACAAACATCTCTAATGCAGTATTAAAGGAAAGACATGTACTCAGGGATATCTACATCAGTACTCTTTTGGATAACTCAGCATACGGAAAGGTGTATCAACAGGAGTTAATGTGGGCTAGAGGAAGTTATGTACGAGTTCAACACACTTTAAATCTCTTGGCGTTTAAACTGGCAAACAAATAAAGTAGAAATGTGCTCATAATAGAATTCGCATTGGTTCTATGAGAAATTACTTGTCAAAGTATTTAGGAACCAAAATCCAAATGGCATTTAATACATACATACATTGTATACAATTGAAAGTGTAAGTCTTGGAAGTCAGCAACATGTGGGCGCAGAATAAAACGTGGCTAAAGACTACTACTCTAAAAGCCTACATTTAAAATCGCATAAATAATGCTGAACTAAATTACCAGTGATATTGCCAATATATCTCCCCAGACTCGCAGCTGAATATATGTGTGAAATCAGTTTCGTTTATACTGAAGAATCTCAGGTATGATATTTCATGCGCGTTTTCAAGTCATGCGCGTTTTCCTTAACTGTTACCTCAATTGTATCCTAAAACTAATCAATTCAAATACGACGGAGGTTTGGGCAAAATCCAGATAAAAACTAGTTGAATAAGTAAATTATGATCAAAAGCATAATAGAGTGGAGTCGTCCTCTAGAACTTTACTTTATGATATTACATTACATGACCATTACAGACCACCAATCGTGAAACGAGATATTATTATTACTGCTCTCTATTGAAATAACAGTGGGCTTTTTTAATAAATTTCACTTTTTCTAGAGATTCAAAACTCCGTAACATGGCTGCACATAAATAAATACAATAATTGTATGTGATATTAAAAGTAAAAAGAAATTTTAAACAATTAAAATGAAAATAAATAAATAAAAACTAACAATTTTTATAGTTAAAGTGTAAGTAGTGGTGGTGTAGTTTTAGTGAGAAGTGTAAGTTGTGGTGTCAGTTTTAGGGGAAATAGAAATATTAATTTATCAAGTGGGTGATTTGTGGTTGGTTGGGTGGCAAGTTGTATGCATTTTGCTTTATTCGCATTCAATTTTTGTTTGATTATTTATTATTTGTAACATTGTCTGTTATGCTTTGTTTTCATAGGAATTATCAATTTCTTTGAAGCTTTAATGTTTAATGTTAAATTTATTGATTGGCTGAGAATTTCGTTTCATCAAAATCAATGTTTTAATGTCAATTTTTTTTTTCATTTTTAACTAGAAGCACCATTATTAGAGTATTATTTTAGATAAAGTATTTAAACTTAAATCAAAAACCTTTACCATCACCAAAGTCATTGTTTGTTTGCTAGGCTTAAATTAAAATTATTTACCATTTTAGATTTATTTAAAAACAAATTCTTTGTCTTTCAAGACTAGGACTAGAGTTTGTGTATGTGTGTACGTTTCATTTTGAGAAATAATACTTTACTAAATTAGCAATATACATACGTACGTGTTTACATAAATATCAAGTGCATTATTTAGTAACGTTTTATTTCTGTTCTACAATTATAGCATAATTGATTTTCTCATTTATGAATTGTTGGCATTGTTTGCTTAATTGTATTTGGTTGACTTTAAAAACGATTTTCAATCGTATGTAAACAAAAAAATAAAATTAACTTAATTAGTTTAAATTCTTTAGAATTGTTTTATTATGTTTTATTTTTATTTTTTTTTTTTTTAATAAAAAATATACATATATTTTCGTAAATATGCTTTAGAAAAATAACCTAAAATAAAAACTTAGGAAAATAGTTCCTTTTTTTATAATAATATTTTGATATCAATATTACACATTTATAAGTCTATTTGAGCTCCTGTTTTTTTTTTCTTATATATCATAAAAATTCAGTATGTGTGTGTTTTTTTGTAATTGTACTAAATACATATAGTATCTATTTTAAAAGATCATCAAAACAGCTTAACAGTTCTGACTTAGAAAGTCGAAAAAGTCGAATTTTTTTAAATCTTCTCATTTGTTAGAGTTACCGATGTTGTTAAGGAATCTTTTTAACTATCATTTGGACCATAAGGATCTCTCGAATCACATGCTTTTTATATTTACTTTAAAGGTTGGAAATATGTACTGCTTTACACACATATTCGTTACATTTCTAATTAAAATCTTTTTATAATTATTTTACTTTATCAAAAAAAAAAACAAGTGTAGAGTAAGAATGTTTCGTAGTACTATTCTTCTTTTTATCTGGTTCTGCTACACCCGAACATACATTTTTACTACCCGAAGTAGAAACCGACAATGTTGCAAACTTTTAAAGCGTTATTTTTATTACTAAAATAAACAATTTGCTTAAATTTGTTAGTCTTACTCTCTGTTTTCATAAGCAAACTATATCAATTTATGAAGCGTTTATTCAACAACAATCGTAAAAATCTTACTAAATTCTTGTAAATTCAAGTTAAAGTTGTATTTGATTTTTGCGTCGTAGAAATATGTAGTCGCCAAAGAAATTCTGACAATAGTATTATTTTATTCTCGATTAAATTCGGCAACTAACTTAAATTTATTGTAAACCCGCTTTCTTTCATTTCGGAAAGAATAAGTAAAATGAAATTTGTACTAATGGCCATAAATTAATTACGAACATTTCGCAAAAATGTTTGTGTTTAAATTCCTTTAATTTAATTCTTTTATTCAGAATATTTTGTGTTTGGAAGATAAATACGGAAAATATTAACAAACGAATGTTAATATATATTGAGAATTACATAAAAAAAAACAATTATATCTAATCGGAGGCCAAATGTCAGGTCAAATGAAATCTTCAATGAATATCTAATTGATTATCGTTCTATTACCCAAAGTAGATTTAAGATATGTTTGTGGTGTTAGTAAAAACTTCGTTGAACGCTTATCAGATATCAGTAATTTTCAGCTACGCAGTAAACAATTGAGAGTATGCCCTTTAGTATAATTTATAAAGTTTTTAAATAAATGTGTTGCAATTGATCTAAACTTTAGAAAACTTCTCATATTTTCAAAACACACACCTACAGAACTATGTCATAATTTTCGTTTATATAAAACAAAAGGATAGTTGTAAAATCAACTGATTATAAATAATGAGAACTTAACTCATAAGAAATTCGAAATGGTATCATTAAAACAGTTCCAACGAGAATCATTAAAAAAGAAAAATCTTGACAGAGATAACCATAAAAATATTTTCTTAAATACGAAACACTTTACGGAAATATATAAATTATTTGTAACAGTAATGTGATTGTTATTATCACAATGATTATCAAATAATTTGTATAAACTTGTAAACTTGAATGGAAATGTCTTTAAAGTCTTTGTAGTTGTTTGTGTATTTGTAATAAACATATACAAAAATAACAGTAAACTCTTAGAAAATAGAACTGAATAATAATTCATAAAATTAAAGAAAAAATCAATTATTCTAATTAAAATAATAACGATCACAAACTTTAAAACTATAACGACATCTAAAATACCATTGCAAATGGCATTTCGAGTCTTATAAAATGGCGACAAACATAAAAACTTTGGTAAAGGTTCATTGGTTTCTTCTAATAATGGTGTCAACAATTGTGGTAATAACAAAATGGCAAATGGAAGCCTTAAATCTTTGAAAATTCTTTTTTGGTTTTCTTTTTTACATGAGATATCATCATTGATGCTGATGTTGTTTTCTGCGTTGCAATAAAGTTGTGTTTTTTTTCCACTTGGTATTTCGAATATTTTCAAGAATGCATTTGTTTTTGGTATACTGAATATTTTAATCATGTTCTTCTTAGTTTTGGTGTTGTTGTTAAATAGTTTTTGTATTGTTTTATCATTTAATAGTAGCAGTATTATTTTTGGTGGTTCTTGTGGTAGCTGTGGTGTTGTTGTGTTTCTTATATTCACTGAAGCTGATGCCGATAGTACTACTACTAATATTAAATTTTCTTGGTATATATTAAGGAGATTTATGAAATTAGTAGTGATGTTGATAGTAGAACGAGTAGTAGAGGAAGAATTATTTGTAGTAGTAAATGTATTTTTAGTATTAATAGTTATAAAAGTGGTTGTATTAATAGTGTGATAGTAGGAGGAGGATACACAAAATGTTGCTTGTTGTAGTTGCTTTTGTTGTTTTATAATACTTTTAAAGTTACTTAAATTTATACGATATTTTATCATTTTATCTCTTATATTAATTGATGCAGCTGCTGCTACCGCTTCTTTAACGTCTTTAATTTCTTTTTCGTCATTACAATCAACTTCTTGAGCTGATTTTTCGTTATTAAGTTTTATATTTTCATTATCGCCAATATCATATTTTTCAATATTTTCCGTTTCCATTAAAACGTCCATATATTGTATTTGTTTATAATTGTTAATTTTAAGATAATTTTCATTTATGTTCTTTAAGTTTGTTATTATTAATATGCAGTTGAGCTTTAACTTTTTAATAAAATATTTGTAATAGATCTTCTTCAACTTTAGTTACGGTTGAATTGGCTTTTTGGGTTTTTTTAACTCAGCTTCTTCGTCGCGTTTTACTTCTGTATAGCGTTCGCCTTTAAGGGATACAATTTTATTATCTCTATAGCGCACAAGCTTTTTTGGTTCCACCTTCGGTACCATCGGCTTATATTCCTTTTTATTTGCATCCTTATCAACATACGAATACCTAAAGAATTTTAAGTTTATACACATGTATAGATATAAAATGTATATCAAATGCTCTATATCTACAATTTTTATTATAGCATTTAAACAAAATAAGTTGTTTTCTAGTAATAAATAATATGAAATATTTTTTAATCATAATATACATTTCAAGGCGTATTTATACAAGATGATCTTATTCCCACAATAGTATAAAAATAGAATAATAAATTAATTCATGTCAAAAAACTTATCCACAAACATTCATAGAAAATTAAATTAGAACTACTCGTACAATAAATAAATAAAATTATATGAACTTTTAGCATCTATACATGCCATAGATCACCAAATGGTAAAATAAAGCTTTATTCAAGCCTGACTGCTATGGAAACCAGGAGTTACAGATAAATGACAGAATAGTAACTGTGGGGATCCAAATAAGCGGTGCTCTTTAAGGCGGCTGTAAATTTAACATAACCTGTGGATACTTTGGAGCATCGTGCGGATTTTAGTTCAAAATTTGTGTAGAAGTTTATTAATCAATTTGCGGGTAATATATTTAAGTGACAATCAATCAAACGCTTTTATGTGATCACCAATTTTTTAATTTTTTTTTTTTTTTTGAAGACAGCTACACAAAAAAAAACTGAACACAATATTTTGGAAATTTTTTCTGATGGTACCGCAAATAATTTTCTATTCTGTAATTTCACATTGATAATTGACAGTCTCATTTAAGATTTTTATGTTTTAATTTATTTCATGTTTTCAAAAGTACTTAAGCCAATTAACTAATTATTTATTAATACACAACTTTTGTGTAAAGGGCTTAAATATCAATAAGTCATTAAACATGTCGGAAAGATTTTGTATTTGAGTTTAAAAGGAGTTGTGGAATTGGTTTTAGTGAATAAATTAGATACAGAGAACATTTAAATACAAAGATAATTATTAAAACAAAACACAACAAACTTTTGACAAGTCTACAAGTCTTTATCTAATGAACCATCTTCTATTAAGATCATCTTGAAAAGTAAACACACCTTGTTGCATTTTAAAAACTTAAGATTAAAAAAATACAAAAAAAATTAAATATTTGATAATGATTTTTTTTTTAAATTCCTTTCCAAAGTATATACAAAGGGTTTGGAATAAATAAATTTTATGACTCTTAATATTATAAATCTTTAAATAAAGTACTAGTAAAATACTTAAATACAATTCATCCATTATAATATGGCTACATAAGTATATTATATTTTGGGTATAGACTCTTTTTTATTTACCTGGCGATAATACGATTTTTAAGTTCTGCATCATCCACAACAATATTCTTACGTCCGACTATGCCATTGGTAGGTTTGTCTGACAAACTTTGACCTGTTTCTTGGCGATGTAAAAGAGCTTGTGTTGCACTATCAATATCTCCCTTTGCTATAGCAACACAATATTTAATCTGAAACAAAAAGAACAATTTTATTAAAGGATTTTTTTTTTTTATTAATGAATCGATATCGAGAATTAACATCTGGACTTCAGATGCATTGTCAGTTTTCAAAAAGTATATTTTAAACGGCAATTTAAATATTTAATTTAATTCGGCTAAGGATTGTCTCAATGGAAGCTAGTATATCAATCCAACAGTATAGAAGTTTTATCTTCAAATTATTTATTCTGCTATTCGAATAACACAATTAATTTTTAACATAAAATCGCTAAAAAAAATTCTATTTTAGCGAAACGGGAACTTTGACTACTATTACATAAATTACTACATACGCTTATCATTTTACTTAAATGACTTTTGAAATCATATTTCAAAATGTTTTTATTGTTTCTTAACAATTAGTAATTGTGTTACAGTGTTGATAAATTTTTACGAAAATAATAATTTCAAAATGGTAATAATAATCATAATATCAAATCGATACTAATTGATTTACAATAATCAAAAAAAATTTGCTAAGGGATACAATTTCATTTACGTAATTCGTCGTAAAAACGTTCAATAAAGGGGAATCACCGAATTTGAATTACATTTGAATGTGTTGAAATTAATCGAAAAACAATAATTTACTAAAATCTCAGCTAATTTGGAGTGCTTTCTCAATACACATGTGTCTGCAGAAACCTAGAAACCTGTTAAAAACTGATTAGTTATGCTTTTAAGATTTACCATAATCAGAAAACATTTGTAAGAGATACAATTTCATTTACGTAATACATACATAGTAAAAACGTTCAATGAAGAAGGGGAATCAACGAATTTAATTACATTTGAATGTATGGAATTTTAAAACAATAATTGACAAATCTTTCAGCCAATTGGGAAAGCCTTCTCAATACAATAATATTTGTAGTATGAAACAATATAAACTAAATGATCTAACATTTTGGGATCGTTTAATATTCACAGTTGAATGCAATTTATGATCATATTAAATGGTCAATCAAATCACTGAATAAACGGTGAAACATGGCGACAAGCTCGTTGTTTTTGGAAGATGTATAACAACCCAAGAAGATTTATCAATGGCAGTGTAGTTAGTGATTGTAAATAATACCCGAACTTGTAATTTTAATTATTGGTTAGCATATCACTTGGGACTTTTGCCTGCTACACCTTCAGAAGTTAGTGGACTTAAATAAAAACGAAATGAAGGTTTAATACTGGTCAAATAGAATCAACACCAATTTGCCGAACATTATGTATTATTTATGTTTTCTTTATTTATAATAAACCGAAACTTCTGTTAAGATTAAATAATTTTATATACCTATCTGTGGCATTAAATAATAGTAGCTTAAGTCGAAATTTCGTGTTTAGAGATATTAAGGTTTTTGTCTAAAATAAATAGTGTTTAAGTTAAGTAAAGTTAAAATATAAATGCGTATAGTTTTATTAATAATGAAATTTAGCTGAGTGATAGATCTTGAAGAAGAGAATAAGAATATGTAATAAAATGAAAAAAACACTTATGTCGACTTAAGCTATTATTATTTATTGCCACAGATATGTATGTAATAACAATTTTATAATTGTATATGTATACATACTACCCTAACCATTAAAGGTTCGTACCACATATTGAAATATCAAAATTTGAGTTTTAAAACGCTCCAACTCTTACAAAAATTGTCCGAATTGGATCAAACAACATTTATTTTAAAGATAATTTGATTAAGTTTCAAAACTTACCAAAACGTATATTTTCAAATTCCTTCGTGTTAAAAAAAAAATAAAAAGAATTTAGGTACTTAAAAGTAAATATTTTAAATATTGACCATAATAGTTTCGTACGGCATTAATAGCATAATTTAGTACTGGGTTACATCACCTTTTGCTTTAATAACGGCCTTTATTCTTTGATTCATTGAATTTATTAATGTTTTACATTCATTTGGTGTGATAGAATTCCATATTTCACTAATTTTTTCCTACAATCCGCCAACAGTTGTTTGGGGTTCATTTCTTAATCGCCTTTTCATTATAGCTCATACACTTTCAATCGGATCTAGGTCTGGGCTAGATGATGGCCAATCTAGGACATTAATATTGTTATCTGAGAGCCATTTCTTTGTTGATTTTGCTGTATGAGCTGGAGCTCCATCTTGTTGGAAGGTATTTTTATCGAAAGTTGTAATATTGGGTATGGAAGGTATTAAATTTTCCTCCAGAAGATTAATATACCGTGCAGCATTAACGGTATTTTGTACAAAGCACATTTTTCCCATACCATTTGCAGACATGCAACCCCATATCATTACACTCGCTGGGAATTTCACTGTGCGTTCAGTGCACTCCCTATGAAAAGCTTCGTTTTTTGTCCTTATTACTTTCGTGCCACTATCACAAACACACAGCTCAAATCTTGAATCAATGATAGAGTCCCACTGTGTTTGGATCCATGATTGTCGCGCTTTTTCCCATAACAATCTTTTTTGTTTTTGTACTTTTGTTAGCAATGGTTTTGCTTTTGGCTGGCTTTTGAAAGATTTTTATGAAAATATTAATTTTCGGTTTGCATATGTAACCTACCTTGTAATATCCGTAGTTAAGCTTTTTTAAATTTTTTCTTGTTGTCTCTCGTTCAATTGGCTCTCCAATTGCTAATGACAACTCATTTGCTAATTTTCTGACAGTACTTCGCCTTTTTTTTTAATGATATTCTCCAATAAACGTAATTTTAGAAAAGTTATTTTGGACACTCGTCCACAATTTTTGTAATTGGGGATTACAGAATTATTTATTTTAAAAAATTGAATAATATATTGGTCGGTAGACTTCGCCAAATGCATTTGAGATGAAATCTCTCCATAACTTCTTCCACTTTTCCACTTAGCGACAACAAGTTGTATGGGCTATAATGAAAAGGCGGATAAGAAATGAACCCCAAACAACTGTTGGCGGATTGAAGGAAAAAATTAGTGAAATATTGAATTCTATCACACCAAATGAATGTAAAATATTAATAAATTCAATGACTCAAAGAATAAAGGCAGTTATTAAAGCAAAAGGTGTTGTCACCCAGTACTAAATTATGCTATTAATGCCGTACGAAACTATTATGGTCAATATTTAAAATATTTACTTTTAAGTACCTAAATTCTTTTTATTTTTTTTTTAACAAAAAATTTGAAAATAAACGTTTTGGTAAGTTTTGAAACATAATCAAATTATCTTTAAAATAAATGTTGTTTGATCCAATTCGGACAATTTTTGTGGGAGTTGGAGCGATTTAAAACTCAAATTCTGATATTTCAATACGTGGTACGAACCTTTAATGGTTAGGGTAGTACATACATACTATAAAACCATTGCAAAATAATAAAAAATATAAATTTCTATACCACAAAGTATTTTTTGGGGGTATGTTAACTTTTGTAAGATTATATATTATGTATACATTATTTAATAACTTTATCTAATTATTAATAAATAAAAAAAAAAAAAACATTAATAACATTTATTATCAACTTACCTCAACGGATGGTGAATCTGGAAACATTTCTTGTAAAATTTTAGCCTCTTGACTGTAAATCAAATCAAAATTATAGCCACTATTTGTCACATAGCCATCATTATCATTTGAGGAAAACTCATCCTTTTCGGAAGAAGAGGAAGAATTACGAGCACGTAATTTTGATTCGGGTATAATATCCGACAAAGAAAGTGAACTATTGCAAAAAGTAGAAGAAAAAAAAACCGAAAAGATGTAGAACAATATACAAAAATACTCACACACAAATGTACAAATGTTATTTTGGGCCAATAAAACAAGAGACGTTTTAAAGAAAATGAATAGTAAAATAGACATTAAAAAATAAAGATATACATACTTTAGGGAGAGATTAGCTGCCTGCTGATTATTATCTTGGTTCTTTTGTAACTCAATTAATTCATTGGCCAACTTGTAAATCCAATCGCAAATAATCCCTTGGTCTATGGACGAAAAGTCTTCGAAATAGGCGCTCATCATTTCAACAAAGCCTTCCACATCAAAGCAGGGATCTTGTGAGGCTTCTTCCAAAATCGATATTATATAGGAGAGGACAATTTCATCAACTACACTAAAGTCAGCACCCGGTATATGGGCACTAACAAACTGCACCAGGCTATTCTTCACCAGCTCATGTTGACGCTCCAAATTGGTCATTTTTATACTGCTGTTATTGTAATTGCTACTGACGTTATCACTGTGGTGGCTTTAGAACGTTCTTCTAAAGGAAGTAAAAATTGCTAGCTAGCTTTGGCGTATATTACCTACAGCTGACCAAAGAAATTTTTTGAAAGGAAAATAAAATAAATTGAGAATTAATTTTTGGGCCACAAAACTGTGTCTTATTCTTAAACACAACGCAATTTTTTAATTTTTTCACAAATTTTTTAATTTGTTCAAAATTTTTCTACAATTCGTTTGTATTTTTCAACTGCCGTTGTTCAGTCGTTGCTTTGCACTAGAACTGTGTCCCTTAAAATATGATTTTCTCTCTATACCAGTGAAAAGTTTTAATAAAAAATAGAAACAAAAAGGATTTCCTTTTACCACCCATTCCTCCCTCTGTTTTGCCCACTCCTAAGGAACCAACTTACATCGTATATTGTTTCTCACAGTCTCTCAGCAGTACATTAGGTTTGTTCGTTTTGTTATTTTTGTTAGTGTTTTAAATTGTTGGGTTTCGTTGTTTGTTCGTTCGCACAATTTCATTCATTCCTCACTTGTATTTTGTGGCTGACTGGATGGATGTATGGATGGTTGCCCTAACTAAGAGCTACTTTGTGTATATATATACATATATTCATATATATTCATATATGTGGTGTTTAAGAAGGCCTCTGCCCCACTACCCCATTTGATAGTTATGAGAGCAAAAGAGAGAAAGGTAACAAAAACAATGATGTATAAAATGCAGCAATTGCAACAACAGTTTGCTAAACTCACTTTTTGAATTAATAAACAAGCCCCTCTTTTTTGCACTTCTCTAGTTCCTTATTATTATTGTTGTTGTCTCCTCTTCCCAGTAGTCTGCACTTGTTTTATTTCATTTGTTTTTATTTATTTTTCGCTCTTTCAAATTTTCCCCTGTTTTTTACATATATTCTACTACTTCTGGCTGTTTCTATAACTTATTTTTTCGAGTAGTAGCTTTTAAAAAGTTTTATACATATATATTTTCAAAAAATACACATTTTACAAAATTTAAACTTAAATATTTTCTATATGAACAACTATCATTAACTGAATTTCGGTAAAAATTTTAAATTAATGCACTAATTTTTCACTTTAGTTATTGTTTTTGCAGCTAACAACAAATACATTCTGTTGTAGAGAACTGACTGAGAGCAAATGACATATACACAACAAAAGTCATGTTACCATACGGCCAAATAATAAATTTGGGCATTTTAATACAAATACCCAAAAGATCCCTGTTTTTCTTTGATTCGCTTAATTTAACAAATTATTTTCCGACAAAACATAATAAACTTTTACAATCCAAATATACTATGTGTACTTGTACCAAAATCTTGTATTCACATAATAGTTTTCTTCCTCTGTTACTTTTTAGTAAATGTTTACTTAATTTTAACATACCTATATCAAATTGTATGGACTAATTATCTTATAAATAAATACAGGCCATTTGAAAACAACATTAATATATTCAATTTGATTGCACACAGTTAAACATTGTTTATTACCTGAATAGCAGCCCTTCCCATCTTATGCAGTATAATTTAATTACAATATGGCATCCTTGTGAGAAATCAATAATATCGGCTTTTTTGATTTACTTTTATGCTCTCTGTTTTTTCTATATTACTTTTTGTTTTCGTCATTCGTCAAATAGAGGAGTACAGCGTACTGCTTTTTGTTGAACGGCGTTATTAGTATAGAGGTTCCATCTAGTGAAAAGTAGTAACATTGAGCAAATATTTTTTTAATATTTTAACTTTAACCAAAGTTTTATTAAAATAATTTAATGCTTAATCAAAAAATAACACTTAAACCACCAGCCACCCATACAACAAACAACGCGCACGCCATAAATTCTTCAATGGGCTTCATTTTCATTTGTTCAAATTTAACACGTAATAGAATATGCGAGTGCTGCAAAATTGAAATTTTGAAATAGTACTGAACTATATATAATATAATATATATAATAATATAATATAATAATATAAATAATAACTGGAATAGTTAGTACCTTTTTGCTTCAAATGGTACTTTTATAAAAAATATTTGTACTTAAAACACGTAGAATGGAATAGAAAAACTAACGACTTATATACAATGTTTCTCATATACAAAACAAAAACAGTTGATTCGAAACGTAAAAAAGTCAACAAATAAATATCGACCGAACGTAACGACGGCAACGTTCTCATATTGCTTTTCGTATTTTGCATGGGACGTTGAGCTAACCGGGGCTATAAAGACCCTTTAGAATTATTTTGAACTGTTGCTACTGCCCCATTAATAGTTGAAAAGCGCAAAACATAAAAAATCTGTAATAATAAAAACGTAGTGAAAATGTAATTGAAATGGAAAAACTAAGGGCACTGAATTTTTTTGATGACAGCAAACTAAAAATCTGTAACCAAATTCTGAAAAAGAAATCACCAAAGAAAAAGAAACCAACCAACTTTATGAATCATACATAGGTTCCCTTTAATAATTTTTGCTGATGTTAAATTTAGATTCGATATGCCTTCGAAAAAGCTCAAAAAATTGTAAATATTTCGCAAAGAATTTCCAATTATTTTTAGCTTTTTTGCAAGCATTTTGGATAAAATGTAAAAGAAAGAAATTATTCAAAAAATTCATTTACAAAATAATTTAAATTTAGTGTATGCAGTTTTCTAATTTTAATTTTTTAGAATTTTAAATAGAATGACACAATGGCAACACTACTTACTCGTTCGTTGAGTGTACTTTTTTTCAGTGTTTCCTAATCGGGATTAATTTATCCCTAATCCAAGCACAAACCAACCACACCGTTTGTAATACAGTTCATATGGTAACCAAGCATGTTGGTGAATGCCTCCGCTAACAAAGGTGAAAATTACTTATTCTAGACATGCACCGTCAAAATCAGGATATACAGTACATTGATCTATGGTAATACAGTACCATTTCGAATAACGGCACTTTGGTGAGTTTCGATTTTATTCACCACATCTGATAAATTCACCACACTTTGTAAAAACTCACCACATTGGATACTCACCACACTTCCAAAAGAAACAAAAAAAATTAAAAAATAAATTTTATAATTAATTTTGCATTTTCCTCCTCTCTGTCCTACCGTCCTCTCCAACAACAACAACACGAACAACGGACAAATTACAACAACAGCCAGCAAGCAGAGCAAACAACAACCCATCCATCCAATCTACCCACACACACACAACAAACACACCTATTTTATTTATATGTATTTTCGCTTTGATGCACTTTCCTGGGGTTGAACCGTGGCCTTTCTTTGTGCGTCGTCTAACAAGCTATTAACTACCTACCTATTTATTAGACAGACAGACCATAAAGTTCATTAAACAAACGGGGCGCTTAATTTTTACTTACTTACCGGAAACGGAAAAAGAATGTGCGAAATAGGAAAAGAAGAAAGAAGATTATTTTTTTGAACGAACAAAAAAGAATTTTTCACCATTGTTGCCAGGGCGAAACTTTAGGATTGCGTTGAACGTCGTGATTCAATGCATTTTAATAGTTAAAAGCGCAAGACATAAAAGTAGAAACTTTACGGCAACACTGGTGATTCCCAGCTGGTTTGCTTTTAAAAATGTTATTTTTGCATTGATTGAAAGAGCAAGAAATATTGTGAAAATAATTTTGTTATTTTTATTAAATTAAAGTAATTACTCTAGAGTGAATAATTTCTTCATTTATTCATTTTTTTTAACATTTTATCTTTAACCAAAGTATTATTACATAATTGAATGGCTTAATCAAAAAAACAAAAACCCTTTTTACACCACAGAAGAAACAACGCGCGAACCGTAATTCTTTAATTTGTTTGATTTTCAATTGTACAAATCGGACCAAAACCAGAAAAATCAACGGCAACACTGGTGATTCGTTTAAAACAGCTGGTCTGCTTTAGAAAATGTTATTATTATTGAATTGATTGAAAGAGAGCAAGAATATTGTGAAAATAATTTTGTTATTTTTATTAAATTAAAGTAATTACTTCTAAAGTGAATAATTTCAACAATATGTTTAGAAATTTAATAGGTAAGTTTAAAGCTCAAAACAAATTTGTAGTTAATGTGTAAATAATATGTTTACGGTGCATTTTAATGAAAATGATTAAAAGACAACAACAAACAAGTAAGAAACATGCTAACTGCATACAGTGTCTAGACTAAGTATGCGGACATGTTAAATATTAATGGCAGAAATATAAAAAATAAACCGGGTTTAGATGCTATATTGTTTTTTTTATATTAAAACAAGTTAAGAAAAATAGAAAAAAGTATTGGAAAGAAAGTCAAAAATTAGTATACAATTAATAGGCAACATTGGATTTATCCATAGTGTAGAATAAGATAGTAAGTAATTGTAGCTAAATCGTCCCTTGAAGATGACCGGAACTCTTCTATGGATGAAATGTTTCGTTTTCTATTATTCGTGTCTAAAATTTCGTTAATGAATTTAACTGCTTAGGCAATTTTTTTAAAAGATCTTGCTGAGAGAAAAGTTTTTCTTCTAAAATTTATAAGAAGACGCGCATTCATTCTTAAACCATCAAAAACCCAGCGCCATGCTTGATAGATTTTGTGGAAGCATATCGCTATTCACCTTTCCTTCCGATTTTGAATCAAAAATATCAAATTTACCTTCGTTCTGGATATTAATTATATTATTGCAGAAATTGTGGAGAATTAAAGTAGATATTGATTGGCAAAACGTTTATGTATGTACGATTTACAGCAGATAGATAATGTTAGTCTTTATTCTAGACCTTCTTCCTTCAGCCGCCTTGTAATAATGGTAGATGCTCATACTGGATCACCACTTTTGTTGGAAAGGTCTTTTTAGGTGTCAAATTAATAGTTCACATACACATAGTTGATAAATATTTAAGATTTTGTCATTAAAAACTCTCAAAACTTATATTTATGGAGAGTCCCGATTCACATTATGAAAGTTTAAGTCTGAAAAGAAAAAAAGTATTAGAATTGAGTACTGGCAACATTTTTGGAACTTCTTTATCTTCTAATTCGTTATGTAGTTGTTGTTGTTTACCACTCGATAAGTTTGTTAATTTTTGCTATTAAAATTATTTCTTTTAAGGGAAACTAAAAAAATAGTTAAATTGTATATTCTGAATTAAAATGTAAACTACCAGGAAAGTTAAATAATAGCTCACTATAATGCAGAAACAGATGCACTTTAATTATTGTTAAGTATTCTGTGTGATGTATGTTTCGGAAAAAACTTAATGCACTAGCTGCAAAGGTAAAGAAAGCATGGTTAATAGTGTTCTGAAAAAAAATCACAAGGTCGTTTGGCGATACATATTGTTGAAGATCGACTGTATTTTTTTTATTTGTATTCGTTAAATCTATATACATATATAAAAAATGAATGTATGTTTGTATGTACCTTATAGAATCGTAAACTATGCATTTGATCATGTTATGATCTTTAGCAAAGTTGTTGCGCATGAGCCGGGGAAGGTTTCTAGGTTGGTATGACCACTTTCCGACAGGTGGCGCCACTGAAAATTAATAAAAATGAATTAAATCGTAAACTGTGTATTTGATCATTTCATGATCTTTAGCAAAGTTGTTGCGCATAAGCCGACGAAAGTTTCTAAGTTGGTATGACCAATTTTCGACAGCTGGAGCCACTGAAAATTACTAAAAATGAATTAAATCGTAAACTGTGCATTTGATTCTGTTATGATCTTTAGCAAAGTTGTTGCGCATGAGCCGGGGAAGGTTTCTAAGTTGGTATGACCAATTTCCGACAGGTGGAGCCACTGAAAATGACTAAAAATGAATTAAATCGTAAACTGTGCAATTGATTATGTTATGATCTTTAGCAAAGTTGTTGCGCATGAGCCGACGAAGGCTTATAAGTTGGTATTACCAATTTCAGACAGCACTTCAATAAATGTTCATAATCGAAAACCTCTACATTTTTAAAGTTTATGTCAATTTTTTTTTTAAATGAACAAAATCAATAAAATGATTCAAATTTGTTTTAGTTGGAGGCACAGCAACGCGCGCAGGTTACAGCTAGTTCTTAATAAAAATTGATTAATTTCTTTTATAAATTTAATTAAGTTCTTATTGATTAATTTAGTTCTCCTAATATCTGTTATGATTAAATAGATTTTAAAGTAACAAACGTTAAAGGGTTAAAGTATATCTCACATTTTGTACATGACAACACTCTGAAATACGGCAACTCTTCTTTTATAAATTCGTGTTTTATCAAGGTACATCTAACAGGTAACCGCAAGTGTACAACAAGTACAACAATGCAAAAACAACAGGCATTTTGTTTTTGTTAAAGCGTACGCGTAATGTCAAAAAAATTAACCCTCAAACCTCTATAGGAAATTAATAAAAGCAATTAAAAAAACTAAATACATTTTATATATTGAAATTTCTTTTGATTTTTATGTCATGCTTAATTACGCAATAGTGGGGCACCTATAAATTAAAAAAAAATTATTCCATGCAGTCAATAACATTTCCACTTTATCTAAAGAACATGTTTTTATATGGCCATCGATAAAAATGGCAGATGCTAACGTTATTTGTTATTGGTCATAGTTTTGGCACTTAGTTGGAGAGACCGAAATCTTTTTTTGGGTAATTCATCAGCCTCGTCTAAATAAATATAAATATAGTAAATCTAGGTTGTAGTTTAAAAGATATATGGATTTAGTGTTAAAAGCTTAAATATTATTAATCATCTTCCAAAAATTTTAATAAAATTGGCTTTGAAATAGTAATCCTGAAGAATTTCTAGAGTGCGTATCGTTAAGGATACATCCGGTACATATGAGGGTTTATAAATGCGAAAATGATTATCGAAACAAAACAAACAAAAAAACAACAAAATTTTGACATTTAAAAACGCGTCAGCTGTTGACATAGTTTTACCTGTTAGATTTGCCTTGTGTTTTATGTTAAAAAAATTTAAAAGTGTACTTAAAAAATATTAAATATATACAACAATCATTATAACTCTATTACACTAGATTATTTTTATCATTATTTTAGCATTTATTTCGCTTTTTGTTCATTTCTTACAATACTAACCTCTTCACAATCACAATGTTACCATATCGACCTTGAATAGCGTACAACAATTGCAAAAATATTAAACGTAAACAAACCAAAAATATGACAAAAAATAATCTATTTCGGCGCCTAATCTTTGCAATTTCCCGCTTTTTCTATTATATTTGTTACAAGAATGTTGATCATCATACTGTGTTAAATCATTAGATTTCATTTCGTGTTTGTAAAGTGTATACTTCTTTTTTTAATTTTAAAAATAACGTTTGAGACAAAATCAAGAAATTTTATTCCATCTTAAATTAATTTTTTGAAAAATACAAAACTTTGTTGGATTGGTGGATTTGAAGAAATTTTGTTTGGCATATAAAATTTTTGTTTTATTTTTAAGAAAGGTAAGGGAAATGATGATGAACAAAAAGAGAGTACATAGAAATTAGTTATGCGTATTGTAAATATATTTAGAATAAGTGTTAAACAAATAATAGCGCAACGATTTAATGTTCCTTTTGTCACCCTCTCGTTTTTTTTTTTTTTTTTGACAAGGACGCATTATAAAAGAAGCTGCCATGTCTGGACATAATGCCAATGCTGCAAGAAGACCAAAATTCGCTGTCAATAGCCAACCGTTTACAGTGCTGATCGAGGGCAATATTGGAAGTGGCAAGACGACGTTTCTTAATCATTTCGAACAGTTTCAAGACAAGATTTGTTTAATCACAGAACCAGTAGAAAAATGGCGTAATCTTGCCGGAGTAAATTTGTTGGTAAGTACCAACTAATAAAGTGTGCATATTTGATTTTTCCATTAATCCATGAATATTTGTTTAATAGGAATTGATGTACAAGGAACCAGAACGTTGGGCCATGCCATTCCAATCGTATGTCACTTTAACCATGTTAGAGAGTCACACACTGCAGACAGAAAAACCTGTTAAACTAATGGAACGTTCTATGCATAGTGCAAGGTGAGTAATTATAAATTCTTATGAATATGTAAAAAAAAACCTGAAATTCCCAGTGAGCTAATACACATTGAGCTATGCACAGTAAATGCATATATGTATGTAAAGCAAAAGCACTAGCTAACATGTGATTAATTGCTTATGCAAAAAATTAATACAAATTTTGCTTTACCAGTCCAGTGTAGTGTAGATGTCGGATGCCATCTTTTTATTTATTGATTACTTATAAATTTTCTTAAATTAATTTAAAAACCTGCCTATGTATGTATATGGGTTAAAGAATTCTATGAAAAGGAATTATGATATTAACGTGCAATTGAAGCAAAAATTCATTAATTCTTTTATTCTAAATTTAATCTTTACACTTTACAATACAAGAAATGAAAACGCACGTATTCCTTTCGTATACATACTAGCAAAACATATGTATAATAATAAGATAATGGTTGCTCATAACTCATGCTACTCACTTCCTTCAAATTATCCTTCATTCCCTTTGGGGCTCCACAAGCACGTCTATAAACTGCACTCATTAAAATTAAAAATAATATTGGAAACAACATCCTTGCCTTACAAACACTACATATTGAATCTATCCACGAAACGAAAACAGCGTGAAATTAAGTGTTTAAAATTATAATTCAGTTTACCCTCGTTGTGATTTCATATCAAGCAACGTTCTTTATAAAATTATTTTCATAAAAATACTGGTGGGATCGATATACCTCTTCAGTTGCTGCAAGCAAACTAAATCTTTTTTTATTCTGTTTTTAGTAACTTTTTAACTACATCTTGTAGTAGAAAACACTTTTTCTCTCCACATATCGCAAAATATTGGAAACAGAATTACTGTAAATACCTAGACTATCATTGTAGTAGTTGATCACTGTATTTTAATGATTATATTTTCACTGTGTTAGCTTCAGTGATACATGTTTTTTGTAAGCGGCTCGATTCTAATAGGAAGTGCATAGAAGTAACACAACGTTTTGCGTTGGTATTGGCATTGGTTATCAATTTTCCACGCTTATCGTTATCGTTATGTCGCAACGAACATTTTTTAATCATCTTCTGTACGTTAAATTTGCGTACTTAGATGTCTGGGACATGATTCTTCTGTCACTGTATGGACTAAACTACACTTAAGGTATTTTACCATTTCTGCCTGTAACAGTGTATTTCTCACGAAGTGCAAGGTCATTACAATAATTTACTTAACACCTATTTTATTAATATTGATAGAATTAATTAATCTCTTTCTCCTTCCATATTAAAATTAGAATTTATAATAAAATTTAATTCCTTTTTTAAATTTTAGGTACTGTTTTGTGGAGAATATGTATAGAAATAAAATTATTGAGCCTGGAATGTATCATATATTGCAAGAATGGTATAAATTTATAGACGATGCCATACATATAAGAGCTGATTTGATAGGTAAGCATTAATTGATATCAATGTACATACATATATCGTTATGAATATATTTATTTACCACCAACGTTTATAAATCAGTGTATTTGCGTACCACGCCTGAAGTAGTCTATGAACGTATGCGTAAACGTGCCCGTTCGGAGGAGAGTTGTGTGCCCTTGAAATATTTGGAAGAGTTACATAAATTACATGAGGACTGGCTAATTACTAACCGTGGCTATAATACAAATGTAAGATATTAACACGTTTTTATTTGTTGTTTCAAGTAATTTTTATTTATATATTTTTGTTTTATTACAGGTTGTCGTTTTAGATGCAAATTTAGATTTAGAACATATAGGTAATGAATATAAACGATACGAAAATCATATAATAAACCCCGCCTTTACACAACAACCACAGGCAGTTCTAATATCGCCTAGTAAACGTCCACACCTGGAATAACTATACAGTTAGAGGTAGAATTTTAAAGAAGTTTTTCCATTTCGATATAATTATACCCAATGGCGGTCGCCGCATTTTTTTAAATTTTAAATAATTCCTTTTATATGAGCCCTAGTTCAGACACCATCACATTAGTTTGAATGTAAAAGTTACATATATATGTTTTATGTTTAAAATTTTAGATAAATATTAGTCTTAATTATGTATAAACGCTTTATTTAGAATTTGTAAATTTAGCAATCCTAAAAGTAACATCTATTCAATTTAAAATGAATAGTGTGAATATGAAAACATATGTATTTATTCTGCTTTTAAAACCAAATTGCAAAAACTTGCTAACATTTAGACGTAAAGCATTTTTAACGAAATCTTTTAGAATAAGGAAATTGTGACTAAATTCTATTTTTATATATGTATTGATAAATTTAACAAATATATGTGAGATATCTTTAAGATAGTTTGGTAAGAAAATAAAAAGAAGTACATTAAAAACAAACCACATTTTTTATTTATTCTACTCCTTCCTTTTTATATTTTCTTTTTTCATTCATTTTTTTTAGCTGCAAATTTGTAGCAAAATGAAATATTAACAAATACCAGGAGCCCATAACTCAGCAGCAGGCATGTTTTTTAATTTTTGAAATGCCTAAAAGTATGCATTTTTTGATGTACTTTTTCCAATAAAACAATTTAGAAAAAGTGCATAGGAAAAATGCATACTTTTAGGCATTTCAAAAATTGAAAAATTCAAAAACATGCCTACTGCTGAGTTATGGGCTCCTGGTATTTCATTAATATTTCATTTTGCGACAAATTGCAGATAAAAAAATTAAAGAAAAAATAATTTCAAAAATTGAAAAATTCAAAAACATGCCTCCTGCTGAGTTATGGGCTCCTGGTATTTCATTAATATTTCATTTTGCTACAAATTGCATTATAGAAAAAAAATATATTGTGTATAAAATTTATTGAAAAGAAATTGTGTACATTACATATAAATTAATTTAGAATATTACAATAGTTAAAAGATTCAAACTGGAAATTGTATTAATACATAATTATAATAATAAAGTAAGCGCTTTACTAACTTAAGGTAGTTTTTTTGTGACTTATGAACCGCAAGACATGCAGGCTTCTTTGTTTTCAAGCGAACATACCATCTCGGCCAAATGTCTTTCCCGATCCGTATCATGGTTAACTGATGATGAGGAGACATTTTCATTTTGGTCACCACTTCGCTGAACTCGACTTCCATTCAGGTTAGCTGAACGCGTTTTATCTACCGTAAATTGTATAGCATTGGCGGCAGGTTTCGTTCGCAAATAGTACATACCAGTCTTTAGACCAGATTTCCATGCATAGAAATGTATCGAAGTCAACTTGCCATAATTCGGTTCAGCTACATGAATATTGAACGACTGACTTTGATCAATAAAAGCACCACGATCTGCTGCCATTATTATAGTAGACTTGACGGATATTTCCCAAACCGTTTTATAGAGATCACGTATATCTTTAGGAATTTCTTCTATAGCTTGTACAGAACCACGGTTACAAATTATTTTATTTTTCATATCTTCATCCCACAAATCCAGTTCTGTTAAATCTCTCAACAAATGATGGTTGACAACATTGAATTCGCCTGACAAAACACGTCTAGTATAGATATTGGAGGTATAGGGTTCAAATGATTCATTATTGCCCAAGATTTGAGCTGTTGAGGCTGTAGGCATAGGCGCCAAAAGTAATGAATTACGTACGCCATGTTGCTTAATTTTCTCTTTCAAACCTGCCCAATCCCATAAATCTGTAGGTGTTTTATTCCACATATCATACTGGAGTATTCCTTTACTAACCGGACAACCGGGATATGTTTCATATGTACCATCCCTTTCTGCCAACTCACAACTGGCTTCTAAGGCTCCATAATATATAGTTTCAAATATTTGTTGATTTAATAACATCGCCTGTTCGCTCTCATAAGGGAAACGCATCATAATAAGTGCATCAGCAAATCCTTGAACACCTATGCCTATAGGACGATGACGAAGATTTGATTTTTTAGCCTCGGGTAAGGGATAATAATTAATGTCTATGATTTTGTTCAAATTACGAGTTACCACTTTAGTGACATCTTTCAATTTATTGAAATCAAACTTCTTCTCTGGCGTTACGAACATATTAAGAGCTATGGAGGCTAAATTACACACGGCAATTTCATCTGGAGCAGAATATTCAACAATTTCTGTACATAAATTACTGCACTTAATGGTGCCAATATTTTGTTGATTACTTTTACGATTACAGGCGTCTTTATAGAGCATATAAGGAGTACCAGTTTCCACTTGCGCTTCGATGATGGCAAACCACAAAGCTCGAGCTTTAACTACACGATTAGCCTTTCCTTCTTTCTCATATTTAACGTATAATGCCTCGAATTCTTCTCCCCAGACATCTTGTAGTCCGGGACATTTGTGTGGACACATAAGAGACCAATCACCATTCTCTTCCACCCTTTTCATAAATAGATCGGGAATCCATAAAGCATAAAAAAGATCTCTGGCACGGTCCTCTTCTTTACCAGTATTCTTCTTTAAATCAAGGAATTCAAAAATATCGGAATGCCAAGGTTCCAAATAGATAGCGAAAGCTCCGGGACGTTTGCCACCACCTTGATCGACATAACGGGCCACATTATTAAAAACCCTGAGCATAGGTACTAAACCACTCGAATAGTCATTTGTACCGTCAATAGCAGTGCCTTTTGCTCTTATGCAATGAACGTTTATACCAATACCACCAGCTGACTTCGAAATCATAGCACACTGATCTACAGATTTGAAAATTCCCTCAATAGAATCACCAGCTATGGTTAACAAAAAGCACGAAGATAATTGAGGTCTGTTAGTGGCTGCCGCAAACAAAGTGGGTGAAGCATGAGTGAAATAACGTTCAGACAATAAATTATAAGTTTCTATGGCCGCATCTATATCTTCTCCATGAATACCAATAGCTACTCTCATTAACATATGCTGTGGTCTTTCAATAATCTTACCATTCATTTTCAGCAGATACGATCTTTCCAAAGTTTTAAAACCGAAATAATTGTAGCCAAAGTCACGATCATAAATAATGGATGAATTCAAACGTTCTGCATTCTTTCGCACCACATTGTAGTGATACTCTGAAATCATTGGAGCGTGCTTACCGGTCTCTTTATTCACATAGCGGTACATGTCATGTATAACCTCCGAGAACACTTTTTTGGTTTCTTTGTATAAATTGGAGACAGCAATACGTGCCGCCAATATAGCGTAATCACCATGATTTGTTGTTAAAGTAGCTGCTGTTTCGGCTGCCAAATTATCCAATTCCTGTGTTGTCACACCACAATACAAGCCATTTATAACTTTGAGCGTAATGGCAGCCGGATCAACAAAATCCATATTCAAGCCATAGCACAGCTTCTTTATACGCGACGTGATTTTATCAAAATGTACTTCTTCCTTTCGTCCATCTCTTTTCAATACAAATAACTCATTGGACTTCATGTGACCGTTTACTGATAAACAATAGACTCGCGAAAATATTACTAGGGTTATTACAAAACGTAAACTAAATAAAACTTGCGCTTATTGTTTGTCGTCCACAATTTCACAAGAACTTTGCGCCAAAACACGCTTTTAACTAAAATACAAATCTATAAAACTGAGCTCTACCAGATCGTACAAAAAAAAAGACAAGAGAATTGGCAATGCGAAAATTATATTGAACTAAATTGATAGTTTGGCAATGCTGGAAAATTTTACTTGATTTAGGAGAACGAGGATCGTTGTTTAAAAACTAATTTCATGCTATAAAAATATTGAATAAGTCCGAGTAAATAAATCATTTGAACTATTGCCAAATATTTAAGATTATTATTTTACATAAATCGCAGAAGAAAAATTAATTATTAAGTACATCTTTAAAGTATGACTTCAAAAGTTTGATTGCACAATTTAGAAAGATCCTACCTATAGCTAACACAACAATTAAGAACGTTTAACATTCGCATGCTACTCGCTAAAACCCACCTAATATACGCATTACTGTGCGCATGTGAAATCTTTTTCTATTTATGTTGTAATAAGTAAGATTAGACTAAAAACCACATTCAATATTGCGATATAAATACATACA
Source organism: Sarcophaga caerulescens (assembly GCA_927399465.1). Lineage (NCBI taxonomy): Eukaryota > Metazoa > Arthropoda > Insecta > Diptera > Sarcophagidae > Sarcophaga > Sarcophaga caerulescens. The sequence goes on along the minus strand of OV656872.1, from coordinate 56,821,853 downwards.
TATGTCTATGGTCGTACAAGGTTGGACAAGATATCAAAATTCTGATACAAAATTTACAATTAATCTCCTGAAAATTTTGAAATTCAGGAGCCTAAAACAATACACATAAATGGCATTAATCATTGCGAAATTTTTATTAAATGGACGATACAAAATTAATAGCTGATATTTAATGTGTGTGCAGTTAGCTGCGACCGTTATATTCTGTTTTTACAGTTAATGTTAAGTTAACGGAGACTTTTAAGTTGACGTAATTGAAAAATTAGGAAAAGTGAACAAAATATGAAAATATCAATTTGCTTATTGTAACAAAACTGTTTTGGAATCGTTGATACCACGGTTATCCAGTCCACTAGGTAATTAATATATTACCACTATGTAATAAATAAAATAAGTAATTAATTAAATAAGTTTTTAAATATAATTCGTTGTTTTAAATAAATGTGTACACTCATACCTATTTATACGGCTTTTCTTCTTATGTCATTTCTCTATAATGTCGCTTTATAGCGAAAACTACCTCGTAATACGGAAAAAGTCCACTTGGTGAAGTGTATAAGGTAAGAGCAACGGTGGTGTTTGGTGGTAACGTCATTATTGATTTATTTGATAAGAAAAAGTTACCTGTTATATGGAAGTCTAAATAAAAGGATTGGATGGCTAATAATATTGGTAGTCAAGTGGTTAACGTGAGGGTCGTGGGTTTGATACTCACCAGAATAGAGACTCTGATCTATTATGTTACACCGGGCATAAGGTGTATATAACTCATCTCGTAATAATTATAGAATAGTTTGTAATTGTATTATAATTAACAAATAAATAAATAAGAAGCACCGAGTGAAAAAGCACTAAAAAAAGAAATCCTGTGGCATACAAAATAAGAAACCAACAAGACATTTTTTAATTGGTCTTCGGCTGCGAAAATCGTTTTGATTTAATGATCTTCGTACTGTTCAGGGATGACATGGTCATTGGACAATGCCTTCAACTAACTTTAAGATGTCGGTTCGTGGGTTTTCTACATTTCCTCAAGAACAAATCTGACGTTTCTAACGATAAGCTTTATTTGGGATCCATTTTGAGCATTGCTTTCGATTACATCGTCGTTATTTTAATTTCTTGTATTGACCGATTTAAATTATTGCTATTTGATTACAAATTTTTTATACGTTTCTTAATTAAACAACGATATTTCTAACGTCGCACTATATATTTTTTTTGAACACGTTATCAATATTATTTTCTCACCTTTTGCACTAATAATGTTAACTAATGCTTATCGTTAATTAATATGTTAAAGCAATATGTTACAAGCGTATTATGTGCAAGTGGGACTATTACCGTTTTATTAAGTACGTTTTTTGTTTATTTCTGTTTTAGTTTTTCCTTTTGTAATTATTTTATTGATATAAGTGAATTTGACAAAAAACTGTATCACTACTGGCAGAAATGTGTTGTGGGTATGTAAACTTTTGTTCATGACTGTTATGTTATATGTTATTGCAATTGAAAATACGGGAAAAATTCTTCATGAAAGAATAAACAAAATTTGTAGGTTTTTTGTTATATTATTTTTAAACAAATGCTAGCAAATAATATTCGGAAAAGTTCGTTAACATTTATTAACATTGTTAAGAGACATTAAAATCATAGTATCTTTGAGGGAAAATTTTGAACATTACCGACATATTATAAAAGAGGCAGAATTGCACTGTAGGCTGTCGAAAACATTGTTTTTTTTCCAAACAAATAAAGAATTTAGTTATTTTTTTCAAGATATAAGTAACCTCTAAAAAACAGCAATTAATGACATCGCCATCGACATTCAGCATTTTCACCTTAATCTTTTAAAACAGCTTGTGTTCCCGTTAAGAAATTTCCTATATTTTACTTATTCAATCATTGTAAATTGTTCTAAAAATTTTACTTATCTGCACTTTTAGGCCGTCGTCAGCTTTGTCTCATTAGATCTCTATTGAGTAGAAATAAAATAGTTTATACTAATTTATAATAATTCCTACGTCCGTTACACTCATTTGGAAAGAAAGAACTACTGACATAAAGACTAATCCGTATCGTTACAGGTATAGGCAGAACAAGATGAATTTTAAGGACCCGGAATTTATTTACATAATGTGACCAGCAGAGATGATTTGAATAAAACCAAAGTAAACTTTGCTTTAGGACGACTACCAAATTATTTTTTTTATATAAGAGAATTCGTTTCAACAATTGACGTATTTTATACAAAATTTATTAAAAAGAAAGTGTGTGCATTATATGTAAATTAATTAGAATATTTTTAATTATTAAAAGATTCAATCAGGAAATTGTAATAATACATAATTAAAATAAGCCGCTTTCTAACTTATATTAGTTTCTTTGCGTCTTATGAACCGCAAGACATGCAGGCCTCTTTATTTTCGAGCGAGCATACCATTTCAGCCAAACGTTTTTCCCTTTCAGAATCATAGGTAACTGAGGACGAAGAAGCATTATGCGGACTTTCATTTTGCTTACCGCTTCGCTGAATGCGATTTTCATTCAGGTTAGTTGAACGCGTTTTATCTACTGGAAAATGTATAACATTGGAGGTAGGTTTTGTTTTCAAATGGTACACACCAGTCTTTAAACCAGATTTCCATGCATAGAAATGCATCGAAGTCAATTTTCCATAATTTGGTTCAGCTACATGAATATTAAACGACTGACTTTGATCAATAAAAGCACCACGATCAATTGCCATTTTTATAGTAGACTTGACGGAAATTTCCCAAACCGTTTTATAGAGATCACGTATATCTTTAGGAATTTCTTCTATAGCTTGTACAGAACCACGATGAGAAATTATTTTATTTTTCATATCTTCATCCCACAAATCAAGTTCTGTTAAATCTTTCAACAAATGATGGTTGACAACATTGAATTCGCCTGACAAAATACTTCTGGTATAGATATTGGAGTTAATGGGTTCAAATGATTCATTATTGCCCAAAATTTGTGCTGTTGAGGCTGTAGGCATAGTTGCCAAAAGCAAAGAATTACGTACGCCATGTTGCTTAATTTTCTCTTTCAAACCTGCCCAATCCCATAAATCTGTAGGTGTTTTATTCCACATATCATACTGGAGTATTCCTTTGCTAACCGGACAACCGGGATATGTTTCATATGTACCATCTCTTTCTCCCAACTCACAACTGGCTTCTAAGGCTCCATAATATATAGTTTCAAATATTTGTTGATTTAATAACATCGCCTGTTCGCTCTCATAAGGAAAACGCATCATAATAAGAGTATCAGCGAATCCTTGAACACCAATGCCTATAGGACGATGACGAAGATTTGATTTTTTAGCCTCAGGTAAAGGATAATAATTAATGTCTATGATTTTGTTCAAATTACGAGTTACCACTTTAGTGACATCTTTCAATTTATTGAAATCAAATTTCTTTTCTGGCGTTACGAACATATTCAAGGCTATGGAGGCTAAATTACACACGGCAATTTCATCTGGATCTGAATATTGCACACTTTCTGCGCATAAACTACTGCACTTGATAGTGCCAACATTTTGCTGATTACTTTTACGATTACAGGTGTCTTTATAGAGCATATAAGGAGTACCAGTTTCCCCTTGCGATTCGATGATGGCAAACCACAAAGCTTGCGCTTTGACTACACGGTTAGCCTTTCCTTCTTTCTCATATTTAACATATAATGCCTCAAATTCTTCTCCCCAGACATCTTGAAGACCGGGACACTTGTGTGGACACATAAGAGACCAATCACCATTTTCTTCCACCCTCTTCATAAATAGATCAGGAATCCATAAGGCATAAAAAAGATCTCTAGCTCGGTGTTCATCTTTCCCAGTATTCTTCTTTAAATCAAGGAATTCAAAAATATCTGAGTGCCATGGTTCCAAATAGATAGTATAAGCTCCAGGTCGCTTGACACTTCCTTGGCCGACATATCGGGCCACATTATTAAAAACTCTAAGCATAGGTACCAAACCATTCGAAGTGCCATTTGTACCGTCAATGGCAGTGCCTTTAGCTCTTATGCAATGGACATTTAAACCTATACCTCCAGCAGACCTAGAAATCACAGCACACTGCTTTACGGTCTTGAAAATACCCTCTATAGAATCGGCAACCATGGTCAACAAGAAACATGAGGATAATTGTGGTCTGTTAGTGGCTGCCGCAAACAAAGTGGGCGAAGCATGGGTGAAATAACGTTCAGACAATAAATTATAAGTTTCTATAGCTGCATCTATATCTTCTCCATGAATACCTATGGCTACTCTCATTAACATATGCTGTGGTCTTTCAATAACCTTACCATTCATTTTCAGCAAATACGATTTTTCTAAAGCTTTAAAGCCGAAATAATTATATCCAAAGTCACGATCATAAACAATAGAAGAATTTAAACGTTCTGCATTCTTTTGGATCACATTGAAGTGATACTCTGAAATCATTGGGGCGTGATTACCGGTTTCATTGTTAACATAATGGTACAAATCAGCTATAACCTCAGAGAACACTTTTTTAGTTTCTTTGTGCAAATTGGAAACGACAATACGAGCCGCCAATATGGCATAATCACCATGATTTGTTGTTAAAGTAGCTGCAGCTTCGGCTGCTAAATTGTCCAGTTCCTGTGTTGTTACACCACAATACAAGCCATTTATAACTTTGAGCGTAATGACAGCCGGGTCAACAAAATCCATATTCAAGCCATAGCATAGCTTCTTTATACGCGACGTGATTTTATCAAAATGTACTTCTTCCTTTCGTCCATCTCTTTTTAATACAAATAATTTAATGGGTTTCATTTTACCCGTTTACTGATAAATAATAGATTTGCAAAAATATTAATATGAGTTAACTTTTTGTTTTTCGTCCACAATTTCACAAGAACTTTGCGCCAAAACACGCTTTTGACTGAAATACAAATATGTATGTAAAAGTGAGCTCTACCAGATCGACAAAAAAAGACAAGAGAATTGGCAATGCAAACATCAAATTGATCTAAAGTGACAGTAAATAAAAATACGATAATAATATTTCAAATTATGTACAAATACAATTTGTATAGCTTTTTGTTATACATATATTAGTATTAATTTTTAAATAATTATTAAGATACAAACGAATATAGTTTGGTAATATTTCTTCTTGTTAGCAGACATTATAATCCCTGACGTTTAAAAATTCTAAATCGTTGGCAAGTTGTTGAAATTGTAGAGCTTACCAAGACAATATTATAACAAAAAAAGAACTGTAAAATGGTTTGCTTATTATTTTCGCTATAATAATTTGGATGCTAAGGATACACACCGCTCTGGTCGACCAGATAAGCATTTGCTACGACCTCTGACGAACTCTCTTAATCATATCCGATTCCTCTCTAAAAACTAGAAGGTCTACTACCCAAAATTTGGAACAAATTACTTGACAGGCATAATTCTGTATACCAATCCTCGCAATTTAATTATTTTGTGACATCCAAGCTGCAATCAAGAACATAACATCAATTTAAGAATACAAGAACCGAGAACTTGTTGAGAATTTTTAGTATATTTTGACGGTCCACGATTTATAACCAGTCTCTGGTCCGGAACAAACCAAACTCCAATAACAACCGAAATCCTCAGACAGAGATTATTATTATTTATTTATTTAGTATTTTAAAATACTTTAAAATTTACAATTATGATTTTTTACACAAATCTCAATTTAAAACATTATTTTTAATGAGACAATGTCGACTAGCCTACACTTGGAAAACACAGGGAGAGGAGATTATAAACAACAAGATCTAGAAGACATTATTATTGTACAGATCGCAATAGAACAAATTTAAAGTGAACCTACGATGAATACAGAATTTAAGGGATATAACATCAACGATTGAACTGAATAAAACTATTTGGCAAAAAGCGTTCAATATAATGTAGAAATAGAAATTGCGACAAAAAGAACCCAGATAACAGCTGTGTGCGAAATAAGTATAATTTTTAATTACAATGAAATCTCCCATACACAGATAACGAGCGTTGACGAGCTAGTTTTGGCGCTTAAGGGGATGTTATCTTAATTAATCCAACGTTTGCTATTAATCCCTTTATATTATATTGGTTCATATTGTAATTTTTTTAGGTTTTTCCGGCAACGGGAGGTGTTTAAGAAAAAATTGTAGTGTTTTCTAAAAAGTACAGTCCACGTCCGGCCAAAATAGGAATAGTTTAACGGAGATTATTTTGTTGCAAAATTACCATCAAAGGCATTGGATGAGGAAATTTGTGCCTTATTGGGGAGTGTCCGCTTATTGGAGGTGTCCGTAAGGGAAAATTACACTTAAAAATAAATAAACCAATGATTATTCAAAACGACAGATCTTATTTTATCTTAAAATCTACCCTTAAGAATGAGAGGTAAACAGAAATTTTATACTAACAAACTGAATATTTATAAACATATTGTAATATAATATAAAAATGAGACATTGTAAGCACAAACTTTAATAGTATAGATAAAATATCACTAATCTCTTTCATGTATTTATTTCGGCACATTTTTTTTCCGGTGACTCTTGTTCGATTTCCAAATCATTAAGCATATTTAACAATTCAGTATCGGTAATTTCGATTTTTTTGGCCGTACCAGTAGTAATGTTGTTATTTTCTTTTGCACTTTTTGTCGTTGTGTTTACTGTTTCACCCATAATTTCTCTAAGTTCTTTCTCTAATTCATCTTCATCGGCCAAAGAATCATTCAATAATGAATTATCCAAATTAGCATTAGCTAAACTATCTTGTATCTCTCTAAATGAATCCATACTCTCGCGTACATCGGATACAATTTCATCGACATTATCATATTTAAGATTTGAAACCTCCAGAGCATTTTGTAATGCTTTTGAACCAAATTTATAGGCATCTAAGATAACACCATTTAATTTGGCTTCATGAACGTTTGACAATAAAGTTTCGATGTTGTGTAGAGCTAAACTGCGTTTTTCTGAAATAATTACAAGCTTACAGGTAATAAAACAATACAACATGGTCAACAAAATTAAAATTACCATGATTTTGTTCTAGTAAATGTTTCTTGCGCAGATAAGTTTTCGCCAACAATCTTTTGTTCTCCTTCATATACTCACGAGCTTTATTTTCATTATATTTAACATCTGCTTCAATGTCATCGAGTTGCTTTAGTAAATTGTCTTTCGTAACTTGTAGATTATGAAGAGCGTGATCTGATTCGGTAATAGTGATGTTATTATCGTCTTTTGCTGAAAAGAAATGCGGTAAGTGCATTATTTGAGATTGTGAGATAATTAAAAATTTAGAATTTAGCAAAAAGTTAAAAAAAACCCATCTGCCGATACTTTATTCTGAAAGATAATTCTAAATATGAGACACGGAAAAAGTATCAATTTTAAGATATCTGATAGAAAAACTAATTGAGTGAAAACATGGGTTTGCAAATAAAAGACCAAAAATGAATAGATTTTAAAAGTATCCGAGAAGTAATGGCGATTGCGGATATTAGAATCTTAGTTTTTAAGATACAAAAATTATACCAGATTCATTAAAAACACTGGACGTAAACGTAATGGATTATTCTGAATTAAAGGAGTGTTAATTTGTATTTTTACTTACCAGGTATTTTAATCAAGTGAATTTCCAATAAGTTTACATTTGATTTGTATTCCAAACTGATTTTACGCTGGCAGTATAAAGTGTGCAAACATAACTTGAAACATTCTTCTGTAATATTAAGCTGAGGACACAATTCCTTTTGTAATGTATCACAATGATGAAGACTTCCACTGTATTTAGGTTGAAATAGCTTGTCTTGGACGTCGTTACAATATTTCTGAAAAAAGGACGGTCGACGTTTTATAAATTTGTGAAACGCAATAGATATTCCATTTCAAACTCACTTTTATAACCTCTAAGTGAATAAATTGTGTTAGACACTGTTGGTTTGTATCTATTGCACCCAATTTCTCTTTGATTTTATCGAAACCCCAACTTAGTGGTTTTTTAACAAAACTATTAACTGCCCAGCCAGACCAACTGTTTTCCGGATCGTATTCGTAGTCCTTACGCAAACGTATCAATTTTTGTTTTTGCATTTCATCCAAAACCAAGCCCAGGCCACAAGGTACCCTCAGACCTTTGGTAAAGTTGTGTTGCAATTCTTGTTTGCAGAAATTCGCCTTACCTTTAAACAGACAATAATCTCTTATAGAATCTTGCCAAAATCTCATTTTCGAGTCGTAATTCTCTGGATTGACACTGCGTTCACGAAATGGTGCCAACAGCACCTGTACCCGTGCATCATCTTGCCAACAGGCTGGATAAGGATATTCTTCGTCAAATGATTTGTGATCTTTAATGGGAGTTGTGTGACTAGACATAATAACAATTTTATTTTTGTTTATTTGCTATTTACGAAAACAATATTATTTCTTTTTGTTGTACACTTCATTTGCTTAACACAGTGGTATTCCTAAAAAATGTTGCCATATTATTTGTAATTTCTCTTAAAAAATTCAGTGTTGATATTTTTGCTATATAAAAGTTCGTTAAAAAATAAATATCTTTCAACGGATGATTTCAAACAGGACCATTTCCAATATACAGAATTTAAACTTTTGCCTGATTTCATTTGGCTTTGAGTATGTGGGGCGATTATTTTATGAAAATGCATTATTAAGAGAATCTTTCTTGTTTGAGTTATATCTTCTATAAGGTTTTGTTTTTATTAGCATACATACACAAGTTAGAAAATTTTGTATTCCTATTTAATAATTGTTAAATTTCAATTGATAACTGCGTAAAAATTCCAATCTGACCCTGGGTGAATCATATTTCCGAAAAGTGTGTTAAAGCTTGGTTGTCACAATTGTATCAATATACAATTGCTCTTGATTGAACTTTGAGGATTTGATCCTACGGAGTGTTTTCTATGAGTGTATTCTTAGACGTTTATTTGACTGCAGAATTTTTCAATTTAAATATACAAAACTTAAATACATATGATATTACATAATGTATAAAAATGGAATAATTAGAGGTCATTTGTTTGAAAAACATTTAAAAATCTTAATAACTTACTTTAACTTATTACCCAACCAAAAGTTCTTGATTATTTTGGTCTAAAACTGCCTATCCTCTACATATGTACTGTTCCGTTATCTTGTTCAAATATATTGTAATCTCAGAATTTTTGTAAATTTTTTTGTTGAATATATGTTCTAGAAGTGCCAAAAACATTATTGATTTAATTCTATAACATAGTGCTCCCCAGACCATAACGCTTTCCACACTGAAACTTTCTTTGAATCGTACAACGCTTGATTGGTTCAGAATATGCCAATAACAACTGTAGCCGTCAGGGACAACTAAATTGGGTTTGGGAAAATCCAAGATGTGTTCACCATGTATCTTAGTTAATTATGGAGTTTTCTACTTAAAAGACTATGTAAAATTCAAAACTAGAGCTTTAGATCAAGTTTTTTCCTTTATTTCCAATTGAATAGAATTTTGTTATTTGAAATATGAAACTATGTGTTTAAGATAATACAAACGTATGGCGGACAGAATTCGGTGTTGGAAACGAAAATTTGATTATCAAATTAAACTCTTTTGTTCACTTCAACTTTGAATCTGACAGAGCAACTTTCTATGAGGAAGGCCGTCCAGTTAGTAACTGACCTTATTTCCTTCATGAATATTGATGTGTGAATCGTATCCAGTATTTAAATTTTATTTAAATATTGATTTCTTAACAAATATTTGTTGGTTTTTATCTGCCATTTTAATCATTCATCATTTTGGTTTACTGTATCTAAAATTGGTATAAGTTCGCCCTGTCCTGAAATTAAGCAAACCTACATTAACTTGTCAATAAAAAAAATTCTATTGCACACAAATTTTATATTTTATTTATTAAAAGTAAAAAAAAAAAAACAAATTTTAAGTATAGATTTTTTTCCAAACTTTTCAAAAATCATGGATGACTCCAAGGGTATGCTGTAATGGAGGAAAATTGCTAGAACTTACCTATAAATTATGTTTTATGAAATATCTTTTCAGATTCGGGTTCATTTTTATCAAAAATTAGTGAAAGTCGCTATTCATTTATTATACCATCCTGTGAAAAGTCTCGCTCACCAGGACCTGCTATATATGGACCAAGTAATATCTCATTAGTCAAGTCAGCCAGCCCACAGTTTTCTATCTATCCACGTATAAATTCTCGTAGACCCAAAAACCAAGTACCAGCCGCAAATGCATATGATCGCAGTAATTACAAACCGGGTAAATCAGCGCCTTCATATTCATTTGGTAGAAGGTATACAAATCGTTCATTGCCAATTACTATTTCGGACTATGTAAAGCTGTAAAGAAAGAAATTGAAATTAATTGAAATTGCCAACGCAAATTAAAGTTCTAAATAAACTCACTTTTGAAAACGCCACAATAATATGGGCTCATTAAATTAAAAGTGAATTAATGATTAATCTCGATAAATTGTTGTAATACATATTAATATAGAAGCAGCAAACGGATGTTTTAATATTTAAAAAATACAATGTATTATAAAAATCCTATATTCAAATGCTTTAAAAAAGAGCCATAAGAACAATTGACTTGGAAAAAATCCCTTTTACTCTGAACTAAAGATAGAATCGTGTACATCTAACTGAACCAAAAAAATTCAAAACAAGTACGAGGATTGTGGAACCCTAAAATGAAACTCAACAAGGCAGGCAGTGTACTATTGTACCACACAGAATTTTACTATAAACAATCTAATAACAGTGTTGTAGTTGGACAAAAGCTGCGTAAACGCAGTGATTTTGCTGCTACATACATAATTGATCATTACAACCCCTGAATTGCAACCTAACTAGCTTCTCACACCGCCAATGTTGTGTGTGTTAATTTTATACATGACGGACCTACAACGAACGACTGATTTTTGAGAAAATTTATTTAACTTCAGAGGTTTTACCGGAAATCTACTGAGTGGTGGAAGCCGAAAAAATATTTTTTATAGTTCGTTTTATTATAAGTTGTCTGACCTGGGGTTTGCACCGTGGCCTTACGTCTAATAAGCCAACATTCTAAATACCTGGTAGACTACGGTGACTGATCTTGCTGTTAATTTAGATTATTTTTCACTAGGAAATGGAGTTGGAATTATTAGATAAAGTCTTATATTTAGGAATTCTGTGCTATCAACGCCTTCAGAAAAGGAGTAAGAACAGTGTGTGAAAATGTGATTATAATAAACTTGTTCTCTCTCTTTTATATCGCGTAGCAAGGGCGTGGACAAGAAGAGCATATGGCCCTCGTTTATATTTTCTTTGAAATGTAAATTATTGCTTTCCGACCGTTTCCTTAATGATTTTTTGCTGTTATGTCTCGATACTAGGGAAATAATTGACAAATATATGCTAAGCCTAAGTGTCTACTATTTAGGTATTTCGCATTAAGTCGATAGCGCAGGCATATTGCCTATCCAAAGATGTGCTCTGCCTTGATTACTTTCTATTGTCTATTAGAAGCCTATGCGACAATATATTACATTCCATTCAGTATACGAAAATGATTATGGATGAATTCGCTGGTTTACCTTATAGATATATGATCTTAGAAAATTCTATGGGTTTGTTCGATTTTTCTAACTTATAATGTGACTCTTTCATATTAGGTAATGGTTTTTTTTTTTTTTTTTTTTTTTAAACCAGCACTCAGGGGATGGCCCCCACTCATGCAGGTTTAGGAAAATATATTAGGAAGGTGGAAAGAGGGAGTAGTGTTTATGGACACTGGTAGTAATGTTATAGATCGGGTATGTATTAATATAATTTTATTATAAGAGGATCTTTTCTTTTCGCAATGAAAATTAAATTGCAAATGATTGCTAACAACCGTTTACAGCCACAGGACGATATTCGTCGAATTTAACAGAAGCAGGACGTTTTTCACAATTTCTTTAATTTTGTACAAAGTACAATAAAAGTAAATAGAGAAATAAATTTTACGATAAAAATCACAGTACAATTAATTACTGAATTAAAAAAGAATTTATCGACTATCCCTGATGTTTTTCATTTTAGTAATTGTTTCGTTTGATTTTTAGCGATTTATGTTTTAAATTGTAATTCAAACGATAGTAAAAATCTTAAGGAGGTTATGAACTGTTTCGAAATAATTAGAGCACATAGGAAAACCTATCAATAACAAAGTAGAATCTGATAAAATCGCTGAAAATAATCAGATTAAATTTATTTTACTTTTGATTATTTTGTAGTAAACGCCAGTACGTAATCCTAATTATTATTTTGATTGCTTGTAATTGTAATCCATTAGTAATTATCTAAAACCGAGAATAATTATAATCATATTTCGCATTTAAAAATTACGAATTAAATTTAACTATAACTAATGAAATTAAATAATTTATGCTAACGTGCTACATAGGTATATGTATCCCCGTATATATTATTATGTTATTTTTTAATGTTAAACCTGATTGTATTTGACTGGTCAAACAGTATATATAACTCACCTATTGGTATTATCGGAGAGGATATTTCTACGCTATCAAACTCAAGTCAATACTGTCTACCGGAGTTTTACTTAAGATCTACTATTGGCTCAAATAGGGGCTAATCTTTTTATCCTAGTTAAGAATTTTTGTATATATGTTGTCTAGTTTTAAGATTAGTTTTAAGTTTTTTGATCTCAATGTTGACGTATTAGCAGTCTACGTAAACTTTTATATATTTATTGAGCAATATAATTTTAATGTTTATTGTCTGATGTGAAATTCTAATAATCTTTTATTGTTAATGTGAGCATGTTGCGTTATCGTCTTGTATAAAGTCTTCAATGTTTATTAAAATAATACATATAGTTTTAAGTTTATACAAATTAAGTGTTATCGTTATTTAGTTCCATTGTAATCTGACTATCAAGTCTTAATAAAAGAAAAATTGAATTGAATTAATGTTAAACCTGAATAAAATGTAAATAATCTAGAAATCAAATATAATTTTGATTTTTTGTCAATATGTATTGCATGTATATATTTTATAAGTTTTAATAAATTAGATCCGTTTACATTTTTCAAACCAAAATTCTAAATTTAATAGTCCAACCTACACGCTAAAAAACTAATACAATATGGATTCAATAGGTAATTGCATTGCTAAAATTTGAGGATTTAGAATTTTAATACGTAAATTTTTGTACAAACAAATTACTAGGTCCGGGACCAACTTATTCTCTACCACCGACGATTGGTTATGAGAAACATGATCAACGAAAGACGCGTAGTCCCCAGTATACAATGGCTGGACGGTTAAAAGTCAAAGATGGTAGTATAACACCGGGTCCTTACATTGCTACGCAGGGTTTAACTCGATATGGACGACCAACAACTCTTGCTTATAGCTTAGCACCTAGGACATTCGTTAAAGGTAAATGAAGTAGTTTTTTTTTAAATGTTCTAATATTAATGATTTCATTTTATAACGAAAGATCCAAAAAATATTGGTCCCGGCCCGGCTCATTATGATATATCGCAAAGACCCTATGTGAGTGCAAAGGCGCCACCGTCATATTCATTGGGCCGGCGTCAATTTTTTCATTTCAAAAACACATGTCCCGGACCTAATGCATATGGTATTAAAGATGGCACGTCGAGAAAATCTGCACCGGCATACAGCATGTAAGAAACGCCTATAAATCCTTTTTAATTACAATTATTGTTAAATTAAATAAATTTGCAGAGGCGTTAAAACAGGTATGAAGGTAAAGGGAGGCTCGCCTGGCCCAGCTAATTATCCAGCGGGTAACTTAAAAGTAACTATGTCAAAGGCGCCAGAATATTCATTGTCTCCACGCACAAAAGTGATTAATAAACAATTTACACCTGGATCTAACGCTTACGATTGCACAAACTATAAACCAGGCAAAACAGCTCCAGCCTACTCTTTTGGTGTTCGTCATTCCAAAAAGGCACCGCCTATGATTGTACCCTGTGATAAAGTATGAGTTCTATGTCTTAAAACAAGGAACTTAATTCTACCGGAATTAATATTAAAACTAAAGGCAAGAACTCGCAAAATATAGACAGCTGACCTGCTTGTTTTTTAGTGTGTTAATTTTTCTTAACCAATAATAATAATTAAGAACAAAATATAATACAAAATTACAAATACTGGAAAATAAGATGAAACTTAGAAAGTGATGTGTTTTCCTTAGGCTTATAAGAGTTTTATTACAAAATGTTTAAATTAAAATAGCAGGTAGCGACATGAAGATGCAAGAAATAGCGAGCGTATTCCATAAGTCTCAAATCGAATTATAACTTTGAATAGGAATCCCGTTTACTATATAGCTACTTTGATATAATTTGGAGTTACAATATTAAACGCTGATGTTATTTGTACTTGTGGTAAAATAATTTAGAATTGCTTTAAAATACTCTGTAGTGGATATTAAATTTTTATTTTATCAATTTTTAATCGATATTTCTTAATAGGAACGATAGAAAATTCAATACTTCTTACATCAGTGATAATAAAGATCTTTACAGGATAGGTTAGATTAGAAGGTAGCTTGCCGTTCACAGGCAAGTTCACTCGGTGGCTCATATGGCCCATTGTGTTACTTAGAGTAAGGTAAGCTCTCTTGTCATGATTCGTTATTGGTTTGTTTGAACCACCCTGAGGTCCGGATGATACCGGCTAGTTCTTTCAGTGGCACGTTCGCCACCATGCCTTTAATGCAATCGCATAAAAGGTGTTGTACCAATTCCGTTTCCTCCACACCATGGCAGTTTCTGGAGTAATCTTGACGGGGCAGATCGACCCTGTCAGCGAAACTGCCAATAGCGAGCGCAGTGTTCCGTTAGAATACGTACGAACTCAAGTAGTTAACAACCTTCATAAAAGAAAATATTTTAAAAAATCGTCCCTTCAATTTAAATTCAAGGGTTGGCATTGAAGCTAAATAAAAAGAAAATGAAATGTTTGTTATAAAATATTTGTGTATTATTTTTAGTTTAAAAATTTGGACCCAATTTTAAAGAAAATCATTGTATATGCAAGTCACGGTTGAGAAAGATATCATTAGTCGGGGTAAATATTCTGGACTACTACTGCCTATAAAAACGAAGAGATTATGCGTTCACACCATAATACTTAACAGAACTTAACGTAGATAACCGCATTATAATGCTATATTTGAATTATGTGTTTAAAATTATAGTTCTTATTGCACCTAATCAATAATATCAACGTTTGAAAATAATTTTTACATAGTTAATGAGTGTAGAAATTTTGCAGGTGGTGAAGATCAACCATGAATTCTAATGTGTCTTGCTGCTTTGCTTTACTAGTAAAATAATTGCAAGATGCGAACCTATTCCCGATATCATTGGTCTTTTTTTTTAATGTTGACTTACTAGACGAGAGCTATTTTTTTTTTACAAATAAAATATAAAAAAATATTTCGCTCTACGAGCCTTTCTTAATCTTAGCAGTCTTGTAGCAAAAGCTCTGAGAATAAACTTATTACCATAAAAACGCTTCTCAAATCTATCGTTGGCGTTCGACATTAAACTGTATACCCCGCTACTCATGGATATTGGATAAAATTTACTCATACTACATGGGAGTATGCCAGACCTGACTAAGAAGTTGTCATGAGTTTAATATATGATTAATATAATGATTAACCCTTGATCTTCATATTTTTGAACCTCGGTTTAGAAATATATTTTGTACCGTCTGACAACGTCCGAGTGAAACCTTTATGTAAAACTTAATTGAACATATGAAATACAGTAATCTCCTCTATAACGCGGTACTTTTATAACTCATTTTCATAATACGCGATTTAAATTTTTCGTATAACGTCTGTATTCTCTCATATAACGCGGGGATACTCCACATTATACTTCTGTACTGTGAAATTTATAATTATTTGTGCGGTTCATAATTAATTACGCGTAGCTTTGCACATTGTTAAAAACTTTTTTAACATTAAATTTTAATACAGTTTTTTTTCATAATATTCGGTTTAAATTCCCTTTAACGTGAGAAGTTAAACATGAATTATTTTGACGTTATGCGTTATATGAGTATCTAAAATCTAATCTAATCTAATCTGAACTAATCTGCCATGTTCTAGGTAGGGCTTACTGCATTAAAAGTACTATAGTAATTCCAAAGGCCAAATGGATTAAAAATTAGTATTTCAACTCAAGGATAAATTAGTTTTATAAACAAAAATACTACATATTTTGCTTCATATATTAATTCGTTTAGAGATCATTGAGGATCACTTTATGATTTTAGAATATGCGCAAGAATTCATACATATTGTTTATATCTTAGAAGTTTCTTGGAAGTATTTTTTTTTTTGAACTTTCTATTTAATACTGATAAAATAGATTTATAACATTTAAAACATTTAGTTTTTGCAAACCTGTTATTTGACGAGTTTTACGCATTGATGATTATGTGTCATCTTAATATTCGCATCTCTCCTATTGAAATGAGAAAATTGAAACAATATTAATAAATTGTTCGTGTTTTAATAAAACTTTAGCGACTTACGACATTTTATACCAAAATACTTTAAAACACTTTTTTCAAAACTCTCTCAAGTTTCATATATACATATGATACGGCAATCAAATTTCTGTAAATTCGAAAAAAGAGAAAAAACAACAAACACTTTAGTGAAAGTGTAACAATTTAAAGATGTAACAAAATATTTTTTTTTTTATTAAGAATCATTTAATCTTTTGCGAAATATTTTAAAAGAATTAAATGAATCTTATTTAAATAAACGAAATTAGGTATATAGAGAGATATTGCCCATATTATTACCAGAGTTATACTCTTTCTCAATATGTTATTGTTAACTTTTGTTTATAAACTTTTTCAGTTGAAGAGAGTTTTATCCTCTGCTCATTGGTAACTGATTAAAGGCAGCATCTTTTATTTTGCTTTTGCTTTACTCATGCCACATCATTCTGAAAAGGTAGAATAATTAGTAAAAAAAACCACAATTTTTAAATAATAAATGAATATGATCATAAAGAATAAAATTCAAATACATGCTTTTTTCGTTTGTTCTTTTGGTTTCATTTCTTGGTCATAAAATCTTTACTAAACAAATATCTTAATATGCTTAATTAGGTTAAATTAAAAGAAAATTCTACAATTTTAATACGAATATATAAGTATGAAGGTATGTATATGTGTATGTCAACCAACTTGAAAAGACAGCTGAATGAACAGCATGCTCTATTTTTTTCTAGATTAGTTAAAAAGTCAATTTTTTTTTGTTAAATATCTTTCCCATTTTTGCCGTGTTACTCTACAAAGTGCATTAACATTATTTTTTTTTAATGTAATTAATAAAATTAAAGCATGAATAAAATCTATTAGACAACGAAACATCCACATAATTTCTTATAGTTTTGTACGTTAATTTTATAACTTTGAAGTGGTATTTTCCGGAAAACTTGTGAATCAGTTAATTCAAACTGCAAATTTTCAATACTTCTGTCTTTTAAAACAATTTGTTTTATAAGTACTTAATAAAAAATATGTTTTTATATTATACTAAAATTTTTAAATGTGTTTCTTTATAAAGAAGAAAAAATTACATTTAACTTTGTTAAACCAAGTTCTTGTCTGTATCTGAATGTATGTATAACTTAAGACAATGTTCATCTGCTTGGAGCAACTGCTTAGGCGATCTCAGCGTGTTTACATCTTTTCCTGTATAAATGGATGTGTTAGAGCTTGATTCAATGATATACGTTTCGATGGATCCAAAGCAAACATATTATCCAGTAAATCTTTTAATTGCGTTACTTTACGATGCTGATCATCGGGTAAATTTTGATCGGCTATTAATTCCTGTTGTAAATTTCGTGAAGCTTTAATGACCGGCATTACAACAACTTTTTCCTGTTTAAAGTAAAATGAGACAGAAAGGCAAAGCGTTAATAAAATGAATCTTTAATTAAAAATAAAAATCTTTAATTAAAAAAACAATAATTTTTAACTTTAAAGATGACAACTACTTAGTCTAACATTTCTGATTCCTGTAAATTAAACGATTTTGTAACATTGAAAATTTACATAAAAAACAAAAAAGTTTTGTAAATACTATTTAATACTTTTCTTATAATTTCTAATTAATCGTCTGAAATAGTTGGCATATATATATATATATATATGTATATATCAATTATCTTCATATCGTTAGTATAATTCGCAAAGACGCTAAGTCCACTTTTTTCCAAAATTGAGATTTTAATGCAAAACGGTAACATTATACATAATACATATTTTACAACAAAAAAACGTGTCATTATATAGTTTAAAGTTGTTGTAATTTAGTGGTTTGCAAAAACGCTAAGTCCACAAAACTACGAAAAATATTAATATTATTAATTAATAAATAATAATAATTAATATTATTAGTTATTAATATTAATATTATTATTATTTTGTAAAAATAATTGCGTTTAAACAGTTTAGAAATTTTAAAAACTGAAAAAGCTACAATGTTTTTTGTGTCTCTTGTAAAATTTGAAAAAAGGGACTTAACACATTTGCGAATGAGACTAACGTATATTTATTTTTTCCGGAAAATAAAATTTCAAAAGTGGTATATTATTATTATTAAAAAAAGGGAAGATATCTTCCCGTTACAAGAGTACAAAGTCTTCAATAAAAGATTTTTGAAAATCAGTAATCGCCGAAAGTTTAAACGAATCCGATAGTGAATAAATAGAGCTCTGTTTGAGAAAAATCTAAATAAACGACGGCAAAGAAAAATAAGATTTTTCTGATAGATACAGCTTCTGTTTAACAGAAATAAATTCGGGTAACATATTCATTTGTTTTGGGAACGAGCGTCATTGTTTGAATAGATGAAATGTTAGAAATCATATTGCTATGATTCAATATATAACAAAAACTATATTCTCGCGACTTGGAGTTATCCTAGGATATATCATTTTTTGGAAATCTATAGTTGTAGAAGGGTTACCAATATAATGAAATCTTAAAACAAGAAAATAAAACACATTAACGTGTTTTTTATTATCTTATGTTTGCTTTTCAATATTTGCATGTTAACACGCACAATTTAATATTTCCAATTAAAAGACAGCAAAATTTTCAACATTTTAGCAGATTCGATTTTTGTCTCTTAGGAATAATAATAATAGTCATCACCAAAATAAATAAAACTTAAACATGTTGGAGAAACATAAAGGCTTTCAATATTTTTAAAAAAGTAAAAACGTATAAATTTTTTACAAAAGACGTATAAAAACTTACCCTTTCTGTGACCTTATCAATTTCATGATACAGAAAATTACAGCTTTGATCGAAATGTTGATCTTTAAATTGACCTTTACGTATAATGCGATTAGGAATTTTGCCTTTTAATGAAAGGAATAGTGTTATTAAAAATAAATAATAGATGCTTTTAAAAGAAATTTATTTTTAAAATTTACCTTTTAGGTCCATAAAATATTTTAGCATTTGATTATTACTTTTGCCACTAAAAAGTATTTTACCCGTGTATAATTCGTAAATAGTACAGCCAGCTGACCACATATCAATACCATAATCGTATGGTATACCCAAGATAATTTCCGGTGCACGATAAAATCGTGATATTAAATAGGGTGTAATTTCATTGTCATTAATTGTAGAAGCTGAACCAAAATCACACAGTTTTAATATTAAATGGTTTTCATTTACTAAAATATTGTCAGGCTTAATATCAGCATGCAATATACCAGTTTTCTTTAAAAGTTTTAAAGCCAAAAATAATTGTTGAGTATAGCTGCGTACAGCTTTAATGTGAAGTCCAACATTTTTGCCATATTTTTTTAAAACTTCGCGTAAATTCATAGCTAGTGGTTCAAATACCATACAAAGATGCTGAAGAAATAAATCGAAAACATATAGGAATAAATTAATTAAAATTTGTTCAAATTAAAACAAAAAATATCATAATATTTCTTGAATAATCTCACCTGCTTATGAAAAAAGTGTCTGTACAATCGCAAACAATGAAAGCGATCATCGGGATCAGCATCATTCAGTTTTTTTAATATTTCCAATTCACGCAAACCGGTCTTGTGCCTGAAAAGTATAATTTAAAATAAGATTTAAATGTAGTAATTCTACTACTATGTTGTAAAATACTAACATTATTTCATTATTGCGTATAATTTTAACGGCTACATTTGCATTTCCTCTAGCCTGATCTCTGGCTCGTACAACATTACTAAAAACACCTTGGCCCGTATAGCCGCTAACAACGTAACGAGTATCCAATACTTCGCCAATTCGGACGCGATAGTAGCCTTCTGCGTCGTCCCAATTATCAGTAAGAGCTGGATTTTCAGCCATATTTTTATTTTGAACTATTGTGTTAGGTGACTGAAAGTTAAATGAGTAAAATGTTACATTAACCTTCTTAAGAAAACTTTCTATTCTTATAAGTGTTTTATATTTTAAAATACTATAGTTAATATTTGTCTGAAATTTACAAGCCAACGACTCACATCGAAATTCGAATCAACATCTTGATCGGCAAACATATCCCATTCTTGTTTCTTTTCTTTGTCTTTATTAATGTTGTTCAAAGATTTATTATTTTCTTGTTCTGCTTTTGTATCTGGTGTATTATCGGCATGTTCTATGGGATGGCGAGATGACGATTCTGAAGTCAAAGGTGAACGCGTTGAAGATCTTCGCTTTTTTGTGGGTGGAGGCGTTAGTGAACGGTCCCTTCTATCTTTATTATTCGAACTATTATGTTTCTCGTTGTCCTGCTTTGTATGTTCTGAACACGAAGATGAATTTGAACGCACAGAGGGTGGAACATCAGTTTGCTTTGAGCCAGCCAATTTCTATACATTTAAAAATATATTCATAAATATTTTTTATAAACACATATTTTAATATTATAACAGTTTTACCTTTAAAAGTTCTTCTCGCTGTTTACGCCTCATTTCAATAATTTTTTCCTCGTCATCATCTTCTTCGTCTATGTTAATATTTATATTAACCTCTTCATCACTACTGGATTCTTTTTGTTGAGCTCTTTGTCCCTCACTAAGGGATCCACGATAACGATCACGATCTTTAGTTTCATGACGATCTCGTTCACTACGGTCATGACCAAAACGTTGACGCTCTCGTTCACGCTCACGTTTACGGTCTGATTCGGCTTTACTGCGACTGTGCGATCTCTCGCGCATCCATCTCTCACGTTCCCTATGACGATCACGGCCCCTATCTTGTCCTCGACCGCCACTACGGTCTGTTACTCGCGTGCGGTCATCCCGACCTTTATTTTCACCATCACGACTATTATCTCGTTCACGTAACTTATCTCTGTTAATTTCTTGGCGAAGATCTTCTTTTTGACGATTTTGATCATAATGTTCTCTATGGCGTTGACGACTACGATCTTCTTCAATATCCACATGAGGTCGTCTATCATGGGAATCTACTCTACGACCGGTAGAACGGCTACGACTCCGAATACCACGCTGATGGCGTTCAGGTAATGAATGTCTCTTTTGATGATCTCGATAATCCCTTGACAAACGATGATCGTTTAATTTTTCCTTGATTATAGCAGCAGCCGGCGGTGTTGCAGATCTATGACCCCGACCAGATCTACGATCTCGTTCACTTGAATGTCTTACCTTACGTGAGCGCTGCTTGCTGGTTGAACGCTTGTCCACCGGTGTATTATTACCACCGCTAGAATCATCCAATAATATAATATCGTTTTGGTTTGAAAGTTTATCTTTAGAAATGCTATTTAAATTATTTTTACTAAGTGTAGTTGATGCTGAATTTGTTTGTTCTATCGTTATAATATTTTCACTTCCTTTTGCTGTAGGATAGATTTTCTTCGAGTTCGATTCGACCTCTTTTGTTGGGCGTTTTGCCAATGAACCAGAACGACTGTCATCACCTTCTGTATCAGACATATATGCTCCTAAACGGGCTTGTAATAACGCTTTTTGTTTCATTAATTCGTCCAAATTGAGATCATCTTCTATAATGGCCAAATCTGGACTGGCCACGTCAACAGGTCTGTAATTATTGAGAATATTTTTATTTATTTCTTTTCGATTTAAAGTTTTTAACAAAATTGAGAAAATGGAAATGGAATCGTGCTGTATGGTACAAGAAAAAAAACTATGAAGCTCTCACATTCGTCTCTGTAGTAAAAAACTACTTTGAAAACTATTTAAAGATTTGGGAACATTGGAATTTAATACCATTGAACTCAAATTCAATTTTTCTGAACGAATTCGAGAAGCATCCACGACTTTAACCTACTCTAGCTTAGACCCACACTTAATGAAATCATAGAACTTTTTCACACTTACACTTCACTTTCACTTCCAGAGGAAACTACCTCCATAACTGGCAACACTTTTGTTTGTATTGTTTTTGTTATTTCCTCCACCAAACTACAGGGATCTGTCTGTATATTCGGTTTCGTTATCAAAAGTGTATTCGTCTTGACATCATGGTCTACGCGTAAGGCGCAATTCTTGTCTTTATTGGCCTTTTTCATAATTTCTGTAAATTTCTCATTAATAGCACCACATTTTCTTTTATCCTCATCTCCAGAACCCGTTTCTGAAGAGGAATGGGAATGATGCCGATGTCGCTTCTTTGATTTTTTATGTTTCTTATTACTTTTATCCGATTTATTTGACTTTTTATGCTTTTTATGTTTTTTCGATTTCTTATGGTGAGAACTTGAAGAATGTTTGGCAGGTTTCTCTTCCAGACCATCATCATTAGGGGAATCGAAACTATAAAAAGGATAACACAAAATTAAATTATGTATACGTTCGTTAAAAATATAGGCAACAAATTAACATAACCTCAATGTGAAAAATCACATAAAATACTAACCTGTTTTCATCACTTGACATATTTAATATTTTTTACGTTATTTAATAAATATAAAATATTTTTTTAAAAGTTAATAGTTTTAATAATTTTAACAAAAATCACTACAACTTTACACAAGTTTTTCTTTTTGACAGTTGCAAAAAATAGTTTTGACATCAAGCTTACCACAAAAAACTCAGTGTTGCAATTTAGAGTAGTATATTTAATATTTTTGAAAAAGTAATGTAAACAAACTATTTTTATTGACATTTAGGGTTAAAATTTATTTACATTTTTTATTTGCATTTTAATTAAATTATACATTAAAAAATATTTTTTTTTTGTTTTTTAAAATGTTTGAAAGCATTAACACTACTCTGGTATTTCACCGCCAGGTACGAGCTGTAAGGAAATATTTTGTTAATTAGCGTTATGAATGAATGTTAAATATACCAACCATTGTTATATTATTTCCATTTAGCAGAATTTGGTCCAATTTTGTTATACGTCTACCTTCAGGAGTGTTTTCGTATTCAGTCACATCGTCCAAAAGCATATTAACAAAATCATCAAAACCTAATAAAGTTCCCACCATTTCTTTATCGTTCTTCATAATAATGTGTATGCGAGAGCCAATACATTTGTCGACCAATTCTGTAAGAAATTCATTATTTTATACCGCGATCTTATTATATATTACTGCCTTCAGCTCACCTAGTGGTAACAAGGTAGAAACGTTTGTAGGCGGTGGAACGGCGGTCATTTTAAATTATTTTATTTAATAATTTTAGAAAATTTAATGAAAATTGCCGCTGAATGTGTACAAATAGTGTATGGAAAGAATTTGTTTTGCTTACATTCACCAGGCAATGATAAAACATGTGAAGGGTTACCAATACTTAATAATAAATTAGAACAAGGAATGATTAAATTCCCGTAATGGTGCCGCAACAAGTTGCGACCAATCTATTCGTAATCCATTATTGTATATAAATCATTTTCGCAAATTCTGCATCAAAAAAAGTATTTATTTTATAAACTAATGATTTGTTATTCGTTTTCGAAATGAAAAACCAATAACGTTTTTACCTCATAGAAAAATTTACTATATTATGGAGGATATAGAGATTTATTGTAAAATTATATTTGTGAGTTAGGATTAACCACATTTGGTCAGTGTTCTACATTCACACAGGGATTTCATGATTTTACTAACATACTCACAAATTCAAAGATTGAAACTGTATTGATAACAAACTTTGCTTTCAATACGTGTTTTAATTTGCGTTCAACAAAACAACTGTCTGCCGCTGTTACTTTATGTTGTTTTCTGGACGAACACATCTTTAAAACGTAAAATAATACAAAATTACATGCCGCCTAACGTTACAGACATTATTTTCATGGAATTTTAACAGGTAATATGTGTGAAAGAGAATTGAAAGCGAAACTGCAGAATGGATAGTAAAATATACAGCGACCTTGGTAACCCTGATTGTCACTTCGACGTTTCTCTTCATCTGCTCTTTATTCTCTTTAATTTTTATTAAATTGTTTTCTCGATTTGTATTCTGTTGCCGAAAAAATTAATTCCGTTAATTTTTGGGCAAGGAAAAATTTTGTTACAAAAAAAAAAAGAAAATTATAAAAAATTTAAATTTGTGGTAGTTGTTAAAATTATTAGTGTTCATCGAGATATATTAAAACTTAGAAAAGAAATTAATTAACAAACGAGATAAATTTAAAAAAATATATAATATTTACAAAATATCAATATAATGGAAACGGAAGTGACCTCCACAACAAATGAAGAGTCAAATAATTTGAAAAACAATCCCAAAAACATTGTTGAATCAATCAATAAGGAATTTACAAAAATAGAAACTAATGAACTGCAACACAATCATAATGAATCATTGTCAGAAACTTCTACAAACGAAATAAAAGTAACAACCAACAACAAACCATCAGGAGCCTCACCCAAATTATTGTTAGAAGAAGAGAAAACCACCAATTCTTCCCCAAAAAGAGTTAATAGAAATGGTGGAACCCCTTTAGATGATTCCTCGGCAGCTGGTGACTGCCAATACTTTTTTGAAGATGAAATTTTTCGCATTGATAAAAAAGGTCGCGTTAAATTTGGCTTAGTCCTTGAAACACCTGGCACTTATTCTGGCGATGAGGATGATGAATTTGATGAGATTTTAGAGAAAGATGAAATACGTGTGGTTTGGTATCCAGAATTTGAGGAAACTGTCCAATCGGAAAATTCGGTAGGTTAAAAAATGTTTATATTTTTATAAAAATTCTTATAATTTTTATACTACGTTTTTGTGTTTGTATAATTTCATAAAAACTTCACTCATACGGTTATGCAATTGTGGTGGTATTATTGTACAAGGATAACTGTAAATATACGCGTTTTTTATTATTGTAATACCCTTAAATTTATTTATACATATGCATGCGTGTGTGCTCTTACACTATGGGTCACAAATTATTAATTTTATGAAAAAGTGCTGTCATTACGGTAGAAGCGGTAAAATTTATTCAGCATATGAAAAACAACTTAACCACACCTATTAACTAATTAGCACTAAAGTTTTAAAATACATAGTCATAAGCGAAAATGTAATCTTAAAGCGGTATTTCCAAACATTTCAAACTACTTATAAGGCTGGTTCATTACTTACATATTATAAAATATGAAAACTAAAAGGATCGCAATCATTTTCAAATTAAATAAAATGTTTTGTGGACAAACCCTAATAAATAATATAATATTTTAAAATTGCTTACCGTAACCTTATGCTATAAATACAGTACATACTTTAATATAATTTGTAGTATTGGGTTCACACATATCAAGTCGACTTGTTTAATTATTGTTCAATTGTATTTTGAACTTCCGTTGACGTTTACGCGTTTTGTTTCTACAATTTTCAACTTGAATAGAATATAATGAGTAAGAAAGAGGGCAAGAATAGGCTTCAGGTTCATACACATCAGGTTTATGTCCTTGTACATTTTACGTTTGGCTTAAGGTAATCATTATCCTATAAATATTAGTAACGTGTCCTAATCTAATTTATTTTAGATTGGTTTGGCTGATCGTACTTTAATGCCTGGCGATGTAGTCAGACGTCTTGTGCCGGGAAAAGAAACTCAAAGAGGCTATTGTCGTGATATTAATATGAAAGCTGATGTGAAAGTTTTAGGAACTAAATATGTTATAAAGAATGTAAATGCGGAACGCTTAAGAGTTATATCAAATTGGCAACGTGATGGCGCAGTATGCCTTGATTCTTGGGTGGGTAGCACTAAAGATGTGGAAGAGAAAGCTATTTTAAGGTAAATGTTAATTAAAAGCTTTGTTAAATAAATTAAATGTTTTTATTTATTATTATTTTTATTTCTTTTAATATATAGAACTGCATCTGGATGCCGTATAGAAATATCTTCAAATGATTTCTACAATTTTCAAGACCTATATTCACGTCGACAACGTGATATTTTCAATCCAAAAGTGTTTTATCCCGGTAATACTATTATAGGTAGTCTACCGCCAATGGAGAATATTAAAATATTAACACCCGATATACCATTGCATACAAATAAGAAAGGTAAACCTCTGACTAGAAAGGTGAGTAAAAATTAAAAAAAAATTGTCGCCAACAATATTCAAATAAATATAAACTATATTTTTTTTTTCAAAGTTTACCATAGAAAGTTTGTATACCGATTGTGTTTGGGTTAATTGGCAGTGTAAAGCTTTATCGGACGATACAAATTTAGAGGACATTACATTGCAACCGAATCCTTGCGTTACTGGTGAAAACTTGAAACGTTTGAAACGTTTAAACCTCTTTGAGTCTTGTATGTTGCAGATCGTGGATCGTAATTATTTAACCTTTTCAGCCTGTGATACGCTCATAAAAAAGAGCGATTGGGATAAAGAACAGTCTCTTAAATTTAAACAGATTTTTCAACAGCAAAAAGAGGAAAATAAGAAAATATTTGTGCGTACTTCCGTTTCTGGTTCCACAGCAACAACAGGTTCTCATCATCACTATGAGAAATTTAAAAAGAAACTTAGCTTAAGTTTAGATGATAAAGCCAGTAATAAATTAAAGAGAAGCCTTTTCAAAGGCGAAAAAGTGGTCAAGAAAGAAACGGAGAAACAAGATGCTTCCTCTCACGAGAAACGAGATACAGTAAAAACGAATGAAGATGATGGATGGCTTTCAACGGAAGATGAGGCTGAGGGTGATGATGATAATTGTGATATAAATGCTGCGGATATTGATAACTTTGTAGAAAATCTTAAGCAGTTTACAGAAGATTGTATAAGTACTACAACAACATTGTCAACGTGTTCAAGCCCATCGCCCCACACGAGTCCTAAACATTTAACTAAGCGTCAACTAAAGAAAAAGGCTCGCAAGAGCTTTAAAAAACCACTTCTGCAAGAACCTTTTGTGGACTTTAATCCAAAAGAGGGTGATGAACTTGTCACTGAGGCTTTGTTGGTTTATAGTACTGCTACAGTGGTATGGCAAGATGGTTCAATTGAAACTGACATACCCTCAACGCAATTATACCCCATACATCATTTGGATAACCACGTATGTATATGAAAGTTAAAACGTTATAACTCTTTGATAATAATAAATATAATTCAAAATCAAAGGAATTTTTCCCAGGGGATTTTGTTATATCAGGCAAAGATGATGTAGATTTTAGTCATCGTGATTATGGTGTTATACAAACGGTTGATCATCAAGGCAGAACGGCTCATGTTAAATGGTTTACCACTTATACTTCCGCTGATGAGCCTAGGTATTCGTCCTTAACACATTTTATTATTATAATCTTTTTTAAAATATTCTATCTTTTTATCATTCAGACCGACATATAAAGGTGAATCAGAATGTAGTGTTTATGATCTCAAAGACCAGCCGGATTTTCAATATCGTCCTGGTACAATGGTTATACGTGTTGCAAATTTTGTAGGCGAAGATGTCAATTGTACGGCTGGTCAAGTCATCGATAATTATATCGATGGTCGCGTTAAGGTTTGGTGGGTAGATGGTCACATTAGCATGTGTTGGCCCCAGGATCTTTTCGAAGTGGGTCAGTTGGATCAGGGCGATTTAAGTAACGCCTCTGATGACTCTTGGGAGACTGAATCAGAGAATAGTGAAGTAGGCTGTGGTGGTGGTAGCAGCATAAAACTGTCAATTGCCGAGTCGCATATATTATCGAATATCGAAAGAGCTCGTGTGGCAATCGCTCGCTTAGAGGAAATCTTTAATATAAGTCCTAATTTACAAAATCCTGAGGTGAATACTGAAAGGAGATTATTTTTTGATTCTGTTTTAATTTCCGTGTGTATTTAAATTGTTTTGTTGCAGGTAATGCGAAAACTTTTGGCAGTCTACAAAGGTTGTCGTTATTTAGATCGTCTATTAAATACCAACTTCTTTCATGAGGATAATTTTATGGTGAGTATTACAAAAAATAAAATGAAAGAAAACAACTAATGCTACTGATTCTGATAATTATTTGATTTTAGGGCCTTATTGAACGAGTGCGTAAAGGTGGTACACAATCGATGCATGAACGTGTACAAGATCAAAAAAATCGCTTATTTAATGATACTTTGCAAACCACTTTACAAAGTCCATATAAGCATGCCATAGTTTTAAGAATATCTGGTACGGGTAATAGTGCTCCTGGGGCCAATAATATTAACGGCGTTAGCAAAATAAGTGAAAACAAATCTCTGCAGTCGTTAAATCAGCAATTGGAAACAACATCATCAGGAGTGACTGCCTCCAAAGAATTTGCTCCAAGAGTGCTTTTCACTATATCCTCAACACCTTTCAAATGCCCTAATAGCCACAATCATTCCAGCAATACGAGTATTCAGAATGCAATACCAAAGAGACGCTCCTCTCCAGTATCAGTAACTAAAGAGTCTCAGACAAAAAAGACAGAAGAAGTGCCAACAATTAAAGACAATGATAAAATATTGCCATCGTTAAAGGAAAGCATTACAGAGGAAAATGTAGAAACATCAGTAGCAAATAACGTTTCGTCACGCTTAGAAATATCGCCTAATAAAAATAAACAATACAACGCAGAAAAAAATCAACTTTTGAATTCCGCAATGATGAATATCGAAAAGGCCTTCGAGAAGACTAGTCACTTGACTGGTGTTGCACAAGATGATTCAGGCAATTATTCTCGCAATGAAAACTGTGATGGCAGTTCCACTAGTTACACCAGTTCCTCGGATTTAACTAATGTAGACATAACTAATTCTTTGAATAAAGTTAACGATAATCAAAAATCGATTAACCAATCTAATAGTAGTATCGAATTAACCGAAGATGCTGCGCCCGAATTGATGTGTGAACGCTTGTGTTCGTTGCTCAAGGAACAATTGGTCAAATGTCTAAATGAAATACGTGAGAAATATTATAAAGATGATAAGTTAAATCTAAGTGATGTTGTCGAATTGGATCTTATTAACAATGATGATGAGACTATTCAAACTGTAATTGAAATTGAAGACACGACAGTTGCAGTGGAAACTCATAAAAATTCTCTAAATTGTATTAAAATGAAAGATAGTGAAAATACTAAAGATGTTGCTGCGCCATTGGTGACAACGCAAAATACTGTAACAGTATTACAAGCAACAATTAGCTCAAGGGACGATGAAAATAAATCCATTACAACTGATGAAGAAGTCAAAAGAATCTCAGAAGCTAGTTTCGACTTGTTGGATGCAAATCAAGAATGCTTCCAAGTTCTTTCAAATGCTCCCACAAATCATAAGTTTCATTTAACAATATTCCATCCAAATAACACTCAACAATACTACAAGGCTGTGCAACGCGAACATCGTATGTTGAAATCTTCTTTACCTCCCGGTGTTTATGTAAAGTGAGTATTTAATTTATATTTAAAAATGGATGCTCTGGTAGTCTAGTGGTGGGTAGGTGCTAGACTATTAGCGTGGGTCATGGATTTCATATCCACCAGAGACACTGGTCTATTACATAACACGGAGCAGTTCGTAGTAATTATAATATAATTTGTAATTGTGTCCTAACTAATAATACATATATAAATATATTTATAATGGCAGTAAAAATTTATATATTTTTTTAGAGTTTTCGAAGATCGCATGGATTTGCTTAGTGTAATGATTGAAGGTCCCAAACATACGCCCTACGAAGATGGCATGTTTTTCTTTGATATTCAGCTCGGTCGCGATTACCCAAAAAGTCCGCCCTTGTGTCACTACATTAGTTATTGTTCGGATCGTCTTAATCCAAATCTTTATGAAGATGGTAAAGTGTGTGTATCGCTTTTGGGCACTTGGATGGGAAAAGATACCGAAATGTGGGGTCCCAATAGTACTTTATTACAAGTTATAGTTTCCATACAAGGTCTCATATTAGTAGCCGAACCATATTTTAATGAGGCAGGCTATGAAAAGCAAAAGGGTATTATTAATATGAAATTCAATTGATATTTTAAAACGGATTAAAATTTTTGTTTATAAAGGTACTCAACAGGGCAAGGAAAACTCTCGCATGTATAATGAAATGGTGATTATTAAAATGGTTCAGGCTACAACAAAATTAATACAAAACACTCCCGAGGTATTTCATAAGGAAATTTCAAATCACTTTAAAGAAAATGGCCTTAAAATGTACGAACGCATCAAGGGATGGATGGAATTATCGAAAGCATCAATAGAAAATGAAAAAAATTGCCAAGGTTGGTAGATAAAAAGCCTAGAAAAATAAACTATCGATACGAAATGTGACCATGTTTTCCTTTATATTTTAATATTCCAGATTCAAACAAAAATGCCAAACATTTATTCCCCAACTGTGATCAATACAGTTTGCCAGATTTTCCTTTAATACCAGCAAGTCGTGGATTTTGTTTAACGTTGGCAGGTCTTTTGGAAAGTTTAAAACAAAAGATTCTATCTTTGAATGATACTGTTGTTGCCCCTAACACAATACCAAATCTAGATGCTACCGAATCAACTACGATTGAATAGCCTTAATTTATATACAAATAATCTATTTTATTAGTCAAATTCAATTTCAAATATAGGCCTTTAAAAGTAATAATAATGGAAAGAAACCAATGAATAATGGTGCTAAAGCCTCAGTAGCAATTCAAGAGCACTTATTATAAAAGTATTATTAAAATATTATTCAAAAAGTAAAATTAAAAATGTGTATTTTTTCTATAATTAAAGTAAAATTTTCACATTTAAAATAAATATATTTTAGTAAATTTATAACAATATTACAAATATATACATATATACCATGCATACATATATTTATAATTTATTACGTACTTCAAACAATTATTGGTTAACATATATTTCATTAAAAACATAATTTTCTAAAAAAAAAAATTGATAAAAACAAAAATAAATTTAAACTATTTTTTGCTGCTTATAAGAGTCTAAAAGCTTTATTAAAATCACAAACGAATTGTAAATATTTTTCAAAATATGTACTCCTTATTCATTAAAAAAAAAATTCAATTTGTTTTTGTATGTATTTTTGAGTTTCATTTGTTATTTTGTGAAATTGTAAAATTTAGCGTAATTAAATTTTTTTAGAATCATCATTTTGCGTCCATAAAATAAATAAAAACTTATAAAATTCACATGTATAAGTATTTTTATATTATATATTTAAGATTTGAAATCTTTAAAAAAAGGTATTTTTCTGTTGTTGTTTTTTTTTTTTGTGAAATTATGTATGTATGTGACATGCTGCAGTTTAATGAAAACCAATTCTCGAAAGCTACAGGTATTTTTGTATATTTTTGAAATATTTTTAATTTAATTCCGTTTGTTATGATTGATTAGTTTTTTAGTTTTCATTATTGTTTTATATAAATAAATAATATATGTTAAATTCATCTCAATTGTATTCTTCATTCGATTTCCTTTTATTATTTTTAATTCTCCTGTATAATATTATAACTATGTATGTGTTATTTTTTATTTCATTATTATATTTTTAGGGCATTAATTGAAAAGAAAAATAGAGTAAAAAGATCTTAATGTTCAGTAATTTTGCACACCCAGCGACGCAAGTCTCTTAGGGCCATTTTTTGAGTTTGAGATTAACGATTAAGTTAACTTTAGTCTTCGTATTGAGTTTACTTACGTTTAATCGCTTAATCTTAAGTTTAAACCACCAAGAGTAAAAAGATCTTAATGTTCAGTAGTTTTGCACATCCAGCGACTCAATTCTCTTAAAATTGAATACAATCTAACTTTTCAATTTGCTTTCAAGTTTTCGCTGAAAAATAATGTCTAATAAAAAATCATGTGTATGAAGATAAATTCAAATTTAACTAGCAAAGACAAAAACCAAATTTTTTAACAGAGCTAATCTTAAAGTTAACAGAGCAATGTTAAGTGGTTAACATAAATTCCGAAGAAGAAATCACCCAAATATACGGCGTCAGAGAATGAAATACCTATTCCATTCCTTTAAAATTGTGCTCCACATGTCCCTGAGTGGAAAAGCAGTTTTTTTGGAACTTGAGATATCGGGCTTCAAATATTCCCTATGTTAACAGTGTAGAATGAATATTTAAGGCCCGATATCTCAAGTTCCAAAATTATTTGGTATATGCACCTATTGGGTTTTATTAGGGACACCTTAGGCTAAAATTTGTATATAGTGGGATATCTGCAGTAAGTCCCATTTTTCCACAATATCCATCATCCTATCCAGACACTGTTAACATAGGGAATATTTGAAGCCCGATATCTCAGGTTCCAAAATTATTTGGGATATACATACCACTTATTAGGTTTTATTAGGCAACAATTTGTATATAGTTGGATATCTGTTGCAAGTCCCATTTTTCCACTATATCGATCATCCTATCCAGACACTGGGAACATAGGGAATATTTGAAGCCCTATATCTCAAGTTCCAAAATTATTTGGTATGTACCACTTATTGGGTTTTATTAGGGACACCTTAGGCTAAAATTTGTATATAGTGGGGATATCTGCAGCAAGTCAAATTTTTCCACAATATCCATCATACATCATCCTACCCAGACACTGTTAACATAGGGAATATTTGAAGCCCGATATCTCAAGTTCCAAAATTATTTGGGATATACCTCTAATTGGATTTAATTAGGGGCACCTTAGGCTATAATTTGTATATAGTGGGATATCTGCAGCAAGTCCCATTTTTCCACTATATCGATCATCCTATCCAGACATTCTTAAGACAAATACCACAGCTGCTGTTCCACTCAGGAACGTGTGGAGCACAATTTTAAAGGAATGTAATAGGTATTCCGTTCTCTGATATCCATTGACTAAATCAAAAAAGAATTTAAACGAGGAACCCTTTTCTAGTCCTGAACAAAACGTGGCCAGACAATACAGATGATGTAGGCAACAGTTTCTTCTTTCTCTTCGCCATTTCAGCTTCTACAAATTTCGTCACAACACAATCAGGTGCTATAACACCTACTCATTATTTAATGTTCTTATAAAATTATTCCATCAAGGCATCATTATGGAAAATAATAGACTGATATAGACAGAAAATAAAGACTGATCTACTCAATCTGAAAGTTAAAATAAAATTTCAATTGTCCCCGTAAGAAATTATAAACAAATAATTTATACTGAAATGTTCTTAACCATGGAAGTACTACTGTGGTGTGCAACAACTACAACATACTCGTAAACGCTGATTACAGTGTTCAAAGTGTAGAATATAACACAGAGATCCGCTGACAAAGTTATGCAGTTTATTGCTGATTACAGTTGACGTGACCCAAGTTTCTCAACCATATAAAGTTGCACTTGAAGAAACAAATTTTTGTTTTGGAATAGATCCCCAAACTTATATAGACCAGCAAAAGATTAATTCTTAATTTTAATTACCTACTCTACGAGTATGTTATTAGAAAGAATTTATTTTCTTTATTAATTTTAAATTTGAATATTTATTTCCTTTAGTTTTTTCCTCCTTAAGGCAACAAATTATTAACAATCCAGTCAGTATAATGGCTTACTTTAACATATACTCCAGGCCATCCCTGAAGACCACATGGTCGTGGCCCATAGGATACAACACCAATGACAAAATAAACAGTTTTGTCTTTGATGCGTTGGTATAACATCAGCGGGCCGCCAGAATCACCGCGACAGGTATCAACGCCACTTTCACCACCAGCACATAACTGATATTCATTGCTGATGGACATACGGAATGTACTATAGGTATTCTGACATCTTGTTACATTCCATATATTAACCATAGCTTTTAATTTCTTCGAACTGGCTGTATTGTTTTCGGTTGCTCCCCAGCCAGCAACATCCACTGCAGTTGATATAAATTGATTGGTACGAAAACTGGCTGCCAATGGCAGGCAAATTGGCATTATGTATTCTGTTGTCTTTACACCTTTGCTTAAACGAACAAGAGCAATATCGTTGAATTGTTCTTTGGATGCTGGCTCATATGCCGGATGAGCTATAGCGTATTCAACAAGAATATCTTTGGGAGGATCGGCACATTCTTTACGGTTTCGAACATCCAAAACACAATCCGGATTGGAGTTTATATCCCACTCACCTAAACGGACACTATATAATTCCCAGGTAGTCGGCATTGCGGGATGCTTTAGGCAATGACCAGCGGTTAAAACATAACGTGAATTTATCAAACTACCACCACAATAAAAACTATAGCTGTCAGGTCCTAACGAAATGAATATGTGCATATTTTAAAAGAAATTTAACTGAAAACCCCTTAAGAGATGCAACCAACCTGTTTTATATTGCAACAAAGCCATCCAGGGAAATTCATCAAGTTTTGTTTCACTGCCGCCGTAAATACGATTTGCTAAAGAATCACCACATACTCCCGGTTCAGGTAATACATTGCCAGGCTCAGTTCTTTCTGTTTCATTTGGATCGGAACGATAACTGTTGGGACAGCACACCTTCACAAATTCAAAAAAAGTTCTTTTAACATCTTGTATGCACAAAATACGTATGTATAGTATGTATGTAGGCTTTAACTCATATTTACTTAGATATACTTATGCCCATATTGTATTATATATTCTTACCAACACTTGCTGGGCCAATGATTCCTGTGAACTGTCCTGACCACATTGACTATCTTTTAGAAATTTTTGATCTGCTGGATCAAGTTCCGTGGCAGTTGTTTTATTTAATATACCCAATAAATAATTACAGTGCCTAATCTGTATACAAATACCCTTCTCTTTGCGTGGATTCACACATACTCCATAAGCAATTACGGCTGAAATGAAGATATTTGTTGAAAAAAAAAAAAAATTTAAAAAAAATTTTATTAAAAAGATGCTTAGTTAATGGCATTGACAACCTTTTGAAGAGTATCATTGATTAATTGACTTGGTGTATTTTCATCATTTTTTATTGCTATCTTCTATAACGAATTATAATTTATTCTTAAGCACAGTTCGAAGAAAACATAAACAAACATTTGTATTAAAAATGATCCTCTACACACAGAACAACAAGATCTTTCAAATATACAGCTTGTTTTCTATAAGGATAGAAAGTTTATAAATTTCTAAAATTAAATCATTTTTGTTTCCCATAATCAAAGGTTTATGGAAGAATCGTGACTTGTAATTAAAATTTTTTTTAATAATATTAAATGTAAAAATATTGTTTATTTGTAAGTTTTTAGTACAAAACACTTTTTTTTTTATTCCATGAATAATATGAAGCCACAATGAAAGCATACTTGAATGTAAATGAGTTTGGAAATAAAAATTTTCAAATCTTAGTAGTCACTTACTATCTGTAATAGTAAAAAATACCTTATTTGCAGGACTTATCTAATACGACGCCATGAAAAAGGAAAAAGCTGTGAGAGGCCTTTGGGCATACCGGAATAATAAACCAATTCAACTGACCAGGTGCTTATGCTCTTTCGAAGTTCTTGAATAGCTGACCATTAAAGAAAAATATGATATCATGAAGTTGTTTTCAAAACAATTTCAAAAGTGTATTTATAAAAATTATAATTTCAAATGTTTTTTGAAGAGAAATTCGAATATAAATGTGTAAAGGACAGATTAAATTATTTATCAAAATTATTTTTACAAAATCATTTCTACAAAAAATGATATCAAAGACAGGCCTGATAATGTACTTTCAGTAGTTTATAATAATTTTCTTAAAACATTTCAAAACAAATTTTAATAGCACTCTTGCGTAAAATGCGCAAAAAAATCGGATCTTCTTGGTAGACCTTTCAAAATGTGTTTTTTTTGAAAAAATTAAAAAGTATAACATCTTTTATTAGATTACATACATACATACACCATTGGTTATTACAACCCTTCAGTCAGGATTACGACCTAGATTCTCACACCATTTATGCTGTGTGGTGTTAATTTGATACATGAGTGGCGGAATCTACAGTTTAAAGTCGACTCCGAACGACAAATTTTTTGGGAAACTTTTTTATGGCAATTTTATTGACTCTTAGGAGTTTTTGCCAGAAATCTGTTGAGAGGCTGTAGCCGAAGAAACATTTTTACATATTTCGTTTTGTGGGAGATGTCTGACCGTGGCCTCACGTCTAATAAGCCTACTAGACTACTACTTTTATTAGATTGCAGGTTGCAAACTTTTTCGATTTTGATTTGTAAAACTTTTTGAAGTTATATTTCGAAGTTTTCTTTGGAAAAAAAAAAAAATAAAAAAAAACTGGACTTCTACGTTGCTCATACAATTTTTTTTTTTTAATAAAATCCTTTTCATGCAAATAACTAGCACAATCTTTTGGCGACCGGTAAAACAATGCAAGCTAGGTTGGACACAATAAGAGCCTGCACTTATTTAAATAAAAGCTTATATTTTAACAGCCAGATATTGTGCGAAATAACTGCATGTCTGAGTAATTCTTATCAGCAAAGTATATTTAAATTTGTCGATTATTTGAGAAAAATTAAATATTGATAATTGGTAAAATATATTTTTCGATATTTCAGTAAATTTTGAAGAAGAATTAATTTTGTTTTAATTTAATTACATAATAGTAATAAATCTTGAAAATATTGTTTATTTGACTATTCAAACAAATATTGTATGTTTTAATTTGTATAGCAAACACTTAAGCTTTGTACACTATTATTATTATTTTTTTTGTTTGTTTATTTATTTAATTAATTACCCGCATTAGCGACAACACTTAGCGTAATCAATAGATAAACATTTCTTAAGAGAATCTCATACATATTCTCTATTAATTTTTATTTTTTTTTTTCGGTATTATAATGTATTTAAAAATATTAACTGCTGCGTGAATGGGCGTCTTAACTTGTTGCGGCTTGAACACTAACTAAATAGCAAAATCTTTAAACAAGAATACATTTAATCTCTTCAATTGATTGAAAATCAGAAGCTTAATTTATATAAAATACGTATAAGATTCAACAGTGTTTGTATGTTTACTTTTGCTTTGTATTGTTTCATCAGACATACTCAGACACTTTACAGAGATACGAACAATAGCAGATGTTAAAGTTTAATTTAATTATTCTTTAAATCATCGATAGTGATGTGCGATAATGTATAGAAAATTTATATAAACATATACTATGTATATACATGATCTTTCAAGTTTGCGAATAAATTAAACAACTATTTAAAGGGATGAAGGAGATCTTCAAGTCGATACATTTGGAAAAATAATTGTGGTCCACTCTCGGTTATTTTACAACGAATATCGTCTTTTAGCATCAACTTTGTATTAGAGACTGTGCGCCAAGAACTAATACGGGCGCAATATTGATATGAATTTGTAATGACCATTCCGAGCGGCAATACTGTTGAGCTAACAAAAACATGTTTTGATCCCAACCATCCCTTTATTTTTCGACAAATTTTGAACATTTAAAGCTTTTGATTACTTCAATATTTTTAGCTATACATGTCGCTATTCGGCAAATATTTATCATTTAATTTTCTTATTCAAGTTTACAATTTCAATGTAAAACAATAACTACTTACCAAACAATTCGATCTGCTAACTTTCTCTTCACTTTATGGAAATTTGATGTGTTGCTGCTGCGATTTTTTTTTCTTAAAAGTCAGTGCTGTTCATTACACCTTCATTTACGTGTTACAAGAAACACAGTAGTTTGTTTTTGCTTTTTTTTTCTGCATTTAAAGTAATTAGTCTGCTGATATCTTTTGTTTTTATAGTTGCTTTATTACACCGATACTTTAATTTTGTTATGATTAATTTGGCTATAAAGCAACATTTTATGTATTTACTTTTAATAAATGGAAATATTGTTGCTATTGTTGTCATATTTTATAGTATTACAAAATAGTTGTATGCACTATTAAAATATTTTAGATATTGTGATTGATTTTAACAAATAATTCATAAAATATAAACTAAAATAGAAATTAAAATTTATAAAAAATGCTTACAAATCTCAGTTCGTTAGCTGATGTTTTTCTTTAGTTTAAATATAATTAGTTTATAATTTATAAATAGGTTTCCCTTTATGTATGTCCTTTTTTTGTGTTGTTCTCTCTATTTCTCTTTACGACTTTTTCTTACAATCAAATTCTTACAGTAAATTATTTATGAAATTATTTGTTACCACCGCCGTAGGCATAAACAGGTTGGAAACCTTCTCCATCATCACCATCACCATCTTCGGAGTCATCACTGTCGAAGGTATTATCGGGAATATCGTACAAACGGATCATTGGCTTGTTGGGATCCTTCATGATCAAATATTTACCATCCTTCTGTTTCATGACAATATCAATAATGCAACGCAAAATACCCCAGGCATTATCCATGCTCAAATTGATTTGAGTGGCAAATTCGTGAGGTTTAAATTGTTGGGTGCCTAAAATAACGTGGCGTGAGGGATCGCGGGGATTGATACGAGAGACATAACCTAACTTAAGTTGATCGGAACCAGCCAGAACAGCTTGTACTGTCCATTTGGCCAATTTGCAAGCGTTATTACGCAATTCATTAGCCAAAACGGCACCACGTTGGGTGTCCAATTTTTGACGCCATTCAACACCATTCGCCAATTTCGAATCCCATTCGTTGAGAGCCTTAATCGATAAGAATTGTGGTTCATTGTTAGGTGTTTGTAAGACGCCATCATGTTCACAACGAGCTACCAAAACAATATCGCTACCCAAATTCCATTTCTTGTAGCGATATCCCACGCTGGCCACTTCAATGTCTTCGTCTTCGGTAATGAAGGGATTAGCTTCTTCAAATTTGTACTTTGATTCATTGGGTCCCGTCTTCAAAACTTGTTGACTGAAGTTGTGATTAATAAAAGTAGCTTCAATGGCCAAATTACGTGGTGAATTGGGTGAACTATCGTCATCGGTTGGTGGTTCGACGGATGTCTCGTTGACAGTCAATAAATCAAATTCAGTATTGTCACGTTTGTCCATAAAGACTTTATCGCCTAGAGAAAGAATGTTATAAAAGAGGATTTATAGTAAATTATTATAATGTAAGGACAAAACGTTTAATGATTATTTGATGCATATGCTTTAACAATTTTAGGCATTGGGATCGCTTTTTAAGTCTTAGTATGTAAATGAAATTATAGCCGAATGAAGCAATTGTTTCCTAGTTCTATGATTTGAAATTGTTAAAAGAACACTCGTTTCTTTTGAGCAATATTGAAACACATAATTTGCAAACATTTGTAAACTTATGTGATTGTCACATACCGATTGAGTGTGACATAAAGAAGAGAAAATATGACTGGACTAAAAAAATATGACTGGATTAAGCGTAATTTGTCAAATCGGTTGTCTCCGTAATCTGAAGGAATAAGCACACGTTGCCAAATGTTGCGGTTAACATTTACACTCAAGCACAACAATAAATCTATAAGCGAACTACATTTTACTTTGAGACTTTGAGAAACCGGTGGCCCCTAACTATCACCCATAATCGTCACCTACCGATTGAGTGTGTCATAAAGAAACAAAAATATGACTGGACTAGGCACACGTTGAGATATGATAACATTAATATATATATATTACATTCCTCCACAGCAATAAATCTATAAGCGAACTACATACTTTATTTTTAGAAACAAGGCCTACTAGAGGAATTTTGAGAACAGACTACGTTTAGCTAGACAGGTAATAACAAAACATGTTTATAATAAAAACGAAACGAATAATTAGTAGCAATAATATAGGAGCATTTACTTACCGAACTTTTCAATTACAATATCCCACGAATAGTTTGAACGAGTAGAACACATAATAGTAGCCAAAATGGCATCAGTTGCGAAAACGTTACCAACAGTCTTGGACAAACGACGAATAACTGGATCATCAATAGTTGTAACAGTATGAACAATACGATCAATTTTTTGCAATGGCTTTTCATTCTTTACATTAATACGATCGTAAGTTTTATCGTAGTATTCTAAAGTGCCACAGGTGACAATATCTTCGCCTTCCTTAATATTAGGCAAAGACAATTTCATTAAACGTGGGAAATCCATTTCTTCAATAGAGGTCCAGTCAGCACGTACAGCAACCGAAGACTCGCGCATCTTGGGAGGGGCGTTACGAGAACCGAACTTCTTGTTGACACCACGGCGGGAATCACGAGCCTTGTTGTTCTTGCCGCCTAAAGTGGTCATGGCATTAGAAAGACCACCGCGAGTATTGCGGCCACGAGAATTTCTAAAACAATAATTTAATTCAGTTAGAATGGATATTTAAATTAGGTAAGAACAAAAAATAGCTACCTTGAACCACGCAAATTGTTGCGGAAGCGACCACGTTGGTGAGGTGGTTTTTGAATGCGTGCAGTGTCCACTAAATGGAAAGTAGTTTCATCTTCTTCATGGTAATAGGCATATTGATTACCAGTGCCAAAGGTAGAGGCATACTTGTCTAGAAAAGTTAAATGGAATACGATTAAGTTTTTTGTAAAATTCTATTTAGTTTAAACAAATTATTTCAGCAGCTGATGTTTGTTTATGTTCTAATTCTTCTTTGTTGTTATTATTCTTATTAAAAAACGCCTCTATGGGAAATTTCCCTTCGGCATTAAACGTCAAAGAAAAACAACAAGATTTGCACAAGGGAAATTTTTCTTGTTTCTTCACACACTCACACAAAAATGGCTGCCACATATTTTGTTGTGAACATACATAACCTCATTTTTTTTTCGATATGCGAAGAATAAAACCTTAAATAATTTCACATTCTTTGCTTTTAAACACCACTCACTTTGATATTTTTTATCATTATTGGATGTATTGGTCCAATCACATATTTTGCCTAAACGATCACTTTTACTAAAAGGTTGATACGGCACATCTTTAAAAGTATCAGACAACTCGCATGGTCCCCAGCCATTTTCATTGAACTGCACTGTTGGCTTTTCAAAATGCATTGTTGCTCCAGAAGTATTTATTGGTTCCGTCATTTTTTAAAATATTTTCTTGATAAATTCACAATTTCTATGGAAAATAAAATTTTTCTTTAAGACCGGACTAAAATTGACGTGACAATCGTGAATACGATTTATGAAAGAAAAGGAACATGACAAATGCGTAGTGATGCCAGATGAATATAATAAAAGGGAAATTTTTTAATGTAATTAATAGTGGCAAATAAATAAACTATTAAAAACATTGTAATTGGTATATACCACTAAGGGTTTAGCTTCTTTAAAATTGTTCTGTTGCTTTCGTTATTTACACCAATAACATAATAGTGCTGCTATTTATTGTTTGATTTTTGTATATAGAGTTAAAAAGTTACCATATTTTTGGATATAGAAAGTGGGAAACAAGTTGCTGGACCCCAGCAGCAGAATAACGTAAAAAAATTTGATTAGTGTGGCAGCCCGAAAACTGCTGAAAAGTTAGTTTAACTGACTCCGTAAAACTTATAATACCATGATACAATCAACTAGGTAGTGTTATTAGCCCAGCTGACTGCTTTTTTGAACGACCGGATATGTCAAATGTTTTGTATACGTACAGTGAGTATAAAAAAAAATTGTACACTTACTATCTGGAATACATTTTTGAACAAAGAATTACTATAAAATGAAATTTATTGTCCTTAAGATTAAATAAAAGCTTAAAAACTATATTTTGATTATAAACATTTCTCTATTGGTTACGTATAAAGAAAATAACCATCGAAACTATGAAATTCAACATTTTTAGGCACAAAAAGTTGTGATTCTTTGACTACGGCGACCGGATTCTCTAGAAAGTCATCTTGAACAAAATC
The DNA here is from genome assembly GCA_927399465.1 of Sarcophaga caerulescens. Classification (NCBI taxonomy): domain Eukaryota; kingdom Metazoa; phylum Arthropoda; class Insecta; order Diptera; family Sarcophagidae; genus Sarcophaga; species Sarcophaga caerulescens. Next base: position 56,779,450 of record OV656872.1, on the reverse strand, counting down.
CTGTTGAATAATTTATTTATTAGTTTTTTATAATAAGTGTACACATTTTTTTTGCTCACTGTATATACATCCTTTCGTTTATTTATTTTTTTATTTCCTTTTATATTTGTATTCTACACAATTTATAATTTATTCAAATATTCTTGATGTTCTGGCACAACTTTTATTGTAGAATCCGCTCTTATGCTTCCCAGTATCCCTCTGAAGCATAACGACTTCAGTGGTAGTGCAAATCAGCCCGTATTTAAAAAAAAAAATTTTAATTTGTTTTTTAAATTTTTTTTTATAAACAAAAAGAAACAAAAGAGAAATACTGACACAAAATAACAACTTTATGTCATTATATGGATTCGCCTTTGTCATTTCTGGCTTACGGCGAATTTCATTTGACATAACCCGTCACACAAAAACAACAGAAAATACATGTTGTTTTTGTTAAAAAACACTGCGAATTGAGTTGTTGTACAATTGCTATTACCTAGTTGATTGTATCATGTTATAATACTTTTACTTATTGTATTTTTGTTTGTGGGTAATAGAAATAAAAAAAATAACATTAACTGTGTGAGGTAAATATAAGCTAGAATGGACAGAGTTTCTAAAATTGTGGCGAGTTCCTGAAGAAGGCAGTGGAGCTTGAAGTTTCTAAAGGAGGTAAACGCTGTAATAAAATAGAAATTCACCAGAGTAGCGTTATTAGAAAAAAATGCACAGCGCTACCGACCTTCCTGTTTACTACGCTGCACGTCATTATCAGTGGCGAAAATTTGAACATGTAAACAAAGTTTTTTAGAACGATTAGAAAAACAATAGAATTTCAAAGCAGTTTTATCTAAAAATTTTATTTAATATATGTATGTACATACTTATTTTAAAAAATCAAATCATAGTTAAGAAACATAATAATTGTTGGTTAACTTTATTATTCTGATTAACATTTTTCCAAAGTTATACCAAATTTTTCCTTGTATTTGCGACAAAAAACGCGGGAAAAATTGTATAAAATTGAACGCTGCTTCCAGGGGTCAAATTGCTAAATAAGGTATGCAAATTAAAAAGAAGAAAATAACATAATGAAAATTAACAGTATTTCAGACTTACCCCGCCCATAGCTATTGAAGGTACAAATGAAATTTCAATGGCATCTGTCTCATCACCATATTTTTTCAAAATATCAACAGTGGTGCGCGTATTTTTACAATTTTTAGCCGGAGCAACGTCAATATTCAAGTTTTTGGCACACTATGATTCGTAAAAAAAAGGAGATTAATTTAACGTTTATTTGTTTAAAAGAATATTTGTTGACTACTACGGATACCAACCACATCAACATCGGTGTTATAGCCATTTAATAAACAATTAAACATTTCCAATTGCTCTTCTATTGTATTATGCTCTACAATGCATGCGTGCAGGGCATTCAATTCGCATTCCGTTAGACCATGTTGACAATAGAGATTTGTTATGTTGGTAGATGGATCGGTCCAGACCTTGAAACAAAGGTGTGGGTTTCTAATTAATTATCTATCATAATAAACTTTTGATAGGTGATACTTACACCAACTTTTCCGTAGGGTATAAATTTTAAATTTGTATATGGTAGTAATTCATTGGACTTCATAGAGGCATATAATTGATTGCGTACGAAACGCATACTATCAGGACATAAAGTTTCATAAAATATCTCAACTTGTAGCTTTTTAGATTCAGCAGAGTCGGAAGCCTAAAAGATAAAGAAGTATTTTATAAACAATTAACAGAAATATAGATTCTTAGCAGATTTCTGGCCAAACTCTCGAGAGTAAGTAAAATGCCGTCATGAACAGTTTGTCAAAGTTCTGTCGCTTGTCGCCGCTCATGTATAAAATTAACACACACAGAATAAGTGGTGTGAGAAGTTAGTTTGTAGTCCTGACTTAAGCGTTGTTATGACCTGTTATGTATGTGTGTATATATAGATTCTTGATAGATTTTTAATCTGATCGATCGACCACAAGCTTAATAGTAATTTCATTTAAGTAATGGGTTGGTGAACTCTCAGATTCTTCAGCATTTTAATTACTTTAAGGTTAGGTTAAGAAGAAATACATATGTGAAGAAATACGCCTAAACCTACAGAGCAGAATATGGCCATCCAAAAAGAACAAGAAAAATAAATGTAAAAAAAATAAAAGAGTAGATAAGTTAGTAGTAGATGGCAATTTTTATTTATTTCCAGGGAGCCAATAAAACTCCTCGTCGCCTTTGCTTCATTAGGGTTAACTGACACAATGACAGTGTTTTCTTTATGCTTTTAGAGGGCATTAAAATCAAATCATACCATTACCACGAACTTCAATAATACCAAGTCTGTTAACATGAATATATTTGCATCACTAGAATAATCAATTTAATATTTTGGAATATATTTCACTTGGCTTAGGATGTAATTACAGTTCTTTTAATCTTTTTTATTGAAATTTTTAACCTCTGTTGATATCTGTAGCCTTTATTTCTGTGTAAAAATTGTTTTCTATTTAAAATTGATTTCTTAAAAACTCACATTGACACAATTAATGAAAGTTATCATCGCTGCACAGTAAACGAAACATTTTAAAACAATGAATTTCATTATGGTAGCAAAATTCCGAAAAAAAAACAAACAAACAAATGATCTTGAGTTTAATCCAAATACGAATGTGTGTATGTAAGTATATTAATTAAAAATGCTTTTAGTATATATTATATATATTTATATAAAAAAAAAAAAAACGTCTCGTCACAACGAGACTTAAGCTGAAACTAAATCCCAGAAATATTGTGTGAAAAGAATTTTATTCATTTACCCACATTAATCTCTGGTTAGCAGTGATATATTTTAAATGTTGTTGTTGCTCTTTTTTACTTTTTTAGTATTGCTCTCAACATAGAAATTTATTAAACAAAATTGATAAATTTCTATTATTGATACTCTCATGCATACTGAAAATACATATGTACATGCATAAGTCATGGTCGAATATGTTTGTATACATAAATTTAATTTCTTTTACAGTTGACAATAATTAAATTATTAATGTATATATACATACATACATACATATGTATTACGTATGGACTTAAATAATGACGTTAAAAATTTATTCTTTATCAAAGAGTAATTTATAATAGGTTTATTCGCAGCAAATCTGGTAAAATGAATGTAAACAAAAAATATTTTTACAAGCTGATAAATTTATTAAAAATTTCTGAAAAGTAAAGAACCACATTCCAAGCCACAAAATAAACTTCATAAAGATACATATGTATATACTAAGAAAAGGTTGTAGAAATTGAAATACAGAAAGACAATAACATAATTTTTTAAATTATTTTTTATTACTTTAGTCGGTTATTAAAAAAAATAATGCTCAACCAACCTCTCCTTGCTTCTGTACGGGCCATAGGACCTTCAGTTTATTTGCCTAGCCATAGTCACATAATTAATTTCACTTCAACTTTTCCCGTTTTGGCATCTTCTTTATCAACTTTTCTCTTTCAGATAAGATAGGACCTTCTTCTTCGTGAGGTTTCCACTGCGCATGTATAGAATTTTGCATCTTTTGATTTCCTGTTCGATTTTCATTAGAGTTCTTTGCGTAGTTAGCACACTATTTGAAACTGTGTTGGGTTAGAAATGCACCACCTTTATTATTAACTACTCATATATGTATGTAGGTAGTCCACCACGATATTACAGATTTCATAACCCTAAAACCCTAAAAACCTAACATTTGAGGTGAATATATTGATTTTGACATAATTGCGTTGATTTCTAAACTTTTTCAATTATTCAAATACTTCCTTCACGGACCATCGTCAAGTCAAGTCACATGATGTTTTTGTAATGATACTCAAATAGCAGGAAATGTCCACGCCCTCTATAATTTTTTTTCTTCAGACTTTGAAAACTTTGGGAGTATAAGGATTACTTATGTTTTCAATACTTTTATTTTAAATCACTCTATGATTGCGGCTTGGACAGTACCATTAAATTATTTGACAACAGAAAAATGTCATTCACATTGTCTTGTTCTTTTAACCGCTTGTCCAGCCGCTACACAATTCCCGTTCTTCGGCAAGGGCCTGCCTTATAACTTTTTCCACATGCCTACTACCCATGAATCTTTAGTCTGGAGACATAAAGGAGAAACAAAAACTATAAACAGTAACAAAACAAGTTGCACAATTTTACTTTTTTTGTTTTAAAAATAAATATAATTATTAATGCTTTATAAGCTTTCTTACTTTTCTTCACAATATTACAATTCCCAACTGTCATGATAAATTACTCTTTTAAATTTTTAACAAAAGAAGCTCCCTACCACACTGGCAGACTGTGGGAACCGAAAAAAACGTGCCTCGAACTTACCTAATGTTATACGTGGAATATAAAAATATGTTTCGAAGTACTTTCAAGCACACATTTTTCACCTATCTTTAGGTATGATAATATTGTAATAAAAATTTGGGAAATACTTATCGAAAACTGATAAAGAATATTAGTGATGTATGTAGTTAAAGGGCATTTGAAAATATTTAATAATCCAAATACAATTACGTCATAAAATTATCAAGTGTATAAACATATACAACAGGCAAAATGTATTGTAAAGGGTTACCCATCTTTCGATTTTAAGAATAAAGTTGATTTCGATGAAAGGAGAAGCATTTTAAATTTAATCTATTAAAACAGTTTTCCAGACGTCGAAGCAAAAGATAATTTAAAATTTTTACAAATATTTAATTTCTCAGTGTAGAATACAATAGTGTCTGTATGCCACGCTTTTATTTCATAACTTCATTGGCAATCGTATTCGTCAGTTAACATCCAGAACTTATTGTTAATCTGTTATTGTAATTATTTTCATCTCTGTGGAGAGTTTTGCACATTCAAATTTTAGACATATGTATGTATATCATTCGCCACCTTTCTATGTATTTGTGATATCATAATTCAAGCGTTGTATGTCCTTAATCTCATTATTTCATTCATGGCTCCAGAATGAAGACTGAATGTGTTTCGATACAACACTAAACGAAAATAAGGAAACAAGAATTACAGAGAACAACAAAATGCATATAACATACGGTAAAATACTAATCATTCTTTTCACTAAGGAGTTGGTTGATACGTTAGTGGACAACACTTATAAGTTATAACCATATACCAAAACTATTTGTTAAATACCATTTTAACAAAAACTTCTGTATAGTAAATCAAGTTCAGTGCACTTTTTAGCGACATTGACAACTTAATCATGTGGTAAAGAAAAAATAAACATTAATTTTCATTGATTTTTTAATGTTTTGAATTTGAAGCTTGTTAAACAAATACACAGTGATTGTGTGTGTTGGGGAGTAATGAAGTAATAATTAAATATTGTATTATGAAACATGTTATAATTGACAGTTGTAAAACAACAATAACAATATTCATCATATTTTCCAGTTACGCTCATACATTACCACACATGTTAAAAGACTTTCAGGCATACGCATTCCTTAAAAGCAAACAGAAAGAAATAAGGAAAGAAAAACGGAAAAAAGTGAATTGTATAACACGCACACACCTTCAATTTAGCGGCCGTTAGCCATTACTAAAAACAACAAGAAATAATCTGCTTATTTGATTTCTGTTAACTGGTTCAACTTAAAATTACACTTTTTTTTTGCAATGAATGTTGCAAGTTATTCTTTTCAACATGACCAACGACAACAACAAAAAACCATTTTATGAATATCAACCTGTTTAACGGAGTTTTACAACTACTTACTAACATTTTACATTCACATACAAATTAACAAACGGCACAGGCTTTCGACAATTGCACACAGCCGCAAGGCATGAACAAAATTTTCAATGACAAGTGTTGGGTAGTGGTCGTGTTTATTTTTATTTTTTTATTCGTTTATTTATTTGTTTTGCTTTTAATTTTCCTTATGTTGCGTGCGACATTGACCAGTTTTTCATTCAATAGCCTGACTTGGCTGTCTGTCTGTCTGTCTGTCTGTTTAACCACATGATTTGGTTGTTTATGAGTGTGTTAAGGAAAAATTCAAGTAAAAAAAAATCAAAACGTGATGTTTTAACCGGTTACCGGTATTTGAAAATTACTGTTATAAGAAAAGCCGCATTAGTATGTATATATTATTTATATAGAAAAATAAAAGCGCAAACTACTACTTTAAGCATAGCTTTTTTCCAATTGGTTAATTTCTATGGTTTTGAACAAAATTTAATGTGATTTTCACTGTCAAGGTGATTACAAATGATAGCGAACAATATTTTTGCCTATAAGGCGAAATATTGCCAGATTTTTTTCATTCGTAATACAATATGTTTATTAAATTTAAAATTCGGACATAGTATATATGGTTACGCGGTGGCTAAAAAAACTAGTGACCTTGTTTTGAACCTAAGTGTGTGAAAATTCTGTAGCTGGTTATGGTCAACTACAAATGCTTCTTTTCTTTTTGGACTTATACTTTAACTGTACGAGTATGTAATAATTGTGATGGCAAGGTTGCTTAAATCTGTTGTCTGAAGTTGATCCAGTTGATCCAGCCATTTAGACACAAAATTAACACAATCAACATGGGTTGTATGTAAAGTTAAATTCTGATTAAAATGAAATGATAAATTGAAGACTGGTCGGCCGGCCAGTATATCTAAAATTCTATAGGAAACATATTCTGTTCCATTATCCATTTTCGAATTAACCGTGAAAACAGGGACAACGTTTATAACTAATAAGTATACTGCGATCTTTTTCGCCTGTGTCAACCAATTAGGGCATGTTTCGCCTCTGATTATGTGTGAGTTTTTTTATAGTCTTTTCTGAACCGTTTTCGATAAAGCCATCTAGAGTTGTTGTTCTTCTATAGTCGTTAAAAAATGCTGCCTAATGGCACCTCTAGAATGTAATGAGCAACAAATAATCACAGTTCTGGATACAATGGCATTTCTACAACTACTTTTGGGGTTTTCGAGGCCCATCTTCTACAATTTTGCCTTTGGACATGGTTAAATCGTCGCGCTTACGAGTGAGAAACAAGATTTTTCACTGAAGAAAATTTTGGTCGAAAAATCAGGTTTGAAAACATGTTATTTTCTAGCATGCAGTATAAACGGATTTGATTATTGCGTGGGTTGAACTTTGAAAATCTAAATGCAGAATATGCCATAATGAGCCGTAAAAGGCTCAGTTGCTGAGAACACCGTGGAAGAGGCAAATGCAGATTATTCGCCATACTCCCTAACAGGAGTGATCTTTTTGACAGCACATACATTGTGATGACCACTGGCGTAATGCAATCGTCAGCTTTCAATTTTGTGTAGAATATTATGAATAAGAAGGAAAGAATAAAGCATAAACTTGATGACACCTGTACCGTTTTCCATTCTATTTGACACTCGCCAAAAGAACTCAACACTTGATGAATCAGATATAATGGGCGTTTTAACGAGAACTTGGCGTTGATTTTTTAAGCCAATTTTTTGCTTTTAATCATGCTCCCAATACTTTAAATATGTGGCAACACTTTAACCTATCACCGGAATTTGAAACTTGCAACTTGAAATTTTCCGGTTACCAACAACTAGAAATAAAATAATAATTAACAAATGAACGGTATTTTTTAATTCATGTCAAATTACGTCAATTTGAATTAAATTAAAACGGTCGAAATAAAAAATAAAATACAGTTGAAATGAAAATATAAATTTTTTTAAATTATTTGGGGTGTTGATTGCTTAATTTAAAAAAACTAAAACTGTATGTATTGAAGTAGCCGTAGTCTAGTAGGTAGAGTGTTGGCTTTTTAGACATGAGGCCTCGGCACAAACCCCTCTTTAACGAAACCAAAAATGAAAAAATATTTCTTTGGCGACTGTCTCTCAGCAGATTTCAAACAAAAACTTTGAGAGTAAATAAAATTGTCCTGTTAGGCCTCTCAAAAATCTGTGGTTTTTAACTTTAAACTGTAGGTCCCGCCACTCCTGTATAAAATTAATACCTACATCATAGGTTAGGTTAGAGGACGTGTACTTGTCAACTGTGACAAGTACAGTACCCGGAGGTAGAATTGACCCATTGTACAACGTCCTAGCTTCTCACACCACTCATGTTGTGTGCGTTAATTTTATACGTGTGTGGTGGGACCCACAATTTAACGTCGACTCTGAACGACAGATTTTTAAGAAACTTTTTCATGGTAAATTTTATTTACTCTCAGAGTTTTTGCCAGAAATCTGCCGAGAGGAAATTGCCGAAGAAATACTCTTTTTCATATTTCGTTTTGATGCCTGACGTGGGATACGAACACGGGCTTTACGTCTAATAAACCAACACACTCCCTACTAGACTACGGCGACTTCTAAAAAGTCATCATAATGGTGTGAGAAGATAGGTCGTAATCCTGATTGAAGGGTTGTAATGACCAATTATATATGTTATGTGTGTGTCCATCCTCCATAAATCACTGAGCTCATCTGTATATTAGAAGCCCAGGTGTTTTATTCTTTTACGACATAATGCTTAGCATGTACATAGCTATTAGGTGAAGAATAGTTCCTTCCTTTGTCCTGCAGAAGTCAGTGTGCCTTCGAGAAGTACTCAGAATGCAATGTTCAGTAATGATTCTGAAAACTACGTTCACCGTTCTGCTTTGAGGTTTAAGTACAGTTTTATCTACACTTTGCTAGATTTTTCAGTATTCGAAGCTGCCCTATTTAATAAATAAAGATTATTTGCTAAGTGAATCATAAATTCGCCCTAAGGACACGTCCATATTCTAAGATGTTTAACACACACTATGAAAAAATGCTTATTTTGATATTCGGAGTGTCAGAAAAAGTGATCTTGGAAAGTAGTTCTGTCTCTATTTTACTGCAGTAAGAAAAAAATGGCAGTGACGTTTTGGTGGCGAAAGTTGTTTTATATGATCTACTGAAGCCACCAACGATCTGCTCTTTTCGAAAAAAAAAAACAAATCATTTGCTGCTTTATAGACATTTTCCTTAACTTTGATGTGATCTTTCCTGCTTTCCTCTTGATCTACCCAATTTATATGGTCAACCACATTTCGTTTCATTCGTTTTTAGGCTCCCACTTATCAGTGGCCCATGCTTAAATCGTTAAAATTTTTTTCATAAAATTATTATGCAGTCCACGTTGCTCAATACTGCTTTAATGCGACTGGTTTACCGTATTTTTTTATACACTAGAGCCCCGACTTGCGTCGTTAATGGGGACCGGAGAATTGCGACGCAAATCGAAACGACGCAAATCGAATCAAATTTTTCTATACAAATGCATTGAAATTCATCAAAATGAAGCAAAAAAAACTTAATATTTCGGATAAAACCGAATTATGAAAACATTTTTCATTATATTATTAAGTTCAGTAAAGTTTTCTCTAATTATTATAAAGAAATAGCAAAAATATAAATTAACAAAAAAACTTAACAAAAATCAATAAAATTCATTTATAAAAAAATAAATTTTAAAGAAGAAATTGTGCTTTGTTTAGTTTATGTGGTGCTTTCTTCAGATAATAAATTCAAATCAACAACACTCCATTTGATTACGTGGTCTAACAGGTTTGTTAACAAAAAGGTTTGTTGAATTTTTAGAGATTTTTTTGCTGATATGTTTCCTTGTAACAACTAATGGCTTGGTCAGCAGATGCTGCTACGCCCTCGCTACGATTTTCGTCAGGATCGTTTTCAGAAAATATATCCAATGCATGGGAAATTAATTGCATAGCTTTCGAAATATTGGAGATTATTATTTTTTTTTCCTCTAATGTATTATCAATTATCATAACATCATCTCCTAAAGCATGCTGAATATTAATGGATAATGAATTTTCATTATCAAGCTCCTCATCGTGAGACCGTAAAAGTTCATTAATGTCATCCTCTTGCATTCCTTCAAATTCGGCTAAATTTAATCGACGCAAGTTGAAATTGCAACAACGCAAGCTAAGTTTTGTCAATTTTTAAAAAGCGACGCAAATCGAAACGACGCAAATCGGATCGATGCAAGTCGGGGCTCTAGTGTACTTTTTTTTCTTTCTTAACAAACATTTTTGCACATATTTGACGTTCCTCGAAACAAATGTTATGACCAGTTATCCTCTGGTCAAACAATATGTAATGCAAAACATACACAACGAAATATGCATCGACAGGCATTCACTCATTCATTTTTAAATACCTGATGTCCACATACAGATATATTCGCATACGATATAATGGCTTAAAGCGGATTAAATACCATACAGAAAAAAAAGAGAATCACATCAAATAATGTTGACTCGAAAAAACGAGGTAAAAAAACAAATGAAAATAAAAAGAACTCAATGTTAAATCGATTGACCACATGTTAAATGTAAAACTCTTTTTTGGCTTTTTGACCGCTCTGATAAACCGATTTGGCCTGTTTTGTGTTTTTAATCAAATAACCGAAATTCGTTGTTTTACGTGTTGTGTTTTTATTTTTTTTAAACCCAAGTCATGTTTTTTTTTTGGGAGTGGGAGGGGGCATAAACATACTTTAAAGTAAAATGAAAATGCTTTCGTTATGTTGTATTTGTATTGTAAGCTCTCTTTAAAAGGATTTAATAAAGCTGAGTTAAGATTAGCTCTTTGCTATGAAAAATATGTCATGTCGCCGTAAGTAGTCTGGTGGCTTATGAGGCCCCGGTTCAAACCCCAGGGCAGACATTTCAATAAAATTATATATGAAAAAATATTTCTTCGCCGAATGCTGCTCAGCAAATATCTGGCAAAAACTCCGAGAGTAAATGAAATTGCTCAAAAATTAAATTTAACACATGAGTGGCAGGACCTACAGTTTAAAGTGAACTCCGAACAACAAATGTGTAAGAAACTTATCATGGTATTATTTTATTTACTTTTAGAGTTTTTGCCAGAAGTCCGCAGAGAGGAATTCGTCGAAGAAATATTTTTTTATATTTCATTTTGCTGGAGATGTCTGACATGATGTTTGAACCGTGGGCCCACGTCTAATAAGCCAACATACTACCTACTAGACTACGGCGACTTCAACTGACCATAATTTTCATCGAAAAATTATTTTCAATCATAAGGCCTATTTCTGAATAAAAGGGTACGTGATGAAACAAAATTGTGACATTTGAGATAATATCAATTCACATGAGATTAAAGACCGTCCAATTAATCCCGAGACATTCAATGTTTGATGTGGTTTTTGTGTTCGCGGTGTCAACGGTGCATATTCCTTTGAGAACGATGTTGATTAACAACTTTTTTTGTCTGAATTCGATGATCTGGTCTGAATCGAATTACATGTTGTTTCGAAAGGACGGCGCTACCTGTCACACAGCTCCATTTCATCGGTCAAAATTCAGACTGATGCTCTAGGATTATAGAAAATTTAAAATATCGAATGCGCTCCTCCCAGAGAAGCCATGGTGGACATTTAAACGATGTATTATTTTGAACAAAAAGGATATGGAGGAAATGCTTTGTGGCGACCTACTTTTCTTAATGTTTGTCCAGAAATGAATTCGGTTTTCTAACGCCGCTAAAATAAGTTTTGCTACCGAATACGCAGCTGCAATCATTTAATTTCCCCTATTCGAACTCTTTATATTTCTAATAGATGGCTCGTTAACGCTAAGGGATTAAAGTTTTGTATTGTTTTTCTTTGATAAACTTCGCAAGTAAAATTGGCAGGAAGTAATCTATTTCGAGTTTTGATCTTGACAACTCAGTGGATAAGCAAAGCTAAGCGGATAAGCTAGAGAATTACAGTAAAACTGAAAAATCTGAATACGACCTCTCGGAAACATATAGTTTTTTTGGTCTAAATGTTTATGTTTAATAGCTATCGGATTCATATGACCAAAATTGTAAGCTCATCCATCATTTATTACAAAAAAATAAACTTTTTTTAATAAAATTTTAGACAGTGTACAGACACTCTTCCCTGGATTACTTAAGCGGAACTAATGCCGATGGGTTTTATGATATTCGCCTTGTCATGCAAACAAATTCGAAAACATGAAATTGAGTTGTGAATGGTTTTATTCCGCTTCGTTTTTCTTTTGGCTAAATTTCGGGTATTTTTTTTGTTATTTTATTTGTACATAAACGGCTTAAAATGAACACGAAATGCTTAACCGATAAACCCACTCCAAGCGACTTAGGAAGAAGACTAACTGGCTGGTTTGCTGGCTGGCCGCATGGATAATTCATTTGGATGTATTGCAACAACTGATATCACTATCTTCCTCTCACTCTTGTGTGGCGGGCATATAAGCCACGTTCTGATGTTAACCACTTTGCCTTTTCGTTTAAACGTTGCTTTCGCATTCGTAGTTGATATGTTTTTACAGTTTTATCTCTAACTTGTCAATTAGTTTTGTTTGCCACATTTTTTAGTTTATTTCGTTGCCAGTATTTGTTGGCATTGTTTTTATTTTTAATTTAATCGTCATTCGGTCATGATTTTTTCTGTGGCTGTTGTATTCTGTTGCATTTATTCATGCCTTTAGATTTTTTTGGTTTTCATTTTTTGGCGAATCCATTTAAAATTCAAGTCGTACAAAAGTATTGCAAGCTTAAATATTTTAAACGACTAAATCCTCCTCTTTAACAAGTTTGGGAATGATTGGTTTTATATGTAAAGCTTAGCATACACTCAACAAAACTCACGAAGGTACTGAATACGTTTACTCAGATCATAATTTTTTTTTATTTTTCATTTTCAGAAATAAGGATTCGAACGAAATTTTTATTTCACTGCCGCACTTGAAGCACTTAAATGATCACTTCTAGATTGTTTGCAGCAGTCGATCCTTTTGGGATAGTAAAAGTGGTCAAATTTCTTTGCTCACTTCTGGCCATATCTTGAATATGACTTGGCGAATGTTGTTTTTGAAACGTTTCAACGTTAGGGAATTATCCTTAAAGCCACGAGCTTGGAATTACTTTTTCGGGAAACTTCTTACGCAATTAAGCCAACATCTATCGTGTTGTGTAGCACCGTTCTTTTGGAATCAAATACCGTTTAGTTTAAATTTTTCAATTTAATAACAAAAAAGTTGGTTTTCATACGGCCCCTAGGGCTCTGAATGGAGGTTAACGTTTCTTCCAGAGCAATTTTCCTAAAAGCTAGACTCCAAAGGCTCTCCCAGACCATAATACACATCAAATGATACCCTTTTCCAGAAGCAAAGGCTTTCCTACAGAATTCGAACTTTTTTCTTACGTAACTACAGATTGAGAAATTAGTTTCATCGTTGATGAACATTTTATTAGAAAAATCATGGTCATGCAAGATTTTGGCACATTCATAACTTCTATACTTCCATACTCTTGTAAAGAGCAGTGTCATTACCGTATTCGCAGCACTTGTTTCGCCTACGATGGTGGTGGTAGCCAATTGAGACAGTAAACAACAGCTGGTAGATATAAAAAAGAGTACCTGTAATGGTGGACACTATCCTCATAATCGTTCAAATCGTATTTGGTAAGTCCTCTAGACTTTAGATTTCGTGAAACGCAAACGTTTCACCAAATAAATGAAATTTCAGATGAAAAATGGTTTTGAAACCGTTAAAAATGGTTAACACGATATACAGTGAGCGTCAAAAGTGAGTAAACACCGCTGAAATAATTCATTTTCCTAGGATAGCGAGAAAAGTAAATGAGAATAGTCGAATAAATTTCCATAAATTAAAAACGTTTAATTATTACTTATAAAATGTTAAAACAAAAAAATCGCAAAAATTATTGTTGTGCTACAAGTATACACACTTATGGCGCTTTGTGTATAACTTATACATACATTCATAATTTGCCCTTACAGCCCTTCAGTCAAGATTACGAATCTACAGTTTGAAGTCGACTCCGAACGACATATTTTTGAGAAACTTTTCATGGCAATTTTATTTAGTCTCAGAGTTTTTGCCACAAATCTGCTGAGAGGAAGTCGCCGAACAAATATTTTTTTCAACTTTCATTTTGTTGGAGATTTCAGACCTGGGGTTTGAACTGTGACCTCACGTCTAATAAGCCAGCACACTACCTATCTGCTAGACTACGGCAATTGCACCTACATATTTAAGTGTCTTTGATATTTTACTTGCAACATTTCTTTCGGTGTATCATTATTGCTAACATCCGTATACAACTGGTAATCTATGTGGTACTTTGATATATACTTACAGTACGTTGTTGTTTATATGTACATATGTATGTATGCAGACATCATTTGTATGCATTTACACTGTAGAAATGCATATCAGAGTATGTGGTTTTAAGTTTAGTGGGTCACGGTATCAAGACCAGTTTTTTAAAACGTTACTTTTTTTCTTCTTTTTTGTTTTCTTTATTTTTGTGATTTATTTTTGAAGTAATTTTTGAAAGTCTTTAAATTATATTATGCATCATGTTGCACACATCATAGTATGTATGTATGTGTTTAATTTGGATGGCATACTTGCATAAAGTCGTCATAAATAATAAGCACAGTATTGTTATTATTTTTATTATTATTAATATTATGAAGCATTTCATAGAATTTTTTTAATTAATCAAGTTTTTTTTTTTTTGGAGGAGAAAAGTAGGAAAGTAATTGATTGAATTCTGTTGTGGTCTTATAAGATCTTACGTTGAAGTCTCTACACCTGAAACCGGAGGTTGAAAGCGAGTGGAATTGTGAAACTAATATGCACGATTATAATTTATTTAAGTTATTTAAATTAATTTTGCACTGGAACGTCATGGAAGGAGTTTGGTGGTAAACGATTGTGTGGGTTGCCTTTAGAACATGGAAGCTAATAGAAAATTAAGTCACCGAAGTCTAGTAGGTAGTATGTTGGCTTATTAGACGTGAGGCCTTGGTTCAAAACCCAGGTCAGACATCAAAACCAAAATATGAAAAAATATTTCTTCGGTGACTGCCTCTCAGCAGATTTTTGGCAAAGGACTCTGAGAGTGAATAAAATTGGCATGAAAAGTTTCTCAAAAATACTGTTGTTCGGAGTCGACTTTAAACTGTAGGTCACTCATGTATAAAAATTAACGCACACAACATAAGTGGTGTGAGAAGCTAAGTCGTAATCCTGACTGAAGGGTTGTAATGACCAATTATGTATGTACATATGTATGTAATCTCATAGAAAGGACATTTTCTGTTAAGGGGAAAATCTTTCTGGCCTGGATTCCTGTAAAGGAATTTCGGTAAAAGAATTCTTTGTTAAGCAATTACCTTATGCTGAACGTTGCAAACTCTTAGCCTAAGGATTTGGTATCTATTCTTTGCTGTATTTAATACTATAAAAATCTTAGAAAACCAGATTCCAACCCCGGTTTAAAACAAAAAAGAAAAAACATGATTAAGCAAATCTTTGGCTGCGCTTTACTTTGTAAACATGCAAATAATCGTTGCAACAAAGCATTACAGTATGAGCATAATGGAGTAGAAAAAACTTTAATACTCACCACTAAACATAATCCACAAACACCTTCGCTATCCTTTATTCTGAAAATTTGTAAAAATATGTATTAAAATAAAACAACAATTACATTATAGAAATAAATGCTAATCACTATTTACTTACCACTATGCACTTGTTTCCAGTGCAACTACACATAGCCTTGATCAAGCAAACTTTAATTTATTTTTTTTTGCAAAAACACACTAAATTTCTGTAATGAAAAAACAACAATCATTGAAGATATGTAGGCAATCACATAATACTTCAATACTTACCACTACGCCCACATGTTTTAATGTCCCGTAGTAACTCAACAAGCTAATATTTTCTAAAATAAAACAAAAACTTTATTAAAAACGAGAAAACATATCCCCACTAATGTTTATATTCACCACTAATTAACAGGATTAAACAGGCCTCTTGATTAAAAACACGACACTTATTGCTAAAAATATAACAAACATTTCATTACATAGAGGAAGATAACTACAAATACATACTTTAAAAAACCCTCGCTAAACAACGTAAAAAATACCACTTTTATGACCAGACGTCGGCACCAATGTCCCTCAGAGGAAGATTTTCTTTGGCTTTATATGTTCATATGTTCTCTTTGTGCCGACGACTGTTTATGACCATAAAAGAAAAACCCTTATTTGCTGAAAATAAAAACAACAACTATATTAAAGAGATGAAGCCATCCACATATACAATAATACTCACCACTATGCATTCGATTGCTTTAAAAACCCGTGTAACGAGGAAAAAGCGTTTACGAAAAAAAACACTTTTTTCTGTAAATAAACAACAACTTCATTAAAGAGAAGCCAATATCAATGTACATATACATTTATACTCACCACCCGCACTAAAATAATTGATTTTATCGTATTAAATAACCGCAAATATTAATTAAAACTAATTTTAAAGCACCGCACAATACATTTATTTATTTTAATCACACAAACAATATGTTTTTATTTTTAAATTTAATTAAAGAACTTAGAAACAGTAATTAAAATACATATACGCACAACTTCCCTAAACAAGCGTACACAACCGAACCGGAATTCACACTAATTTTAATATTCACCCCTACGCATTTTATTGCTTTAAAACCTGTTATACTCACCCCTTCTCTTTTAAATGCTTAGAAAACTCCAATCAACAGGTTAGCAAACATACATGCATGCATAAAAAACATATTCATACGTAGGTCAACGCATATTGAGTACCACCGCCCACAAGACTTTTTTCATACATAACCTTATTGCTTTACTTCTTTTTTGGTAAAATAAAACAACAACTCCATTTGTGTAAGTGTGTATGCACTTTACTACTCACTCTTTAATATTCTCCCTCTGATAAGCTTTCTTTAAAAATCACACCACATAAAAAAATATTTGCGTTTTTCTCCCAAAAAGCAATAACAACATTCAATGCATGAACCCTTTATAACAAAGACAACAAAAACAATAACACCCACAATACCATAATTACTCTTTGAGTAAAAATAATATTTATTCACCTCTAACTCCCCATGCAAGCATAAGGTTAAGCAAATCAATGTAATTGTAACAACAAATCATAAGAACATGATCTAACATTAACCATTTTCACCATTGTTCTTTGATCTGTTTATTCATATGCGTGTGTTTATTTTCAATGCACGTGCAACCTGTTAGATGATGTTCTTATGATTTGTTGTTACTATTACATTTGCTTAATCTTATGCGTGCATTGGGAGTAAGAGGTGGGCAAATATTATTTTTACTCAGAGAATAATTATGGCGTCGTGGTGAGACAGGGTCTTGTTTTTGCTTAATTTTTAACAAAGGGTTTATGCCATTGAATGTTGTTATTGGTTTTCGGAAGAAACACTCAAAATTTTGTGAGAGTGTAAATATTAAAGCGTAAGTAATAAAGGTATGATGGTTACATTGCCACTTACACAAATAGAGTTGTTTTTATTATTTCAAGTAAAGAGAAGCAAAGCAATAAGGTTATGTATGAGAAAGGTCTTATGGGCGGTGGTGACCAATATGCGTTGACCTACGTATGAGTATTTTTTTTTATTTGCTGTGGTTATTACCTGTTGCTTACAGTTTTCTAAGCATTTTAAAAAGGAGTGAGTATAAAAGATTTTAAAACAATTAAGAGCGTAGGGGTGAGTATGGAAGTTAGTAAGAATTCGGATTCGTACGTGTACGCTTGCTTAGTGAAATTGTGCGTGTATTTTAATTAATGTTTGTAAGTCTTTTAATCGAATTAAATTAAAAAAGCATATTGTTTGTGTGTTTCAAATAAATAAATGTATTGTGCGGTGTTTTAAAAGTGGTTTTAATTAATATATGCGGTTATTTAATACGGTGCAATCAATTATTTTAGTGCGGGTGGTGAGTATATATGCATATGAACTTGGATATCTGTTTCTGTTTAATGAAGTTGTTGTTTTTTACAGAAAAAAGTGTTTTTTTTTTGTCGTAAAATTGGTCTTTTTTGTGCACGGGTTTTTTCAGCAATCGAATGCATAGTGGTGAGTATTATTGGATGTGTGGATGTCTTATTCTCTTTAGTAAAGTTGTTGTTTTATTTTCAGTCAAAAGTGTCGCGTTTTGTTTGATGAAAGAGGCCGTGTTTATTTTTGTGTGGGCTTTTAAAGTAATCGAATGCATAGTGGTGCGTATTATTGGATGTGTGGATGTCTTCATCTCTTTAATATAGTTGTTGTTTTTATTTTCAGCAAATAGTGTTTTTTTTTCGTAAAAATGGTAATTTTAATGTTGGTTTAGCGCGGGTTTTTGAGGCATCCGGATGTATAGTGGTGAGTATTAATTTATGTACTTGGCTTCTTTATGTGATGAATTATTAGTCCATTGGTCAAAGCTAGATGAACAGCAGCAACATTCCTTAATAACCTTTTCGAGTATTATAGATCATATACGTTATTGAGGGGGGTTTGTGGCATAGATGGGCACTTTGCAGTACCAGTAAAATTTCAGTAAAAATTGATTTTTACTGATTACTGAAAAAAATTACAGTTACAAAAATGAAATCTAAATCTCATTACCAGTAAACATTTACTGAATACTGAAAAGCTTAATGCATTAGAATTATAATGCAGTATGCCCATGTATTGTTTTTGTGGGGAGGGGTTTGTGTGTCATAAAATTATCCATTTAATCCAAAGCAATTAATTTTGCTTTCTTAAATCTTTTTCTGCTTCTCGTTTGAAACAAGAATACTGAGTCCTTTTAAAAGGCTTTTTAATGAATAGAAAAGCGAAATTTTTGAGGTCCGAGTTAGAAGTTTATAGAAAGAGTCTGTTATATCACGCTTTATTTTTGAATTCCCTCTCATGACATGATGATGAATGCCTGCATTTTGCAATACAGAAAGAGAAAAGTTAAAAACTTACATTTAAAATGCAATAATTTATGTTTAAGATTAGCTTCTAACATAGTTTTAAATAAAAATGTTAAAAGTCGTAAACCCGTCTGAACTCTTCATTAAGGTTTGACGCTTTTAAATTCTAACATAACCGACCGACACCAATTAATTGCAAAGATAATCATCGTTTATTTGATTTTCCTTGTTTAAGCATATAAGCTCAACAGTAGAATTGCAAGCTGAGAATGAATTTCAAACTATTTTGCATTAATTTCTAAGCCAAAGAGTGTGAATTTTATTAACACATACGCTGAAGATAAAGTGGATGTACATGTCTTGCATAATAATGTTGCGATTAAAATCATTTCGCTGTTCTCTTGTCTTGTATTTACTTTTCAAAATCAGCATGGAAATCATCTTCAATGTTTTCAATGTGATTTATTTTCTTTTTTGTTATTGTTGTTGTTGCATCTAACAATACATTTTATTTCTTCATTTTGTTTTTGTTCTATAATCGTAATTTTAGTTTTATGCCACGGTTGTGCTGTGCATAAATTCATTCATTCATTCATTTATTTTGTGTTGTCCATTCTTAGATTTTTGTAACTTCATTCATTCATAATTCTAATTCAAAGTCATTCGTTTTAATGTTGCGCTCTACACTAGGTAATTAGTGGACTATTTTACAAAATGTAACAATAACTTACTAGCATTACGAGTTTAGTATAATATTCATTGAGCTTTTGACTCTAGCTCCTACCAGGTGAATGTATTAATGTGAGATGCGACATAAAAAAAGTAATAAACTAGAGTTTAGTGGGCCAGAATTTAAATGTAAACTCAGGAATACGGAACACATCATTACAATCCTTCAGTCAGGATTACGACCTAGCTTTTCACACCACTTATGTTATGTGTGTTAATTTTATCCATAAGTAGAGGGACCTACAGTTTAAAGTCGATTTCGAACGGCAGATTTTTAAGATACTTTTTCATGGCAATTTTATTTATTTTTTGCTTGAAATCTGCTTATTTCATGCGACTTACATGTGCGTGACCTATACAATCATATTTTCGCTTTCGGATTTCAGTGTCTATAACACTTGTCCAGTTTACCTCTAAAGCTCTTATGTCTTTAATAATTCGGCCACCATATCTTCATTATATTTTATTTCGTAAATAGCAAGTGACATGGGGTTGTAATTTAACCCTAGCTTAGAGAATCTGAAGTAGGTTGACGATAACGTCTTACATTCTCACACTCTAAGCACATGCAGAGTATTTACGTAATAGCCGGCTTCATCAGTTGAAATATACATTCCTTTGTGCCCATAACAGACCAATCGAAATTGTCTAGCGCCTGCAAATTCACCGACTTTTCCATAAGCATCTGCATAGTCTATAGGTCTCACGAAGCGTTATTTCAGGCCTAACAACCATACAGAACAATTAAGCCGATGTCTAAGTTGTTAATGATGTTTATTTCGGAATAAATTTTATGCCTTCAAATGCTTAAGTTACACTTGATACGTTGTCTTATATCCATTGGAAATGCACCTGCTACCCAAATGCACAAAACTACCCAAATAACTGAAGTTATGCACACCGTCTCACAGTGGCTCAAATGGCCAATCTAGCTGGAAAAAAGTCATAACTTCTCTTCGGAAGCAGCTAGAAGTATGAAATTTTGGAATTATATATTTCCCATTGAAGGCATTCTTTGCACCAAAAGTAAAATGGGCGTGGCGTTGTAGGTAAAGAGGTAAATATGAAAATTTTTAAAATATCAAATTCTTTGTAACAATTATGATAAAAACGTGTAAATGATGGACGTGGGTTGTCCCATATGATATCGTTACCGTACTTTAGCTGTAAAGGTGCCAAGCAAATTGCAAACAAATATTCATCTGTTTTACAGGAATCATTTGAACTAAAGCTTATAGGTTGAGTGCCCACTGCTACCATAACACCCCCATTTATAAATCAAAGTCAATTCCGTATAATTGAATTCCTCTATGACATCTTTTTGTAACTTTAAAATTCTACATGCAGTGTGATCAACTAAGTACTGCAGAGACACTTCTGCTATTACATCGGATACCTTTATTCCATTATTTGGGTAGCACTTTTGTTTAGCTTCCAAAATTCTATGATGGGTGTATATCCGCGCTAAGAATCACGCATCGCATTATAACTTGCTTTTATATATTTTCCATCGATAAACAGACGTAATGCTTCTTCATCTGTATATGGTACTGGTTCCTTAGATTATACATTAACAATTTTTTTAATTTTAGTTGCTCTTGTTGGAGATCTTGCCAGATTTATAAAGACTAACGCCAGCAGCGAAAGCTAGTTTCTCAGGTGAACATCCACTAACTAAAGTAGACACTTCCACACGGTTCCCATTTTCAGATTTACCTGAAAAATCTGATCGAGGTCTGCCAAAATTTGACTTTGACCGTTGCGTTCGTAAATCCTCTGGAATTTTAAATACGTTTTCAGAAAGAAGACAAAATAGTCCATCTAACCAAATTTTGTTAGTCTTCAAAATATTTCTTACATCCTTTTGCTTTTATCCATCTTTCATTAATTGTATACGTTAATCTCCGTACAGCTAACTTAACTTTATTGGAATAATCTTCTGTTTTAATTTTCTGTAACCCACTCTTAGCAAAAAAAATAGCTAATGACAGCATTTGCCCTTTCTTTGATTTTCCTTTCGGCAATCCACACATTATATAGTTCTCTCCGTGTTATGGGTATGTTATCTATATATGTATATAAAAAGTTTACCGGTAAATAATTGAAGATAATTTTTTTCCATCTAAAGTGGACATTACACACATAAACAGGGAACAATTCACGGGAATCCACGGGAATCCTATTTAAAAGTTACTCTAAAAACTATAAAATCCTTAATATTACTACACAAACAACATGTTTCCTCTTACCTACTATTTTACACACAGAACGTTTAAATTCGATATTTATTTATAATATAGCTAGAACATACCTGACATAATGCAGTATAAAAAAAAGAAAGTCAAAATGTGCTATTGTTTGATGTTACGATCAGTTCAAAAGTAACGCTGTGAATCGACTGGCCTCTTATAACAACAGAGACAAAGTCTCTTGAGAGTTTAATACGAACCATTTAACGAAACTGCAGCGACTAAAAGAGCAAGGTTTAGGATAGCAAAACATTGGCTCAATTATATGAACTTAGGAAACGATTTCCGTTGCTGATTATCTAGATATCGTACATTAAAATGGCAACTTATGGAAGACAACGGTCCTAAACATTTTGCTAGAATTGTAAAGTCACGGTTTCAGAAATACCTATAGCCTTTTACAACGACGGACTTAAATCTTATCGATTATTTCAGGGGAGTTCTCAAAAAACTAAAACAATTCTCAGGAAGTTTGCTTCTATCTTGTAAATTCTGTAAACCCAGAGAATTATCATCTTCTTACTCTGCTTTATTGCTTAACTATGCTACAAATAACTCTACGAAATCTTTTTTTAGTAGGGCATATTTTTAATTCGTCCCTTACGCGATACCGTGGAGTGGAGGATACAATTTATATTCACTTTATATTTCTTTTTGTCATCATAATTCTCATGGCTTGACTAGTTATTGTTTTTGTTTCATTGTTTGCATGTTATCTTTCGCTTTACGCTGTAAAACAACTTAACTTAACTTTAACTCCCTGTTGAGCTTCTGTAATTTGCACCCATACACTTACACGATACATACATACATACGTACATACAGAGGGCCTGCAACATGCGCAAAACAACGGTTGAAAATTAAGTACTTCCGCTTCAATGTCATTGAGAATAGAACGAATGCTGTTTCTTTACTTGCATACGAATGCTTATGAAAATGGAGTGTATATATGTGTGTGTGTGTACGATTGCCTTCATTAGAATTTTTGTATTTGAGAATGAATGATTCAACAGTTTTGTATGTGTATTGGTGGGCTTTTGAATTGCTTTTTTAATGTGGCATTTAACTCAACAATTGTTGTGTTTTATGGTGTACTGTATGGCCTTTAATGTTTTCCTTTTGTTGTATCCGTTTTAGATTTAATTTTTTTCTTTTTATTTTTCTTGTTCTCTTATTTGTATTTGATGAATGAGTATTAATTTATGGTTTTATGTTCTCTAACTAGTGATTTATGCTTATAGGACAACGCCAACAGTTGAATTAAATTTGGATTTCAAAAATTTGGTTTTTTCTAAAACAAATTTAACCTAAGCTTAGAAAAATATCAGAATATAATTTCTTTAAATTTTGTGAAATTACAATTATTTGGTAAATAGAAATATTTTCTAATTCTTGGACTCCTTTACATTTCTCTAAAATGAAGGAGTGTCAAGTGGTGTTTATTCGTATAGTTGGAAAAGCAACTCAAATTAAACAGAAGGACTATAGATCTATTAGTCTCTGTTTCCATCTATTGGTTACACTAAAAAATGTTTTAGATCTTCAGGTGAGGCACTCGATAAGAAGGAATAAAGTCCTTCAATTTACTGTGCCTGGAACCTGGCTTCATTTGAGCCACAGGGTCAAAGATCTAGGTCTCATTATTGACTGTATGTTAAGCTGGGGGACAACCCTGCTAAGAGGGCTCGTAAAGCAGTTAATCTAACAACTGTCTGCTGTACGATGACCTTGCCAAAGTAACGTGAGTAATGTGCTTACCAGTATATAATGATTATCGCATTATACCGATACCGTGGTTTCAAAAGTAAACGTCAATAAAACACATATTTTACGCGGCCAGGAAATGTCTCTTGCAATAAAGCCATATTCGCTCGAGTTGTGTGGCATGTGGCACCGTCTTGTTGAAACCACATATTCTCCAAGTCGTATTCTTCAATAGCAGGCAAAAAAAAGTCGGTTATCATATGACCATAACGCTCCGAATTGACGGCAACAGTTGTTCCATCGTCGTTTTCGAAGAAGTAAGGTCCAATCACACATTCGGACCAAAGAGCGCAACAAACAGTAAATTTTTTGTGGATGTAATGGCCTCTCTTCAATTATGTAATTGAGGATTCTCAGAACCCCAAATACGACAATTTTGTTTATTAACATACCCACCGAGAGTGAAATGTGCTTCATCGCTGAAGAAAATTTTGTTCGAAAAATTGCCGTCCACAGCCTGTTGTTCAAGCACTCATTACACGTATCTACGACGTTGTGAATGGTCAGCTGGCTTCAGTTGTTGCGTGAGCTGGACTTTATATGGATGTAGCTGTAGATCTAAATGCAAAATACGCCATAATGTGCCGTAAGACAGTCCTAATCCCTGAAAACGACGAGGAACCGACACACTCGGGTCTTCGGCAACACTTTCACTTACAATAGCGATATTTTCAGCGGAACGAGCGAAACTATGATGCACAACAAGCCTTTCAATATTTGAAACCATTCCAGTCTCTTCAAATTTCTTCACAATTTTGCCAATTGCTTGCGTAGTTGGACGATTATGTAAACCATAGTCTCCTCTTAAAGCACGATACGTGGCTGTGGCAGAATCACCATTTTTGTAGTAGGTTTTGATAATTTTTATGCGTTGTGTGATAGTTAAGCGATCCATTTTCGTCAATGTCAGACTTTCAACTGAAAAGAAAAAAATTGGTTTCACAACTTAGTTTGACAGATGTCGAATTCCACTACCATACTTTTGAAACCACGAAATGGATAGCCCTTTATATTCGGCGTCTGCAGAATTGTTTGAGTTCAGAACGTAGCGAAAAAAAAACAAATAAACATTCCTGAGGGTGCGTAGCCATGTACAATTAATTCGAAATCTAAATAAAGGAGTACATCACAGGACATTACTGACATAACATTGCAGTTATTGGAGAAACCTTTTAGGGATAACCACTCATTAGTGCCCCGATGACGTAGTGAATAGAGAGAACTTATTTAGTAAAACTCTGATGCTTTTCAAGCGGATCGTTTAGGCACCGCCAGGTAAACATCGACAAAATAAAAAGGAGCCTTAGCAGATTCAGTAGATTGTACGACTAAAGCTCGTAAGTAAGAGTTTTGTTTTGTTTTTGGAGGTTATGAAGCCGTTTCCCGGATACTCAGAATAGTTTAAATTGTATATTTACTGCCTGGCCTTTAAAAGTAGCTGATCTGTAAGAGACAGTCATTAACCATCAGGCGATTACTATGAGTACAGATGTTGATGGCTTTTAGAGAGGCTCATGTTACATAAAGGGGCAGGGGCTTGTTCTTCGTTATGCTATCCTTAGAATCTTCTCTTCTGATATGTTATTGATTCGCTACAGTCAGCTCAGCTGTATGTATTCTTGATGATGACTAATCGAAAGATTGTCGAAAGTTTCTGTACAGTTAAGACCCGCGAATATTTTCTTATCTTTATCTAAACTTGTGCCACAAACAATTAACCCCTTCCGGTACGATTTAATAATGAAAAACTGTGCATGAAATAACCATTTAATTTTTATTAAAAAAAACTTGTTTCATTTTATAATTCTTACATATCCATTTTTACACATTGTTAATATCAAAAACGGTGAAATTAAGAAAAAATCAAAGCAAAACCTTAAACCTATATACCGTAGTCAATAGTCTTCAAGCGTGTAGTACTTTTCAAAACACACTGGTAAGTGCAAAGGAATCCTACAGTGTTTACACTGCCAGGGAGTCTCACTTCTAATTTTATTTTTGTAACACACACGGCACCTCTTAGTAGGTTTTCTTTTATTCTGAGTTGAAGGAATGTATTAATTATCAGTAACTTTAGGCGCATGACGAGTGTAGCTCGTCATTGTGCGGTATGGCATGAAAAACCGAAGGGGTTAAGCTTAAAAGAGCTATTTCCTCGGTGTTCTCCATTTACATTCATGGTCTAACACGAATAACGATGCATTGTATCGTACCATTAAAGTAATTTCTGTTGTCTTGTTTCCCATTTGAAAAGTAATTAAAGTGTTCATTTTTTAAGCAATAATTGCTGTCAATAATTGATTATCATCTAACATTACAACAAGCATCGTTGTAGACAATTGATTAATTGTTGTGTGAATAATTTGGTTTTTTTATAATTTCTCAACATTTATTTCTTATCACGTCTTTTGCTTTTATCTTCACATACTCTTTGTCACACGCTATGAAATCATTCTGCGCTTACCTATTCAGCTTTGTGCATCATTTCACACAGATTGCGAAGTGTCTTACTGAATTTCTCTATCTCTCTCTATCTCCCTCTGTCGAACTACCACCACTATAACTATGTATTGTCTTTTAGATAATTGAGTAATTGATTTTTTTTTCTTCGTGTTCGTCTTCTCTTCTCCTTCGTCCACTTTACAGTGTCGAGGAAGTCTCTGGGGAAGTGGGTGACACATTTCAACTGTCGTAGTGACGCCAACATAATCTTCTTATTCAAATTTTTTTGTTTGTTTTGTTGTTTTATTAAGCTGCTTAAATTTTTATTTGATTAAAAGGAAACAAAAATAATCTTGAGAAACATCTAAATAATTAAGAAGAAGCAGAATTTTTTATAAAAAAACATTTAAAATATTTCAAATGCAAAATATAATAGAAAGCAAAAATAATGCATGCTTCTGCTCATTTCTTTTAATACCGAAATCTTCGTTTATTATATGGCACCGGTAACATTGTTTTAAATCAGTGCCGGGGAGATACAATTAAGATATAGGGGGCCAAGACTTTTAACCTTTTTTCAAAATTTTCCCACCATATCCCAATTATAGCATCACGTTATCATTACTTTACCTACTGTCAGGAACTGCCTTAATTGGTTACTTACTTAATTGGCCATTACAACCCTTTAGTTAGGAATCCAACCTGCCTCTTATATCACCATATTTTGTGTGTGTTAATTTTATCCATGATTGGCGGGCCCTACAGCGATTTCGCCTTTATTGGAGACATATTGGTGAAACCTTGTATCTGAAGCGATATTGGTAACTTCTAGAACCACCATAACCTACCAGGAACTGGTCATTGGTCATTACAACCCTTCAGTCAGTTGACCTAGTTTCTCACACCACTTATGTTGTGTGTGTTAATTTTATACATAAGTGCCGGGACCTACAGTTTAAAGTCGACTCCGAACGACAGATTTTTTTGAGAAACTTTTCATGGCAATTTTATTTACACTCAGAGTTTTTGCCAGAAATCTGCTGAGAGGAAATCGTCGAAGAAATACTTTTTGTATTTTGTTTTGATGTCTGGCCTGGGGCTCGAACCCTGGCTTTACGTCTAATAAGCCAACACACTACCTACTAGACTACGGCGACTTCGACCAGGAACTGGATTGCCGTCTCTATATCTTTTCTTAATTCTTTAGTAGGTTCACCGGTTGTTGGGTCTAGTCCCATCTATGAACGTTGCCAATTTTGCCGACAATTTCCTCAAGTGTGTGTATAAATTTCGTCTTATGAGTTCTGAGTTTTCCTCCATCAGATGGTATAACTCGGTCATATTTTTTGTTGCTATATATATGGAAAAATGCTTCATATTGACTGTATTCTTTTTACATTTCTACCCATAAAGCATTCTGTTCGGAATTAGACATTGAAAGGAATGTATTTCAAACTTTGATAAGCTTTCTATCGAGTGTCTCTTCTGATATTTTCAAATCGGTTTCATATATCGTGTTCTGAAATAATGGTCCTAAATGAGAACATTCAGGAACTTCTGCCATAATGACGTACGATTCGTTATTGTTATCGGATTTGTAACACAGAGTCCTATTCGAAGCATAGATCCTGACTATTCAGTCATCCCAGCGTTATAGCATTGTGCATTATTGCGTCGAAAGAAATTCATTCAAGATAATGACACAATATTTAGTGGCCATGTGGAAATCGGCAGTTTTTCTCTCTTACTTCTTGTGGAAAAAAAAAACAGTTGTAGCTCTTGATACTCAAAATATAAAAGAGACTACACCACGTGTGTGAGAAGGTACAGTATTAGTTTAGTGGTGTCTATGTGCACTATGTGTTGCCGTAGTCTAGTAGGTAGTGTATTGATCTATTAGACGTGAGGTCACGTTTCTCCCCTCCTAGGTCTTCAACAAAACTAAATGTGAAAAAATATATTTTTTCGATGAGTTCCTCTCAGCAGATTTCTGGGAAAAACTCTGAGGGTAAATAAAAAATTGTTTCTCAAAAAAATTTGTCGACTCCGAACTGTCATGTCTGAAAACAACATAACAACATAAGTGGTGGGAGAAGCTATGACCAATTATGTATGTGCTCAATAGATTTAATACTTACATCATCTACCATGGTATTATTATAAGATTTGAATACAATATATGGTCAACACGCTGGTGCTAACTATTAACCTTCAAAACTAGTTTTAAGATTTGAAAACTATTGTAAATTTCATTAAGAAAGATTCAATAATAATAATAAAAAAATCTACCATGATGGGCAAAAATTCTTTAAACATTTGGAAGTCGTATTTGGAAGATATAAAAATGGCGGCCCGCCTGATTACAATTCAATAAATAATAACTTCAGAGTAGGAAACTAATAAACTTCGATTGCTTTTCGCTTTAGAAAAATATACAATCTTTATAGCGAGTCCCAATAATATTTTTCCAAGGTATAAACCTCACTCATAGTGAGAAATGAGTGCATAGATGAGAATTGGCTACCGATGACTGTTAAATGTCGAAGTATATGACGCAGTTTGTTTGACAAATACAGTGTTAAGTTTTCAGTTATGTGGCGTAAAATTCTAATTCCATAATTCCTCCATAATCGGTTTAGATTCTCAGTAGCATTCAAAATCACTAATATCTCGAATAATAGTGGCAATTGAGGTTGCACTACTCAGTTTCACTAAAACATTGCATTCGTAAGTTGTCAAAAACGATTTCTTAAAGAATTTTTGAAAAGAAACAAACAAACGCGCTTAATTTAATACTCATTTCATACGATTTACATATTTCTGTGAGGCAACAAGTGCAATACAATGAATACGTATGCACAGATGTGTTGCACACATAACAATTGGATGGGTGGATGGACAGAGGTACGAACAAATCAAATTTACACATCCGTACAAGTGGGTCTAGGTCGATGCCGCACATTGACAGCAAAATAGACGAAGAAGCAATGCCGATAAACAACTGCTGTTGCTGCAGGGCAACAACATTTAAATTTGTTTAGGACGTTTAAATACCAGTACTCATCCATACCATACGCTCTGAGCGAATTGTACGAATACAATATAAAATATGTAATGCTTGCAACAACAACGAGAACATTTGTTGCCTACAAAATCTTAACAATAATTTTCGGCTTCGACTTGTGTTGGTTTGAACTGTAAAATAATAGGGCGGAACCTAACAATAATACAAATTGTAAGAATGTACGTTGCCTTGTCGTTACATCTTATTTTGTGACGTTAAATTGCGTTAAAGGCGACGTAATATAGTGGTTGCTGTGGTGGATTACAAACTAAAGTAATCCAGAAGGCGAAAACCAATTTCATTAACACTTCATTATACAAATATGTGCAAAATTATTGTTTTTTGTCTGTAAGTTCGTGAACCACCCTAATATTTGCATTTGAGGATTTATACTGCATTTAGCGAAGAACCACCGTAGGAATGAATGAGTGACTGCGATTTTTTGTTTTCTTATAATGTTGACGCTTTGCATTGTATTCTATTAGGCGTTGGACGCAATGTTCACCCACCGTAAAGAGTAAAACAACACAAGAAGCCCAAAAACATCAAAAACTTTTAGTCATTCATTCATATGTACATAGGAGTGTTTGAAAAAAAAATTAAAACAACACATTAAATTTATTTTTTTTAAGAGAAACATTATTTTCTTAGCCTTGTTTTGTATTTTATTTATTTTTCTTTGCTGCCACTATTTTTTGGCAGACGTCTGCCAGTATGACACAGTTAAATCCATAAAAACAGAACAAAATTTTATTACAAATTTTATTCCAAAAACAACAAAGTACGCATTTAAATGATATTCAAAATAGTTTTAATTGTTTTAAATGTAGCATATGACACGTGGCAGGGGATTTTGTAATAAAGAAAACAGAACGGCTAATTATTATAAAAATTTTATGAAAAAATTATTAAAAGCACTTAAGATTGCTATATGTTTTTAGCAACAATCTGGAATCTAAAAGATTTAACAAAAAATTAAAGCTTTAACATCGTACAGCATTGACAAATATGTTCTTTGTACTAAATTGTATCCCCTACATAATCATGTTCACAATACCTGATAAAGATCCCAACAAAGTTGATTCATATAGGCCACTAAATCATCTGTCTACCTTTCGAAGGTTAGATTTTGTTAGAGGATAGCTTGCTGTTCACAGGCAAGTTCATTTGGTGGCTCATATGGGCCATTGTGTTACCCTTTGTGAGGTAAGCCCCCTTGTCATGATCCGTTAGTCATGGCTTTGAGCCACCCAAAGCTTCAGATAAAAGTGGCCAGTTTCTTAGTAAAGACATGTTCGCCTCCATGTACAGATCTCCAAACGATATGACATCTGCTCTGAAGTGCAGGGCACTCGCATTAAAGGTGTTGAACCGACTCCGTTTCCTCCACAGCATTGCAACGTTTGCAGTAATTCTGATTGGGCAGACAGAGCTTGTCAGCGAAATTGCCAATAGCGATGTGTCTCATTACAATTTCTGTTAGAATGCGAACCCTTCTTTTGTCGAATTCTTCCTCTTGTCCACTGCTGGACACAGCAGTTTGGAAATTCGACAACCTACTATCTTGGACTACCAATTCCATGCTGCTTTTTTCAATTTGGAAAAGTAGAGACACATATATACCCTCTATCGTCTCCTCCTCAAACACCTTCGATCTCTTCCGTACCATACCTTTCGAAACAATTCAATACCTTTCGTATATCAATGTTACCACCTGTGTACAGTCCATCAAAAAGTAACTTGAGATGAAGTGCTCGTGATTTTAGCATATTATGCTACCCTTCGTCACCCTGAAAATTATTTATTTTCATAGTGTAGTTAGCTCTTCAGGGGTCAATTTGATCTCAAGGTTCTTTCGCAAGACTATCAAACATTCTGCCTCGGACACGTCTGCACCCTTGTCATCGTCTATTTAGTGAGGTCTTTAAAAGAACTGTCCAGTTGCCTTTGCTTCTCAAATTTGGTCATTTGGGGCGGCTTTATAGTTTTGCAGTACTGGCCTTAGCCTTCTTGAATCTACTCAGTGCATAGCCAATTACGTCAGATTACCAATGTAATATTTTCAATACATGATGTTGTATTCTTTCATTCATTGCGCCTTCGTTGCTTATGTTCAATCTCCTTCGATGCTATGGTCAAACCTTAAGTTATGATTGTTGACGTTGACGGAGCCCATATTTCAGTTTGCTTTTCTGAATAAAGCGAATCCTATTGGTGGTTTTACGCTTATCTTAGGGTTAGCCAGCGTTCTTTCTAGTCACAGCCAGTGAGTTTTGTTGCGGGCTGTGAGCGCATGTTTATTTTATTTATTCCTTTTAATTTATTCATGATCAGACCCTGTATGTCATGGTTGAGGCCGATTTATGCTTGAGTTCGGTAAGGCTATCATAAGTTCTATTATTATTTAGGTTAAAACAGTGTCCCTTATTTCAATGTTCGAATTACATTTTAGTCCAGTCCATGGGACTAATCTCAGTTAGTGCTCATTGTAGCCAGTAGTCTTTGCAGTATAAGCCCTTACACCACCTCAAGGCGGTCATTATCCCCTCGTATACACACACTCATACATACATAATTGGTCATTACAACCCTTCAGTGAGGATTACGACCTTACTACTCACATCACTTATGTTGTGTGTGTTATTTTTATACACGAGTGGAGGGACCTACAGTTTAAAGTCGACTCCGAACGACAGATTGTTTTCAGAAACTTTTCATGGTAATTTTTTTATTTATTCTCAGAGTGTTTTGCCAGAAATCTTCTGGGAGGCAGTTGCCGAAGAATTCATGTTGATGTGGCCTCACGTCTAATAAGACCACGGCGACTTATTCCTTCCTTCTGCAAAAAAAAAACTTTCATTTCCCCAAAAATAAAGTTTAAATTAAATTTGCATGGAGACATCTAAACTGATTTAGAGGCCAAACGTACCAAAATTTGTACTGTAGCCTAACCTAGGATCATAGGGTTCCCATCTATCATTGTCGTGAGACCATCTGTGAAAATGTGTTTGGTTGTAGTAATACGAGTATTCTTTATCAAGAAGTTGTGTTGCTTGTCCTTTTTATGATGTTCGTTGTTGATGCTGTCCTTCCTGGGGAGTCAGAAGTATTCTGCATGGAAAAAATGTTAAAAAAATTTTCTTTTTTAAAAATTAAAAAATTCTTTTTTTTTTAATTAAAGAAAAAAATTCAATTTTTTTAAGAATTCTCAGTTTAGAATTCTTATTGTCAACATTAACAAAAGAATTTATTTTGTTTAACAACAGCAGATAATTTATGACAGTTTCATCATTTTCATAGTTGGGGCCTATTAAATATACACAATTATCAAGCATTTTAAGCCCTTATTTTCATAACACATTTTAAAAAGAAAGATTATTAATGTCTAATGAAGCGCATAACCGATTAACCTATTGATAGAAACAAACTAAAACTCCACGGTCTACTGCTGCTCTTCATAAATCAGAGAAACCTCAATTTAATGTAATTCGTTACAAAAAAAATTTTTTCGAAATGAAAAATGAACTCGAAAGAATTTTGAATTTTGAACTCACAAGAAATTTGCTTGTGACATATTTAATGTTTTTAGATTCTGCTGACAGTTTGTTGGGTGTAGCTGATTGTAGTGACTGTATGACAGACATGAATGACAGCAAAGGCAGGAAGATGTAAAGGAAGGTGTGTTCTAAATAAATTCTATGGGTTGGTTACTTTCGAACGCCAAATGTTCGTTCACTGGTTCTGCATGTGTGATTTTATTTTTGGCCCACATTAGATGGTCTACCAACCGACATAATGCCACAATGTAAACGAATAAAATTTTTGTTGAATGATGACTACTGCTGCTGTACGGTTAGGCATTACATCTGCGTGTTTGTAAAGGGTGATTTTTTAGCTATTATCTTTTTGGCAACACTGGTTTAAACAGCTCACGCACGTTTCGTGTTTTGTTTCACTGTCAAACATCTTCAGTTTGGTCTATAATTTAACCATGAATCGTCTTACAAACGAACAACGCTTGCAAATCATTGAATTTTATTATCAAAATGCGTACTTCTTCAAAGATGCTGCGAATCGTAACGTAACTGTGAATGGTGAGCGCTACCATGAGATGATATCCAACTTTTTTTTGCCCAAAATGAAAGAGCTTGACTTGCATGATATGTGGTTTCAACAAGACGGTGCCACATGCCACACAGCACGCGTAACAATGGACTTATTGAGAGGCGAGTTCGGTGAACAATTTATTTCACGTTCGGGACTGGTCAATTGGCCGCCTAGATCGTGCGATTTAACGCCTTTAGACTATTTTTTGTGGGGCTATGTTAAAGCTCATGTCTATACAGACAAGCCCGCTTCAATTGACGCATTGGAAGACAACATTGAAGCATTTATTCGTGAGATACCGGCCGAAATGTTGGAAAGAGTATGCCAAAATTGGACTAAGCGGATGGACCATTTGAGGTGCAGTCGCGGTCAACATTTGCATGAAATAATCTTCAAACATTAAATTATATGGACCGTACTATCGATTCAAATAAAGATTTCATGTATTTTTCTGAACTTATGTGTTTTTTTTTGAAAAATTTTCCTATAGCTCTTAAAAAATCACCCCTTACATTTTTGGCCGGGTGGATAGTGGCCCTAATGGTATAAATGCTTATCAAAATTTTCCTATTTTTCCTCAAAACAATTTCCCATTAAAATGTGTGTATTTGCTTAGAAAATTCGTTTTTCAAATTTGTTGTTTTCATTTTCATGAACATCTTAATAGTTTCTGAGACATGGCAATATTAATGAAAATCATTAATTTCTGAAGTGGACAATTTTTCAAAAAGTCATGAATTTTATTCATTTTAATTGAAATATGTATTTTTGCTTTTGTCGAGGCATCTGCATAGAACTGCTTTATATTATAGACTGGCATGATAGATTTGCAGACATTTGATGAATAAATTTAAAAATTTGTTTCAATCTGTTTTTAAAAGTATTTTAATTTTTTTAATAGCAAATAGAGGGTGCTTTCAAATACAATATTAAGGGAATTCATTCATTATATACACATATTGTATTGTAATACATATATGTATGTATTGTAATATAAGGTAAATAAAACTTTTGATTTATTTTTATATTCTCAAGGTCTATCGAATATATTTTTGTACCCAATATCAGCACAGGCTATATTTATGGTCGTGTTTATGCTGATATAATATATTTATTGCTCAGTATTGTTCCTATAAGGAACATTGTTATCAGTCACACGCTTTACTTCAACAAAGCTACTTCTATTCAGTTTAATCTCCTTTTCCAGATGCCTTCACTATGTGTGCATTACTGCTGTCATGAGTAATTCTATCCTCCTTTGAGGGTTAAGGAAATTCATAGAGTTTTTTAAGTAGCTATCTGTGACCTTGTAATGGACTCCGCACCATATCAAGCATAGTGGCGGGCATAGCATTTCAAGGATATTCGAATATATATCAGAAAACACCAGAGTCGCAGTACAGCTCCATTCGATATTCTATTGCATACAAATTAATTCCTAATATTGACAGTGATGGAGAGAGGAGAGCGAATAGGAGTTCACCTTTTATCGGACTTAATGCTGATTATAGATTCGAACATAAGGACTTACTTAAGCGTCCAGTCTGTCCAGAATCGAACTAGAGACAGTTTAGAGTCATACAGATTAGAGATGCAGCTTGCCAGCAGAAAATATAGTAGAGGAAGCGTACAAAATGCTCCATAATATACGTAAATGAAGTACTAGGAAGTCGCCGTAGTCTAGTAGGTAGTTTGTTGGCTTATTAGACTTAAGGCCACATTTCAAATCCCAGATCAGACATTTCAAACAATTCTTTGTTGATTTCATTTCAGCAGATTTCTGACAAAAACTCTGAGAGTAAATAAAATTGCCATGAAAAAGTGTCTCAAAAATCTGACTTTTGGAGTCGACTTTAAACTGTAAATCCCGTCACTCATATATAAAATTAACACACAACATAAGTGGTGTGAGAAGCTAGGTTGTAATCCTGACTGAAGGGTTGTAAAGAAGGGTTGTATGTTCGCATCTATGTGTATAACATAGATTCGGATACGGTAACTTACCTAAGCGTCTGTCCAGAACCCAAGGAGATGCAGGTTGTCAGCAGAAAATATTGTAGAGGAAGCGTACAAAATGGTTCATATTATACGTAAACGAAGTACTAAAAAATGAAGTGCAGCTACGAATGGAGCTTAGGACAGGTCCATCACAAAGTCAAAGCAAACCAAGCTCCTCGAAATAATGTCAAATAAAAGTTTTGCAGAGTTATGTGTGGACAATTGTGCCATATTAGTTGGATGGAACCCTATGTGAACAGAGATTTTTTCGTAAAAACATAAATTTTGTGTATAGTGTGTTTGATTACCTACAGCCACGCCTCCTATCTCTTAAGTGCTTTACTTGAGCAAAGCTAACACACATGTATGATTAAATCATATTCAGATTGACTCTGAATCACAGTATAGAATTCTTTGAGCCTTTGTAGCGATTTGCTAAGAATTTTCTTAATTTTTTCTCAAAACATCCACACTTACCTGAGTATTATTTTCTATAAATCTTTAAAAATCAGTAAATGTTTGACTTGTCCATGAATTGAATTGAATTCTTTTCCTAAACCGATTAAAGTATGATATGGTATGGTATGGTACGGTTCGGTTCAAAAGCAAATTTCATTAGTTTTCTTATGCTCTTAAGTTTAATAACAACCTTGTTTGACTTTATAATCTCTGCGGCAATGAATACCATTTTTTCATATAATAGAAACTAAATTCTGTCATTCAACTTGTACGTCACCGATAAAAAGATATTAAAAAAGAAATTAATTTGTCAACAATTTAAAGAAAGACTTGAGAAAAAGTTACCAAATGATTTGACAAAATTTCTTGTCGAAAAGCCCTATTGTGTGCAGTTCTTTTTAGGCCTTATTTTTGTCTCTCTTAATTCTATTAATAAGAATTTTATTTTATAATTGATTACAATATGCTTTAATTAAAACGTGTATGATATTTATTTTATGATCTGATATGAGGCGAGAATGCGAGAAACATTCATCAAAAAATAGTCAGAAAAATTATGTTTTTTTTTTTAAATTTTTTTCACTGTGATAAATTATCTTAAAAAGCCGAGTTGATATAAACAATTTCATGAGTCATTCGTATTAATAATTTTTATCTTTTTTCCTTATTTTTGTACTGTATTGTAGATTATTATTATGCCATACGTTTTGATGATGTTATTGATAAAAATTTTTTTTCAATCGGAAGCAAATGTTTCTGCTGGTAGTGTGTTTCAATCATATACTATTACAGTGCGTAATAAAAAAAAGTAGTGGATAAAATAAAAAATTATAAATTTAAATTCAAATTCTGTTTCAAGCAGTAGTAGTGATTATATTTTATACCGCAGCTAGTGACATTGCTATCTAAGACTCCAGTATAGCAAAGTCTGGTTTAGCTAATCAAATTTCTTAGCTTGGGTTCTAGTTTAATCGAATAGGTTCCATTTACTCAAATGATGCCAAACCGCTTGAAAACTATTTATTTATCCGTAGTACTTTCAAAACCCTGGGATCATTCGAACTTTAAATTTAAAACTGGGATATTCCATATAGACGACATACATATCTTTCACATATGGTTGATGTCTCTAATAAGTTACCGTTTCTTCTCAATGCACTTAATGTGGGACATCTTATATATTTCTCACTAAACTGAATTTTTAACAGCAGTATGAAGTCAGATTGAATGCAACTCATTTTGTCCTCGGTACAATCCAGACCATTGTCAATGCAAATTTTCACAATACTCAGGTCCGGACAGACTCCATTTGATTTTGGAATTCTAACACAGTTGATAGCGGCCATTTTATTGAAGCTAAATCTGCCAAATTGCTTTTATTTCTTCAGCCTGCTTGCCAAATACTAGTCGCCGTAGTCTAGTAGGTAGTGTGTCTTTAAATATACGTGAGGCCTCGGTTCAAATCCAAGGTCTGATATCTCCAGTTAAACGAAATATTAAAAAATATTTCTTCAGCCACTTCCTCTCAGTGGAATTCTGGCAAAAACTCTGAGAGTAAATAAAATTGCCATGAAAAGTTTCTCAAAACTCTGTCGTTCGGAGTCTACTTTAAACTGTAGGTCCTGCCACTTATGTATAAAATTAACACACACCACGTAAGTGGTGTGAGAAGTTAATTTGTAATCCTGCTGAAGGGTTGTAATGACCAATTATGTATGTATGTACGTTTCCCAAATTACCGGGGACGAATATAGGATTCTACAACACGTGCAAATAATAAAAATGTTTTATCAAAATGGGTGTTTTGTCTGACCTTAATTTTCATCAAAGTGAGGTTTCATCGAAGTGATGGTTGGATATGTGAGCAAACAAAATTGAGAGCATTCAATGCATCTTTTAAAAGTCATTGTTGGTTTGTGAGTTTGGACTGGCGGCGATATCGGTCCATATTTCTTAGCAGAATAGTTCGATGATTACCAATTTATTTTCCTCTGAATTGGATGATCAGTTTCAACAGAACGGCACTACTTGCCACACAGCTCATGCCACATTGGATATTCTGCACGTACGAATTGACGACATAGTCATCTCACGAGAAGATACCTTGCATTTTGACATTGTTAGACTTTTTCAAGTGGAGTTTTCCTAAGTTGAAGGTGCAAACTTCAAAGCCAACATAATCCATGCTATCAGTCAAATCTAACTTGATTCACGCTTCTAGTGCAGCCGTGACTGACAATTGATTGATGTTGTATTCTACACAGAACGACATAAATAGGTCCTTTAACCGCATAAAAAAGGTTAGTGATATCTCACACACACACTTTGTTTTATTTAAATCTAAAGATAGGGATGTAGTCTAGTGGGTAGTGAAGGTCGTGGATGCGATTATCACCAAAGATTTTGGTCAGTTACACTACACCGAGCATAATTATAATATATTTTGTAATTGCATTCTAATAAATAAATAATGATAGTAAGCCTTTAATGAATGACCCGATAGTTCTATGTATTGTAATGTTATCAGTTGACTGATATGTCACTCACTTGTTTAACTTTTTACTCATTTGACAATATTTGTACCTTTAGGCCACCCACCACAACTACTGGCGACATAAAAATGCTACAAATTGTTTTCTTTTATTTGTCTTTTCCTGTAAATTGATTAAAAAAATAATATATGGCCAGTGGAAAAACAACCCAAAGAGGATGTGACTGTTTGTTGACTTTTATTAATCTGTTGTTTGTTTTTTTTTTTTCGTTATTTGTTGTGACTTTTTGTCAGCCAACAGAAACTGTCATTGTTATCGTCATTTATATCATAAATTAGCCTTAAAATTTATGATAATTTAAGCTTTTTCATATGGTTCACTTCACAAAATTACGTAGAAACACGATAAATAAGGGTACAAATACAATAAATAAAGAGTGGGAAAATAATTGAGTTATAAAAGTGGAAAAGAAGAAAAAAATTACGAAGACTTTTTTTCAAAATGTTATAAAATGTGCCCTTTAGTTATAAAGAATACTTATTTACTTTTTATCACACAATGTGACAGAAAAATTTTAAAATATGTATAAATGGCAACCCTTTATGGTGTCATATTATGGCATTCAAAATCTGAAGAAATATTTTTTTTCTGAAAGCACACGACCATTCAATACTTAAATATGGTAGAGCTAATAACTTCAAAAACCTCCACATACATATGTACATACTAATTTGGTCATTACAACCCTTCAGTCAGGATTACGACCTAGCTTCTCACATCACTTATGTTGTGTGTTAATTTTATATATGAGTGACGGGATTTACAGTTTAAAGTCGACTTCTAGCAACTGATTTTTTGAGATACTTTTTCATGGCAATTTTTTTTACTCTCAGACATTTTGCCAGAAATCTGCTGAGAGAAAGTAGCCGAAGAAATATTTTTTCATATTTAGTTTTGTTCGATGTTTGACCTGGGGTTTTGAACCCTGGTCTCACGTCTAATAAGAAAACGCACTACCTACTAGACTACGGCGACTTTACACCTACACTAGTCACAATCTTGTTTAATTTCTGGAATTTAAAAAATCATCTTAAGCATCGCAGTAAATGCTATATATATTGGCATTATTATGTGAAAGTTGGAATCAGTCTGGTAGACACTTTCATTCATTCATTGCTTTCAATTTAAATTGAATTTTCGAGGTATCTGACTATACGAGTCTTATTACTTGAGTTTACCACCAGATTCTGGCTCTATTCGTATTTATTTTTTTATTTTTCCTAATGATCGCCTCTCTTTAAGTCCTAATCAGTGTTGCCACGACAAAAAAAATTTTATAACCAAAATTAAAATAAAAAATAACGAAATAAGAAAAAAAATAACCAAAAAATTTTTTTTATATAAATGTATTTGTTTTTAACAAATTTAAGGTTTAAAACAAAAATTTTATTTTTTTCTGTATAGTTAACCTCTCATGCCCGAATTAAAACGGGAGTGGCTACAATTTTTTTGAGTAGACATATAAGATAGAGTTGACCTCAATATCAACTGACAAAAATTTCAATGTCCTAGGTGTCCTGGTTCAAGAGCTACAGGATGTTGTGTATAGGCAACATTGGGCAATGGTGTTATAAATTTAAATACAAGTTGATTTTTTTTTTTTTTCAAATGTCGTTTATTTCAATTTATGTATGCAAGGATACAAAACAATTTTTTTGAGGATTGGAGCACAAGTACACATTGCATCTGCTGCATTTACAGGCTTTCCAAAGTCTACATCTGCCCCTTGTTCCCCATTCCGCCTAATGATTATAACTATCAAATCGTAGGGGTTTTGCAGGCTGTGCAACATGTGATCTTTTATAGGGAATTGATTCAGCACCCGTAGAAGGAGCTGGTGATGACGGGGTCGATGGAGAAGGTGATGAAATTCCTGAATTCATTGTCAAATTGTCAAAAGGAGTGATGATGGATAACCTCTCTTTATTGCGACAACTATAGTTTGAGTTGTACAATTCAAGCATCATGTCCGCAAGATCAACACCACCATGTGCTTGTTGGTTGTAGCATTCTTCTATACCTAGACGAGGTATAGTTATGAACTTCTTGTCTTTGCGGTACCATATCTTGCATTCACTTGCATTCTTACTTGCATAGTTTGAAACTAGTTGTACCCTCTTATTACATCTTCTTCTTCTTCATTTTCCTCGTCAGCCGAATCATCCCAATGAAATTTTTCAATTTCATCCTGTGTCAGATCGTTTGGGCGCATCTTAGAATGTGAATACAAAAATAAGTTTTCATTTTTCGAAACTTACCATAATACGCATATACGCAACATTATATTTATAAAATTATTACAGACAAACTAAATAATATTTTCAAGCCGGGTTTTTTTTAACACGTTGACTGCCGCGGCAATTTTCAAAAAACAAGCAAAAATGACAACTTGATTTTTTTCACATTAGTGAGTACGAGATAACTCGTAGTTTGGCTCCCTACAAGGGAACGCAATCTACGAGTTATCTCGTAGTCGGCAGTCAACGTGTTAAATTACTCACCTACCTTTCATTATTTAGTTGTCGAACTTGGTTTTAGGATGACTTAATTATATTAATGTGTTTTCACACTTTTTAAAATAAGGTTTATTTTGCAAAATGAATTTGTCAATTTCGTTCTCGGGAGAATAACTACTAAGTGAGCACGTGCACAGCTGACTACCAACCAATTAGCTGTAAGCTTAAACAACACTTGAGGCTATATTTTTGCGAAAGAGTCAAAATAAAATATTTAAAATAGCTGTACTTAGAGGCTCATAAACACAATGTTGCATATACGCAACATCAGGAATGAGAGGGTTAAACTACAAATAATAAATTAAGGTTTTTATTTATTTGTATTAAAATTTTTTTAATATTTCAATTGAACGTAATAAAAACGCTTAAAGAATTAAAACACTTTGCTAACGATAATAAAAAATAACCAAAATGAAGAAAAAATACACATTTACACATTACAAAAAAAAAAAAAAAACCAAATTTGGTTAAAAATACCAAAACGGCAAAGCTGGTCCTAATCCTATCTGCTCTTTTAAAAATCACAGCAATAATTGCCATTGATATTTGTAAGAGCATAAACCAAGCATCTAACCTGGAGGCAATTTTCAAATGATACAATTGTATCATGAATAACATGGAGTCATTCCATGTTGTTTACCCATATGCCACCTGTCACTGAAGCGACAAAATGCCTTGTTCTAACCATAAGAAACCAATGCGTTGTTTGCTTGGATATTTCTTAAAAGAAAAATTCATGCTCTTATATATGGATCTCTACACTGAGAGTAGTTTTGTTTTCTTCTATCATGGTTTTCGCAGTTTAAAAATTAATAAGTTTCAATTCTTCCAAATAATGTAGTCAAGAAGACCTGATCTCGCGAGAGGTATCGTCTAACAACGATACCACTTTAGAAAGCGTAGTGCTCAAAGCATGTTCACAGAGGGTATTATTTCTAGTCAGCTATCTCCCAGGGCCTGCTATAGAAGAATAAGCAGAGGAAAAGTTACTACTTGAACAGCACTTAAGGCACAGCGAATATGTGCTCTACGTATGTATGTTTTCAGCACATCGTACGGTGTCTGTCTACAAGTGCACCTCGAATGCTAGCGGACCTACAGCCTATAGACCTAATGAATTAGGAACGTGAAACAATGCTTATTGCGACGAGATTTCAAAATATTTTAAAGTTGAGATCAAACGTAGAAACGCTGTGGGATGGACGTTTGATTATGTATGTATGTATGTACCTGACTATCGATCTTAGTTGCAGAGGAAGCCTGCATTAATTGCTAACCCAATTCATGACGGTACAAGGAAGCTTTCGTAACTGTATTTGCCACTAAAACACGTCAGACACTGCGAGCAATGGGGCTATGAGGAGCAAAGTGCTGAACATGGAATGTCAGAAGGAGAGGTTTATATGACACGCCTAATTGTTTTGTAGAAAAAGAGTGAAAGGCTTATGTGTGTCATAACTTAAAAAAGGAAAGATAAAATTTTCGAACTC
Source organism: Sarcophaga caerulescens (assembly GCA_927399465.1). Classification (NCBI taxonomy): domain Eukaryota; kingdom Metazoa; phylum Arthropoda; class Insecta; order Diptera; family Sarcophagidae; genus Sarcophaga; species Sarcophaga caerulescens. The sequence continues at coordinate 56,737,198 of OV656872.1, read as the reverse complement.
CTATCCCGTTTTGAGTGTATGGCTCATCACAATATTTTTTCTGTTTCTGAGCGATTGTACAGTGAATGGTGCAGACATTGTAAACACAATTCATTCTTGAGCAGCACTATTCGTCAGTTGAATGCTCTTCCTGCAAAGGTCTTAAATTTTTCTTACCTTCCTTGTGTTCTGGTAAAACTAAAATTTTCAACCCGGCGCTTCATATTATTACTAGTCATTCCCCTTAACGCGATTCGTATGTTAAAACAAAATACTTAATGATATAATTTAGCCAAAGGCGTTTTGTTTTACATCGTTTGTATGTCGATAATTTTCAATTATTTTGCTTATCTCACACACACTATTTGTGCGCAATAACCAGCGTTACAATGTACGAAGAGTTTAACATGCAGAGTTTTGGAGTCAATTTCAATTCAATTTTATTACAACAAAGCCACAGAAAAAATTGAATCTCATTCAACTGGTTTCGTGTCTTCAAATGTTAAAGGGCACAAGTAATGGTTTGAATGGTTGTTGTTGTTGTAGTTGTTCCTCATTATATACTGTTTTATTTAGATTTTTGCAATAAAACAAGTCATGTAACGAAATGCAACATATTATACGAGAGTGAGAATTAAAGAAAAAAAAAAAAAAATTAAACTAAAAGAGAAAAAAACGTGTGAAAATCCATAGACTGTTTCGTTTTAACGGTCATTAAATGAAAACTGAATTCACATTGCTTTGGTTTAGAGGAAGAATTTAAATTTTATTTTTATTTTCTAGATTGGAGGCCTATTTACTAAATTATCTTCTGTGAAGAAAAATTTCTTTTTTATTCTTTAGTAAATTAGAAAATTTTACTGCATACGACACGGTTATTCCATTAGAAGGGTATTAAAATTCTTAAACAATGAAATTCCATTGTAAAAATCACTGATGACAGTGATAAACATTTTAAACCCTCTGCTTATTGTTTCCATTTAAATTAAAAATGAGACACAATTTCAACATCATAAACAATGTTGTCTCACATTTAACAAACAGACAAACAATGAGTCAAATCATCACCACTCAGTTACCTATTCTTATCACATGAACTGTTCACTGTAGTTGATAACGTAAAATTAAAACAAATAAAAAAAATTAAGTGAACACAATATTGGATCAAAAAGATGATGAAAATGTTAAATTGAAAACAAAAATGTAAAATAAACTAAGAAAATAATAAAACAAAATGTTGATAAATTACTATTAAAAGCAGTCAGTTGCCATTGTAAAAAAAAATACGGTGTGCACAAGTTACTTAACATTATAAACAAAGATACAGTGAGAGAGCGTGATAAAGAAAAAGAGAGAGAGAAAGTAAACAAGTAAAATTCTTACTTTCATTCAATGCATGTTCACACATTACATTATACATATTCACTTAGGCATACATTAAAATTATACATGTTTAATATTAAAAGTTTAGAAAGAAATGTTTATATACATTTTTCTTAATAAATGGAAAGCAACATGTTGTAAGAAACAGGTTGTTTGCTTATATGGGTTATTATTTTTGTCTTCTCTCTGTCTCACAATGATTTCCCATTGGTTTTGTACACTACAATTAGTATAAGGGACTTGTCATTAAACTTGTAATATACACAGTAAAACCATACCATAGTACCATAGTCTAGTAGAAAGAATTACATGTGGTAGCATTATAATTTACACTGGAAATATTGAACTAAGATCCAAAAGATCTACTGTCATCACCACCAGCGTTACCGCTGGAAATTTTTAAGAAGTCGCACAAAAAGGGGATTTTTGAAAAAAAAGTCGCACATTATTGGATTTTGTATTGTACATTAACAAACATATAATAAGTTTATTTTTTAATAATTTTTCCAATTTTTTATAATAGAAACAAATTTTTAGCCAAAAATTAATAAGCCTAAACAAAAATTTTAATTTTTTAAAATTATTTGTTCTGTTTTATTTCTAGCTTTAAAATGTAATTTCATTCAAATTTATGAACGTTAGGACATTTAAATTTCAAAAATAAAAAATGCATTTTTAAATTTATAAAAATTCCATTAAATAAAACTTTTTTTGCTAACCCACTATATAATAATACAAAACACAAAACAAAACTATTATTATAACTAAAAAACAGTTCATTAAAAATAAATAAAATTTTATACAAAATTGCGTATTTTGTAACAAATTAAAAAAAAATAACAAAAAATATAATATAAGGAGTGCGCACAAAAAAAATGGGCATACTTTTAAGCTTATAACTTTTATCATAACTGAAAAAAATGAATACCGTTACATTATTTTTGTTAGTCATCTGTTTCAAAATCCACGTGCTAAATGTCATTGCAATAGCAAAATTAGTTTTTTGAAAATGGGCACCCAACAAGAATGTCGTAAAAAAATAATTGATATTTTCAATGAAAAACCTCTTACAAAAAAACGATTGCTAGGCTCGCAGGTGTTAACCAAAAAACAGTTTCTAAGGTAATAAATAAATATAAGGAGTCTTTGAGTAATGAGAGAAAGCGTGGAAGTGGAAGAAAAAAACGGATTTGCCGACCACAACAAAGCAAATAAAATAATACGTATTTTTCTAAAACACCCTGTCTGGAAGAAAAGTGGCTCAAAAAGTTGGATGCTCTGAGACCTTTGTCAGAAGAAAATTTTATACACAAAAGAATTCAAATATTATTTACTTTAATTGAAATATAAAACGTAAAAAATCCGCCATTTAGTTTTATTTCTATAACGAAAAGTGTAAGTCCAGATTTTTTTGTGCGCACTCCTTATATTTTAAAATAAAAAACAATTCAAAAGCTGATTGTTCCGAAAAATGTAAATAAAAGAAAGAAAAAAAAAATGTAAATAAAAGAAAAAATACTTTTTCTAAAAAGGGGGAAAAAGGGTCAAAAATCTTTAAAAGTGTCAGATTTAGTTCATTTTAGTAAGGGGGCACAAAAAGTGGCGGAGTCGCTGAAAAAGTGTCAAATTGCGACTTTAGTCGCTCAACGGTAACGCTGATCACCACCTCATCGCATCTATAGAATTATGCTTTTTCGATCTTTAAAGGAACAAAGAATTTTCCCCAAACTTCTTTCATTAATCAAGTTTTTTCATTAAGGCAGTTGATCGGTCTACTGTAGCAGATTCTCGTATAATAGCGTTGCCATTTCTCTCTGTCTAAAAACACCATTCTCTAAGAAAGTGTGTTGGATTATTGTTTTCAGTGTGGTGTTGACGAAGTTGCCTTAGTCTAATGGGTAGTGCGGTGGCTTATTAGACGTGAGTCCGTGGCTTAAATCCCACCAAAGACATATTGAACAGAATGGAATATGAAAAATATTTTTTCGTCGACTTCCTCTCGGTAGTCTTCAAGCAAAATCTCTGGGAGCCATGAAAAGTTTCTCAAAAATCTCTTATTTGCAGTCGGCTTTAAAATTGTAGGTCCTGCCACTCACGGACAAAATTAAAACACACATGTGGTGTGAGAAGCTAGGTCGTAATCCTGACTAAAGTGTTGTAAAGACCAATTACGTCAGTAAGTAATATTTTATTCTTCTATAGAAGGCTTTCTTATATGGTTAGGTACAAACAAGTCTTCCTGGGCAGAGAAGATACTTCATATTTATTTATTAGTAGCTAATCAGACATTTGAGGATCTGAATAATAATTATGACCCTGGTTCAAACATATTTTAATTAAAAATATTTTTTAATTGCTTATAACCTAATTTCAACTAACATTGCCCACAATAGCGCTTTCATCATGGTTTTGTTTTGTTTTAAATATTTCCTTCTCTTTACTCAATTGTTTTGCTTTTGTTTTAATTTTTCTTTTGAATGAGATTAAACGTGTATTAGTTAATCTCGTTATTATGACTTTTGTATCTCTTGGAATTTGGAACGCTTATTTTGTTTTGTTGTTTTTCTTATTTTACGTTCGTTTACTTGCATGTGTGTTTGTTTGTTTTGAGGTTATCACAACAACAATAACAACAACTACATATGTACGTATACATATGTATACGTAAAAATTTTCTATTTGGGAAAACAGCTGATTAAGAAGATGCATTTTCATGAGTTTTGTTTTTGTTTTGACTTTACTCTTTCAATAACTTTCATAGCGAGAGAGCGAAAGAAAGAAAGAGTGTAAGAAAATTGTTATCAAATGAGAGGAAATTAAATAAAATGAAATAGAGAGAACAATTACAATTTAATTTAACTGTTTTTACATGAATGCAAAATACTTTAATACACTGCCAAAATTTAGAGAAAAAAATAAATGCGCGAATGAAATTCATGCTTCGCCATTCTCAAATATGAAGATTATTACAATTCTAGAAAGCGTAAAAGTTACAATACAAACGAGACCGCTTTTCGATAATTATGATCGTTATAATCGACCCACTGCGCAAGGACTTTAAATAAGATAATTGTAAAGAAATGTTAAGCATTTCAGAGATACCAAGCTTGAGCACTATCGCAATATATGTAGGTATTCCTGAAAATATCGTTTCTGCTACAGAAAGTGCTGTGTATAACTAAACGCATCGCATCACCACAGCATCCTTACCTAGTGACCATATCTTAAGACTTAGTAGGTATAATTTATTTTAAATTTGAATTTGCACTGCCGTCCGTATATAGTGTAACTTACACCACACTTGAAGCCCCCTAAGCATTCTCAACGCTGTAGATAGGCTAATTGCGAATTAGAGTGGTTTTCTCAGATCTTCAAGCTAATTTATAATGCGGTGGTTACGCCGAAAAACAAAATTGTCGTACATAATAAGCATTGGAGAACCCAGAAGTGATTGTGAAAAAGATATTGCATTCAGAAAAGTGACTGTTTGATTAGCAATATGATTTGGAAGTGTTATTAGGTCGATTTTTAAAAAAATCGTTCCTGGAAGAACCGTTATGGGTGTTTGATAACTGATTTTTTAGTCTGCAATTGCAGACTGTGAACTAGCCAAAACCGTTCATTACACCGATTTTAGCTTTACGACATGGGTAGTTACCGGGAGTAATTTCATGCTTGCAAACGTTCGATTTGATGCCGTTGATAGTTTTTTTGTGGGATAATCTATCTGCATACAATGAGGCACTTGAAAAACAACATTGGTGCAGTTATCGCCTGAAATGTAAGAAAGAGTAGTCAAGAGAAATGTATTTCGTACATTAGGGCAAGGGGGTCCAAGGATTATAATGAAGTAAAAGTTTCATGGAAATCATAAATTAATGGTTTTTATTTAACTTTGTTGTTGTAACCGAAATATGGATAATTCCTTATCTAAGTTTTTAAAGTTTTTTTTTTAAACTGCCTTGTTACAGATAACTCTGGCGATATTTTTGCTAAAAAAATAATTGGACAATATTCACACAATCGCACAATTTTTGGGATTATTGAAGAGGTTTTTCAACGTTAAAATTTTTATTGTAGAATTTAGTAAATATTACTGATCAAAAATTATCTTGAGTTATTTTAGTTCGCATAATACACATACTTAAACCTATTCAGCATTTATTTTCTATATGTATTTTCAATTATTTATTTACTTAAAAAAACATTGTTTAACAAATTCAGCAAAATATTATTTTTGTAAGTTAAACTTTTTAAAAATCGATATACGATATCATTAATATTCACTCACATTAATTTCTTTAGAGAAAATAATGTATGTATTTGCAATAAAAAAGAAAAATCCCATTAAATTCGGTTGTTATTTTTACTACAGGTTTATTTAAAGCGAAAACCCAAAAAAAAAAAAAAACAAATTTCAAGAAGAAGACATTACCCATTAACACACAAAACTTGTAATACAGAAACAAACACACACAGGTATATTATAAATTTCTTTTTATAATGCAGTAATGGGAGTGTGTCATATGCAGTTTACATACAGATATGAGAGAAAGAAAGAAAAAAAGAAAGACAATAACAACAATAAATAGCCAAAAATAATTTTTATTTAAAAACCACTTGTCAAAAGTAAGAGATTATTAATACATTTGATAAATCAAAACCACAACAACAACAAAAATATTTAACGGTTAGTATAGGTAAAAGTTTTTGTACTCTCTACTCAATGTTTTGTTTCAATAACAAAATAAGTAATGATTACATATGATAATTTTTGTTGTCGTTTTGTCAAGTTTCGTATTGATGATAAGAATGAGAGAGAGAGAGAGAGAGTGTAAGAAAGAGTGTGAGAGAAAAATTCTTCTTATTTTAATAGAGATAAATAACACCGAACACACAGAATGGAAACGAAAATTTGACGTTTACATAAGTTATGTGAAAGGGACAGCAAATATTACCAAAAAGTATTTCTGTCTCTGTCTGATTATTTCTGTTTTGTTTATTTATGTTTGTTAATTTTTAGGGTGGGTTTTTATTTTCTATTTTGGTAGAAATTGATGATATTTTTGTAGAATAATAGAATAGTTTTGAAAGGAAATGAACTGTTTTATTGGGGAAACGTAATACGGAACTAATGTATTTTGTGACGCCTTTCATCGATTATCACTAACTTAGTATTTAACCAATTTGGGGGTATATTCACAAATTCCTGAAACAAAAAGTTATGAGTATATATTTTGTTATATTTTTCTTTTTACTTATCTTTTACACACGGAACTTGTTTCATTGTGAAGAGAAATTGCTAAGAGTTCTATTAATAATAAAAAAATTACCGAATTTTAACTTTTTCATTCAAGAAATTAATAAATACTGATAATATACACAAAGTTCTGCAAGGAAAAAATTTTATGAGCAATATGTCTTATTTGATCTTGATATATTTAGCTTCTTACTTACCTTTTGCACAAGAAACTATATTCATTGCGACCAAAAACCACATACATTTCGATTAATAATTAAATATTTAAGAATCTTTAAACTTTTCATTGAAGAAATTAAAAAATATTCTAAATTTTCCCTTTTTTAACACAAAATCAATGTTTGTTTACATTTAATTTTTCAACTTGATCCGCCAGTTTTCACTCTGTATATCTGTTGCTTCTAACACATTAGCTTTGCAAAACTTATAATTCATTTTTTTTCTCCCTCTAAAAAGTTATGTAAATTTATGCTATGAGAGTTTGTCAAACGTCACTGCTTTCCATTCTGTGTATTCTGTGATAAATAATATGTGGTATTGTTTTGTGAGAGGAGGGTGGTATTGTCTTATCAAAACAGAGAATAAAAGTCGTTTTAATATTTTATTTCCATGTAATTAATAATAAGTTTTTAATTTTATTAAAAATTACATTTAATTTGTAAGTTTCTGCATATAAATACAACAATTTAGTGTGTTTCTAATAAGAAAACTCCACATTAGTTACTGTGTTTATGTTTTGTTTACCTAGAAAAATAACGTTTTAAAAACAAGAGAGCCATACAGAGAGATAGAGCGAGACTCTCTAGGAATGAAGAAGCATTCATAGAAAATAAAAATCACAACAACGTGTATATAAACAGTAAAAAAATAACCATAATAAAACCATTACAAACTAACAAACACAAACTAAACAACAACTAAACAAAACTACTGTTTTTTCGATTTTGATTTTGTATTTTTGGTTTTGTGTTGTTATTACAATTTTGTTTGTTTCGCTTTTCGCTCACGTTTTAGCATGCTTGTGCTTGCTCATTGACCAAGCAAATGTTAGAGACACAAACAGTTCATAACGAAACTTTGCAGGCAGAAGTATACGACTACGGCTGTCACAACGGTTAAACAACAAAAAAAAAATTGTGTTGAGTTTTCCTCGTTATTTTTTTACTTACAAACACAAGCAACAACAATAGTAAATACTATAGAATAGTATTTAAATTTTTTATTTTAAGTGTGAAAAGTGTTAAAAAATTTTCGTTGTAAAATTCAAAAAGAAAACAAGAGAGTTTTTTTTGTGTATGATTCGTTAACATTGATTTTATGCAAGGCATATCCAATAGGTAGTCTTATCTCAACAGCTGACGAGTATTTGAATGTCAAAATTTTGTTGTTTGTTTTTTGTGTTTTGTTTCGATAATCATTTTCGTATTTATAAACCCTCATATGTACCGGATGTATCCTTAACGATACGCACTCTAGAAATTATTCAGGATTACTATTTCAAAGCCAATTTTATTAAAATTTTTGCAAGATGATGATGATGAGATAATATTTAAGTCTTTAACACTAAATACACATATCTTTTAAACTACAACCTAGATTTACTATATTTATATTTATTTAGACGAGAGTGATGAATTACCCAAACAAGATTTCGGTATCTCCAACTAGGTGCATAAACTATGACCAATAACAAATAACGTTTGCAGCTGCCATTTTTCTCGATGGCTATATAAAAACATGTTCTTTACATAAAGTGGAAATGTTATTGACTGCATCGAATAATTTTTTTTTAATTTATAGGTGCCCCACTATTGCGTAATTAAGCATGACATAAAAATCAAAAGAAATTTCAATATATAAAATGTATTTAGTTTTTTTAATTGCTTTTATTAATTTCCTATGGAGGTTTGAGGGTTAATTTTTTTGACATTCCGCGTACTCTTTAACAAAAACAAAATGCCTGTTGTTTTTGCATTGTTGTACTTGTTGTACACTTGCGGTTACCTATTAGATGTGCCTTGATTTTATGTTTAAAGGGTTTCGTTGTTTTCGATTTTTTTTATAATGCTTTCGTTTTCGGTTTAAAATTTTTTGAAAATCAATTTCTTAACGTTCTGTCTGTTTAAGAGAATTTTCCTATTTGTTTATATAGTATTTGTTGTTGTTGTTTTTCGGTTTTGACATCTATACGAAAATAACCCATAGAGACAGACATTTAGTTCGAATGCGCGTATTTTTTTTCTTATTTTTAGTTTCGCGTTTTACAACAACAACTACCACAATATCGTTAATAGAAAACTAAACCAAAAAAGTTTTCCCGATTATTGGCAAAAAATAAAAAAAAGTGAAGAACGAACAACAACAAACAATTCGAAAAACACTGGCTAAATGAGTTCAAATTGAAAACAAAATTGTGTTTCTATAAAAAAATTTCCCCAGAAATAGAAAAATAACAACAAAAAACAAAAATCTAAAGGTAAATACAAAAGCAAAGAGAGTAAAAAATCATAATACAAGAGAATTACAAAAAAAAAAAAAAAAAAGAACGTGTGAGAAAACAACAACAAAAACAAACTTTCCATTTAGAAAAACCACTCAAAAAAGTTACAAATTAATAAAAGAATATTTCAAAAAAAAAAAGAAAGAAAATTTATATTTAAAATAAAATATTGAAAAATTTTAAATAAAAGCCAAGAAAATATCCTATACCTACCTATGTAAAGAAAATTTCATTAAAAAAAAAGAAAAAAATTTAATTATTTGAAAAATAAATTGTGTTTTCGTTTGTGTTTTTAATTCTTGTGCTAAAAATGTTCTAAAAGTGTTGTATTTTAAATTGTATTAAATTTAATCAAATAATATTAGAAAAAAAAAGAAAAAATATAATTTTAACATTTTCTACAACGTTTAATAAATCATCACTTTAAGGAAAACAGAATATTTACAAGGTAAGTTGGCAGGTCAATAAAATTGTTCTTCCTGTTGCACTCAAAGAAAAATGTTAATAAAATTCTATAGCCTAGTCTATTATACCAAAGGAAAAATATTAGTAAGCCTTAAAGGAAATATTTTGAATTTTCTAAAAAAGTTTAAATTGAAATGGAAAAAAATTGAAATTATATGAAATCAAACAAATTGTTGTAAAGTCTGTGGTAAAATTAATTGCAACAAGGCAACTCTATAGCTTATTCAAAAATGACGGAATTTTAAGATTCGATTTGCTGGTAAGCATTATTAAAATTACGTTATTCTGCGAAAAGTTATCTGCTTTTCAAAAAGGAGTGAAAATTCGGAGCATAACTAAGCTTTTTTCTTTTCTATTATAGAAAAACTAAAAAAAGAGTCCCAGGCTGCAGAAAAAATGTTATAGTTCATGGAGATGATGCTTATGTGAACTGGTTACTTGTTTTCGATTTGATAAGTTTAATGTCACTGATGCGCTTCAATTTCGTCTCTCAATAATTAAAAAATGTCCAAGATATCATGGAAAAATAAGAAACTAGGCATGCACCTCTAAACAGTTGCAACCATTTGAAGAAATCTGGATAACTGAAGAAATTTGAAAAGTAAAGGAATCGAAATAGCATTTGCAATTCGTTAAAAAAACGAAAGGAAGTAAAACAATTTGTAAAACTAGTGATGAGAAGTGAATCACATGTGCAGCAAGAGGAAGCTTTGCAGACGGCGGTTAACACCAAACACGATCTTCTTTTCCTATCATATGATTTTCGGGCAATAAGAAAGGATCAAGCGATTAAATATAGAGATTTTAAATGTGTGAAAAAATAATGGATGCAGCAAGAGGAAGCTTTGCAGATGGCGGTTAACACCAAACACGATCTTCTTTTCCTATCATATGATTTTTGGACAATAAGGAAGGATCAAGCGATTAAATATAGAGATTTTAAAAACATTAATTTTGTTTCACTGGAAGCAGAATTAGTAACTATACCATGGAATCAAACCTTCTTAATCCCTACAATGGATGAGCAGATAAATTTTTTTACAGGGAAATATACAATATATCTATTTGAGAAATATGTATGTATCAGAATATACGAAATGGAAAGCCATGGCTTACAAATGAAATTAGAATCTCTATTAACGAAAGGAATTACGTATGTATATCATAGATGGAAATGATATAACACAACTGAATTTTACGAAATTTTTAAAGCATGTAGGAGAGACACAATTCTGAAAATTATAGCTAGTAAATCGAATTTCTTTGCTGATAAATTTCGATCGAATATCTGCACCAGGAGAAAATGGAGGGAGATTCAATCATTAGGAATAGTAAATAATAGTATTATAACCAATGAAGTGATTGATATGTATATATATAAATGAACTCAGCTTAGAATTTTCGAATATACCGGGAATTGATGCCAACTTGGAGTATTACATCTCATCTGATGCCTTCTCTACTACTAATCACTTGATTCAACCGAATTTTGAATTTAGTAACGTTACACAAGAAGAGGTTGTTGAGAGCATTCTAAGAGTTAAGTCTAACTCCATAGGAAGTGATGAAATTTAAGCCAAATTTATAAAATTAATTTTGCCATATGTTCTTCCGAACATAACGCATTTACTGAATAAGATAATTACATCATCTACTTTTCCTACAATGTGGAAATGTGGCAAGTTAATACCTGTGCCTTAGCAAGATAAATCTTACCACCCAATCGCAATATTGTCATTAGGTTTAGGTTAGAGGACGTGTGCTTGTCAGTACAGTACCCGGAGGTAGAATTGACCCATTGTACAACGTCCTAGCTTCTCACATCACTCAAGTTGTGTGCGTTAATTTTATACGTGAGTGGCGGGACCTACAATTTAACGTCGACTTCGAACGACAGAGTTTTGAGAAACTTTATCATGGTAAATTTTATTTAATCAGAGTTTTTGCCAAAAATCTGCTGAGAGAAAATCGCCGAAGAAATATTTTTTTTGTTTTCATATTCTGTTTTGATGCCTGACCGGGGATACGAACCCGGTCTTTACGTCTAATAATACCTACTAGACTACGGCGACTTCGAAAAATATTGTCATACTTATCTAAAATTTTCGAGAAATTAATTTATAAGCAGATGACCCAATACTTGTATGGCAATGGCGTGTTTTCTGAGAGGCAGTCTGGTTTCGGACCTAATCACAGCTGCATTTCTGCTATCATTGATGTTTCAGAGGATCTGTGATTAAGGGCGGATGATAATATGACATCATTTTTTGGTTTTACTCGATCATTCTAAGGCATTTGACACCGTTAATCATACTATTCTGTGCCAAAAGTTAAAACACATGTGCCATTCTTCGAATACTGTTGTTATGCTAATCTCGTCGTATTTACGGGATAGAAGTCAATTTGTGTATCATGATGGTGATAAATTGAACAATTTTTTAAAATCTAGAGGTGTACCACAGGGCCCGATACTTGATCCACTTTTATATTTAATTTATTCTAATGATCTGCCATCTAAGTTGAAGTTCTGCAATGTGCTAATGTACGCAGATGATGTTCAGCTATACACTAGTTGCTTCCCGTTTGATATTACAAAATGTAAAGGCAAAATAAATTGTGATCTGCATAATGTGTTTCAATGGGCGTTGATTAATGGTCTTTGCCTAAATCCGAGGAAAACGAAAGCTTTGACAATAGGGAAGGTAAACTCTACAGCACAGCTTATAGCAATACAGATTAATAATTCTACTCTTGAGACAGTACATAATGTTAAGAATCTAGGAGTTATTTTTAACAATAGCCTTAACTGGTCCAACCATTTAAATGCTATTTGTGGTAAAACGGTTGCCATATTGCAAAATATTTGGGTAACGCAATATTTTACTCCGTTTAATATTCGTATGCCGCTCGCAAAAACATACCTTATCCCCACTTAAATTATAAATAAATTTTTGTTTATAATTATATTTATTATGTTGCATTTTTAGCAGATACTATTAAATAAGATAATATCTTGTTGTACTGTATTTACGCTTGAACAAATAAATAAATAAATAAGAAATTGTGCATTATGAGCTTCAATAATCTCGTCAAACAAGCTCTGCTTCCAGCAGTTAACAAGATTGAAGCACGCATTTCAATTAAAACAGACAGAATTGATCAACAGGGAAGGCCTTTTATTCCATCATCACAACCCCTTACTAAGCACAACTTTGATAGCCCGGCAGAAACTGCTGGAAGTTTTCATACTTACACTAATAACTAGCGCTTGGCACCTTCTGCTTACTATTTATTTAGTTCGCTGGAGGAATTTAAATTCCGATTTCAAAAGAGGTGTCCTACTCGTAATGGGACTACGTCAGATAAAGAATGGACTCGTGTGAGGCGTATCCATGGTATTAAGAATTTCAAAACAGGTACCTATTGTACCAAAAATGAGCTTCGCCGCTGAAGATGATATTTCGGTACGAAGCTTATACAGCACGAATTTTGCTACTTAAGTTCAATGATTTTTTAGTGCTTTTCGTTTGTTTTCAATGGAAAATCTTACTGATCATTTTTGGCATTAACACATGTCACGAATATTTTCATTTATACTGAAACATTTTAGGCTTGGAAACCGAAAAGCACAAAATAGACTTGTTATACTAGCATGTGCTCCAATGATTAAAAGAGTCTAGTTTGTAAATATCTAACGTAGTACACGTCTTTATTGTGGAGAGTATTCGATTTGTCAGTGGATCGTATATTTTATTATCGAGAGAATTTATCTTGTAGTTGGAATATTTTTCTATATATGGTACACCGCATTTCTTGCTGACGTCCTTACTGTCTCTTACAATGTAAACTAATTCTAATCTAACGTTTATGAACAATATTATCTCTCTTTTCCTCGTTCCATACACCATCCCTTAAGTATTAGAAAAACAAAATAAACAAAAATTTAAACTCTAAGTATAGCGTTTACGCTGGCCATTAAGTCTAAACAATAATTTCCTTATCATAGTCTACAAAGACACATTGGCCTTGACCACTTAATTTTTCTATATTTGTATTATTGTTTTATACTTGCACTTTGCGTGCAGCGTTATTGCTTAACGCTTACTTAAAGAGAATCAACAAGAACAGCAATGTTTAAAATAACTGCCTCAACTAAAAGTTACGAACCTTATACATGAGATTTATTTAACATTATTTCTTAAAGTAACCCACTGTATTTCAGAAATGAAAATTAAATTGGAAACTCTTATGCATGCATGCTCGTAAAATGTTGATTCTTTAAGCCTCTGAAGACCAGATTTCAATTTAAATTATCTTTTGTTGTCTCTCTTTTAATTTTCTGTTTGTTTCTTATCAATTGTTTGTGTTTATTCATATGCCGTTGTATTTATATTTTATATTCAACGACAATAAAAAAAAATGATAAAAAATTGGATTTTTCTTGTCAAAACCGTAAGACAAAAAATATAAATTCACGTCACACACTAACACACTCTCTCTCTCACTCTTTATTTCTGAGTTAAAGGGTTATACATTCTGCTGTTTCAAAAGTTAAGTGAATTCACCTCCCACAGCCAGCTCAGTCTCGTTATTAGCGTCAGTAATGCCTGAATATCGGCCGCCAACAACGAATTCAAATTATCAAAGAAACCATCTCCCAGAGTATTCAACCATCTTCTATAATAATCATAGCCTGCAAGAATCTGGACGAGACCTATGCGGGACTTGTCCGGCCTGATATATATTTTATTTACTTTGATACGGAAAATGAAAATAAGGCGTTATTTGTGGACATTAATCTGAAGGAATTTTGAAATTCTACAACCTTGCAGGCTTATTCGCGTCGATGCTTTGAACTTTGATCTTGGTGGCCAATTGACATAATCAGAACGTGAATTCACTCTTTATGGAAACCTATCATACAAAAAAGTCAAAATCAGTGGTGTTGTACATAATATGCAGTTCACAATATGTATTCACATTGCAGGTCAAAAAACTAACGATTTTTAAGGTTAATTTTCGAAAAAATACGTCCAAATCTTAATGTGCACGAAGAAGTAACTGTTTCTAGATGCAATGAATTTTACACAATCACTTTTAACTTCTACGAGCACCACAAGTGAAAATTTTGCTTCTTGCCTTAACCACCGAGGGAGAAATAAGCTTGTTGATCTAAAGTAAATGCTCTAGCTTAGAATATGCAATACGGTTATTGACACTTCCGCACCAAAAGTTTTTTTCAACGTTCATTTTTCGTTCAAACCCCAGGTCTTCAACAAAACGATTTCTGGCAAAAACTGTGAGAGTAAAAAAATTGCCATTAAAAGTTTCTCAAAAACCTATTGTTCAGGGTCGACTTTAAACTGTAGGTCCCGCAACTCATGTATAAAATTAACACTCACAACATGAGTGGTGTTGAGAAGCTAGGTTGTAGTCCTGACTGAAGGGTTGTAAAGACAAATTACGTGCGTACGTAGTTGACAGATATTTAACATCCAACAGTCTTGTCAAACTGATTTCACTAAATGGAGAACTTGATACCCTTGACTTAAGTGTTGGGGTGTGTTTTTCTCATATGATTTTGATAACATTACGAGTACAATGATATTATAGCACTTTAATGTCTCTCCCGCTTTTTTCGTTGGCTTATCATTCTCTCTCTCTCTCTCTCTCTTTATCAATATTTCTTTATGTTGTCTGTTGTATTCACTCTTGGTATGTTGATTCTTATCACAGATTAGAGTAAGTAATACCCCTCCCTGAACTGGCTTTATTTACGATTCTTTTTTGAGTGTCAATTTGTCTGTTTGTATCTGGAAAGTGCTTGTGGTGTGTGTTTGTTTCTGTGTTTTTAGTTTTCTTTTTTTGTTGTTTTGCAAATAGAGCAACAAGAGAACAGACTATAAAAACTAAAAATGAAATGTTTTTCTGCTGTTTTTTTTCGGTTAAATTTTCTTATCACTTGTAGTTTTTTTTACACATTTTTATTACTGACCTTTAGTTGTTATTATTTTCTTTTTCTTGTTCTTGTATCTCTCTCTCTCTGAGTTTAGCAGCAATTAAAAATCGTTTTATTATTTCTTAGTAAACATATATACATACATATCAAGTCAAAGCGTTTTCTTAGTAAAGTTGGTAAACGGAGTAAAATAACTTCTAGACTGGTTTTTTGAGCAGTTACACTGAAAGATGTCGCAGCCAATATTTAAATACGAAGTTACAAAACACAGTGGGTTTTTAATGGTTTTATAACGGTATCAACAACTAAGCGGTGAACTTTACGCAGCTGCAACAGATACTTAATTAGTATACAAAAACAAAACAAGGATTTCTATTTCCGTCATATGATAGTTAATTCTCACACGTACTCTTGCGGTCATTCGTTTAGTTGTTACCTGGGCAGTGACGAATGTACATGCGGATGTATGCTGATGTCATTCAAAAGAACTGCATCATTGCCAATGTTTATTATTTTTAAGTTTAAATTATGTTCTTTCATGACAAATTAATAGAGATTTTGATGTCAATTCAAATAGAAAAACAGAAAAATGGAAACAAACATGAAATTGAGCGAAGGATATCAGTTAAGACTGCATATTATGAGAAATATTTTGGAGAATATGTATATGTATTTCAATTGTCATTGGTGCCTACACAATGAAAATATACTGAGAATACAGTAACATTTAGCAAGTTCTACAGAAATTAACTGATGTATTCAAATGAAATTGTTTAAAATACAAAGACATAACCAGGGCAGTGAAGAACTGTCCTACGGTGGCGCTGGAGGCCTAATTAGATCTCAGTCCGTTGCAACTGTGGGTTAAACACTCGTAATGCAATTTATGCCATCGAAAGATGTATTCAATTCAATTTGGAAAGAAGTTACAAAGATTGAAACATATTAATACTATCGGGTCCGCCATCTAACGTTTTTTTTTTTTTTTTTTTATTTCGTGAATGTCTGATTTGATAGATAATTAGTTTTATCCTTCCGCTGAACGAATATGATTGTGTATTCGCGTTTTCGCTTTGCTAAGTGGGCCTGCGATCGACTTACAGAAGATGCCGATTTTGGCAAAAAAATCATCTTTTCAGATGGAGCTCATTTTGATCTTGGCGGGTATGTAAACAAGCAAAATTGTCGCATTTGGGGCACAGAAAACACGCACGCATACATTGAAAAGCCGACGCACCCAAAACGAGTCACTGTTTGGTGCGGATTTTGGTCCAGAGGCATAATTGGGCCATTTTTCTTCGAAAATGAGCAAGGAGTCAATGACGATCGTTATCGGGCCATGTTGAACGAATTTTTGTTCACAAAAATTGAAGAGGAGGATATTGGCAACATTTGGTTTCAACAGGACGGCGCTACGTGGCACACAGCCGAAGCTACACTCGATGTTTTGCGCCCTGTTTTTGAAGATCGCATTATCAGCCGCAGAGCTGATGTCGTTTGGCCACCTCGGAGCTGCGATTTGACACCGTTGGACTATTATTTGTGGGGTGCCGTCAAAGATAAGTGTTACGCCGACAAGCCAGAGACAATTGACGCTTTAAAGGACAATATTCGTGAAGCCATTGGTGAAATACAGCTGCACACAATCGATAATGTGCTTAAAAATTGGACCGATCGTGTAGGCTACTGCATGGCCAGCCGAGGCAGCCATTTGAATGAAATTATTTTCCATTATTAACCGGAAGGATTGTACTTTCAAATAAAAAAAGAAATTTGAGAAAATTTTTAGTAGTTTTTTTTTAAGCGTTTTCAAAAAAAAAAAAAGTTATTTGGCGGACCCTTTATATGACGGTCAAGACAGCATTTAGGTAAATAGCTGCTATGAGATTGACCCGAAATTAGCAAGTTTCATCAGCCAGGCAAGGAGAATAGTGTTATCCATAATCGCATACCAGATCATGTGTAAAATCGGAACTGTATACGGAAAGATAGAGAAGCCTTTTCATGCCGCTGCCTGAACTTTCCTGTTCAATAAAAAGAACAATTTGGAAAAATACATATGACGAAAGGGAAACTAAAAACATAGTGAGACTATTCTAAATGCAGTTGGAGTTAGCAAATTTAGCTTTTGCCATGCAATTATATTGTAAAGACATATGAGATTTGCTTCAGATTCTACAGAAATGGTTTACACCGGGCATTGCAGGTGTATTGATTCTATGGAATTTTAGTTGCGTTTCACTGTTGGCGACCAAATTTCTTTACTTTTTAATTTATTAAAATTTGTCATATGATTGATAGCAGGCACCGTAGTCTAGTAGGTACTGTGTTGGCTTATTAGACGTGGGGCCACGATGCAAACCTTAAGTCAGATAAGATCTCCAACAAAATGAAATTTGAAAAAATAACTTCCTTTCAGCAAATTTCTGGCATAAACTCTGAGAGTAAATAAAATTGCCATGAAAATTTTTTCAAAAATCTGTCGTTCGGAGTCGTCATTAAACTGTAGGTTTAGTCACTCTTGTATGAAATTAACACACACAACATAAATGGTGTGAGGAGCTAGGTCGTAATCCTGACTGAAGGGTTGCAATTACCAATTATGTGAGCTATCTTGAGTTTCGGTCCTGGTACTTCCGCAAAAAATCCGTTGACCAACGAGAGCGAGAAGCATCTTTTTTTAAATTGATATTTCAAGAATATAAGCGTTCAGACGTTAGCAGTTTAAATAATTTTGGAATGTTTTTGCCCCGTTTATCCTTTATTATGGCAGAAAAATATCACCCAACAGATGAGATTCTTTTCAAATGCCAAATGAATTAAAATACTCTTCACCAAAATTTTATTTTAAAATGCCAACTTGTAAGCACGTGTTCGTTTGATAAAATCGAATAAGTGTTATCCGCAAGGGGACATCTCCTTCAGCAGCATTAAGCGATAGCAAAATTCGCAAATTCGTTTCATCATTAGCCTTTGAATATTTTAATTTGAATTCTATTTTCAAACGGAAAAGTTATTCATAACTTGTACAGAGCAAATGATATGATGATAAAATAGTTCATTAGCGCGCAAATAATAATTTATAATGCAAATAATCAATCAACCGACGTCTACCTCGCACCACATTCATTGTTATCTGATCGATTTTTAATTTTTTTTTTTTAAATTTCGCTTTTAGCACGAATTCTGCAAATGTTTTGTAAATTAAGTCACACATATTATTTAATTAACAAATTGTGGAAAAAGAAAAAATAGTTTTTCAAAGAGTAGAGAAGTCAAATAAACAGCTTTCAAGAAACAGCATTTATTAAGTAAGAAATATAAAATGAATGCATGGTCCAAGACCAATTGTAAGTTGTTAATTTTAAAAATTGTTTTTAATTAGATTATTTTTGTTTTTTTTTCTTGTTAAATTTGTAGTTTGTCAGTGAAATAGAAAATAATGAATAACAAACGTAAGTGAATGGGAATGTAAATGTGAGTCTTCCTCATTACAAATTCCATGGAGAAATGTAGGAGCTAATGAGAGACTACCATACGTATATAGTGTGTACGTATATATATTTAAAAATACACTACCATATACGTACATAGCACGGAATATCAAAATTTTGTTTATAAAACTTTGTCGTCATCTCGTAGTTTATTTGACTTTTAGAGAAAAAAAGTAAAATTTGAATTTCTTTCTAAAAATTAAAGTTTAATTTAATTTACGAAATTTACAAAAATTAAAAATAAAGCAAATATTTTATATGACACACATACATAGTACATACTTTGGTTATTTCAGAAGTGAGTGTAAAATTTCAATTGACAAGCCTGTTAGCCTTGTGTTTTTCACACTAACGACTACCCTCCCTAGAGCATGTTAATATAGTGAATGTTTCGTACCCGATTTCTCAAATTTCAAAATTATTTGCGGAGTACCACTAATTGGGTTTTATTAGGGGCACCTTAGGCTACAATTTGTATATAGTGGGATACTTGCGGCAAATCCCATTTTCTCACAAAATCGATAATCCTACCCAGACGCTGTTAACAGAGCGAATTTTTCAAGCCGAATATCTCAAGATCTATATTTATTTGGGATATACTTCTAATTGGGTTTAATTAGGGACACCTTAGGCTATAATTTGTATATAATGAGATACCAGCTGCAAGTCCAATTTTTCCACATCGATCGATCATCCTTCCTAGACCATGTTATAAAACAAAGAAATTTTTCTTGTCTAAGTTTACAAATTTTCAAAACAATTTGCAAAGTACTAGAGAAGCTGTTCCACTCAAAACCGTGTGGGGTATGATTTTTGTGAAATAGCATTGATATTCCATTCTCCGATTTCATATATTTGGGTGATTACTTCCATGACCATTTTTTATATCTTCTGTTAAACACTTAATTGCTGCTAGTAAAATTCGAACCATTTGTCTGTTGTTCAAATAAGCTCGAAGCATAGCTCAATTGGATTCTATCGATAATTTTTGGGTCCACAGGAAGTCGTCGTAGTTTAGTAGGTGGTGTGCTGGCTTATTAGACGTGAGGCCGCGGATCAAACCCCAGATTAGACATCAAAACGAAAATATGAAAAATAATATTTCTTTGGCGACTCCCTCTCAGCAGATTTCTGGCAAAAACTCTGAGAGAAAATAAAATTGCAATGAAAAGTTTCTCAAAAATCTGTCATTCGGAATCGACTTTAAATTGTTGGTCCTACTGCCCGTGCATAACATTAACACACACAACATAAATGGTGTGAGAAGCTAGGCGTAATCCTGACTAAAGGGTTGTAAGCAATTATTTATGTATGTACAGGATTTTATTTTCCTACTCCTTAATATCTTGGCATGAGAGCCAGTTAAGGGGCCAATGCCATCAAGCGCAACCGTGATCATACCTATTATAGTAGTGGTTTTTATTTTCCTACTTCTTAATGTTTAGGCATGAAAGGCAGTTAAGGGGCATATGATCTAAACGAGTGATATTTCATTCTCATACAGATTGCTATGAACGCATTTTTTAAAACATGAATTTTGACATTAACTCAACAAATTACCCAAGAAAACATTTCTCCCTCCTACAATAAATCCATTCCTTCTTTAAATTTAAATTGCTACGTAATAAGGAATGCTGTTGTCATGTATTTCTCTATAGAAGTGCAATTTTTTTTTATTATTTACGCAAATAACTGCAAACTATCGTAGTTTGTTTTATTTCGTTTTATTTTATTTTATTTGAATTTCATTTAATTTATTAATTTATTTGTATGAGTGTAAGCAAATAAATGTGAAGCTTCTCTGCTGTTTTTTTTGTTGTCGAAACTGTTGGTTTTTCAATTTCGTTTCGAAATCAACTGAAATTTATGTGCGAAATACAAATAAGCAGAGTTGCCAAGTAAGAAAAATTTCATAAAAAGAATATTAAAATTATTGATTAAATTTTGAAGCCAGAAGTACCCTTAAAGAGTTGAACAAGGTGTTGTTTCTTTTAATAGCTTAAGAATGGATTTATATGTCACAAGAGGTCAACCCTAAATTTTCTCTCATTTCAATCCTCAGTCAGTCCCTTGACAATAACACATTAACAGTTATTTTATAATAAAAGCTAATAATAAACTAGAGGCAATAATAGTAGTAGTAGTGGTAGTAATAACAATTATCATAATAATCTTTAGATAACATTTGCACATGCATATGAATTTCAATTTCCAGTCATATTTGTTCCATACAGTTTGTATGTTTTTGTGTTTTTGTTTTTTGATGTACAAACGTGTGAGGCTTGGGGAAATTTATTTCGTAATTAAATTTAAAATCATGATGGTTGTTAAGGGAATTGCATTTAAAATTGAATTTAAATTTTATCTACTTTATACAGGGCTATTGCTAGAGTTATTGACAGAACTCTCAGAGAATTAAATCATTAATAAATTTTTTTTCTTTTTCTCTCTTTTAGGTAAGCCATTTTAAAAGGATTACATTGTGTACTACAGAACACATTAGATGTAAGTTACTTCTTGAAACTAAAATTAATTCAATAGATTTAATATCCTGTTAAGTATACGATAACAATTTTGTTTAATTTATCAGATTAGCACTCAACAAATAGGATTTTTCATTACTATAGCCAACATAACAATCTAATATATTTTCACATTTTAGAACATGCCATACTAGGCCAATATCCGGTTTAACTAATTAAAGGCAACAAATATAAAATTACTACAAGAAAATACAGTCAAAAAATAGCAACATTTTGACCTTTCGGTTGTACTTGCAAATCACTTGTAAGGCACTTATAAAGATACTTACAAATATTATTAAATACACTACTTTCTTCCTATCTTACGTAATATTTTTCTCCTTACAACGCCCTAGTCAGTCAAGCTCTCAGTTCCTGCCGGTTCATCGACGAATATTGTAGTCTGGTATTATCATGATGGTACGCAACTCTATTTCTGGCCATTCAAATTGAATTGTTTGCTTCAATTTCTGCTTTGTGTGTGAGTGTGAACACTTATAATAAACAATTCCTTTCCAATCCCAAAAGACACACAAGCAGTTGAGCTTTAACACCACTAACCTTGACTTTTTTCTTTAATTATTGTTGTACGTGATCCACTTTCCACCATCCTTATTCATTCCATTCATAAATGGTTTGATTTCCGTTCGTTTTAGCAGTAAATCATACAGATATACATACATAAGTGGTCATTATAACCCTTCAGCCAGCATTGCGACTTAGCTTCTCACATCACTTATGTTGTGTGTACGTTAATTTATATCCATAAGTGGCGGAGCCTAGAGTTTAAGTCGACAGATGTTTAGACAAATTTTCATGACAATTTTTATTAACTCTCAGAGTTTTTGCCAGAAATCTGCTAAGAGGCAATTGCTGAAGAAATATTTTTTCATATTTCGTTTCGTTCAGGATATCTGAACTGGGGTTTGAACCGTGGCCTTACGTCTAATAAGCAAACACACTATCGACTAGACTACGGTGACTACAGAAGTAGTAAATCACAAATGCAAATTCACTGTTAATTCATGTGTCATTCAAACATCTAGCTTGTTTGCTAGCTATCTTCAAGTGGTCTGCAACTGTTTGGTGATAAATTTTTAATTCCATAACAACATCCACGCTGCTTATGTACTAGTTTTACTCTTTAAGTTTTTTCATGATTTCATTGACTTTTTTATTGATAGACCGACCATAGAAGGATGCTTCTCTGATCACAAAATTATCGGATTGGAAATGACAAACCATTTCGCTGTCTCCGCAATATTTCATAATTTTCTTCAGCAGCCTGTGACATATTCCGATCTTTTTCTGTAACAGAAAAGCAAAAACTGACGGTAATGTTCTACAAATGTTCACTCAGATTGATTGAAATGTGTGCCTTTTAACAAAGTGAAGCTTAAAATACCACCTTTTAAATAAGCTATTGAGTTGCCTGACGCAATTTATATTACCAGAGATACATATACAAGTGCATACGATACGTAACCGAACTTTTTAAGAATCCAGCATATCAATTAAATTTATGCCTTTAGGATTATTTATTTAAGTTATATTCAGTTAAGCCCGGTTAACTAAACGTCCAAGGAACGAATGTTCGTTTTTAGAATACGAAAAGCAATGAGAGCGATTACCGAATCGTAATGTAATTTCGATAAGGATTTATAATGCTCCTGATCAGAGATCAGCAATGAATCGTATTTTCGCTACTCATAGGTACTTATGAAATTTTGAGTATGAGTGAGTCAAGAGTATTAAAATTCAACTACTCTGATTCATTCGTACTCGCTACAACATTGATTTATAAGTATAGGTTGCAATGAGTATGAGTACAACGTTGACATCAAACTCACAACATTCGATTCATTGTTTGATTCATACGCCTACTCATTCAGATTCATAAATTTTGAAAAATACTTATAATATTTACGAATGATTCGAGTCACTAGAATTATTCATCAAAATTTAGAGTAGTAGTTATTGTTGCATTTACAAAAGAAGAGAAAAGAAAGACAGCAAGCAAAGCACACACACAACCTTCTAGCGATTATTGTGGTGTTCGTACTCGAATCATACATATTTTGTGCTTCGTGTATATGTTGAATCATGGAGAGTCCAAATCAACAACATCATGCGTATTGTTAAGTATGAGTACGATGAGTATTTCTAACTTTGAATATGAGTAGTATGCGTATGATATTAAAATAAGTATGAATGCGTATAAGTATCTGAAATTATAAGTATGAATCGAATCTACTTATCGTTTTGAATACTCGTTGCTGATGTAAAAAAAACGATGTGCTAAAAACGAATGTACGTTCCGTGGATGTTTACCTAAACGGGGCTATATGAATATTCCAATAAAGCGGATGTTATCTTTAGGTTATAAATAAAAAAAGCCATTGACTCTCTTAAAGCATAAAATTATTTCCTTTAACCGATTTGAGGCTTTTAAAACTCTGCACATGTACTTATTTGACTCACGTACTTATTTCACAGCATTTGTTTGCACATTCGTTTTGAATTCTTTTTTAATATTTATTTGAGGAAACAAATTCCTCTAAAATCTTGCAATTTATTTAGTTTTTAAAACATTTTCTTTAAATTATTTCTAAAATAAGTAAAAAATTTTTTAAATATTTTTTCATTTTGTTTCCATTTTAGACAATATTTATGCCACTTTAGGTTTAAGTTTATGACTTTTGCTATCTTTTCGTTATCATTATCCATAAATGTGGCAATTAAGACAATTGGTTGATTGTAAATGTTTCAATCACCCTACACGTTAGGTAGAGGTGTTGACAATACATCAGAACATATTTTCTAATACCTGACAACCCACATACATTTGGATTGCAATGTACCGCCTTTACGATTCGCTTCAACTGTAATTTATTGAGTCACATTCTACTGTGGCTCTATGATTATTGTGCTGTAAAGTGACAGTCTTAAATGCGGCATAAATTATTACCGTGTAATTTATAATTTGCAAATACCCAGACAAACCAACGACCAACCTCCTCCTACTTACCAAAGTCTTACAACAGATATAAAATATGAATATGAGTTTTGTTGGTTAGTGAGTCAATTCAACTGTATTTAGGTGCATATGTATGTATGTATGTGTATATTTGTGTATTTAATGTGGTTGGCTATAAAATAGAACCTTGTTTGGAGTTTCTGGCAGTCTATGTGCAGCATATGAATTGCTTTGCAAGTTTTTATTGCAAAAGTTTTTCTTTAATTTTCCTCACTCTTCCTTACAATTGTCATGAATTTGGATTTCCATATAAAGATATACGAGGGCGGATAGAAGGCGGTATTGCTTAAAATTAAAAATATTTTGCTAAAAAGTGGCAACGCTTTAAGTATTAAAGCTTAAATTTATTTTTTACTCCTTACGGATCCAGCAGAAGTTTACCATCTCATTGGATATGAATTTGGACATTGATTCCATTGTTTTCATTTGTGTGGCAAACAATATTAAAGCGAACTGGATTTTAACCTCTATAAGGTTAGACTTTCCGACTTCTTTTGCGTCTATAAAATGTTGGGTAACAGAAATTAAACGAAGCCATACGAGCTGTTAACATGAACACCGCACTAATTGACTAAATAAGATTGCCAAGCTTGAGCCCTTTAAAAACTGACCCAAATAGAACTGAATTATCGTGCCCTGAAGGTGTACGAGTTAGCTGATATGATAGGCTTTTAAAAAATTGCTTTTTAGATCGCATTAGTGATCTCGAAGCTTTTGTACAGAGCTGGAAAAAGTATTTTGCAAAGAGATTAACAAATAAAGAACATTTTTTTTCCAAATTTGCTGCGTTTTTCCTATTCATTAGCCTACTTTGGAAATTTGGGAACCTCCCTCGTAATATTCTATTTATGAAAATATTTACCATGGCAACTGGGTAAGCAGTTTTATAATTTCGAGTACTTTTGGTAAAATTATTTTTAATTAATATTTATTTTCGGCAATAGATATTGAAAGTAATAAGACTTTAGAGAAAATTATTTTCAAAATCAAAATATTTCTTCATGCGAAATAATTTTACAGTGTTAGGCCAAATAGTCAGTATTTTTTAATTTTATTTCGTTTATTTTTATTTCAATATTCAATTATTCCACAAATAGATTCTAAATTGCCAATATATTCCCAAATGGCTCAATATTTGGTTTTCTGTAAATAGGCAACTAATAAATCTGTTGGTTCATATGCAAAGTTTCTGTGACTGTGTGTTTTTACACTCAAATATTCTTTATTGAAATCAGTTTAAATCCAGTAAAATTTTGACATTTTTGTAGCTAATCTTCTGCCGCAAAGTAGTGTATTGGGACCCAAGAAATGTTTTATTTCAAACATGATAATTAATAATCGCATATATACTAGAGTCGCCGTAGTCTAGAAGGTAGTGTGTTGGCTTATTAGACATCACCAACAAAAACGAAATATAAAAAATATTTCTCCGGCGACTTCGTCTCTGCAGATCTCTGGCAAAAACTCTGAGGTAAATATAATTGCCATGAGAAGTTTATCAAAATGTATAACACGCACAACATATGTGGTATGAGAAGCTAGGTCGTAATCCCAACTGGAGGCTTGTAATGACACCTTCTACCTTTGCTTCTTCTTCCTATACTTTCGGCAGCATACATAAGAGCTCTCACGAGGCCGCTGCCTGAAGAATCATATCTTTCAGCTGCTAAAAGAATTTGGCTAATGGGAAATACAGGTGAACGAACAGAAATGTGTTCATATGACATCTGACGATCAAATAAGTTATCGACCATAATAAGTGTGTGCTGGTCTCCGACTTTGCATCGATAACTTATTGGGACTTGCCAGACAAGAGAATATCAGCACCAAAATAGGGAGACGCAAACACAACTGGTTTAATCACAATGTCGGAAAGTTCTATGACAAAATTTAACACGTCTCTATGGAGACAACGACGAAGAACCATCTAAAATGAAGTCTGAAAACTTCGAATTTTAGCTTCAAAGAGATATAGCTAGAGTTTCTATGTAAATACAGTAGCCTAAGCTCCCAATAAAAGACGGCTGAAATAAATAAAAATAATGATATGCCTCTACACTTCGATTTGGCAATTCAATCACTCAAATTTTTTTACTTTAATTCATGTAGCACTCAAATTTCGTTCTTCTTGAATAATTCGCGCCTGTCATGTGGTTAATATTTTGTTTCTCCCCTTATCTCTTGAATAAAGTAAAGTGTACAAGCTACTTTACTTACATTTTTTTCCAAGCCAGTGTCATTATACTTATTTTATCAGAACTAGGCGTAACATTAAAAACTTGAATTTAATTGACTTGCTCTAAGGAATTAATTTTGTATTCTACTGCTCTGTCAAACGGTTAGTTAAATAAACTATACTTTTTGTCAAAATGGGTCAAAAGTGGGCGTGTCACATAGAAAACTATTTGTTTATACGTTACTGTGCATATCAAAAATGTTTGACATTTATTTCTAATTATTATTATTACGCACAGTTATTGAAGTTAATTTACCATTTACCATGAGTTTTCTGTTGTTTTTCTTATCACTTAACATTTAAACGACAAATGTTTTTGCCAGAAGGGCTACAGGGTAATAAAATGGTGTTAAGTTACGCTTTTAAATACCAAAATTTAACAATAATTGTGGGCTGCTTTTAAAGAAATAAAAATAAAAGTGATGTAAAACGTATTGCTGGAAGGGCGTATCGCTGTTAATTTATAGAAGTAGGAAAAATTGGATAAAACTTCATGGCTTAAATGGATGCTTCACAAGTTGTAAGTCTACTGCTTGAATTCTAATTTGTAGGCATTTCTTCTTCAGTACCTCACGTCAAGTTTTGGGAGCTAATTTTTAATCTGATCTTTAATTGGAGTTTCGTTTTCGAAAAATTCTTCTCCGGATTATTGTAATACATAGCCACGCCTTATCCAAGGCACTTTAATGGTTGTACTTTAATCAGACGTCGGCACAAAGAGAACATGATAAAAATGTGAGTGTATTTGTGAGAGGCATGTGTATAACCCAGAGGAAAATTATTAGTAATATTTTCAAGTGTAACCTAATAATACGTTTATGGTGGAAAATGGAAAATATACAGCGCCAAATCCCTAAAGACTGCGTATAACAAATATTCTTCCAAACATGGAGATCATTTCTCATTGTTATTAGTAAATCTCAGTAGAATAGTGAATCCTACTGTAATTTTTTTTTGGGTGTATAATTGATATAAAAAAAAAATTTCAAAAAGATTCGACGAGAACCTACTTTTTAGAAAGCTGACAAGCAACTGAATGAATTTTTACGCTCTTTTTAACGAACATTGTTGATGTTCGTGTCCTATGTGTGTAAAAAGCCGAAGATGTTCTTCCCCTGAGGGACATTGGTGCCGACTTTAGTGCTTTTATGTCTTCGCAAAGCTCGTATGTCTCATGATTTGTTCCCTACAAA
Organism: Sarcophaga caerulescens; assembly: GCA_927399465.1. Lineage (NCBI taxonomy): Eukaryota > Metazoa > Arthropoda > Insecta > Diptera > Sarcophagidae > Sarcophaga > Sarcophaga caerulescens. The sequence goes on along the minus strand of OV656872.1, from coordinate 56,709,170 downwards.
ATATCTTTCTTTCAAAATATCTATGTTTTTGACGTCATATAACAGTTCGGGAAAGATTAGCGTACTGTGTACTGTCATTTTTATATTCTTCAAGAGAAATCTGCATTTAAATAACATCAAATTTTCTGTTTCTTCTCGAGTACTAAGGCAGATAGGTTATTTGCTTACATGGTGCACCAATTCGTTCACACTAACGTCTTAATTTTATCCCCGTTTACCAGCGAACTCACTTCTATTGAAAAGTTTTCAACAAGTACAAACGTCGCAATTCCATTTCGTAGTATCAATATTCTTTTCATCTGCTTCAAAGCCTACAGTAACATCTTACAACGCTCAACCTATAATATCATATAAAAATTATTGTGGCCGTTGTATCAACTGTTGGATAATCGGCGACCGTGGTTCAAACCGCAGTTCAGGCATCTCGAAATACACCTATCCCCCGATTTACACGGTAAATACGTTCCTGAGAAAAACGTGTAAATAGAAAATTAAAAATTTTCAAGTCAAAACCGTGTAAATCGAAAAGCTTACAGAAAATGCATAATTTTGCTATTTAACAGTTGTGATTTTTTTTTAATATTTTTCGGTGTACACAGAAATAAAAATAAAATGCATTGACAGGTTAAAATATGTAATATATTACGGAAACACTGTTTTTTTTATTTAATTACAATACATTAAACAGAAGAACAAAAGAAAAGAGTGCGATAAAAGCAAAAAAAAAAAAACTTATTTGGAAAACCGTGTAAAAGCGGAAACGTGTAAAACAAGTACCATGTAAATAGGGGGATAGGTGTATATTTCTTTCGATGACTTCTGACAAACACTCTGGGAGTAAATTAAATTTCTCAAATTCGTCATTCAAAGTCGACTTTAAACTGTTGGTGCCGCCTCTCAGGGATGCAATTGACACAAAAAAATATGGGATGCGTTAAAAGCTTGGTTGTAGTCCTGACTAAAAGGGTTGTAATGACTAGTTAATAAGTATCGGTCGCTACATTACACATGACCTTTTCTAATAAAATATTGAATAGATCACACGGTAAACCATTACGTTGCTCGAAACCCCGTAAAGTATTGATTGGTTCGTTAATGTTCTTTCTTCTTCTAGACGATAATCTAATGTTAACTTGGATTTTCCAATTCACAACCTGTTTTATAGTACCGACATGCTTATAAAGCCTAGCTTGCACTGTGGCATGGCTTTGAGCGAATACATAAGAAACTCAACTCTTAACTGTACAACAATCTCATTTTCTTTAATTTTAATTGATTTATTAATTTAAAAAAAAAATAAGAACTTAAGTACGACTCTAAAAATATATTCCTTTTGACCTTAGTTCACCTAATTTTTTGGAAGCGAAACACACCCTTTGTAACTAAGCCATTGAAATAGTGAATTAAAGAACATAAGAATGAATGAAATTAAATTTTTTGTGAAACCTGAAACCTTGTTTTTCTTCTTCTTCTTTTTCGTTTTTGTCTTTTTTTTTTTTTGTAAACAATTTAAAGGTCAATTACTTTATATTGTATTAAGTATTCATAAAGTAAATAAAACAGGTTATCTTTATGTTGACACCCGCCTAAAGGCATTTTTTTTTTTTAATTTTAAATGACATTTTAAGTGCGTTATACTCTCCAACCGTTACTCATCTCTTGTTGCCACTTGACATTTGAGTTCATATTTTGCTAATTTAATTTCTCTCGGGGTTTTCGTTGTTGCTCCAAAAAGTTTTAATAGTCCATAGGAAGTCAAGGTTAATTCTACAATAAAAACAAAAAAAAATTAAAATAATACATTTATGTAAATATTTACAGTATTTATTTAAAATACTTAATTTTTTTTACATTTAAAGCCGTTAAATTTTCTCTATAAAACACCCTCTGTGCCAGCCATAACCTTTAATAACAAATATTGTGTTTACAAATGAATGAATGCATGCTTTGGCCTTCAAAATATTCTGCTCTTGCTGTTGTTGTTATTTAAAGAAAACTTAACTAAAAACAAAATATAAATAGAAAAGAAAAATAAAACGGAAAGAAACATAAAAAGAAAAACAAACAACATTAACTCGTTAGTTTAGACAGGCTATTAGACGTCGTCGGTCAGATGGATGGTCGTCGACGTTGTCCATTTGTTCTTCTTTGGTCATTTGCTAAATTGAATGCATAACGGCACAACGAGTACGTATTTGGATTGCGTCTACAATGTAGATGTAGACTCTACATCAACAATAACTGTTAAATGCCTTTGTGAGTAAAGAACGTAAAAAAACTTGTAGTTAATGGGACTGTTACCCTACTAGTATACTCTCCAACTTACTTGTATGACAACTACGTTTAGAAGACCAGGGTTCAGGAATACTTGCCTGGTGTACATGTCAGGTTTCGCAACATTAGGTCTGAGATTTGCAGTATAGACTGTAAGTTTCTTGAGGATAACAAGGATGAACTCACTGTCTGGGCGACCGATCGGTTGATTATTATTTATGACATTAATACGAGATATTTCGTATTAGCCATATACGAGGTTCTTTCATTGTTTTAGTCCTTTACAATATCGAACAAGTCACTTCAAACGGAATAATATTGCCACTCCTTTATTAGGAAAAGCAATTACTGTCTTGAGAGGACATCTGGTGGCTAGTAAAGTGACTAGTTACTAACTTAACTTATCTGTAACAAGGACACAATCATCATATTATAATTGTATACACTTACATATACTTGGTCAGTTCATTTCGTATACTTTCTCCTTCCCGTCACTCTCTCTCTCTCTTTCTCTCATCGTCTTTCATTCTATTTCTCTCTTTTGTTTGTCATGTGCATGTATGGTCTGACGCATTTCTGCCATTAAAATGCAGTCCCTATAGGAAAATAAAACATTCACAATAAAAGTAGGTGAAGGATTTTGACAGAAAATGAAGAATTTTAATCAAAAAAAAAAAAAAAAAAAGAAGTAAAAAGGAAATAAAAAGGGTCATAAAGGATAAAAAAGACGAAATGTGTCGTCTGTGGCTCATAAAAGATTTTTGTCTATTGCAGTTGGATAATAGTGCCGTATATAAAATAAAACCTGGTGGTATATTTACGGTGACCATTATCTCCGTGAGAAAAAAGCGGACAAATATATAAAATTGAAAAACAAAAAAAAATACATTTATTATAATTAATATTTTATATAAAAATTTTTAAAATACAGACATAAATAGATACAAATAATATACACAAACTTAAATTTATACATACATATGGATATACACTAGAGCCCCGACATGCGTCGTTAATGGGGACCGGAGAATTGCGACGCAAATCGAAACAACTTTTTCTATACAAATGCATCGAAATTTAATTCATTGGGACCAAGAATTCAAACGAAAGCAAAATGAATGAATAATGAAAACATTTTTCATTATTTTATTTAGTTCAACAAATGTTTTTTAATTATTATAAAGAAATAACAAAACAATAAACAGAAGTTGCAAGAATTTTAAAATACAAAAAAAAATTCTAAATATGTACCACAATACAAATACTAAAATGGTAGTACTTAATGCTGCAAGAAAAAAATTAAACGTATGTAGCGTCACAAGTCGAAATTTAAACGACGCAAGTTGGGATTCAATCGACGCAAATCGAATCGACTCCAATCGGGGACGAAAAGACGGAAATTTAATCGACGCGAATTGAAATTGCAACAACGCAAGCTGAGTTTTGTCAATTTTTAAAAAGCGACGCAAATCGAAACGACGCAAATCGGGTCGACGCAAGTCGGGGCTCTAGTGTACATACTTATGTGTAAATTTACTTCTGATATTCCTCTACAAAATGTATTTTTTTAAGTGTTGGGCCTGTTAAATAAAAATGTTTTAAATTCCGAACAGTCAATTTCAAAATTGCATTTTATGGTCAAAAGAGATTCTAAAGTTTCTAGTCCCATTTGGGATTTTTGGAAAAACCAAATATAGTTAGATATAGAAAAATCTATTCCTGTTGGTGCGTTTGACACTGGCAAAGCAAATGAGAAAACTAGTAATTTCAGGATGTTTTTATAAATAATAAAGAATATTTTTCGTTTCGAAAAATTTGAAAATTTCAACCCACTTTTTATCGGGATTTAATGCTGATTGTTTCCATATTTCTATTTGTTCAGCATTTGCATAATTTTTTACATAAGTGAATTAATCAAAAATTTCGTTATTATTTATATTTAAATCATTTCTGATTTCTGTTACCTTTATTAATGACCTTTCAATTGAAGACCAAGATGGAATTGCATCTACAACATAGACAAAATATAAAGTTTCCCACTCAATTTCATATGTATGTAATTCCAGCTAATATAAGCGTTTTTATCGAATTAGTGAAAAAAGTGGACAAAAGCTGACATTTTGGAAAATAAATACTTTTTAGAAGTTACGTGTGGTAAAATAGTGGACAAATAGCGGACGCAAAAAAAATAGCGGACTGTCCGCTATAATAGTGGATGGATGGTCACCGTAGGTAAATTAGATATTTGCCAAAAAATTAGTCTTAGTCTTATCGGTTTAGCACTATCGACCACAAAGTTGGCCTAGCGATAAATGCTACAAACAACAATTCAATGAATCGATAAAGCTGCCCCATCTTGTGGAAGGTTAAAGCATGAAAAAAATTATCTAGAATTATATCAATCGTTTTAGAAACGCTTTCTATATCGAAAGCAGCATCTTCTGTTTATCGATTTAAAGTTTAAAGAAAACTAACTTTTATCCGGTGTTTTTTGCAACCCCTATATTTACGTAGTAAATGTTAGAATTTGTGTGAAGATAAATTCGAATTTGAAAATCCAAGACACAAGCCAACAATTTTAGCAGCGTCACATTTGGCGTTAACAGAACAAAAATTGTCTTTAACAGAGCACTGTTAGCTGTTTAACTGTATCCAGCTGAACAAGCCCACTTGTTTAGGAGCTAGGATGCTAGGTCTATGAGTACCATATCACATTTAAGAAAAGGTTGCAAGGCCTACTAATACAACATTAGCAATATAGTCACATATAAAGTGATATGGTATTAAGAAAATTGCCTTTGAAAATATAAATTTTTTCCTTGAAAATTCTCTAGAAGATAGAAGAACATATGAGTCATAGTACACCTGCCCGCCTATATGCAAATGATAGTCCAGAAGATCTCCTTTCGAACCGTGGTAGTGGGATAGCTGGAATAATTTTTGAGATTTGCGAAAACTAATTTTAAAATAATCGATTTGTGGTCGGTGAGGTAAGAGATTTGCAGCATTTGCAACGAATTTTTTCGAATTTTTATTCAATATTTCCGCAATTGTCAACTCTATTTGTAAGAGTTTAAAATAGTATATCCTCTACCCTTTATCTATGTTAAATTTCCAACTGGGTTCTTTTGTCTCTCATTGGATTATCACAGTTATGCCATTAGTTTGAACAAATAACAATGACAGCAACGTTGTTGCTATTGTTACAACCATTTACATACTTTTACACAGGAAAAGGTATAAATAACACACTTTAAAAATATACAGTAATTGCACTCTACAACACTGAACTATAGATGGCACAACACTTAGCCACTTACTCAATCACCTCCCACTGGGTATGTGACAAATAAATTATCCGCTGTGATAGACCCAGAGCCAGGGCAAGAGACAGCTGAAGACATGTCGCATTTTTTAATCAACTAAAGGAAAATACTTTTGTATGTTGTATATGTCTGTTAAGCTTATCCAACAGCTCTATTTAATATTGTTTAGCGATTTTTGCCTGCTATTCTCGTGCTTTTATTGTTACTCATTTATAACTGTTATTATTTACTTTTTTCTTTTTTTTTTTCTAGAAAATACAATAAAATTAATTTTTTTATTTTTTTTTGTAGAGGGTTTTTTGAAAACAACTTTGTTAGGTTTCGCATGTGTTAGTCTTACAGTACTCTTTCCAATTATTGCTCTCGTTTTATTTGTTGCTGTTCTTTTAATGCAATTTATTGTAAATAATTTGTAAGTCATTTAATTCCCTGATTGTTGTCCAGATTTTACTCTGTTTCGATTTTATTATTATTATGATTAGAGTGACCAGATATTCAAATAATGTATAGTTAAACCTTATTTAAAATAAGCTAAAAACAGGTGAAATAGAGGAAAATAAGGAAATAAATCGTTTCTCCAGCCCATAAATCTATGTTAATATTCCAAAAAGACTTTTTAAAAAGCTTTAGACATCCTAAGTTACTCTGCCATATGGGTCACACAAAAATGTAAGACTCTTCAGCAACCTACCAGCATCTATAACTGAGCAACAAAATTAAAGTTTGCTCTGGTATCTCCTTTTTTTTATATGTTTACTTGATATAAGATCAATCACAAGGCAGAATAGAGAACCTCTACTCTGCTGTTGATATCTTCTTCTTCACCCATAGCTTCTTAGATATATGTACAAGCTTACTTGACTATGGTCCACAAAACAGCATTATTAGCCGACTTGAGAATAAATATCGGCAAAATGAAAACAGTGCAGTTAAATGCAAATGATTGATAAGCATTTTTCATTCGAGGCCAAGTGCTTGATTAAGTGGACTTTTTCGGTTATCTGATTAGCGTACTACACATATGAGTGTAAGACTTAGGACACTTCTTCATGCAAATTGCAAACCAAACAGGTATTTCTCAACATCTGTTTAAGAAAGATCCTTTCGATTGCGGTAGATAGGTGAGTAGGTTAAAGGAGAGATGACCAACCTAAGGGTCCATGGTCTCATACATATCGGCATGTACGTAAGCCATCAATTAGACTAGTTGGGCAATCAATATTAGGTGTGCTTAAAATGCTTTCTATAGCAAGTCTGTATTTTGTATAAACTTTCTTAACTCCTTTAAGTTCACTCCTTTGAGATGAATTAAGTCTCGTATAGTATCTTCCACAAATGCCTAGGATCTTGAACTTACAAAAGCAGGGAGATGACAAAAAAAGTGTCCTTTCGATATCAACACCACATGCCCTGTAATTATTATTATCTACAGCATCTATCAAATTAAAGTGTACGTGTACGAAGAAGTGCTACGCAGGGATGCTTATTAGTATAAATTAGATACTTTTAATTATTCTTAATATACTCATGGTTTTTTCCCTACTAGAATTGCAATCTTCGTAATTTTTCCTACTGCATCAGTATTCTACAGTTATAGACATTTCCACCCCGTTACGTAGGCTCAATCCGTTGGATGAAGAGTATTATTTCCTAAAACGTGGTGATGTTATATATATACATATATATATATTATAATTATTCCCACTCTTTGAACCCTTTTAATTATTTTAATGTAGCATTCCTGTCCTTTATATTATAGAAGCATAAGTTTTAGGTCTAGGTCTAATAATGTTGAGCCAATGCATCACTCTCCGAGTGAGGCCTCATTTCAGAACTGTGGGGTTTTTCTGCCCTATCTTTCGAAGTATTGTACCTGATTGGATATCAGTAAATAAGATTTGATACCGGGTTCAAAATCAAATCTTATTGTCGTAGCCAGTTGAATATTCCGTTTAGAGCGCGATCGTTCTCAATTATGGGTCAAGGATAATATCAAATCAGTACTTTTGATTAAAGATAGTATATAGTTTGTTAGCTTATTAGACGCGAGTCCACGGTTCAAATCGCAAGTCAGAACTTGAACGAAACGAATTATGAAAAAATATTTCTTCGGCGATTTCGGTTCAGCAGATTACTGGCAAAGGTTCTGAGAGTAAATAAAAATTGCCATCAAAATTTTCTCAAAAAAAATCTGTTGTTCGGAGTCGGCTTTAAATTGTAGTGTCCGCCAGGTCATGGATAAAAATTGCCACACACAACTTAACTGGTGCCAGAAATTTGATCGAAATTCTGACTGAAGCGATGTAATGACCAAATAAGTTAGTAAGTATGTAAGTAAATTAAATACCAGTCATAGAATTCGAAGATTTACATTAACATCTGGATGATATTGCAAAGCAGGATATAGCATGGAACCCATTTTTCCAATTTTTAGTTACAGACGGAAATTTTGATTATTTCGATTGATTTTGAGAAGATTGTATTACCATTGAGCCATCATTGAACTTAATTATTTTCTAAAATAGAGCAGAAATCTTTTTCCAACTACTTTCCTAACTGAATATTGAAACTTCGGTAAACATACATAAATTCTATCGAAAGAACTAGAAAAGTTTAATGAAATAAAATGTTAAATGAAATTATTTAAGTAAATTCAAAAAAACCTGATCTGGTTACCTTGGCGGTGATACCTCCTATAAAACTTAATGGTTTTATAAGTTTATGAGAGCTGTTGGTTTCCACAGATTGGAAAAGTGTTTGAAAAGCAGCATGTTAAAGAGAAGGAGTGGATGGTTGTTGTTTTTATTGTTTTGTCTTAATATTTTTATTGTTTTTGTGTTTATAGTTATGTTTCATTGTTTGTATGTTAATTTCCTTGTTTTTCTTTTTAATGATGAAAGGAAACGTGAGAGGGTGGGAGCTTGTTGAAAAAGGAGAGTAAAAAAAATTTTGAATTTTTAGTACATTTAGTTCCTGTGTTTTTTTGTTTTCTCTTTGCAAAAACAAAAAAAAATTACTTACTTTCCCCCCAGGAAATATGAGACAGATAGAGTAGAGAAAGAAGAAAGCAATGAGAAAATCTTTTTCGTCCTCTATTTGGTTACTTTCTCTCTTTATATTTGAGAAATATTCTCAATTTTCTCTTCACAACAATTTTCTGTGTTTGACATTTGCTGAATATGCGCACATACATGTTTGCTATTACAAGGACTTTCTGTTCTTTGTTTTGTTTTAATTTCACTCACTGTTTCTCTCTCTCTCTTTTCCTTCTTGCTTATTTTGTTTTTATTTTCGTATTTATTTTCAAATGTTTTGTTTTGTTATTGTTTGGGTATTGTAAAGCTTTTTATAAAGAAGCTTTTTGTCCCTTCGACCATCTGCATATTTTATTTTTGTTTTGTTTTTCTAATTTATCCTTTAGTTAAGCTCACCTTTTGATAACACACATTGACATTCAACTTTAAACATTAATTTGTACAGTGACATTTGAACTTTTAGGTGAAAGAAAATCACAAAGAAGAGTAGACAAATATGTTTTGAATTTTTTTATTTCTTTTCCAACGTAACGATTATTAAATACTACGTATTGATGTTTTTATTTGTTTGTTTGATGATTATTTTTAGATATATTGACCTATTTATGTATGTATGTATCAGGGGAAATGGTGGAAGATTTTTATCTTTGGTTTACAGAGGGGAGTTCCATCAATTTTGTTTTGCACTCGTCTTCCTTCACTACCCTTTTTGTAGGCCTATTTGTTCTACAAGGTCTTGTTTAAATTTAAATAAAATAAATTATGCGTGATATATTTAAAAGACTTATTGATGCCTTTCGACAAGATGGTGTTATCAATTGTTTAAGATCGGAAGTCCCTGTTGGAAGATTCGATACTATAATTTGTTTAGTTAGGTTAGGTTAGCGCGTAGTTTGCAGTTCACAAGCAACTGTGTGAGTTAAGGCCCCTTGTTATGATCCGTTAGAGGTGGATTTGAAGCAGCCCGAGCTCCGGATGAAGCCAGTCAGCTCCGTTAGGGCCATGTTTGCCATCACACCCACATCTTCAAATGGCCTGTTACCCAAAAACCGTTGACGTCTATGAGGTGCAAGGCACTAGCATAAAAGGTGTTGTACCGATTCCGTTTCCTCCCCACCATGGCAGCTTTTGCAGTAATCCTGATGGGGCGGACTGAGCTTCCCATAAGATGTCTCACTATAATGTCCCATTAGAATGCGATCTCAAATAGTTCCTTGGTTCTTGCGCTGTTCACTGCTGGATACAGCAGTTTTGAAACTCGACAACCAGGCATGTCGGACTGTTGATTTCCATGCTGCTTTTTTTAATTTGTTAAAGTATTGTTGTAGAGGCCCATATATCGCCTCCATCGTAATTCACTGGGTGTGGTGTTGCCAATTAAACCTTGAATTTAACCAAAGTGATTTACATACTCGAAAAATCGAATTAATCGCCACACACACCGATTTTGCTATAATTCACGTGTCTGATATGCACTCTTCTGGTCTCTTCAAAGTTCTTTATAGTTTTGGCTGATTTCAACCATCATTACCCTGTAATAGAGATGAGCGATCCAGTGATTTTTGAAGAACGTTGTTCTCAGTGAACGTGATTTATTAATCACTGTTCTTTAAAATAGTGATTGTGATCACAGTATTCCAATAATTCAATAATGACAATAACGTATTTTATTAAGTCGTAAGAAAGAGACAACTAGATACATACTACGAAAAGACTACTAAACAGAATCAAAGTGGTGTCCAGTGTTGCCGTTTTTGGTTATTTATAACCAAAATTGGTTATTTTTTTATTCAATGTGTAGATGTGTAGATTTTTCCGGGTTTGGTTATTTATTTTTCTTATAAATAGAGCTTTTGTTTTGTTTGTAGAAATGTATTAATTAGTAAGACTAAAATTTTATTTTGTTATTTTTTGCTTCTTTTCTTACTCTGCTGTATTAATTGTAATTTAAATTTGAAAAAAATAAAATAAAAAAACTGCGAATTTAGTTTTGGTTATAATTTTTCTTATTTGGTGATTTTTTTTTTCACAAATGTTGGTTACAATATTTTTTTTTTCGTGGCAACACTGGTGAAGGGAAACGAAAGTTTGACGTTTACTAAAATTTTGTGAAAGGGACAGCAAATATTACTAACAAGTATTTCTGTCCCTGTCTGATTCTTTCTTTTTTGTTTATTTATGTTTGTTAAATTTTATGGTGGGTTTTTATTTTCTATTTTGTTAGAATCTGATGATATTTTTGTAGAATAATAGAATAGTTTTGAAAGGAAATGAACTGTTATATTGGGGAAACATAATACGGAACTAATGTATTTGGTGACACATTTCATCGATTGTCACTAACTTAGTATTTAACCAATTGCGAGGTATATTCACAAACTCCTGAAACAAAAAGTTATGAGTATATATTTCGTTATATTTTTCTTTTTACTTATCTTTTACACACGGAACTTATTTCATTGTGAAGATAAATTGCTAAGAGTTCGATTAATAATAAAAAAATTGCCGAATTTTAATGTTTTCATTGAAGAAATTAATAAATACTAGTAATATACACAAAGCTCTGCAAGAAAAAAATCTTATGAGCAATATGTCTTATTTGATCTTGATATATTTAGTTTCTTACTTACCTTTTGCACAAGAAATTATATTCATTGCGACCAAAGACCACATACATTTCGATTAATAATTAAATATTTAAGAATCTTTTAACTTTTCATTGAAGAAATTAAAAATATCCCAAATTTTCCCTTTTTTAACACAAAATCAATGTTTGTTTACATTTAATTTTTCAACTTTATCCGCCAGTTTTCAGTCTGTATATCTGTTGCTTCTAACACATTTGCTTTGCAAAACTTATAATACATTTTTTTTTCTCCCTCTAAATATTTTAGTAAAATTATGTTATGAGAGTTTGTCAAACGTCACTGCTTTCCATTCTGAGTATATTCTGAGTTTCACAGAAAGTTCATGTATAAAAGACAAAAGTAAATAATCAAAACAAAATGAAATAAATTTGAGTATGTAACAATTTTGAAAGAACGACATTATTACTACCTGTTATTTGGCAATTTCAATCACTGTAGTTACCAGTGAATTATCAATCACCGTGATTAAATCACAGGTTTGAAAATATCGCTCATCTCTACCCTGTAATGACTCGAAAAGTGTCAATGTTTGAATCACGTTTGAACTATTTTAACGTGTTTTTCGATTGTTTTGAGCAGTTTTGAGGTTCATATAGTTATTTGTATTACAAGTAATTAATTTGATATCTTAACTTTAGCGGAATTAACTTAAAGTTGTTGCACAAAACCTACATATGCTTGTGTAGGGTAAACCCCAATCCTATAAAACATGTGTAAAAACATTGTTTTAAAATTATTCAAGAAATAAAATTTTTGTCTTTGGTGCGGCTTTTGTCTCTGAATTATTGGTATTAGAGGCCTATTTAATTATGTCGTTATTGTTTTTGTTTTTATATTGCGTTTGAATTTAAATGTTTTATTTATTTTATACGTGAATAGTTTTCGTTTTTATTTCCATTATGATTTCTAATATAACATACATACATACGCCGTCTATTATATTATGAAACAAATTCCATTTTATGAATTGAGGCCAATGGCGGAATGAAATTCAATTTTTGAATATTTTAAAAATTTAAATTCGTCTAGAAATCATCAAAAAACAAAAAAAGAAAATATAAAACGTACAGCGAAATTCTCTATTCTCTCATCCTATTTTGAATAAAAAAAGAAAAAAAAAAGTATGGTGACGTTTTTTTTTTGCTTTCTGATAAAGAAAATATTTCCAATATTTTGAAAATAACAATACCGTCGGCATGACAGCCAATTACGTACGTAATTCCACAGGGAATTTATTTCAGGGATGTTAGAGAGGGGCCGCAGCACAATTTGTTTGTTTGTCAGACATTCAATTTAAAACTGATAATTTTTATTCAATTTTATTTTTTTAAAATTTGTTTATGCCTGACTTCCATTAAAATTATCATTTATTGTCGTTAGTTATTGTTTATTGTCGGCTACTCATTTTGTATACTCGCATGTATAATTTAGACAGAAATCAATTGAGCTTGGAACAGGAACACGAAAGGAAATGAATTGACATTTAAATTATAAAATAATCATATACAATGTAATACTATGTTCAGACACGCACTTTTATTAAATCAATATTCGGTTTATTGAGAACAATATTTTTAGCGTTCAGACATATAATATACGAAAATTTATTTGACAGCTGGTAAATAAAACAGCTGATTGCTTCAACAACATTGCTTTTAATTTAATCGCGAATATTAGTGCCAAAAAATTTTTTTGAAAAAATGGAAAACAATTTAACAATTAAAAAGGTATTGCTAATGATTAACCGAAACGCCGAGCTGTTGCGGTTAATAGGAACTACTTTTAACTCCAAAGTGGCTTTTCTCAGAAGGATGAGAAAGAAAAATTTGATATGAAACTCAATATAAAATACAAACATTTCTGTTGACCTTCCATTTTTTTTTGTCGTTGTTTACATTTGAGTTGTCAAATATTAATAGAAAGCGTTCGGAAAAATGTAATCTGCTCACTGAACGTACTTATGACAGTGTTGTATTTAAAGTTTTTTTTTATCAATATTATAACAATTTATGAATTTATTGGCCAATAATTAATTAAAATTTTATATGAAATATTGAGATCAATAATGCCGTTTATTGCGATTTACGCAATAAAGGTGCATGTCTGAACCCAGTATAATGAGTATTCAATAATGATGACAGATGACGTGTTTCTGGCAACATTATAGTTTGCTTGAAAAGTTGTGAGACGATATTGTTAAAATTGCATTATTTGATGAGAATTTATCCTAAAACCTGGTCCAACGATTGATTCTGATCCCTACCGTCAACAGAGTTTGAAGAAATCAATTCAATTAAAACGACCAGAACAGATCAACAGAAAAGTTGTTGTGCTCCATACCTTACACGGGTCTTTCATTACCTGCTAACTTTAAAGCATTCACCATACAGCTCAAAACATGCACTCTTTTAATGTTGTAAATATTGATTCCATGGAGGCCTACAATATTCGGCAATACCAAGGTTAGCATATTTAATTCTTCTACAACAAAGCACGAGTTAAGCTCCTCTATAAGCGTTTGTCAAACAAGTCTAACAAGATTCATAGAAATCTTTTGGCCAAGCGTTATAAGCAAAGCGAATAAGCCAGTTTCCAATCCAGAATAAAATTCTTAAAATTTTAAAGGGCATTGGCTAATATAGTCGCTGCAAAGATAGCCAGCTGAACTCGTAAAGTATGGCATTGCCGATTAAACTTTGAAGTTAACCAAAGTAATCCATGTTGGTGAGAAGTAAAAAGAATGTTACCAAACCGGATGGAGTGGAATGAATTCGTTGTGACCACAAGACATGACACGGTCTTAAAAAAGTACCCACTATTTCTGTTCCTCCACTATTTTGCCTACTGGGTAATTGAATTTAAATCAAACGCCTGACTGTTGTTAGAAAAAAGCAGCAGAAAACAAAAACCATCATTTCATAATATTTACTTATACGTGTTTTATTGTTTTGGGGTTAAAATTATGTTTTTTGTTTTTGTTTTGATTTTTTTTATATTTTACGCCCCCCAAAAAAAGTGTGCGTGCCTATGTCTGGTTTATGTTGTTAAAAAGCTCACATAAAGAGCCAATTTAATGGATTGTGATTTTTTGAGGTTTTTTATTTCGACATATATATAAAATGAAGCAAAAAAAAAAAAAAATTCAATTTCAATTCATGTTGTTTAGTGATATTAAAATAGTACCACTATTAGTGGTAATTTTATGTTTCATGAGAGAGTTTAAACATACTTTTTGTTATTTTTTTTCAATTTTTTTAAAATTTTTGTGAGTTGATCTTAATTCGGAATTTACTTGTTATGTCTTAGTTTTTCGTTAAGTGTAGCCTTTGGTGTTAAATTTTGTTCATTTTAAACACGCCTTATTAGGATCCTATTGGACTTTTTGTGAAATATTTTCGATTTAGGGTAGGTTAGATAAGGTGGCGGACCCTTCTTTAAGGAAAAGATTCAACTTAGGCCAGCATTTAGACCCATTGTGATGCTATTTTACAATTTTACTCCAGGATGAAACATTCTCTAGAGAAAACAAACCCGAGTCCTAAATAAATGTTTCTTTTGCAGCAATCTTTATATTAAAAAGCTCGATGAGCGCTGTCAGAAAGTGAGAGGTCAAAAACCTTTGACTTTTTATGGCTAGAGCAGGGTACTGACAGAAAAGGTGAAAAATAGGCCCTTCTGCCTCCTCAGGAATGCCGAGTCTTTTGGCATGCCTAATAAAGGGACAGTTGCCCTTAATAGCTTTTGTGCGATGGATGGCCATGCAATTTATAGTCATCGTTTTAGCCATATGTGTCTAGCAGAGTCTAGCAATATTACACGTGCCCTAGTGCTGCTAACGAAATCTTGAGACATTTGTAATACCTATGACATGCAGCAACATTTCGGAGATTGCGAGCTTAGGACAGCATTTTTGATTTGCTTTTCAATTAAAATTTAAAACTGTTCCTTATTTTTGTAGTTTTTTCTACGGTAAACATCTGTCATGTATTCGCAGTTAGTCAGTCACCTGAAGTCGCCGTAGTCTAGTAGGTAGTGTGTTGGCTTATTAGACATAAGGCCTCGATTCAAACACCAGGTTATACATCTTCAACAAAGGGAAATATGAAAAAATATTTCTTCATCTCAGCAGTTTTCTAGCAAAAAGTCTGAAAATAAATAAAATTGCCATGTAAAGTTTCTCAAAAATTTGTCCGCTGCAATCGACTTTAAACTGTAGCTTTCGCCACTCATGTATAAATTTAACACACACTACATAAGAGAAGCTATGTTGTAATCCTGACTGAAGGTTTGTAATGACCAATTATATATGTTTCCAACGTGTAAGAGATGATTTGTGAACTGCAGAAGTGATAATTTTAACTGATAGAATTGATAGAACTGTAATTAGTTATGTTTAAGGTGGCTGTAAATTTAATTTGACATTATTTATAGTGCGTAAAGAAGACAATGCTTTTACTTTTAATACTAAAAACGGTCATAATAATTTAAAATATAACATTTTTAAGTTAGACGCCCCATCTACGTATATTTGGTTGAATATTTGTTACAATTTTGGCAGAAGTACTTTATGTATCAGTATTCCACAAAGAATATAGATAATATATGATTAAAATGTTATTTTGTAATTCCACTTTAACCATATGAAAAGCCCTTTTCAATGAATATCGTAAAAAACGTGTCTGAATACTTGTGTTTTTGCGCTTTAAATTCAAAAAAGTTTTTTTTTTTCACAATGCATAATAAATGTTGTTCACACATACTTAATTATTTGAACATTAATGAAAAGAATAATAAAGTTTTATTGTTTCTTTTTGTTGTATCCATTGTTTAATTTCATCATCATCATTGTTTAATAAATAATTTTATGGTTTTTAGCTGAACTGTTTTAATTTTAATTTGTGTTCAGAAACCTCATTAAACTCGACTGAACTGAACTACAATGAATTTTTCAAATAGTTTTAGCACAACTTAATTAAATATCATGTTACAGTTTATGCAGTATGTACATATGTATATGATAATAAAAATAAAGTGTTCTAAACGTTTGAGTATTAGGGTGGCTCTTAATTATCCCTTTGTAATTTTATGTTTAAAAATATTTTTTTTTATTTTATTTGAAAATATTTATGTAATGAATATTAAAAATAAAATTTTTCAAACTTGATAATGTGTACAACCCTAATATTCTTTTCATACTCACTAATAGACACGAATTTTTAACACTGATGACAGCACTGACCTACGCTAAATAGATATTCTCATTGTTTCATGAATTTCCAGACACACATTTTACTTTTCGAGGCAACAATATAATCGTATATTAATTTGGCGGGAAAACTTTTATGTGTTGTGTGTGCTGTAGGATTTTTATTTTTAATTTTTATTTTCATTAAAAAGTACTTAAAAACATGCCTTTTACACTGAATAGTATGAAAAGTAAATAAATTTTGAATATTTTTATTTAAAAAAATTAATTTAAAATAAATTCATATTATCAAGGTCAGTTTGCGTCAGTATTAGAAAAATTTAATGGATGTTGCAATATTTGAAAGGGTTTTAATTTTAAGGATCCATTATTATAAATCCTATAAAAAGAAAATTGAATTCACCTGCCGAATTAACGAATCATTTTAGTGGAATGAGTGGAACTACAATTCGAAATGCAAGAAATGTTGTTTAACGTGACCACTGATCTTGTAGAGAATTTTCGTGTTTCTGACCAAAAATCCATTCATTCAATTTGATAATAATAATAAAAATTATTATATTTGATATAAAATATTCCAGGTATCCCACTACTACGATTTGGAAGAGTAACCTCTGGACTACCATTTCCATATAGTCGGGTACGTGTACTAAGCTCCATATGTTCCAAAATGGCTACTGATCTTCTAGAGAATTTTAAAGCAAAAAATTGATAGTTTCAAAGCCAATTTTCTTAATACTATATTACTTTATATGTGACTATATTGCTGATGTTATATTATGATGCCTTGGAACCTTCTATCTATCCTAAAATTAGCTCCTTAAGCAGCTAGCCGTACTCTCTTAAGGACGAATTTTGTTTTGTTAACGGCAAATGTGACGCTGTTAAAGTTTTTGGATAGCGTCTAGGTTTTTCAAATTCAAATTTGTCTTCACACGCATGAATATACTTCATTTTGAAATAGCGCTTTCGAAAATGTTTGAATTTAGAAAAGTGTATTCGTAATTGGTTCCTCTCAAAAATAATGCATGTAGCGTATTTTATGAAATTCAAAATGTCGCTAAAACTGTTTTAAGATAAAGAAAGAAATTAAAAAGTTAACGTGTTGTTGGGGTAAATATACTTGACAGCAGACATCTCAGGTTCGAATATAATAGAAGAGAAATAATTCTTATCAACAACGCAGATCATAAGAAGCCACTTGGGAAAGTATAGATCGCCATACAATTAAAAAAAACAAACCCAATATAATTTTACAATGCACACTGCTTTTAGACAACGAAATATGTCCACTCTGTTAGTCTAGTAGCTTATCAGTTGGATCACCCGTCCGCTTCGCTGGTTCAATCATCTGATTAGTAAAAATAAAGCAAACCTAATAAAATGGAGTAGCCGTGGTCTATTGAATAGTGTTTTGGCTTATTAGACATAAAGCCACGGTTCAAACCCTAGGTCAGATATCTCCAACTACACGAAATATGAAAAATAATTCTTTGGCGAATGCCTCTCAGAAGACATCTGGCAAAAACTGTGAGAGTAAGTAAAATTACCGTCAAAAGTTCTTCAAAAAGTCTGTCATTCGGTGAGGTCTTTAAACAGTAGGTCCCGCCACTTATGGATAAAATTAACACACACAACATGAATGGTGTGAGAAGCTAGGTCGTAATCCTGACTAAATGGTTGTTATCACCAATTATGTATGCATTGTTCAATCTCTGGCGCAGATGTCTCGGACAAAACGAAAAATAAAGACAACATTTCGTTTGGTGTCTTCTTCTCAACAGTCTTCTGGCAAAAACTCTTGATGTAAAATAAAATTGCCATTAAAATTTTCTTAAAACTGTCGGCAGAAGTAGATTCCGCCACTCATGGATAAAATTAACACACACATATAACATGGGTGGTGTGAGAAGTTAGTTTGTAATCCTGACTAAAGGATTGTAATGACCGTACGATTAGTAGTACAAGACTGCAGCTTAATTGCAAACGAATGCTTTCCATGATGATTTGAAAAAAGAGACGTAAATGCTAATATAAGATCCAAATCAGTAGATAACTTTGTATAAAGACTGAAAGACTTTACCTAAAAAGACTTTTTCTCGAGCTGTAACATCAATTTCATGCATCATGTAATTTTGTAAAAAGCACGTCCATGCATTCTCAATGACTTCGACTTGAATTCATGTGCCATTTCATTTCATTGTTTATAAAAAAATTCAAAAAATTATTGCTTAAAATAGTAGTTCCAAGTACTTTTACTTTTCAAATTTCCATCAATACAAAATCATTTTGAATTTCATTGAATTCGGCAGAGAAAGACATTTTGTAGGTCATTTTCAAGTCGCTAAATTTGCAGCGTTTTATCATTTCTTCACTTTTGGCGGCAAAAGAGCTTTTCTCACTTTTTATCCTGTCAAATGCAAAGTGCCTTATATTTCCTAAAGATGTCGCTACTAAGCAGTCTTGGAAAGTTTTACAAACACAAGAAAAAAAATAAATTTAAAGGGAAAGGCGCTAAAAGTGGTCTGCAGCGCTCATAAGTCACCACGAACCACTATCCTTAGCGCATAAGTAAAATGAGAAATAAGTTTTAAGGAACAAAAATTTAATAGGATGCACGCAATACTTCTACGCAACACACAAAAGCTTTAAAGGCAAAAGCTTTGCGAACAGGCAAAAGAAAAAAAAATGGTACAAAGAAAAGCTTTTATAACACCTGTTGTAATGTCATTTGTGATTCCAATGGATTTCAACAATTTTTTTTATTATAAATTACTGCCGTGTTTATTTTTATTATTTTGTTAATATAACGTCGTGTATTAACTACAATTATTTTAATTCGTTTTATTTTTAATTCAATTAATAGTGGTGGATATTAAAATCTCAATCAGGTTTTTTATTGCTGTACTCGCTGCAGTTTTATCTAAATTACTTGGCCTTTGAATAGCACACTTAATTGTTAATTACTCGTGATTTTTATTGTTCAATTGGCATGCAATGATTAAATGGCAATTAAAATATATATCTACACTCTTTTGGTGTTAAAGACATATTCATATATTAGATGACAATAGTTTTTTTTTTAAAGAATGAAATTTCAAATTCATTTCAGTTTGAAAATCCGGAAATTTTAGAATTTTTTGTTATTAATTGTGAAGCCTTTGACCAACTGAAATTTATTCAACACATTGGCTATATTCTTCTAGCGTATGGATTTTCGATAAGAACAAATCAATCGATTTCGATATCCTGATCTGAAGTGAAATAAGTTCATAGAGAGCATTTTTCATCGATCGAAACAAGTCATAATAGAATGGGTTGTCTATACTATGAGGTAAATGTGGTAGAATTACTCAACCTTTATTTATGTAAGTGAAGTTAGCTACGAAAGTCTACTCTTTTTTTTCATAGTGAATGTTGCGTTAAATTTTAACGACTGTCGCACGCACTTCTCCCCACTTTATTATAATTGAGCATAGGGTTCCCATCTGCCGTAGCCTAGAAATAACTCTCTCAGTGAGAATGGGATGAAAGGAGTTTTACGCATTGAGTTCTTTTCTTTCTTGAAGAGAACCTCTCAATATATCGAGCCATAACCGCAAAAATATCTCAAGCGACAAAAACGAAATTTTACAGGAGAAGGTTTTTATTATTTATTTCTTGTTCAAATTAAGTTAGAAAGTTAAACTTTTTTTTTGTTATAAATTCATAACGGTACAGAGTGTGACCCTGAAATTTTTATAGATGATGCAAATGATGCCAATAATTTATTTATTACAAAAAACGATATATGAAAAATATGTCGCTTGAGATATTTTTGCGGTTATGGCTCGATATGTATACACTAGAGCCCCGACATGCGTCGTTAATGGGGACCGGAGAATTGCGACGCAAATCGAAACAACTTTTTCTATACAAATGTATCGAAATTTAATTCATTGGGACCAAGAATTCAAACGAAAGCAAAATGAATGAATAATGAAAACATTTTTCATTATTTTATTTAGTTCAACAAATGTTTTTTAATTATTATAAAGAAATAACAAAACAGTAAACAGAAGTTGCAAGAATTTTAAAATACAAAAAAAAATTCTAAATATGTACCACAATACAAATACTAAAATGGTAGTACTCAATGCTGCAAGAAAAAGTTAAACGTATGTAGCGTCACAAGTCGAAATTTAAACGATGCAAGTTGGGATTCAAACGACGCAAATCCGAATCGACTCCAATCGGGGACGAAACAACGGAAATTTAATCGACGCGAATTGAAATTGCAACATCGCAAGCAAGTCGGCACTCTACTGTATTAGCACTGTACAGCGTATTTTGACGATGTCATATGGCAACCCTGCTATAAAATACAAACCAAGTAATAATATGGGAAAGATTTTAATAATGGAATAGAGGCAAGGTAAAGAAATTTTCCATCAGAATTGAAAGAAGTTGCGATAAACAGATTTTCTTAATAGGATAACCTTAGTAATGTCGAAACTGGAGATACATATATAACTTTGTTAAATATTAGAATTTCTTTCGAAAAACCTCTCATGCGTAGATATAGCATTACTAATAATCATCCAGCAGTCAACGGATGATTAATTTTAGTAATTATAGTAGACTATTAGGTGGCCTTTGATAGTATGGTCAGCACTACCTAGTATTGATATGTAGAACCATATTACCCTGTGTAAAGCACGTTTTAAATGGCAAGATAACAGGCGTGTACTTCCCTGTACTATTTCTAATGGCACTTGATAATATTTTACAGCTGAACCACATAGCATGGGAATAATGTGGGCTAGGCTGTATGAAAATAAGCGAAGTGTTGAAATGAAGATAAGCTTTCCGAAGACAAAATCACTGATAATTGGAACAACAAAATCCAGCCTTTTAGATCTAACTGACATATCAATTAAGGACGTGAATCGGTTTATATATCTAAGAATTTATGTTGGAATGGACAGTGGTGTTAATACAATAAATATAATCAATAAAGTGTCATGTGCAACACTTGAGTAAGCAATGTATGGAAATTGTCACAAATATCGATTCGTTTCAAAAATAAACGTATTTACAAAGTAATTTTAGTTGTTTGAAAACAATAACCTGAAAATCATAGGCAGGCTTGCTATCAATTGGCAATTCCGAAAGAAATTCGTCTTAGAGAATAGACTTGGATCGGTTATACACACATACATAACTGGTCATAGCAAACCTACATTCAGGATTACGACCAAGATTCTCACACCACTTATGTGTGTTTATTTTATACATGACCTACAGTTTTAAAGTCGACTCCGAATGACATATTTTTAAGAAACTTTCCATGACAATTTTATTTACTCCTAAAGTTTTTGCCAGAAATCTGCTGAGAGGAAGTCGACGAAGAAATATATTTTCGTATTTCGTTTTGATGGCTGACCTGGGGTTTGATCCGTGGATTCACGTCTAATAACCCAACAAACTACTAGACTACGGCGACTTCGGTCATATACTTCGATATAATATTCGAGATGAGCTTGCGGTAGTACTCTCAAAGAACTCGTATTGTAAACTGTCAAAATACTAGTTGACGCAGATCAGAGGAGACTAAAAACTGGTATTAAGACCGATTTTAGTCACAAATATGGTCATATAGTGCCGAATAGAGCCAGCTGGGGAACTTTCGTGGATTCTGTGATTGAACGACAAACTTAGAATTAAATTTGTTTCTATTATTTGTGTTGCTAGAAGCTCCATGTCTCATGTAGCACCCACGAAACTGTTGGACTGACATATCTGTATACATAAAGGCCTTATAAAAAGTACTTTTATTAATCAAATAATGGCGTTTTAATTTTGGTACATTTTACTGCGAAAAGTACCGGTCTCATTCGATTTTTTCCTTCCGTTTTGTTATTTGCATTATAGATAAAATTTATGCAAAAGAATTTAAATCCGCTTTAACGGATCAAGTGGAAGTAAAAATTCAAAATTAAAAAATTCAAAATAAAAAAATTAAACAAAAAAAGTACGAAAAGTGTTAAAGAGAAGTAAAAGATTAATAAGTTTTTAAATGAGTCAAGTCAAGTGAATTTATGAGTTTTTTAATTGTTTTTTTATGACGGTGGTTATCATTTTTAGACTCTTTGTTTCCATTTTTTCTTCTTATTTTGAATTTTGAATTGTTTGAATTAAGCCATTAACATGGTTTATTAATAAAGCAACAAAAAAAAAAAGAGAAAAGAAACAAAAGTATGAGCAATAAAAGATAAACGTCCGTATTAATGTATATTTGACCATATTAAACATTAAATCTCCTCAAATAATTTGCAAACCAACTTCGTTTCGAAACACAATCATAAAGAATCGCGGAATAAAGGAAGTAAAGAAAGAAAATGTAATACAAGTAACCTGGTTTCAATTGATTGTTATTGTTCTGTATTTTATTTTTTTCTTTTTTTTTTTTCATTTGTTTTATTGTGTCTTTCCAAGAATCATTAAAATGAAGAAGAGTTTTTTCTCACTCTTTTTACTTTTTAGAACATGCAAATCAAATGAAATAATTCACTTTTAATAAATTATTTCAAAAAAACTTGAAAAGAAATAAATAAAGATGTTCACTGTCAACGAAATAAATCACATTCGAAATAATTTTGTTTTTTCACCGGTGAAGAAGGTCAAGGCAGCAACTATGGGTGCTCTTAGTTCAATTGCTTATTAAGATTATAAAAAATAAAAATTCTTGTTTAAATAGTGCAATATCGCGTATTTCATTAAGAGCTTCCTATCTTTAAATTTAAATAAAACAAAGTGTGTGTGTAAGATATCATCGAAATTTCTTATTCGTTTGAAATCCCTATTGATGCTATTATGTCCACCATGGCTTTTCTGGGTGGCGCATTCGAAATGTCAAATTCTCTATGAGTTTGACTCATAAATGTAGTCGCCGTATTATAGGTGATAGTGTGTTCCCTTATTAGACGTGAACCCACGATTCAAACCCCAGGTTAGACATCGCCAACAAAACAAAATGAAATGAACAAATATTTCTTTGACGGCTGCCTCTTAGAAGATTTCTGACAAAAACTCTGAGATTTAATAAAAATGCCATGAAAAAGTTTCTCAATAATTTGTTGTCGTTTAGAGTCGAGTTTAAGCTGTAGGTGCCTCCACTCATGTATAAAATTAACACAAACATCATAATTCGTGTGAGAACGTAGGTCGTAATCCCGCCTGAAGGATTGTAATATCCAATTATGTATGTATCAGCCTGAATTCGATCGATGACATGGGTTATGTTGGTTTTGAAAACAGCCGTGGTTTGTAGCTTATTGACATACACGTGCGACTTACAAAAGCCTCACTAGAAAAAAATCTAATGGGGTCAAATCGCACGATCTTGGTTGCGAGTTTTTTTTCAACTCCAAGTGAGATAACCATGTCCTTAAATTGCTCGCACAGAATTTTCAATATAACATGAGCTTGTGACTGTAATTGTGTTCAAGCTTGTGCATGTCTCACTGCAATAAAAAGTCCAATAATTTACAACACCAGTAAGGCTCTATTTTTTTGTATTCATTTCCATCAAAGAGCCAAGCGTCTACTGTGAAGTTATCTGATAGTTATTTTCCCATGTACTAATCGGCGGTCCTAAAGTATTTCCTTCTAAATCCAGTGGAACAGATGAGGCAGTCAATTAGCTCTACTGTATGTTTTCCAAATCTTTTTTTCAATCATTTCGTCTAGAAACGAGCTACAGTTAATGGCAGTTCTTACTTTCAAGATGAATATTTTCAAGACAACGGTGGAACGGTTATGCTTATAGAAATTTATTAATTTCGGCGAAAAGACACTTTATCTTATCCAAAGTACACTTAGAACGTTATAGAATGGAGGCGTCGATATATTAATTCATAAAATTAATATCAGCAGAGTTTAAATGCAGAATTTTTTTTGGCTAAACAGACAAATAAAAAACATGGACCTCTCTCGATAGATAAAGCTTATACTCCATATACCATATGAGACGTTTAAACTGTCAGTGTTATTATACGGCGTTGAGAAATCGGCTCGCACAAGCATATGAAAATATTTTTAAGGAGAGGAGAGGAGAGGATTGTACGTAAGATTAATGGACAAATCTGTATCGGCTCAAAATATCAGCATCACATAAAGCATGAACTGCATAACTTGCATGCCGACATTGATGTAGTAAAACGTAAAGATGCCCGAGAGAGAAAGTTTTTTGTAGTAAGCCAGGAGGACATAGTTGAAGACATAACATAACAATCCTTCATCAGTCAGAAGTACAACCTAGCTTCTCTCACCACTTATGTTGTGTGTTTTAAATTTATACATAAGTGACGAAACCTAAAACTTTAAGTCGACTCCGAATGACAGATTTTTGAGAAACTTTTCATGACAATTTAGTTTACTCTCAGAGTTTTGCCAGAATTATGCTTAGAGGAAGTTGGCGAAGAAATATTTTTCGATGTTTTGTTCGATGTCTGATCAGGGGTTTGAACCGAGGCCTCACGTCTAATAAGGCAACACACTACCTACTAGATTATGATGAGTTCTAATGAGAAGACGCATTGCGTTTGAAATTGAAGAAGATCATAAAATTCTACATCTTGCTCGACTTATGGCTCGATCGGTACGTGACAAATGGCCATATAACTAAGTAAGTGAGTATGGGTTGTAGAGAACTAACTGTTCATTTGTCGATTCGCAGTCGCAGCGAAATCATTTCTTTAGCGGCCAGGCACATCGATAGGAAGTTGTACAGAGCTTTACGAGTTTAAAAATGTGCATGCGTTTCTCTTATACTCAGAACTTGCCGTCAATAGGGATTACTTTTGTTACAATAGTATCGATTGTCCTAGTTTTAGTCCAAGAAAAGTGAGTGTTTGCCCTGAATGGAATTATTTTAACCATAGAAATAAGGCTTTTTATGTCATGTAATGTGCATTTAAATTTCTGAAAACACATGTCTTCTTAATATATCATCGTAGTGCTTAAAATGTATAGCTCTTCTCTTTATTATTAAAGACATTCTACTTCAGCTTGAGTAACTTTAAGTTTGATAAAAGAAAGAGGCACACACAATCGCCTCTTTGACATGTCCACATTTAAATTGTGGACAGAGAAATCTACATCTTCTGGTGTTCTAAGCTTTAATTCAAAATTAATTGAAATGTATCTGCGAGATCGTATAGATCACATGTTAATGCTCAAAGAAACTGCCAAAGAAACATATTAAAAAGAAGAAATAAATTTTTTCATTCATAAAAAAACTCTTTCATCTTTCTTAGAACTTTACAGAATAAATAGTGTTTAGCAATGCTAAAGACCTTTAACATCTTTTGCCATTTGCGTAGAGCGGAACTAATTTTCACTGTGAATATCATTAAAGGGGTTATTCTACCTTCTCATTTAAATGATTCTCTCCATAAAGATAAGCACGTTTACGATTGTAATGATGATGTTGATGATGATGATGATGATGATAAAGATAACGATGAACTCTGGTTGACTTTTGTTTTCTGTTTTGTTTCCCCTGCCTATTTTATGTTTCTTTTGAACTCTGCAACTATTTAAGAATTGTTTATTCTGTATCTTTGTAAAGATTATTGTAGTTCTAGCTGTTGTTGTTGGTTCTTTCCATTTCGTTGAACAGTTAAATATCAAAAAAATTTGGTTAATTTATTTTTTTTTATTTTTACGGTTTATTTGAAAGTAACGTTAAACACAAAAACCGAGTAGAAACAAAACGAAAAAGAAACTTTTATTTTAATGTTGAAACAACAGCAACCATTGAACCGAGAGAGTGAAGGGAACAATGGCTTGTTCGTTGGTTAATGATTTCTGTGGCCAAAAGCTGAACCATAAAGATTTTTATGATTTCCATCATTAATTATAATGAATGAATTTTCCTACAATTATACTTACTTCATACAGCACTAACTAACACTAACACTACAACACCACTGAGCAGGTTTTATTTTTGTTGTTGAAAAGGCCCTCAAATAAGATTGATAAAGATGCTTGAAAAAAAAAAAACAAAAACGCATCATTTAGTTGTTGAAAATCCATTTTTCTTATCAAAGACTTGCTTTCACAACAGAGATCTCTCTCCACCTCTTGTATATGTTCATGATGCGTAAGGTTGCTTTACACGAAACAGGCTTTAAGGAAAATTATGCGACATTTACCAGTTTTAAATACAATAATTGGTTAAAAGACCATGAATTTATTAGCAAGTAAAGCCAGTTCCTAATTCAAACAGAAATTGGATTTTAATTAATCTTGTATCCTTATTAGTAGTGCGTACTTTAACTTAAGTTATGATCCACGTGATTAACACTGCAAAATACTATTATTTATGCGGTCCTGATTGGTCACTTTTAGAAGCTCTGAATATTATATAGGGTCTTTCATTAAGCGTTTTCTATCTTTAAATGTATAGAAAACAAATTGTGTGACAGATATCATTGACATTTGTTTATTTATTTGAAGGAATATACATCCTGAAATGTCTGCCACGGCTTCTCTGTGTGAATTGTATCCGTAATGTCAAATTTGCAATGATTTTGACTCATAAATGCAGTCACCGTAGTCTAGTAGGTAGTATGTTGGCTTATTAGACGTGAGGCTACGGTTCAAATCCCAGGTCGTATATCTCCAACAAAACGAAATATGAAACAAAATTTCTTCGGCGACTTTCTCGCAGCAGATTTCTGGTAAAAATTCTGAGAGTAAATAAAATTGATATTAAAAAGTTTCTCAAAAAAATCTGTCGTTCGGAATCGTGTTTAAACTGTAGGTCCCGCCACTCAGATATAAAAATTAACACACACAACTAAGTGGAGTGAGAAACTAACTCGTAGTCCTGACAGAAGGTTTGTAATGACCATTTACGTATGCATGTTGACTCACAAATTAGGCTGAATTTGATCGGTGACATAGAAAATGGCTTTGGGAATTTCTGCGGCTTGTTGATTCACATACCCCTGCGACTTAAGAAAACCCCACAAGAAAAAGTTTAAAGAGGCAAATCGCACGATCTCGGTGGCGCCAGTGCACATCATCTTCGTGTGCCCTTAAATTACTCGTGCAGAATATCCATGGCTTGAACTGTACAACACGTATCACCGTTCTGATTCTGTCTGATTACACATTTTTGTGTGCCGTCTAAAATTTACCGCACTTGACTTGGAAGTTGTTATACAACCACCGTATAGGCTGGACCTGTATATATAGTCGTCGTAGTCTAGGAGGCAATGTCCTGGCTTATTAGACGTGAGGCCACGGTTCAAACCGCAGGTCAGACATGTCCAGCAAAAGGAAATATGAAAAAAAATATTTCTCGGGCGACTTTCTCTCAGCAGATTTCTGGCAAAAACTCTGGCAGTAAATAAAAAATTACCATGAAAAGTTTCTCAAAAATTTGTCGTTGGGAATCGACTTTAAACTGTAGGTCCCACCACTCATATACGAAGTTAACATACACAACATAAGTGGTGTAAGTCGTAATCTTGACTGAAGGGTTGTGATGACCAACTGTGTATGGCATTAGGTGATTAACTATGAAGAATGCCGAACTTCTAAGTAGGGAGGATATGTGCCTGTTAATGTTAGAAGTCGCCGTAGTCTAGTAGGTAGTGTGTTGGCTTATTAGACTGAAGGCCCGAGTTCGAATCCCAGGTCAGACATCAAAACGAAAATATGAAAATATTTCTTCGGCGACTTCCTCTCAGCAGATTTCTGGCAAAAACTCTGAGAGTAAATAAAATTGCCATAAAAAGCTTCTCAAAAAATCTGTCGTTCGGAGTCGACTTTAAACTGTAGGTCCCGCCACTCATGTAGAAAATTAACGCACACAACACGAGTGGTGTAAGAAGCTAGGTCGTAATCCTGACTGAAGGGTTGTAATGACCAATTATGTATGTATGTAATGTTCAAAACCTGAATACTTTAGTACATAATTGTTTTCCTACGTAGTGTACCCCATAAATGGGATTAACTGCCTGTAATATTTTTTTCATTTCAAAGAAATTTTGTTTTGGTTTTTAATCAGCCTTAAAATATTTGTATTTTGAAACATTGCGTTGTGTTTGCTCATTAACAAAGAAAAAGAAACCTGAACAATAATTTTAAAAAATGTTACCATTTCAGGTTAATTTTAGATTATACAGACAGACGGACAGATAGACTGAAAAAAGTGCAATTTTCATATAATTTGTTTCATTTGTATTACAATTTTATTTATTGACTCTCCAATGCATCGATAATTTGTTGTTGCTTTTTGTATAATTCCAACTAAAATCGAAATAATTTATAATCGCGTATAATACGTCGATTAAAATAAGAAAAAAAAAAAAAAACTGTTGACTGACCATAAAATAAAACCTCCCGGGTCAATGACCAAAACACACTCCGACACACTGTGTGAACGAAAATGAACTGAAATAAAAACACAGAGAAATAAACTTTACTGCTAACCGCTGCTTTACCGCTTCGCTCGCTCACTCACTGTGCTTAGCCACTAAAACAGACCATATTTGTTGTTAGCTGTTGTTGTTGTTGTTATAAGCGAGCTCTTATAGAAATGTTTATAGGAATAAAATTTTTTTTAATATTTTTGGTCAGGCAAAATATTGCATAAAAAGAAGAATTTATACGTTTTTTTCTTTATTTTTTATTTTTAAATGTTTTTTATAGAAAAAAAGTTGTCTTCCTTTTTTTTTTTTTTTTATAAATAATGTTTTTGCTGTGGTAGCGTTTGTAGCTGTTTTAATTATTTTCGAAGGGCTGATATGGCCAGAATCAGCACTTCCCTTTCCTTACCCCATCAGGGTTCAGTGTTAATTTTTTTCATTTTTTTTAAATTCCAAATAAAAAAGTAATCGGCAGTTTTCTTTCTTTCTTATTTTTTTTTTAAAGACTTCATTATAATTATCAATTTAACAACATGCTACCAGTGCAACTGCTAAGGTATGTGCATATGAAACATTGCTTACTACGAGCATGTCATTACAACACAGTCAGTGTCAAAATGTCAATAAAACTATTGAGTAGAGTCAACAGGCATTTTTAAGTGCTAGGCAGACGAATTATTTGTTATTTAGAAAGTGCTTGTTTGAAATAAAATTATAAACATTCGTGAACCACTAGTGGTCTTCACCGCCAGTGAAATTAAATTACCTGTGAACCAGCAGTGGTCACGCCGTGAGATAAATGAAATGGCTTATGGACCGCTAGTAGTCCACGACGGCAAATAAATGAAATTTTTCCGTGGACCACAAGTGGCCCACGCCGGGTAGAACATAATAATGAACCAAGTTCCTGAAAAAGCGTAGTTGGCCGATTTCTAACGCTTTATTTCGTTTCACAATCATAAAATTTACAGACGCTAAAGTATCATATGAACTGGGACTTCAGTGATGGAGACTACAGAAAAATTCATCAATTCCTTGGACGCCGTTATAACTATTCCAGTAGATCAGTTTATTTTGCATGTTATTTCGATTGAATAACGGTCGCTGACATATGCGGGTAATAGATGTTCAAATTCCAAGGTTTATTTAGGCTAACGGGTAGCTTGCCGTTCAATGGCAAGTTCACTCGGTGGCCCATTTGGCCCATTGTGTCACCCAGTATGAGGTATGCCTCTGAACTCCGGATGTTACAGGCCAGTTCCCTTAGTGGCATGTGCACCACCATGGCCAGACCTTCAAACGTTCTGTCACCAAAAAGCTGATGACGTCTATTCTGAAATGCAGGGCAATCTCATAAAAGCGCTGTGTCCTGTTAGAATTCCTGTAAGAATGTAAACCGTTCTGTTATCGAACTCAAGTAGACAAACCCAAAAGAAAATAAAAAAAAAATTCTTAAAATAATAACCCATCCATAAAACGCTCATTCACCTGTTCTACCAGAGATTAACATCAACAATGGAGCACTGTATGAGATCAGACAGTGCTACAGAGAAAGAATATAACACAGTCAGTGTTCAAAGTTCTTTGATTTGTCTCTTTTAGTATAGACTGGATACATAATTTTTAGGGTACCCACAGCGAAGTTTAAACGAAAATATTATTTTTTGTATTAAAAATTATTTCAAAATCATATTGTGACGAAGAAAATATAAACATTGAATATTTATTTTGGAATCTTGAGGATAAAAGAAGAAAAATAATCACTAACGGAGTTATAAAGAAAGAAATAGGAATAAACAGAGATTTAATAATGACACCAAATCTGTATATAAGACCATGCAATATAGAAGAGTAGTCGATAACAATAACATATCAACAGTAAGATTCTCGAAGTTGCCAAACTCACAATAAAGCAGCTATAAATACAATTTTTTGCAATTTTTTGGTACCTTTTCCAAATTATTTTTAAATTTCCTAAATAATTATCCACAAGTCTTTGATAGAATCGATAATATTTTTTATTTTAAATAGGGTATTTTCCTCCAGTCACTGTTAGTTGTCGTCTACTCTTGACAGTAAGTGTTTGTTGTTGTCATTATTGGTACTATTGTTCGATACTTAATTTACATGTTATTAAAGCTCTAAACAAATTATAGTCTCTCAAGCAAACACAAAAAAAAAAAGAAATTAAATGAAAAAGAATTAAAAAACAAACACAACAAATTCAAAGATTACTTATAATAAAAAGAAGAATAAAAATCGAAAAGCGGGTCTAAAATATATAAAAAATTAAATTTCTAAACAATGAGTCGTCACCAATAACATACACCTGATTGATAGACACTCACCAACAATATTTATTCGAATGAGGTGCCACAGAAGCGGAAGAAAAAGAAGAGAGAAAAACTTCTGTTTTAAAGAATATTTTGTGAAAGCCATAATGGTTTGTCATAAATTGAGTGAGAAAAAAAAAAACAAAATTATCTAATATTGTATTTAACGTGAAACGGCGAAGTTAGCTTGTCAATAATTTTCAAATAATATTGTTGAAAAGAATTTATGACTATACGGTAATATTGAGTGGCATAACAAAAGGTACGCGTAACGCTTTCTAAAGAAACTTGTAAAAAAATTTAAATTATTATATTTTATTATAATTTTAGTCATTTTGATAATTTAAACGCACAGTCGTGAGATCGGAATATCGCTACAAAGTAGACACTGTTAATCAATAGGCCACTGATAATGGAATGTGAAGAACTTTAAGTATCAGAGAGTAAAGAATAAGTGATATTGTGAAATGCAAAAACAAGTATCCTGAATTGCATAAAATTTCCTTTGTCTGTGGCAACAGCTTTCTTGTCCAATGAAATTCTTCTTGAGATAGCGTGGTATAGGGGTATTAAAGTAATTAACTACAAAATAAAGCATACAAGGTTCCAACACTCCAGAAGACAAATATTTCTCATTGTATTTTTTCGAATTTTCTAAAATTTACGGAACTTTATTCCCTTCCATTCCGTTCTGAAGCTCCGTTACCCTTCACAAAAGATAGCATTAATTAGTAAGTTAAGCTTACCACTACATTCAATGCCACAACCTCATCTTCAACCTGGTATAGTTTGATTACTTAAAGTGGATAACAATAAATATTTTTTGGGATAGGGATAAACAATAATGAAAAAAAATAGAAATAGTTCGCAAAATTCTGTACCAAGTCAGATCGTATGGATGAATGGTTGAAAGGATGACGAGATAAAAAGATCAGACGTTATGGATGTTGAAGCAGAAAAAATCGGTTACGAAAACTACTACAGTTGTAACGCTCTAGGCTTGACCATAGGATAATAAGAGATCAGGTGCGTTTTGGGCACCACTGGTTGCTGGAGTGGTTGTTTGTCAAAGCATATTAAATTGATCTTCTTCACCACGACTTTCTTAGGGTTTTTAATAACGTGGTGACAGATAAGGTTATTACTATCATGGCAGAAACTATGAGCTCATTAGAACCAATCAAAGCGGTTAGGGGATAACTATGCTTATTTAATAGTTGTTTCCTACATTTGTTTCAATTATACTGTGACCTGATCCAACGAAAGACATGACAATTGGTCTTTTAAGTCCACTATTTCTCATGATTTGGACGATCTGAAGTCTTTGACAGTAGTAGGTTCAGGAGGTTTAGAATTATCCCTGTAATAATTCCAGGAAAACTAGCAACTGAACTTTGTAATTCAAAGAAATGAGTAGCATTGCATCCAAGTAGTGATTGTGTATCTATTAGTACTACTCTACTACTGCTCGTAGATACAGTAGACTGACTCATTTCCTTTTAAGACGATGAAGCTACTGTTTACATGTCCTAACTTAAACCTGAATTTTGAACTTAGATTTACTGTCAAGTAAGCCAACGAAAAAAAGATGTTCTGACAGCACTTGTCTAACATTTTCATATGAAGATCTAGACAACTACTTTTACCCGTTTGAAACTGGGTTAGGAAAAGCTGGATAGAGAACCGCCTTAAGTATAACTCACTAGAATGCTATCAAAGATCCCATTGTTGCCTTATGTGCGTGTTATTGGATACCCTTATTTCTTAGTCATACTGGCGGTAAGGATTTTATCGAAATCAGTTCTGGCTAGATATTGAAACGATTTGAAAAGATAAGTTTTATCAATAAATTCTGAGTGTTTTAAAATATTTTGTCACAGATCCACAAATACTGATAATGACAGAGAAGGTGTTCTGTGGAGCATCAATCTTTCTGGCTAATACAGCTTTTGCAGTAGAATTTCTAGGGTATTCTTATCATAGATGGGCACTTTGCAGTACCAGTAAAATTTCAGTAAAAATTGATTTTTACTGATTACTGAAAAAAATTACAGTTACAAAAATGAAATCTAAATTTCATTACCAGTAAACATTTACTGAATACTGAAAAGCTTAATGCATTAGAATTATAATGCAGTATGCCCATGTATGATTCTTATATATTCGAAGTCTATGCCCGTTGAGGCCTGAGGAAATTGTAGTTCGTATTGCGATTGGACTTTCATTAGTAATATCCACTCTGCTAGATTTTTCTAATTCGGATGACCTAGATCTTCTTTAAGAGATGCTGCAACTTAAATAATAGGTTTGCCTTCGTATCTATGGCAGGAAATCCAGCAATAATTTTAGCTATTTCTGAATATACATACACATACATAATTGGTCATTACAACCCTTCAGTCAGGATTATTGACCTAGTTTCTCACACCACTTATGTTGTGTGTGTTAATTTTATACATAAGTGGCGGAACCTACAGTTTAAAGTCGACTCCGAACGACAAATTTTTGAGAAACTTTTTCATGGCAGGTTTTTTTTTTTTACTCTCAGAGTTTTTGCCAGAAATCTGCTGAGAGGAAATCGCCGAAGAAATACTTTTTGTATTTTGTTTTGATGTCTGGCCTGGGGCTCGAACCCTGGCTTTACGTCTAATAAGCCAACACACTACCTACTAGACTACGGCGACTGAATATACATATGTGATGCGAAATCTATTTCACTGACTTATAAAAATGGATAATACGCTGCTCTTTCTATCTTGTTCTTAAAATCTATTTGCCTAGTTTCAGTAATCATTTAATATCTTTTTTTTTTGCCTACAAAAAATGTTAACCAACACGGTTGAATTTTCTCGTGGTGTATTTTTCATACACTTCAAATGAGTTTAATGGGTTAATTATTGAATAATTGTTATTAAATTTATTGATCAATATTGTATTATTTTTACTTTCATTTGAAATGTTTGTTTTTAATGTCACTGTAATTAATAATTATTTTCTCTCTGTTCATCATTTCTATGCTTTCTGGTAATTATCTTTTGACGAATAATAATTGCTGACACTTGTTGCATGCCACCACCAACACTTTCTGCTCTCATATGCCACATTCACATTTTCATATTCATCTCGTATATGCCACACACATTATATTGTATGTATGTATGTATGTGGCATAAAAGCAACAGCATAATATACCACACTTATATGGCATGATTTACATACGATACGTTACGATACGATACGATACAATTTGAAATGACATACATATTAAACTGTACATATACGAAAATCGGAGACAAGGTAATTACAATTATAATACATGGTATTTGGAACAATAACATGAACATGAAGAATTATTTTTGCGATTATTATCGCTTTTTATAGTTTTTCATTTTTCTATTCTTGTTTTTTTGTTTTTGTTTCTTGCAAGAAAATCAGAAAAGCCTGAAGCCATAGAAACAAAATAATACTTTTGAACTAAAAACATAAAGTACACGAAACATACATGTACATACAATAAAAATTGTTTCAAAGAAATGAAAACAAAAAAATGAAAAAGAATTACCATTTAAAACATATAAGAATTGGAATAGCATAAGTATGTTTGTATCAACATGATAGTGATGACAACCATACAATGTAAACGTTTTCAAAACAGTCCATTATATTTTGCCCATTATGTTAATAATTATGATGTCTTAATTACATAAAAATAGAAAAGAAAAGAAATTATAAAATATAATATTGAGTCATATAAAAAGTATCTGTGGCATCTGTTGTTTGGCAAAATCAATTGCATATCTGTTTTAATCTTTCACACTTATTTGCCTTTAATCGTTTATGACCTGTTGGCGTACAACACTAAGAACCACTGTGATTTATTTGGCACATGAGAGCCGGATGTGAAAGATTTTCTGTTACATATACAGTCAAAGTAGAAAGTCTACATACACCATTGTATGTAGATTTTTTTCCTCTAATTTTTATGTTTTACTCCCAATAATTTCTACGTTATATTCATTTAAATTCGCTTTTTCTTCCAACATTCTTATTTGTAAATGCCTTTAACAACGCTGTAACATATTTTTCAATTTGGTAAAAATCAGCGGTAAAAGGTCTGCATAGACCACTGTATGTAGACTCCTTTCTTTGACTGTAGATCACTGTAAACCCCAGTGTAGTATCCATTTCACTCGGAGTATTTTGAGTACAGTTTTCGGGTATATCGCAACATAAACAAGGCAAAAGTTTTGGATGTTTATATGACGTTCGAAAGAGCCTTTATGGCAAACTGGCTGTCCGACAATATGAAATTGCCATGACTATGTGTATGAGTTTCTAATATTCAGCTCTTCTATATCGACCCCTTTGCGCGAAATTATCGTATATGCCAATTTTTTTAAAATTGAGTTTTTCATGCAATCCTGTTCTACATTCAAAGAGACGTCACCTGACAAAATATTGTAGGCGAATTCCACTTCGTTGCTCCAAAAATTGATTGAATATTTTATCGTATGTTACACTTCATTTTTTCTTGCGAGCGATTTTATCGTATCTGCCAATGAAGAATATTTTGATATTGTAGTTTTTACAATATTTACTATATATTTCTTTCTGAGTTAGAATTTGAAGATATAGGATAAGACCTCAGCAACTGCATTGTGTCGAATTGGGTTTTCAGACAGGTTTTCCAAAAAGATTTTAATATAGGTTTTCATTTGTCAAAAAAAAGTTAAGTGCACTAATTGCGAAAATATCAAACATCTTGATGAAGAGGAAAAAAATCGTTTGCAGAATTCCAATGTGTATAGGATGCATATAAGAGACAAAGATGAGGCCAAGGCTAATTTCTTAAGAGATCAAAATAAAAGGAAAAATGTTTCTACATTTGTTTGCGCCAGCTTCGATTTGGAAAAAGTTTTGAATACTCCGTTCGGAAATAATATAACGCTTTTTTACTCGCTCAAGTACGCCTACTACAATTTCAGCGTTTATGAAAAAGGCACAGAAGTGGCTATTGTTATTTGTGGGGTGATCGTGATGGTAAGCGAGGCTGCAATGAAATTTCCACAGCCCTGTATAAGTATTTAATAATCGTAGACCAAAGACAGTTAAAGACATAGCCCTATATTGCGACAATTGCACTGATCAAAACCGCAACAAGGCTGTTGTAATAGCTATATTGACACATTTTTTAAATTTGTCAAACTTCGTTGAAAAAATTAAAATAACATATTTACTTCCCGGTCATACAATGATGCCAGTTGATTCTGTGCATAGCACAATTGAATCATTTGTAGGCAGGCGTACCATTTGGACGCCAAGTGAATGGCCACAAGTTGAAATAGGCCACTCAGAGTTTGAAAATTGGAAGTCCTTTGCAAATCTGTTGCTACCAAACAAAGTTAAACTAAACATAAATAAAGTTCGCATAGCTTTATTAGACAAAAAATCAAAATCAATTGAACTCATTTACGGATATTCCGACAATTCCACTAAAAAAAACTATAAATAACTTTAATTTTACCTTTAAGTTACAAAAGTTGTACAATTCAGCTTTGTGTATCTCTTTACAAAAATTCAATGATTTGAAAAATCTATGTTTAAAAAATAGCATACCGCCAAAATACCACAATGAGTATTTAAATTTAAAATATTCTGTACGCGAAAAAGACATGTTAAATGAAAGCGACGAAGAAGATTAACTCACTTATTATTATTATTAATGTTTTTTAGTTTTTTTTAATGAATTCATGCTTCTGTTAAATATTGATTACATTTTTTTATTACTTTGTACCATTCTAAGTTAAAAAATAATGAACAAATACATAAAACCACTAATAAATCTTTGTTTTAATTTATGCCTAACACTGACAAATGATATCGTAAGCGGCATTTTCTACACACGCATCTACGAAATGTTGTGAATGAAATTATCGTATGTGCCAAAAATACGTTTTTGTCGGTAAACTTGCACTTTTCCACCGGAATACTTTTAGGTGTAGTTATGTTAATTAATTATCTAAGCACATGTATATTTTCATTTTAATATTGCAAGTGAAAGCAGAGAAAAGTAGAAAAATGGCTCTCCTGTAAAATTTGGTTTTTGTAACATACGATAATTTCGCGCAAAGGGGTCGATATGTTGCTACGGTAGCGTGTCGTTTCTAGTCCATAGGTTGGGATAGGTTAGTGGGTAGCTTGTCGTTCACAGGCACGTGTTACCCAGTGTGTGTAACAGTAAGACCTCTTGTCATAATCATAATGTGGTCAGTTTGACTCTTCCGAGCTTCGCATGAAATTAGCCATTTCCCTTAGTGGGACGTTCGCCATGCTCAGAGCCTTGAACATTCTGTCAAAAACCGGTAACGTCTGTTTTGAAGTGCAGGACATTCACATAAAAGATCTTGTACCGATTCCGTTTATTCTACATCACAATCCTGGGAGTTCGTTAGCCTTTTCGTGTCCTTATATGCCACAGTGGCTCGGAACTTAGTAGAGGCGGGTGTTGTGTCGATGTATATGGTGTAGAGTTTACGTAACTTTGATTTCCTACGGTTGATGTATAACTGTCCACTGCTTTACCATCGAGTTTCATTCAGTTTCTCATTAATTAGGCGGCTTGAAATAGAGGTCCAGTTTTGTCATTGGAATTTTCAAAATGAAATCGAGCTAATTATGGTATATCTGGATAACGCATTCACTTATAAGATTCTTCAGATATATTTCACTCATTTTGAAATCATTTTATCAGTTTTGATAAGGGAGAACCGCTTTAAACATGCGTGCCTTTATTTCATTTAAACAACTTAATAATAAAAAATGCATTAATACTTTTTTATGACCCAACATTATAAATTACAAGTTATTTAGCACAATCATAGTGTTTCTTTTTTTCGTCCTTCTAATCATATCCATATCATGCTTATAGCAGAGCAATTTCAAAACATAAATGAGCATAAAACAATGTATGAAAGTAAATAATAATTTCTTACAGTTTTCAGTCTTTTCGTTGAGTAGCAAGGAGGTCTTATAGAAGGCGTTTAACGAGCCATGGGGGCCTGATTTTCTCAGCATATTTTTAAACAGATTAACTATGATGCACACATGAATGAGACTGTAAAAAAATTAGATTGCAGAATCGTCTCCAATCCTCAACTAAGAAAATTAAATGACAGCGAAATTATCTGTCAGTATTCCAATATTCTCGCAATTGATTTGATTGCAGCTTAGCCAGTTCACAGCTCTATGTCCAGAAAACTTTTGAGCCTTGGAAAGAAATTTGTTGTTGTCTATGTCACTGATGTAAATACTGCTATCAATACCCAGTAGTTGCCATTACATTTTTTTCTCTAATTTACCCTTAATCGTAATATGCAGGCCGGTCGTGTTAAGTCTGATAAAAAAATGGGATATGCTATGACAATAGAGCGACGAGGACTATCGGTTCATAACACAAGTTCTACGTCACATCCAACGTGCTATCACTGATATAGTTCGCAATCTATCCTATTTTAATTGAGCGATAAGAGATACTAAGATTGTGGTAAAGTTCTTTAGTGCCTGATAAGCTAGCTGATAAAGAATTAGGTATTGCCTTATTGCCATACCAAACATTCAGCTAGGCGAATGTAATTGTAGAATTTCTTTGCATCTTATTAATAAATGTCTAACACTTTTTAATCTGGTTAGATGCCGCGTAAATACAGTGGCTTAACACCGACTAGTCCCATATATTGCAGTAACTTGGATCTTAACATCCAGACATTGATTTGGAAAATAATGTTCTCTTACCATTTTGCCACCCGGTGCGAGATCATCACAGATCACACATTACGGAAAGTAGTATTCACTGAATGTTATTTTGGAAAGAGTGTACAGGATATGAACTGCGGTCTGCTGGAATGGCAGCGTGACCTATTCTGTTTTTCTACTTATTCGCTATTGTAGCCGTAGTAGTCTTGTAGGTAATCTGTTGCCTTTTTAGACGTAAGGCTCAGTCATTTCGAACCAAACAAAATATGAAAAAATATTTCTTAGGCGACTGCCTCTCAGCAGATTTCTGGCAAAAATCCGGAGAGAAAATAAACTTATTACGAAAAGTTTCTCAAAAAAATCTATAGTTTGGAGTCGACTTTAATCTGTAGGTCTCGCCACTCATGAATAAAATTAACATACACAACATAAATGATGTGGGAAGCTAGGTCGTAATTCTAACTGAAGGGTTGCAATGACCAATTATGTATGTATGTATGTTTAACTAGTTTGAGATTACCTTTAGTGTCTTGGACGATAATGTCCAGAGTCTTCTGCTGATCAGGAAAGCGTAAGATATTAAGACTTTACCCAATAAAGCCTGTATCAAGAGACGAGCAACAAACTAAAGCTTCATAGATAAGTATGAATGAATCAATGAGCCATAAGAAGATCTGTGGTTTTGACCTCATACTTAAATTACTTTGGAGGTCTTGGATATTCTCATTGGAATATTTGGGTCACATGTCTACTAGGATATGTTGTAGGATTTTTAGAATATCTTTATAGCGCTAATTGATATACTCAGGCAAAGTTGTCATCTCAAACAGACGATGTTGTTAAAGACGAATTTCTCCCCTTCCTTCCTTCCTTTAAAGATGAATATCTCTCCTTCTAAAATTATTTAAGTTAACCTACTACCCCCTTTTTTAACATCCTTTAGGGAGGATTTCAAATGAATTTAAAAAGTAATTTAACGGAGACCAGTTCACAAATAAAAAGGTGCATGTCTTTGCTATTTAAAATTTAAATAATTATTTAAAAAAAGGGTATTATCTCCATTATCTTGTAGAAAAATCGTATCCATTACCTTTTTTTCTTAAAGGACAATTAAGGATAATATTTTAATTTTATTTTATTTTTTTTTCTCGTGTTCTATTTGTCTTATTTAAACAACCATTTCTCTCAAGTAAATATCGGATTTTGTTTGCAAAATTTCAACAAAAAAAGTACTTTTCCGTATTTAATTGCGCGGACTTATTTATCTTTTGCCACAAAAACAAAAAAAAAAAAAAAAACAAACAAAATTTAATGAAAACAGCTTTTGGAAAAAAATGTAATTATTTAAATTTGTTGTTGTTCTTCTATTCTAAGTTGATTTGGGTGTAAAGGAAATCAAGAAAAAAAAAAAAAGAAAATAACTTTAGAAAAAAAAAAATCAACGAAATAATGATAAAATCTCTTGAAAAAGGTAACCCAGAAATAGAAAATTGCAAAAAGTTGGACGAAAAAAAAATTGCCAACATTTTTCCCGAAACACAATTTATATGCAAAATTCTTAGGATCAAAAACAGTTTGTTGTTAAAAAAGGTTTTTAAAAAATTATTCCCCAAAATACAGTAAAATCTGTGAGAGTGAAGAGCGCTTCTGTAATTAAAATTAAAATGAATTTGAATTTGAATGGCAGCGAAACCATTGCAATATTTTAAAGTAATGAGTTAAACTAGGGCAAAGGCAATAATGATATGCGCTAAATTTCAATCAGTATAAGGTACTGGAAAATAACACAGCCCTGCAAATTTGGATTTTTTTTGTGCAAATAAGATGGCTCCAGGTGTTTCCGAAGGCATTTTGCACGCTGATCACGAATCTGGGTTCAAAAACACTTTACGGAGGTCCTTAAAAATTAATCAGATTTACTTGAAAATTATTACTCAGGGGTTTTTGGGGTCGCTGATTACAGATCTTCATTCAGATTTAAAAAATTCAAAATGGCGGATCCAATATGGCGGTCGAGTAACAATTTTGAAGTAAATCTGATTAAGTTTTAAGGACCTCCGTAAAGTGTTTTTTTTCTCTTGCACCCCTTGACATAAACCCACCCCCTACTTTAAGGGTGGGTGGGTGCAAACAATTTGGCTTTGAGCTCATTTTAAAGAGCAAAGATCAATTGTCAATTTCTGATAATAGCGATGGTTCTAGCACGTCAGTGTTTAGCTCTACAATTCTTCAAAAATTGCCAAAAACGCTATTTTTAGGGGTTTCAGCTCCCTTTTTCTGGAAAACCTGACGTGATGGAAAGTTTTTGATTCGTGATCAGCGTGCAAAATGCCTTCGGAAACACCTGGAGCCATCTTATTTGCAAAACCCATTCAGGGCTGTGTAATTTAATTTTATTAGAAATTTAAGAAATCTAATATGAAATAACACTGGAATGAAAATCAAAATTTACGTACCCTAGTTCTGAAACCTGGATTATTGTTGTAGAATACAGTTTCGTTAATATTCATTGTCGAGACCGCATAAGCGCATTTTTATGGTAATACAAAGGGCTGCTATGGCAAACCAAGTGAGCTCTAATATTACATACATAATTGGTCATTACAACCCTTCAGGCAGGATTACGACCTAGCTTCTCACACCATTTATGTTGTGTGTGTTAATTTTATAAATGAGTGGCGGGACCTACAGTTTAAAGTCGACTCCAAACGACAGATTTTTAAAAAGCTCTTCATGGCAATTTTATTTACTCTCAGAGTTTTTACCAGAAATCTGCTGACAGGCAGTCGCCGAAGAAATATTTTTTCATATTTCGTTTTGATGCCTGACCTGGGATACGAACCCGGGCTTTACGTCTAATAAGCCAACACACTACCTACTAGACTACGGTGACATCAACTTATTTACCAAATGGTAAATGTTATTGGCGTATATTGTTTAATTTTGTCTAAATAATACCATTTTACTGTTCTTGAAAACAATATTTTTTTTTTTATAATTTTAAAACGAAATAAATCGCTGATTGTTTTCTATTCGAAATGGCCTCCATCATGAGGATACAACATACAATACAGATACCGCCGAAGAACTTTATATTAGCCCAGTTGGAAAAAGTAGTGCAAAACTTCAATAAATTGAATTTTTTGAAGAAAAAAATCTATACAAAGACTTCAAATGATTTAAAATATATTTTTTAATAAGATTTGATTTTTTTTAAATTTCCCAATTGGGTCTTTAAAATTCTTTTATTCAACTGAGACTATAGAAACTGAGGCTTGGCTATACAAAATACAAATAAGAAGAAAAGCGAATGCATCATTCTGCTTAGCAGAGGTTTCTATTGCTATTCTGTTTCACTCTTTTTTAGGTTTGTTTTCTTTTTTTTTATTTCTTTTACTAGCATTGTAAACCCACAACCAGCCAAGCAACCAACTGCTTGATAGTTTCAACTTTAAATGACTATCAGCCTGTCATGATGTTGGTTCCTCCTCTGCAAAATGCGGTATTTGTGGGTGCTCATCGTTACTATCATGATGACGACAGTGTTGATGATACTCATGATATCGATGATCATGGGCTATGGCTCATTATAGGAAACCCAACACAATGATGGCAACAAGAACTAAAATGAAAGCAAAACTATAGAAGTCGATGACAAGCAAATGGAATACAGAGAAATTGCTAAATTATTATGGGGGGGAAAAAAAAGAAAAGAAAAAATGGGAAAAAACTGCACAAATATAAAACAAAATGTTTATATTATTCGCTCCAGCTTATATAGGTCACTGATTTGATCTGTGCTTTTTTAAAGTTTATTTTTCAGGCTTATTTTTCAATACATCTCTGTCCTCTTCACAGAACCCAATGAACATTATGTTGCTGAAAAAGTTTCTGGCAAATTTTTTTGTGTAATCATCTATTTCTCAAACATATTTAAGAAGTTACTGTTTGAGTATGGCTTGACGTAATTTTTTTTTTGCTTTGCATTTTAAAATATTATTTAATATTTAAGCCTGTTTTTCATTAGTTATTTTAATAAATATGTTTTCTCTCTCTCTCTTTGCAGGTAATTAAAGTTAAAAAAATGGCGTTAAAATTATTTTATTCAGCAGCGTATTTGGTTTAGAAAGAAAGTGATTGAAAATGTAACATCAATCACAAATTAGTTACTCTACTTCATAAAATAGAACGGCAATTAATAAAACTGCAACGAACAGTATTTTTTAACGGGACGTATAGGATGTTGATCTGACGTAAATCTGATACCACAATTTCAGTTTAAAAATATTGCATTTTCATCAGTTGGCTACAAGTTTATTAGGAATTGTAAAGACAATTGTTGGGATTGGTATGCCTTGCACATTCTACTATTTTCGATCAGTAAAAAATTACTCTTACCGTATCCTCCTCCTTCCAAAATATCTGAAATCATTGTGATTGTTTTTCTTGTGACTATGAAAATCGATTGACGGTGGTAGAACTGTATCGCCGTTGGAACATGAGGCTGGTAACTAGTTTTCTTAAGGACTCATGGATAGACATCTCGAATAGATCTCAGCTGAGATTCTCTAGGGTATGTTGCAGCTTTGCTAGTATTTTTTTTAACTTTTTATTTTTTAAAAAAAAAAAACTTGCTCTCTACAATAAAAAAAAAATTACTGTTTTATTACAAAAGTACCAAAATGTGAAAAGAAAATGCGGAAGTCCGGTGCCTCTCTTACTTCTTCTGTTAGTGTTTCTTTGCTTTGTTATTATTACTGAATTTTTTGAAAAAACTTATTTTGTTATAAAACAAATTCGATGAAAACTTTTTTGCATCTCAAAAAACTTGGAAAAAAAGGGAAAATTTGGCAAATGGCAACGCTGGTATGTGGAGAGAAGGGGTTGCAAGCTATACTTGTCACTGATTGCCCTCCTGTTGGCAGAATACTCTAATAAGGGATTCTTCAAAGGTTTAACCTGTCTATTGAATCGCTATAAAGACTCTACTTAGGTTTGTTTGCGATATTACCATGGTCCCTCATCTTTACCTTCTTCAATTTTAAATTTTCCTCTATTCTGATCACAATATAACGCCAGAATGATGTTCAAATATTTATTCTCTAATGCATATCTGTCTAAATGATCTAAATCCCATTCTTCATTTGAAATTCACCTTCTTCTGACAAAGTTCAAGTTCGTTTTAAACTGAGGACTAAAAGTAGGATATGAGAAACCAATCGCTTCTGACCTACTGGCAATATTTGAATAGGGACATGGTAATAAAATTAATTTTAATGTATACTAGACCCGTTGTGGGC
The DNA here is from genome assembly GCA_927399465.1 of Sarcophaga caerulescens. Lineage (NCBI taxonomy): Eukaryota > Metazoa > Arthropoda > Insecta > Diptera > Sarcophagidae > Sarcophaga > Sarcophaga caerulescens. Next base: position 56,664,871 of record OV656872.1, on the reverse strand, counting down.
TGTAAACTTATAACCACGACATTAATAATATATCGTCTGTAAATATAGGTGATGTTCAACGCATATTTTGCAGCATATTTTCCAAGAGTCATAAAAAATTATTTTCTTTAAACGTTGCAAATATTAATTCAGCTCGTTTAAGATTTTCTTACTATTTTCACCTTTTATGTCCGAAAGATAATGCATTACAAAACGCATAAATAAATAGCCTTCAAGTGTATTTTAAAGCTTCTCGATAGCTTACATACGGATATACTCGTATAAAGATAGGATATTCTACTCCATTGAGTGTTAACAGCACTTTGATAATCTTCTTTGTGCTGCACTGTTTCTTTCGGTACTACATTGTGATGCGAAGGGGCTTTCTGAAATAAAAATTTAAAGTTTCCATGTTGTACAACAACTCTTATTCAACTCTTATTCATTCATGATTAATTGGATTGCGAATACATTAAAGAAAAAAAAAACGAACTTTACACGAAGATTAGAAGAGCAATTTGCTATATCCAATATAACAAACCAATATCTTTCTTAGAGAGCGCTTTTCTAAGCAGAGATAGTTGACAAGCTTAGCATAGTCATAGTTAGATACACTATATGGTGCGGTTTTTGTGTCACGACGGCATTATTGCACTGCAGTTAATGGAGCAGTTTACCGTGCAGTAAGTGATGACTTGAGCTACCAAACAGTGCAATTAATTCCAAGTACTCTATTGATCGCTATTTTTTGTAAAGTCTCTTGTGTAGAGAAATAATAGCCGTGGAAAACAATCCAACGCTTTATTGGTGAGATATCGACCGAAATGGTGGAAAAAGTTGCCAAACGTAAACCTCACGTACCATTTACGGTGTAGACACAGACTTCATTTATGTGAAATAATCTTTGAAAATTCGCCGTGGTCTAGTAGGGAGAGAAACTAGGTCGTAATCCTGATTAAAAGGTTGTAATGGCCAATTATGTTACGTGGTCTAGTAGGTAGTATGTTGGCTTATTAGACGTGAGGCCACGGTTGAAAACTCTGGGAGTAAATAAAAATTGCCATGAAAAGTTAAAAAAAATCTGTCACTCGGAGTCAACTTTAAACTGTAGATTCCAGCACTCATATATGAAAATACCACACAACATAAGTGGTGTGAGAAGCTAGGTCGTATTTATGAAATCAATGATATTTCAAGTTAATTTGTCCAAGTTACCTCAAACTGTTGCGGAAATTTCTTTAGAAGTTAGCAATGTTTGATTCAATTAGCAGTTTGATTGAAGTGTTTGATTGCAGTAAAGATCAAAATTTTAAGGTTACAAATTCTGTCATTCGAATGTGTTACTGTGACTGATTGATGGACGCCATCTTGTAATAGATTTAAAATTAAAAAACAAAATAACATCTTCATTTGGTTAGGTTAGGTCGGAGTGGTAGCTCTGATTTCACAAAGCACACTTGAGCACGCATAGCGGCCCGTTGTGATGCCACGGGTGAACGCAGTCCCTGTACTGACCAAGTTCCACCACAATGAGGGAAAAGGAAGAAGTTGGTCAGCGCAAGGGCTGCATCAGTTTTCTGTATCAGTTTTTCTGTATCAGTTTTCAAAAACAACTTTAATTTGCTTTCAAAATGAATACAAAAATTATTAGTTTTTCAATCATGATCGTTATTGAGAAATATTACACCCCTGAAGGAAATACAACCATCGGCATAATGATTGATAAGCATAAATTCAATACAATTTAATCTAATAAATGCTGTATTATCTCTCAAACTAAAACGCATTACATGGAGGAAATAATATGCGGTAAAATACAGTCTATAAAGCCAGCAAACAAGCGACCACAAATTTTAACAGCAACGTCGTCCAGTAGCAAAACAACCAACAATGCAAGTAACAAACTTCAATAGAAACAAAAGAGAACAATATAATCACCAACCAAACAAGAAATACTTCAGGTAAATAATTTTTTTTTTATTATTATTATTATTATTGTTGGTTTTAGACGGGGTGTGAATTTAACCGCAAACGTATTTCAAATTCAGATACAAATGAGACAATAACAACAGCCAACACCTCAAGAGAGCAAATAAAGAATTATGGATACGACACAGTCACACAGATACACTTTTTATTATTGAATATCCATACATATGTATGCAAAGTGTGTACATTTTGCTTGACTGCTGTATGCAGTATTTGCAAAAAAAAATTACCACAATAATAATAACGTATGCATTAATGATGATGATAAGCGCCACGCTATGCTATAATTGCCCTTTTAGAGATGGCCATAAATGTCTCCTATCCTCTGTCTCTAAAACAGTTGTCTGTTGTAAAGGTCGACTGTAAAATATAATTTATGAGCTGTTAAAAGCCGATTTTAATTACACATTTTATAATTCGAATAATTACATGTAATTTCTATTTTAACGCATAAAGAATGACAGTATGTGGTGGGTATTTATTTCTTTACGGACAAACCAATCAAATATTGGTAAAGAATTTAAAGGAAATTACTGTAGACAGATGTTAAATTAATATAGCCACAGTATATGTGGTATTTTTAATGAGTTATTAAAATAATTATCGTTCTTTCTCTAAAGACTTTAAAATAAAAATTAAAAAAAAAACTAAATAATATGATCCCCCAGATCTCATATAAAGGCATGACAGACAACATACATGAAAGGAATACGACCGTAGGATGGGTGGTTTAAAAGTTTAAATTTAAAAATGCAATAAATAAAATAAAGTTTGAAATTGTTTGCCAAATTTATTTTTGTTGTTGTGAAGTACAATTATTCCGGTTAGGAATGCAATATTATCATCATATATATTATTTCTAAAGCACTTTTTTTTGTCGGTTGCAAATATCTCCCATACCTCCGCATCAAATTTAATGAATGATATCTCATTTTAAAGCTTATATCTAACACTAATGACGAAAAATAATTAGAAATTGAAAAATTAATATTTTCATTGATAAAAATTATATTTTATATAGAACTGCATGATAATACTGTTGTCATTATGATTATATGTTTTTGTTCAAGTGTGATAATACAGGGTCGCTTAATAGTAATGCAGTTCTACATAATATAGTATGTATTAAAATCCATTCTAGCAATACCGCTATTTACTATAATGCCGTTTATTATAGTCAGTTATATATAATATGCATATTAAGTCGTAAAAAGCTGTTTTGGCAATACTTTGCAGTAGTTGTTAGATCAAGTGCGATAAACAGTCGCTTAATTGTAATGCTATTCCACATAATATATAAAGTTGTAAAAGCCATTTTGGTAATGTCGTTATTGTCATGGCATTGTTTGTTTTATGAAGTGTAGTAATACGGTGTCTTTTAATATATACATATATATGTATAGTGTCAGCTGATATTTAACAGTTAAAAAGGTTTTAAGAAAAACAAGGTCAAACCCTTCAAAAGGTAGGATTGTATTTACCAGAACCGGTCTTTTCACATGCGCAGTTATACGTGGCTTTTTCTCGAGTGCGTACGTTTAAAGATATTTTTGTTTGTATTAAGGATTCGTACGGGCAAAAAGTTAACGATGATCATGTCATTACCTCTAACATTATATTCAAAGAAGTATTATAAAAGCATTTAAACATATGTATGTATGTAAATATGTATGATATATTATGATTTCTAATATTTTTATACTTTTAATAAAATTTCTATTAATTATTTTCATTTTATGTTACAAAAATGACAACTAACGGTGCGAAATATTCGCACGGGTCATCTAGTTTCATTCATATAGCTACCGCAGCTGTTGACTTCGAACGACAAGTTCTTGAGAAACTTTTCTTGGCAAAATTATTTACTCTCAGAGTTTTTGCCAGAAATCTGCTGAAACGTGGTCTTACGTCTAATACGCCAACATACTACCTACGTAATACATTTTGGCAGATTTTCTCTTCTATATAGTAATTATTAGATATGGAGTAGTGTTTAGCCATAAATTTCAGTCTCTTTGTAGCTAAGGGAATCCCTGTGCTCTAGTCTACTACCCATCAGAGATCAGCAATGAGTATTCAAAACGATGAGTAGATTTGAGTCATACTCATAATTTCTAATACTTATACGCATTCATACTTATTTTAATATCATACTCATACTACTCATATTCAAAGTTTGAAGTACTCATCGTACTCATACTTAACAATACGCGTGATGTTGTTGATTTCGACTCTCCTTTACTCAGCATTTAAAAGAATCACAAAATAATTATGATTCACGTACGAACACCACAATACTCACTAGAAGGTTGTGTGTTTGCTTTGCTTGCTGTCTTTGTCTTTTATTTCTTCTTTGATTGTAAATGCAACAACAACTAAGACTGTAAATTTTGATGAATGATTCGAATCACTCGATTCATTTATGAGTATTATAAGTATTTTTCTAAATTTATGAATCAAACATATTTCGAATGTTATGAGTTTGATGTCAACGTTGTACTCATACTCATTGCAACATGTACTTATAAATCAAAGTTGTAGCGAGTACGAATGAATCAGAGTAGTTGAATTTCAATACTGTTGACTCACTTATACTCAAAATTTCATGAGTACTTATGAATAGCGAAAAAACGATTCATTGCTGATCTCTGGTACCCATACTAGTCAATTTGTTCTGATTAAATAAATACAATGAAATACAATCGTAGATAAGCTCTTATGCATAAGATTGCACACTTTTAAGACTCTGCTTAGCATGAATGAAGTAATGTAAACACAGTTGCAAGAAAATAAATTCTGGTGTGAAATATAAAGTTTTGATTATGCCACACCGTCAAAGACAAACAAAAACAATAGTTAGGATAATAGACTCATACATACATATACACAGAGAAATAATAAACGCCATTACCTATATACGTTGTTCCACACTGATTTAAAGACAATTGCGTTTTGCATTATTTTTGTTTCTTTTTTTCGTCCACATTGTGTTTACAGTGAAGCGTTAACATCTACAATTGCTTGCTGTTACAATCAACAACACTTTGTACTTTGTTTGTTTTCTGAGAAAACAGCAACAGTAACAATAGCAAGTACATTTTTAAATAAATATTTATTAAATAAACCTCGAGTAGTTGGAGAAAAATAAAAATTATCACACAATATTTTGTTTATTTTGAATAGTAAGAGAACTGTTGGTTCCATGTTGAAAATCTAACAGCAATTATAAAACAAAGTATACGAACAAGTTTAATGAAATGATAACAGACCAGAAGATAACAAATTGGATGACTTTTCGTTTTTTCTTTGCTTTCTTTTCATTGTAAAACATAATGAAAAACTCTTGAAAATTCATGTCAACTGCATGTAAGTTGTTTAACAACGGCAGTAGCAACGACATAATGTTATCGAAATAACGACAGCGATGGTAGCAATAACATTTTCGATTTTCACAAGCATTTCCGTTAATTGCTATGAATTTTAATATGAACTTCAACTGATAGTAGAATACCTTCAGTCGTCCGCAATATAAACTCACAAGTATCACAATGTTCTGGTCTATTTGCAATTGATTTAAAGTCGACTGCTTTGTTCCTTAAAAGGACGAAAAGGCATAAATGGATACGCGGACACATTTCTACAGATTACTCCGCAATGGCTCTATGGGTGATGCGAGGTTTGATAGAAGATTTTTTTGGGTTTAGTTCAATATTTCCATCCTATAGTTAGGGTGGGTGATTTAAAAGTTTAAATTTAAAAGTGTAACAAAACAAAAATGGTTTGAAACCGTTTACTAAATTTATTTCTTTATTATGAAGTACAATTGTTCCGGCGAACTTTGGCCTTCAAATGCTGCTTTGTCAGCATAACTTTTCTTAAACGGTGCCCCACAGAAAATAGTCCAAATCGCAGCTTCTTGGCGACCAATTGACATTACTAATCGAAAACGTTTGATGCAATAAATCGATTGTGGCGTGAGATGTGTGGTAAGTTGCACCATCCTGTTCAAACCAAACATCGTTCACATCAATACCATGAAGAGCAGGTACAAAAAAATCGGTTATTAAGGGGCGATAGGTGTCTCTAATAATCGTAATGATTGTGCCGTCCTCACTTTCAAAGAAATATGCGTCAATGATGCCCCCGCTCCACAAGCCACACCAAACAGTTACACGTAATGGGTGCATTGGCTTCTGTAAGACCAAGTGTGCGTCGGCAATTTTGTCTATTAACGTATCCACCAAGATGAAAATGAGCTTCTGCCGAAAAGATAATTTTTTTTTTTTGCAAAAGCGATATCATCTTTGGCCCAATAAATCCCAACGTTGGTCAAGTGTTGATTACTTTCAGTGGAGATAATATGCTGAATTTTGTGGCAGAATAGAATGAGATAAGTATTGCCAGGTTTGAAATAACCAATGGTTCAAATTTAAACCGATAGATGGCCACTCTTTATAATGCTACTACTTGGAAGACGTAGGTGAGACTTATTTTTGAATCACTAATCATTAAATGAAAAATATTGATGGCCCTTCTTCGGCATGTCCACAAACACTACTCCCTCTCTTCCACCTTCCTATAACCCATTTTTCTAAAACCTGCACAATGCACTGCATGAGTAGGGGCCATCCCCTGAATGCTGGTTTCACCAAAAAAAAAAAAAAATCTGAGCCAATTTTCATTTCAGTCGTCCTTACAGGACATAGCTGATACAGCTACAATTTTCAAATAAAATAGAGAACTGCTCTATACAATTACTCATGCCTCAAACCACTTGTGTGGAAATAAGTTCTCTTGGCATAACTCGTGATGATGCATCATAGACCTTCTACTCTTTTAGTTCAAACGTACCCTGGGCGTACTAAGTGAAACCAGCTTTATTGCACTTGCGTTTTTGATCATTTGCCAAACAAAACTGCTTGGAAAGCTGTATAAAGTGAAATCTGTAGGCTGCAGAGATGAAATTAATTTCCTAATTTCCTAATATTTTGAAGAACTTGAAAAGAAAACTTTTTTCTTATTATTCAGGTATTTAGAACAGTTTCTTTCTTTCTTTCCAAACTCTCACTCGACTTTCTAATGCATAAATTTAAATTCAGATTTATACGTATGTATTCATAAATGATTAAATGAGTGAAGTGCATCAAATGCATCGTCATCGCCATCATAATCGTAATTATTATCATCATCCGATCTTATATGTATGTGTGTGTAATGCTGGTGCATGATACTGATATATTTTTCCATTTTCAACTTTCTAGACGTTCTTACTTTTCTTACTTTTATTTTTCATGTTTGTTTTGATTTTATATTTTTAAAGTCGAGATTCTTATGGAGCGGCAATTTTCACTAGTAACGCATTATAATACCCGAAGCAAGTAGAAGAAGAAAAATGTTTCCATCATTTGAAACCAGAATGAGAAAATTTCTTAAACCACTGTGAAAAACAAAGCAGAACAAACAAGCAAGCAACACAGTTTTCAGTTTCAGGCATTCGTAATAGCAAATATCATCATAATGAGCAAAAATTAAAGAAGAAAGAATGAATGAAAATAAGAAAAAAAATTAAAACAATAATAACAACTTGTGTAACAAGTGTTGGAGATGAAGCTGCAACAAGAAAAAAGAAAACAAAAATTTTTCACATTTTTTTTACTACAGGTGTTGCAATTACAATTTGTAACGCGCTATGGCACAACAAAACAACAACAATAAAGAAGCAAAAACATATGCTCCATGTTGCAGCAGTTGTTAAACATTGATGTTGTTGCCTTTTTTTTAGTTTTTTTTTTTTTGCTGTTTCTGCCGCAAAAACAGATTGAATTGAATTTTAATTGTTTGTTTGTTTCTTATTGTTGTTTGTTTGTTGGTGTTGGTGGTGGTGGCGGTGGCAGTAACACCAACACAGCAGCCAATAATGTTGGAAAATAATTTTGTGTTTTTGTTTTTCCTGAAATTTTTCCTCTCTGGTTTTGGTTTGTTTTTTGTTTTTCTTCTAACTTGGCTTGCAGATGCGGTTGATTGAATCACTCAGCCACACATTGATGGTGGATCTCTTTTATTTTAAATTTTTTTTTTGTTAAGTTTTTGCTCTTCCATCGCATCATGGTTAGAGGTTTTTGTACTTTTATCGTGTGTTCATATTTTTTTAATCATTTTATCGGTTTATTGTATTTGTAATCGGGAAAAAACTGATTTTTCCATCGAAACAGTGTAACAAAGGAACTTTATTTCCTGCCTAAAGACAAAATCAGGGATCTGAGTGGTTTTTAACGGTAGAACATGTTTAGTTTAAATGGAGAACATATCATTCCTGGAACCAAATGAAATTTTGTGTTACCATTGCATTTTTATCATTTTTAAAGGAGCCGATTGGTATTGCAATATGCCTCAAAAAAGCTAAGTGAGCTAATAAATTGAACTCAACTTTACATGATTTGTAATTCGCTGTCTTTAGACTACGACGACTTCAAAGTTTGAATCACAGAATCTGGTATTTTTAGGACTTGCTACGGAAACAAACTCAACTCGATACAGAAAAAATCGAAGAAATGAAAAAAGGATACCGAAGGGGAATATGTAAACGATTTGTAATAAAAATTATACGCTTGTAAGAGTAATAATAATATGAGCACATGAAATGTATGAGGTGATTCTCTTAAGGACCAAACACAAACAGTACTCCTGGCAAATCCTACCAGATTTAGCAGTGATCCGGAAGCAGCACATTCCTGAAAACTACCTGCACCTACATTCAGTTTTCTATATAGCATAACATTCCAACAACATCCCCAAACAGATCCTACATAGTCGTAATATGGATAGCCCCTATACTAACACCAGAGATCAGCAATGAATCGTTTTTTCGCTATTCATAAGTACTCATGAAATTTTGAGTATTTAACTATTCTGATTCATTCGTACTCGATACAACATTGATTTATAAGTACAAGTTGCAATGAGTATGAGTACAACGTTGACATCAAACTCATAACATTCGAAATACGTTTGATTCATACGCCTACTCATTCAGATTCATAAATTTAGAAAAATACTTATAATACTTATAAATGATTCAAGTGATTCGAATCATTCATCAAAATTTACAGTCTTACTTGTTGTTGCATTTACAATTAAAGAAGAAAGAAAAGACAAAGACAGAAAGCAAAGCAAACACACAACCTTCTAGTGAGTATTGTGGTGTTCGTACGCGAATCATACTTATTTTGTGCTTTGTATATATGTAGAGCCATGGAGAGTCTAAATCAACAACATCGTGCTTATTGTTAAGTATGAGTACGATGAGTACTTCAAACTTTAAATATGAGTAGTATGAGTATGATATTAAAATAAGTATGAATGCGTATAAGTATCAGAAATTATGAGTATGACTCGAATCTACTCATCGTTTCGAATGACTCACACACACACCTCGAATTATGCCTTAATTATACCCGTAAGCAACATGACTGAATTCATGTAAATACTCAAAACAAGAGCTCTATTATTGCTATACTACTAGTGGCGATATCAGATCAATTGCAATGCATTCTCCTTTCGTAGAAAATTCTAAACTGGAAAATTTAATCTACGCATTGTCCGAGAATACCACTCGGGGCCCTTGACAAAACCTACCAGATATGTCAGTAATATATTCTCGATGGGGTACAGATTTTGGAATAAACATGTATGAAGTCGAATAAGTATGAGATTTTGTAAATCAGAGCAGTTGCAAGTAAAGTGCTCTAGCGATAGTTCCTTCTCTTCTTCTTCTTCTTCCCTCTCTTCTTCTACTTCTTCCTATCATAGCCATAATATTGGCAGCTTGTACCTTCCGGCATACATATGTCCAAACACATAGTGTGCATTTATTAGGTCCACTATAAGTCTAATCGACCCTGTCCAAAAACACAAAAGACTTCTTGTCTTTTCCATTCATCGAAAAAAAAAAAACCAAGGGTTCTGGCCATTCAGTAAGTGTGATATCAGATATCATTTAAGTTCTAATTGCCTTAGTGCCTATCTCTTTAATTAATTCAATAGCGCCACTAAATTGCCTCAGAACCATCTAAAGGGACTTCATCTTAATAGCGCAATCTTTTGCAGTACCATTCCGTCGGATACCCGAACGACTTGGGACAGTTTTACATGATATCAATTAAGCTGGGCCAGTGATCAACACTGCAGCTTAGGCTTATAGAATAAATAACTCTATTAAAAGACTTCATAGTCTTATAGCACTGTAGTAAGTGCATTTCTTTCTGACAGATTCATTGGTAATTCAAGGAAAACGTAACAAGAAACCCAAATTTTGAACCGCCATATAGATAAGTGAGCAAATGTTATTAAAATTTTTAAGAAAATAAAGGAATACTGGTCCAACATTTTTTTGGACCCAATTAACTCTGGCATCTTCTTTGTTAATTAAACACACAATTTTTGTTTCCAAATGTAGTGACTTGCAAAAACTTTATAATGTTTTAAAGAATCTTTTTTTAAATGAGTTTATAATTGCATTTCGCTGAGTAATTAACTCTCCCTCTAACTAATTTAGTTTCTTCCCCTCGTATTTAAAGTTCTCGTTAAACGTAAATTATTTTTTCATAGAATAGTTTTTGTTGCAACAAAAAAAAAAAAAAGTGAAATAAACTAAAAACCAACCAAACCTTGGAAATGAATGCATTCGCTGCTTTGTTTTTAAAGTTTCTCTAACAATTGTGGCCTTCAAATGTGAACCTAAAAATCGATACAATCAACATCTGTGCCGTTAAATATCAGACAGAAAACACGAAATACAAAAACAGAAAACAATAACTACATGCAGTGATTATACAAATATTAGCTGTTTAAGCTTTGGTGTTGGAAAAAAATTTTTTTAAAAAAGGTGAAATATGAAGAATTTTTTTTAATGAACCACACCTCCTCAAGCATTACAGAATTTTTAGAAGAGTATAGTCATTAGAGTTATTGTTATAAAAATAACTGCACAGGCGCGATAACTAGTTATGAATGCAGAGCATACGGTGAATGTATCGAAAAAGTGAACACTTTTTATGTGATTGCCCAGAGAGAGATTGTGATTGCGGAGAGAGAGATAATAGAAAAGGAGATAGGGAAAGGAGAAGAGATAGGAAGGGGAGGATATGAAAGGAATAAAGATGGACCACAAACATACAAGATAGCGCGACTAGAACCTTGATGCCCTAGCACTTTTCGACTAGCTCAACCTATTTATGAAGCTATGAAGAGCCCTAAGGTCGGCTCTCGATAGACAGTCCAATCCTTCGAAGAAGTCCCTGCGCAGGGGTCCTCAACCTCAACTTACAGTTGCAGAGGTGGTATTCGGTAGTTTCCAACTCCTCCTCATCGCAACATATCTTGCAATAGTCCGCCTAGGATCTGTTGCAGATCCTTATGAGCCATCTAATCTCGCAGTGCGCTGTAATGAAACCAATAAGTAACCTCAGACAGGCCTTATCTAAGCCCATCAGCAAATCTGTTCCATCACTGTCTATAGCAGGCCATAGACTCCTAGACACATAACATCTCGATCCATTCCCCCAACGCCTCTGCTCTTCCACCCTGAGCCATCCAGTGAACAGGTCATATAAGTGGCAGATTGGGGATCAGAAAGTGAACAAAATTACTACAGAAATCTAACGACAGAATCTTATGAATAACTTTAATTCAGAATTGATTTCGAAGTACTGATCATATATAATAGCTTTATATCACTTCTTACCATCGGCTATAGATGTTGTTAATAATAAGGGTGTTACAAAAACCGGAGTCACTAAAGTTCTTCTATTCCCACTTGGAAAAAAATATTCTGGTTCCTTGCATAAGATTCTCAGGTTCAGTGTATGAAGAGGCTTTAGCTCTTGAACACTTATTCATCCCCTAAACAGACGGGTATAATCGATGGCTATGAGTCAATAGGTAATATTGAATCCTGTGCCCTTTAAATTCGACTGCGTTCGCATAACTAAACTTAGAGATTTTTTAAAGCAAAGTCATTCATATTGTACTCTTTCAACCAAATTTTTGAAACGGATTACCGTGTGATATTTATTTTTAAATTCACACTATTTCTAGCCTTTGTGTGTGAGTGTGTGTGTGCCTGTGTGTGGAATAGAATTTAATTCGATATATTCCCCCTTATTTATCTTGTGAAACTGTGGTCTAAATATCACACATACCACACACGATTTAAAGTGACAAACATACTTAGCCACCCCCAGAAGGGATGTTCTTCAACACATTAAGGCTAAGGAATAAAACCACAACATCAACCTTTTAATCCTACTTTAACCAGTGCTTTAAATGAGTTTAAATTCCTTTTTCCGTAAGTCAAGTCAAAAGGCATGAGTAATGTACGTTACGGCACAATTTCATGGGGCTTTAAATAAGGACTCAAATCGTATTATTAAAATGTTAATGACAATGACATAGGCACATAAGCAGGCATTTAGAAATGTTTTTAACGCACATACGAACGCATATAAAAATATTTGTTTATCATAAATCTGTGCACATTTAAGAGTTCATTGAACTTAAAATTTCAACTATATATATGCGTGTGTGTGTATAATGTTCTAATATTATTAAGAGGCAAACGAATAGATGTAATAACTTTTCCTTAAAGTTGTATTAAAAGCCAGCGTGGTAGTGTTTTTAAAATTCTCGTCATTCCTAGCTGCCTTTTTTTTGGTTCGGGCATATAATTCTGCAAAACAAAAGTCCTCTCCATGATTAGAATTTCTCCTCAGTTTACATTTCATATTTACAAATATTCACCCTCCATTTATGTATATCGAGTCACAGAAACACGACCCAGCATGGTTGGCCAACAATTCTATTTGGTAAGTGGTTTGAAAATCATTTTAATTTAATGACTTTTATTTTTAGAAGGGTTTTTCATAGAATAATTTAAATACTTATGTAAGCATTACGTATTATAGGGTGGCCAGATAAAAAGGTTTCTTTTTTTTAATAATCGTGTATTGAATGTCCAATTCTCTCAATCTTTGTAGCGTTCCAATGTCAGCAGTGTTAATGCCAGCTTGTTGAGAAACGAGAAGATTTATTTCTTCTCTTTTTTGTGTAGAAGGTTCGGGATGTTATTTGTTAAGCTATACTTTTTTTTACCCATTTAAGCCATCCCAATTGTCGATAATACATTACTCTTATTCTAGTGGCGTCCATCATTAATTTTATTTCCATTTTTTATTCTAAAATGGCGATCACTTATACAAAACGTAGCCTCCAGAATTATTTGCTTTGGAATTGTGTTCAAACGCGATTATCTGTTTGACATTATTTTTCAATATTAGCCCTAAACATACAGCCTCATTTATAGACAGCAACAACTCATGGGAATCGTGCGGTGGCAGTAGATCAATCATCTGTCCATTTATAGTAAACTTGTCCAACGGAACTGAAATAAGGGAAAAACAATTAAAATGATTTGCGACAACACTTCAGTCTTTGATGCAACTAACTACGGTCTAAACATACGGTGTAAACACTTGAAGCGTTAATCTGGTATTCATTATTTGTTAATAATCTGTGTAGTTAGGAAGCCGCTTGCCATAGGATAATCTACATAGAGTCGTATAGGATCAAAGACTCATTACCTTTTATGAATTAAAGGAGGTGTAAATCACTTAAAAGTACGTTACTTTGTCAATTTCATACATCTCTTTTTTTCTGTAAGACCAACTACTCATGCAGTGCATTGCATTTGAACTAGGAAAATAGTTTATGGGAAGGAGGAAGCAGGGAGTAGTGTTTGTGAACATTAGATTTGAATCTTTCTATATTATAATGGCAGAAAAGACCTTTGCTGGCAGAAAGTTCCACATTTTTTTTTTTTTTTTATGAAACCACACTCAGGGGATGGCCCCTACTCATGCAGTGCATTGTGCAGGTTTTTTAGGAAAGGTGGAAAAAAGGGGGAAGATGTGAACGGCAAGGAAACGAGTTGCTGCTAGGTGACTATAAAATGGCCAGTGCTATACCTTCATCATTAGACAGTCTACAGGCAATCGTCCCCAAGAAGCCAGCAGTTTCTCACACCACTTATGTTGTGTGTGTTAATTTTATACATAAGTGGCGGGACCTACAATTTAAAGTCGACTCCGAACGACAGATTTTTTGAGAAACTGAGAAGAAGTCGCCAAAAAAATACTTTTTGTATTTTTTTTTATTTTCTGATGTCTGGCCTGGGACTCAAACCCTCGCTTTTACGTCTAATAAACCAGCACACTACCTACTAGACCACGGCAACATACAGATAGTTCGGCTAAAGAACGAATTCTGTATGTAATGCAGTGTGCGATCACCAAGCCAATCGATCACAAACGGATGTGCCATGCGAGAAAAACGGGAGTGCTACGCAAGAATATACGATGTTGCGGAACAAGTCCCTTTTCCCTATAAGGGCTGTATTACCTTCTGAGCTGAATTAGTGCTTATAGTGCTTTGTTATCCACGTGTCTCTTCCATGTTTTTAGCTGTTAGGACTTGAACGATTTTCTTACGGTATTCTTCGAATTTTGAGTATCTAAACATCTGTTGAAACTTTTGAAACAATTTTGTAAACGATGCATGTGATACTTCTGCACCACTATATCTCGACAGAAAGCCTAGATTAGATTGAAGTGTAACTTACTTTGCTAGAATAGGATTATCTTACAAGTATCATGGATTTTCTCTTTCTTCCATTAATGTTGTTCAGCTTGAGATGACCGCAGTTTTCTCGATATGATGTCAGATCACTGAACAGGTATGTTTACAATGTTCTATTGCACTGTAGTCAAAACTTAAAAGTACTTTTGTTCTGCTACAGTCATTGGTAGATCAGAGTTTCTGGTGGGAATAAAGTCCTTACATTATCGGACTAGCACACAACCTACTGTGGACTACATGCATACATTACAACCCTTCAATTACAACGTAGCTTCTCACACCACTTATACTGTGTCGAATCCGAATGACAAATTTATTTGAGACACTTTTCATGGCAATTTTATTTACTTTCTCAGAGTTTTTGCCAGAAATCTGATGAGAGGCAGTCGTCGAAGAAATATTTTTCCATATTTCGTTTTCTTTGAGATGTCTGAGCTGGGGTTTGAACCGTGGCCTCACGTCTAATAAGCCAACACACTACCTACTAGACTACAACGACTTCTGGACTAGTGAATTTTTATTCCTTGTTTTTTTTCGTTTAAGAAACTGGAGTATCACAAATATTTTTCTACTAAGCAGGTGATTATGTTTACTGTAGAGCAGCTTCTTTCCCTTCCATCCACATTTCGTTTTAGGAGTCAAAATTTTTCTTTCTCTTCATGGTCCACCTCTACTACATGTCTCTCAAGTTCTATCAAAATTCCCTTCAAAGTTAATCTAAATGTTTCACAATATTTTACATTTCATCGAAAGGATCAGATAAGCTTCTTTTACTTAACCGTAGATCGAGCTTTGTATCAAAAATGATACATTTCAATTTTTGAGACTATACAACTTTAAGTCGGAAAAAGGTAGATGCCTGATATTTTTTGAATTCGTTAGCATTGTTATCGCCATTATTTTAAACCAAATAAAAATAGAAAATTTTATGCAGGACTTAAAAAATTCAAAAACTTCATAATTCTAGCTTATGTATCATTTTTGATACATACGACTTTCCTAGAGATTCTTTGGTGTTGTGTATGTAATTTTTTTAAGTTTTTAAAGATTTTGTGAAGTTTTATCGTAAATAATACATTATTTATGGTATTTGAGAAGGAATTGATAGTTAAGTGTTGGGTGAAATTGAAAAGGTTGAATTTTCTGTTCTGGATATATTCTTGAGATTGATTGAAGTAGCCGTAGTCTAGTATGAAGCGTGTAGGATTATTAGACGTCAGACCAAGGTTCAAACCTTAGGTCAGACATTTCCAATTTACAACGA
This sequence comes from Sarcophaga caerulescens, assembly GCA_927399465.1. Taxonomy (NCBI): domain Eukaryota; kingdom Metazoa; phylum Arthropoda; class Insecta; order Diptera; family Sarcophagidae; genus Sarcophaga; species Sarcophaga caerulescens. Next base: position 56,648,949 of record OV656872.1, on the reverse strand, counting down.
AGTTTGTAATCATCGATTTTGTATGTATGTATGTAATTTTTCTGCTGCTGAAGACTCTGGAAAAGAAGAAAAGAGAAGCTCGTCCTATGAACTGATGAAAGTATTGGCAGCAACAAATATGACAATAGGATGTTTATCGCCAAAGATGGACTACTTGGAATAGAGAACCGTATGCATTTAGTAGTCTGGGAAGAGAAAATATTACCAATTTTCATGCAGATAATAGCAGGTGTTTCCTGAAATGTTGTAGAGTGTTTCTTACTGCTCTTCTCATATTTATATCACGTGACAGACTAACATTAAAAAAAGTGTTTCGTCCCATGTTTTATATTATAGATATTACAGATGATAATATTTCGGCCAACTACGAAAGTGTGTGGTAAAATAATCATTCGCTTTGATAATGTACTATTCGGAAACGTTGATAAATTTACACCTATTACGACTTTTCGAAAAATGAGCTGAAATATAATTTCCAATAATTTTGTCGCTGTAGATTAGTAACTAATTGAATTTTATGGTCGCTATAAATTTCGTGGACCGCCGAAATCGAATTGGCAGTTTTAGATTCAAGTACATGCTACGTGCGTAGCAACTACTTACAGCCGTATTTGGGGTAACCCGTATCCGGGAAACCAGAGAGGAATCAAAGAGAGGGCATTTTTATTGACATAATCAATGTTCTATTGCAACGGGAAACTTCTTTACCTCACATGACGTTGAAAACAAATTTTTCTAACGAAATATAACAATAGTTTGTACAATCAGGCTTCAGTCATTACTCAATTGAGAGCGTTACTGATGCGAGTGACATTAAGCTGGCACATCTAAACAATTGGAAACTTATAAATCGCCACAAAGCAATGGTGCTAGATATCAAAATGTTACCATTTAGAAAAAAATAAAACCAAGCTGACATGAGGTGTTTGATTTTTACGTAAAAAGCCATACTGCAATGTAAATCATGTCAAAAGTTTTGGCGTAAATTTCATAAAAGTGATAATAAAATGTAATAATATAAAATAATTTTATTAAAATGAATTAAAATAAATCAAAATATTAAAATTTTTTAACAAAATCTATCAGTAATCGTGAAAATACTTGTAGCAAGTATGTATCAAAAGTGATACATAAGCTAGAATTATAAAGTTTTTTTAAGGCTCAATCTACGGTTAAATGATCTCTAACACGATTTTCCCCCAGTGGTTCACTCGTTAAACAAGTTGCCTATTATACTTTTATTATACTGTCCCTACTCATTTGCTCAACCATTTATTTAAAGTGTTATAAAATATTTCAAAAAAGTTCTTCCTCTTTTTCGTTTTTCTTAGGTAATTTATCCTTTTTTTTTTGTTTTTGATTTTGTTTGTTTTTGGTTGGATAAAATTGATTTTAATTTTAATTGACATACTATTTCTGTACAGAAAAAACAAAGAGGAGGAGGGAAAACGAAATACTGGAACCGGATATTGTGCGTCACATGTACATATATCGTTGGTCTCCCAATGTTACATTTTATATTTTATGGATATATTGGCAAAGCATCCGAAGCGTACACAACAGGGATGCCATGAAATAAATACCGGAAATTTACAACAACAGCAGCAGCCGCATCAGCAGCAGCATCAGCACAAGCACCCAACACTATACGAAAATATACGATATTTTATATTTTAAATGTATTTATTTTTTTAACAGAATATTTTTACCATCATATTTATTTTGCCTTCGAACAGGAAGAGTTCAAATATGGAGGTCATTACGGAAATTTGGCCAGAGCTACTCAACAGTGTATGCCATACACTTATTAGACCATTGCATGCATATGTAACATTTCAGAAATTGTTTTTTTTACCTAATTGAATATATTTTTGGTGTTTGAAAGTTTTTAGTCCATACATGCTTAAGGCTGGTACCAGACTCTGATAGTGAGACGAACTAAAGGACTTTTTTGCTGTTCGTTTGTATTCCCTACGGCCTTTTGTATCCGAATTAGTTCATAGCACTTTATTTCTAGTTCGAAATGTCTGCTAATCCATACGGTTAATGTAAAAATATTTAAAGCAGTTTTATTAAGCTTCTTCATTCCTCCACCCATTTTCCTATTATAATTATTATTCCTATTATTCCTATCTTCTTCCTTTGTTTTCTTGCAGTTTTATTTTTAACCAAGTTTTATCAACTAAGAAGGTGATTGCTTTACTGTACCGGTTTCTAGAATGATAGGGTTGCCAAATGCCGTTTTATAGAAACAACCCCTTGTTGAGATACATGGCTAATGAATTGATTGTAGTAGTAGAGAATAGAGTAGAGGTCTGAAAGGGCAGAGCTCTTCCTATGATGTTCGTTGTTAATGTTAGTCGAAGGGTCAGGGATTCCTAGGATGGATTATTTCGAGGGGCACTGAGGTCACTTGATTTTTAAAATTCTTAAAATTCTTCTTACGAATTTGAAATCCTGCTGATTGGATCTATAGCCACTTGGGTTATGAAGACGGCGAGAGTAATACGTCGTATATCATTACATCAGAAGTTTTTCATTGCTCTGTTCTGGGACTATTTTTCGAAATGTTGTCTATGATGGAGTGTTTGCTTTGACAGTAAACGTATTAGTAGTATTTCGGTGTAAGCAAGATATTTAAAGGATACGTAGCTGTAGAATAACGCAACGTGAAGCTGGCAATGTTAGAGGTAACGCCTATGTTTATAAGTTGAAAACAATGGAGAGAGAGATACGAAAAATAAGCGTTAGTCGTTAGGATGTAATATAACCTCTATAAAGTCCATCAAATAGCTGGGCATAGTGATTATCGTTTGAATTATAATAGCCATATGGAATATTCTAGCAAAAGGGCAACGAAAATGGAAATGAATAAAACAAATAGTTCACATTGATGATAAAAGTAGGTGGACCTTAGAAGAATAAATAGAAGAATAATTCTTGCTATCAAATGTAACGAAAACATAGTTGCTGGGTATCAAAAGGAGCTTTAAAAAACATGAATCTATGAGTTTTCAATGCATACAGAAAGGCTATTATCCACATCCATCTAACATAGAAAAGTTCAAACATTAGAAGGAAGGCCTCTATAAAAACTTTGCAAAAGATGGTACACCCGTCTTAATGATTGCTAAACTTTTAAACTGAAACCGATTACAGACAGGAGTAGCAAAGAGATCAGCTACATGTGATTTAATTATCTGACGGGAATCGTTTGTAGTAAGAGTTAATTAAATTGATTTGGGCATGTTCGCTTGCTAAAATGCTTCCTTGCTACCTTGAGCAAGATCGAAAGGAAGAGGAATTGGTAATGTACTGTCAGGTTTCATCGTTGCAATATACAGTTTCATGAAAAAATTCCTGGACCTTAAGGTCCATAATTATAGAAAATGATCCTGCTCTTCATTACTTTTTTTTAGGGAAGCCGTTATGTGGTCGGTCTTTTCTACAGCGTGGCTTAAACCACCAAACATGGAAGTCGCAAAAAAGGATAGCCGCATGCATAATCCATGTAAGTTTTAAGTTCAAACTCAAAGATACTCGGGCGTATTAGCGTTCATTTAACAACATAACAGAATTGGCCATTACAACTTTTCAACTAGGATTAAGACCTAGACCTCACACCACTTATGTTGTGTTAGTTAATTTTATACATGAGTGGCGGGACTTACAATTTCAAGTTGACTCCGAACGACAGATTTTTGAGAAACTTTTCATGGCAATTTTATTTATTCTCATATAGTTTTTGTCAGAAATCTGCTGAGAGGAAAAAAATATTAAAAAAATATTTCTTTTTGAGGGAGACGTCGGACCTCGGGTTTGAACCGAGGTCTTCTGTCTAATAAGCCAACACACTACCTTCTAGATTACGGCGGCTTCAAGTCGATTTGCTTTAGAACAATAATTGCAGATAATCTTCTTAATCTTCTTAAGTCGTCTTCTATCATTTCCTCCTTTTGATTTAGTATTTGTTGAATTAAAATGTTTCTTAATCAAAAAATGAAAATATGTGCATGCATGTACTGAAATAGAAAAAGAAAAATATTTTATAGAAAAACTGAATTTTCGATCCCCTTTCCCATAGTGCAAGGCTTCCGTATCAGCTCTTTTGCCACAGAAAGAAGTACAATTTTGTATCATTTTAAATAGTTGGTAAGTAATGTGAACCCAAATACTTTTATTTTTGACCAACTATAACAATTTAATTTTTTTTCTTTCTGTGTAAATACTGTCAACATATCTCCACAAATATTCTTATTAAATAGCATTAGGGTGGCACATGCATATTTTTTACAGGCTTACGTCAACCACTATTTGGGTTATGCAGAGAATAACTGAGTTTATGCATCAGTTGATAAACTCAATTAGGCAACAGTAATTGTCTATTGTTTGTTCTTATAGACAAAATTCAAATTCACTTTTATAATTTCCTTCAAAACTATGAGCTACCCTAATACAATGCCACCACCTCTTATCATACGATATCTGCATAAGTATTTTTGGTATAAATGCATTTACATTTGACTGAAGATCCTCTCCCCCCACCGCTCCCAAACAAATATTGGAAAAGCTTATGTTTTGTGTCAACATTAATTCGATTTTATACCATTTAATGCAAAAATAAAATTTATAGCCATTGAATGGGCAACGAGCTCAACTCAGCCCGGCTGGATAGCTGGTTGGTAAGGCAATACAAATGAAATGACAGAGAATACTTATATTAAAAAAATACATACATACATACAAACATATTTGTTGATAATGTTTAAGTGGAAATTATTTGAAAGACAGAGAAATACAATAAAATTAAAAGCATATCCTAGTAAACATTTTTAGGGGATTTAAATAAAAATATTTTGGTATTAAAGCTTTTGAAGATATTTTTAATGTCTAACATCACACATGAGTTTTGATCAGAAGTAGATGAAGTCAGTAAGTTCTGTTTGCTTAGACCGCTACACAGAATACTTTTTGCATCATTATCAGAATACTTTTTGCATCAATTATACTTTTGCGTAGCCTTTATGGGCTGGAATTGTGGTTGACTTGTCAAAGGAAACTAACGTGGAAACCAAATATCACTAATAGACTAAGGAAGGCCTCTATTGCCCTCTACGCCTGTAACAAGGTGTTGGGGAAGAAATGGGGCTTGAAACCTAGGATGACTCACTGGATCTACACAGCGGTGGTCAGACCTATCCTGACCTACGGATGCCTGGTGTGGTGGGAATCCCTTAATAGGACGACGAACTTAAACCTGATACTTAAGTTACAACGATCTGCTTGCATAATTATTAGTGGTGCCGTGGGCACTACTCCTACGATCGCTCTGGAGATGATCTTATACCTTCTACCGCTTGACCTATACTGCAAGGGTGTGGCGGCTAGGGTTAGTAGGCGTCTTTGGGCGACTGGACAATGGCATGCATCGGGCATTGGTCATACAAGGATGCTTGAAGAAACTGATATTGTTGGAGGCGTAGACTATATGACTTCTCAATGAATTTTAGGACATCCATTCCGAAAAGGGAGGACTGGAGAAAGGATGTGGCGCACCTCGCGGGGAATGCCGCACAAATCTACACCGATGGCTCCAAATTGGAAGGAGCCGTTGGTATTAGTATCTATTCGAAATCAATCGGAATATCCAAGTCTATGAGGCTACCAGATCACTGCAGCGTCTTTCAGGCGGAAGTGTCGGCAATTCAAGCTGCGGTGAAAATTATTGTGGACAAAAATGTTCGCAAGCGAAGGATCACTATACTCTCCCATAGCCAAGCGGCTATCAAGGCACTGGATTCTAATGTGATAAACTCCAAGACAGTGTACGACTGTCGCAGATGTCTTAATGAGATGGCGAACCGATGTGATGTTTGTATCACATGGGTACCGGGACATAGAGACATTCCCGGCAACTGCAGACCGGATGATCTGGCCAGAAGAGGCACGACCATCGAGCTCTTTGATGAATTCTCTACATTGGGGATCCCTTTAAGTACCTGTGGACTTATAATTGTCAATGCAATCGTGGACCTTGTCAACAGCAGCTTCGGATAAAGGCAGAGCGGCGCAGAAAATCTGGCCAAGGCTGGATAGAAGGCGAACGGCGACTCTGCTTAAGCTCCAAAGAGTTATTGGGGTTATTACGGGGCATTGTATTATAGGAACACATACGAGGCGTATTGGTCTTGGATACCTCGCGAATGATTTCTGCAGAAGCTGTGGAGATGAGGAAGAGGATGGAACTATTCTTCACCTACTGTGCACATGCCCGGCACTTTGTCAGAGGAGAAAAAGACACCTGGGTGCCTATTACATGGAAGACCTAGATGAACTGTCATGCATGGATATTGGCAGTCTGAGTCGCTTCATCGGAAGCTCCAAGTGGTTCCTGGGATAGGGGAAAAAGATGAAACTGTGGTGTCACAATGGGCCCTGTATGCGGCCTAAGTGTGTCCGCTCATGACTCCATCGGTGGACAGCCACTTCTACCTACCTACCTACCAATGGGAGAAATTGCTGAGACTTTTTTGATATTGCCATATGTCACGAATCTTTCTATATCAAGAATTACATTAAAAACAACAAAAAACAAATTTAAAAAAATATCGCACTCTTTTACTTCGCTGAGCTTTGCATAGTCACTCGAATGGTTCAAAATTCTTTTTTAAAAATTATAAAGCGAAGCTAAAAATTATGCTGGTGTTCTGTGTGTTGGGCATCAAATACATTTTAAATCGTTGAATATTATTTGTTAGTCGTTAGCTTGTACATACGTGGTACGTCTGTGTGCGTATAAATTAAATTTTTTTTTTTTTAGAAATTTTCAAAATGATTTCCTTTTGTTTGTCTGTTTACATTTATCATCCTCGATTTAATAAGGCTGGCTTTGAATACAATCAATTATGTTTCCCTCTCTCTCTCATGATACGATTTGCAATTTCCAAATTGTTGCAACTATTTGTAGCAACAATAATATTTTTCATTAAATTTGTTGATTTGACCATCACAGAGGATTATAATTGTTGTTGGTATCATATCAATACATTGGTTTTTATTTTGTGGACAGGATTATATTTTTGTTAAATAATTTATTACACTGTGTGTGTGTGTATGTCTCTCTATCATCTCCTATTCATCCAACTGCATAAATACATATTTTGTGTAATTCACGATTTAGTGAAATTACGAATGAACAGACAGTTTCAAAAAGATTTTGTGAACATGTAAAATACATGTATTCTCTATTATTTCACAAATAATCACGGTATTAAGAAACAAAATAACAACAAAAAAAAAAAAAAATAAACATTTTTGAATAACTTTTACATGACAGCACATCAATGTTGTTTAAAAGATTTATGAATATTATTTAAAAACCCCCCAAAAAAATTGGTTTGCTTTTGTCAGCAATAAATTGATTCGCAAGAAGGGAGAAAAATTATGTTTTAATTTAAATTCTAGAAAAATACACACAGAAAAATTAATAAATGCGCTTGTCATGGTCTTGGTTTTGTACCAAGGATTCGCAGCATATGTTAAAATATTTGGAGAGAAGATATTATATCATATCAGTGTATCACTATGGGTTTTATTGCGTTTCGTTGTTGGGAACTTGACTTGACTTGTCTGCTGGAGAAGTCACACTATGCGATAGCCTATACCAAAATGTATGTTTGTCTGCCAAACAGCTATGGGATCTTAGTGGGATCTTCACACTAATATTTCTCGTCCTAGATAAACAGATAAATTATAGTGTTATTCCGATTATCAGACTCTGGAATAGACGCCCATAGAATATATGTATGTATATTCCCCATTGTACACCATTGTTACATCAATTCGCCAAATTCTGAAACAATTCGGAGCTTCTGTTTATCCAACTCAGATCATTTAGATCGTCTACGTAATAGATAAAAATATGCGTTTAGCTTCTACGACATACATAGGTTAGGTTAGGTCGGAGTGGTAGCTCTGATGTCACAAAGCTTACTTGAGCACGCATAGCGGCCCGTTGTGATGCCACGGGTGAACGCAGTCCCTGTACTGACCAAGTTCCACCACAATGAGGGAAAAGGAAGAAGTTGGTCAGCGTAAGGGCTACATAACGGAAGCACGACTACCCCGCACTGGAAAACCAGCCAGAAAGTTCGATGAACGAAGCTATATTCTTGATATCAATGGATGATAGCTCCGTTAAGCTAACAAGAAATGGGGAGCCAAATAACCTATATCTACACCTGGCAAGAGACGGGCACTGACAAAGAAAGTGAATGACAGTCTCCTCTTCCTCAGAGGACCTGCATCCACGGCAGAAGTTGTTAAAAGGGAGCCTCATTCTTTCCGCGTGTCTACAAATGACGCAATGACCCGTAAGCACGGCCACTGTAGTCGAGATGACGTCACGACCAAGACCAAGTAATTGGTTGGTACGCCTTTTATCCATCAAGGGCCAGGTGAGCCTAGCGGTGGAGCAGGACTCCTCATTGACCCAGGATAGGTTGGCGTCCCGAAAGAATTTCCGCGCAATGGTCAACTTGACCGAGGCAAGTAGTATACCCACTTCAACAGAAGAGGATTCCGGAAGGAGCGCACCAGCTACGACATACATACATTATTGGTCATTACAACCTTTCAGTTAAGATTACGACCTAGCTTCAAACACCACTTATGTTGTGTGTGTTAATTTTATACATGAGTGGAGAGACCTACAGTTTAAAGACGACTCCTAATGAGAGATTTTTTGGAGAAAGTATTCTCAGAGTTTTTGCCAGAAATCTGCTGAGGGGGAAGTCGCCAAAGAAACAATTTTTTCCAGGGGTTTAAACTGTAGCCTCGCGTCTAATAAGCCAATAGATAGACTCACTTAGGATATATATTCTCCATTGTACACCGTTGTTACATCCATTCACCTAATTCTGGAACTATTGGTAGCTTCTGTTTGTCCAAAAAAAATACGTTTTTCTTCTACGACAGGGTTAGGGGTTGGGGTAAGGATACCTAATAAGTGAAGAAGAGTTTCTTCCTCTTCTTGATCTGCAGAAGGTATTTGCTTTGGTTCCATGGGTATAGTTTTGATCAGATTTGATGCGCTATTTTGCCTATATCCGAAGCAGGTCACTCGTCATTGCCAATTATAAGCCCGCGGGTGTTCAAAGTGGTGTACAATGTAGTGAACTCACCGTAGAGTTCTAGAATATTACTGTGTCCCGGTGTCCAGAAGATGTATTAATTCGCTATCTAATTGAGAGAATTGCCTCAGTTTGAGAAACAGCACCCACAATTTCATTCAGTTTCGAGTCATCCGTAGAAATCTTAACGGATTGGTTTACGAAGTACATTAGACTATTTTCCCAAACTTCTCTATCGGAAATACAATCTTTTGTAGTCAATACTCTTGATAAGTTTTGCCGGTAGTTTTTATTGGTAGAGATACACTTACTTAAGCATTGGCTTTCGCCATATTCGGCACTGTTCTAAGTCTTGAATATAGTTTCTTGGTTTGAAAAGTTCTCCACCAATTATGGCGCACAATTAGGGGATGGCGTCAGAACCTATTCTATCTGAATTGAGTTTTAATTGGGTATCCTACATCTTGGTGCCCCAAACATCTTACTATGGGACGCAACCAAGGGGCATGAGTTTTGATTTACAAAGTTAATTGCAGTTTGGTATTAAAAGAACTTTTCTACGAGCATTTTGCTGTAAAAAAATTCTATGTATTGAAAATGACGTAAATGGACTGGGCTTCAGACCCACTCATCACAATAAATCGATTAATACATACTTGTACCTCTCGGCCTGGTCAAACAAACATTTTAAACAGCTGCATAAAATGTTTATACTGAATTCAATTAATTTTTCAAATTTATTTAAAAATTTCTAAATCAATCGAAGCAAATTTAAATCATTTTACATCCAAAGAGACCACAATTGAACTTTTAATTCCAAGAGTTGAGAGTACATTTCTCCTTAATTTGCTTGTAGACACAATGATCTCAATAAATTCATTCAAATTTTTTTTTCGTTAAAAACAAATAAAATCAAATGAAAAATATTTTATAATCAAATTGAAAACAATTTTTGTTTTTAAATTCTACACATTCAAATCCATCCAGCATTTTCAAGCCGTCACGTCGTACAGACCTAATTGGGGCACCAAATGTAATAATTTTCGAATAAATCTGTTGCTGTACACATCAACCCCCCAACACCACCCCATTAATGGCACATTTGTTTATTTTGTTTGGATGCAGCAACAACAATAATCAAATAAAATGCATTTCCATAATTTTATAATCCAATAAAAATCGATTTATTTTTCTTTCTTTTTGCTGTTGTCCGATTTGTCTAATATTTGTTCTAATAATGTTATCCTAGTGAAAATCTTTTTTGTTTATCTTTAAGTAGAAGATTTGAGTATCAATGTCTGGCTAGAACTTTTCTATTTTTTTCTCTGTTTTTTTTTGTTATTGTTATTTGGGCATTTGGCCAAGTGTATTATAGAATGAAAAATAAATAAACTTTTCGTTTTTAATGCTTACAAACAAATGCATTTTCGATAAATGCATTCAACATTCAACATCATCAATATCAATGGCTAAAATAATAAAAGTAATATTTTTGTTGTCTTGAATAGAAATGCCAGAATGAATCTCTAAAGTATTGAGTATTCAGTTCATGTAAAACATGTATGTATGTTGTATACCCTATGGGAAGGAAATTTTAAAGTTAAAATTCTGTTTAAGGAACAGATAATAACCATATTCGTATTTAGTTTTGTTCGAGTTATCTGAGCTGGGGTTTGAACTTTCTACTAGACTGCGGCAACTTCAAAGAGAATTCTTTTCGTAACAAATTAAAAGACTTGTGTTTTTAATTCAAAACGTTAAATAAGATGCCATGTATCTTTCCACATCGTTCCCACTTTTTTATCCTTTCTATAACTTAAAACTCTATGGCTATGTCATATTATTGTCAGCATAAAAAGCCTCCATTGTCGGCACAAATTCCGTGAATCTCTCAAACAGTATTTTTCGCAATGTGGCCAGCTTAACGACTATTCTTCAGTTAATAGTTCTTTCTTACACGGGCTGTGCAACAACTTCAATAGTCTAATGGAACTTTTCCTGACTCCTTTAAAGACCATTTTTTTCCTTCATTATAATAGCAACACATCGTACATTTTTTCTACTGCTAACCTCTGATCGATTATGAAGACCATTTTCATCCGATATTCGCTAAATCATGATGCCCGAGATTTAGCGAATGATTCCGTAAATTCTTGTACATTGTCATCCTTGTAGGATACAGAAACTAAACGTTTGATATATAGGTTCTGGACTATTGAAAACTCTCAACTGTGCCCAAATCTCTATTCTTTAATTCTCTTTTTTCTTTTTTTTAAGGAATGTGGGACTGCCAAAAAAATATTTCTCTTCCCCATCTTTATTTCACTTCCACTAAATAAGTGTGTTCAGCTATAGAGATGATTGATGAGAGATGATTGAATCAGGTTCTAGATAAAGTTGTCATTTGTCATTGTTTGAATTCTACTTTCTGGTTAAGGGAACCCCGGGAGCGTTAACTCCAACATTGGCCATTAAAACCATTCAGTCAGGATTACGATTTCTCACACCACCCATGTTGATGTGTGTGAAGATAAATTCGGAGTTAAAAACAAAGACGCAAACCCACACTTTTAGCAGCGCCACTTCTTGTTTCTAACAGGGTAAACTTTACTATTAATAGAGAACTGTTAACTGTTTAACAGTGGCAATAGTGGATTATTCTACTACTTTGTAATTATTACAGACTATTGACATAAAATATTATATGTTTACAAGTGGCCACTGATCTTCTAGAGTATTTTCATATATTTTTTGGAGAGAGATCTATTTTTTTAAAATTGAAAATCTCGACTCACAAAATTATTTCAGCTATCCCATTACCTCTGGACTACCATTTACATATAGTCTGTATGGTGTACTATTTCTTATATGTTCGCAAATGGTCATTGATCTTCAGAAGAATTTTCATATAACTTTTGGCCAAAAATCGATCTTTTTAAAATTCGAAATCTGGACTCACAAAATTAGTTCAGCTATCCCAATATCACGGTTGGAACGGGGACCCTTTAGATTACCATTTGCATATAGTCTGTATGGTGTACTATTTGTTATATGTTTGAAAAAGGCCACTGATCTTCAAGAGAATTTCCATATAATTTTTGGCCAAAAATCGATTTTTTTTTAAATTGAAAATCTCGACTCACAAAATTAGTTCAGCGATCCCACTACCACGGTTGCAAAGAGCACCCTCTGGACTACCATTTGCATATAGGGTGTATGGTGTACTATTTCTTATGGCCACTGATATTCTAGAGAATTTTCAATCAACAAATTTATATTTTAAAAGCCAATTTTCACAATACAATATCACTTTATATTGGATTATATTGCTGATTGTATTAAGAGGCCTTGGAACAATGCTTTGAGTATGATATGGTACTCATAGACCTAGTATATGCCCTAAAATTAGCTCCTAAACAAGTGACCTTGTTCAGATGGATACTGTTAAATTGTTAACAGTGCTCTCTTAAGGGCAAATTTTGCTCTGTTAAGAGCAAATTTTGCACTGTTAACGCTAAATGTGGCGCTGATAAAATTTATGAATTTATGAAATTCAAGACGCATTTCCAAATTAGAATTTATCTTCACACACATCGCATGTTGTGGGTGTTAATTGTATTCATGAGCACCGGGACCTACAATTTAAGAAACTTTTCTCTGACAAATTTGTTTACACTCCGAATTTCTTCATATTTCGTTTTGTTGGAAATGTCTGGGCTGGGGATTGAACAGTGGCTTCACGTCTAGTAAGTGAAGTAAGGTGTTTAAAAAAGTTATCCGCATTGTTTTATGCATGATGATAGCTCAACTAGATCCTGAAAATGCTACAATGAATATGAACTTGTTGAAGAAAACTAAAGAAAAACGGAATGAAATTTAGTAGAAATGTTCCTTCATGAGTAGACCTAGAGAAGGTAGGATTAAATTTCTGTTTCTTCCAGAAACTTTAAAGTTTTCGAAAAATTTCCGTACACATTTCAAACGTTACAAACCTTTTTGAAATAGGTGGCTTTCTGATGCACATCTTTAGGGTATTAAAAAAAAGGACAAAGAAAGAATTGTTTTATTTAAATTAAAACAACAAATACGATTAAAATTTGTAATGAAAATCAAGTCCAATTTTTATTTTGTTTTTCTTGCCTTTTTTTTCGTACGAAAAAATCTATTTTATATGTAAAATGTAAATAAATTTTATTGTATCAAGTGTTTGAACTATAATATCGATTTCAGAAAAATAACAAAAAAAGAAAAGATTCTTAAATTATAAAGTAAATAAAATGAAAATATCATTTTCATTTTCATAACATAGATTTTTAATTGATCAAATAAATAAAAAATAGAAAAAAATAAAAATATTTTAAATATTTGTGGCACTTTTCTTAAAAAGAAAAAAAAATGAAAGTGAAAATGTCACAAAGGTCTTGGGAAAATGTTTAAAATTTTGAATTATACGAGGGCTGCCAAAATGTAATTTACATACATAATTGATGTTTACAACTCTTTAGTCAGGATTTTGACGTAGCTTCTCACACCACTGATGTTGTGTGTGTTAATTTTATACATCAATGGCGTGACCTACAGTTGAAAGTCGATTCCGAACGTCAGATTTTTTGACAAACATTCCATGGCAATTTTATTTATTCTCAGACTTTTTGCCAGAAATCTGCTGAGAGGAAGTCGCCGAAGAAAAATTTATCATATTTCGTTTTGTTAGAAATGTGTGACCTGAGGTTTGAACGGTGACCTCACGTCTAATAAGCCAACACACTACCGACTAGACTACGGCGAGTTTACAACTTTAGAGAAAAGAAATTATCTAACCCGGTTTGAATATATTATAACTGAGAGACAGATATATATCTATTGACTACACGATACTTGAACTCGCATTGGAGTCTGATTTTATAACGAAGACACTGGATAGATCCCTTTGTGATAATGGTTTACGCCTCGAAGAGAACGTCAGCCCAGTATAGACTAATAAAATCAGATCACGTAGAATGTGGAATCATTTCAGAACATTTGAATCGCTCCAGTATTAGAATATATCGTATATGGGATATTCGCATATTCACCTACAGTAATGCGAGAGCTAGATCCCTAGAGAACGTATACACAACAACTAAAATTTTCCCAGAATACCGAATTTCTCTAAAGGAGACAGCGAGACAATATTTTCATAAAAAACTGCATTCATTTGCAAAAGAATGAGAATGATAATGATCTGAGAAATCTGAGCCCATTTTCGATATATGCAGAACTAAATTTACGTTAAACCTGATCAAATTTCATCTTAGGAAAATCCTGGCAGTTGTAAGTGGACACTGTACTTGAAGCCTCAAACGTAAATACTGTGATAGGGAAAACAAATCACTAGAAAACATGTTTGTACCCTGTAGGATGTTATTAAATTTTGGAAAGGAAATTCTTGGAGCATTATAAATATATAGGGAGTTATCCTTACTGACTCCGAATAGCATTCTAACATTGGTCGTACATCAGCATTGCGGGAAAGAAAGAAGCCCTATATCTACAGGTTGAGGGTTGTACAATAGATTGTCTGGTCGTAGTACTTTAACACTTCAACACAGCATTTATAAGAAAATAATCAATTAATAGAACTTGGCAACAAGTCATCATACAACAGGGAGCATATTTAACTTGAATGGAATCATTCTAATTATGATAGAGAGAGAGAGAGATTTTACTTTACTACACCTTTAACATTGCCATGGTTATTTATTCTCAAGTCAATGGTTTGCTTGCGACATGTATCATCTCTTAATTAAACAAATCGATATCTGTTGTCTGTCTGTCTGTCTGTCTAACTATTTATATTTCCCCAATAAAGTAAAGCTACAAAGCTTGTGCACACAATTTTAATTTAATTGTGTGTATTATTTATCGATCAATTAAATTAAGTTTTTATTTCTTTTTTTTTTCATTTGTTTTGATGTGTTTTTAATGGGAGTACGTTCCATTTACAACATATGGGAAGGGGGCGAAATAATATATTTTTTAGTGTTCAATGAAATTCGATAATTTGATGAATTAAAAAAGTACATTCCTAATTAGCTTATCTTTATTTCATTTAATTGTTTTGTTACGATGCACGATACACGTGGTGTGAGTGTGAAGTTGTGGCGTTTTATTACTGCAGTCCTTTAAATGGTTGTGTAGTAAATCAAATTAATTAAAATAAATGAATTTAATTTAAAAGCAAGTTGGAAGGGAGTCCCATTAATGGTGCATATATTTCATATTTTTTTCTATGACTCTTTATTTTTTCGTTTCTAAAATTTATATTGTCTAGGGCATACATACTGTATGTAAATAAGCTTTAAAACTCATTGTTTCTTGGTTTTTTTTTCATTATTTATAAAATTATTTATTGTGTTTTTGCTTAATTTATTTTATAAATATATTTTGTATTGTTTTTATTTTCCCTGAATAGTTTTTGTTTGAAGCTTTTGTTTAAATTTTTAATTAAATTCTAATTTACCCGATTATTTATTAGAATTTCTATTGAAAACATTGTTAAACAATGTGAAACATTGTGTAATTAGTTGATTAAATACGCCATATATAGTATATTACATAATGCAAAACAATAAACAGAAATATTATGTTAATATACAAAAAAAAAAAAAAAAATAATACTCAAACATAAGGGAAGCTCAAAAATGTGCTCAAATTTTGCTATTTTTTTCTGGTGGTAAACTATAATTATTATCTCACAGAAGCATACTTGGAAAACTCTTATGGTCATATAACTAAACTCGTATTAAAAGTGCCATGGCCATTACACCCAATATAACTTTTTGTGTGGATGAGTGTTTAAAAACAATTTTTTTTGAGAACTTGGATGGGGTGATTTTTTTATTCGACTTTTCTGTGTAAATTTTTTCAGTATAAAAAAAATTTCGTGACATGATGATAAAAGTGACCAGTAAGTTTTACTATTTTACCATGAAAAGACAATCAAATGAATATGGTAGAGCTTACAAATCATATCGCATACATACATAATTGGTTATTACAGTGTTCGAAAAAATACTCTAAAGTACTCAACGTTTATGTACTGTACTGAAGGTCGTGGGTGAAGAACACAAACACATTCACTGCAACGAGAGCGAAACTTTTCGTTTCTATTTTAATGTTTGTGAACATGTACGCAAACTCTAACATAACGTACTGAACAGAGTTCACAAACACTATTTTTTAGTGTTTGTGTACAAAGTACACTAAAAAGATCAGTACACAACGAAAAAAATTGGGTTTTAGTGATCTTTTTTTGAGTACACTAACATTTTTAGTGTACGCGAGAGTTCATTCAGTACTTTTAGAGATCGCGTTGTGGTTTTTAATGCCATTTATTATTCATTAGGAATAATAGACATAAAATAAAAACTGGTTATTTTTCTCTCATTCTCTCTCTTACTGAATGAGAACATAAACTCTCGCGTACACTAAAAATGTTAGTGTACTCAAAAAAAGTTCACTAAGACCCATTTTTTTTCGTTGTGTACTGATCTTTTTAGTGTACTTTTTACACAAACACTAAAAAATAGTGTTTGTGAACTCTGTTCAGTACGTTATGTTAGAGTTTGCGTTCATTTGTTGTGTACATGTTGTGTACGTAATGTGTTTGCGTACGAGTTCACAAACACTTAAATGAAAGTTAAAAGTATTTTATCAGTTACGTACACAATGGTTAGTGTACAGTATTTTTTCGAACACTGGGTTATTACAACCCTTTAGTCAGGATTACGACCTAGCTTATCACAAATAAATATTTTTATACATGAGTGGCGGGATCTACAGTTTGAAGACGACTCCAAACGATAGCTTTTTGAGGAACTTATAATGGCGATTTTATTTACTGTTAAAGTTTTTGCCAGAAATCTGCTGAAAGGAAGTTGCCGAAGAAATATTTTTTTCATATTTCGTTATGTAGGAGATGTCTGACCTAGGATTTGAACCTTGACCACACACACTGACTACTTATTGATGGACTTGTACAATATAGTTCTCCTTGTTCTCAGTGCTACAGTAGCTGCAATTCCCTATCGAGTGTGGCTTGGTCGTCACAGTATTAATTGGTAAATTTTGCTTCAGTCACAGTCTTCGTTCTAATCTTTGTTAAAGTCTTAAAAAGCTTTATTAAATAAAGGAGAGTATTTCTGAAACGCTATTACATATTATTGCCTGTGTGTCGTCAACTTAGTAATATGGGGACTATTGGCCGACTGTTGTCCCTTCACTCATGTATAAAACTAACCCACACAACATGGATGGTGTTGGAAACTAGGTCGCAATCCATACTTAAGGATTGTAGTATCCTTACAAATTATAATGTTAAATTAGTAAAAAATCAAGTTTTTCTAGCTAATCAGCTGAACTAGTTTGTTAGATGAACGTTTTTCAATTGTCGTTGCATAGAAACAACACGCTCTGTTACAACGTATTGGGTATTATCCTGACTAAAGGATTGTGATGATTTGTTTCATTTTTTTCATGGAAAGTTCTTAAAAATTAAAAAAAAATATGATTAAAAATACGCTTATGATTACTTTACAAAACTTAAATTTTCTTCTTCTTCAACTTTTTTCTCGAGCATTAATTGGGCTTTAAAAGTGATGCCATCAACAAGGCGTTAACGATGTGGCAATCAACCAACGACGAACATAAACGAAAAGCCTTAATTTATCGCTCAATTATTGATTGACCCTATTAAGTGGCACATTTATTGCAATTCGATTTGGCCCTTAGTTCAAGCCAAACAACCAGCAACAATTTACATATGTTGCATACGCATGTATGTGTTTGCATGTTGTTTGTTATAAAACCTTATTGAGGATTAATAAAACGTATGTATGTATGTATGTTGTATCAATATGTTGCATATGTTTGCGTATTTCTGCATGTGTGTTTGTATACATATGTATGTATGGCTGGTTGTTGTTGTGCAATTGTGTAAATTGTTTAAAAAGTGTAAATGTTTATGATGTTTTCATTAATAAAATTAAATGGACATGCATTAACATGTTTGCGCAAATATGAATTAAAATTGATTGAATATCAATTAAATTATAATTGAATTTAATAATATTACAGTGCATCATATAAATATACGCATACATCTATACATTTACACAAACACATTTACTTACTTAAACTAAAATATTATTTTATTATACACATTATTACACATGCACACACAGTATATTGTTGTTGCAACAACATAATTTTGAATGTGTGGCTAAAATTAATTCCCTTTCTCCTCCAATTGCAGCAAAAACAAAAACAATAAGACAAAAAAAATATACAAAATAAATTATCAAAAGGATTATAATCATTAAAGTGGATTTTATAATAAAATAATTAAAACCTACAGCAACAGAGGGAGCATGAGAGAGAGAGCCTCTTTGTTTGTAGTTTGTGCTGCGATGGGTGTTAAATCACTACTTTTAACACAATCACCTCAAACCAATTGGCCAAAAATTTATGTTTTTCATGTTTCGCTTTAATATGTACAAATGTAAGTGTAAGTATATATGTATATAGTTTTTGTGCTTTTGTTTGAACGAAATTAAATGACCGTTAATGAAAACAAATTGACATCAATGTGTATATGTGTGGCATGAGCACATTTTCAGCAGTTCTGCAGTTTTTCTGTTTGTTATTTTTCGTGAAGCCTCCCCCCCCCCCATAACTGGAAAGAATTTCTGGACTTTATGATAATGTTACTCAAAAAAAAAAAAAAAAAATTGAAATACATAAAATAAATAAGCTTGCATGTATTTTACACATGACTTCTCAATTGTATAATTCTTATGCTGTGCTGTATGTCTAAGTATATGTACACAGTTAGACACATTTATTTTACTTATGAGTTGTCAATTATATCATACACATGCTATTTTATATGTCTATTAATATTTACAACTAAATATAAGGATCTCAATAAGAAGACCTTTACATGATATGTATTTTACATCTGACATGTCAATTGTATAAGTTAAATACTATTCCACAAGATTTTTGTGTACACATTTAAAGCGAAGGCAAGGTATTATTACATAGTAAGAGGGTCTCTACACGATATGTATTTTACATTTGACATGTCAATTGTATAAGTTAAATACTATTTTATATACCTCTGTGTATACATTTAAAACTTAAATAATCCATTATTACTAAATGAGAGTGTTTTTACATAATATGTGTTTTACTTGTGACATGTTAATTGTATAAGTCAAATGCTATTCTGTATGGCTTTGTGTGTTTCTAATTGAGAGTGTCTTTAACCGATATGTGTTTTACATCTGTCAACAATTGCTTAAATGAAATGCTATTCCGTATGGCTTTGTGTATACACATTTAAAACTTAAATGAAGCATTTTTACTTATGGTGTTTTCTTTTCTACAAAGAAAATTTCACCCTCTTACAAGGTGCATTAACAAATTTTTGACCAACCCTGTTGTAATGTCATTTTTTATTTGAGAAGAACATAACACAAATATTAAAAAAGGGTACGCTCTGTGTTTACCACTTATTAAGAAAATGAATGAGGAAATGCCAATTTGTTCAAAGGTGTTGGCAGATCGCTAATTTTTCGACTTCATTTTTTGCACGCTTTTTTTATAACAAAAAAAAAAAATATTTTAACACTGTTCTAACATTGAATGCAATTTTTTATATTGCTGACCATGTAGCTTTAATAATGTAATATTTCCTTAAGATTACTCCACAAAACAATGAAAAAATTAACTTCAAATTGCATAACAATACCAGACGACTTTTTTTAAATTTCATCTGACAGCTCTATAAATAAACAAAAGGCATCTGCTTTACAGGGCATTATTAGCACTCTCGATTTATAGAGGGCATAAAATGCAATGGCCTCCACCATTGGCAAGTGCGAATTATTTAGAATAAAACATACCACCCTTTTAGAGGGCGAAACATTTTTAAGAAACAAACGCAAAATTGCATTTTGCGTTAATAAAATGCACATTTTTTGGTAGAAAAGAAAATACCATTAGTAAGAGTCTCTTTACATGCATTTACTTTACGTATGAGTCGTCAACTTTATTCCACACTCACACAAATTATAAAATTTTTATGTATTTTTGATCAGATTTCAAAACTTTAAATCAGGTGAGGTAAAATAGCATGTGTATGACTAATATGGCTTAATATCACATGCGATTTAAAGTAGTAAGTAAGCCTATAATATTACTTAGTTTAAATGATCGTCCTTTGAAAAACAATACGTTTCTCGATATAAATATAATAAATTTTAATATTTAATATATTTATTTTTGATAAAATAATACAATTTGTTTTTTTCTATTATTTTCAGGTAATTAACAGCACACATATTGATTTATTCGCCTTCAATTTATACTACATAAGGTAAGATTTACCATTAAATCTTGGCATATCAGTGTAGGCAGACTATATCTAGTAATAGAAAAACTAGTATAAACAGGGCTATTACACTGTTTAGGATTATAAACCAACGGCAAGTGGAATATTTCTAAAAGTTCAAGCCAATAAAAGTAAAGGCAATCATTAAAGCTTAAATAATTTCATATCATTATATCTAATGTGGTGTTAGCAAGTTGTCAGGTCCAAAACAAAGTAGATATGTCCAGCAGACAGCATCTCTTGAGAAATTTTTCGTAACTTCGATTTGTCCATCTGCTGTATATGGTGGACCATATAAAAGATTAAATTTAAAAATACAATAGAACAAAAACGGTTTGAAACTGTTTGCAAATTTATTCTGTTGATGTGAAGTACAATTGTTCCGGTTAGAAATGAAATATTATTTTATTCATATTGCTGCCTCACAGTACCTCATTCGATTGAACCAATTTTCGTGCAATTTTTCGAGTGTATGGGGTCGTAACTCGGCAATGGCATCACGTATGTTGGCCTTCAAATGCTCAATTGTCTCTGGTTTGGCGGCATAATACTTTTTTTTAACGACACCCCACTTAAAATAGTCCAACAGTGTCAAATCACTGGCGGCCAATTGAGATCACTATTTCAGCTAATTAAACGGCAATCAAACGTTAGACACAATAAATCGATTGTGTTATGAGATGTGTGGCAAGTTCCACCATCCTGTTGAAACCAAACATCGTTCGCATCAATGCTATGAAGAGCGATTACAAAAATATCGGTTATCATGGTGCGATAGGTGTCTCCATTACCCGTAATGTTGCGACGTCCTCACTTTTCAAGAAATATGGACCAATGATGCCTCCGCTCCACAGCCGCACGAAACAGTCGCTCATAATGGGTGCATTGGCTAATGTAAGACCACATGATGAAAATGAGTTTCTTCCGAAAAGATGCAAAGTCGTCATCATCGTGCAGTTTCTGTTTGGCCCAATAAATCCCAACGCTGCTCAATCGTAAACCGATTAAGTTCAATGGAGATAATACACTGAATTTTGTGACAGAATAGAATGACATAAGTATTGCCAGATAGATGGCTCAGCCTATATTTTATTACAGGATCACTTGATAAATAGAGTCAATGACCCTATCTTATAGCTAAAAATTCTTTACTTTAAACGGAATATTATTCAACTCCGCTTGAATTAATTGAAAAATAAAATCAAACTTCATACCACACACATATTCATTTATAGTTGGCGGTGTAATGTTATTGTAAAACATTAATTTTTAATATTTTTTTTTAAATACTCGTTAAAACTAAAGGCAATATTTAATAATAAAATGAAATTAAGATTAAAAAAAAAGTCGAATTTAAAACTTATGTTACCACATGAAGTTTTTTATTATTATCGCAGGAAACACTGCTACCACGATTTACAATATTTTTGAACTATTTAGTAGTTCACGAAAGAAAGGATTTAAAGAAACGACAGTTGTACGGAAAATAATCAAAGATTTTAAGTTTCAATCTGTATTGCAACAGTGATGTTATAATTCCTTGTAACACATGCTACGAATTACGAATAAAAATCGGTTAAATTAACACACACGTTGTATCGGGTTATAAAGTGCTTTGACAACGTTTAAATTTTCCAGCCGTTCACCCAGGCCCTGGTGTCTTTGTTTGTATCTTATAATTCATATGTTAGGTGTACAAATTAAAAAAGCGACATTGCAATGCCCATTTTATTTACTTACGTTAGCTTTTATCAAATTTCTAGCAACGTGTGAATTCTGAATCAAAAGGTCTGTTTATTATTGGAGCTTCAAACCAATTTGGAACACCCTGTTGTGAAGTCAAGCATATTTGACTAAAAGCTTTCTACATGGGTCTGTGTGTTCGGATAGGCAAAGATTTTCAAGCAGAACTTCCCGATAGCTAATTTCTATTTAATCTTGTTTAGTTCAACTGCTCTTGTCTCTCGTGGGTAAGAGTTATCCTGATGGAATTCTATCGTCTGCTTATATATTTCAATGGGATATCAAATGTGTTCGGTTTAGAATCATAGTTTACGGCTTTATCTTGGTGTAATGCTTTGTTGTTAAGAGATTGATTGACCAGGATTTACATACGTTAGTAATTTGTTCATCGCCTGTAATACTCGATCCAAGGCGCAGTTGCTTCAATCTGTCTTTGAAGCGATCTTCCAGGGTTTCACGTCTTTAGGACGAAATTATTCTTTTAAACAAAATTGTTAAATTCAGTACAGTTGGCTTCTGATCATCGTGGCAATAGAGTCTGGCGTTAACTCGACGAATTCGCGGCCCTAATAAACAATTTCTTGTGGTCCAGGTAGACCATTTTATTCTCATCTTTTATGGATATCCAACCAGATGTAACACTAGTTAATTATCCTGGAAACGAAATTAAAATAGAGACAGCATCTGGTAAATAGGACAGCAAAATCCGACATATGCTGAACCATATGTAGGAGAGCCAGAGGTTCTAAAAGTAGCATCAATCCATGAATGACGCTGTTGTTGATGACTGTTTCCACAGAAGTGTGGTTAGAACCATACAAACTGATGCTTTAGTAGTGTGGTGGATATATGTAGATGGAGTTCAAGGGGTTCAAACAATGTGTTGGTTAGAGATAACAGGTGCATTGAACTGGCATCACCAACAAGGGCTTTAGAAATAATACTTTTTATTCAACCGATTGAGATACGGGTTGGATATGTATTGTTTACACTTACGGCGATTCGTCTCCGGGCTATGGGCAATGGATCAACCAGGCCCACAAATCGTATAACTAGCGGATAATGGTGATACTGGATGGATACTCGCTTAACGCGAAGTTATACGACAGCATACCTAATTTTTCACTCGAGACCAATTGTATCACTTTTATGCCAAATCGATTTTCTTGTTTAAATGAATAGATTTCGATGATATCTGCGAGGACTTGTTGCTAAACGAATGGCTTTAAACATGACAACAAAACGAAACTGCAACAGAAAAACTAGAAAATAAGCTAGGCCTCTACCTATTTTTAACAATAACAGTCAGGACTACGGGATCAAGAACCGTCCTGGAATGTAAAACGGTGATTAGCAATTATTTCAGGCATGGAACGATACACATTATATGGATACCTAGTTGTCAAGGAGTAAACCGTAATAAGGAAGCGAATATTTGGCCTACTAGAGCCAACCAATAACTTGGATAAACAAATGTCTTTTAGTGGTTTGAAAGCCAAAGTAAGGAAGTGAACGGACATGTTGTATCGACGATTGTGGAACAATAACACAGTAGGAAGTGTTACAATGGAAGATACTCTGGGCCGATTCCAAAAAAAGGGAAAAGCATGAGTAATTTAGGACTAAATAAGAATGACTTGAGAACACTAAAGAAAATGCTCACGGGACACTCTGTCTTATTAAAATGACAAACTTAAGACATGCAGTGATGACATCGAAACGATTAAACACTTTTAATGTCATTGCTTAGTTTGCATCAGCTCGAGGACTTAATATCTTT
Organism: Sarcophaga caerulescens; assembly: GCA_927399465.1. NCBI lineage: Eukaryota > Metazoa > Arthropoda > Insecta > Diptera > Sarcophagidae > Sarcophaga > Sarcophaga caerulescens. The sequence goes on along the minus strand of OV656872.1, from coordinate 56,624,858 downwards.
GAGATGACCAGACATAATCTGTGCCAGAGCGGTGTAGAAGATGCTGATCTCTTCTAGAAAGTATGGTTAGTCTCCCTTAATGATGAACGCACAACAACCTTTCTGATGACTTAGCTGTATGCCGATAGACGTTTGGTTCTTCAACCTACTTACCTACCTGGCATTTCAGCGGTATATCTGCTGGGTTTAACGGGTGTATTAAATAATTTTTTGTTTTTTTTTTTTTTTGATCCTGTAGCGTGAAAAAATTTTCTGACTTGAGTGCTGCTTGAGTTTTACTCTCAATGAGTGTAAGTTTTCCGGAGGTCTTTATATGACATGTCCAAACAAACTGTCTCTGTAACGGAACAACTATCTCTCTCGATGAAAGCTATGCATGATTTGCTTCATTGGCTTAAAATTCTGCATTTTCAAAAACTTTTTTGTTAACATTATGGTCAGTGAAAACTACATATATTTATACTGTTATTGAGTCTCTTGTGAATTCTGCATTTTGAAATTAAGACATCCAATATACGCAGATTGGTTTTATTTTATTTTTTTTAAGTGTTGAACACTATAATTTTATAACAATTTTTTATATTCCATTTTTGTCTGCCATTTTCTTTCTTTTTATTGTATGCCATTGTGTTTCTGTGCTTCTATTTTTATTGCATTTAATTTTAATTTTATTCAGTCGGTCGTTACATTCATTCTAAAAGGGTTAAATTTGCATACAATTGTATGGTAAATGCATAAAAAATAGCACAAAAAAGAAAAACGAAAACGAAAGAAAATATAAAAAAGGAAAATAAAAATTAAATCTGAATGGAAATATTGTTGAACATGAAAAAACAAAAAAGATTTTCTTTTTTTTTTTGTAGTTTTCATTTCATTTATGTTATTGACTTAATAATTTCAGAAATTAAAAGCATGAGTTTTAAACGAATTAAAAAGTCAACCACACAAGTGTTTGGATATGTTGGAATGAGAACTTCCAAAATGGGGTTTTTACAGCAAGATACGGAAAGAGTTGGTAGATAATAAATTGTGAAAGCCGATGGTAACCCGCGTAGAACTTGTTCAAAGGAATACTTACGTAAAATATATATATGTCAGGAAAAAGATTATTATTCACTGACCATAGCAATCTGAAGGAGCTTTACTTTATTGAGTATAGTTAACAAAGCTAGTGTACCTGTCCTGAAGAATAGACTGTCTACTTCAATTTCATTAGAATTAAGAAGAACACAGAACTGGATTTCGCATTTCACACAATGCAGTAGAGATCTCCTTTATATTTAAAATTCATAGACTTAGTTATCACGTTTGATACTGTAAAGCATGCAATAAAAGGTAGGACTTTAGATACTAAATGTGTTCCTAAATAATGTTTACATCTCACGAGGGGCTTAGAAGCTAAACCAAATTCTTGCGACTTTCATTTAGACCAACTTACTAATGAATTCCCCATCAGCATCCGTGTACGTCGGGATGGGTTTTATCATCTTCACTTGGTTTGTGTCTGTGTATTAGATAAAGTGATAATTAAGGCAACAAACACATCAAATCTAAGAAGAGGAAATACGTAGGCATTATGAAGTAAATAAGAAGACGTTCCTACCTACATATGGTTGTTATAACACGTTTAGAGTGTAGGAGTAATTGCAAGAAAAGTGAATAGAATGTGTATTGATTATGACAGTGAAAAAAAATACTTTTCCTTTCTGAATTCTTTTAAATTTCAATTTCTGTGGAAAAACGTCGTCGCGGTAGTATTCTGGTTCTAAATTCTGTTTGTTCTACAAGCAAGGTCAATCATTAGTCCCGGTTATTCATAAATAAAACAAAACTTTTGACGCCACTTATGCTGTGTGTATTAATTTTATACGTGAGTTTGAAGTCAACTCTGTACGACAGGTTTGAAAAACGTTTCACGGCAAATTTCTTTTAATCTCACAGTTTTTACCGGAAGACTGCTGAGAATAAGTTTTGTTTTGTTCGAGATCTCTGAGCTAGGGATTGAACTACAGACTCTCGTCAAATAACCCAACACGCTACCTTCTAGGCTAAGGCGACTTCGTTGAGGCTATTGGGAGATTTTATATGGCATTGTATACCTTGAACCATTTTGTTACTTGGGTACCATGCTACACAAAAGAAGTCCTACATTAGTAAGACCCAACAATATGTCGGTTCGAAATGAACAAGGTATCATCAACCCGAACGTAAAATCATTTTTGAAGTATGGATGCGAATTTCGGAATGCCACTACAATTTTATGTCAGTCGTCCTTATTATGCTTCGTTATTGTCCTGCTTGGGAGAAATTTGTCTTAAAGAGGCGCTACTATACTTATATAGTATAGACTGTAGACATATCGAACTCTTTGCATACTTTTGTTTTGAAGTGTCTGGGTATCTGAGGTCAGAACTCAGCAGAAACTCATCAGCAATTTTTTCAGTATAACATATGAATACGTAAATGAAATTGGATTGGAAATACACTGTGTAAATCATTTGAAAACATTACACACCAATCCATGGGATGGTATTTAGGACTATTGTGCTTCTCATGAATAACAAGAATGTGAATGCGAATAAATAATGTCTACAGGGACTGTAAATAATTATTTTAACGGAATTCCATAAAAAATATGTCTTTCTCACATGTTACGAAATTTAACTCTTCCTAAACTCTGGAAAACTGTCTAGTTTGTTGGTTTAAGCTTATAAAATATGTTCTTAAATGAATTTTATGGCATTTATAATAACACATATCGCGAATCACAACCTTTTTGTAAAATTTGATAACAAAAAACGGTTTATCTGTTAATGTGAATAAAATAATTGATACCAATTATTTCTCAATTGCTCACATGCTGCGAATCTCCATAAAACAGTAAAATCCTTTATGTCTACTGTAGGACACTTTTTGAATGTTTCTTTCGAATGCATCGTGTTTTTAACATATTTTTTACTCTACCAACACCAGATTTTCCAAGACAAAAAGACGCTTTATACGTAATATTTTTTTCTTGTTGCATTTTAAATTGGATATTGACACGATAACACATATAAAAACAATATTTAAACAAAAAGAAATAAAAACTAAAAGGAAAAATGATGGCAACGATTGCATTTTCCCTTTTTTTTTTTTTGTTAACACTGACACACATGTTCAGCGTAAACGATTTGGCTGACTACCAGCTCCTTACGCACGTACGCACGCCCTCTAAAAAGAAAAGAAAAAAATAACGTGAGGGGGAAGAAGCATGCAGGGAAAGAGTAATAACAAAATTACAATAGTTGTAACCAACTGATGCCAACAGGAAGTTGGCGGATTTAACTTTATGGTTAAAAATTCATGGTATTGAGACCAGAAATACTCAAGAGAGAGAGACAAAAAAAAAAGACGTCAGAGAGAGGAAAGTTAAAAACTTTATAAAATAATTTTTGTTGTTATTGTGCTTTTTTTTAACATTTTTTTTTTTACAAAAATAAGTTGTAATCAATAGATAAGAAGTCACATTGTACAACAGCAATGGATAAGATAGTTTTGGTATATAAATTTGTAGATGTTTTCTGCAGTAGGGCAGCAGTTTTTAATCTGTTCACGATAGTTGAGACTTTAATTTTTAAATGGCGGTGCATCATGTTAAATAAATTTTGTTTTTTATATGCATAAAGCACAGGGGATAGCTCCCACTAAAATTAGGGAAACAGGCTATGGAAGGTAGTATAAGTCCATGATATAGAAGTCGCCGCAGTCTAGTGGGTCATATGTTGGTTTATTTGACATGAGAACATGGTTGAAACCTCAGGTCAGACATCTTAGATAAAACGAAGTATGGAAAAATGGTCCTTCCGCTGATAGAAAAAAGATTTCTGGACAGAGTCGTCCTTAAAACGTTTGGTCTCGCTACTCATTCATAAAAGTAACACACACAATATAGGTGGTGTGAGAAGCTAGGTCGTAATCCTGACTGAAGGGTTGTAATGACAAGTTAAGTAAGTAAGTCAGCCAGATATGCTGTACAACACATATGTTGTATGTGTTAACTTTAACCACGATCTACAGTTTAAAGTCAAATCAGAACGACAGATTTTTTTGACGGAGTTTTTGTCAGGAGACTACCAAAGAAATATTTGTTAATATTTCGTTTTTTTTGAGATGTCTGAGCTGGGGTTGGAACCATGGGCTCGTGTCTAATAAGCCAACACACTATCTACTAGACCACGGCGACTTCTGGCTGAGATCTGACTGAAACTTTTTGTAAATTCAACGCACAAATGTGCTTAATGTTGTCTGCAAAATTTTTTCTCAAACATTTCAAATTGGAAATCATTTGTTTATCTTAAATATATGTGGGAAATTTTGAAATTCGCAGCGTCAAACACAACTAAATTGACAACACTTGCAAGAGTAAAATAAGAATTTTTGTCATCCAATCATTATAAATCATTCAAGTTTCTTTTATTTCATCACAGGTGTGCCAAAAATAGGAAAACTTTAAAAGTTTTTCTTTGTTGTCGTTGGTGATGGGAAAAATTAAATATTAAAAGATATTTTATAAGCGATTAAGCCATATTAAGCCATAACAACTATTGCTACAAGTACTCTTAACATTTACTGGCACTTGTTGCTAATTATCAGCTAATGTTGTATCAAAATCGTTACTTATAAGGGTTATGCAGAGAGGCAAAATTACTTTGAGTTTTAAAACTTGAAGAAGTAAAGAAGACGTTATTTAGACTGTAGTTTGTGAATTGAGACTATTTTGTAATACAATTTTCAGTGGCATGGATCATTCTCCTATATTTTCAGAGTTCAGTATTTCACTTTTATTGGAAAAATTTTATTTTGTTAAGACACAAGAAGGAAGGTGACGTTGTATGGTAGGTACACTGCTTGACTATAAACCTAAGCAATCCAGATTCAATGTTGTTTTCGAATTTTAAATCTACGAGGCTTTTAAAGTTAATCCTTCGATTCAAAAAGTGTGCTTAGTCCTCAGTGGCTCTATTGTTAGATTTAATTTGGCTATAACCTCTATCTTTATCTTAATTATAATTCCACTATGAACTCTTGCCGCTGTTTTCAAAATCTTTTTCAACCTACCTCCTCTACGTTTGCGACATCACCTACGATTGTGTTGCTGTTAGATTACCGCCTGCAGTCTAGGTTGCATTTGGTCTGTGAGCCTGCAATCGTCTTAGAAAACTGCTGGTGAATGTTTGCAAGTGTTGCACTTTAAGATTCGCATTGATCGTTAGACGTCAGGCAACGGTTCAAACTCCAGGTCAGTCATCTCTAATAAAACGAAATATGAAAAATATTTCATCGGCGACTCCCTCTCAACAGAATTCTGGGAAAAACTCTGAGAGTAAATCAAGTTGCCATGAAAAGATTCTTAAAAATCTGTCTGTTTCTCAACACTATCGGACAGCTATTTAAAATCATTGCTGTCAGTTAGTTAATGACCATGCAACATAAGATTTAAGTGGAGGCTATTATGCAAGGATCAGATTTTTAATATTGTTACGTTTTTACCTTTTAAAAACGTTAAAAATATGAGTGCGTAGATTGCAAATAAAAATAAAAATAAATATGTGTTTAATTTTAAGTCAATTCTTTATTATCTGCATAACTTTTGAGCCACTGTACGAACTTATTCCACGTATACAATGATAAGTTTCACAATATGTGCTTGTTCGTGATATTTCTCTGCTTACAACCTTTTTATAAGCAACAACACTTGTTAGTTATTCTTCTTTGCTCACAACCTTTTTTTGTAAGCACCACACTAACAACTGTTTTCTTCATGCAAATTGTCTGCACACAAGTGTGACTGAATTTTAACTCGATCTCGTATCTTCACACACCACTGGTTCAATTCTCACACAATACAACGCGACGTCGTCACACGACTAACTTAACTCGAACTCCGAGAATCACGTGTCTTCATACACGACTGACGGAATTCTAACTGAATCCCCGTTGCTCGCTTTATCTTGCCTTTTATATCACTGGATCAACTGTTTGATGAATGCCCTTGAAGGATGATGACGACCTTCGGGAACAATCCAAAAATGTAAACAACTTGTTTCCATTTTTGTTGTTCGTGTATCTTGTTTTCTTTCGTCCAGGCAGAGTTGTTGTTGTTTTGTTTGTTTGTCTTTCTGCTATATTTTTTATACACGGACGTTGTTGCTATATTTTTGTTTATTCATCGATCTTGTAAACAAGCCTGTTGTTTTTGTTGCTATATGCTTACTCATTCGTTGATCACGTGAACAACTGCATTGTTTTGTTTTTTTTGGAGCTTTTGTTTATCATTTTATGTGTGATCAAGTCCATTGTGTTGTTTTTGGAGCTTAATAACACTATTTCCATTTTCGTAACAATATTATTTAATCATCTATGTATGGGTGTAGTTTCAACCATTGTACGTGTTAAATAATTTTTGTTTTTATTGGAAACTATTCAAGAACCATACAATATTTAAATGTCACATACTTTCTTAACAATACAATCGCGCGTAAACCATTTGTTGCTTCATGGAACTCCATACTTATCGGTATTTACTCCGTTATGTTGTTCCCTATAAAAACTTAATTAAGTGCTCGTGTAAGAAAAGTCTTCACAGTACTTAAACAACCATTTATAGACTTTTAGTTTTTAATTGCGAATTTTTATTGTGGAAAGTTATAACACTTTGGTCACTTAATTTAATTAACTTGATTGGCTACTAAATGTCTACGACAAGAAAGGCTAGATACATCATTTTTTTATTATTAAGTTATTGACTAGAAATAAAAATTAAAAATAAAAAAAGAATTTAATTACATTACGCGATAAGTTTAATGGAAATTGAAATAAAAAATAAATTGAAATAAAAAAAAGAATTGCAATCAATTAAAGGAAAAAAACAAAACAAAATAATATACAAGTGCCACTTACTATATTGCACTTTACGAGTCAGAGGCGTAAGAGAATGGATTTTTTAAAATTTAATTTTATTGCAAAGCAAAAAATCTGGCTGCCTAATCAAATTAAGCCCGGAGAAGTTTGAGAAACGTTATGTGTGTATATTCTTTTAATCGATACAGTTGTCTTGTTTGTTTGCTACAAACATAATTATGTTTGACAATGCTATCGTCGATTCCGTTAACAATAAAAGGGCGGCTTCGGACACGGTCAGAATGACACCAAAAATCTGGCCACAAATGGATGGAGAGGGTACAACAAGCCTACTTATACCCCAAAGAAAGACGCTCGGCGTTGTTGTCAGAGTTATTACGGTGCAGTGCATTATGGGGGCACCTTGCTAATGATTTCTCTAGAAACTGCAGAGATGAAGAATAGGAGGTACCTGCCCAGCACTATTTCGTAGAAAAAGAAGGTGTCTTGGTGCCTACTATGTACACTATTCGAGGAACTGTCACGCATTGACATTCGTAGTTTGAGTTGTTTCATCAGAAGCTCAAAACGGTTCAGGGACTAGGAGATAATGAAAAACTGTGGAATCACAAATGCATGGATGCATGGTCTACGATTTTTTGCAGTCGAAAGGAATTCTTAAAAAAAAAATTACGTTAAAGCAAGAGAGGACAATCAGTGCTTCCATTACTGTCTTTTTTTTTTAATCAGATGTTATTGTGTTTGTCGGGTTTATGCCATCTAAAGCCACCTCCATTGCCAAGACTAAAGTACTAGGCATATTGTCGCATTACTATTGCGTATATCCTTCGTTATTCGCAGTACTTCGCTTGAACTTAATGAACTTTAATGAACTTTTCGATCGGTTTTATGTTTCTAATATGTGATCCAGATATTAGGGCATATGTGTTACGCAGTTTCATCTTAATCGGAAGCTTCCAAATATAAGATACGATATCGAATACTTACTTCTAACCAGCTACTTCTAAAAGTTAATATCCTTATCATCTTGTCTGTATTTCATAGTATTCGTTTGGAAAGTTAAGTAACTTTTGGTAATATGTGCACCTGCAAAAAAGGATGGCAGATGATGAGCTCGTGAAATATAATCTGCACCTGTAATTATTCCTTGGGGAATAAACAAATCGGGATGTATGCGTATAGGTATATGTACCTCCTCTTATACGGATTAATGCAAAAGCAAATATTAATTTTTCTGTGAACTTTTCTGTTAGAACGCTGAGCCAATTGTATAAATTATTCGGACGAACGTAACCCTGTTACTATTTAAAAATGCATGATAATAGCGATGAAATAATTTTTGTTTTCCGTTTTATTTAAAGTCACGTATATTATATATCGCCACACCTAATATCCCGATTAGCCTTACATGGCTGACAAAATACACATTTACTGGAAGGCCGTTACACAAGCGATCATAGCGAATGAAGCCAATTCACTTGTGGCTTTGCCAATAGTAAATAGTAATTGTAAATGAGTAAATAAATGCGTGGGTATTATCTACAAAAAGGTGGCAAAATTTTCAAACTCAAAATTTACCGAATACTGAAAATTTCATCATCAAATGAGTACCACCCTATAGGTTTACGTTCAAAATACGGATGATATTTCTAAAAAAATAAAACAAAAATTATTCTCCTACAATTCATACACGCATGTATGTACGATTTACGACTGTGTGTGTATTTACATATGATATTTATGCATATTTATGATATTTATTTTTAAAATAAATTTTTATGATTAATCACACCCAATGAGTAATTGAGTTTATGGGTCACTTTTTACACACAAAAGGGCGTTATATGGTTTGGAGTAATAGTGGATGGATTTTATGGCGGGTTGAAGTTGTTAAATTATACTTTTTGTTACTGTTACAATGGATAAATAAACGCTTTCCTTTTAATGCATCTATAATAAATACTTTCATATGGTCTTTTCTTCGTTCGTTTTCCGATTCATGTTCTCATTCATTCATTATTACATTCGGTATTTATATGTGTCTTCTGGCGTTTTCCCATTTTTTTATTTGTGTTTGTGGCAGTTTGCTGTGGTTATTCTTGCTTTTGTAGTGACCTCAGTAGGCGAAAATAATTACAACAATTATTTTTTTGTTTAATTTTTTTTTTTTTTCTGTATTTTTCTTCCTTTAAAAACTAATTTTTATGCGATAAATTTAAATTTGAGGCATTTTCAGCTTTAAGTTTATAGAAGTCTTGTTTATTATTACTAGACGCGAGCTCGAGATTCAACCCTTAGTTCAGACATTGCGACCAAAACAAAATATTAAAAATTATTTCTTCGGCGACTTCCTCTCAGCAGTCTTAGACCAAAAACCCTGAGAGTAAAACAAAATTGCCATGAAAAAGTTTCTCAAAACATCTCTCGACTTTAAACCGTAGGTCCCCTCATTCATGGATAAAATTAACACACACAACATGGGTGGTGTGAAAAGATAGGTAGTAAGCCTGACTAAAGTATTTGTAGTGACTAGGGATGCCAAACGGGATTGATTTTTAAAAATCCCGGGATTTTGCGATTTTCTCATAATAATAAGAATGAAAAAAAACATATTTTATTAACAATTTCATTTATATTCCAATTATATCAGAATTATATGTCTATAAAAAATAAAATTATAAAAAAAAACAAAACAAAAAGTAATAAAAAAGCGTAAATTATACATATACAAATACATTAGTTTTAAAAAATTTATTTGGATTCCAAAATAAGTATATTATTGTTTTAAATAATTTTTTTAAAAAGATTAAAGTATCTAACATGTCATCTGATAGCCTTGAACGAATTTTGTAGTCAACATACACTGCCGTTGAAAAACACCTCTCGCAATCAACACTTGTTGGTAAAATAGTTCCAAGATAGCTATATGCAGCTTGTAAATATTCACCTCTACCACTCCTGATGTAAATAAATCCATTTCTTTGGACAGTTGAGTATCTAAATCAGTAACCCTATTAATTGATTTTATAGGGCTTTTGGATTGTTCGATGGCATCAAATAACTTTTTAGCAATGGAAGTAGGGTTCCCTCATCTATTATTGAAGTCGAGTGATATACAATTTTTTTCAGGACCTTTTGCAAAACGCCTTTAATTCGGATTTTATTAAAGTCGTATCCAAATCTTTATCAAAATCAGTCTCTTTATTTGGATTTTTAAGAAAATTTAGTAGAGGTGAATACACAGTTCTTCTTTCCTCTATTCTTTAGCGAAGTGATTTATATAAATCTTTAGCAAGACTACAATTGATTGCTCTAATTTCAATTAGAATTGATGTTGATGAAGCATAAATTCACAATCCCGGGACAAGTTTTAAAAAATCCCGGGATTCGGGATTTGTGAATCCCGAAAATACCGGGATTTCGAGATTCGGGATTTCCCGATTGGCATCCCTAGTAGTGACCAATTAAATAAGTAAGTCAGACAATTTGCAGATAGTGAGACAGGAACGAGGCTATTCGGTTTCTGAATGAATTTCCGAAAGTTCACGGCAGCGAAAGATGTATTGAATTCAACTTTGACGGAAAGTGCAGAGAACGAAACAAATTAACCCTATGTGACAGTCACGTCTTCAAGTGAATAGTTGGGTTCTTTGCGGTTGACTCGAGATTAGTATGGGACTATTGGAGTAAGCTGTGTCACCTGACTATGCAGTGGAAAGAGTAAACAGAGACTCTTCTCAAGCTAAAAACGTTTGAGACAATTCAAACGTATTCTGCATAATTATAGTAGGACGAGATGTGAGGCCTACATAAAGCAAACAGTTTTATAGAATCTCTTCAAGCCCAGTATATGGATTCTGTGACAAGAACACAGTCGCCGTAGTTTAGTAGTTTAGTAAATAAAATTGCCATGAAAAGTTTCTTAAAAATCTGTTGTTCGGAGTCGGTTGTAAAGTGTAGGACCCGCCACTCATATATAAAATTAACACTCACAACATAAGTGATGTGAGAAGCTGGGTCATAATCCTTACTGAAGGGTTGTAATGATCAACTATGTATGCATGTATGATGAGAACACATACCTGAAATATGTGTGATGTTAATGTAGGATACACATGTGTGCTTGTTAAACATTCGTCGGGAAGTAGCTTACTTTGATTTTGAGTGTTATTCTAAACTTCCTTAGAGTAATAGAATTGGTGGTAACATTATATAGGGCAACTATATAGATGGAGGGTAAATCTGTGGCTTTTTTAAGGCAATAAAGCTTACAAAAAATTTTCGGTATGTTTTAAATGTGTTTTTTCTACAGAAAAGAACATAGCCTAGGATTTTTTCATTTATATCCCTCAATTTGTTGTATTACACGAGTGGTGGATTTGGGAATGGTCTGCCTTGAAAATGTAACATGTAATGTGTACCTGTCATATACCTTTTTGAGAGAGTGAGAGAGAGAGAGAGTCAGAGAATGGGGTATTACTGGCCTCTTATGACTTTGACCAAGGCAAACATTAAAAAAGATTCCCATTGCCTACTGTCTACTAATTTTAGGGAACGTATTTAAATGAATTAAATAGGCTTTAAAACATGTTTATTTTTTTAAATGAAATTCAACATAATTTTTCTCTTCTTATAATATATTTGACCCCCACTATAAAAGAGCAATGACAAGCGTAATAACTTTGTGATGTGGCCATTTCAATTGAAATTTCTTTTTGAAATACCTTGATTGTTTTGTTTTTATTTTTATTTTTCTTTTTCAATTTCATATATGTATGTATTTACTATCATTCCAAACTCATCAGACAAGTGAATATGCCACTTAAAAAAATAACAAAAAAAAAAAAAAATAACAAAAAAGACACAAAAAAATAGTCTATTGACCTATATATTTATAATGATTTCTTTAAAATTCATTTCAGGTTTTATTTGGGTTGTTGTCTGTCTATGTCTATGCCTGTGCCTGTCTGTTTGTCTATTGCAAATTAATTTCAATTATGAACTGAACTGAAATCAAATTCAGTGCTCAGGTATAAAATATTTTAAAAGTATTTTTTTTATTTCATGTCTTATTTGCTATTGCAAATGGTCTTTAAAATATACGCTACTGGTCTTTTTATTTTCTTTGTAAAGAGACAGACATTTTAATTGTTTATTAAATTTAAACGGCGCAATGTTTCATTAACAACTGATAGTTTGATTACGTTGTAGCAGGTGTGTAAATTAATTGTTAATTAATTTTGTTTGCCTTTTTTATGAAATATTAGTACAATGACAGTTCATTTAAAGTATTGTCATTAATAGTTTAGATCAATAAAATCAATGTCTGATAAACTACGCGTAAAGTATAAGAGCGTTGATTGAAACAAGTTCGGGCAAGTTCTGGAAAACTCTCCAACCGATATCTTATGAAAATGTTTAAAATGGTTGCGCAACATATGATCGAACGTTGCCATGATCATACTTCATACTTCTGGAATTGTTCAAAAGATTAGTACAGTGCTCATTATTGATCCTTTCATGTAAAAGGCAACACGATAACGGCTGTGTTCGTATAAGAAAAAAGTTTTTATTTAGCATAAGAATAGTATACTAAGTACTAAAATGAATACACAAAAATGTAAAAAAAATTACTTTTAGTAGTTTAATTTAGGTGCTTTTAGTTACTTACGCATTTTTGTTCCTATTTACGATAGAAAAATTTAGTTTTAAGTTCAATAGCACTATGTATTGATGTATTTTTTAACCTTTAAATTAAACTTTAAAAAATACCAATTTATTCTCATAACGCGTTAATTACTTTGATTTTAATTTTTTGAATAAGTTTTCATTAAAATTTTCACTTAGCAATTATGAATTATAATTTCAGTCGAGAAAATAAATGTGCCTAGAAATAAATACGAATTAAAAAATTTAAAATAAAATTACGAAAATAAATTCGTTATTCGTAATTATTATTACAGGCAACCATTATAGCCTGCATAAAATGTTTAGCGAATATGAAAAGTAAAAGTAAAAAAATGTATAATTTTAATGAAAATTTACAACTTAACACAAATTTATTCCATTAAACAAATAATAAAAAAAATAACCGTTATGCCTTAAAGAAAAAAAGTGTTAAAATTGATCGAGACAACAAAGCCAACAGACAAAATGGTCTGGCCTATGCTCTGGATATGCGCTCTTGTACTCGTAATTGAAACACTCCTGCATGCATACATTCATTCACTCGTTCATTCATTCATTAAAAGACATTGAGGTTTAACATTAAATTACCCTTAAGGCATGTAGTAAAATGAACAACAACAAAAACAAAATGAACAACAAGCAAAAGAGAATATGAAAAATAATAATTAAATTTAATTATTTTGTTTAAATAAAAAATAATCGCTGTAATAAATATGTTGTCGAACATAATAATCGTATGTATTGGCTGTTCATCACCGTTACCCTTCAGGGTAAGGATGTTGTGTCAGTAATATTATATGGAGTGAGTATGGCAATGGAAGGTTTTTGTAACGAAGTGTACAAAATTAAATTGTACAAATTTACATTGACATTGTGTTGACTTATTAAACGTGAGGCCACTGTTCAACAAAACGATATATGAAAAATATATCTTCAGCAACATTCTCTCAGTAGATCTCTCTCTCAAGAACTCTGAGAGCAAGTAAAATTGCTCTGTAAAGAAACAAAGGACTTCAGTACCTTTGCTAATGTAAGGAAGTGCACACAGTCGGACCATTTTATTATAGCCCACGAGTGGTAAACACTTGTGATTGTGAGGACTAATAAATAATAATAAATGGTGAACCACTTAAACAGTTCTAAATACCCTAAAACCTCCATTTGCCTTCGGAATTTCACCACCAAGTAGACAGGATTACCTTGGCGCTATTGGTATGCGATTTCGATTCAGAAGGTTGTTCTTTGTTGATCAGTGTTTAAATTAGACTTTTTATTTGAATACTAAATTTCAACAAATTTTAACTATTTCCGCTTATTTATGTCACTGTTTTTATTTTTGTCCTTAGTTTACCATAAATAATATTTAGTTTTTCAATTATTCGTTCAATTTGTTTCCTTACGCTTTGCAATTATGGTAAATACCATGCACCAATAAATTTAATCATTCAATTAATTTTATCAATAAAATTTTATCAATAAATGATAAAACACAATTAAAATTTCTTTTTTTTAAATTCCAATTCCAATAGATTAGTATCTGTGTGTGTGTCTGTGTGCAACTGTTAATTTAAAATACCTGTCGAAATAGTTTAAACATATTTTTAGCAATTATTTAAACTATAATCGTAATTGGTATTATAATTAGTAAATTTCGCACTTAGAAGTCCGTGCATATTTTATAATGGATTTCACAAATTGAATTAAAAGAAATCGATTTCAAAAAAAATAATCGCCACAGAATTCAATTCAATTTCACTTTTTCTATCGATAATCGAAAACGGTTTAGTATTTTTGGTTTTGTCCCAAAACATTTAAATGTAAATCCAAAGACCATAAATTAAAAAAAAGAAAAGTACCAGAGAGTATACCATTTTTTGTATTTAGTTTCCCCTTCTTGTATATCATACATGTAATATAATAAATCATAAAATTTTAATAAAAATGTAGGGTTGGCCATCTATCGGTTTAAATTTGAACCGTCTGTTATTCTATTCTGTCACAAAATTCAGTATATCATCTCCCCTGAACGTAAAGAATCGATTTACGTTTGAGTAACGTTGGGATTTATTGGGCCAACGAGAAACTGTGCGATGATATCGATTTTGCTAAAAAAAATCATCAATTCAGCACGTTAATACGCAACATTTCCGTATTTGGGACTCAAAAAACCCACACGTGGTCTTACAGAAGCCAATGCACCCATTACGAGAGATTGTTTGGTTCGATTTGTGAAGCGGAGGCATCATTATACCACATTTCTTTGAAAATGAGGACGGCGCAACCATTACGGTCAATGGAGACACTTATCGCACGATGATAACAGAATTGTTTGTATCCGCTCTTCATGATATCGATGTGAACGATTTTCAGTTTCAACAAGAAGGTGTAACTTGCTACACATCTCATACATACATAATTGGTCATTACAACCCTTCAGTCAGGATTATTGACCTAGTTTCTCACACCACTTATGTTGTGTATGTTAATTTTATACATAAGTGGCGGGACCTACAGTTTAAAGTCGACTCCGAATGACAGATTTTTTTGAGAAACTTTTCATGTCAATTTTATTTACTCTCGGAGTTTTTGCCAGAAATCTGCTGAGAGGAAATCTCCGAAGAAATACTTTTTGTATTTTGTTTTGATGTCTGGCATGGGGCTCGAACCCTGGCTTTACGTCTAATAAGCCAACACATGCCACAATCGATTTATTGCAACAAACGTTTGGTGTCCGTTTGAGCATTTGAAGGGCAACATTCGTGATGCCATTATCGAGATACCAAGGCTTACTTAAGTCATTTTCTTAATTTTTAAAGACTATTTCATGTAAATATTGTCTACGGCTGCGTTTTAACTGGCCCACCCGTGAGCTCCAATTTTGACATACTTTTTTTAGTATTTCGACTGACATGTTAATTAAGGCAGCTGTAATGTCGGATGCCACGGCTACAATTGTGGCTGGCTTTTTACTGTTAACGAGATACTTTCTGTTAGGTTAGGTTAGGTCAAACTGGTAGCTTTAATTAACAAAGCTCAATTGAGCACATATAGCGGCCCGTTGTGATGCCACAGGTAAGAGACTTTCTGTCCCGCTGCAAAAAATTATTTAATGGGCTCATGACATCTTGCGCCGTTTGGCATATTGCGCTGTCTTGTTAAAAGTAAATTTTTTTGGGTCTAAAAACTATCCACAGTACAGTACTCCATTCACTATAGCGTTGCGATTTCTATCGTTCTTGAAGAAGTACGATCAAATGATGCCGCCGGTCTGCAAACCGCGTTGAAGAGTGTATATTTCTGGTCGCCGCTGAACATAAGTTTGCGATAGAGAAATGGCTTGATATCTTCCAGATGGTGCTGCTTAACTGTCTGGCAGTGGTTCCGTCAATTCTTCTTGAGCTTGGCAAAAATTTAATAGAAATAATGCCCTCATTATATCATTTTCGAACTTATTAAACTGATCGAGGCTGTCTTAATGTTCTATATTAAAATTGCATTACACTACAACAGTAAAAATTGTCTCTCAGACGTTAAAACTCATTCACTTCAGCTGAAAACTTTTTCACGTCGAAATAAAGTAAAATTTCTCGCTTTGCAGTATGAAATTTGTTGTCTGTGTATAATGTTCTTGCATTTTTAAATTCTACGTTCTCTAACTTAAATACTGTCAAAATTTGGTCAAGATGCGCCGATCCGTTCCGAAGTTATTGGGAAAAATCTACTTAGAATACACATATAGTCGTATGTAGCGTGAAAACTTTGAGAGCTCATAACTCAAAACACACTTTTTCGACTTAGAATGTTATAGAACGGAGGCGTCGAATTGTCAGATGCTTACCCTTGAAAGTACCATAGGATTTATTCAAGACACAAACCGTTCAGTATACCCCTTGAGTTAGATTAGAACCTAGTTTCTCACAACACTCATGTTGTGTTTATCCATTAGTGGCGGAACCTATGGTCGTCTCTGAGTGGCAATTTCATTTAATCTCAAAGTTTTTGGCAGAATAAGAGTGAGTCACCTTAAGAAACATTGTTTTTCATATTTCGTTTTTTGTTCGAGATGTCTGAGCTGGGTTTTGAACCATTAGCTTTTGTCTTATAAGTCAACACACTACCTACTTGACAATTACGACTTCAGTGTCAACGATATACTATTTGTTATCAATCAAGCAATTCTTAATTTATTAATCTTTGGAAAACAGTACTTGTTTAAAAAAGTACCCATTCGTTATTTAGTACCTCTTAATTAACTCATCCTTAAATAACACATCCTTTTGCTTTAAAATATTACAATTTTCGTTTCGTTTCAGTTTTAATAAATTTTCAATAATTTTATAATTAAAATTTTCAATTCCCACTATTGTTTAAAAAAGTTTTTTTTTGTAAATTTTTGCCATTTATTACGAACAATATTATTGATGGGCCATTATAAACTGGTATCAAATACAGGCCCTCATTGTTAAAGTTTAACGATCCTGAACAGTAGTTATAAAATTCCAATTTGAAAACTGCATTCAAACAAATTGAATGAACATTTTCAAATTCAGTTTCTCATAAAACATAAAAGAAATGAAAATGAATTTAAAAAATAAAACACAAAACAAAAAGAAATCAACGAACGAAACAGACAAATATTTATCAAATAGTCGTTTAATAGAAAAAATACAATACAATACATACATACATATGTATGTACGTATGTATGTATATTTAATAATAGTTTTAGTACAATAATAACAATAAACTAAAATTATCACAAAAATAAATTAATAAACGTTGTACGCTTGACTGAACAGCAGAATAGTTTTGGGATAAAATGGCCCATTCATTGGAATTGGAAATTGAAAAATTGTACGAAGAGGTCAAAGGGGTACAGATATAGTTCATGAGAAAAAAAGTTTAAGAGTATTCAGTATGCATTCATGTTTCGCTCAAATAAATACTTCAATTAGTTTTAAACATTTTCTGTGTCTTGGAAGCTTTCTACACTGGATTCGGAAGAGCAACGTATCGCTAGACACAGTTGATGTGGTTGACAATTCTAGCACTGAATTCTTCCTCGTTGTCGATAGTGCTCCGAAGTACAGAAAGATGCTAACAATAGCTGCCTTCCAAAATGTTAGTTTTTTTGTGTTTGAACAAAGTATCGTGTTTCATAATGCCGCTGTACAAAATATATACAATGTGTTCTATTTCAAAACGTCGTCAATGTGCATTTTTAACGCAGTCAAAAAGCAATCAGGCATCGGATTTATAGTTGATGCATTGTTTGGTTACTTTGCATATCTACATAGTTTATATACAGTAGTAGAACTGCATACAAACTTTGTATTGATACATTTTGGAAGGCAGCCAATAAATATTACAATACGATAGGTACTGGATAGGCAGGTAAGTTGAACTAGAAGAGTCAAACCTATTGGCATACATCTAAGTAATCATGCAGACTTGTTGTTCACTCACCACACCACCACCTTTCTTACTGCAACAAGATACAGACTTCCTTAACTTCTACAAGTTCTCTCCTCTGAAACAAGTTATGTCTAGTTTAGTATCATCTCCAATCTCGGGCTTACGAAACCTGTGCAATGACACATAATGTGCTCCATAGTTTCGGTGTTTTCACCATATATCCTGCATTCCTCATTTTCCACCGCGTCAATACGGACCAGGTTGTTTCTGTACATGTAAGGCGAAGTGTTCCGTGAGTACGTTCATTAGTTTACTCAGATCGCCCTCAGTTAGTTTTAAAATACTCATGGTTTTCTACTCATTCGGTTTGTCCCAAAGTATTTTTATAACTCTTCGTACTATGTAATTATTCCACAATAGTCCATGGGATGTCTCCGACCACTTTCTCACGCTTGGTCTTTAATGCACTGAAATGCATATCCGTTGCGGGACCTACAGTTTGAAGTCGAATCCCAATCACAGATTTTTGAGAAACTTTTCATGGCAATTTTATTTACTATCAGAGTTTTTGCCAGAAATCTGCTGAGATGAAGTCGCCGAAGAAATTGTATTTCATATTTCGTTTCAGTGGAGTTGTCTGACTTGGGGCTTGAACCGCAGCCTCATGTCTAATAAGCCAACACATTACCTATTAGTCTAAGGCAAATTCAAGTTGATACGATAAATGATGCTTTGAGTAATTTTATATGGAAACATACATACATAATTGGTCATTACAAGCATTTAGTCAGGATTACGACATAGCTTACCACTCCACCTATGTTGTGTGTGTGTTCATTTTATACATGAGTGGCGGAACCTACAGTTTAAAGTTTTCAATGCAATTTTTTATTTACTCTCAGAGTTTTTGCCAGAAATCTGCTGAGAGGATGTTGTCGAAGAAATTTTTTGCGTTTTGTTTGAGATGTCTGACTTGGGATTTACCCCTTGGCCTCATGTCTAATAATGTTACCTTTTTTAAAACAAAATTTTGTATAATATAGTTTAATTTTTGTTTCTTTAAATTTATTATATTTTTGAAATTAATTTTATTACCTTTAAATTACCTTTAAATTTTCACTTTTATATTAATTTAAAAACCTATATGACAATTACCTAACCAATACTTTAAAATAAGACTTGTTCTTGTTGTATTGAATTACTATAAATAAATAAATAAATAAATAAAAATAAATAAATAAGCCAACACACTGCCTACTGCCGAAGTCTCCGTCAGCATATACCTATACTCTGCCTAATTGGCTGAGTTTTTAAATTGTGCACTCAATATCTAAACATTTTTTTGACCACGTTCGATAAAATCGATTTGGAATGCAAATTGTTGTTTTATTGCATTAAAAAGTGGTGGGCCTCTAATTTCCTTCCAATAATTCGTTTAAATACGTTTAAAACGCTTGAGGTTACAATTGTGTTTTGGTTAGAGTTAATGTTTCTATAAATTTATAATGGAATTATTTTGTTGTTAATTTTTTATTATTTTATTTGTCAACAATTTTATTCCAGTCCCTTATTTTATTTTTCTTATTTTTTTGATTTTAATTCCTCAAATCGGATGAATATCGTAAATATTTTATGACAAGATATAATAAAGCAAATATCAACAGCAACAAACAATAACAATAAAAAAAAAAATCGAATGTTAAATTTTATGTTGTATTTATTTATTTATAAACAACAAAATATACCCCAGTATCAATAGATGGATTTTTTTTATTTTGCCTTGTTTTTTCTATTATTATTATTTTTGTTATTTTTGTGTCGTTATTATTGTTATTCCTGTAATTGTTATAGGTATAGATTACGATTACTGTAATCGAAAATGTGTTAATTTATTATTTACTTTATAAAATATTTATGTTTTTTAATATTATGTTTTTTTAGAAAAAAAAAAATTATAAAATAAAAAATATATTTTATTTTATTATTTTATTTTAAAGTTTGCGTGTGTGTGTGTGTGAGAGATTATTGATATTTTTGTTTTCATAAAAAATGAAATTTTCTTCTTTTATTTCTTCTTTAAACGAGATAATCCAATGTGTACTGAGAAAAACGTGCACGTTGAAGTTGTTTTTATTTCCTTTTTAATAAAAAAGTATTTTTTTCTTTTGTTTATTAAATATTTATTTTCGTTTTCTGTTTTCGTATTATTGTTGTGCCCTTTTTATTTTGTATATGAAACACAAATTTAAACATAATTTTTAACAAAAAAAAAAAACCAACTTTTCAAAGTGATTGTCACAATGTATTAATTTGGTTTTTTCAATTAATATTTGAAAAAACACATTAAATTCAGTAAAGCGACCATGAAGCCTAATATTTTGCAGCTGTATTTGCTTAGCCGGTAATCAGTTTTGATCGTAAATATTTAACCAACATATTAATAAACCAACATATTAATAATTTTAATAAACTCTGAGACATTTCTAGACTTTGAAAATATATAGACGTTGATTTTTTAATCGTTTGGGTTGTGGGGAATGAGAAAAAAAATTATTTATTTGGAACAATAAACGAATCTCTGTCATTTACTTCTAACCATGATCTCCAGTTTTGGCATAATTTTTCAAGCACTTCAGTCTGTGTCTCACAAAATGCGGTTTTTATCTAGGTCTGGTATTGTGATTGATTATTCGCTGTTTTCGGGAGACAGCACATATCTCCACAAAAAGTTGTCTAGTTAGGCCAAAGCCTAACGTAACCTACATACATGCATACATAGTTGGTCATTACATCCATGTAATGTACAACGTTCGTTTATAGCGGTAATGAAACGAAACTTCTGCAGATCTATACGTTAGTACCAAGGAGGTACTAAGAACAAAAACTACATCAACTACTAACTACAACATTATAGGCTAGATTTCAGAACTGAGAGCGAGTCATTGAAAGAAATAAGTTTTTTTTTGGTCATGTTTCTTTCTTAAAGATGTTATAACTGAGATCTGAACTTGTATCTCTCGTCTAGTAAGTCAATTCATTCTCCATTAGTCTACGAATAAATTCATATCTGGTCACCTTCTCTCATCACTTATGTTGTGTGCGTTAATTTTATACATCAGTGGTAGGACCTACAGTTTAAATTTTCAGAAACTTTTCATAGCAATTTTATTTACTCCCAGAGTTTTTGGCAGAAATCTGTTGAGAGGCAGTTGCCGAAGAAATATTTTTTCATATTTCGTTGTGCTGGACATGTTTGACCTGGGCTTGGTACCGCAACAAATTGTGCATATTTCAGAATGAATTTGCAGCTTTTGGTCTGATTCTTGCTGCTTTTCACGCCAAAGTTTGAAATTTCTTTTTAGTCACTTACCCAATGAGCTAAAGGATGTACTATAGTAATGCTTGCTGTCAGTTACACAGCCATCAGATATCGGGATGTAAAAAAAATATGGTTACCCTCTGATGATTCCCAGTTTATGTATGAATTTGCGGCATTGAACAGACAGATGAGCTTCTGAGGAGGAAGCCTCCACGCCGCTAATGGTTCCAGAATCTTTCTGTGAAGGTTGCTATTAAACTCAGCCTAAGTGAAGGCAGCATTAGGCTGTGATTCTTCTCAAATGAAAAGAGTTTGAGTCAATGAAACTTTTTGTAGGGCAATTACGATTCTTTTTGATCACTTACCCATTGAGCTAAAGGATTGAAGAATTCATGCTTACTGTCAGTCAAATCGCCATCCTAGCACGCGGATATCAGAATGGAAAAAATCCTCTAACGAATCCAAGTTAAGGTGAATTGAGCTTGTAAGAGAGATGAGGCCAGAACCATTCTGTGAAGTGGGCGATTAGGCTCCGAGTGAGTGAAGATGGCGTCAAGCAGAGAATTTGCTCAAAAGTAAAGGGTTTTGAATCAATTTAAACTTTTCTTGGTTAATAACGATAGAAGGAGATGTTGTCCATGTAACAGACTTTTCTGAAACAATCTGGAATTAGATGCCAGCCTTTTAATATGGCACACTGTATGCTCAAAAAACACTTGTTGAAATTATGAGCATGAATCATCAAAATCCATACTTGACATCTGTGAGTCACCAATCATTACAGACACTGGAAAATGAAGTAGAAAAAAAAAACTACCCGTGGTGCTTGTACTTCAGTTATTTATGAATTTCGTACTGTTTTTCTTTTCGAAATAATATTTTTTTTATTATATCACCTGCTTGCCACCGCTCTCTCTATCACTCTCTGCTTGATGAAAATGTTATGAAATGGTTTTTGTAGGCCTCAAAACAAATCTATAATTAATCCCTGTCAGAAATAATACCAAAGACATTACAACATCATTAAATTCTCTATAATCTACCATAAATTAATCATTACCCAGCAAATAATCGAGAGAATTATTAATTTTTTTTGTACTTTCAAGACAAATGATACAACATTTAAGAAAATTAAACCATTAGCTCAATAGGAAATATATTGTAATTAAAGCGTTTAAGCAACAAGAGAATCTTTGTTTCATAAATAAAGCATAACACAGCAAAAAATTTATAATTTTTTAGGTCTAATTGGCAAACAAAATATCCTTTCAGCGTTCGTTGTCGATTCAATAATCACTTTAGACATGGCAAGTTTTGTTTAAAATTTTTAATTACGCGAGAATTTTTTGATTCAGATCTCCATGCCACAGAGTAGCAGCCACTAAGAGCGTTGTGCGTTATTCTCAATCTTTGAATTCTAGGTGGTTAAAACAGATTTGTGTGTAAAAACTCAATACCGTCTGCGTCTTGTCTTCTTTTTAAGAAGGCACTTTAGGGAGCCACTAGCCTCTACCAGTTGATAGCCATAATAAGTATGGGACTTGTATTCTCTCCACAACGTTCAGCATTAATTGCCTTGCATATCTTAAATGATATGAGGACTTTATTATTGTACTTAACGTAGCGACAGGTTCTAAGTACATACATAATTGGTGATTACAATCCTTCAGTCATGATTACAACCTAGCTTATCACATCACTTATGGTTGTTTGTGTTAATTTTATACATGAGTGGCGGGACCTACAGTTTAAAGTCGACTCCGAACGACAGGTTTTTGAGAAACTTTTCATGGCAATTATATTTACGCTGATAGTTTTTGCCAGTTTTTGTTGGAGATGTCTGACCTGGATATTGAACCCTGGCCTCATGCCTAATAAGCTAACACACTCCCTGCAAGACTACGGCGAGTACTCTTGCTTTAAAATAGCACATCAAAACCTATTTTAGATTAGATTTTCTAACATTTACTTTCTTTATTATCTTCAATACAAACGCTAATAAATCAACAGCATTGGTCATTATCTTTCAGGCTCATGAACGATGCCGCTACTGTCGAAATGCATAAATACAGACGAAAGCAAGAAAAAATTGTAAAAAAAAACATCAGTGGCAGTGCTAAATGTTATTTAAAAGCGTCACAATTCCATAAACCTCATTGAGTGCCATCATCATTGTAGTCGTCAACGTCATTGTCATAGTCACAGTCTTAGGCCCAGTCAGCGTTGTCATCATAACCATTAACCGTGATAAAAAGCGTCAACATTTATTCAGTCTGTCTGTCCTGTCATATTTAACAGCTTTTCTTCAAATCTTATGATAAATAGATTTCCATCATTATGGGCTTCTGTTTTTGTCAAACAGCTTTAGTATTCAAGCTCGTATTCCATATTCCTCCTCCGCCCGTCAGTTTTAGTTTCATTCCATTTTTATTTTGATTGTGTTTCACAATGAAATTGTGTTTTCATTTGTTTTGCGATTTGATGGATGCGTAAGTAAATACATAGAGTCTTAACAAGATTTGTTTTCATTTGACTGCCAGTTGCTAGTGCTGTTACTGCTGATGCTGTTCCTGCTGCTCCTGCTGTGTATGTGGCTGTTTTGCTCGCTTTGTCTTGTGTCTTCTTTTGCTTTTAATTTTAACTGCCATCATTTAGCCTAAGGCTGTACTATGAAATTCTTATATTTTCTCCGGACTTTAGTTTTACTTGACTGTGATATTGTGGCCCCTACCACTTGTGCGTGTGTCACCAGCTGAAATAGTTAATTTTATCATTTGGCCATTTAGTTACTATTGTTGGTACTTTTGTTTGATTTTCTATAATGTTTTATTGTTGTTTTCGTGTGATAATTAATTTGTCTTAAGGCTCTCAACAAATGTTTTCTTCTACTTTAGATTTTGTTGACCTTATAATTAGTTTTCTATCGTCATTTTCTCTATTATATTGAGAAAACTATTTATGGACAGTGGGCCGAGGTTTAAAAAATAAATTACAAAACTGTGAAATTTGTTTTCTCTCGCTTTAATTTTATTTATTTGGGTGTTAAACAAATTAGTACTTTTTTTTGGTACTAAGTACCTATTAAGTACCTATTTGGGTACGAGTTCGAGTACTAACAACGTAGGTTTGATTTTCTTCATAATTTAAAAGTTAGTATCATTATGCATTATATTTCTAAGCTCCTCAAATTTATTATATATTTTTGTACCTGGTGCTTTCTAATATCCTTTATTACTTACATTTTACTTTTTTCTTCATTTGTTGTACTTAATTTGGTATGACGGTATACAAAATTTTTGGAGATTGCCTTGCTAAAAGGTTTATATTCTTTGTGGTACTTTTGAATGTGCATTTAGGTTCGTAGTACATTGTCTGGTACATTTTTTGTACTTACCATAGGCAATTATTTTTTTTTGATTCAGTGAATTTTTAATTTCTTTTTGTTTTGCACTCTGTAGTGAAAATTGTATTCAAACACATACATACATACATACATCCCTTCAGTCAGGATTACGATCTAGCTTCTCACACCACTTATGTGATGTGTGTTAATTTTATGCATGAACAGTGGGACCTATAGTTTAAAGTCGACTCCGAACGATACATTTTTGGGAAACTTTTTCATCGCAATTGTTGACTTACTCTCAGAAATTTTGCCAGAAATCTACTGATAAGTGGGCGCCGAAGAAATATTTTTTCATATTTCGTTTTATTCGAAATATCTAACGTGCGGTTTGATCCGAAACATCATGTCTAATAAGCCAACACACCACTTACTATACTATAGCGACTAAAATTGTGTTCACTTCTATTGCATACAAAACTCAACTCGTTTCTATTCCCCATAGCTTGTGTATGTTTCCAGCAAATTATGTGTTTGAATGATAGTACTTGTGATCGCTGTAGTCTAATGGACAATGTATTGGCTTACTACACGAGACTTACGAGTTCAAATATCAGCTATAACATCTTCAAGAAAGAAATGTGAAAAAGAACTCATTTCTTTCAAAGGCGCCCTCCCAGTTTACAAACCTGTCGTGCATGGATAATATTAAGAATCACAGTAAAGATGGGTTACGTTGTAACCTAAGTAATAGTCTTTTTTTTTGGTACTTAGTGCCTTCTTGATGGTCACATATAGATATGCGGACTTTTCGTTTCATTATCGCTATTAATGAATGTTGTACATGCTTGCACTATATTGCTCATGGTCCGCAACAGGTCCGCCAGTTCTTACATACAGTATGATGATTTTCCTTTGGCAGTTGAATTATTCTGGTTGACTAGAAATTGTCATATAAAGATTTGAGTTTTGTAGTGCTAAGAGCTACATAGGTTTCAAGTATACACGGGCCAAAATTCTTCATTTCTGGTGCTAGTCATTCTTCACTGTACGTTGATTCTCACTTCGTAAGAGGATTACTAGTCTCACATATTATTATGCAGTAGGTAGTCATTAGAATTAAGACCTCGGTTCAAACCACAGGCCAGACATCTCCAGCAAAACAAAATGTAAGAACATACTTCTTCGGCGACTTCCTCTCAGTAGATTTCTGGCAAAAACTCTGAGAGTAAATAATAAATTCCCATGAAAAGTTTCTCAAAAATTTGTCATTCCGAATCGACTTTAAACTGTAGGTCCCCGTCACTCATGGATAAAATTAAGCTAGGTTGTAATCCTCACTGAAGGGTTGGAATGATCAATTATGTATGTTTGTGTATAGACAAACCAATAGAATAACAAAGACTAGATTTCAGAATTTTAGTCGAGTGGAAACTATATTGCTTAGATTGTACCCAAGTTTTATTTAATCCAGAACCCATGTAACTATCGTAAAAGAACCTTCCATGAAACTTTCTTATAAGCCAAGCAAATTTTTTTTTCTCCACTCCTTATAGGCAAAGGGATAATATGGTGATTACGCAGTTGTCTTAACGATTTTTGTCACTTAACTGACCTGCGGTTTCTCAGGCACATGTAATGGTCGGTAAATTAATGTTGCAAGGAACAAAATGCACGTATGTAATGACCAATTATGTATGTATGTATTTTTATACGATGCGAATTTCACAGCTTGACGGCATATTAATGTTGTGAGATCTGCATTGGATTGGGTAAAAATCTGCACTTCTGTGGGTATTTATTTAGGATTCTATGCTTCATATAACAGCCAAACACAGACTCTGTTAATCAGACGATTTTTGTTTCCAGCAACATTTATAGCACCCTGGATACTTAGTTTCCTGGGCGTATTTTCAGACAAGTACACCTGTTTCATTATGTTACAGCAAAGAAGTAAATACATGTTATCTTATTCACTTGCCAGTGATGGTAGTAACATCACATAGGTTAGGTTAGGTTAGAGGACGTGTACTTGTCCGTTAAGACAAGTACAATACCCGGAGGTCGAAATTGACCCATTGTACAACGTCCTTGGAGAGGGAAGGAAATAGAGGGAATAGGATGAAAGGAGGGCATAAGGGTAAGGGGAGGATGGGAATCACACAGAAAGAAACAGACACAAAACAAGGGTTGAGCGCGCGACTACACTTATGAAGCTCTAGCACCTCTCAACCAGCTCAAACTGCTAATGAATCTGTGGAGAGCCTTGATGTCGGCTCTCGACACAGAACTCAAGCTCTCAAAGAAGGCTCTGCCAAGGGTCCTCAACCTCAACCTACCAAGGGCTGGGCAGTTACAGAGGAGGTGTTCGATAGTCTCTAACTCCTCCTCATCGCAACATACCCTGCAATAGTCCGGCTGGGATCTGTTCCAGATCCCCGTCAGCGACCTAATCTCGCAGTGCCCTGTGATAAAACCGACAACCAACCTTACGCTGGCCTTAACCAAGCCCAGCAGCCAATCTGTTCTCTTACTGTCCACAGCAGGCCATAGACGTCTAGAGACAGAACAACCTGATCCGTTCCTCCAACGCCTCTGCTCTTTCTCCCTGACCCATCCATCGATGAGGCCATAGAGGTGGCAGACTGGGGGTTCAGGACCAACTATTAAATCGCCCCCCGAAAGGGAACCTAACCTAGCGAGGGCATCCGCCGTCTCATTGCCCAGTATTCCGTTATGACCCGGAACCCAGCATAGACGGATACGGTCCGGTCCAAAAGACCTCAACGACTCTTTGCACTCGCGAACCAGTCGTGATTTGCACCAGACCGACGCAATGGCCTTAAGGGCAGCCTGACTGTCAACGAAGATCATGTAAGATTCCGAATCCGAAGATGGGCCACCAGCTATGGCCTCAATAGCCTTCAGTATTGCGAAAATCTCCGCCTGAAAAACGCTGCAGTCATAATTCAACCTGAAGTGGAGTTCAAGACCGAGTTCCCTACAGAAAACCCCAGCACCTGTACATCCACCTAACTTAGACCCATCTGTGAAAATGGGTATACCACTCTGCCCCCGGAGTACCCCACCATTCCATTGTGCCCTATCCGGTATAAGTGTCCTTAAACCAGGTAGGAATATAGCCTCGGGCACAATGTAATCAGTGGCTTTTTCCGAAAGTCCATACCTTCCGTCAGGAAAGACGATACTCAGAACTCTGGAGTGACCTATCGAGCGCTGCTTCCAGCAACCCGATTCCCACAGGCGTATGGCACATCACATAACAGACTTAAGTTTTGTTTTTTGGACTTTTGGTCCACTGTCCTATAAATCTTATATTTCAGAGCATGATTGTTAGCCTTAATGATAGGCGTTGCTGCTGATAATAACATGATGCTGACATTATTTTTCGTTTCTGTCTTTAAAGTTCTAAACATTTTATTGTGAGTCTTTAAGACTCTTTTAAAATTTTTATGAAGTCAATTTATTTTATTATTATTATTCATTATTGTTGTTGTTGTTGTTGTTTTATTGACAACTATTTTCATTTAATGTCTGTTTCGAGATTTTTCTGAGAAACTATGAAAGCGATTGAAAGATAAACAAATAAACAAAGTGAAAGTGAAATGTGGCATTCAAAAGGAGCTTAAATTTTAAATCCATTAAATGGAAAATGAAATTAATTTTGCCACAGGAAATGCTTTTAACCTAAGGTTTTTTCTCTGTTTGTTTTATATGTATTATTATTATCTTCAGCTATAAAATATTGAACTAATAAGGACACAGCAGTATGATAATAAAAACTCATGCAAAAGTAATGACTGTAAAAGGAAAGTTTATTATGTGGACAGTTTTAGGAAATTTATGATTTTTTTAAAAATCTAGTCTTCAATTACAGACAAGTTAAATATTGGATGCGTTGATAGTTTAGTTGGTAGTGCACTATCTGCTTATGCTACTGCTTATGCTACACTGAACATTAGGTCTTTTGTAATAAGAAAGTAATTCCAATTCCATTCCAATCATTGTAATAAGAAAGTAACTTGTAAATGCATAGAAAATGGTGAAGAAAACAACAAAAACAAAAAATTTTAAAACATTTGTTTCATATAGAACAAAGGATAAAGGAACTTTATGCCATGGATGGACTACCAAACGAATGGTGGGCAATTATTATTTAAAATCTGATAGAAATCAAAAATGTCAGAATAAAATTAATTTTTCTTTTGAAATTTTAATTCCTGATAACAGATTGATGATATTAAATGACAATACAAGCGCAGTTCCAAAAATTATTACACTTGACGCATAGACGGTAGTAGTAATTTTAAAATAATTCTTGAAGACTGCGACCGTATAAAATATTATGCTCCACGTTGTTTTGTATTTTATTTTTGCAGTCGTCAAAGATAAAACATTTGGAAACTCGAAAAAAATTGGACGCCGTATGATGATGCAATCTTTTAAGAGGTTTCAGTTCAATTAATGTTAAATGTGAGCTGGATTTTCGACAGTTGTCTCTACATTTATGACTGTGAACTATGAGATGACTCAGATGCCACGAGCTGCCAATACTAACACCATTTCGGTTGATTAATTGAGATTGCAACGTCCAAAAAATGTTGGAAAAAACCTATAAAATTGTGTTCGATAATTATTGATTGAATATGCTAAAGCTAGCTGAAGTGATAAACATTTTCTGCAATTTTCACATGTATCGGGTACTGCGTAAAATTCTATTTTGACACCACAGAGATACACTGAAAGAAAATCGTGTCGGAAATAGAAAATAACCTTGAGATACTCCTGTATTTAACCTGAACTTCTTGTAAGGTTTCCCAACTTATTTAGACCTAAGCAATATACACAGAGCGCCATAAGTGAGTCAACACCCACTATAATTTTAAATTTTCTATTATAAAAAATATACTTGTAGCACAACAAAAATTTTTGCGATTTTTTTGTTTTAACATTTTATAAGTAATAAATAAACGTTTTTAATTTATGGAAATTTATTCGACTATTCTCATTTACTTTTCTGGCTATCCTAAGAAAATGAATTATTTCAGCGGTGTTTACTCCCTTTTGACGCTCACTGTAGTTGGCATTCGACTAAAATTATTAAATCTAGTTTTCGTTATGGTACTTATTCTATAGGCCTGACCCGCGTTTCTTACCTTAGTATACAAACATACATCATTACAACCCTTCAGTCAGGATTACACTACACTTATGTTGTTGTTGTATGGCGTGATCTGCAGTTTAAAGTCGACTACCAATGGCAGATTGGAGTGATTTGCAGTTTAAAGTCGACTTCGAACGACTGATTTTTGAAAAACTTTTCATGGCAAGTTGATTTACTCTCAGAGTTTTTGCCAGAAATCTGCTGAGAGGCAATCGTCGAAGAATTATTATTTCATATTTCATTTTGTTCGAGCTGTCTGTCCTTGGGCTTGAACCGTGGCCTCACTACCTACTAGACTACGACGACCCCTACGGAAAATAGGTTTCGACGCCAAAACCTATAAGTTTCGTTAAATGTGTACAGTACAACAATTCATTATGGAAATGTATAGCACGACAACCTTATTCTCACCAAATTCCGTTATAGACTGATTTACTGTTTTGGAGAGTCTTGTCAATCGGTTGCAAGTAGAGTGAGCTCTATGGAGTCTTTTTTTGAGGGAAGTCCTCTTTGATATGCACTATAGGAAAGCATGATCATGAAGTGATCATGGTGGTCATTATTAGAATAAAGCTGAAGCATCAAATACCGACATAACAGAGAAGCTGAAAGTATTTGTTAATAAGTGTTTGTGGTTATATATTAGGCAGCCACCCTCCAAAACGAAGACTTTTGGATGACAGTGAAGATAGATTGATCCAAAACTACAAAAACAGCACGGAATTATTTTTACATTCTGGATGTGTTTAAACCAAAGAATCATAGATAGCTAACAAATTAAACGTTAGCCCTTAATAGAGTTGTTGAAAGTTTGTTTGAAATCCTGTTCCCCAGGTGGAGGAAAAAAGAAAATAAAAATAATGCTCATTTGTGCCCTTACAGTATGAAACATTACAGCAGTATGGGAACCGTAACAGTCCTCTGCGCAATGGGTTAGTCACTGATAATCTTTTAAAATCGTGCAGTTGTTTATTATATACTACCCAGCAAGTAGAATCTGTTTTTCAAATAATTAAGACGAAACAACTCAGTCCTCCACAATGTAGACTATAAAATTTACATGGAAATTATTTTTTTCTTTTAATTTTGTAAAAAGTGTTTGTCATGAAAAACATACAGCGGCGTGGCATTTACAGTCTGTTCAGATGATTTATTATTGTTCATATCTACAGATTATAGTCGCCGTAGTCTAGTAGGTAGTGCATTGGTTTCTTAGACGTGAGGCCACATGTTCAAACCCCAGAACATACATCTGTAGCAAAACCAAATATGACAAAAGATTTCTTCGGCGACTGCCTCTTAGTAGATTTTTGGAACAAACTCTGAGAGTAAAATAAAATCGCCATCAGCAATCGAATCTGTTGTTCGTAGTCGACCCATCTATAAAGTTAACACACACGACATAAGTGATGTGAGAGGCTTAGTCGTAATCCTGACTGGAGGGCTGTAATGACCAACTATGTATTTGTTTACCCTCCTTAAACCCTCCAATTGATGACAGTAGGTAATATACCTCCAATGCATCCGGGATAAAAATCCAAATTATAGTGTGCGAAGCCGCTCATGCAATATTGTAAATAAGTTCTCCATTATTATATGCATTCTTTAGTCATCCTTTAAGGAGTTGTTTTCCAATTTATGAAAAAATTTTTCTTCGTTGCGTCATTTGGCAAACTTACTTAGCATTTTTAATGTTTTTCAAGTTTGTTTTTTTTTTTTTTTTGTTTTGTATAACAGAAGTGCTAAACCATAGGAAATATGCAGTTGTTATTACGAACATTTCCTATAATTTCCTGCATGCCATTGTTTTTTTTCTTTCTTTCAATCTTTTTTGGCTTAAGTTTTTGCTTTTAGAAAATTTCCATTTTAGTTTAATAAACTTAGTTTCGCATTTTTATTAAAATTAATTTGAAAAATCCACAATTCAATATTGTACGTTCCTTTTCGCAACTTTTCGTTCCTTTTTCCATTTCTTTTTCCATTTCTTTTAACTTGTTATTGTAAAAGTTTCAGTAAAAAAATGGAAAAAAGCAATACTTTTTAGTATTAAAGAAGAAAGGGGCAAAAAATAGATTAAAAATCGAAAAACTTCAACAGAATATACGAAAAGGGTACAACAATAGTAGACAATAAAAGAAAAAAGTTAAAAGGAAATAAAAACTATTGTTGTTTGAAAGAATAAAAGAAAACCGAATACTATTTACGTGCCTCACAAATAGTTTTAAAAGCGGAAAATTTTCATTTTAGCAACAGCTGAGTACCAAAATATAAAACAGAAAAAAAGAACATTTTAACTGTATTAAAACTTTAACACACACACACACACACACATGTAATGTGATTGTTTGTCTCTCTTTCCACGAAAACAAAATTGAATAGTTTTTGTCGGTCGGTAAGGGTCTCGCTCTCTAATCTTTGATGTCAGCATTTAATATTACAATCGTATATATTGTTCAAATGTTGTACAAATTTATTACAACTCAACATCTCAAAAACTCAAATCGATTAAATACGAACAGACACAATACTACTCTTAGTCCTTCTCTCCCTTTTTCTTCTTCTTCTCCTCTTTCTATGGGGATAATGACGTTTAATGGAGAGAAATTTTTTGTTCGGTATAGGACTGCTTAAACCCTTTTAATGGCTATTAAATATTTAATATGTCATCTTTTTTTTTGTTCGTTGCTTAACCAGATCCTTTCATGGGAAAAGGACACAATGTTTCTTCTTCTTCTGTGTTCGATTGGTAATTTCAAATGGTTCTCGTCTAAGTATTGCACACAAACTGATGGATTTTTATATGAGTTTTAGTAGAAAGCCAGTGTTTTGTTTGAATAAAACTTTAAAAATTATTTTAAGTTAGGAGTACGTACGAAAAAATTTGGGCATATACCCTAGGTTTAAGTAAACTTTAATTTTGGTTAAAAAATTAGTTTTTTTTTATTGCAAATGAGCATCGGACAAAAAGCCGTAGGAGAATATGTGAAATTTTTAATGGAAATCTGTTTAGTCACCCTAAAACAATAGCTTAAGAAGCTTGCATATGTTAACCGAAATATTGTGTTAGGATTACTGTAGCAAAAGTACAATTGCGTGATACCAAGGGAACAGCGTTGCATGTTCAAATGAAACAAATTGGCTGTTGAGAGAGATATTGAGATCTAGTAGCAAACAGAATTTCAAACAGTAGCTATTTGTTCAAATGTCCGCCAGGGTTTCTTTAGGTAAAGTAAATCTTTGGCATGTCAATCAAGCTGATTTTGAACGCTGGTATGGGTTTGAAGGCCTACTTTGTTTGTAATTTATTCATATACACATGGGACTCAATAAGAGAACTTCTAAGAAGAAGTCTAAAGAGGTCAAAATGCATGGTTTCAGTGGCCAGTTTACATCACATCTACGTGAGGTTACCATGTCCTAAAAAATCTCGGGCAGATTATCCAATATGGCATGAGTAGAAACCACAAGTTATTGTTTGATGTACATAATTTAGTCAAGATTACGACCTAGTTTCTAACGCCACTTATGTAGCGTGGTTGGACCTAGAGTCTTGAAAGAAATCTGATGATCATCTGAAATCTGATCTCATTCAGGTCAAAAGGAGTTGATAATCATCGCAATATAGACTTCGCTGTTGACAGTGATGATCTGGCCGACGTCGTTCTTAAAGACACACGGAACAATGATGCTGCCAGCCTGAAATCCACACCAAACAGTAACTTTTTCGGTATACATTGATGCTCTTCGATCTCGTTTGTACTGGTATCGTCTTAGGTTTGAAGATTTAATTTGTTAGCGTACCCATTGCTGAATATGATTTTCCAAAGAAAATTATTAGCAGTCACCAACTCCTCGAGAACTCATTCAGCTAACAGACGTTGTTATCTATGTTCGTCTATGGTGATTTAGTAAAACAGAGTGAATAAGTCAGTCAGGATTACAAATTAGATTCGCACACTACTTATGTTGTGTGTGTAAATTTTATACATGACTGGCGGGACCTACATTTTAAAGTCGACTCTAAATGTTAGATTTTTTTTAGAAACTTTTCATGGCAGAACTATACCGAGAAGCAGGCGCCGAAGAAATATTTTCTCATATTTCGTTTTGTTAGAGATTTCTGACTTGGAAATAAGCCAATACACTACCTACTAGACTGTGGACTGAATAAATGAAAACTAATTTGACAATGAGAACTTTAGCATAAAGTTTAGTTTTTATAAGCATAAGTGCATGTGTAAATTTTTTAATGGGCACTCCTTCTGTGCAAACACAAGGAGGAAAAATTCCATAAAATTTCTTTAAATATTGAAATGATTTTGGCATGGATAAGAGAAATCAAATTGTTTACTTAATAAAATAATTTACACGTGTAAGTTGTTAAATGGGGGCACAAATGAGAGTAAATTTTTATTTATTGAAAATCTATTTGAAGCCAGTACAAATACAAATACAATACATTATTGCCGAGCTAAGCTTTTGCCGGTTTCCGTGTACATGGATTAAAAATTGCAATATTTTAGAAATTTCAATATTTTTCTTATAGAAATATTTTTTTTTATCTTTTCAAATTTTTTTCGGTTTTGAAATTGGTAAGTTTTTATTCAATATTTCTTCTATATATTGTGTAGTAAATATAATTATTTCTAGAGTTCTATACGCGTTTTTTTTTTTCTAAGAACAGTTTTTAAAAATAATTAAAGCAAATAAACTGTATTAAACAATTTGTTTAAAAGATAAATACAGAATTCAATGCAAACAATTCTTTCTTTTTTTATTTGCACCATTTTTTTATGCCGTAACTTTAATTTCTCCGTGTAAATTAAGTTGAAAGGAAGCTAAAAAATACAAAATTTTTTAAAAATTTAAAGAAATACTTTTTTTCAACTCGGCATTATTAAATTATTTTAATTAGAATTTAATCAGTTTAATTTGGTTTAGCTAACGTGACTGTTGTTATCTATTGTGGTTAAAGAAAAAACATACACACATACATTTGCATATAAATAATTTATTTAAATGTGTTAATTTAATTGACAAAAAAAAAAATTGATTTACATTCGGAAATTTAAAGTAACTTTATGTTTTATTTTTTGTAACAAACCTATGCTGTTAATTAAATTTAGAAAATTTATGTCAAAATAAGGAAAAATTTGTTTTTGTTGTTTCAATGAATTTTTTTCCAATTTAATAACTGTCAAAAACTGTGTTAATTGCTTGCCAAAAATTATTTTATATTAATGAAACTGTGTTTAAATCAATTAAAAAAATAAATATATTTTAATTGCTATTATAAGCGGTATGTAATGAAAGTATGTATTTTAGACATGAAATTCTAAGAAAATTAGATAAAAAAACACGTTTTCAGTTCTTTATACATATTCGTATATCCAATTGTATTAATTTTAATATTTTATTACTGGATTACAAATCAGAACAACATGCTTATACCTATTAATATCAAATATTTTTATTCGAAATTTTGCTTTCATTTTCATTCATATAGGGTGGGTGATTTAAAAGTTTAGATTTAAAAATGCAATAAAACAAAAACGGTTTGAAATTTTGCAAAATTTAGTTTTTTGTTGTGAAGTACAATTGTTCCGTTTCGAAATGGAATATTATTTCCTTCAAAGTACCTTATTTAAACGGACCAATTTTCGTGCACTTTTTCGAATGTAATTTGTCGTATCTTGGCAATGTCATCACAAATGTTGGCCTTCAAATATTCAATTGTCTCTGGTTTGTCCGCACAACACTTTTATTTAACGGTGCCCCACAGTTCAACGGTCTCAAATTGCAGCTTTTTAGTGGCCAATTGATATCACCCTTTCGATCGATTAAACGGCCATCAAACGTTTGATGCAATAAATCTATTGTGGCATGAGATGTGTGGGAAGTTGCACCATCGTGTTGAAATAAATCGTTCACATCAATGCCGAAAGAGCGGGTACAAAAAAATCAAATCATTGTGCGATTGGTGTCTTCATTGACCGTAATGTTTCCGCCATCCTCATTTTCAAAGAAATATGGGCCACTAATTGGGCTCGGCTCCACAAGCCGCATCAAACAATCACTCGTTATGGGTGCATTGGCTTCTGTAAGACCACGTGCGGGTTTTCTAAGCCTCAAATACGGCAATTTTGCTTACTAAAGTACTCACCGATATGAAAAGGAACTTCATCTGAAAAGTTGATTTTTTTGGCATAATCGACATCATCATCCAGTTTCCGGTTGGCCCAATAAACCCCAACATTGCTCCAGCGTATCGTAATCGATATTCATTACTTTCAGTGGAGGTAAATTGTACTGAATTTTGTGACAGGATAGAATGACATCGATCTTACCGATGGGTCAAATTTAAACCGACAAATGTCCCACGCTATAGAAAATAATACGAGAGAAACGATTTTTTCTAGACAAAATGACAGTTAAATATCGTCGCGTAAGCTCAGAATCTCCGAACGATGTTGCTATACTTTCATGAAATGCAATGCAAACCAAATTTTTTACATATTTTAGAGCCTGGAAAAAATTCAGAGGTACAAAGGTGCTGTTATTTATGCGCCAATCTAAATAGCAGAGATATTTGAAATAACGGCTGACTATATGGGGGTTGTATTTGGACGTAAGAATGAATTACGTTCATATGATACTTTTTGCAAATGTCCCGAAAATAAATAACGACATTAAACTCAATACATTAAAAAAATATATCACATGGGTGGAAATAAAAAGAGAAAAGAAAGAAGACATTTGGTTTTAAATCCTTCAATTATATTTAAAAGTTTTTTAATGCGTTTCGAAGAAATTTGCTAAAAAAATATTCTTTTTCAAATGCAAACACGTACAAATGAAAGCCATCAACTTCGTTTTAAATTTTTATTATTTTATTTTAATTTTTACTCTTTTTTTTCATTTTTTTTTTTTTTTGTTATCAAATGACTTTTTCTTTTGAAATTCCTTTTTTTTTTTGTGTGGCACTCGAAAACCCCATTTAAATAAAATGAAACCTTTTTTATATTTCGTACTTTTAAAGCCGCGTGTCAACCCCAAAATATTGTTCGTTAAGAGCAGGTTAAAACAGACAGCCCTACCGTTTGTAACCCCTTTTTTTATTATTCCATCTTTGGGCAAGTTGATGATGATATTTATGCAGTGACTTAATGTAAGTATCACTCAGTGGGAGCGTGTGTGTGAGTATGCTTCTTCTTGTTGTTGTTGCTATTACACGAGTAAAAATATAAAGTATAATCTTTAATGTCACATGTGCTGTCATCCTTTTGGCAAATGATTGTTAGAATATGTGTCTTCTTCTACGTATTTATGACTGTCTGTCTGTATGTCTCTCTGTTTTCCTGTCTGTATTAGCGTGTATTTCGGTGTTTTTTTTATTTGTTTAATCTCTTCTGAAAATGTTTGTTTTTCCGTATTTGTTTTGTTCCATTTTTGTTTGTACTTTTTCTATTTAATCTTGTGTATTTCATCTTTTATCATCAGTTCCGCCATAAACCGCAATATGTCAGTTAAAAAAAGGGAAGTATAGACTATGAGTAGTGATGAGCAAAATTTGTGAAATATAATGTGTGAATTTCTAATATAATTTGCAACAGATTTTTACGTATCTTTTCAATTTTACCAAAACTCTTGCAGGAATATTCTGGGGATTGTACTCAGAGGATTATAGACCAGAAGGGCCACCTATTGGGCCACTGTTTAGGTAGACAGTACAAATCTAGGTTAAATTCAAGTCGATCTGAAAAGATGTTTGTATAACAGGGACATTGGTAATCTGCCCTATAGCTGCACTGGAGGCCCTAATAAATTTAAGTCCCTTGCACATGTAGTCAAAACCAAAGCTTTTGAGGCCATGGTGATGAGCATGTCTAACACGAGATTCATCAGCTGATTTCGCCTCATGCACATAACCAGTAAACCCTATAATTTGGAAAATAATTCGCATTGGGATTGAGTAACAAAAGTCAAAGAATTAATGTAGAGACTACATCCTCTTTTAAAGCAGGAGATATGGGTTGCAAGGACAGGTCTTAAAAATCTAAAAGTAAGGCGGCTATGCATCACTTGGGTCAAAAATAGTATGGAACTACCAGGGGTAGCTAAAACAGTTGGGTTAGGAAATCACGGTTAAACTCTACTGGGTCCCAAATCATGTGGGAATTCGAGCAATAAGCAGACACACGAGCTTGCAAAGAGAGTTAATGTGGCCTGAACCTTTCCGTGGAATGGGAAGAGTGTACACTATAGTCTTCGTGGTCTAGTAGGTAGTGTGTTGGCATATTAGACATGCGGCTACGGTGATGACGTAAGTGGTACGAGATGCTAGGTTGTAATCCAGACTGAAGGGTTGTAATTTATATACGAGTATGAATGTATACACATGGACAGAGCCGCTAGAGAAAGGCAACTACTTTTCTCAAATCTCAAATGGAGCAATCAAAATTTTTGTTGAGTGATTTTAATAGAAAGGTAATCTAAGGTTAGTAAGCGTCCTTATAATAGGACTCATTTTTGGAATCTGTGAGGCATTAACGCATTCGAGAAAAAAGCATTTGGGTTCCTATCAGCTGCTAGGCAGACAATTTTCATTTTTGACACTGAGCAGCATTCTGTAGTTTGTCAGGTAGCAATAGGTTTGAAGGAGAAATTGTAGGGATGTTCAATATAGATTGATCGCAGTACTACATCGCCTCCACGCTACAATAATATATCCTGAACAATAATATATCAGTGGCTGTTTTATGAATTCCAAAATTTTCTTTATTCGAAAATATATTACCTTCAACATTTAAGTTGTTTTCTAAGCCACGCAGAAAAGAAAGGATTAGACGACGCCTCTTTACATACATAGCTATTCACAGCACAATTTTAGTTCATCAAATCTCCCTGAATGATGTTTCATCAAACTTCCCCTTTTAAAATCAAATTTAAAATACTACACATGTACGTACTATGTACATACATTGTACGTATGTATACATCGTATTTCGATTTTTATTGACTTTTTTGTTTTAAAATTAAAATAAAAAAGGAAATGATTTTTATGCTGCTGTAAGTTTTTTTTTTTTATTCTGATTCTGATTCTGTTTTTGTTTTTGATCTCCCATTCTCATTTGCCTTTTATCAAAAACTTTTGAAGGGATTGGGAAGTGCTGGTAAAACCCCACAAAAAAAAAGTACTAATTAAACAAAATTCATTCCCTTTTTCCTTTTTTGTTTATTTAAATTTATATTCCTGTTAATAAAGTATTTGACTAAAAAACAAAAGCAAATTAAAAATCGTGTTGGAAATTCACTTTGTCTCTGATTTCATCCTTTGCCTTTCACTTTTTTTTATTTTTTTTTATTTTAAGCTCATGTGGGCCCTATGATAATTATTATTTTGTTGTTTGTTGCTACAATAACTTCATTTTATTTCGTTTCCACAAATTTGCATTTCAATCTGTTTAATTTGTGGCCGTTTTATCATTTCATTTTTATTTTTTGAACATGATGAAGGTTTGCCTTTATCGCGCCCAATATAGCAGCAACCCTTTTTTTTTTGAGAAAGATTAAAGTCTGCTTGTATGTTTGTTTGTTCGTTAGAATGAAAATGTGAGAACATTTTGTTATCACGATATAATCGATATTCCTATTTCAAGTTGGCATGATACTACTTCAAAATAATGAGCAATAGTGCTCGGATATCTAAGAAAATATTGTAATTAGATTTTCCAAATTCTACGGCAGTGAAATTGTTCCTTACTCAAGTAAGCTAAAATCCTGAGACAAACACCCGTATATCTGAATTGATAAACACTTTCATACCTGGGAAGTTATTAGAGTTAGAATTTCCAAATTTTTTCCGATGTTTTTACTTTTATTCAGATGCAGAGACTATCCTTTCTTGCTGTTATATAATCCAGTTCTATCTCTCAGGCCAGTCCATAGTTATTGCCCTTCAATGACTTTGTCAGACGCTGCAGTTTAGTAAGTCAGAGGAACTGAAGCACTCAAGCGCTCCGACCTAGAGGATAGGATAGATTATGTAATACTTGCTCTGAAACTTACAAGGATGTATGTATCTTCAAAACAATCTGGGAGATCGGATAGAAAATGAAATATTTACTCTGAAATATAAAAGGACGTTCTTTCAGTACGACGCGGTTTTAATCGTTATGTTGAAAATGGAAAGATAGGGAATTCGTTCTGAAGAATTTGAACTTTAGGTTGATCTCAGGTTGCTCAATGAATAGTTTTTCAAGCGGATGGGTAAAGACCCGAGGTTCTGTTTTCTGTCATATAATCACGAAACTGCTTGTCGCAATAATATGGGTCCTAAGTATAGGACGGTAATGAATTTATTGTGAATAGCAACACCGCAAAATAATGTGAAATATTTATTGTACTTTAGCAATTGTATGTTTCATTACGCACTTAAAAAAGTATGTATTTGTTTTAAACTATGAATAGCTAGTGCTAAAACATTATTGATATTGATCACGTAACCATAGTATCGAAATTGTTCTTATTCCTTATTTCCTTTACTCTTGTATTAATTATTAACCTTTATATGTATCCTTAAATATAATCACAACAACGCGTTTGATGTGGTTCCATCTATTAAAAGCCAGTAAATTAAATATTTAGCCTGAATACGATTCCAGCATCCATCAGTTCTATCATCGCTTACATTATTATAAGTATTATAATACGGTTATTTATCGTACGTCTAAGAAATTATTTCTAAATAACGAAACATACCGGGTATTGATTAGTATTTTATAAAATAAAAGTTATTGGCATAATTTGTTTGGTATGTAAAGTCCAGATTAAGTTATCCAATAATAAAGAAATTTATTATTAATATTAAAATATTAAAAATTAAAAAAAAAAACACATTATAACAGAGTGAGTAATTATAAACAAATTTCTCATTTTTATTACAATTTTTTTATTTCAATTCAATTTCTTTTCGATATTTTAAATTAAAATATTGAATTAAATTTCTGTAAGATTTGATTGAAATCTGTCGTTCGGAGTCAACTCTAAACTGTAGGTGCCGCAATTCATGTATAAAATTAACCCAAATAACATAGGTGTTGTGAGAAACTAGGTCGTAATCCTGACTGAAGGTTTGTATGTACCAATTATATATGTATGTTTCAATATTTCTTATACAAAATGTTTCTTTTCTTTCTCACGCATCCTTCAGTTTCGATTTGATTTTTCAAAGTTAGCTGGCGTTATCTGATAAGTTCAAGTCATGTGTAGTTTCACTCTGTCCGGCACTTACTGCCCCTGCATGGGTCAATTTCATATAGCAGAATAGACTAAATGATTAATAGATGTGTTAAAGTGTACTTTTACCGAAAGGCCTATGACAAAATAAAAGGCCAAATTTTTTATTGGTAGAAGACCGGCATTTTTCTCCGAGCAATACTTTATTCAAAGGACTTTCTGTTCTAATTTAGTTGTTAAATATATTCCCATATTTATTTGATATTATTATTATTCTTTAGATCCCTTGTTAATATTCATTTAATTTTTCTTTTATTTTCTTCGTTTCTATTGCATAAGCCACTAAAAAATATTTTTTGCAAGATATCTTTACACGCTTATTGGCTTTTGCAAATTAAACTTTTTATGGCTTGACAATAAATTTTCATTGAAATAATAAATTTTAATAAAATTATTCCATAAGAAGAATGATAAACAATTCAAATATTTTGTGTCGCAACTAAATAATGAAGAAAACAAATTTAAATAAAATAAAGCTGTTGTGAAGGCCGTTTTTTTTTTTTAATATTTAACACAATAATACAAGGCCAGAATGAAAAAAAAGAGAACAAAAAAATAAATTCGTAGACAATTTAATTCAATATTGAAACAAGGAATTGCTTTTAACCCACAGATATGAAGTCGTCGAATATTATCAAATTTCTAAAATACCAACGATGACAATGGCTTTGAACAAAAATAATTTATTTTTTATTTCAACAGAAATTTGACTTTCCCCACAAAAAAAGGATACAAGCTTAAAGCAA
Source organism: Sarcophaga caerulescens (assembly GCA_927399465.1). NCBI lineage: Eukaryota > Metazoa > Arthropoda > Insecta > Diptera > Sarcophagidae > Sarcophaga > Sarcophaga caerulescens. The sequence continues at coordinate 56,582,961 of OV656872.1, read as the reverse complement.
TAAAAAAAAGAAAATCCTTCAAGAATTTTTAAATGACCACGTAATCCTTAAAATATTTACTGTGTCCTGCCATTACCCTCCAAACATAAAATGAGAGCACTACAAAGCCAACAGAGGCAAAGGCGGTAGAGTTAGGGACAGAGACAGAGGACAGACAATAACTTGGAAATCCTTTTAAAAAATTCACAAAAAAAAAAAATATATAACACAATAACCAGAACAACAACAATAATAACGAATAAAATTATTTCAATCCCCCAAAGAGAATTTCGCAACACAATACACTGAGTGAGAGAGAGCAGCTACATCTTCAAGCCACATTATTAACACTTTTGTTTTTCCCATAAACATTTTGTATTGATGGGGAAATACATTTTCCGTCGTTGCCTCTAGACTGTATATGGAAATTCTATATTTTTTTGTATAAAAACCCCGTTTTTTTTTTTTTTTTTTGGTTAATAAAAAATCAAATTTCATTCTATAAAATGAGGGAAAATGGCAAGAAAAATACAAACACTGACCATTATCTGCATCTGTTTGTTAACAACATAATGACCTACAAAGGCAACAACAAGAAGAGAGAGAAAAAAAGTAGAAAGGATAAACGCACTACATTATAATCGTTGTTCATTCTTTTTTATTGTCCTCTATAAACTGGCAATAACCCAGATTAACAGACAGGAAGAGGGGACTGGGAGTGTCATTTAAATTTTTTTTTTTCGTTAAGTGCCAACAGCAAGGGAGACAATTTTAAATATTTTCATTTTATTTTACTTGTTGGCATATGTTTAAAATGTTTAACAATCAATATAAGCACGGCGAGGGTATCACTATCAAAATCCTTGGATGTATGATAGTTCGACTGAAAAGTTCGTAGACTAACAGACAGATGGCGCTGTTAGTTTTAAATTCAAATGATTTTTAGTTAACCCTAACCCCTTAAAGAAATAGACCACCTGATTATTGTTCCTCCACCCAATCTTAAAGTTAAGGCTGAATATTAGTCGAATATGTCCCATTCTTTTATTATTTCAGAAGACACTTACGTTTTTTATGTTTAGTCTAGTTATGGTCCCAATTACGTGCGCCAAGTTGTTAAGTTGCTAACGATTTCATTACTTACAACAACGTTTAAGTCCTGAGATTCTGCAAAGTGTCACCCAAATTTTTAATGTCAAGTTACGATCATTGATTTGGTATTCATACATTAATTCTATATCCATATAATCCGAAGACTTATAACTTAATACTGCATGAATATCTAAGTATATCTAGGTCGGTCATTGAAAAGTTTAAATTTAAAAATGCAATAAAATGAAAACGTTTTGAAACCGTTTTCCAAATTTATGTCTTTATTGTGAAGTACAATTGTTCGGGTTAGAAATGGAATATTATTCCATTCATATGGCTGCCGCGGCTGGCCTCACAGTCCCTCGTTCGAACGGACCAATTATCGTGCATTTTTTCGAGAGTATGGTCGCATCTCGCCAAAAGTACCACGAATGTTGGCCTTCAAATGCAGTTGTCTCTGGTTTCTTTGCATAACACTCTCCCCTAAAGGCAGCCCACAGAAAATAGTCCATCGGTGTCAAATCGCAGCTTCTGGAGGCCATTCCTGCTAATTAAACGGCTATCAAACGTTTGACGCAAATAATCGATTGTATTATCCTGTTGAAACCAAACATCGTTTACATCAGTACCATTAAGATCGGGAACAAAAAAATCGGTGATTAGGGTGCGATAGGTGTCTCCATTGACCGTAATAGTTGCGCCGTCCTTGTTTTTAAAGAACTATGGGTCAATGATGCCTCCGCTCACAAGCCGCACCTAACAGTCACTCGTAATCGGTGCATTGGCTTCTGCAAGACCACGTTTGGGTTATCTGAGCCACAAATGCGGCAATTTTGCTTATTAACGTACACAACAAGATGCAACTAAGCTCCATCCGAAATGATCATATTTTTTTTTGCAAAATCGACATCATCGTGCAGTTTCTCGTTGGCTCAAAAAATCCCCTACGTTATTTTAAGGCAATTGAAAGTGCATAGGACTATAGAACTCTTAGGATGATAAAGAACGAATGCTCGTCTTGTAACATGATCTGGAGTCAGGTAGAGTGGAGTAGAGTAGGTAAATTGTTCAGGCTGAACTGAACAAATGATATAAATTTTAAGTATAATTTCTAAAATAGATTGTAAATATCGAGATAAAAAAGTGGGTAGTGTGCTGTCTTATTATTATGAGAGCCCGTGGTTCAGTCATCTCGAACAGAACAAAATTTGAACAAAATTCCTTTCGGTGACTTTCTCTCAGCAGTCTTCTGGTAGAAACTCTGAAGGCAAATAACATTGCCATGAAAAATTTTTCATAAATCTGTCCTTTGAAATCGACTTTAAACAGTAGGCCCCGCCACTTATGAATAAAATTAACACACACAACATGAGTGGTGTGAGAATCTAGGTGACAATTTTGACTAAAGGCTCAGGTATTAAAACTTTTTACGTTTGAAGATCTGGACATGGTGGCCACTAAGGGAACTTGGTCAGTTTCATCCGGAGATCGGGGTGGTTCAAACCCACCGCTAACGGATCATGACAAAGGGGTTTAACTCACACTGGGAGACAAAATGGGCCAAATGGGACACCGAGTGAACTTACCAAGCTACCCGCTAACCGAACATAACTGAACCTAACAATTTTTTATGTTTTAAGATATCTAATGTCATCCACAGTACAGTTTAAAAGTATTTTAAATTTCGGTTTTTTTTTAATAAATTAAATTCAACTCAAATAAATAAAAAATTCGAAAAGATAAAACAATAGTAGTACATCGCTTGCATTTAATTATTGTTTTTCCAACAACATTGTTTTCAAATGATTTCTGTTTTTTTTTGTTTACTTTTGGTTTTGAAATATTTTATTGTTAATGACATCTCTATATCAGTAGCTGCGAATCATTTAATTTTCTTTCTTTGATTTCGAACAGTTTCAATGGCTTCGGCTGATATGGTGTCAGTGTCATAAGATTTATTAACGTTTTGCTCATGACATTTTTGTTTGCTGTGTTCATCAATTTCAATTGTTTTAATTTCGTTTTAATTTCCTATTCATTTGGTTTTTTTTTTCGTTTTGTTTTTACTTTTCATTTCTATACCCGGCCAATTGTTTTAATGATTTCGACTACCGCTACCATGTGGCTTAAATTTCCAAATCTAAAATGTTTAGTTCCGCTCCAGGAAAGACCACCTAAAATGCCATCAACTCTGTATAATGTGAATGCTTAGAGGGCGGCAGGCAGTGTGAATACAAAGAGTTTTTCCACTACACTTTCGCTCTTTGATGGTTGGTCGGCAGCTCGGTGTGGTTATGGCGGGTGAGTAACGTTGTGATTCCGTGCAAATGACATTAAATACATATTAACGTTTGTCCATTAGTATTTATTGTCATCGTCATTAGATGATGACTGTAATTATCACACTATCATCATCAAAATAAATGAATTACTAATGAGTTTTTATTTTATTTATTTATTATGTTTACTTTGCGTTGCTATTCTCTTATTGTCAAACAACAAAAACAACAAAGAAGTGAAAAAAATTACATTAATAATGACTTATTTATGTAATCCTTAAAGCATAACATGGAGGCTTAAACTAAATCTTTGTGTCAATTAACAAAAGATTTGTCCACCCCCGTGTTATGTTTAAAGTATGGGTCATAGGCTTTCTGAACAGGCAGATAACAAACGAAGAAAAAAGAAATCGTTTACGAATATCCTAAGATCTCTGAGTTTAAAAGTTCTCCACTTCTTCCATCCTAGATATGAGTGGCATAAAGCTCCTTTCATGAGGGATACCAGTTACTAATAAAATCATCAGACAGCTGAGGATTATGTAAACAGCTCTCGTAATAATTGTGAGGCCTATGATGATATCATGGAATCATGGACGTTGAGTAGTAGGATATTTGCCCCATGACATCCCGATTAATAGACTATAGACCAGATCAACGTAAAATAATTAGGGGCGAAAAAAGAAGAGTTTGCACAACCAGAAGTTGATTACAAAAGTGGGTTCTTTCCATTTAAATGGAATGTTGTCGCCGTAGTATAGTAGGTAGTATTTTGTCTTATTAGATGTGAAGTCTCGGTTTCAAAGAAAGGGCAGGCATCTCCAAATAAACAAAATATGAAAAACTATTTACTTCTTGGGCGACTTCCTCTCAGCAGATTTCTATAAAAAATTCCAAGAGTAAATAAAATTGCCATAAAAAGTTTTGAAAAAGTCTCTCGTTTGGAGTCAACTTTAAATTGTAGGTACCGCCAATCATTTATAAAATTAACACACACAACATAAGTGGCGTGAGAAACTAGATGTGACTAATTATTTATGTATGTTTGAATGGAATTATCTGAAGGTATTTACTGCCATGGCCATACTGTAATATTGTTGTTATGTGGTCTTGCTACCATCATTCTAGGAGATATGATATTGGATGGTATATGTTAACGATATTAGAAAACTTCACTTATGGAAGAATATTCCAATTCTGGAAAAGGTGAGCTCATCAAAACGGACACAGAATTTCTAACAACAGAACGACATAATATTTACATCAAATCATTACTGACGTTGAGAATCCAAAAGTATTCGTTATGACAGTATGACAAACTATAAATCTTTGTCCAACAGCTTTGAGTGGGACCAGAAGGCTAAATCAAGCTGTACCGAACACAAATGAATCTATTAAATGGAGTGTTAGTCGCTGCAGTCTACAAGGCAGTGTGTTGGCTTATTAGACGCGAGTGCATGGAACAAGCCCCAACTCCGATATCTCGAACAAAACAAAATTTCTGGCAAAAACCCTAAGTATAAATCTAATTGCCATGGATAGTTTTTCTAAAATCTGTTTTTCGGAGTGACTTTAAACGGTAGGTCCCGCCTCTCATGTATAAAATTAACACACATAACATGCGTGATGTAAAAAGCTAGGTTGCAATCCTGACTAAAGTGTTATAATGACCAATTAAGTAAGTAAGTTACGGCCAGAAGATGCAATCGCCTACGAATTTCGAACATTCTGTCATTCCAACGAAATAAAAATTATCGTTTTGCGTCAATCGTCATATTGTTCAATCACAATTTGATTTCATCGTTTGTAGAAATATTCTGTTCGAATACGTTTCAATTCGATATAGGGTCTTCCTAGTGCCGAATCCGTGTGTATGGCATAAAGATGTACATAACGGAAGACATAATGATGTCCACTGCATTGAGTGCTCTTATGTCCTAGAATTTGTCAACAATTTCCTTTTCTTAATTATAAAACGAATATATATTTAAAAAAAGTGTTAAAAAGTAAGTGAAGAACATATGTATTCCAAGAAATTTTCCGTACTCTGCCATTGTAATTTTTAGAATTAAAATTTCAATGATTTCTAAATTCTATGGCATTGTGTGCTATTTTCTAGTACCACAATTAAAATAAATCCATGTTAACTGGTTTTTCTTGTTTTTCTTTTACGATCAGATTTTAAGCGTACCACTTACAACAATACAGCAGCAAAAACAAAAAAAAAAAAAAATGAAATACAACTTGCTGCTCTGGTCCTCAAGTATCATTAAAAGTACCAATAATTCTAATCCTTATCCTTCTCTTTATTTTTTTACGTACGTGTGTGTATGTGCTTATGTATGTTCATAATTTGTTGCTGATGCTTGTCAACAACATTTGACAACAATCAGTTGTTATTGTTGTTAATTTTTCTTTAATGGTTTGTTGTTTTTTTCTTTGTGGCTTGTCTTAGTTTATTGTATAATTGCTGCATTGAATGTGTGTGTGTGCAGCATATGTTTAAGCGTATATGGCTCTGTATGTGTTGTAAGAGAAATTAACATGATTTTATTGACTTGTTCATACACTTGAAAAAAATTCACTCTCTCTCTCCCACACTCATACAAACACACACTTGTACCATTTTTTTTATTGCTGCCTGTGTGGGAATGTTAAACAAAGTTCTCGACGATAGACTGAGTATGAACAACACTCTACACATGCAAACATTTACGTTCGCTTACGAATACACATTTATACATAATTTTTTTTTTTTGGTAAAATTCTTTCCCGGAATATACGTCTGTATAGGTTTTCTCTTGTAGGTGTATCTATACTATCGTACACGAGTACTTCTTAACCAGTGAGTGAGTGGAAGGCGTTTTTCTTTCTTTACAGTGTTTTTGTAACTATTAAAGGTTGATATTATGCGTTGCTGCTGCTTCTTGTTGTCTTCTTGTTTTTGTCTCTTATTGCCGCCTTTTGAAAACAATAATAACAACAACAACTACTACAATTTAACCAGAAATGCTTACGACGAATAAGTGTTTGTGCTACTCGAGAATACATAATGATCCGTTTTATTTGAATGTTTATTGGTTTGTTTGTTGCTGCCTTGTCTTTATCGGGTACTGCTCTTGTTGTTGGCATTGTTTAATTCTTGATTTGGCCATATTAAATCGAAATGACAAAAAGAAAGTGTGGCAAAAAAAATCTGCTTAGAATTGCACATAATTTGCACACTTACTTGATTATACAACACTTGTTGTAAAGGTGACCAGAGATGATAGATTATATTCTTGAAAAAGCAAACAAAATATGTAATTGTTTTTATAGAAGGTTGGCCATTTAAAAGTTTAAATTTAAAAATGCTATAAAACAAAAACGGCTTGAAATTTTACCAAATTTATTCTTTTGTTGTGAAGTGCAATTGTTCCGGTTAAAAATATTATATTATTTCATTCATATGGCTGCCGCGGCTGTCCTCATAGTTCCTCAATCGATCGGACCAATTGTAATGCACTTTTTCGCGCGAATGGGATCGTATCTTGGCAATGGCACACGAATGTTGACCTTCAAGTGCCCAATTGTCTTTGGTTTGTCGACATAACACTTTTCTTTAACGTCGCCTCACAAAAAATAGTTCAACGGTGTCAAATCGCAGCTTCTTGGATGCCAATTGACATCACAATTTCGGCTAATTAAATGGCCATCAAACGTTTGACGCAATAAATTGATTGCGGCATGAGATATGTGGCGTGTGACAACGTCGTTCGACGTAAAATGTTAAATTCTTGAGAGCGATGACGAGTTTCGATATTTCCTGGTGTACGCACTGTACGAGCACGTTCACATTTTGGCGCATCAACAATGAAACCAGTTTTATGAACTTTAGCAATAAACTTACGTATACCGGGCACTGTTGGCCCTTTTCTCTGTGACCAAATTTTGTACGACATTTTTGTGCAATTTCGGACCAATTGTTTTTGTTTTGGAAATAAATTTCCAATAAATTCCAACGTTGCTCAAGCATAAATCAATTCATTACGTTCAGTGGAGATAAAATACTGAATTTTGTGACAGAATAGAATGACATAAGCATTTCCCGATTCGAAATAACCGATAGAAGGCCCACCCGATAGTATTTACACGAATTTTTAATAGAACATTTGAACATAAAAAATTCTTTCAAGACTCGTCAAATTATCGATTTGTTAACTCATTGCACGGAATTTCATTGACTTTAAATATTAGATGTATTACATAATAATGCGCATTGATGTTATGCAAAAGTTCTCAAGCTAGCGTCATGGGATCGTAAACAATTTTTCAAAAAAAAAACCTTGCTGGCTCATGACAGCTCTCGTTCTTTTTCTTTAATTGCAAAATGAAATAAAAATACGTAATTAAAAAAGAAATTAATTGTTTAGAGACCTTTAGTCAACCTATTACACTATACAACCTAATAAAATATAATTTAATCTGACCACCTCAGCACCCATTTAACCGCTATTGTGTCATATAAAAGCCGAATAGTAGAGCTGCTGTTTCTGTTTTTTTATCTTCTCAATGTTTATGTGCGTGTGCGTTTGTGTTATTATCACAAAGACTAAACTGACCTTTTGTTTTCTCTCCACTAACGCAGTGTACTGACGCTACTGTGGCGCCACTGTGTGTATGGCTGCTGCTGCTATTGACTCTGGCTAACTGCCATTTTTATGGCACTCCACAGTTTTTGTTAATGACTAAACGTTTCGTCTAAGTGGCAGTTTGTTTTTTCATCTGCCTGCCTGTTTGTGCTGCGTTTATTTGTATTTTCAGTTTTTCTTCATTTAGAAAAACCGTTAGTGGCAATGACTTTGTGGTGGCCAGCTTATAATATTTTTCTTTTAAAACAGTGTACATGTATGTATGTATACTGTGTTGATGTTGCACAACCACTAATGTTTATAAATGGCAATGCTTTTTGCAGCACATGGGTAGGAAAAAATAAAGATTCTACCGCACTAACATTTATCCATACATACGCACGCACATCATCCATTTCATCGTCAGAAATTCACACTGGCTCAGTATAAACACACAGTGTGGTGCCACATTTAGATATAATCGTACACTTGCTGGCTGCCTGGCTGTATGTATGTGCCACAAACTCGTGCTCTATAATGGCAGCAATTGCTTTTTAATTAAGCCCCATAAGCAAAAGTGCAAGTGTGTGTTTAATTGTTACTTGAATGCGTTTTTAAAGAATAGCTTTTCTAAACTTTTTTGCTGCTGTTGTTCTCTTGATGGTGTCGTTTTTCCATTTTCTTTTCTCCGGAACTTGAAGATTTGAAGGCCGTTCTAAAACATGTTATTGCTTTTTCCCAAGTTTTTCTTTGTCTCTTCAGTTTAATGGCAAATTGTTTAAATATTTATTTGAATTAATTTTTCTACACAAATTCTCCTCAACACCCTTAAGTGTTTTCAGAATTTGCTTCTAAAGGCATTGTTTTCATTGTTAATATGGAATGGAAAAAATTTCTTTGAAACTTCCACAGAATACCACAAGAATTGTTGTTAAAAATTAAAACTTCAAATAGTATTAGAAAGTATTGATACTTTATTGTTTGTATGGAAGGTGAAAGAGACAAATTTTAAATGCGTGCTAAATATTCCAAAGCTCTGGTGAACTTCAATAGAAATGAGTGTGTAAAGTAGTTTTGGTATAATATTGGTTACACTGAATGATTCCTGGAATATATCGGGTTTGCTAAGAGAGATTTTCTAACTTTAATAGTTGATAACGGTCATCTTGTAGCTACATCTCTCAAATTATTTCTCATTCATTCGGTCTATTTTGCCAAATCAGCATGAACAACGATAGACAACGACGTACGTTTGCTAAATGCTAACCTGGAGCAGCAGGCAACTGATCCTAAATTTTCATGGAAAAATCGTTTTCAACAAAGAGGACCATTTCTGGTCGAATTGGTATGACATAGACATAATTGTCTAATTTGGGACGATTCTATTCCACATGAATTCCAAAGTATCCCGAAAACGTGACTGTTTGGTGTGAAATTTTGGACAGGATACTGCTTTGAAGCGTACTTCTTCAACACGAATAAAAATGTAATCTTGCACGGTTTTTTGCGATTTGGTCAAACATTACATGTTGAATTAGTCTAATGCGCTGCGATTTTTTGTTGGTATAGTTAAGTAGTCTAGTAGGTAATGTGTTGGCTTATTACATACCAGGCCATGGTTCGAATCAGAGATCAGCAATGAATCGTTTTTTCGCTACTCATAAGTACTCATGAAATTTTGAGTATGAGTGAGTCAACAGTATTGAAATTCAACTACTCTGATTCATTCGTACTCGCTACAACATTGATTTATAAGTACAGGTTGCAATGAGTATGTGTACAACGTTGACATCAAACTCATAACATTGGAAATATGTTTAATTCATACGCCTACTCATTCAGATTCATAAATTTAGAAAAATACTTATAATACTCATAAATGATTCGAGTGATTCGAATCATTCATCAAAATTTACAGTTTTATTTGTTGTTGTATTTACAAACAAAAAAGAAAGAAAAGACAAAGACAGCAAGCAAAGCAAACACACAACATTCAAGTGAGTATTGTAGTGTTTGTATGCGAATCATACTTATTTTGTGATTCTTGTAAGTGTTGAGTAAAGGAGAGTCGAAATCAACAACATCATGCGTATTGTTAAGTATGAGTACGATGAGTACTTCAAACTTTGAATATGAATAGTATCAGTATGATATTAAAATAAGTATGAAATTATGAGCATGACTCGAATCTACCCATCGTTTTGAATACTTATTGCTGATCTCTGGTTCGAATCGCATGAACAAAACGAAATATAAAAAAAATATTTCTTCTGTAACTTTCTCTCAGCAGATTTCTGGCATAAAACTCTCAGAGTTAAATAAAATTGTAATGAAAAGTTTCTCAGAAGTCTGTCGTTCGGAATCGACTTTAAACTGTAAGTCCCATCACTCTTTTATAAAATTAATATACACAACATAAGTTTATATACGTATCGTCGGCGACTTCCTGTCAGTTGATTACTGGCAAAAACTCGGAGAGTAAATAAAATTGCCATGAAGATTTTCTCAAAAATCTGTTACTTAGAGTCGATTTTAAATTGTAATTCCCGCCACTCATAGATAAAATTAACACACGCAGCATAATTGGTGTGAGAAGCTAGGCCGTAATCCTGGCTGAAGGGTTGTAATGACCAATTATGTATGCATACTAGATAAGTCAGTTCTCTCTCTCTACCTGTCGATATCAGACTACCGAGGCATGTATCAGTTAGGGCCACAAAACACATCAACAATAGACGTTTGAGGAACTGATTAAGATTAATTGAGACGAGACCGAAATTTAATATGAAAAATTTTTCGTTGTGCATATTTCTCAGTTCATCTCATTTTCTAAATGCTGTGTACGTATTTTATGTTTTGTGTTCTAATCTTATCATTTTAATAAATATCTTATGATGGATGCAAATATTTGCTTTAATGATTTTCATTAATTGAAATGTTTCTGAATATTTTGTTTGTTGCCCCAAATATAATTCATTTAAAATCTTTCCTTCCTATCGTTTATCTAGAAGAGTAAACTACTTACCGGAAAATGGAAACTTTTTTGATTTTAATTAATTTAATCCAATAAACTATAGAAACACTATCGTAGGAGTATACTCGAACAATAAACGATGAGGATAGAGCAGAGTTGAAAATATTTTTGACAGAATCATTATGAACACAATCGAAAAATTTCTTTAATATATCAGTGAACAAAACAAAAATTTTTTCGAGTTGAAATTTAAAGGCTAAAGACATTTTACTTTTGCTGTACTATATTTTTAAACTCATCTGTTCCTGGTGTTTGTATATATTTCAATATAGGGTAATTCATTTTAGGATATATTTTTCGCTTTAGTTTTCGTTCTAGGAATTAATTTCTTAGCGAGGACATTAATGAATGCCAACAGAAGCCTAAAATGTGTTGTGATGTAAAGCCCATTATAATCCTCAGTCATAGAGTGTACCTGTACTGTCACGACTATTAAGCTTACGACAGTGAATACTCGGTTTATAGGTTAATTGATTTCGGCAACACGCCGAAATTATGTAACACTTTCTATGCCATTTGCTTGTTTTGTATTCAATGTCCTTCAAACCTTAAAATCTGTTCAATATGTTTTGCGTTGTGTTAACGAAGTAATACTGAATGGAACAATTTGTATTGCGGTTTCTATGTGACTCAGTCTTGAAGCTAGTGGGGTCCTGTTATTTTTTTCCAAGAGGTTTCTTGTCCCTTGCATGATATTCATTGTTGATTTGTACTGCCTGTAGGCTTTGTTGGACTACGAGTATTGGACTTTTTATTTTTAGGGAATGAATCCCAAAATAATATTTTAAATTTTGATTGCAAGCCTTTTCAGCTTTCAAATTGGTGGTTTTGCTTATGTTTTTTAATATTGATGTTGTGCATGTATTCATATTACTTTTTTTTATAACCAGTATGTACCTCCAACACATAGTCGCTCTTATCGAGCGTAAGATTTGATCTATCATGGTAGTAATAGGAAACTGTGAAACCAGGTTATGTCATTCGAAGTCACACTCTTTTGTCACATTAATAATGTTAATAATTACGATTACTTTGGGATCATTATTGACGTCACTTAATAATACTCGGCCGAGACAAACAGGATAGATTATATCATCTAAGACTTTTTTCCTTAATGATTTGCTGAGTGTTATTCTTAGTCTTTTGATAAAGACTTGTAACACTTATGAGCAGATGTTTTACTCCAAGTTAGTACTTTCAAAGCTTTAGACATTCAGGAGGATCAGATGTAGGCTTTTAGTAAAATAAATCCAGAATAAATTAATGTCCAATATTAATGTTGCCTGTAATGTAACCAAATACTTACAGTGGCACATTATTCATCTTGAATTTAAGAGCAATACTTTAACAGTTTGAATGTATGCAGCAATACCAAGTTTAAAGTATATAATCCCTTTTTTCTTTTTATAATTTATTTCGTTTAGCTAGTTCTAGAATAAAAAAGTTGCCATTGCCTAGAGACAATACCCGCAGTCAAAATGTATTCGGTTAAGGGAGAGAAACTTGTGTTTAATAGTTCTACTCTTCCTTAATATATGACCTTGCTGTGATGCTTGTTATTAATTGTTATTAATGAGATCAGCGACTTACTGGGAGAGTTGCTTAGAGAGCGATTTCTAGAATTTTAAAATCATGTTGGAGAGATGTTTTGCATTTTTCTGGATTCGAATTCTAAATTTAGTTTCGTATTTGACATGCATAGTTTAGAGGACATTATCTTCCAAATAATACTTAATATTTTCAATCATTTGATTATTTGAACATAATCGCTCTAATGGCTCACCCTTTATATGTATTAAATTAAAGAGATTTGCACATACAGACTTACATATGTATGTAAGTATATATCTGTGATTGTTGTTGATATCAGGATAGAAGAAGCAAAAAAGAAACTGTAAAAGAAATAAAACATTGCAGTGCTGTTCATTAATTTCAATTAAATTGATTTATTTGCAAAATTTTCTTGAGTCCATAACAATTATTTCAAAATAATTTCTTAAAATATTCTCCCAAAACCCAAACAAGACTTGTAAGGAACTAGGAACTGTTGCAGTAATAGGAGTATTATTGTGGTTTGAAAAAGTACTGTAGGAACAGGATAGAGAGAGAGAGAGAGAGAGTGAGAGAGAGAAAGAGAATCAAGATTGTATTACAAAATTTTTCGGTTGGTATTGGTATTTATAAATTAGAAAATCTCTCTTTTAAGGGAAGAGAGAGAAGTGTAATAACTGGTGAAATGAAACAAATTAAAACAAGATATTAAATAAAAACAAGTAGGGATACAGAGAAAGAGAGAAAAACCACAAGTAGTATAAAACAATCATTAAGTCAAGTGAGCCTTTAGGATTTCATAATAATTAGGATGCAAATTTTTTTTCTTCTCTTGTAACTCTCTCAAGCTGTCATTGTTGTTATTTTTGTTGTTGTTGTTGTATGGCAAATAAATGAAGTACAATTACGGAAAATAATTTTTGTTGGCATTCAATGAGTTAAACGCACTTACATTCACACATACAAAACACACATTTCTGCTTATATGGCAAAGCATCATCATTCTTTTTATTCGTTTACAGATGCTTTAACTGACTGTGATGTTTCTACCTACCGCTGCTTTTTTGCTACTGTTTTTGCTGATGGTTTATGGTTTCAGGCCTTTATTGTCATTCTTTTGCTTTTTACCCTTACTTTTATGGGCCTTTTAGGCATTTTCATATGAAAATTGCTTGAAAAAGGAAAAGAAGAGTTAAAAAACGACATTTTTGGGCTTAGTTGTGTCGGTATATGTATCCTCTGTTCTGTTTTCTCTACTCTGTGTTCCTGGTGTCTGTGATTAATTAAATGTTGTTTGAATAGAAAATTGAACAATTTCCACATTTAATGGCCAAAAAGTTTCTGTAATTAATTGCCACAATTAAAAATAGCCCAACAGATTTGTTTATTTAACTGATTTTCGTTTTGTTTCTCTTGTGTTACATCTCCTCTCCCACTTAAGCTTAAGTTCAAGTTTGTTGGAAAGTCTTAAGGAATTCCTATTTTAATTGGAATATTAATGATAATCGAGTATTAATTTGATATGGAATTTATTTTATTTTCTCTTGTACTGCTATAAGAGGGAGCTAATTGGCACAATAATACAAAAGTGGATAGGGTTTTGTTTTTTTTGTTAGGGTAGCAAAGAAATATTTTCATAATGATTTAATTCAATGATAAATAATTAGAATGTCACACACACAATGTGATAAGTATAATTTAAAAGTTCGAAATGAATGACAAATATGTTTTAAACGGTCAGTCTTTTTTTCAAGTTTCCATGTTTGTGAAGGACAATCATTCTAGCATGGAGGTTCCAATATGATCGGCAATATCATCAGCCAGTTTCCCGAAAATGTGGTAGATTAATTGCTATTTCATTAACGACCACAAGCTATTACTTTTAGGCACTTTTGTATACAACTTAACATTGCCCTGTTAAGTCTTTGCTGGTTAAATTCGAATCTTCACACACATTGTTTTTTAAGTTGAGCGTAAGTCGTATACGTTATTGATGCGATTCGAGTTGCCACCTCTTGATCCTTTCGACATTGCGAGTAGACCCCGCAAGTAACAGGAAGGCGATTCCAAAATCTGAATCTACACAACAATTGTTGCACTTGCATCATTTGCGTTGGCATGTCAGGAAACGTATGGTTAAGGAAACATCTGTTGTCTGCAATGAATTTTCAATTTCGTTCTCAAAAAAAAAAAAAAAAATGCAAGTTATCGGCCAAAAAAGTGCAAGTCAGCGGCCAAAAAATTCAAGACATGGGTCAAAACAATGCAGGGCATCGACCAAAAAATACAAGTCATCGACACAAGAAATTAAAGCCATCGACAATTTTGACTTTCATTTGAAGAAAACAATTAGCTTCGTCGCTTATAACTCTGGTTCCAAGTAACGCCCGACCAAAAGGAAACCTGTTTTGGAATCCTTGATACCAGTTCATTTCCCCTGGAGTACTTTATTTGCTCATTTGAAGAAAACAATTGGGTTCATCGCCTATATCTCTGATCCCTAGTAACGCCCGACCGTAAGGTCACCTAATTTAGACGTCTTGATACCGTGGATATATGTATGTATGTAGTTTGATACCTACAGTAAGTCCCATTTTTCCACAATATCAAGCATCCTCCACTGACATTGTTAAAACAATTTTTTTTTTAGTCTAAGTTTTTCAATTTTCAAAACAGTTTGCGAATTCAAGAGAAGCTGCCAGTTAAGTAATGGAATACAAATTCAATTTGCGAATTAAAGAGAAACTGTTCCACTTAAGGAGTGGAATAGAAATTACATTCGCCGATATCGTATATTTGGGTGATTTCTTCCATGACATTTTTCGTATCCTCTATTACACACTTAACATTGTTCTGTTAATATTAACATGGGTTATTTTAATTTTTGGGTTTTGTCTTTGCTAGTTAAAGTCCGAATTTGTCTTCACACACATCATATTATTCCGCAATTGAGGATCTCAATCTCAATCTGGCTGCGCAATAATCTCTAGAATCTATTAGAATGTATCATATTTACCATTGTTTTATACTGTTTGAATACTTATTAATAAATGTCGAATAATAACAAATCTCTCTCTCTCTCTTTTTTCCCTTGTAGTTTTAAATATTCCATCGCAAATTTTACGCCTTCCTGGAAAATCTGACATAAAAATTTGTTTCTCTGGTAAGTTTAATTCATTTCAGTATTTAGTCTTGCATTTAACAAATCATAATAAAAAAATTTAATTTTTATAAACGCAAATGACTTCTGTTTAATAGTGAGGTTTTTCCCATCTTCGCTTAATTTGGACTTAACAAGTACTCAACGTGTTAAACATTTAAATCCCCACACTCCCCTTTTCGTATGGTTTTCCCATACTCACGATACGATGGCGACAATGACAGGTAATGATTAGACTTGAAACTCTTAAACTTTGACTTGATTTCGTGGCTGTCAAAGCAAATTTCTATAGTTTTTGTTTTAAGCCACGTATGACGAGTCTGAAGACTTGTGTTGGTTGGTTGTGTGGCGTATTAAGCAAAAGTCTTGGCTTTTGTTAAAGTCTTCTTGGCAAACAAACAATATCGTGTACTCCAATGGGGTCAACCGATGATTGCGACGTCTGTCCGTCCATCCACTATTTTTTTTATTTATCGCAGCCTTATAATGACAATTTGCTTGTTTGCACAAGCTTTGAACTTTAGTGAACTGTTTTCCGTTTTAAGTTCAACGCTTTTGTTGGTTTTATTTAGTGAGTCTCTTAATTTTGGTTCGGTTTTTATAATTTTTTCTTTGTTAATATGTTGTTTTTGTTGTTTAATTTAAGCAATAAATTTGGCAACAATTTTAAATTATTTCTGAGTTCATTTTTATTTTGAACCTGGAGCTTTCGAAAGTGTTGAACTGATATTTTTGTATTTTGGAATTCTTTTTTTTTTTTTGCTTTATCACTGGGTTCAAGAACTATTATTCTAATGCTTTTGCCCATTTTTTTTCAATATAATCGTATCAATTGCCTAATAACAGTACACATCAAACGCTTCTATTTATCCAACATTATCTGATTTTTAAGAAAATCTCTTTGGCGAGATATTAGGTTAGAGGCAGTGGTGTTGTCGAGCCGGAACGCTCCGGAACGGCGTTCCGGTACTTCCTTTTTGGACAGGAACGCGTTCCGGAACTAAAGATGATTTCTGATAACGAGAATTGGAAATGATTTTCGTTTCCTTTCCTTTTTATGCTATATAGAGGGCCGATCCTGGCGACGGGCGAAAATTGGGGGAAATCTCCCTCCCCCCCGTCGTCAAATTTGGGACATGAGACCTTAAAAAAAACGCCGCCGCCAGGATTATCATGGAAAATCACCCCCGTCGTTAAATTTGGGACATAAGACCGCACAGAGCGGCCGCCTACCCAGGATCGGCCCAGTCTATATAATACGTTCCGGTAAAAAAAATTAGCACAACACCACTGGTTAGAGGACGTGTACTTGTCAGTTAAGACAAGTACAGTACCCGGAGGTCGAATTGACCCATTGCACAATTGGCGAGATATTACTCTGCACAGTTTGGAGAATGGTGGCTCTTGAGTTTTATATCGAATGCCGAACTCAAATCAATGTCGATACGAAATACTACTAATTTACTTAATTGAATATCGTACTAATCTTCTTACGATGGAATACCCTCAATAAAAATTAAAACATGAAACTCCTCGATAAAGTGCATTGATTTGTTGCTAAATCGATTATGCTTACTTGGCTTCCGTTCAGAATACTTGTGAGAAGACACTGGCTTATTTCATCTTGGCAATTCACTGTCCTGTGTGAGGACACCATGGCTCCGAAGCAGTTCATCTAAACCTAGCAAAGACCGGAAAACTGGATAGGAAAAAGCGTTTCTTTAGCATGGTCGAGAGTAAGGAGGTCTCTAACTATAGTGGATTTTATTCCGATAGTTTATGGCTTCTTCTTCCTAAAGTTTAAAATCGACTCCGAACTATAGATTTTTGAAAAACTTTTCATGGCAATTTTCTTTACTCTCAGAGTTTTTGCCAGAAATCTGCTGAGAGGAAGTCGCCGTTTTATTAGAGTTATTAGAATTAGTCTGACCTCAGGTTTGAACAGTGGCCTCACGTCCTATAAGCCAACACACTATTACGACGACTTTAATGGAAACAATCACGCTGCGGAATTGATCCTAACAAAGAGATCTGCTACTACATACATAATTGGTCATTACAACCCTTTTTTGAGGATTACGACCTAGTTTCTCACACCACCTATGTTGTGTGTGTTACTTTTATACATGAGTAGCAGGACCTACAGTTTCAAGTCGATTCCGAACGACAGATTTTTGAGAAACTTTTCATGGCAATTTTATTTACTCTCAGAATTTTTGCCAGAAATCTGTTGAGAGGAAGTAGCCGGATATTTTTTCATATTTCGTTTTGCTGGAGTTGTCTGACATTGGGTTTGAACCCAATATTTGTGATTCTTTATATGCCTTAGATTGCAAATCTTTACGAGTTTGAGGAGCAAAGGCTTAAGCTTGATTGACAGGCAATTCTCAACTGGATCGTATGAATACAAACTAATTAAATGGATGCTAGACCGTATTGTGCTTGTTGGGATCATAAACGCCGCATTAATAATATGTCATGCATGACAATCGACGATGCAAATATTACAGTCAATAAAGGTTACAATATCGTGTAAACAATAGGGAGATCCTGATCAATCATACACAAATATTTGACATGACTACGGGATCTATGCTTTAATGCTCTTAGGTAGGTAGGTAGATAGAGGAGGCTGCTCATCGAAGAGAGTTAGATGTGTTACCACAGTTTTCCGCTATCGCCTAGTTCCGGAACAGATCGGAGTTCCTGATGAAGCGATTTAGAGTGCCAATGTCAAACCATGGTAGTTGCTCCAAATCATCCACATAGTAAGCACCAAGGTATCTTTTTCTCCTTCGACAAAGTGCTGGGCATTTACCCAGCAGGTGAACGACAGTCTCCTCTTTCTCGTCTCTGCAGTTTCTGCAGAAAGGTGTCCAAGACCAATGCGCCTTGCTCCCTTCATCCAGCTCTGGCTAGATTTTTCTACTTGTTCTACTTGTGTTTGACCCATAAGTCGTTGACAGAATCGATGATTGCATTGCCAATTGTAAGCCTGCAGATGCTCATAGGGATTCCCAAAGTCGAGAATTCGTCTGACAGTTCGATGGGTGTGCCCCGCCTGGCCAGTTCATCTGCTCTATAGATACCCGGAATATCACTATGCCTCTGTACCCATGCGATATGGACATCATATCGTTCTGTTACCTCTTTGAGATACCTGTGACAGCGGTACACCAAGGTACTCTTGTACCATATTTCTTGCCTCAAATAAACAGCAGATATCCGTAAAATGTGTTTTTACAAGCTGTTATGAAACCATCTATGAATGTTTCTACTAGACTGACCCTGCTGTCCACGACATTATTGGATAATAGAGAGACTCGTAATTCTAGCTGATGCGCTTTTTCACAGCAATCGTGGCATCAACTTGGTTCTCATCTAAGGCGTAGGACACAGGAATTATTTTTTTCGAAATACTCTCAGTACTCTTACTTCTGTGCCAAGACGATGAATGTTAAATACCGTACTGAACTCCATTTGCATTGATTTTCGGCCATGAACGAACTTACTCTTGCCTAACTTTATCGCATAAGGATGCTTCGAATCTTACAGTCAGAGTGTTATCCAATACTGTTGCAATGATATCTCCACACGTCTTCGCATTGTTAAGGAAAATTTCTGTTCGTAATTTGTAGATTTGGATGCAGAATGCATGTAAAATGGAAAGTAATGTTTGTACTCTCATATTTGTTATTAATTTTATCTCATATGTCATCCGTATTATATGTTTTATTACACTTTAAGGTCTTAATTGGTCAGAGTTTTGGTCACAAATCTGCTGAGAAGATATATTTTTTATACTGCGTTTTGTTGGAAGTGTCTGACTTGAGGTTTGAACTGTGGCCATCTAATATTCCAACACACTACATTCTAGAATACGGCGACTCCAAGGTCTTAATAGTCTGTTCTTTTGCGTTAGATTCAGGCTGCTAGATTTGATGTCTTCGTTTTACTAAGACTATTTTATTTTTAATTTTTTTAAATTCAAATTAAAGTATTTTCTAGTTTTATTGATTAAATATAAATTTTTGTGGAAAAATATGTCAGAATTCTCATATTTACTTGGTTGTTGTCGTAAATAATAAATTTCATTGTGAGTGTCAACAACATTTCAAGTCGGTAGGTACATATCATCTACAAAAGTAAATTGCAACAACAACAACTATAAGAAAATATATGTTTATATAAGAAAAATATAAAAAGAAAAGAAATTTTAAATTAAATATAAACAAACGAACTTAAAGAAAAAACAAAAAAAAAAAGAAAACAACAAACAAACCTGTTGACAATATAATCAGCTTTAAATGAAAACTGAAACTTTGGCAAAACTTTTCTTTTCTTTTATAACTCCTTCAGCAATAAAACCTAAAAAAAAAGAAAAAAAAAAAAAACAAAGAAAAGAGAAAAAATACTTTTCTTTTTTATTACTATTAGTTTTCCCTTTAGTCTTATGATTGTTGTTGCTGTTGTTGTTGTTTGAGAAAATAATAATGACCAATTGAAAAAATAAAACAAAACAACAAAAGAAAAATTAAAACTGTCAGTAATACAATCTGAGCCCTTCCAGCAAAAACAATGCAAACAGAAAAGAAAAAAAAAAACACGAAACGAAAGGAAAAACAGAAGGTAAAAATAAAACTCGAGAAAGAAAAACTGATACTTTCACATAATTTCACTTCTTGACAGTACTAAGCAATATTGCTTAGCAGCAGCAACAACTATAACAATCACCGACAACATCGGCCATGCTAACAATTTTAGCCCAGCGAATGCAATATGAGTTGAAAACCAAAAATTTCAACAATTTTCTTACAACTTAACCAACCAGCCAACAATGAACAATAATTGAGAGGGAATTTAATAAGGGTAACGACAACAACAACTACAACAAGATTACAAAAATATGTATATGCCCTACAGTGTAGTTAGCAGCTATTCAAGTATTTGCTATTCAAAAAATACGCAAGAGTATGAAGCTATTGTTTATAACATTGCTACTAACTCGTGAAAGTTATTTAACTATTCGCGCTTAAAGTTGTTGTTAATTGTGAACTGAGAATGATTTAACCTCATAAGGGATCTTTTGCAGTGGCCAGTGTTGGCGGAAAACTCTTAAACACAGTTAGGTTCGGTTAGGTTATGTCAAAGTGGTAGCTTTAATTACCAAAGCTCAGTTGGGCATGCAAAGTGGTCTGTTGTGAAGTCACAGGTAAGCGCAGTTCCAGTACTCACTGAAATCCACCAAACTAATCGAAGAAGTTTGTTATCGCAAGGGCTGCACATGGAAAAAGCTGCATATTTTAAACACAATACTTTCGGTGCTTAGTAGTCATAGACTGGAATAGGTCCCCACCATAAAAAATTGCTGCTTGAGGTGCAGTTGTCTAGAAAGTGTGTTCATTCTATCCTCTGTTATAGTCCAGCAATGATAAAAATGGAAAACTTCATGTACAAGCCACTATCTTGAAGAATTGGACAAGCTATTGCAGAAATGCTTTAATCCTTTTAGTTTCTTAGCTATGGATAAGGAAGTGCTATCTTAGAAAACCAGGGTATAGATTATTCATTAGTCCTGTACACATATTAGTGTCGTGGCCTAGTGTAGTGAGTGAAGGCAGTAGAACGGCAACGAAGTAGCATCGACAGTACGATAGCATCAGTGAAAAAATTCTTATACCACTGCACTCTACTCAACTATTTAAGTTATGTGAACTGGCAATAGCATCATCCTGGAATGTTCTCCGGGAGACAAATTCTCTGCTTAGCTGGAAAATCTTGAATAACGGTTAAAGTATTAATCGCCGTAGTCTAGTAGGTAGTGTGTTGGCTTCTTAGACGTGAGGCCACGGTTCAACTCAAACAAACATCTCCAACAAAATTATATCGGCGACTTCCTATCAGCAGTTTTCTGGCAAAAATTCTGAGAGTAAATAACAATTGTTATGAAAATTTTTCTCAAAAATTTGTCGTTCGGTATTGGAATTAAACTGTATATAGATCTCGCCTATCATGTATGAAATTAATACTCACAACATAAGTGATGTGAGAAGCTAGGTTGTAATCCTGACTAAAGGGTTGTAATCACCAATTAGATATGTACATACATATGTATATATTCTTGTCTTCCTGAGTTTTTCTTTTCCTTTTATTTTCGTTTCCTCTAAGCAACCTCATCTCCAGACTCGTTTTATAGTTTTACCATTCAACCACATCGCATTATTTTCTGTGGTGTTCTAGAACTTGCCTGACCAAAAATGAATAAAGTGGATATAAAGTGAGGTAAGGTTGTTATCTTGCCAATCGATAATAGTAAAATGTTCCTACACTGTTGTATTGTGCACTGTGAAGTTTGATATTCACCCTTTTAGCTAATAGGTTGTGTAATTGAGTTGATATCGTATGATTTTTCTCTTAGAAAGGTTTATACTGTTGCACATACTTCTGAAGCTAGGATCATTATAAGGTATCTTCCTTTGTTTTAGCTTATGATCGAAAACTTTCGATTAAGAAATTATTATCCGCTTTGCTAAGGCAAGTGTGTGCCAGTGCTTTTTTTAAGTAGTAATTAAACGCATTTTTTTGAACAATTCTCAGGAGATGACTCCTATTTATGCAGTGCATTGTGTTGGAGTACAGAAAATGTATTTTATAGTAGATAGAAAAGAAAGCGGGTTGCTTTTTTACTTTTTTTTTTGTTTTTTAATGGCCAGTGTATGACCTTCATCACTTTCTTAGTAATAATTCACACTTTCTTTTTTTTATTGTAAGTGTAGTGATAATTTAATATTGTAGTGATAATTTAATTAAAAATGCGTGTTTCTTTAAGAAAATCTTGTCAGCTACTGATTTCATTTTTATTGAAAACTCGTATATATATATATATACTATAACATTTTCTAGAACATTCTATTTTATATGGCATAATATGATTTATACAAATTAAAAATTAAATAGAATTGTATATATAAAGGCATTGTTGCATTTTATAGTATTTATAAAAAAGTTATCGATACTTAATTTTTTAAAAAAAGTAATTTATAAAATTTGTAAGTCTAGGATAAACAATCAGACAATTACAAACACCCAGAGTTTCTGGTGGGAATCGAACTTATGGCCTCGGCGCTCGAAAGTTAGCACACTACCAACTTGGCCATGATTTAGATGATTTATTTTATTTCTGTCCGCGATTTTGATTTGATAACACTCTTGAGTAATATCTGAACACACTTGACAAAGGCATAAATAATTATTCCAAAATATATATTCTAATGCCATAGGATAACAATACAGTCGGTTTTGACTTCATATTAGTTTCTCTTATGATTTTAAACAATAAAAAAAAATTAAAGTCAGATGAAATGTAAATACCTAGCAAAACAACAAAAGTAATACAAACAAAAATTGAAATTAAATAAAAGAAAACCTTTTGGGAAAAACCCAAACAACAGACAAAAGTTGTTTAAATAAATACCATAATAATAGATGTGAACATCTATTGGGTAAGTGAAAAAATACATTTCTTTTAAAACATTATAATTTGACTGGCAACAATTGAGAATTGTTTTATAAATGATTTGCTCACTTATTTCAAGGTACAATTGGCTGTAATGAAATGAAAATGACTATTTCTCTTTGCCTATACTTTAACAATTCATTGAATTCTGCATACATTTTAGCAGCTGCGGCAACAACAACGACAAAAAAACTAACATTATTAAAGTCAAAAAAGTGAGTCTTAAATTTTCAGTTTCCCTATTTTTTTTTTTCTACTGCTACTGGCAGAAAAGACAGCAATAAGCCGAAGAACTGCAGTCATAGTAGCAGCAATTTGGCTCTATCAATGACTCACACACAGACACTCTTATTTTGTCATACTTCACTCCAACGCAAAAGCCGTTCGTTGCTATTGCAAATGCTGCTGATGATTTTATTGTGGTAACCTGTGATACCCATAGGTTGCATAGCTCGATGTCAGTTTTATGTGCTTTTCTTTGTTCATTCATTCATGCCACTTTTAAAATCAACAACAATTGTTGAATCTGCCATCATATTTGTGTAGGTTGTTGTATAACTTTTAACAACAAGAAGTGAAAAAGAAAAACAAAAACAATAACAAGTAAAACACATAAAAATTCATTGTGTTCATTTGCATTTTAAAGTGTATTGGGTAACTGTAAGTAAAAACTGAGGTTTTACAAAAAAAAAAAAAAAAAAGAAAAGAAAAACAAACGAAGGAAAACCTTATGAAAATAATAAAAACAGTAACTACAACAATATCTCAATACAAATGTCAATCTACGCAAGTGGCAAAAGAAAAAAATTGCCAAAACGAATACAAACAATTATTGTTGCTGTTGTTGTTCAGCAATTTCTAGAAAATATTACAAAATCGTCTTCTTCTCTCTTCTCACTTTATTGAGTTGGAAAACTGTAAAGCAAAAAAAAAAAGTGAATTTTAAAAAAATAACACAAGACGAGATACAGTATGCATGGCACTGCAAGCAAATAAATCTTGGGAAATTTTTCATGGATATTCCCATAAGACTAAACAAATAAACACACATATGCACATACAAAGAAAATAGTCAATATTGGCATTTGTTAATATCATACTCAAATGCAATTTTCTCCTAATGCTGGTCAAGCTATGAATTTTGTTTTGTTTGCTTTTCTTCAATTGCCGTCAAATGTAGTGAATCGGAAAGGCTTTGAAAGAAGTGAAATTAATTATTTTACGGCCGATATTTTATTTTAAATTGATTTGCAATATTTTTGGGATAACGAAGTTCATCTGATTTTTACATAGATTTCTTAATTTCTATACAGAACTAGTGCACAGTGCTACTACCCATTGTCAGATTCCAAATTCACGTTGTTGACGTACTTGAACGCAACGTGCTCTGATGTATCATTCGCCTCTACTCTCTAAGCCAACATGGTATTAGTAACATGGATAACGTCTCATGTTACATGTGGAATTGCAAGTGGATGTATCCTACCAATGAGTTGCGGAATCTACAGTTTAAAGTCGACTTCGAACGACAGATTTTTTGAGAAACGTTTCATGGTAATTTTATTTACTTCCAGATTTTTTGCCAGAGAACTACTAAGAAGATGTCGAGGATGAAACATTTTTTTCATATTTCATTTTGTTTGAGATGTGTGGCCTGAGGTTTCAATCGAAACCTCATGTCTAATAAGACAACACACTACCTAGGCTACGGAGACTTTAGTGGGTGTACCCACCAGTGGTGTTGTCGAGCCGGAACGCTCCGGAACGTCGTTCGGGTACTTCCTTTTTGGACAGGAACGCGTTCCGGAACTAAAGATGACTTCTGATAACGAGAATTGGCTGACGTTAAAAAAAAAAAAAAAATTAAAAAGAATAAACCCCCGTCGTTAAATTTGGGACATGATACCGCACAGAGCGGCCGCCTACCCACGATCGGCCCTGTCTATATAATTATATATACGCGTTCCGGTAAAAACAAAATTAGCACAACACCACTGGTACCCACCAACCGGTATTTTGGCTAACTGCTAATAGCTGAGTACTTCTCCATTTTCTTTTTCTACTTGCGATCCTTCATTTTCGTTTCTTAACGTAATTTTACCCACTACACCTCTGGCAACTTCTGAATATATAGTGGGCGGTCTATTTACTGCACAGTCTTAAGTAACATTTTCTTAAAATCGATAACAATTTCCTAATGACTATATATTTCAGGGTTAACCAATCCTCTTAAATTTTGTGTTATTATGGACCACACAACTTCAACTCTTGTTGCTTGTACGTGTTTAAAAATATTATGCAATATTCAAAAGGTGTGCCATGGTGTAATATTTAATTATTGTTGCATTGCGGGTAATAGTAATAAAAAAAATTTTCATTATGGTTGTCGAATTTTAAGAATTTAGACGATTTAATCTTCTTCGATTCAAGAAGGCCAGTGAATCATGACGCTTCAACGATAATAACTTAACAGGACACATCATATGTAGGGACAGGCAATGAGTACAATGCAATGGATAAAGTTTCCCAGCAGTGCATTCAATAAGTTTTTATTTTATGGACTCTAATGATAACTTAGGTAACTCTTTATTATTAGAATGTGCTTCAGTAGCTTACCCTCTAAGCTTGGGAAATTTTGGTTGATGAGCAAAAAGAAAATCTAAAAATAAAGAAGTTGAAGGGGTAATATTTTACGGCGGTCCCTTCTGCCTTAATGGAAAAACACGAATTTTAAAAACTTCTGTCATAGGCTTCCGTTTTTAAGTCTGACATACATACATGGAGCAGGTATACCGGTATGAAGCGAGTATCAAGATTCCAATGTCTCCATATACGAATAAATGTGTTGACGATGACATGTGTTAACGATGACATACATATGTCTATTCTCACGGCCCATATGACTTATCAAACAATAACTATCTCTGGATGTAATTATTTTTCAGCCTTAAATCAGTTTTAATTTATTAAGGTTTACAAAATTTTTGTGGACACAGATGTGGTTACTAATCTGTTTGCGAATCATGGTCTCAAGTAAGCTTTCTGACACCATTGACCAAGCTCAATAATATAAGGCTTGCTGCAATACCAAGATTTATTTTGGACTCGGTATGGCTTTCTCTAGAGAATGGTCTACCACTGGGTAGAATTAATTGTGATATCATAATGGTTATAAATGTTGTGGAACCTCATCCTTCGAAGGAGTCCGCCACCTAACCTAATCTAAGCTCAAGCTTCAAATTAACTTCTTATGAACACGAAAAAATTGTTCTCCCATTGATAGATTTTAGATGAGTCAGCTAACTGTCAAAACGGATATTAAAAACACAGTATTGCCTATTTTTAGAGTTCAGTACTAAGCAGGAACTCCATTTTTTATTTTAATAATACTGACTGTAGCTATGTGGCTAATTATTACCACCATAGTTAACTGAATTATTTATTAAAGTTTGGCACAGCATATGTTATGGCATTAGCCTACTAATGTTCTAGTGGCTAACTACACTGAGAACAATAATAATGCAGTTGCCATCTTTATTCAGTTGTAGCTTAATATACCTAAGATGAGTAAGCAGTGGCAAAATTTCTCACATTAAAGTTTTCAACAACCATAAAGCCAAGAGATTCGTAAGCCACACCTCAATTCATTTATAAGCCCGTAAACCAATATTCAGTCATTCGTACATTCATTCATTCATTCATTCACTCTATGATTTGAATAAAGCCAGCAGAGTTAATAAAAGCAAATGAAAATCATTTCAATATGTACCTACTATAGTTTGCAATTCAAATAGTTTATGCTGGAATCGTTGTCCATAAAAGAAATAAAACAAAGACAGAAAAAAAAAAGAAAAAAACTTTTTACAACACAGTGTATTATGATTTTTTGATCAGTTGCTATTTCGTTTGCATTTATCGATTGAATGTGCATACATTAACTGGCATAATAAAATCATTAAAACAGAAAAGTGTTGGTCATATTGAACAAATTGTTGCAATTATTGCTTTATTGTAAAATTAATTTTACTGCAGTAACTGTATGATGCACATTGGCAGGTATACTAACAGTAGAGTCGTTTATGGCCAGCAAAATTGTTTTGTAATTAAGTGTAACGCATCTCTCTAAAACTCATTTAATCATGAAACCGACACTCATTACTATGCCTGCTGCTTATTAAGTTTAATCACGTCAGATGTTTTTGTGTAAAGTTTTTTTCAATTGAGTAATATAAATATACAGTGATCGAATCATGCGAATTAATTTTTAAAATTTTCATCATCATAATATAATCATAGAAGGCAATGTTTCTTGCACAGTTAAAATATGGAGTTTGTATATTTTGTGATAATTTCTTCAACGGTTTTTTGAAGTTCAATGTTATATAATAGAACCACAGTGAATTATTTCTCATCATATTTGTTTGCATTTCAAAATAAAGTAAATTTTTTACAGAATTCTCATATTTTTCTTCATAACTTTACCAAAGGCTGTTATAAGATTCTTTCCTTATTCTATCACTTTGTTTCAAGTTTTTCCATCTGGTCACTGTATGCTGTCGCCTAGAAATAACGATCTCTGTGAAAATGTATTCAGTTGTTTCATTGGGTAGAAACAACATAGGAAGTGTTGCCATAGGAATTTTCTTTTTTTGCTATTATTATACTGGTATGAAGAGAAGCAAACAATAACAGAACAATTCACAAATTACGAGACAATATCCTAATTCTCAACGACAATCGGCGCCGATTTTTCATACTTTTTCTGTTGAACTTTCTTCAATCCTTAATGCATTTCGCAAAGACAAAAAAATGGAGTTTGAAGAAAGTTCAACAGAAAAAGTATAAAAAATCGGCGCCGATCTAATGACATTTATGACATTTTCAAAAAGTGACATAATGTCCATGGACGTTATCTAGGCAATATCCGAGAGCTATTTCCTAGCTCTTGCTTACTTCGAAAAACTTGGTTAATGAAACTGTAACAAAACGTATGAATACTAAGAGGTACTGGGTTCTTTAAATAAACAAAAGAAATAAAAAAATATCCACCGTTTTCTGATATATTGTCAATTCTACTTATCATTTCATAGAGAGGCATGTCAGTATCGCATAGTTTGTCCAGTCGGACATCTATAACCCATGCCAGTTGTAATAGCAGTGTCGCCCAATGTTATACAAATCGGCTTCCGCAATAACTTCGTCTACAGCGTTACCGTTCTGGGCTTTATCTAATCTGACTTTATTAACGTCGGTTCCGTTCTCATGAAAATAGCAACGAGATTTAAACAAGCTTATCGATTGAATGTGAGAGAAGTCGGTGTTGTCTAGTAGGTTGTGTGCGACTTTCTCTCAGTAGTTTTCGTTCAAAAACTCTGCGAACAAATCATAAATTGCCATGAGAAATTTCTCAAAAATTTGCCTTTCAGTATTGACTTTAAACTGTAGATCCCGCCATCCATGAATAAAATTGACACACACGACATGGTTGGTGTGAGAAACTAGGTCCTGATTAAAAAGTTGTGATGACCAATTCATGCTCGATTTCAGTGCGTA
Source organism: Sarcophaga caerulescens (assembly GCA_927399465.1). Taxonomy (NCBI): domain Eukaryota; kingdom Metazoa; phylum Arthropoda; class Insecta; order Diptera; family Sarcophagidae; genus Sarcophaga; species Sarcophaga caerulescens. The sequence goes on along the minus strand of OV656872.1, from coordinate 56,554,187 downwards.
TATGGTATTTCAAGACCTGTTATTATTAATTGTTAGGAAAGGCTCAAAACGAAAAAACGTTTTTTTTTTTTTGAATTTTGGTCACTCAATTCCACTAAATAAAAGCCGAAAAATAGTTTTGCGTGTTTATGATAATATGTCGTACATATGTGCATATGAATGTACCATATATGAATACATTTCACAAATTTCAAAGCGGCAAGGAACAATTCGAACATGTGCTCCCATCGTTTTATCCACAAAAATTTTTTTCGATTATTTTGAGTCCATTATGCCGTTTTTTTTTTGTTTGGTTTGCCAGTAAAAAATATTGTAACGAAATCAAAAGTCAATGTAACGATTTGTTTTTTTTTTTGTTTTGCTTTTTTGTTGTATCTTTAATGGGGCAACAAAATAATCGTATGGCACGTATTCACGTTTTTATGTAATCAAATTATAGCGTTTATTTCTAATCGTTTTTTTTTCTTCTTCGTAGCAATTTCCATCTCTGCTTCAGTTTTTGCTAAAAAAGATTCCAGTGAAGATGTAAGAAGATTCGCTGGCTAGTTTTTTGGGACTGCAATTTTTTTTGATCGTAAAATATTAATTTTCGGTTTGTTGTGAAACATGAAAAATCGTGGTGCTCCAAACATTGTAAGTCTGCAGCAGTAGCTTCTCATAATAATTATTAAATTTGTTTTTGTTTTTTTGTTTTTGTTTTATTATACGCTTTATAGCAGCATGCAAATAACAAGTGCTGTGCTGACAGCTTAGCTCCTCCAACTATGAAGTCAAATTTTTGATTGTTAAGATTCCCAGCCCGCCTTAATGGTAGATTTCGTTTAAGCTGCTGATGTTTTATTACGAATACAACTGTGGGCTGGTTGTTGTCTGTATTTTCGTGTCGAAAGATTTTTCAATTCAAATCAAAATCTTTATTAACAAGGAGGAGTATTTCAAGAAAAATAAAGAGAGAGAGAAAAAACGAATTCAAAGTATAAGCTTAAAATTTTAAATTCGTATTATTAAGTGATTGATTGGCAATACAGGGGGCAAAAATTTGAATATAATTTTGTGGATTGCAACAACAGTAGCTTTTATTGCAGTTTTGTTTAATGCTTTTTTATTTCTTGTTTCTAATTGCAATTGCATACTAAATCTCTTTGTCTGTGAAAATATTAAACATTTTGGGATGCTCGCATAAACTTAGGAAATAAATTCGTATAAAGAATACTCAATAAAATTTTAGAGGTTGCACAGTTGACCCCAAAAATTGACTTGTTCAATAAATTACTACTAACTGTTACAAAAAGAGAGTATATTTAGACAGGAAAGGCGCGTCATTAAGGCCCATTGGGCTCTTAATACTTGAATGAAAAGTATATCTTAAACTATTGAAAGGCGAGGAAATCTAGGAAAAAAAAATTTCCGACAAAAATCGGTCAAATTAAAAAGTCTTTTATCAGCTGAAGTCGCCGTAGTCTAATAGGTAGTGTGTTGGCTTTTTAGACGTAAGTCCACGGTTCAAACACAAGTCAGATATCTCCAACAAAACGAAATATATACAAATATTTCTTCCAACTTCTTCAGCAGATTCCTGGCAAAAACTCTGAAGGTAAATAAAATTGCCATGAAAAAGTTTCTCAAAAATCATTCGGACTTAACTTTAAACTCTAGATCCCGCCACTCATGCATAAAATTAACACATACGACATTAGTGGTGTTAGAAGCTAGGTCGTAATCCTGACTGTAGGGTTCCAATGATCAATTATGTATGTACATACATATGTATGTATGATATATGTTTTTATTTTATTCTGGCAGAGAAACATGTAGCAAAGTTACCAGAAGTTTTCCATGCTCTTCATGAAAAAGGACCTTTAAGTTGTCCGTATTTACGCGTATACATTTTGGGGGATTTCAGTTTAATACAAGTGCAGAAGTATGTGGCAGAAGACAACCATCATTTTATTATTCTATGCCATTCGGTGAATTTTACTATAAATTTCAGGACAACAGCAGTAGTCATTTTAAATAGAAGCAGTCACATCATGAATCCCTATTGTATAACAGTTCTCATGCGGATTTTGCGTTAAATCTCATTTACAGTAAATGATTTAAAACCAAAAATAATTGAAATATTCTCCAGAATCCTAATTCATTAAAATTTTATTCTTGTGGGTTTTGTAATTCAATAGAATTTTATTAAAATTGGTTGAGTTTTGTAAAAAAAAATTTTCTGCCAATTAAACAAATTGAAATTAATTTTATTGGAACTAAAGCCTATTTTGAAAATATTTATACAAACATACGTGTTTTAAAATTTATTTCGTATGTATTTCAATATTTTTTAGTTTTTACAAAAAGTAAATTTCTTTTAAACATAATTTTTTTCATACACCCAATAATTTTATTGAAATTTTTCCTTTTGGCACAAAAAACAAAAAGGGAAAAAATATGTAACGGTCTGCGTATGAAATACAGTCTAAAAAGTTGATTGACTGGCGGTGGTTTCTGCGGCTGAGTAGCTGCTTCTCCAATAACTGTTAATTATAATTGTTATGGTCAAAGTAAGGTGAGGCAGTAGTAAAGCAATGTAAGCAATGGAAGCAGTTTGGTGACCATAATTTAACAATATTAAGGCAATCAACCGAAAAGGCAAGAAGGAAAAAAACCGCAATAAAGTCTGCAGGCTATTTAACAAGAGCAAAATACAAAACAGAGCGAAAAATATTTTTATCGAAATTGTGTGAATATGCATAACGGCACGTTTAAATTTTATAAAAAAAATAATATTTCTGTTTTCTTCTGGTCGTTGTGTTACTTTTTTGGTCGTCGTTATAATTCATTTCAAAATTTGAATAAAACTCTCCAAAGAAAAAATTTATGTTTACTATAACATGAATTACAAAAAAAATTTAATTTTCTCTGTGCTTGCGATTCAAAGAAATTTAATTTAATAACGAAACTAAATTAGAAAGACAAGGGTTGAGATTTTTCTAAACTCATTCAGGCAATGTCATTGATTATTAATTTGAATTTCATTGTTTTTTACGGGTAAATTATGAAACGTATTTTCCATTATTAATTACATACATAATTGGTCATTAAAACCCTACAGTCAGGTTTACGACCTAGCTACGCACACCACCCATGTACGTGTTAATTTTAATTATGAATGGGGTACCAACCTTAAAGCAAAATATTGTTTTTTGGGGTAACTTTTATTTACTCTCAATACTGGACCCTGAGATACTTTAGTTTCCAGTCAAGCACTTGAACCACGTTATGTTGGTATAACAAAAGAATAAAAAAGAATAATGATTGATTCTCCTTTGTATTTTTTAAGGTAAGTTGTGTGCATTCTTAGGGAAATTAATTCTCAAACAAATAGTATTCGCCCGATGCAGGTTGTAGTCTATAAGGCGGGTATGTCAAAGATTATACTCACATGCGATAATATTGCCTAATATCGGTAGCTTATAGTCGTTGTAATCCTAATGGCCTGTAATTACAAAGCTATGATTTACCTAGTTGGACTGTGTTTTTGCGATATCCAGAGCTTTAGATCGTATAAGATATTCCAACAGATACTATAGAAATTTGACAGTTAATAACGGTCATTTTGTTGAAGTTACATCTGTTAAATTAGTTGTCATTTATTCAATTTGGATGACCATGGATGACCATGGAAAACGTACTGTGTTCACGTTCGTTGGAGCAGTTGGCAATTATTCCTGATATTCATTGGGAAGGCATTTTCCCATTTCTAGATAAATGGGTACGTGAACAAACAAAAGTGTAAACAAACAAAAAGTGATCCCGAAAAATTACTGTTTGGTACTGTCAATGGCGAGCTCTATATGTCGATGATTACCATTTTTTGTTTGGTAATAATTGGATGATCTGGATACCAACGACATGCGGTTTTAACTAAAGGGCGCTAAGTGCCACCTAATTCATGCCACATTGAGTATTCTGAGTGTGTGATTTAAGGGCATTGTCATCTTACGTGAATGTGATGTGATCCGGTCACCGAATAGACCTCGTTAGACTTTTCTGGTGGAAGTTTTTTAAGTCGCAGGAATGCGGCAACAAGCCACAGACTAAAATAATATAGGCTATCGGTCAAATTCAGGCTTATTTATGCGCCATAGTCATGAAGATATTAATATTTTGGATGCGTTCCTCAAGACACCCGGTATTTTTTGCACAATCATATATGCGGAGTACATAATCTCTAGGTACTTACTGTCTGTAAAAATGTAGTAGTATTTTTAGTCATTATAATGTTATCACAGTAATCTTAAATATTTCATGTCATGCTTTGTCGTATGATTCGAATCCGTCAATCAATACTTGAAAGAAGTCTTATTTAAGGTGGATTTAATATGATCTATCCGTCGTATTAGTCTAGTAGGTAGTGTTTGCCTTATTAGACGTGAGGTCTTGGGTCAAACCCTAGGTCAAACATCTCCAGCACAACGAAATACAAAAAAAAAACTTCCTCTCAGCATATTTCTAGCAAGACTCTGAGAGTAAATAAAAATTGCTTTGAAAAGTTTCTCAAAAAATGTCTCGTTGGAAGTCGACTTTAAACACTAGGTCCCGCCACTCATGTATATAATTAACACACAACATACATAAGTGGTGTGAGAAGTTAGTACGTAATCCTAATTAAAGGGTTGTAGTTACAAATTATCTATGTATGTATGTATGTATGTAATTGATGTGCTTTAGCTTCATTACTGTTTGAAAATGAAGGCAATTAAAAGATGTGAAAAATGTAACAGCTGTTTTAACTTTAAAAATTTTAAGTTAAGTTTATATGGAAGTTAGTTGCGAAGTCGATTTTTGCAACGACTTATTTTTTTCGAATTGTGGATTTCATAAAAGATTTAAAAATTTTTTACTTTAAAGGAATGCTGCTTCCTTTTTTTTGAATATTTAAAGCAACTCCGTGCAAAGTATACATTTGTACGCATATGTCCATACCACACATTTAATGCTCTGACTTTTGTTTATTAGTTTGGTCAAGCATTCAGCCACACAAATGCACGCTCACACAGTCGTTCTTAATGCTCTGACTTTTATTTATTATTTTGCACAAATACACTTTAACGTACACTTGTATACATACGTATGTATACGCTACGAGGTGGTAATGGTTACTTAATCTGAGTGTGTATATCATGTTATTAAAAAATATATTCTCGGCCTCTCTTTAAATTTTACGTACTCCGTTGTTTTATTGTACTCTTCAGTTTGGTATTGTTAAATATTTGAGTGTTTAATACTTTTCGGACCAACAACGGTAGATCCCATTTGGCTTTATAAAAAGGGGAACAAAAATTTTGTTTCTCTTTGTCGATCTTTAAAAATCAAGAGAAAAATTATACACACACACTAATACATACGCATACATATGTATTTATTTAAAATGAAAAGACTAAGTGAATGAGTGACTTTATTTGAACCAATTTTTTATGCGTAAGGATACCTGAGTTGGTTTTACGGTGATTGTGGTTGGCTTTGTTCATATACCCTCAATATTATTTATCTTTTGAATGTATACTGGTATATGCCACCATATTGTTATCATTTTTTGCTATGCTCTCTTATGTATGTATGTTAGCTATTTATTTGAATATTCTTTGCTTTGCTACACATATCATAGACCGAGTTTCATATTTCTAGCATATGAGTGTTTTTTTTTTGTAATTTAACTTGTCTGCCACATGCATATTCAAATAATTGTCACCGCAATTATCAGATATTTTACCTGCATAACAGAGGATACAATAAAGAAACACAAACAGAAAAAAAGATAAAAATTATAACAACAATAAAAAAGGTAATGGTCAAACGAATATGGTCTAAGAAGAGAGCGGTCAGTTAATAAATAATAACAGAACGCGAGCGAAAAATAAACAATAATTTTTAAAGCGAAAACATTAAAGCATTTATCGTGTGGTTCTTAATGAATATCAACTCTACATGAAGCCATATAATGACATACTGATGAGTCAATTGGCAGCATTGCTTGTACCATTATTTCGCGTTTTTTCTTCGTATTTGTTTTGTTTTTCTATTTAACCGTCAGAGTCCTTTTTTGTAACGTTGCCTGTGGTTTCTGTTGGCTGCTGTTGTGTTATGCGATAAGGGTGCAAAAAATAATTTCAATTATAAAATGAAATAATTTTTGTGATGATATTGTCAAAATAAAAAAAAATGAAATGAATTCCTTATTTCAATTACATTTGATAACGTAATGATATTGGAATGAATTTTTTTAGAGGGTCCTTATTTTTTGCATGAGTGATTTGGGAAAATTTTAAAGTCCTTTTTATTTCATACTTTTGATGACATTGGTATTATTACGTTTACTTTCGAAATTGTTTCTTGTTATTTGCATAAGCACGGGTAATAGTTAATTAAAATATTAATTATAATATACATACTTTAGAACATAATTAAATAAGACAATCACTGAGCTATTGTAAGGAATTTACCCAATCTTCCTTATTATTGATTTGCCTTGTCTCAGTTGCACAGATCAAGTCTTTCTAGCACAACAGATAATTGGTCTACAGTAGCAATTCCCACGGTATGTTGCTGTCTAGAAATAATTATTTCTCCAAAAATGTATAGAGTGTGAGGGTGAGTAACTTAGAGCATTGAGTCGTATTATTTCCCAACATGTTTCCATCGTAGAAGTCACCGCAGTCGAATAGGTAATGTATTGGCTTATTAGACATGAAGCCACGGTTCAAACGTCAGGTCAGACATTTCAAAATATAAAAAATTATTTCTTCGACTTCCTCTCAGCAGATTTCAAGCAAAAATTTGGAGATTAAATAAAATTGCCATCATTTCCTTCGGCGTCGACTTTAAGCTGTAGGTCCTGTCACTCATATACAAAATTAACACAAACACAACATACGTGGCGTCATCCTGACCGAATGGTTGTCATGACCAATTTTGTATGTATGTGTATGTTTCCTTCCTATTATATTCGTTATTCATGTTACTGCTCGATAACCTTGGAAAAGCTTTCCCCGAATTTGAAACTGAACGTTCTTCTTTGTTTGAATGAATGGGTTTTGCAGAATAACTAGACAGCATAGACAATGAACTCGGCATTCAAAATAAACAAAGAAAACCACATTAAGAGAGATCAACGCATACCATATTTCATTTGAAATTTGCCGCAAGAACGAAACGGAATCGAATCTTTACTGAAGCGAATGATTACGAGGCATGAAAAATGCTTCACGTACGATAATAAGCACGCAGAATATAGTAACCAAAACACCGTCACAGACGATTAATTAACTAATTAACTTCATTAGATTTGTTCATTATGAGCTTCTTCAACCCGATTAATTTCTTATTACATACATAATTTGTCATTATAACCGTTCAGTGAGTGTTAGTTAGTTTAGTTGTTGTGTGTGTTAGTTTTATACATGAGTGGCGAGACCCACAGTTTGAAGTCGATTCCGAACGAGAGATTTTTGAGAAATTTTTCAAGTTTTTGCCAAAAATCTGCTAAGATGTAGTTGCCGAAGAACCGAGCCCTCATGCCTCATGTAGCATACGGCGACAACGTGCACTGTTATCAAAGCAAATGGGTGTAAGGAAATCAAAACTTTTATTGTGTAACTATAATAAGAAGATATTTGCCTCAAGCATAAGAATATATAGGGAATCCTTGAGTTTAGTAAACAATCTTTTTATAGGGTACTGTAGTTAGACTTCTTTAGAAAGGCGATCACCTAGAATCCAACGGGTAGATTGTGTGATGATAAGAATGAATCATTAGAACACATATCTACATACATACATAATTGGCCATCGCTACCCTTCAGCCAGGATTACGACCTAGCTTCTCACACCACTTATACTTATTTTGTATGCGTTAAAATTATACATGAGTGGCGGGACCTACAGTTTAAAGTCGACTCCGAACGACAGATTTTTGAGAAGCTTTACATGGCAATTTTATTTACTCTCATAGTTTTTGCCAGAAATCTGCTGAGAGGAAGTCGCCGAAGAAATATTTTTATATTTTCGTTTTGATGTCTGACCTGGGATTTGAACTCGAGCCTTACGTCTAATAAACCAACACACTACCTACTAGACTACGGCGAATTCAATCTATGTACACGACGATAATAATATTCACTTCTTTCTGATACAGATGTATTACTATCTTCAAAATAGATTCATCATGTGTATAAAATTATGAGAATTTGAATTGTTTTACTTCCATTTGATCCTTCTTTTTATCACAGAATAAAATAGCCAATCTTAGAAACTCTTTTAGTTTTTATGCCCGAATGCTGTTTTCGATGAGCACTTCAAGTGATTCAATTGTTTGTAAGAGTGAATTGGAAAAAGTTTCCTGATTTCCCGGTACGTATGAGTGCTAAATAATGTCGTTTGTTTTTTCTCCAAAATATTAATCATACGCCATCAGTATGAACAAATTTCAAGAAAATAAAAATACCACGAAAAGTGCAATAAAAATAAACTAAGTAAACATAAAAAACCACTTTTATATCCACAAATATTTTTTTATAATTTACTACGAATTATTTTAACGTTTATTTGGTGTTCTTTCTTTTTTTTTTTAATTTTAAATTTAAATTAAACCAAAGCACTAATAAAACCAACCAGCAAGAAGGAAAAAATTGAGAGAAGAATTTTTTTTCAAAAAATAAAATGAAATTATTTTCGCTTGTCATTAAAGCCAAATTAACTTCTCTTTCTCTTCTTCGCTGTTATGGGTAATTTCTTGTAGAGTTTGTTGTTCTATTTATTTCGTTGTTGTTGTATGATGTTGTTGCTGTTTGTATTTTTGTATCTTCTGTAACAATTCTTAATGCCCCAGTGAAGTAAAGTGTTGGAGGGGAAAAAAGTGAAATAAGCAACTGAATCAACTAAATTACCTTAATTTTGTGTAACTATTTTCGTTGCTATTTTTCCGTATTTTGCTTCGTTTTCATTTTTATTTCTTTAAATATTTTAAGAAGGCAATACCATTAACATTTTGACTGCAAAAAAAAAAAAAAAATTAAGGAAAAAAGGAAAATAAAAAAATAGCAAAAGGAAGTAAAGAACAGATTTCATTTTATTTCTTTCCTCCCCTCTTACGAGATACTATAACTACTTCTGGTTCTTGCTACCGCTGCTGCTACTGCTACTAGTTGTCACTGGTGTGGCTGATAATTTTAACCTTCACCTGCTTAAACATGTAAAAGGCGGTGCTTGAAGTACTCTGGGCCAAGAAAGCCAAACAGACAAGATACAAACTCAACGATAACATTGCCAGTGTAAAGAACAGTCAGCCAAAAGTGAAAATGCCGGGGTTGGAATAATGATGGAGAAAAAAGTGACATAAAAAAAAATTTCAAAGCTACAATAACAATAAAAACAAAGCAACTGTTTGGGAGAGGTGAAAAGGAAGAAAATAAAAATTTCTCAATTATTTGTTGGTGTTCGTTTCTTTCTCCGTCTCTTTCCCTTTTCTTTTCACTTTTTTTTTCTTTTATTTGTTTACCGAGCAAGTGCCCTAATTGTTTCCTGGTTAATGTTATTTCTTTATACTGCATTACTTACTTGTATTTATGTCTTCTTTTCCTTTCTTTTCTCTTATTTTCCATTTTTTCTTTTATTTTCATTCCTCTTTTTTTGTTTTTTGAGTTTTTGTATATTTTCGGGTGATTTTTTTCTTACAAGCTGGTTGCCTGCTACAATAAAAATAATACCGGATCTATAAATCTTATTCAAGTTTCAATTTATCTGCTGCTGTGGTACTTTTATTGTTCATCTTTTGCTGCGGCATTTATTCAAGTTCAAAGTGTCTGAGAATCGCTTTTTTTCCACCATTAATTTCGAATTCTTCTCTGTACTTTACTTTATTTGATCCTTAAAGGTATATTTACCCACTAGCTATGGAAAAAGGAAGTGTGCGACAAAGTTGTCTTTAAGGAAATATAAAAATGTTTAATGATTTCCTTGTTGGCTGGAGGTAAAAGAATCTTTTTTAAAAAATCTTCCAATAACAGGTAAAATATACGAAAAAAATTTAATCGGATGAATTTTATATTCTTTTGTTATTTAATAAAGTGGGAAAGCCTTACTTTTTTTTGTTCATGCTCAGTTATGACTACATATACAACGGAAATGTTCAGTCTGGAAAATTGTAGGCAATTGTGGTACAATTTGAAAAGGCCTTTGTTTTGCAGTCCATCAATTCGCTCTGGTTTTTGTGTGGAGAACGTAGAAATCAGTTCACATACATACATATATGCCTAAGGTTATTGAAAATGTCAAACGCATATCGACTGGAATCAATTTCCCACTCTACTCACATCACAATGTAACAATGCCACTCTTTTTGGTATGGTTAGCAGTTTGTTGTCTTTTGAGAGCTAACTCATTTAAAGTATTGTTAGCCTTACACAGGTAATTTTCTGACGAAAGCATCTGTTCCGCTTTACTTTCCAGCAATCGAACTTAGAACACTTTGTATCTCCTTTCCCTACAAACTCTGCAAAATACATATGTATTAACCGTCGGGATATTTTGATAAACTGCCTCCTATTGGAGACTAAGTTAGGCTGTAGTCTTATCAGTATATAGTAGGGATTAATTTTTAAGATCATCGAACATTTGAAGTACTTTTTGTTGTTGTTGTTTTTGTCATAAACCATAAGAATATCAGAGATTACCATACATACATAAAAGAAACTACTTTTACTGAAAATACATTTGAAATTCCTTTTGAGTTTACTTGAACCATTTAATGGTGACCTCTACTCCAGTAGGTAGTGATGTTGGCTTACTAGATAAGAACACGTGATTCGTCAAAACGAAATATGAACAAAATATTTCTTTTGGCGACTTCTTCTCAATAGCCTTCTGACTAGAAGTAAATAAAATTGCCATTGAGAGTTCTCAAATCTCACATTCAGTGTTGACATTAAACTGTAAGTGCGAGTGAGTGGTGGGAGAAGCTAAGTTGTATTTCTGACTAAAGGATTGTAATGTTAAATTAAGTAAATAAATAATGGCACAGAAAAATATTTGTTGCTGCTAGAATATGATATCGTGGAGTGTTAGGCTTGTGCAACTTTTAATTTTATTTTATTTTGTATGCAATCGAAGTACTTTAAGGAGGTTATACCCATTTTTACAATTCGATATTTTCTAACAATATTCTGATCATTACTGCACCAGACTGAATGCAGTCACCATTATAAAGAAACCATGCCAGTTCTGCAACCTATTTAGCCGCTCGCACCATATATCCGTCTGGTATATATTTTTCTCTAATGGCCATATTATACCGCCTTTGCATGTTTGACTTTCTTAATGGCTTTTGGTATAATCAGTTACAAAATCTGGCAAACAGTTAGTTCAGTCGTCCATGAAAATATCTAAGCTAGTGCCAACAACTGCCAACATAACTTTTTTACTTCTGAGGCTTTGTTATTGTACATTCAAGAGCAGAAACTTAAAAGATATCTTTATTGAAATCAATGAGCAGCAATGACATGATATTATCTATGGTGTCGAGTGTGTACCATAGGATTAGAGAGACGGAAAAATTGTTTTCATTGGCATCTTATAAGTTTTTTTCTTTTTATACGTCTTTCTATTTACATCGTCTTGTTGGAAGTAGAGATTTCAAAATATATACGTTATATAACGTTTCTCATAATAAACATGGTTTAGTTCGATATACTCCAAAGATATTCCATATATTCGATATTCTGTTTATCGATTTTCATAAAACGATTTTCATCAGCTGCAGACTCTATTTTCTTATAATTGACATATAATGACGCTATAACTCCAGAACGCACGAACCGATATATTAATATACATGTTCTATGGGGCGTGAGGAGTGTTTCTGTGTAGTTTGAAGTTCGTCCGACAGATGGCGCAATATTTAGTTTTTTTTTTGTGTTTTTGCACAGTAACTCAAGAACTACTGCACTATGCTGTGTTTCGTTGAAGGCGTTGGGTCGTTAATCAGCGTGCAGTGGCGTTAATTAGCCCGATACCGACTGATACCTAACATCTTTTTGTGAAAAAAATATATTAAAAAAAAAGTAAATAAATATCTATCTATCACTCTTTTTTAAACTCTATTTGCGCAATAAGCCTATTTTATGTTTTGCTGAAGGCGTTAGGTGCTTGATCGGCGTGTGGCGGAAGTTTATCAGGTTTAGATGGCTTAAAAAAAATTCGATATAGCAAAAAGTAGGCGTGGCAAACCTTATATTTAGGGACATAGTGATTGTAGACGAATGCAATTTGGTGGGTAAGTTCGTAGAGTCGATATCGACAAACTCACCAAAAATGGGCTTGGCAACCCTCCCACTTTAAAAGATACCATAAGTCGGCTAATTCGATCGTTTATAACTACATATGTACATACTAGAGGTGTGCACAAGACATATAAAATTGCACACTATTGCATTTTTCTCAAGACCGAATATTGATTGCAGCTGCAAATATATATAAGCAGAGATAGAGTACAAAAAAAACAACTGCACTCGTAAACCATTGTACAACAGTATAAAAGATAGTTGTGTGAAGAGTGCAACAAAATTATTGTACTCTTCATAGTGTCACAACGTGCATTTCTTTTTTCAGTAAATGCGAAAGAAAAAATGTTTTTTGTTTTTTTAAAAACAAAACAAACAAACAAACAAAAACAACGAATATTAACATAGCACTTTGAAGAGAGATTGTTGTTGAAAGAGTTTATGGCGAAAGCAAAGAATGTATAGAAACACTTATGTACGCATATTTTTCAACGAATACACTACTGAAATTCATTTGACAATACTGAAAATTTAGCTTCAGTAGTGAAATATTCTCTTACAACACAAAGCATAGTTCCGTTACTTCACGGACAAAGGAGTGCTGTTGTATACATTGAATAAATGAGAAATACATATTTCAGTGCACTAGTAAAATCAAGAGCAACAGAAAAGAGTACACTACAGTATTGCATTCAGTGAAGGGTAAGCTAGCAGAATGTCTTGTGCACACCTCTAGTACATACATATCTAACATGTACGAGTATGTCTGTTGGTTTTTGTTTTGGAGCGAGTACAACAACTACAACTTCGTCAGCGCTACCCATGATTCGGACCTCTTATTGTTATTCTTTGTATGCCTCACCTAAATAACGTACCGACTTCGATTAAATTTTGAACTAGATAGATAGATACACACACTTATAGTAAGTTAGTTATTTTAAATATCTCTGTTTTATGCAGCGTATTACAGCAAATATATAGTGTGACCTGTTTTGGGCAATAAAAAAATCAATTTTGGGCGGGACGAAGTTCGCCGGGTCAGCTAGTTTTCTTATAATTGATACTACCGCATCATTTGAAGTAGCCGTAGTCTAGTTGGTAGTATGTTGGCTTATTAGACTTAAGGCCACGGTTCAAATCCCAGGTCAGACATCAAAACGGAAATAAAAATATTTCTTCGGCGACTTTCTCTCAGCAGATTTCAGGCAAAAACTCTGAGAGTAAATAAAATTGCCATGTAAAGCTTCTCAAAAATCTGTCGTTCGGAATTGAATTTAAACTGTATAGAATTAATACACATAACATAAGTGGTGTGAGAAGCTAGGTCGTAATCCTAACTGAAGGGTTGTAAAGACTAATTATGTTATGTATGTATGTAACAGTTTGTAAAGTTTGGATATAAAAAACAATTGACGAATTGATAATTATTTATTGACGAATTAATTGGCTGAGCGCTCCAATAAATTAGCAATGAACTCGCTTTTAATTGTATTTTCTTTTTGAAAATAATTATCCCATGTGCAAGTTACGACATGACATTGCCTGCAGATCGAACTACATTCACCTAATTTTCCCAAATTCAGTACACTGTACCTTTTGTTTCAGGTGAAAATTCGATTAAGAAGTAAATCTGGCATTTATTTTCCAGCGCAGCTTTTTTGTTAACAAATGTTCCGTCAGTATGCAAATTTGACTCACGCACAGTTTAGCCGAAGTTCGTGCAACTCCATTTTATGCAATTTTTTTAACCCCTTTTTGGCGTGTGCGTTTTGGAAGCCTCGTTTAAACTTTGCCATCCAATATTTTCTATATGTAAACTAAAGGAAAAACTTTTCGAAGCTTGTCTTTAGGTTAGGTTAGGTGACGTCGGGGACTCCCTCGAAGGAACAGGTCCGATTTAGGCTAGTATTTAGGCCCATTGTTATACCACAATTAATTCTGTCAATGGGCTGGCAATATTGCACATATCCTCCCGCTGCCATAGAGATTTACTGGTCTTTAATGTTGGTTGAACTGAGACTATACCAGTGACTCTATGTTATTTTTAAGGGGTTTCTGTAGCATCTTGAAATACATATTTTATGAGCTTGAAACTATTGCCAGTTGTCCAACAGGTCGAACATTTTGTGACCGCTCTAGTAGTTGTTTAAAGTTATCTGTTTTGCTGTGGTTAATTGTCACAGTCTCTGGCATCCCCATACAACATAAAGTTCTGGTATTCAGTCTGTAAACTAATCAGAATAAATTAAAGTATAGAGATTTGTCTTCTATCTAGATTCTGAATATATTCCTTAATGTCCATATTCGCTAAAAGAAAAATTAAGTTTGTTTTTGTTTCTTTTTGAAATCAAAAGGTGGTGGGTGGCAGGCATAAAATTTCGTCGATTTTCTTTGAAATTTTCTTTCATCCACATATTATTAGACAGTCATGATGATGAGACTATTATTCGTTTATTGTTGGCATATCTTTTTATGGCAAATATTCATTCCGTATCTTCAACTATAATGGAACCAACTAAGCGTGGAAAATGGTTTTTCGCAGTTGTGACGGAGGGTGAAAGAGAGAGGGCGGTAGGTATATAAAAGAACAAGTAGAAAATATTACAATCATTATGGAAGTTTCATACAAGTGGTGATGTGGCGAGATGTTGTTTTTTTATATTTTATTTGTTATTCAACAGCTAAAGTATGAAACGTCAGTCTTTCTCAATTTGTGTACGTCTGTATGTCTATTTGTCTAAGCGATAGTTTTGTTTTATTTTTATCACAATTGAAATGATGCTGGCACAAGTATTTTATAACACTGCAATTGAAATAGTACAGGAGTGGTGAAAATGAAAGCATTGAATTGCAATTGTATTGTTGTCGAATACTTTGTATTAAAATCTGTTCTTTTTTTGTGCTAAGCTCAGTTAATTAATGAAAAAATATTTTTAATGCAATTTTTTTTTTTTAATTCTATTTTTGTCACCACATCTGTAGTTTTCTAATTCAATGTGAATCTAAAAATAATATAATTTATATTTGCATACACATGCAATGTATGTAAATACATATGTATGTATATACGTATATACCCACACATATTTATATACATACTTTTTCACATCCTCTGCGCCATTATCACATACATCACTGGAGGAAATAATAAATATTAATGTTGTGTATCTCTGGGAGTGCTAAAAATAAAATAGAAAAACGAAAACAAAACAAAACAAAACAAAAATTGAAAAACTAAACCGAAAATTATCAAATTATTCGTTTTGATTGCAAATGTTTATTATATTGTTGTTATTGTTATTGCTGTGATTAAATTGACAATAAGTTTTTGTTTGTATTTTTTCATTTCTTTTATTTCTTTTTCCTGCATAAGTGCGAGTTAGGAATTGTTGTTTTATTTTAAAATTGTCAGAATGGATGAGAAATGTTCTGGAAAGTAAAACCATAAGTTACACGAACGATTTGAAATTTAAAATAAGTAAGGAAAAAAGCAACAGCATACTATTTATTGAAGTCGTCGTAGTCGGATCAAACCCCAGGTCCGAGATCTCCAACAAAACGAAATACGCAAAAAGATTTCTTCGACGACTTCCTCTCAGCAGATTGCTGGCAAACATTGTGAGAGTAAAATAAAATTGGCATTAAAGCCTCTCAAAAATTTATCGTTTGAAGTCGACTTTAAGCTACAGATCTAGCCACTCATGGATAAAATTAACGCACACAACATAGGTGGTGAGAGAAACAAGGTTGTAATCCCGACTAAGAAGTTCTAATGACCAATTAAGTAAGTAAGTGAGTAAAATTACCAGGACAAATTATCTTAAGAAATTCTAATGTTAACTGGCTGCTAAAATCATGCAGCTTTATGCAAATGAACCAGAATCTATTATCGAGCTCGAATGCTAGGCACAATGCGTTACCAGTGGTATATTGACGCATCTCTGTTAAGTTTGATTAAAAGATTATGACTTGGAGCCGTGGCAGCCATTTGATGGTAGTTTTATTCCATACTCCATTGGAACATGTCTTCTTTAAAGTCCAATAAAAAAAATCGCAGCCGTCTCACAAAATATGTACGTGAAAAAGTGTATTCTTACGGAGATACAAATTATTTTCATTTTATTATCGCCAAATTCGGAAGCAGCTTTGAATTCACACATTCATTAAAGATTATATTTTTGTTTCAGCCTGGATATTGCGGGCTCGTCATACATTTCGAATTCTAATTTTCGAATTCTATTGTCCATGTCATGTATTGTAGCACTATTTATGAACAGGCTGAATGCTATAAACACAATGAAGGCAACGCAGCAATCTCTCGAAAATAGAATATATGTGATTATTTTAAAAGCAGTGCAACAACATAAAATACAATAGCATGCATGAAATTGAGGTTTTAAAACGCGATGTATCTCATACATAACGCGAAAAACGTTTTAGTGTTGCGTTTGCTGCGTTGCGTTTATTGTGTTTATAGCATAACTCGTGATGTCTAATTAAAATTTTACGTATTTAAATAAAAATTTTAATATTTTTCTAATTTCTTTACTGTCAAATATTTAATTGTATCATGGGAATTAAGTCCATATTTCATGTTTTGTAATTTATCGATTAATAATTGTGATATTATTTATTAATTTATTTATTTACATATACATCAATGGCATTAAACAGATGAGAAAAACTAAAAAAACAATTTAATGCCTTTAATTAAATGTGGTTATTTTTGTAAATAAATAAATCAAAACATTAAATATGACATAAAAACAAAAGCAAAACAACAAAAACAAAACAATTATTTAAATCGTCTATCATTAAATCAAATAATATTGTATGAAAACTATACCGGTAAAAGCGTGAGGCGTGGGGAAACTGTGGAACAATTTAAATAAATGCCATAATCATTACAGTTCACATTGTGGAAATATAATTTCAGATTGTCAGGAACTGTAATTAAAAAATAATGAAATTATTTTCGAATTTCATTTAAAAGACAAAGTGCGGTTAGAAGGTGATATGCACCCACAAAAGCTTGTCTTCTGTATACACACACATGATGCATTAAAGCAAGCCATTTGAAATGAACAATTCCCCCCATCACATGTCTAATATGGATATAAACGGTGACAGATCGTCAACCTCTAAAAATTACTGTCATTAGTTGACATTAAAAAAAGTACAAAAATAAATTTTAAACAAATAATAGCAAACAACAATCAAAACAAAACCAAAAAAAAGTTTATATTTTTTCAACTCCATAAATTATTGTTTAAATTTTCGTAATGGTTGAATAATTTTTCAAAATCCCCTAATAAATTAAAATTTATATTTTCAATTTCAATTGCATTTCATTTATTTTTAATTTTTTGTTTTTAGAGTTATTGTTATAAGTTTGGCAAAGTAGTTAATAATAGAAATATAAATACCATGACAAAAAAGGAAAAAAAAAATAAACAAATATAATCGCTTAATAAATTTTTTTTTTTTGTCAAATACATATGTATGTGAATTTTATGAAATTAAATTGAAAATTTGCATATTATTGCGAAAAAAAACAATAAAAAGTTTTGCCTGAGTATCATTGAATTTTTTGATGATGACGATTGATGAGTGAATGACTGACTGGCTGGTTAATGTGAAGTGCCCTTTGCCACAAAATTAAAAAAAAAAGTTTAGTAAAAATGTTCATTCTTTCTAAACAAAACATCCTTTGATTTTGATACACAATTTCGATACCTTTTCTATGGTAAAAATTGTTGTGCAGCTTATTAAATTACCAAAAACTGCAAACCCTATCACCGCATTCTGTAAATAATTTTTTTATTTCTAAATTTTTTTCAAGTTTGGAAATAGAAAATCGTTCAAGTGGTTAAATTTAGTAAATAAGGTGCGTAATACAGCAATTCATAAACTGGTGTAGTATCTTTTATTTAATTACATTAATACCAATCACACTAAGAAGTCATAATTAACCTAAGGTGTATGAAGGACATGCAGAACACCGCTCTGTTTCACCATTAAATTCTTTCTGCTTTGCATTCTATAGTTGTTGGAAATTTCTGCAAATTCGCGGTGAATTTGCTGAATATCACTGTCGTACTTACTTACTTAATTGGCCATTGACAACCCGATTAATGGATTTCAGCCTGCCTTCCAGGCACATCCGCAACTTGCGCGCCTTCGCCAGTTGGTCACACCAATCAATGACAGGGCTTCCTCGATTTGATAATTCCAAAGCAGACAAGGTCGTCCTATACTACGACTTCCGCAAATCCCCATGTCAAATATCCGTCACACTGGAGTATCCCCTTCCATTCGAACGACATGGCAGAACCAGTGCAGCCGCTGGATGTAAATACGCAGCACAACGCCGATATCGTTGAGAAGCTTATACAACTCATTGTTGGGACTTTCTCGCGAATATTCATCCTTGCTCCTGCGCCTTAATGAAGCACGAGGAGGTTGAGGGTATTATAGTTTTATCGTACGAGAGAGGTCTTTGCTACTTAATTGTCTATTGAGACTTTTTGGCTTATTAGACGTGAGGTCACGGTTCAAACCAAAGGTTAGACATCTCCAACAAAACAAAATATGAACAAATATTTCTTCGGTGACTTCCTCCATGCAGATTTCTGGCAGAAACTCTGAGAGTAAATAAAAATTCCCATTAAAGTTTCTCAAACATCTGTCGTTCGGGGTCGACTTTAAACTGTAGGTCCCGCCACTTATGGATAAAATTAGCACATACAACAAAACTGGTATGAGAAGATAGGTCGTAATTCTGATTGAAGAGTTGTAATATGTATGGCACCTCCAAAGTGACATCATTTTAGTGATAACGTCGGAGCCAAGATAAACAAATTCACTGACTATATCGTAAGCATAGTTATCAGCCGTAATCTAGGATCTAATACAGCGGATGTCCATTCTTCTCGACAATATATATTTCGTTTTGCTCTCATTTACTGCCAGACTCATCTTAGTAGACTTCCGTTTTATAGCTCTAAAGGCAGCAGTAACATCTTGATTGGTACGCCTAATGATGTCAATGTCGTTAGCGTATGTGACTCACGTGGCTTACCCAATCAAGTAAGACAGGAATTCATATTCAACAAATTCGCGTTTTTCCTTAATTTCATGATTGCAAAACCTGCAATAGATGCCATTACCTAGCCGGTAGATGAAATTCTCTTCACCTTTTCTGGATCCGATTTTCTCAATCCAGTTCATTACATTATCTTGGGTATGGGTGGTGAATTAATGTCTCATCCTTGCTTAAAAATCGATGGTAGAACTCAGTCTTATTCCGAACATTTTCGTTTCCAAGTCTTCGTAACGTAAGCAATGTATAGCACTTTAGAAAATTGTTATCAATTCACCAACCTCGCTCGTCTTTGGCGGACAATCTGTTTCTTTTGATTTTCTTAACTGTTTCTGACTTGAATATTTCAATGCGTCGCTGCCTTTGGTGAGCTAAAAATGTCGCCGAACCTCAGGAAAAATAGTAAAAATTTCTGTTCCTAATATTTTTATCAGTTACTTTGGATTTATTGGTTTCTCTCAGGTTTAACGTTGATTACGAAGACATGAAGAGGACGTAGAACTTTTTAATAGACCTGGTCTATTAAACAACTTTTTTTTACAAGAATGAAATGAGCTGAAAATGGTTTATCATTAAGGCCTTCAATCAGATATTCGACTTGGTTAAGCATTCTATTCCAGCATTCTCTAGATTTAATCGTGTAATCTCTGCGATGGAAGGGTACGCTTGACAAACACCAACTCAATTTTAAATATAAAATGAGAAACCTTTAGCCTGGAAGACCTTAAAATGGGAGTTTGTTACTTACTGGCTACTTAAAGCTATTTTATGCTTGTAAAGGTTTTTTTTTCATCAAAAGCATCACGCAAATGCTTCACAGAAATGAATTATCTGTCATGATGGAGTTTATAGTCTTAATTAACTCAACACATGTCCTATAAACGAATTTGTTGTAAAAATAAATTTAAATTAATTTTATTGCCAACTTAGCGGAGATGCAGATTTTGATATTTTCTGTTGACTGTCTGTTTTCTTAAGCATTAGGTTGCTTAAGTTTCACGTTCTAAAACAAAAAATAGAAAAAATTTTTTTTTAAATTTAAAAAAATAAATTTTAAATTTTACCCAATTAAACTAAATTTCTAACAACAAAAAAGATTTTATTTTCCCCAATGGCGTTTAGATTCATTCCATTTTTCTCTTACACATTCCAACTGACATTCTTCTTTGGCTTCAAAAGAATAAAGACTTGTATTAACAAGTAATTTTTTTTCCTTCTCTTAAATAGGACAAAAGAAAAAAAAAAAGAAAATCAACTTTCAATTTCTGTGAACTTGAAAGCTTTAGAAATATTAAGAATGGAAGACGAAAAAGAAATATAAAGTACAGAGTGGAATAGAATATAAATGATTTGAGAATGAAATAAAATTTTCTTAGAAAATGCTGAAAACCTTTTAACAATTAACAGAATAAAGAAGAAGGAGAATTTCCTTTAAAATGAAAGTGATATTGAAATCGATAACTTTATAAGACTACAATGAAATTAATAATATGGTTGGTCATAAAATTAAATTTCAAAATACGTTGTGGGTGAAGGATAAAAATGTGGGTACGTTCGTAAATGCAGTAGTTGTGCAACCTGCAGCATAATAAAAATCAAATGTTCAAAAATGCAATACTTGGCAGCACTGACTTCCGTCGAACGTTTTTTTTTGCAGACAAATTGCAATACTGTCGCAAATTTTTGCAAATATAGCAACAGTTAGATTTCAGTTGCAATAGTTCACGGTAAACCATTTCTTCGACAATATTGTAGTTTCGTGAAATAAAAGCTATTAAACAAAAGAAAATTTTGCTTTATTTGCAGAAAAATGGAAAACTAATAAAATTTAACCGATATTGTTATAGAAAATTTTAATTATTTATATTTTTACTTCCGAGGAAGATTTCACATTTAACATACAAAAATTAATAATACGGACTAGACTGGATATGGAGTCGGTCAGTATTGTGGGGAAAAGTTTTATTAAAAATTAAAGAAATCAAATCGGACTTTGAAATGACAAAGGAACAAATAAGCCGGAAATTTTTGAATTTTCGCACCACATATATGGTACAAAACAGTCTATTAACCCACCGTCTAAATTTTCAATAATATTTGTTATTGTTAATTTTGATAAATTTTTTTTTAACTTTTGCAGAACGTTCTAAAAAGCAAATTCTGTTTAGTTTTTGTGCAGTAGCAAAGCATTTGCAACAGCTGATCACGCATTAGCAACAAAACTTGGCATTACTGCTGCAGTCGTGCACAAATTTGCTGAATTTACGAACGCACCCTGTATCTACGTTGGATTTCAATTTTATTCGTTTGTGAGAACAATGCCGATGATTACCATGGGGAATATGGCATTTGAAGCCTTTGTAGCCATAAAAGACGAGAGGGCGTGATTTAAACACCAGGTCAGAGGTGTCAAACAGCACGAAGTATTAAAAAATATTTCTTCGGCGACATCCTTTTAGAAGTCCTCTTCAATTCGTGGTAAAAGATTTTATTGACACTGAAATACGAAATAGTACATGGGTATGCAATATTTCTGCAGAGGTTTTAATCCAGTTGACAAGGAAAATAATTCAGTTTATTTCATTTACCGGAGTCTCTTTCTGGCACGACGCAGACTTCTTTCATTCGGCTTAACGCTTCACGATGGTCTTACGTTCCTGCCGTTATTTTATATCCCATCGAGCAGTAAATTCGCTAAACTTTTTGACTGGCTTTCAGCTCGATTTATGCTTTCATGCGAAGCTCTGAAGCTGATTCCCAATACCTTTTAATCACAACTTGTTTATAAATTCTGAGCCATCGTTTCATGTGTATGAAAACGATTCATTATCTGTACTCAAGTGAGTCTCTCTCTCTCTGGCTCGACGCAGGCTTCTGTCATCTGGCTTAGCGCTTCACGATAGTCTTACGTTGCTATTATTATTTAATATCCGATCGATCACTAAATTCATTCAACTTTTTAACTGGTTTTCAGCATGATTTTGAGCCTGATTCTGAGCTTTAATGCGAAGCACTAAAGCTGCTTATAGAGATCGTTTTATCAATAAGCTGGGAAGCATCGTTTCATGTGTATTAAAACGAATTACAATATATACTCAAGCTAGTTCCGATCTTAGCGAAGCTGCCACTCGTTTCTATGTGATCCTAAGCAATATGTCTTCAAAGTAAATTTCACTCCATATTCAGATATCTATCAGTCAGCTTTACCTGTAATGTGCTATTCCAATTCTGAACACAATAATAGTATGGATTCAGTAGGCATAACCAATGAAAAGATATTTGAAAATGTTGGTTTTCAGTTACCGTCTTCAATGTCATTGCAACTACAAGCCGTAGTGTCAGTCATACTACTTGTTTGGTCATTACAACCCTTCAGGATCAGGATTACGATCTAGCTGCCCTATTACGATAGTCACCTATTAGTGTGAACCAAAAAAAAAAAACTATAATATGCAGATGTTGTACTTCAAGTAGTCGTAGACTAGTAGGTAGTGTGTTGGCTTATTAGACGTGAGGCCACGATTCAAACGATTGTAGATGATTTGAAATTTCAAAAAAGGAAGGAAAAAAATCAGCAGCATACTATTTATTGAAGTCGCCGTAGTCTAGTAGTTAGTGTGTTGGCTTATTAGACAATGAGGCCCCGGTTCAAATCCCAGGTCTGAGATCTCCAACAAAACGAAATATAAAAAAATATTTTTTCGCCAACTTCACCAAATTTCTGTCAAAAACTCTGAGAGGAAATAAAAAATTTGCCATGAAAACTTTCTCAAGAAAAATCTGTCTTTCGGAGAGTAATCCTGCCTGAATGTTTGCTATGACCAATTATGTATGTATGTACTTCAACATCCATTGGATTAAAAAAGACAAATTAAAAGCTGGTTTGGTAGAAACTCTGCTTACATTATTCTCCTCAACGATTTGTTTTATAGTGTAAGAATTGCTTTGAGCAACCGTAAACTAATCATTGGCCCTTTAATGTTCTAAAACATTTGCTTAAAATTTTGCAATTAATTTCAATAATTATCAGAGATGTGGGAGGATATACAATAAACGCATGTAAAGTGTTATTACTTGTGTTTCTAATAAAACTGCATCTGCTTTGCTACTCTGTTATTCTCATATCCTCAATAAGAGATTTCTCTTTTATTTGATATTTTTCCCCTAAGTTTTCCTTTCAAGCAGATATTAGAACATCAAAAAGTAGCAGGCAATATTGAATTCTTGTAATTAAAAATCATTTGAAAAGTTGAAAAAAAATGAAAGCTTTTGAAGTGCTAAAATGACATGGAAATGTTTTACCACCCACCCATCCACTTACTATCTAAATTGTAAAATTGTGTTTTTTTTTCTAGAATATACGAGGGTTAATTGTTCCTGATTCTTGGTGGATTCTTTGTTAACGTTTGTTGTATAGTGTTTCTAAATTTCGGTCCATATTCTCAGCTTGACGGACCTACCACCACGGACCTTTACAGCAATGTCTCACAGTCAATATTATCTAATAATTGTTGCTGTCAGGGAAAACCAATACAAAAAAAACTTATGTAGCGCCTGTACATGCTTCAAAATATTTGTTTGCGATGCAGCCGTCATAGTCCTTTTATAACTTTCTAGGACTATAGAGACTACACGAACGTAAAGAGAATTGAAGCTGTTAGGCAAAAAAAGCGCTTCGAGTATTAGAAAACGTGTTGACTTAAGTCTTTGACATTCGAGAAGACTAGAAGACCTTTTCATTATTAAACAGACCTCGTATAACACATATATTACTTTGCTTACATTATTTCTTCCAAGTGTTTTTCTACATACGTGTTTGAGTTCTTGTGCTTTTCACATTCAATATTGGCAATTAATTTGGCGAATTTTTTTTTGTGCAATTAACAATTGCAAAATGCTCAAATTCTATTCGTAATTTCAATAGCAATAGCAGCACGTCAGTCAGCTCTCTTAGCACCAATATCAGCGCCAGTCCTAGTCCCAGCCAGCAGTCACTGTTTGTTTGCTTTACTTGCAACTTTAGCTGATACTGTTGTTGCAATCTGCTAGTAAATGGTTGTTTAAACAACTTTTCAATTTTCATTTTCCAATTTTTTATTTTTTGTTTCAATTTTTAAAATTTCATTTCGATTAGCAGGAGAACAACACAATTTTTTCTCATTAATTCGGATTTTAAAATGGAAATCATTTTTCATTCACTTAAGCAGAAATATTGAATTAGTAGTGAGTCATTTATTATTCCATGGGAATTATGGAATCCAATAAAAATAGTACAGTTCTTTATATAAGTTCAAAAAAAATCTAACCCCAAAACAATCTTAAAGATTTTAGAAATGGCAACACCACCTAAACGTCATTAGATCACGTTGGCTGATAGACAATCGCTTATGATTTTGTCTCTATAATTTAGGAGACAAATACAACATCTTGTAGCCGCCGTAGTCTAGTAGGTACTGCGTTTGGCTAATTAAGAAGAGACATCGTGGTTCAACCACTAGCGCAGTCATCTCGAACACAGCGACAAATGAAAAATTATTTCTTTCGGCGACTTTCTCTCATCAGTCTTTTAGCAAAAACTCTGAAGGTAAATAAAATTGCCATGAAATATTTCTAAAATCTGTCGTTCTGAGCCGACATTAAACAGTATGTCTCACCACTTATGGGTAATACTAACACACACAACATGAGTGGTGTGAGAACCTAGATTGTAATCCTAAACTGTACGTCCCGCCATACATACATACATAATTGGTCATTACAACCCTTCAGTCAGGATTATTGACCTAGTTTCTCACACCACTTATGTTGTGTGTGTTAATTTTATACATAAGTGGCGGGACCTACAGTTTAAAGTCGACTCCGAACGACAGATTTTTTGAGAATCTTTTCATGGCAGTTTATTTACTCTCAGAGTTTTTGCCAGAAATCTGCTGAGAGGAAATCGCCGAAGAAATACTTTTTGTATTTTTGTTTTGATGTCTGGCCTGGGGCTCGAACCCTGGCTTTACGTCTAATAAGCCAACACACTACCTACTAGACTACGGCGACGTCCCGCCATACATGCATAAAATTAACACACACAACATAAGTGGTGTGAGAAACTAGGTCGTAATCCTGACTGATAGGTTGTAATGACCAACTATGTGAACAAATATTTACAGATGGCTTAAGGCTGAAGTGAGTTGGGGATGGTGGAGTCCTGTCGTAGTCAGCGGTTATTGCTCAATCGATAAGGCTAACTGTAATGATTATTTGAAATGGCATTGCTAGGACATATGTATATTGGAAATATATTTCGAGTAGTAGCATGGCTGCAACAGTATTATGTTCTCACATGATAATCTTGAATATATTTTAACGTAAGAAACGAGCAGTATATCATACACGTTGTGTGGATATTAGGTTAAGGTAGTGTTTTGAGAAACATCATTGCCATACATGACACAATCATAGCTTTGTGAGTATTTTAGTGAATACCTGAGAAGGTAATATTAACAACGTCGTTGCTAACGTCATTATAGAAAATTTTATACTATACACTTAAGCGCAATGTGTTGGTCTTCTGGCCAATGACTTTAGTAGTAGTAGCAGAAAAGAATAAGAAAAGTAAACTATTTTTCAGATACAGGATACGTGCCCAGTATTATAACTCAAGAGAAAAATGTCCCGCGCCTTTTTCATGCTATAGTACTCATTGATACGGCGATGATATAATTTTAGAGACACGAGGTCCGATTGGTTCTAGTATTAGGTTGGGAGATATTCATTTACTATTAGGCCATACAGCGCACCTATATTTATTAGAAGAAAACAAACTCTTCTACCTGGCCTACACAGACAAATGCTACAAAAAACACACACAATGTCACAAGGAAAAATTCATGTGAACATTTTAACAAACAAAAATTAAAATCACACTCATCAAAATACATATCAGTTATTTGGAATCTGACAATACTTATGTCATTCTATTCTCCACTGAACGTAATGAATCGATTTACTCTTGAGCAACATTGGGATTTATTGGAATAATAATAATAATATTATAACATATTGGATGGGCCAACGAGAAACTGCACGATAATGCCGATTTTGCCAAACAAAAAAATATCTTTTCGGATGAAGCTCATTATCATTTTGGGGCTCATAAAATCCACACGTGGTCTTACAGAAGTCAATGCATCCATTACGAGTGACTGTTTGCTGCAGCTTGTGGAGCGTATTTCTTTGAAAATGAGGACGGCGCAATCATTACGGTTAATGGGGACATATGTATATGTATGTCACCATGATAAACGATTTTTTTGTACCCGCTCTTCATGGTGTTAATGTGAACGATATTTAGTTTCAACAGGATGGTGCAAATTGCCACACATCTCATCCCAAAATCGATTTATTGTGTCGAACGTTTGATTAGCCGAAATGGTGATGTTAATTGGCCGCCAAGAGGCAGCGAGACAATTGAGCATTTGAAAGCCAACATTCGTTATACCATTTCCGAGATACACTCGAAAAAGTGCACGAAAATTTATTATTACAACCATTCAGTCAGGATTACGACTTAGTTTCTCACACCACTTATGCTGTGTGTTAATTTTATAGACTTTTATAGAACGAAAGATGTTTAAGGAACTTTTCATGGTAATTTTATTTACTCTCGGAGTTTTTGCCAGAGAAATATTTGTTCATATTTCGTTTTGTTTGATATGTTTGACCTTTGGCTGGAACAATGGCCACACATTCAACACACTACCTACTACATTATGGCTACTACATATTACCTAAAACAGAACTCTAATGATTAGAATTCTTGTATTTATTCTTATGCACTTTTTTTTTTTTGCGAAACGCTGTCTATAATTTATGTCTGTCCCACTATAATTATTTAAATGAACTATTTTGTAGTGCTTCATACACATTATTAAAATATTCACTATAGTAACTACAATATTAATGAATGGTTGGCTGCAACTCATCATCGCTCGGCAATTAGACATGCTTCAATGGCTTTAAAGCGCTACATTATCGCATAGTTAAAGAGGCATGAAAAAATTCACGTTAAATTTATGCAAATGCCGCACTGCTGGTATACTTATTTAAAGAGACGACCAGGTGTACAATTCTATGTTTTAAATGTTGAATGTAATTAAAAAGCATAAAATTATTATTTAATCGTCTTAATAAACCATCGCTAAATGAGCTGAAGTGCAAAAATTAGTATTAAATTGTCTACTTCAGGGAAGTAGTAGCAATCAGCAAGCAGCACACGGCGTAGCAGCAACACTCTTAATGTTGCATTTCCACTTCTAACAGTTGCCATCATTTCATTGAATATCACGTTTTGATAATCTTGTTTGCAAAACATCATTTTCTTTTAATATCTTTCACTTCACTTTGGATGCACATTCAAAGGAATATGAATGAAATAAAGCAAATTGAACATTTTTTTCAGAAAAGTATTTGCCAATACAATAATAAAGTAGCTGTTATTGCCTCACAAAAAATGCATCATCGTTATGATTCCTCTCTTGAATTTTTAATAATAGCACTCAGTATGCGTTGTTGGCAAAGATTTTTCAATCATCCAACGTTATAATCAACAGTAACGTCATTATGATCATAATACACTAGAAGATGAGTTCTTTTATTGTTCTTTCAAATTCTTATTTCCAAAAATTCTTATTGATTCTATTTTGGTGTATTCATGACGATGTCTTAAAGCAATTTGTTTGCAAAAACGTGCAATTTTCGTTCAAAATGTTTGGAAAGAGATTTGAAGATATTTCGAAATACAAGTGCTCTTCTGTGTTTAAACTCTTTATTCATAGAATGGACAGTTGTGCTACATGAACAGTAGACAGGGATTCCAACATGGCCAACATGGATGGATTGATTCATACAAGAGCCTATAGTTTTAATATTTTAATGTTTTTAGTTTCTCTTGTTTAATATTTGCCTCCTCAATGTTGACAGTCAGGCTATTCTGAACACCATGATTCCATTACAGATGCTTGGTTGGACAACTCTGAATATAGTTTTATTCTTTAAATGTGAATACCAGAGAGAATGACTTTCAACTAAGCCTTGTTCATTGCAGAGGCCTGAAGTGTTTCAAGGCTGGATCAAACATTTAGTGGTAGGGCTTAGGTTGAAGTGGTAACCCAAGCAGACTTTAGCACGCAGCCCATTGTGATGCCTCAGATAAGCGTAGAAGAATTCCATCAATCCCATCGAAGAAGTTGGTCTGCGCAGGGGCTAAAAAAGATCACCGTACTTATGGGTAAATCGTCTGTGGGTCTTTTAAGCTATCGTTCATGTTATTTAAGCACTGCGGTATAAACCTACGGAAAGATTTCAGAGTTGCAAGCCTAATTATATACCCGGATAGTCAAGTCAAATTTATAGAATTGGTTTCATATGTAATTGAATTACTGCTGTAGGAAGATTACTTTGATAACCTTCAACAACTCGTTGTTGCTCTATTCGCTGGCAACGGACTGGTGCTATGGACTGGTGGGTGTTGACTTTGCAGCAGAAATAAATTCGGTGGTGGGTCTTGGAATATGGAGGGCTTTACAAATTACGGAAGAAGTAGATTAGTAGGATAGAGGGTTCTTTGATGAACTAGTTTCGGCTGACTTCGCAGCAGAAGTATGTGGATCTTGGAATACTTTTTACTTTTTTGAACAAGAGCTTTACAAATTACGGAAGGTGAAGATGTTTCTTTATGGCGCAGAACTATGTACACTATTAAGCACTGATGCAGCAGCCTTAAGAGTATTCGAGAGAAAAAGATCATACGTAGGATCTTTGGTCCTGTCCGAGTTGGCGATGATTTTCGAATTCGATCCAAGAACGATGCGGCCGTTGTGCAGCGTATTAGCATATTGCTGCTGCGTTGGCTCGGCCATATTGTTCGAATGGATGAGAATGCCCGACATGTGGGTGTTTGATGCGGGGATTTGCGGAAACTGGCTAAAAGGACGACCTTGTTTGCGTTGGAAGGACCAAGTCAATGAAGCCCTGTCATTGATTGGTGTGACCAATTGGCGAAGTGCTAAAGCTGGCCGAAATCTGATAATTGGGTTGTTAATGGCAAATTAAGTAAGTAAGTAAGAAAAATAGTAGGATAGAAGGTTTTCTATAACCTCAAGGTTATTCAAGTAAGTA
Organism: Sarcophaga caerulescens; assembly: GCA_927399465.1. NCBI lineage: Eukaryota > Metazoa > Arthropoda > Insecta > Diptera > Sarcophagidae > Sarcophaga > Sarcophaga caerulescens. Next base: position 56,524,592 of record OV656872.1, on the reverse strand, counting down.
TTTACTTAATTGGTTGTTACAAATCTTTAACCAGGACTACAACCTAGCCTCTCACACCATTCATGTTGTGTGTGTTAATTGCATTCAAGAGTGTTGAGTGTGACCTACTCCGAGCGATATATTTGAAAAACTTGTCATGATAATTTTATTGTTCTCTCAGAGTTTTTGCCAGAATACTGCTGAGAGAAAATCGGTGACCGAAATATTAGCCACGGGCTCTCGGTCTAATAAGCCAACACACTACCTTTCCTACCAGATTACGGCCACCACTAAATATATATTTAAAGAATGATAAGTTTCAGCTAGTTTAGGGTGTAATGCAGACAACACTCAAAATTTATAGAAATTTTCCAGCTTTATAGCACATAAAGCCAGAATGTAATCTTATCATGCTTAATGAAAAATTGATTGCAGCTCAGCTGCTACTTTAATTCGAAACGTAATTAGTTTAAGAAATTCTTGTTTTAACATCAAATCATGATTGAAAATTTTAAAGTCTATTTCACATTCCTATTGATTTCTGTTTGTTTTTTTGTTTCATTAAGAAAAACTTTCCTTTTTTATTTACAGAATTCGTGCAAAATATTGATCTCATCATATCATATTTGAAATAAAGGTAAGTACCTGGTATTTTACCACAAAAATAATATTTTTCTTTTCAAAATTTAATTTTAAAACAATTAGAATTGACCTTTATAAAGTCAACAATATGAGTTTCGCTTTGAAGTTTTATTTTTCCTCCCTGCTTGCTACTATCGATTAAACAAATTATTCCATTGGTAATTAGTTTGGTTTAGTTTGTCTAAATATTTTTGGTTTACCCGATTAAATATACCGCCAGTTAAACCATAAACATAGCAATTGTGTGAGTTTGTGTGTGCATGTATGTAATTTGCCATTTTATTTAAACAATTTAAAATAATTTCATATTTATTTTTAACGCTTCCCTCGAGGCGAGAATTTTTGTGCAAATAGTTGCACATTTTGTCGGCAAACATTTCACTGTGTTATCGTCGTGAAGTCGTAAACATGATTTTATCGTTTATCGTTTTTAATTGTGAATAATTTTTCTCAAATTGGCATAAAAATAATTGAATTCAATATAAAAAAAGATCAAATAATTTTGATTTCACCAAATGAACACCCAGTATATAACACCCAGGGATATAAATTATCGAATCTGTGAAATCGATTATACTATTGAGTGTACACTTTAGAAATGCAAGACTCACTACAAATGCTGCGTGTATTTCATAAGTTAAATAACATGAACTTTGTTGTAAAAAGCTCTGTTTTTGTTGAATAAAATGATGAGAAGTTTTGCTTCTACTTTGAAAATGTCGAATTTTGAGTCAAAAAGTATCATTTGCGGGGAAAACCTTGCTTTACTTCTTCTACTGAAAAAAAAGTCCAGATGATTGCCACATCGATTACTCACGTACTCGTAAGTTAATACAGAAATAAATTTCCTTCAATGTGTTTTAAATATTTTCGGTCAACATTATAAGCTAGAGAACACAATTGATTAGTCTGAGTTGAGCTTTGGTCGAAAAATGCTAAGAAAATGCGGTCAGACAGGAAGTCATGGTATGTATGATAATGCTTGGCCACATTCTGTGGGACCTGTTAAATATTATGTTGCAAGTAGAGACGGGTCAGTTGTTGCAATTGACCTCATGAAATGCAACAATAAGCAAAAGGAGAGCAAGAATTTACTTTTGCTATCAGCTATTTCAACTTCGCGCAAGTTTCATTGACCACTTCAAGAAGAGTTGTTTCCCGGATACAATAATACCGGTCATCTGATTTGAGTCAGCGCAACATAATTTCGGAAAATTTTCCTTGTAATTCTTATTCATTCTTCTTCAGGCAGAGTCTGCATTCCATCTAATCTCATTTAATAATACCTGTGATTGTAGTTTAATAATAATAGAAAATCTCTTATCCTCCTATTGTATCTTCTTCTTAATATTAAATCTTTTATCTTTTTCTTTAATATTAAAGCACATCTGATTGAAAGTCCCTCCGAACATACAACTTTAAAAAAGTGTTTTCAATACAGATTTTTGTTCAGTTAGTCTGCAGTGCTATGGAACAAAAAATACGACTATAAATTAGTCTGATCAGCTAAGATTCCTGTGAACACAAATGCAGTGTTCGAACCTTTGAAACCCCCTGTAGATATGACCCAGAGCACACTGAAATTGCATATATCTCAACGTGAAAGACACTTGGCTATTTGTACTTGTGTACGTTCGTCGCTACACTGTGTTAGTCTTTATTTTAGCCCCCAACCAATTCAGGCATATGTGCTGAACGCAAATCTCAGCTGATGGTATTTTTCCGTCTTTAAGAAATATAACCTCGAACCTGTCTACCGAAAAATAATTTAGGATTCACACGCGCTGTAAATGCCGGTACTATAGCTCTGACCAGAATTCCATCTTCAAACTACATCTCATAGCACATCTCTTCACATAGATATGCAAGAGCACAACCCTCCTATAACTTATCTTTTGGCAAGTACCTGTTAACTCAGAGTACACTTAATCAGAATGAAGGTTGACTAGAGCTGAACATTTTGATTCTGTGATGATGGGAATGAATGAAACATTAGTTGAACCTGTGGAACGTTAGGACATCGTATTAATTGTTAGGTAGGAAATTGTCACTCTTGACACTCGGTAGAATCCTGAAAGTTATCATGGCACTAGGCTTGGACAAGACGTTGTAGGGATACCCTAGAAAGACTGAGAAGAGTACAATAAATTGTATGGTCGCAATACTAAGGAACTAATAATAATAGTCCTCCTATAATACAAATAGCTGCATGGCATCAGTTATAACTATACATGCCTGGGTTCTGCCATCTCCTCTTCGGTTCTCAAATAAGGAATACTTAATGTAATGGTGAGGTCAAATTATAGTATAAATCAGCAAATCGTCTTAGAGTCTACATCTCATGTCTAACCGAAAAGACTGCTGCGGGTTCATATGACTCTTGAAGCCTTTTCAAGTAGCGTTCAAAGCAGGAAGTTACGGTGTAGTCTTTTATCTGCCTCAACAATCGGTTAACCTCATTGCAGTATTGAATAAACGCCTTTCCAACAGTTTAACTATCATCTATTATGGCACTATGATCTCCTTTTTGAGATTTTTAGATAATTCCTAATCATAACGTAAGTCTAATGTATGGTATATGAGGATTCAGAGTCTGATTCAAAATAACGGATATCACATTTTCACATACATCATAGATTACACTATGATATGTAGACTGGTTGATTGTGGTATATTTCTTGTAATTCAAACCCACTGTTTGGCTGGATCTTGTCTATAGGCGCCACGACGATCTTCAACGTACGTAAGATTTTAACCTCCTTTATTCCTATATCATCCCTCATTGCATGAGAACGACAATAAAAATTAAAGTCCACTGATAAGCCTGTTACTTCTTTCGGGTATTTGATAGCGGGCAAGGATATTTTTCACATCCTAGAAATATTATAGATTTTCTGTTCGAATAAGGTGGTCTTGCAGAAAAAGAACCAGGCTGCAGTCGCTTTTGTGTGGTACATAGTGTGTTAGATTACTAGACGTGAGGTCGTGGTTCAAACCCCCAGGTAAGACATATCGAACAAAAGTAAATATGAAAAAAATGATTCTTCGGCGACTTACTCTCAGCAGTCTGCTGGTAAAAACTCTGAGAATAGATGTAATTGCAATGAAATTTTTAAAAAGAAATCTGTTTTTCTGATTCGACTTTTAACTGTAGGTCTTGCCATGGATAAAATGGATAAAATTGATCTACACAACAGTGATGTGAGCTGCTAGGTTGTAATCCAGACTAAAGAGTGGCAATGACCAATTAAATAGGAACCACGACCGGATTTACAACCTTGGTTTTTAGAACATATTTGGAATATACTCCATGTACCAATTGAAATTCAAATGTGTAAACCTTTAAAATAAAAAATGATTTATATGATAACTACAGCGGGAAAGACCCCTCTTGCATTTATATTTTATGGCTATTGATGGCATTATTTTTAAATAATTTTTGTTTAATTTTTTTTTTCTTGTGTGCAGACTTATTTAATTTTCTAAGCTGCTTTATTTACCCTGAAAATAATTCAATTACAGATTATTTTGTGTTGGAATTTTTATAAATTTTATATACACAATAAATTTCTGTACTTAAGGATTTTCAGATTATTACTCCATAAATAGCAGTAAAAATAAATTGAATTTATTTCTGGTTTTTTTTTTTTTAATTTTTTTCTTTTTTTTTATATTTTGTATGCAAGACATAACAGGCGTGTTGAGATGATGTGCATTTAGAATTTATAATTTTTGCTGTTGCTGTTGTTTTTTTTGCCTTTGTTTTTCTGAATTTCATTATTTTTTGATTGAAATTATAAACCAATGGATGGCCGGCCGGATAATTGAATTAAAAATTCAACTGTAATGATAAATATGATGACGACAACGATGACTGCGCGACAGTAATGATGACAATAGCTTAAATACTAAAACATGTCTACCAACACAACCACAATGCGTTCGACAACAACGCGTCAGCAGACAGTCAGAGTCAGCACACGTAAAAGAAATGTCAGTTTCAGGTATTACACAGTAGTAGTGCAAGGGGATATTAATTAAAGCCAAAGTGACTCATTGACGCTTACACGACTGCAAATGTGCACGACAGTATGTCATTGAAAACTTTTCGCAACGTTTTCTTTTTTTTTCGTTCTGCAAATATTTTCATTCTATCCTGTTGTCATTCGCTTAAGTTTAGAAAACTAAACAACGGATATACTGAACCAAACGTGCTGAATGAAACAACGAGTTACAACAAAGATACCAAAAAAACAAAAAGAATTTGTTTAAAATTAAAAAAAAAAAAAAAAAACGTTCTGTATAAAACAAGCTAAGAACAGAATGTTCGAAATAACGAATGAGTGAATACCAATTTTTTTCCATTTTTTGTTAATGTACGTAAATGTATAATGAAGTCCTACAAAAATATGAAATTGAAGAGGAAATTTTATAAAACAAAATACGCTCCGCATCTTTGTCCTCATCCACACAGTTCGGGTATATATGTAAGGGAACTATCATGACCAAATCTGTACAGATATTTTGTAAAGCATCTATTAACGGTTAGTAACTGGAACACGTAGCAATTCAGCACGAAATATTTGTTCTCCAATAAAGGAATTATATTAGGGACAAGGTAAAATGGCCAATAACCCTTTAATCCGTTCTCCCATTTGCATATGAAAGTCCCTCATTTCGCCGCTGTTATAGTTGATGCTTGTTTTGTGTGCTGAAGGCGGAGAAAGTATATCCGTTCCATCTCATTCGCCAATATGTCTACCGGTATTACCTTCGCCAATACCAGAACCGCTTCATTCGATTTTATCCTGAAACCACTTATCAGCCTAATCTCACTTAGGCGGTACAGCGAGGACAGCTTCCTCCTTTTCGTTCCCGCGGAGAGTGTTTCCGACTACATTAAGCAAGCATATAACATTATCGACGTTATAACCCTTGGTATTATTCTCCTTTTTAATGAACTTGGCCCTCCAATATAAGGCATCATCTTCGACTGCGCTCCTGGGGTTAAAGCTTCCTTTTCCTTTGTGAATTTTCTATGGTGTTAGACCGATATTGTGGAAAGGTATGTTCAATGAAAAGTAAATTAAAGAGAGGCAGCAACTCTTCTCAAATCAAGTGGGTTTAAGGTATTCAAAAGTTCTGTTCGGAAATTACACTAAGAGGATATCTAAGTCATTCATTCGATTATCCAGAAATAATTTAAATTGATAACCGTTCTTTTGACAGGACTCTGTATATTTAGTGTGTTCTGGGGTCTGTTTCAAACCCAACATGTAGATTCTGCGACTATGACGATGAATCATTGGAATGCACTTTTACTACGTATGGTTCATAAATGCATCGCAGAAGAAAACTGGGTGCATATCAGGTGCTAGACAAGTACACTAGAGCCCCGACTTGCGTCGTTAATGGGGACCGGAGAATTGCGACGCAAATCGAAACGACGCAAATCGAATCAAATTTTTCTATACAAATGCATTGAAATTCATCAAAATGAAGCAAAAAACTTAATATTTCGGATAAAACAGAATTATGAAAACATTTTTCATTATTTTATTAAGTTCAGTAAAGTTTTCTCTAATTATTATGAAGAAATAGCAAAAATATAAATTAACAAAAAATCAATAAAATTCATTTATAAAGAAATAAATTTTAAAGAAGAAATTCTGCTTTGTTTAGTTAATGTGGTGCTTTCTTCAGATAATAAATTCAAATCAACAACACTCCATTTGATTACGTGGTCTTACAGGTTTGTTAACAAAAAGTTTTGTTGAATTTTTAGAGATTTTTTTGGTGATATGTTTCCTTGTAACAACTAATGGCTTGGTCAGCAGATACTGCTTCGCCCTCGCTACGATTTTCGTCAGGATCGTTTTCAGAAAATATATCCAATGCATGGGAAATTAATTGCATAGCTTTCGAAATATTGGAGATTGTGATTTTTTTTTCCCCTCTAATGTATTATCAATTGTCATAACATCATCTTCTAAAGCATGCTGAATATTAATGGATAATAAATTTTTATTATCAAGCTCCTCATCGTGAGACAGTAAAAGTTCATTAATGTCATCCTCTTCCATTCCTTCAAATTCTGCTAAATTTAATCGACGCAAGTTGAAATTGCAACAACGCAAGCTGAGTTTTGTCAATTTTTAAAAAGCGACGCAAATCGAAACGACGCATATCGGATCGACGCAAGTCGGGGCTCTAGTGTAATTGTCAATATTGACACCGAACAATATTCTGAAGTTTGTTAGGGAAATAGGCTGAAGTGAGTACAATAAATTGTACGGTGCAGTGTTCAGTCACGACAATAAGAGTTGTGAATTGTATTTGAGGTATTATATGTTCATGGTTATACAGCCTCGTCATATATAACACAATTAAATTATGGCAGCAGAAAGGCGAAAAACGTGATGCAATTTGACAAAAAAGATTGTATATGGGCAATTTCGTGTCAAGTGACCCAATTTTTAAAATCGATGTCTTCCGATTTGGATGAAATTTGCATAGTAGGCCAGACACAAATTTTCAGCTCTATCAGTCAAGAACTGCCGGAGAGGGGGTCAAAGTTGGACATTTTGGTCATACAGGGTTTTTTTAAAATATGTGTAACTTTCCACCTATTGGTCCTAGCAAAAATTTTCCAAAGGATATTAGATAGCTATTTCTTCAGTATTTCCAAAAATAATTTTTTTAATTTTTTTTCATTTTTTTTTCAAATTAATTTTTTTTTTAAATTTTTTTTCAATTTGGGACCTTTTTTTTTTTGTTTTTTTGCTTAAAAGAAATCTTATAAAATTTCCTTTAAGGCCTTCATAATCGCTTAATGGGATGCGAGTGGGATATCTATCAAAAAAATTATTTTTTAACTCAAGAATAAGATTTTTCAATATTTGGCACATGTACCATTTTCATTTTCCCCCATTTTTTTTCGAAATGAAGTTTTTTTATTTTTCCTCAAAAGAAAACTTAGACCATTTCCTTTAAGATCTTTGTGGACACTTAGTAGCAAGAGGCATATCTATAAAAAAATATTTTAACTCAAAACCAAAGTTTTTAAATTTTACCATATGCACTTTATTTTTTTTTAATGGATGTTTTTTTTTGCTCAAAGAAAGCTTAGTTCTTTTCCTTTAAGAGCTTTGTGGTCACTTAATGGGATGTACATTGTGACTGCCATGCCTATGGTCTTTCGATGGTGATACGCCTTCGCATGTGCTTTTTGGTAAACATAATCCCTTGAAGTCGCCGTAGTCTAGTAGGTAGTGTGTTGGCTTATTAGACGTAAAGCCAGGGTCCGAGCCCCATGCCAGACATCAAAACAAAATACAAAAAGTATTTCTTCGGCGATTTCCTCTCAGCAGATTTCTGGCAAAAACTCTGAGAGTAAATAAACTTGCCATGAAAAGTTTCTCAAAAAATCTGTCGTTCGGAGTCGACTTTAAACTGTAGGTCCCGCCACTCATGTATAAAATTAACACACACAACATGAGTGGTGTGAGAAACTAGGTCAATAATCCTGACTGAAGGGTTGTAATGACTAATTATGTATGAATCCCTTAAAAGAGCAATAGTTTATGAAATAATTTCATTTATGGCGTTTTGTAAATATTTGCGGCATTTCTTTAATGCTGAATCGTTTATTTTTTTGCTATTCTTGTTAAATTTATTATAATTTTAATTATTTAATAATCATCATAAATTATAATTGTAAAATAAATCAAATTGCAAGTATTTAAAATTGAAAAATGATTTATGTATAGTTTCCGTTGCATGCTACCAAAATAATTCAATCGGTATTTCATTAATTCAAACTGGAATTGGATTGAAAATAAAATAAAAATTATTTCAATAAATAGGTTAATGCCTGTAACACATACTGCTATGGAATGTACATCCGTACGAATGGCAAGAAAATCCATTTAAAATTTGTGTGTAGTAAGTAAGTGATGGATTTTTAAATAAATTCTGACTAAATTCACAATAATCACTTTGCAAGAAATATTAAAACCTAAATCAGTTTCTTTGCAACAATCCTATTAAAAACCACAATTTTCGAAATAATAAACAAAACAGAAAATAAGTAATCTGATGGGAAATCATTGGCATGCTGTAATCTTTACCTTTATTACTGGGTAGTAATCTCATTTCTATTATTAATAAAGTTATCATTAAAATAATTAGCATAAGTATTTCCCAAAGGCGGACACCTTTACCATTAGCAGAATTCCTTACTTAGTTACCTAATTGGTCATCATCCTGCAACTTAGGCAGGATGCTCTACAAAAACAAAGATCTTCTCGAACCAAATGTGTTTAAGACAATCACAACTTTTACTGGGAAATTACAATAAGAAGAGATTTGAGTCATGCATAGGACTTTTTTGACAGGACACCATCAAAGTGCATTTGTTCAGAATGGGGTTAATTTCGGACCCAACATGCAAATTCGATGATGATTGCAATGAGAACACATTCTTGGAACCTGTGGGGCATTAATGCGTCTCAATATGAAACACTTGCAGTATGTTTCAGGTGTGTTCAGGTGGTAGTGTGTTGGCTTATTAGACTTGAGGTCACGGTTAAAACCAGAGATCAGCAACGAGTATTCAAAACGATGAGTAGATTCGATTCATACTTATAATTTCAGCTACTTATACGCATTCATACTTATTTTAATATCATACTCATACTACTCATATTCAAAGTTAGAAATACTCATCGTACTCATACTTAACAATACGCACGATGTTCTTGATTTTGACTCTCCATGATTCAACATATATACGAAGCATAAAATAAGTATGATTCGAGTACGAACACCACAATACTCGCTAGAAGGTTGTGTGTGTGCTTTGCTTGCTGTCTTTGTCTTTTCTTTTTTCTTCTTTTGTAAATGCAACAATAACTACTACTGTAAATTTTGATGAATGATTCGAGTGACTCGAGTGACTCGAATCATTCGTAAGTATTATAAGTATTTTTCTAAATTTATGAATCTGAATGAGTAGGCGTATGAATCAAACAATGAATCGAATGTTGTGAGTTTGATGTCAACGTTGTACTCATACTCATTGCAACCTATACTTATAAATCAATGTTGTAGCGAGTATGAATGAATCAGAGTAGTTGAATTTTAATACTCTTGACTCACTCATACTCAAAATTTCATAAGTACCTGTGAGTAGCGAAAATATGATTCATTGCTGATCTCTGGTTCAAACCCCAGGTCAGGCGTCTCAAACAAAACGGAAAATTAAAAAAAATATTTTTTCAGCGACTGCCTCACAGCAGATTTCTATCAAAAATAAAAAAAAATAAAATTGCCATGAAAAAGCTTCTCAAAAATTTGTCGTTCGGAGTCGACTTTAAACTGAAGGTTCCGCCACTTATGAATAAAATGAACACACTTAACATAAGTGGTGTGAGAAGCTAGGTTGTAAACCTGACTGACCAATAATTCACTGACTTGTTATGACTGACTATGTATGTATGTATGTTGTCTCGAAGGAAACATTACAGGAATACTCAATATAGGTTGAGGGCAGTAACACAAATACTCGTCGATCTCTGTGTTCGTAACATCCAATGAATGTTCTGTTTCAAAACTCTGGTTAAGTTTATACTCTGGGAAGTAACAGGCCCCTGGCCATGATGGTTTAAAGCATTTTATACGAAAAATTTGATTATAATTGCATGGGTGGTAGGCCTAGGCCACACATCTTTTGTTTGTTCTGAAAAGTGCATATACCAGCTTTGAAGACTTCTATTGAAATACGAAAAATTTGTTTTTCGAAAAAAAAAAAACAATTTGTATATTGGATTTCTGGCTTCTTAATCAATAGAATAGGCCGGGCAAACTATCAAAATTCTAGAATTTCTCTTTGTATTTTTGAGCAGAGATGAATGAAGTTACAGCTCCATACAGGTCCGTGGTGGTGTGGTACTGATGCTATTAAACTAATTTGCAAATAAAAATTGCGAAAAAAGACTGCAAGGCAGGGTATTCTCATTTCTTCTTTGCTGATTAAAAATTACAGAATATTTTTTTATTCTCTTTCATTTTTTGTTCGTCGCTAAAATTTAATAGCATCTAATTAAATGAAAAATTAATCCATTAATATTTTGTATTTAAATTTACTATTCATAAAGAGAATTAAAATTACTTTTTGTGACTTTTGGATTTAATTTTTAATTTGAGAGATATTAACCACTTAATGCGATGGTTTTAAATTTCTTCTTCTTCTAATGTCATACGAGTATTGAATACATTTCTTGTGTTCCGTTTTTTCATAAATCAAAATGTAATTAATTAGAGTTAATTAAAGAACTTTATATGAATCATAAAACAAACAGAGCGTAGTACCCACAGTATAGTTTTATATCCGTTGCCATCATAAACATCACCATCACCAGAAATTTGTGAAAAATGAAACCTTAACGTTTAAAGACTTCTTTTGGGATTCATTTGAAGCTCAATTTTAGTTGTTAATAATAATTGACATTTTTACTAAAAGCTCTTTAAATTTAAAGCGATATTTAATTGAAATTCTATTGAAATTAAAAACCTTGGAAGAGTTAAGTCGTTAATATATTGTTTTCGTTTTTTTTATGGTTTTTAAATAATTAAATTTTAAACTAATTATATTATATAACACCCAGTGCCTCCACTAAACATCGTAATATCGCACAAAGTTAGTTATGTATTTTCCGTTTTCAAAAGTAAAATTTAATAACACACACATAAAGTAATGAAGTCGATTAGACTTGTATTTCTAATGTTAGACCTTGCCATTATGTACGGAATACAATTTTTTTAAATAACCGCCTCAGAATGGTTCGACTGCTGCGATCCTTTTATGGTATATTTAGCACCGTACCATGGAGGTAACTTGACGACTGTAGGCTTTCAGATGTTAGAGGATTATTTACGTAGACACAGTCTTTGACATATGGTAGTCCCACAAATAATGAGTTAAACTGCCTAAATCATATGATGTTAGTTGTTAATTGGATTCACCAAAATGCGAAATTACTCTTTTTGGAATCTAGTAATTCAATACATTCGAAATTGTGTTGTGCGGGTTCTAACACCGTATTGTCGAAACTATACACATTCCAATTCAAAATCTTCAGTTGCAGCCCAATGTAGTTTATAATTTGGGCATAGTTCACAAAGCAATCCCATTATCTGAAGTCGCCGTAGTCTAGTAGGTAGCGTGTTCGGTTAATAGACGTGAGACCATAGTTCAAATCCCAGCCCAGAGATCTTGAACGAGATGAAATATAAAAAAATATTTCTTCGGCGACTTTCTCTCAGCTATCTTCTGGCAAAAAATTTTTAAAGTAAATAAAATTGCCATGGAAAAGTTTTTAAAAGATCTCTCGATCAGAATCGGACTTTTACTGTAGGTCACGCTGCTCAGAGACAAAATTAGCACACACAACATGGGTGATATGAGAAGCTAGGTCGTGAAATTTTTTTTGGGACCAACACTCAGGTGATAACTCCTATTCATGCAATGCATTGTGATGGAATAGCAGAAAAAATAACAGAACGAATAACAGACTAGAATTTACCACAGGGACACCCAATAAATATAAATCCTTACTAAAGGTTTTTTAAGACGAACTAAGTAAGTAAGTTCTATGTTGTCTGAGTCCCGTGTAGGACTACCACGTGAGAAATCACTGAGGAGAATTTTATTCGGAAAACCAGCATTGAAAGCCTATTGTTCTGGCAAATTAATCGTAACTACGAAAAGATATTTTTAGCAGTTCATTCCGTTTGTAACTCTTTCAGTCCCTTCAAATTTCTTTGTAATTTCTTGAATAGAAACTACTAATTGCATCACCACTTTTGTATGAAGGTTTCAAAAATTGGTTAATGACAAGCATTTCATTAAATAAATGACATTTTAGATAAAAGATTTAATAGTTGACAGCAGTTTTGAAACACGATAAATTACAACCACAAATTTGAGGATAAAGAAATGACAGCTTATGCCTTCTTATCGTCAAAACATCTCACACAAGTGTCATTATTAATTAAACATGTAATCTTTAATACCTTAATAGCGAGTTATGGTCTAAGTTACATATTGAAAATGTGTCTGTGAAATGATAAATTCTACTAATCTAAAATCAGAAGTTTCAGAGTACGTTTATAATCCAGTTTATATCGTAAAAAGTTGAAGATCATGCTAACCACCTCTGTGTACATTAAACATCTTGTTCGAAATTTTTATTGGTAGAATATAGATCTAATTTTTACTGCCCGTATTTACTGTAGCCCAACCAATTTCGAGTACATTCGTCAGCCATTTCATGCCAATAAAAACTTAAACTTCCTGTTAATCCGTCCAGTAATTGATTGCAGCAGTATATGGACAGAGCTCTTAAAAAAACAGAATTAAATATTAATACCTTATTTATATTATCAGTCTGTTTGTCAGATGGCAGTGTTCTGAAGAAAGCATTTTTGACTTCGTGTCCAAACTTTTATCAGTTCTTTATTTTACTTTCATGTCGGCTCCGAACGACAGATATTCTGAGAAAGTTTTCTTTGCAATTTTATTTCATCAGACAGTTTTCGCCAGAAATCTGCCGAGAGGAAGTCGTCAAAGACATATTTCTTCATATTTCGTTTTGTTGGGGATGTCTGACTTAGGGTTTGAATGGTGACTTCACGCCTAATAAGCCAACACACTACCTACTGTACTTTATGGAAAATATATTTATATTCTCTATCTGAATGGAAAATAATACAGCTAAATACATACAACCCAAAGCATAGATTTCGAAGTCGTCTTGGTGAACTTTAATATTAAAATCGCTCATCGTTCAACTATTCGTGCCATAATCAATGAACATGGCGTTAAGCATGATGAAAATAGTAACGACGTATATCCTCGCAAGGATATACATAAATATATACATAAGTAGACACCAGTGGTGTTGTCGAGCCGGAACGCTCCGGAACGTCGTTCCGGTACTTCCTTTTTGGACAGGAACGCATTCCGGAACTAAAGATGATTTCTGATAACGAGAATTGGCTGACGTTTTGAAAAAAAGAATTAAAAATAATTGCTGATTTTTTTTTCTAATTTTTGACGAATTTTTATATGTATTTTTATAAACAAGGGTTTGAACCGAACCCGAACCGGAACAAAAACCGGAACGAACCAGCTTGTTTTTCCGAACCGTGAACCGGAGTCCGGAACGTTTTTTTCTGCTGAACCGGAACTCGACCCGAACTGAAACAAATACGTGAACCCGAACCCGAACTAATTACTACTTAAGAATTTGAGTATTTAAAACCATTTTTTTAACCCGCATTTAAATTTAACTGTTGCTACCAAGAGAATCACTTATTTTTTCCAGACAAAAATCAAGAGCGTGTATTTTCGCCTTTTTATCGTTAAATCATGGTTTTTAACTGTGTAAGAAATACAAAATGAGGGAGTACCGTAGATAAAATACTCATATCTTAAGCAATTTAGTGAATATGTGTGTGTCACATCCCAGCGTTCAAAGCGAGTGATTAATATTACTTTAAAACGTCAAACAATGATGTCCGTATTATTTAATTTATTTTGATTAAAAGCGTTATGCATTATGTAAGTGTGTTTATATTTTATACTTAAAATTTACTTCCTTGTCTTTTAAGAAAGTTGGTTACTGCGCGGCGAGAGCCATGCTCGTTAATTAATTAATTAATTACTTAGTAATCGAGATTGAATACATTTCAAAAAGATAAAGCTAAAGTTAGCATTGTAGTGTAAATAACAGAGTTTTGTTTTTGATTCGAAAAGAACGAATTTTGTGCTAAAGAAAAAATAAAAGTTTAATTCAGGCATTGCTTCGTATTCCTTTGATTTCACACTGCCATTAGCCATTAAAATTGTTTTCAAACCAAAGAAAAAATTGCAAAAGTTAGAGGGCCATTTATGTTGTAACTATCACAAGCAGCAGCATTAATCCAAATCGGGGCTTAATTTAATTGAGTTTGGTAAAACCTTGAAGAACTATCTTTCATATACACTATACGCTACTGAACACGATAGGGTCAACTGGCAACATCCTTAAATGAAGGTTATTTATGTCCCTGTTTCCACTTTACCAAAAGGGTTTGCTCCGATAGTCTACTCACGTTTACGATCTAGCTTCATACACCACTTATGTTGTGTGTAGGTTTGTGGGAGGGCCTACAGTTTAAAGTCAATTCCGAACTACAGATTTGTGAGAAACTTTTTCTTGGAAATTTTATGTACTCTGGGAATTTTGGCAGAAATCTGCTGTCGAAGAAATATTTTTTCATATTTCGTTTTGTTGGAGATGTCTGACCTGGGGTTTAAACAGTGGCCTCACGTCTAATAAGCCAAAACCCTACCTACTAGACTATGGCGGCCATCATCATACATACCACAGGCTACAGAGCATAATCAATTAATAGATGTGATAAATCACACAGATCGAAATGTCTACGAAATAACTTATTGTGATGCAATATGAAAAATATGCATATTAATTGGCAATTGCCTATTAAAAATATGAAAAAATTCAATTTTAATATTTATTGTCGGTTCGATTGCTAGTAGCTATGAGCACATAATAATATTTTCAAATTGAAAAAATATCGATTTTTTTTTACAATTTTACTACAATATCGTTATATTTATTTCTTTTTCTATTTTTTTAGGTAAGTGCTTTGAAAAATGCATCATTGTGTATTGGGTAAGCTATTTTTATTGTATTTTTTTTTAATTGGAGTTAATTACGTTATGCGATTATTTTTAAAGTAAGGGATTTTCAAATCTTATCACTTAAATTCTATGTTCAGCACTTTAAAAAAAGTTATTAAAATATTTATTTGAATAAAATATGCTCTCCAGTCGCCAGTGGTTATGGGAAAATATCTGAAGGTAGTTTGCGTTGAAAACGTTTTAAATTTACAATTCACCATCCACGAGGTTATTAAGTTAATTCTTTTGATCATTTTTTCGGTGACATTTTATATATACTTCAGACTAATAATATTGGCTTAAATTTTGCCAAATTTTTGTTCTTTCCAAATATTTGTGAGACTAATCTTTTTCTCATTGTGCTACCACAATTAATTCTTCCCGGGGGTCAACCATTCCGTACAGAAAACCACTCCGAGTTCAAAATAAATAAATTACAGCAATCTTTATATTTGTGAGCTCGGTCAACAATGCTAGCTCTGTACCGGCCCTGGCCAGATCATCAGCAATGCAATTTTCAACGATATCCTTGTGTCCCGGAATCCATATAAGAGTTACCTTTGAATGAACCAAAAATTCTCAAAGAAGGGTGCGTTCGTAAATTCAGCAAATTTGTGCACGACTGCGGCAGTTATGCCAAGTTTTGTTGCTAATGCGTGATCAGCTGTTGCAGATGCTTTGCTACTGCACAATAACTAAACAGAATTTGCTTTTTAGAACGTTCTGCAAAAATTTCTTTAATTTTTTTAATTTTTAATAAAACTTTTCCCCACAATACTGACTTCTTCCTTGTCCCTTCCTGGAAGTCCGACCCAATATCCAGTCTAGTTCGTATTATTAACTTTTGTATGTTAAATGTGAGATCTTCATCGGAAATAAAAATATGAATAATTAACATTTTCTATAACAATATCGGTTAAGTTTTATTACATTTCCATTTTTCTACAAATAAAGCAAAATTTTCTTTTGTTTAATAGCTTTTATTTCACGAAACTACAATGTTGTCTAAGAAATGGTTTACCGCGAACTATTGCAACTGAAATCAAACTGTTGCAATATTTGCAAAAATTTGCGACTGCATTGCCATTTGTCTGCAAAAAAAAAACGTTCGACGCAAGTCAGTGCTGCCAAGTATTGCATTTTTGAACATTTGATTTTTATTATGCTGCATTGTTGCACAACTACTGCATTTACGAACGTACCCGAAGCCTTCGGCAGTCATGAACAAGGACTGATGTCGAAACTACGGTCTTTAGGAACTTAATCGCAGCCTGGCTTCCCGAGTAAATAAAGGGATTTTCAGGAAAAATAAATACCACCACTGCTCAACAAGCATTATGTCGCCTTCAAAATTGCCATGACCTCTGCTTGGAAAACATCTACATAAAGTTTTGCATGAATATCGACAACATTTTTTCCATTATAGATTAGCAATAAGTTTTGTCTGCGGAAGTTATTTTATAAATCGTTTTCTCTCAGTCCTTCCAACAATCGAACATCGCATGTTACATGCCAGTTGCATATGGAATGATGTCAATAGCTTCTTGAATAACTTCTGCTTTAAAAAATTTTCTAAAAATTTCTTAAAGCGTGTAAAATATTGTATTGTATTGTATTGTATGGATCTTTAGTGTGCTATTTTTTTTATAAAAAAAGTATTTTCACTTTAATAATTTAAGCTACAGAACTTAAAAAATTATTCTTTCGACCACTCAAATAAAAAACATATATTCGTATCTTGTTAATTTAATTCTTTTTAATTTAAAAGTCGTTGGATGCCTTGGTAGTCTAGTTTATAATGTGCTAAAATATAAGCGCGAGGGTCGTCGGTTCGATTGCCGCCAGAAGCTCTGTTCTATTGCACTATATGTGGTTACGAGCATAATGTCTAAGTTACTCATCTCGTAATAATGGGATATCATTTGCATTGTAATTAATTAATAATCAGATTTTAAACCCTAATAGTTGCAAAAATTTTCTTCATTTGCAGTGTACTCGGAGCACTTCAGTACTTCTCATTATAAATCATGAGAAAGAATTGAACAGTCTAAAATAATTTTGAAATTGTTCCTTCATAGCCAATCCAAAGACACAGAATATGCAAGATTGCTGTGGAGTGTAACAATGAATTCAACTATAAGTAGTTTAGTAAGCTAGCTAACGGCTAAAGTTTAGCTCTTAATTATTTTCCTATTTGTTCCTTTAAGACATACATTTTGTTGATATTTCTATGCTTGACTTTCATACATACATACATGCACACATAATTGGTCATTACAACCCTAGCTTCTCTTACCACTTACATATGTTGTGTGTGTTAATTTTTATACAAGAGTGGTGGGACCTACAGTTTATAGTCGACTCCGAATGATAGATTTTTGAGAAACTTTTAATAACAATTTTATTTACTCTTAGAGTTTTTGTCGGAGATCTATTGAGAGGAAGTCACTGAAGAAATATTTTTTTTTATTTCGTTTTATTCCAGATGTATGACCTAGGGTTTGAACCGTGATCTTGCGTCTAACAACACACTACCTACTAGACTACGGCAACTTCTATGCTTGACTTCCGTTTCATTAATCACGTTTTTCATGGCTTGCGATGAAAATATATGTGTATTAGTGTTCTAATCGAATCTGAAATTGTTTTGCTGCACTTGTTGCCTCTTGGAGATCATATCTGCTCGTGATCGATTTACCACAAGATTGTATTACTTAGTAAAGAGAGAATTTATCCTTTACCCACACAATTGATGTGTTACTCTTCATTGTCTCTTCTTCCCTCAACCTTCAACCTAGCAACCAATTCTTTAACCAATTCTTCCACATCTCACATAATGTGCTGTACATACTATAGAGCGATTCTTCCAGTCTTCTAGTGGTCTGTAAAAGATTAAATACAATGTATTTATATTTGATTGTGTATAGAAATTATTCTTTGGGTTGCACGTTTAGAGTATCAGTGAATGTTTTTCTGTTTTCTTTTATGACCTTAACAATGCCTTGCATTTAAATGCGTTTCCGTTAACAGAAATAAAAATATCAGAATAGAAATGCTTTATTTATGTAAGTTGCATTATGTTTTGTTAATTTTTTAAATACAATATCTATAATAAATTTAAAATTTTTTTTTAATTTTTTATTTTTCTTTTTTTTTTAGTCCCACCTCGCAATTTATTTACTGCTAGAATTACGCCAAAAAAAGTTCCAAAATAGTTTTGAAGTTAAAAAAAATTGTAAAAAGTTCTGCTTGTATAATTGTTTGCTTTAGAAAAAAAAAATGAAAAAAAAAAATTAAAATCAAAAACGTAACTCTCCCCAGCAACTGAAAAGTCAATCAGACTGTTAGGCAAGCAAGCAGTCATTTAGTCAGTCAGTTAGTTTAAGGGCAACTTAACCATCAACCCGAATCCATTCATGCAACCAACCGACCTGGCAAACAATATTCAACAGAATTTGTGAATAGAGCAGGAACAACAACAAACACAAAAAACAAAACCGCTGCTGCTATACTCAATAACAGCTCTGTTGTTGTGTTTTATTTTTCCAAAAAGCTGCCTTAACAGTCAAGTCGTTTGTGCGTTTAATTTTTTTTGTTTTGGGAAAAAAGTATCCTTTAAACAAGCATCCTTAAATGCCTTTAACTGCAGGGCTATTCAGCCGTAGCCGTAGCAGCAGCAGTGGTCCTGATGTAAGTAGTTTTATTTTTGCTTCAGGCTTATAAAACAATTTCACTGCCATGTTGTTCGTTTTTCTTCATTTCCATTACAATTTCTTGCTTCTTTTTTTCCATTAATTTTTGTTTATTTTTGATTCTGTTCTTTTTTATTTTTATGTTTGTTTGATTTCTTTTTTGGTTTTTCGTTTATTTTTTTTGTTGTTTTTTTTATTTTGAAACTTTTTCATTCTTCTTGTTTTTCTTTTTATTTGCAAGTGTTTGTTTGTTTTTCTATTTGTTCTGGTGTTTTGTTTGTCCCTCTTATATTTACTCTTGTCACTGTTACCACCACTGCTACTTTAACTGCTTTTTTTTTTATTATTTTTGGCTGTTGGGAATCTCGAGATATCCTTCTATAAAATCTTTACAATAAATTGTGCCACTGCCTTATTGAGAAACACTTGTAACATCCTGCGCTAATTTCAATTCACACATCCAGAAAGGGCCCGTTACGCTTCCTACTAATATACGTAATTGTTTCTCTCTAAATGTGTCGACAAACGCCCATTATATTTGGAACGTTATTATTTGGAAACATCAACAGATAGGTTTCCTCGACTGTTACTTCGCAATTCCACGGAATCATCATTCGTACGCTTGATTATGTGATCTGAAATAACTCACATTTTTAGTTTTAAAGCATTTTCCACAGTATTTTTAAATGAAAGTCACATGAATAGAATCATTAACGTATGGCTTTGTTAATAAAACAATTCTATGGGCATTTTGTCTACACAGAAGGGATCACACATGAATTTTAAATTTAATTTAATTTTTAAAGTAATTTTGAAGTCCACACCTATTAATACGATCAACTGAGTCAATTGATGAAAAATTTAAAAAACAAGGCTTTCTACAAACAGAATTTGTCATGAAGTTCCCTTCTAATATTAATACTTATAGGACAGCAACTGTTTCCACATCGATTTGTCCTTATTTTTAAAATACCAAGACACACAGTGAATGAAGACAACAATAACAACGACAAGCTAAAAAGAGAAACGAAAAAATGTAACCATCAGACATTCTTATGGTGTTTTCTTTTCTACCATAAAATGTGCATTGTGCATGTGCAAAATGCAATTTTGTGTTTGTTTCTTAAAAATGTTTCGCCCTCAAAAAGGGTGGTATGTTTTATTCTAAATAATTCGCACTTGACAATGGTGGAGGGCATTGCATTTTATGCCCTCTATAAATCGAGAGTGCTGATAATGCCCTGTAAAGCAGATGACTTTTGTTTATTTATAGGGCTACCAGATGAAATTTAAAAAAAGCCGCATGGTATCTTTATCCAATTTTGAAGTTAATTTTTTCATTGTTTTGTGGAGTAACCTTAAGGAAACATTAGATTATTAAAGATACATGGTCAGTAACAATAAAAAATTTGCATTCAGTGTTAGAACAGTGTTACAAAATATTTTTTGGTTATAAAAAACAGCACTGAAAAAATGAAGTTGAAAATTTAGCTATCTGGCAACACTTTTCTCATATTTACATATGTATTTTATTGAAAAATAATACAACATATTTTTAAATCTAAAACCTTAACGTTAATACATGTAAAACATTTAATACGTACAAAACACTTTTTTAAAATTAATTTTAAATATTTTTATTTACATTGAACTGCTTTCGAACAAATTGCCATTTTCTCATTAATTTTCTTAATAAGTAGTAAACACAGGGCATACCCTTTTTTAATATTTGTGTTATGTTCTTCTCAAATAAAAAATTACATTATAACAGGGTTGGTCAGCAATTTTTTAATGCACCTTGTAAGAGGGTGTCATTTTCTTTGTAGAAAAGAAAACACCATTAGTTTAACATGATCGCTTTAATGTTAAACACATTTTTTATTTTTTAATTTGTTTACAATTTTCTGGGTCTTATTAGCATTTGAACAGACTTCAGTGAATATTTGTAACCATGCAATGACTCCCAATTAATGCCACCATTATTTATTGTGGCATTATATAATTTTGTTGGATGTTGATAATATTTGCCATTCAAATTGCTAAAAACAATATAAATCAAAATATTAATTGCAAATTAGAAAATTAATAATTTATTAACTAACCTTCGATAACAATCGTGGTACCACCAGGCTGCTGTAAAATGTTTGGCACAGTTTGCAAGACTGATATCATTATCACGATCTTTTGTGCTAAAATTGTAACCCACATGCAGACTTAATGAATCGCCCGCATCTCCTGCGTATGAGCCGACTTTAATTAATTTGAAGTTTTCAGTTTCATTCCCTACTTGGAAATCATCATACTTGGCGTATTTCGTCACATTTTCAAAATTCTGCAACTGAATCAATAACTCCACGGGCTTATGAGTGGAGGTTAAAGAGTGCAATTTTTCGAGTCCCATAAAGAATTCAGCATCAATATCACCGAAGCCGTGCTTGTATTCTAGCCAATCGCGGTAAAAGTCCACCGCGCCATTGATGCGTCGTTGAATAACCGTCCAACCGCCACCGTCTACACTCTTATTACAAGCGACGAAAAATGGTGCTGGTCCATACAGATGATTCTGAATGAGGCACATATTTATTGTGCAATAATTGGCATCGAAATCTGCACAACTGGTGGGATATGATTGATTGCTGCTTAAAGTAATTGAGGAAAAGTTTTGAATGAAGGCATTGTACGTGGCAGTTTTTTTCTGAATTATATTAAAAATATAATTTTTACCTCTTACTTACCTAGTCAGATTGTGATTTTCGTCCTTCAGATATTTTTCAGTGGCATCTAAAATATTGAAGAAAAAAATTGAAGAAAAGAAGACTGATGACGTTGAATAATTTTAAAAATAATTCTTACTTAAGTGGTGTTGAATATCCTGATAAAATTTTATTTGATCGATTTTAGGTATTGAATTGTCTTCAATAGCCTTCAGCTTTTCGTCAATTTTCTGCAGGGAGACTACATTATCGGATATTGTATTGTGTTCCTCAACGCCTGGGTATCATCCTCCATATCAATTCCTGTTATAAGTTGTCTCGTATCATTTTGATTTCTAATAATTTTATTTAATAGTTGCTTATGTTTCTCCAATTTGTCTTTAATGTCAGTCATGATTAAGATTTTATCAACCACTTGAGGTTGAGATTGAGGTCTAATGAAATCCTTTAAGTTTTCGGTATTGATTTTAATCATATCGAACAATTTCTCTTGAATTCCTTCAATTTTCGTCGATAAGTCGTTAAGTTTCCTGTCTAGATTCCCAAATAGTTCTTTCTGTTGTAGTAGTTGAGACTCATGATTGATTTTTGTTTTTAGATTCAATCGTTCCAGTTGAACTTCGAAACGTGTATAATCGCACGAATAAATCTCTTCAGAGATGTCATCATTAGTGGACTGTATTGATGCAGAAATATATGAAATATTTTCGATTTAATTCTCGTGTTTAAAATCAAATACAGAAATTACTTACCTTTGTAAGTAATTATAGAATCTCTACCCAGTATAGAATCTCTACCCAGTATTTCATGTTTGCAATAAAAATTCCGTAATGATGTAGTCCCTCAAAGAGCGTTGGCTTTTATACAATTCTGCATTTGCAGATTGCGTCTGATGTTTTAATGTTGCATCATATTTTTTCTTTTAATACTGATAACAAAAGTATACATATATACAGCTGGCGCATAAAGTACGTAGCCACTGTTAATCTTTTTCAATTAAATACATTAAGGGCCATTATTACAACTTGCCGTTAAACTTGGGTTTAGTTAAAGGTACCTTTAGCTAAAAGGAACAGAAAAGTTACCATTAACTTATTTTCGTTATTACAACTTCTTCAACAGTTTCTTTTTTCAAAAATATGGCAGTGCCGGAGCAATGTCGATAAAACTGTTCAATTAAACAATTTTTTTTTAACGCAGTGGCAACGAGTGGTTTTTTTTTTTGTCGTACATGATCATGTTGTTTAAATTTGAAGTTGCCGTATTGAAAATAATATGGCAAGTTCAAGCATAAATTTAACTTTAAAAGTTACCGGCAGGATGATCCTCCCTTTAGCTTAACGCTTACTTCTACCTTATTGGGTACTCATAATAATGAAAAACAATTTATCTGCCCGTTAAAATCCTCCCTTTTGTTAACGGCAAGTTGTAATAATGGCCCTTTAATTGTTATTTTTACAGAATACAGCTCTGATATTAAATATTCAAGGTTTTGCAGTGAATTTCTTATTTCAAGATTGATTTGTTTCAATTAATTTCTTATTATTTTATTTCAAACTTTTAATAATGAGGCAACAGGGTGTGTTAAAAATCTGGAAGAAATTCTATAGAAAATCATTTTAGCTTCAAACATTATAATATTCTTGGGAATGTACAATGTCCCGAAGCACGGTTCCGTGTTATTCCAACACCCCAAATTGATAAAAATTTCCTACAATCATACATACATACATAATTGGTCATTACAACCCTTCAGTCAGGATTATTGACCTACAATCAGAAGAATTAAAACATAAGACTTACAAGCAACAATAATTTGGTACGTAGTCCACATGAGGTGCCTAAAATGTTGATAAAACTATTCCTAGAAAACTTAAAGTGACAATAATGGTCAAGAATACACATTCCAAGTATGAAATTAGATTTTTTGTAGGAAGTTTGTGAAGCAAAAATTCACTTTCTAAAGATAAAAATAAAATTGCTTAGCAGTTTACAAGCTAAAGTGCTCTAAAAAACTGATAAGCATTTTCATCCTTTCGTGTACATGATTGATAAGCCAGAAAATAGACTTCGTGACATAGGCGTATAAAGAAGAAGTTGTTTTTAGTCTGGTGATATGGATAGTTAGGAGATCAGATGTATTAAAGAGTTTCTTGTTCTGGTGAACATCATGGAAGTTTCATGCCCAGGCCGTCAGTAGCTAGTGACTCCCCAATTTCTGCACATGGCTTTAGATGATGTAAGATTATTGTCGCTCTTATGTAAATAACAAAAGATAATAACATAATGTGTTGGCTTACTAGACCTGAAGCCACAGTCAAAGCCCAGATCAGGGACATATTTTTTATGGAAAAAACTCTGCGAGTAAATACAGTTTCTCAAAACTCTGTCATTCGAAATCGACTTGAAACTGTACGTACCCCCACTCATCTATAAAATTAACACATGCAACATAAGTGGTGTGAGAAACAAGGTCGTAATCCTGACTGAAGGATTGTAATGACCAATTATGTATGCATGTATTTCGTGTGTTAAAATAAATTGATCGAAATTCAAAGGATCTATTTTACGATTGACTGTAGGTCAGATGTAAGTGAGTCATTCATATTAAACCTTTTCACCTCTACCTACGAAGGACTCCGTCCGCAATCAAAAGCAAATTAATGACAAATATTACGGTTATTTTTAAACGTGAAGATAGGATTCGAATTTAGAGAGGGTTTTTGATTTCGTATTGCTATTGCACTGAGACGGCCAAAGCAAGTAATGCTAAACGCCCAGATTAAAGAAAGAGAAAGAATACAAAATAAAATTAAATTTAAAACAGAAACCTATAAACGGATTTTTCTTTAAAAGGCTGTATGGTGATCTCGAATCATCGAGATGAGTACTTAACAATATTAAAAGCTCCATAACAACACAGCAGAGGTATAGCACTCTGTCTGGTTCAGATCTGCCTGTGTGAAATGACTTTAAAATTTATTGTGATGATAGTTTTGTTTTTTTCCAAAATTCCTGGTTTTTATGTTCGTCCTTAAAAGGACTCTTTGGACGAATATAATGATTTTTTTTTTCATTTTTACTGATTTGTTTTCTAAAGATTATACTCAATCCACTTTCCTTAATCGTAAAATTCGTTTAAGCAGCACTTCGTTTAAAATTATTTAAGAGGGTTTTAATTTCTACAAGGAAATAAAATATGATGAACGAAATTGCAGCGGACAGAGGAGGCAGGTCATATAAAAGATTAAATACACTCACTGGCAATGGTGAGTAGCAGAAAAGGGAATAGAAAAAAAGCAGGAGGCAATATATTTTACTTATGTATTGTCATGAGTGTATTGCTGTTTGCTGGAAACCGTTTTTTAGAATTTTTTTTTCTTAAAAGAGTTTCTTGTTGTTCAAATTGTTTATCTTGTTTATCTTTGTTGTTTTAAATTTTTTTTTATTTTCTTTTTTGTTGTATTTTATTTATTTTATTATTGTTTTTCATGGAAATGCTTCCGATTTGTTTCGTTTTTTTTTTATTTCAGAATCCTCTGATGCATTTTTTAATAGTTTCTCCTCTGTTTCTCTAGTTCACTTGTTTTTATTCCTTATTGTTGCGCTGTATTTGTATGTTTTTTTTTGTTTTGTTTTTGCTTTATTTTTTTTTTTGCGATTTGCTTTTTGTAGTTGTTGCTGCGGTTGCAGAGAGTTTCTCTGATTGAATAAAAATTTTTGCTTTTTAAGTTTCACATGATTTATATTTGATTGATTTTCTAATCCATTAACTTGAGTTCTGTTTCGTTTGCTTTTATTTTTTTGTTATTATTGTAGCTTTTGTTCCAAAATAATATTTTTTTCTTCTTTTTCGTTTCTGGCTTTACCCTACACTTTGTTGATATGGTATGCCTGTTACGAATTAAAGTTCAAAAGCAAACGTGCAACGTATTTTCAATACATTTTGGAGTCTAATTTTATTATTTATCCTGAATAATAATTTATAATTGAGGGTCTCAACAGATTTGTATTAGTTAGAGTAGATAAGACGGTACAGAAGAGGCTATTAACGCTAGTGAATTGAATTCAAAAGATAGGCCATAACGTCAACTGATCGATTTTATCAAGAGATTTTTAGGAATCTTAAACCAATTAAGAGCTCTGATAAACTTATAAAGTCCTGTGGTATCAATTTCATTCACATTTCTTATCCTACCCACACTGACTTTCCTTTTTCTCGTCAGTGCAAAATATTTCTTGTAGTTTTTTAATTTTTTTTAAATTTATTTCTCTTAATTTTATTCATGAGTGGCTAACGTTGTGTAGTTGGTAGTGCTAAACGTTAAAACTTCAGCTCTGATATCTTTAAGAGTATTCTTCTGCCAGTTTTCCTACAAAAGCTCTAAGAGTGTGAGAAGTTAGGGGAAAGCAATGTCTAGTACTGTAGAGTGCCAAAGATGTGAACAGAACCGATTCTAACTTTCTTTTTTTTTGTTTGTTTAACAATATGCTTCTTACAATCTGATTATTCCAACTATTTTTGCATTGTTTTCTTTGTAAACACGAGTGAATGAATACATACATACCGTGAATGCGTTTAAGCGGTTTTTACTTAAGCAAGCATATTCTTATTCGTATTTGATTATCCCTTGGCTTACAATAAACATGTTCCAAGAATGTTATCCACATTAAAGAAACAGCAGAAGTTTAAATCCTGTGGGTTTTCACTCTTAAGAAAAAGGAAAATAAAAATAAAAATGCAAGAAATGCAAAAAATACAATTGAATTCATAAATCAATTGAATTGAAATAAATGTGATGTGAGAATGCGTGAGTTTAAAAAGAAAATGAGATGAGAATGAGAAAATGAGAAACGAAATAAAAAATATTCCAACTGAGGACGGCTTAATCGTATACACAACTGAATCAGAAAAGTAATTGGAAAATTATAAATTAATGAGAGAAACAATTTTAATTAATTGGTTTTACCCTCATAAACTTTGATGCAATAAATCGATTGTGGCACGACATGTGTGGCAAGTTTACTCCATCCTGTTGACACCAAACAAAGCAATATGGGCCATTGATGCCTCCGCTCCACAAGCCGCACCAATAAGTCACCCGTAATGTATGCATTGGCTTCTGTAAATACACGTGTGGGTTTTCTGAGCGGAAATTTTGCTTATTAACGTATCCACCAAGATGAAAATGAGCTTCTGCCGAAAAGATGGTTTTTTTTTTTGGAAAACCGACATTATCATGCAGTTTTTCGTTGGCCCCATAATTCCTATCGTTGCTCAAGCGTAAATCAATTCATTACGTTCAGAGATAATGTACTGAATTTTGTGACAGAATAATATGACATAGGTATTGCCAGATTCCAGCCGATGGTTAAAATTTAAACAGATATATGGCCCACATATGGTACCACAGATCCACCTGGATATCCTGCGTTTAATTTGTTTCCGAAATGATTGCTTGTAGTTTAAATTCCAAATATCTATGCTGCTGATGGTATTTGCCCAGAATATCTATATGAGTCTAAAGTTTCAGCTGTTAAACTCCTCCAGGTTTTACGTGGTTGTATTAAACCAAGCTTTACTTTTGTAGAAAAAAGAAGATTTTACACGTATTTTGAAAGTGGTTGTTTGAACATCTGTGAATTTTTTCATAGTAATTGTAATAAACTGAATGTCTCTATCGCTTTGTTAAACCTGGCTTTTGAGTCTGTTTGTGGCCTACGTGGTCCTCGCTTTACTTTTTTATCCCACATTCAACATGAATAAGTATGTGAACAAACAAAATTATCGAGTTTAAGACAATACCAATCCACACTAGAATCCAAGAGAATTCAATGCATCTCGAAAAAGTTACTGTTTGGTGTGAATTTTAGGCTGGCGGCATAATCTGTTCGTATTTCTTTCGTTAGTCAGGACATCATTGTCAACGGCGAGTTGTATGTATCAATGATTAATTTCTTTTGGCGTGATTTGATTGATTTGGACCCCAACGACATGTGCCTTCAATAGAACGGCGCACACATGCCACATTGGATATTCTGCACGAGCAATTTGAACTCATGATCATCTCACAGAAAATTCTTATTTAAAGGTGATGCCACACAAGTTAGGCCCATTGTGATGCCACAAGCCAACATCATTCTCAGAGATCTAAATTCGATATTAATTATTCTATTGTTGTTATTTTTACTTGTGAGAATTTAGTCAAAGTATGCCAACAAATGCTAAGAACGTCGGCTGCTTCACGACTATAGCTCAACATCTGCAGCTCAAATGTGAGAAAATATTTTGAGAATTTTAATAGTGCGATGGAAGGTCATAAGAATCAAGGGGGAAAGAGCAGCTAGTCCTCTTCTTATCTACATCAGTTGAACAGAGCCTAGCAATAACGATAACGGAAGCAATTGAAATATTTTTTTTGGAAATTTATTTCCAAAATTAAATTAAATTATTTCCAATTTAAATTGTCACCCTAGAAAATTTATTGCCTATGTTAGGGAATCTATAGGGAAGTTACTCTTGAATGATTCAAGGTTTCCCAAAGGGTCTTATTAAAATCATACCATTAGTGCATGTACTTACTCAACTAAGAAAATTGACTGCGAAAAAAGGGAAACGGAAATAGTATTTACGAGCATTGATTCTTACAGGAGATAATAACGATTTCTGCTCGAAGAATATTCCACGAATACTTTAACAAATTTTTGCGTTCTTTGTCAGCACTCTCCCCGAATTTTAAAAAATATTTGGAGCATCTATTGTGCAATTTTGATATAGAGCGTTGGGTGCCTTAAAGAGTACATTTTTAACGTACTTTTTTACTTTATATGTGTATCCTTATTATCATATATGAAAGGAACAATTTTTTTGATCTTTATTAAAAAATGTTTAAACAAAATCAGATTCTTTGAAATTCTTTAAACAATTTCAAGTCATGCTTGATATACAAATTAATGAGGGACGTTTCTCTAACGTTTCTTTTCATCTCTTTTTGATTTTTTTTTTTTTTTGGTTCGCAAACTAACGAATACAAAATTGTTTGTTAACGCATGATTAAATTTTTTCGTTGACAACAAACTATTGTTGATGATGTTGCTGTACTGTTGGCGTTTAGAAAAAATTCTTTTTAGCAACTAATGAAAAACTAACAGTGGCATGAAGCTGATGTTGAAATTAAACCCCCAAACAAAAACGAAAACACATACTAAAATACTAACCGTTAATAATGCTATTCAGCAGAGGAGATGAAAAAAGGACAAAAATTTCCGCTAATATAAGGGCTACTAAAAATTATTATTTTATCTTTTTTTGTTTTTAAACAACAACAAACAAATACGATTTTATTCAACAATTTAGGTCGACCGTAATATTAAACAAATACACGGAAATGACATAAATTGCTCGTATAAAATGACTACAATGCAACGCAATGAAAACATACGGAAATTATTTGAAACGAAAAAGAATTTCACAAAAAGTAGCAGCCAAGATGTGGAGCTGATATCAAGAAAGGAGAATGCAACGTGTCCTACTCGTAGCATTTCATATACAAATTTAGAAAAGGACACAAATAACAAGAGAAACTACAACTATAACTACGACTGTAACTATAGCAACGACAACGGCAACGACAACGACAACGACGATGGCGATGTGGATGTGGAGTATTATGATGAGAATGATGAAACTACAGCATACAACAGTAGTAGTGGTGGTGGTAGCAGCAGCAGGCTAAAAGGTCCCTGGGCTTTAAGCCAAAGTAATGGGCAAATTGCCAGCCAACATCTACAAGATGTTGCTGTACAAAACGATGTCTTTGATTATGGCAGCAATAGAAAATTTAATGGCAGACGTAATAGTTCTACTAATGCCACAGCAACAACAGCACAAAAAACAAAAATAAAACGTTGGCATGTTAGTAGTTATAAAGGAAATGATGTAACAAAAGATACAAAATTGGCTAAAAGCCTTTTGGGACCAAATCAATTGGCAACATTTGAAACAACAACAGGCGCACGAACTAAGCCAACATCATATTACTCATCAGCAGACTTAACACAGCAACACAATCAATTAAATGCCTGCTATACCGACGTTTTAAATACTTCTTTCCCTCAGTTGCCGTTACCACTAACATTTAATGCAAATGCTGATGAGGGTGGCTATGATGATGTCCAAAAGGCTGAAAGTAGAAAAAATTGCATTGTTGCTTCAGCGCCAAGATTAAACAATAATTATTATGGAGTATCATGTCCAGCGGCAACTTTTTCAACATCATCATCCACATCAACACCAATAGCAACACCATCACTACAACGAACAAGAATACGTAGACCATCGGCTCAGTGGTTCAAAAGAAAAAATTGGTTATCCCAGGATGATGATGACATTGTTGGATTAGCTTATCATAACAATGCTGACGCTGAGTCAAAAGCTGCTACCCATTTTGCTAGCGGTATGAGTTTACATGATGGGCTTCAGCACTGGGACTCTGATCAATTACAAGTGAATTTCCCAGACCACAAACAAATTGATGTAAAGCCAAGTTATAGCTGTGGCATGGCTGCCACAACTAATAAAAATGTTAACAACTATTGTTCGCCAAATGGCAGCCAAACGGAAAATTATATTACAGCTCACAGTAACAGAAATATAACAGACAGCAATAACAATATGTTGCATAAGAATGCAACTTTAAATGAATCTTTAATGTTTGATAAAAATCATCATGATTATCATGGTAACGCCACACACCCTAACAATACTAAAGACTGTGAAAGCCACAAAGAGGATAACAAAGATCATAATAAGAATGTCGTATTTAGAAATAAAATACCTTTAGGCCAGTCACTGAAGGAGGAAAGACAACAAGAGCGTAATGAAAATTCTAGCCAACAACAACCCCAATTTTCTTTGAAGAGCCTAGAAAACTGCCAGCAAAATGAAACAGTACCCTGCTCATCTCCTTTCATATTAAATCGACTTGAGAAAACAAATTTAAAATCTTTACAATCGCAAGATGAAAAGACAAATCAACCGCATATTTTAGGAAAATATTCAATGTCTACCATGGCAACCAACAGCATCAGTAACAGCCAAGAAAATGCATCAAGGAAAAGATTTTCGAGACAAATTTCAACGTATAATACACAGAGAAGAACATCATCGTTATCATCATTACCAGCAGCACCACCAGCAACATATTATGATTATATTGGCAACAATACAAACGAAGCAACAACAGTAATGCATTCGGCTCAAATCAGTCATGAAACCAATGTATATGACGACGACGACGCTGGTGTCTATCATAACGATGCTGATGTTGTTGACAATGCTGGTGTTGGTTTTTTGCCACAAAACAAACAAAAACATCAACAAAACCAACAACAAAACTATTTGTCAATGTCTAGTTGTAATGCGGTTATGCCTGTTAATGAATACAAGGACAAAGACAACGATAACAACAACAACAATAAACCTGACCAGAGTCCTTTGTTCTATACCAGGTAAATATTTTGCAGGATTTCTTTAATCAAGATAAACATTTTTGGGGGAAGAAAAATTTAAATTATGCCAACCCAGGCAAAGGGAAATTATTTTTGTTGTTACTTTACGTTGTTGATGACACTTGAAGGATCTTAGAAATGTTGTTGTGTATTTCTTTCGGTTATTTTCTTAGAACGCAGGATGCACAAGCATAAACTGAATGTTTCTTTTGTTCTTAATTGCTAACGAAATATGCCAGTGACACTTTGCTGCTTGAAACCTGTAATTAATGATATTTTTGGAACGGAATCAACGGAATCTTTAAACTGCTTTTAAGAACAATTTGAAAGTAGTTGCATAATAATAAATTTAATTCGGCTTTTCAACCCAGTCCGTAAGAATGCAATTATAACTGTCGATAATGCAGGTTATTATCGATAAGTTGCACTTTAATTAAACAAACAAATATGGAAGTTCAGCCCTATCGTGTGCCACTGTTTGTATGCCTATAATAGGCATCATCTAGACCATTAGGTTGATATAAAATTTTAATTGTGGTCAAACGTTTTTATGATGCCAACTTAACCACTTAACTAGAATAGATATCATAATATGTAAAGTTTATTGTTACAAAATTACCATAAGTACCAAATGTACCCTTCAGTCAGGATTAAGACCTGGTGTCTCACATCACTTATGTTGTGTGTGTTAATTTTATATATTTGTGGCGGTTCCTTCAGTTTAAAGCCGGTTTCGAACGACAGCTTTTTTTTAGAAACTTTTCATGGCAATTTTATTTACTCTCAAAGTTTTTGCTAGAAATCAGCTAAGAGGTAGTCGGCAAAAAAATATTTTATTTTCATATTTCATTTCGTTGAAGTCGTCTGACCTGGGGTTTGAATCGAGGCTGTACGTCTAATAATACCTACTAGACTACCATAACAAGGATATATGTACCTTTGTTTATTAAACTGTTAGGTTGGTTTTCACCATAGAAGAGTGGTGCTATAGTGTAGAGACACTGCGCTGACCATTGGTTATTGCTTGGTGCATTTCGATTAGTACAGGAATTGCGTTTAATTGTGGCGTCACAATGGGTTCAACTGATCTTTGGTACCAAACTACCTACCAACACTAATAATACACACTTTCCATTAATTTTGAAGAGACTTTCAACACGATATCAACCTATAACGCTATGTCTTCAAAAAATTTAGGAATATCGGCGAGTACTTTACTATATTGTTGCACCATTTAGTTGATGAATTTATAGATAATTCGCACTGTTTTAGTAGGCAGTGTGTTCGCTAGTTAAATGAGAACTTGTTATTCTCGAACAAAACGAAATATGAAAAAAAAAAACTATTTCTTCGGCGACTTCCTCAAAGCAATCTTCTGAAAAAACTCTGAAACTAAATCAAAATGCCATTAAAAGCTTCTGAAACATTAAACTGTACGTCACGCCAATAATGCATAAAATTAACACGCACTACACAGGTGATGTGAGGCTGTAATGCTCAATTTAAAAAAAAACCAATATTAACCGGAATATTTTGAAGCCGCCGTAGTCTAGTAGGTAGTGTGTTGGGGTCACGGCTGAAACCCCACTCTGAAAGTTAATAAAATTGACATGAAACGTTTCTCAAAAATCTGTTGTTTGGAGTTAACTTTAAACTGTAAGTACCACCACTCATTGATAAAATTAACACACATAACATAAGTGGTTTGAGAAGCTGGGTCGTAGTAGTAGTATGCATTATTTGTCGGAAACGACTTCAGTTTATGCACCGTTTGAAATATCCACAATTGGGGTCGTCCAAAAGAAATGATTTGAACAAACAAATGACTTCATCAAGCATGTCACTTGTCAGATTTACTTGCCTCGGATTATATTTTTATTACGAAACTCCAACAAATGTTTTAATGGTAGTTGAGTTCTCAACTATGCTATCTACTGTATTAACTAGCTTTTAAGTATAGGAGCGTAAATTTTTTATAAGTGACCTCGGCTCTTATTCATTATGTAACTAGTACTTACTAGAATAGAATCAATGGAAATATAGATATGATATCTTTTAAATAACTCAGATAATAAGAAATTTAAATCGTAAAATTTTTTATGAGGATCATTTTAGTTGTTAGTCATAAGTATGGTTGTATTAACTTATTCGCTGCCAAATTTAAATTGCTTGGGAAATTTTTTTGAACTTTTGTTAGCCATTATTTGATAAAACTGCTGATACCTAATCTAAGGTAATTCATTCTAAAAATTCAAGCGTTTGTATTTATGAATCTGTTGTTGAAAAGTAAAAAGTTAAAAATTTAAAATGATTTGTGAAAAAAAATTTTAAAATTGATGTAAATTAACTGATTGAAACTGATTGGCTCTGGTTAGGTCATAAGACCTACTACTACAATACATCAATCACTTGTTTAGTTGGAAAAACTTAATGAATGATATCGAAATAAAACAAAGAAATGATAAGCACAGAAGGGAAGATGCTTTCTGATAGTCCTGATGTTCTAATTTTGAATGAAATTCTTTATTAGTGTGATTAGGAGTCGATTATCTTTAAGTAGCTTTTGTCGATTTTAATTTTTAATTTCCCACATTAGAGAATTTATTTTTATTTAACATTTATTTTAATTTTAATTTTGTTCAAATAAAAAGTGAAAGTGATTATATGTATGCGTGCAGTTTATTTAAATTATTTTCTTTAACATAATTTTTATTTTATTTTCCTGTACATGTCGATAAACTGTCACTTCTCTCTGACACACATCTTTTATGTGTCCAATTGTTGAAAGAGAGAGAAAAAAAAAAAAATGTTAAATAAAATCTATAATCGTATGGCATCTGTGTTTATATGTAAAACTGTCAGCAATAAATTTAAATAAATACCATTATAAATAAATAAATTGTTTAATAAAATTGTCATTTTTAATTGAATAGTTTTAAATCAGTTTTGTTTGTATGTATTTCTTTTTTTTTTTTTTTCTGTTGTGAAGAAACTACAGCAACACTTAACACCTGTCAATTACCAATCGTCATTTACACTCCAAATTCAAAGGAAAAAAAAATAAAGAAATATTTTATTTTCAAATGATTTTCAAATTCAATTTCACAACGAGTATTTTATTTTTTGTTTTCCTTCCAAGTATAGGTTATTATCAGATGGTAAGAGTGTTTTGTGTTTTTATCCTCTTTCTAACATCCTAAGAAAATTTGTTGTAATATTCTATTGGATTCCTAGTCATAGGACGAATTCTGTGATTTTTAGTTAGCAACCTGTTGCAGATAACGTTTATTTATATAATGCCAGAGTAAATTGACTGTTAGGGAATATGTGGTATAATCTTCCACATATGGTTAGTGAGGTCAAAAAACGAATTTTGCAATGTTTTGTGCAACCCACTGCCCATTCGATCGCAGAAGATTATGTTCTCTGAAAGAAAAAAGTTTTTTAAATGATTGTCCATATAGAGTAATCTAGTAGGTAGTGTATTGGCTTATTAGACATGAGCCCACGGTTCAAACTCCAGGTCAGACATCACCGACAAAACGAAATATGAAAAAAATTTTCTTCGGCGACTTCCTCTCGACAGATCGCTGGCAAAAACTCCGAGAATGAATAAAAAATTGTCATCAAAACTTTCTCAAGAACCTGTTGTTCGGAGTCGATTTTAAACCGCAGGTCCATCCGCTCATGTATAAAAATTAACACGCTCAACATAAGTGGTGTGAGAAATCTATACAAGAGGATTGTATTTTATTCAGTGAATACTGGTGATGTAAATTGGAATGCATCTTATTATGTTATATTTGACTAGACTACGGATAGTAGCTAGAGTGTTGGCTTATTAGACGTAAGGCCACGGTTTAAATGCCAGGGAAGACATCTCCAACAAAACGGAATATGAAAAAATATTTTTTTGTAGATTTCTGGCACAAACTCTGAAACTGCCTTGTAAAAGTTTCTCAAAAAATTTGTCATTTGAAGTTGACTTTAAACTGACGGTCTCGCCACTCATATATGGAATTAACCCATTTACGGTCTCTGTGCCAATTTGGGAACACTTAATTATTAAGGCTGTATAAAAAAACTGTTTACTCTAGTTTATTTATTTTTGCATTATTGAATAGTGGAAAGTGCTCTGAATAAATATTAAATGAAGCAATTTAACAACATTTATTGTTATTGTTGTAATAATCTATTAAACTTCATTAAAAATACACATGTAGAGGTAGGTCAATGTTAACCAAAGTTATATTTTCTACCTAAAGCTTATAGTTGTTATTTGTATTATAATATAAAATTCAATAAATAGTGAAACATTGAAAAGCATTTTTAGTTTCATACAACAAATGTATAAGATCTTAGGAAACATATAATAATACTGTTCCAATTTGGGTACAATGGCCACAAGTATATAATATTTGCATAACAGTAACATAACAGTTTTTGCACAATGGCGACCAATTACGATTATTAAAAGTTAAAAGATGGTCTTCTGAAGAAAAAAACAAAAAGTTGATATGCAAATACCTCACTTGTTCCAAACTTACACAAAAGCATGGGCGGAGTTGATGAAATGGACCAATCTGTATCTTTAAATGGCTATATCAAATGCGTGGCGCCTACATGAATTTTGTGAAGAAAATGCTATGGATCAATTACAATTTCTTCGATCCATAGCTAGGTTTTATCTAAAACAGTCGTCCAAAAGACATTCTGCTCGGCCTTCGTCATCAAGTATTGAGGGTCTACATCTAGACGGCACAGATCATGTTCCAGAAAAGCTTCCTAAGCGTGTGAGTTGTGTCATCTGCCACAATAGAAGCCGCTGGAGTTGCAAAAAATGCAAAAAACACTCTCCGTTGAAAAAAATTGTTTTGCAAAATATCACTCATAAGTGGCCATTGTATCAATTTGGGTGCACCCCTCTTATGTCCAGAATTTTTTTTTTACTTTTTTTTACATTTCTGATTTTTTGCATTGTTAAAAATAAATATACATTGAAATTTTAAAAATTTAACTTGTAGTTTTTGTTTGGCTGTAAATGGGTTAACACACACAACATAGGTGACGTGAGAAGTTAGGTCGTAATCCTGACTGAAAGATTGTAATGACCAATTATGCATGCATGTGTGTATGTAAGTAAAATATTTCAGTGTTAGATGAATATTGTATTTCGAAAGTTTATTTTAAGAAAGAAATTTTCAAAGAAGAAGAAATTCAATTGCACTGCTAACTCGTTGATGTTAAGGTCTACAGGTCTACACCATTCATTTCCATTTAAAGTTTAAGTCATAAAGAAAACAATTGATTTATTGAACGCTCTTTTGTGTGCTTTGATTGAATCATTGTGGATTTCACAAAATATTTCCCTTTTTTTTGTATTTTTTGTTTTTGCAACAAGTAAATATCAAAGTGAAAAAAAATAAACATCAATAAAAGTAACAGTGAATTTCTTAATTGACAAAATAACATAAAAGTTGCAGCAAAAAGCATTGATAATCGATTGCAAGCAACTGCAACGAAAATGGAAAGAAATGAAAAAAAAATCCAACGACTGATTTTATTGTTGATTGTCTATGTCTACGGAAAAGTATTTATTTTACTTGAAAGTGGACACACAACATGTCATGGCATCATCTTATTTAACTTATGATGGCGGGTCTTACAGCATTGACTATGTGACTGTAATAATCGATTTACTGACTGATTGTCTCATATTTTTTGTGCCATGTGGCGGCTACAAAAATTCACAACATTTTGTTGTAAATCAGTTGTAAATATTTTTGTTTTTCTTTTTAAATTGGTGGTTTTGAAATTATTCTCAAGGTTTTTCCTTCTGCTTATGATAATCGTAATGCTAATGCCGTTAATGCATTTGCTAATAATTTTAATGATAATGATCATAATATTTATATTATACATATGTTCTGTTTCAGTAGCATTTCAAAATACGAGGAGGATGAAAGATACTTCGCACGCTGTATGCTGCTTTTTAAAGTAGATTTTTATTTCGTTTCTTATTTCATGTTTCCAACGCAATCAGTTTCTCTTATTGTTTCTGAGTTTTAAATCTGAAGGATGAAATGGCATACAAAAAAAAGGAAAACAAAAAAAGAAAGAATCTGTGGAAAATATTTGCCTGTGTGGTCTCTGTATAAATAAATAACCAGAAATGTTGTCGTCTGGCCTGTAGATGTTGAAACTTAACACTTCTTTTTTAATATTTATTACTTGATTGCATTACTACGTGAGTATTCGATGTGGATGTTTTAGTGACAGCAACAATGACAGCAAAAAATTTTTGTTTTATTTTTTTTTTTTGGTGGTGTTTTGATGAAAGCGTGTTTATTATTAATGTTTAAAAAAAAAAAAAAAACAAAAAAATTCCATCGTAAAGCTTGCAAACGATTGTTTCTAAATTTGATAGCAGAAATGGTATTTATCACAGGATACAATAGCAAGGAGCGGTAATTTTGTTAACCCTACAATAACATTGAAAACTTGTACGAAATTTGAATCAAATTCAGTAATCGACTTAATGTAAATAATGAGAGAAATCCGCTTCACGACCGTACATTAGACTTTCTTAATACTTTTTACATATCATATCTACCAAAATGTTGATATTATACATGATAGGATATGTCCTCTTTTTAGGTTTATCGATATTTTAAATTTATATCTAAATCATGCGATAACGTAAGTTAGGTTAGGTTAATAGGTGGCTTAACGTTAACATTGTGATATCCAGTGTAAGGTTAGCCCCATCGTCATGATCAGGTAGTGGAGAGTTTGAACCACCCTCAGCTTAGGGTGAACAAGTCAGTTCACTACCCCCCTCCAGATCTTTAAACGTTCTGTCACCCAAAAACCGATGACGTCTGTTTTGAGGTGTAGGACACATCTGAAGTGCAGAATACTTACATGAAAGGTGTTGTACCGATATCGTTTCTACCACATCATGTCAGCTTCTGTAGTAATCCTGGTGTGGCAGACCGAGCTTGTCAGCGAAACTGCTAATAGCGCAGAGTCTGTTAGAATTTCTGTTAGAGTGCAAACCATTCAAGTAGTTCCTCCGTTTTCCTGCTTTCTGTCCATTGCTGGATACAGTAGTTTTGTAACCAGCATGTTGGACCACCTACGGTTTGTAGAATTCCATGCAGGTTTTTTTAATTTGAAAAATTATTCTTTTCGAGGCGCATATATTCTCTCTATCGTCTCCTTCTCAGACATCTCTGATCCTCTCCGTGCCAGTTCGTCTGTCTTTGCGTTTGTGCGTTTGTTTCGTTTGAGTCAAAGCGCTTTGATTGCTACTTGGCTGTGTACACATATGATTAAGTTCGTAAGAGGTAGGTTCCTGGTTTTAATAATACGTGCAGCTTGTTCAATTGCCAAAATCTTCGCCTGAAATCAAGTGTATACCTGGTTAGGTAATCTGTATGATCCGTTCAGTGCCAGCTTCTCAATATAGACCCCAGTTTCACATTAAATTTTTGAGCCATCATTATATCACCGTCATCGATGACAGGTTGAGCAACCCATTTTTCGGATGTGGGAGTATGTGTTTTTTAAAATACTCGTCTGAAAACAGTTTCTGGTACCATGTAGCTCTATCTAAAACCCGGGTGATTTTGTTCTACTTTATACATGGTTTATATACCCATTGTACGAGTACATGGCCTAAACATATCTGAGAACTTAAGCCTCAGTGCATTTCAAGCAGCCATGTCTTGGAGGAAGTTGTCGTCTAAAGGTTGTAGAGACAAGATGACATCGAGGCTAGCCTGTAGCATGGACTTCAGAGCACCCGTGAAGCTCAAGTAGGTCTTATCAAATAAGAGCTTAAAACAGACATTTTGAAAAAGAAATAATAACGGCTTATAAAATTAATAGAAATAGAACATACAGTCTGACACCAGATAAATTCATTCATATTCAATATTATATTTGTTGATCTGACATGTGGATTAATTTCCAATGAATTTCTTGTAACAATTCATATTGATTCCATTAAAAAGTAGTGAAGCCACTACAGATTATTTTCAATATTATAAACCTTAAAAGCGTTGCAAGAGTCAAACATTTTATGTGGTGTAAAACAGCACTTAAACATAATCTTTCCATAAATCCAAGGGAGGGGGGGGCATATCTGTTCCTAAACCACATATTCTTCATCTTGTTTCCCAGAATTCAATCTTTAAATGCCAGAACATGTAGCAGAGCTATCGTTTTCGTTTTCTTGTTCGACATTGACAACTTTTTTGTGTATTTTTTGCTTCTTTTTTTTTTCTTCTTGTATTTTTGGTTTTAGTGGCATGTTGAAAAGATATCGCAAAAACAAAATATAAAACAACGAAATCAGCTCGATTTTATTTGATCTCAACATGTTTTATCTTTACCATACACGCCCCACCCTCCTCTAAACACTGCCTTCCGTAACATGTTCTGTTGGTTGTAGAAACAAAAAGCTGTTGTTTTAACATTGAAACTGTTACTAGGGTTTCCGATTTCATGGTGTCAAGGTAAAAATGTATCTAAATTTAGACAAAAAAAGAAAAAAGTGAAGACAAAATAAAAACCGTTTTGACAACTGGGTGAGGTTTTCTGTTGTTTTTTTTTGTTAAGTTTTCCTCTCGTTTTCATGTCCATTGTTTATTATTTTATTCTTCCATATTCATAATATTATTACCTTAAATAGTGTAGTGGATATATTTACTGTTAATCTTTAAACATTTTTAATATATTTTCTTTGTTGTTTTCTCAATGATGAGTGTATCAACATAAAAAAATCAATAAAAATATTGAGTGTATGTATCCAACGATATTTGAAAATTCACCTTTTTTTGAATACACCTCGTATGAGTATGATGATGAAACTGAAAGTAAGACATCAGGTTGCATCAAGTAGAAATTCTAAAGTTTTTTGTAATTTGGCATAAAAATGAAAATTCTTTACATCGGATAAACAAAATTTTAGAATGTTTGCCAAAGAAAATTCGTTATTTGTTTGAAAATGAGTTCACAGTTGTCATTCTATTAGGCTTAGGTTAGGTAAGGTAAGCAGATAGCTTGCCGTTCACAGGGAAGTTCACTCGGTGGCCCATAGCCCATTGTGACATCCAGTATGAGATAATCCTCCTTGTCATAATCCGTTAATGGTGGGTTTGAAACACCCCGAGCTCCGGATGAAATCGGCCCATTTGCCATCATGCCCATATCTTCGTTCTTTCACCCAAAAGCCGATGAAGTCTGGTCTGAAGTGCAGCGCACTCGATGCAGCATCGCTTCCGATTCCTCCACGTCATGGCAGGTTCTGCAGTAATCCTGGTGGGACAGATCGAGCTTATCAACGAAGCT
Organism: Sarcophaga caerulescens; assembly: GCA_927399465.1. Lineage (NCBI taxonomy): Eukaryota > Metazoa > Arthropoda > Insecta > Diptera > Sarcophagidae > Sarcophaga > Sarcophaga caerulescens. The sequence continues at coordinate 56,483,949 of OV656872.1, read as the reverse complement.
TCCAATAGCGCAGTATCCCGTTAGAATGCCTGTTAGAATGCGAACCGCTCTCTTACCGAACTCAAGTTGTTCCCTGGTTCTCCCGTCTTGAAATTCAACAAACAGTTATGTCGGATTATCCACGGTTTGTTGAATTCCATGCTACCCTTTCCAATTTGAAAAAGTATTGCAGTGAAGGTGCATATATCCCCTCTATCGTTTCCTCCTCAGCCATCTGGATTCCCTTCCGTACCAATTCGTCCGCCTTTTCGGTGTAGTGTCGACGTATACGATGTAGAGAGTCCATTCAACTCCTGACGCCCTTTGATTTGATGAGACGTAGTCCCAGCGCTTTGATTGCTGCTTGACTGTTGACACATATGATCAAGTGCAGCTTTGATTCTGACGGTAAACATATCTAGTATGTCAGTTTTCATTTCTCCAATAAAAATATTCTTCAATAATTTGAAAAACATATTGATTTCATTTTGATTTCCGAAAATATTGACAATTTTTTGAGATAAATTCGTATCGCCTAAACAGTCCTTATTTTTATTGAATAAATATTTAATGACACGTGATTGTTCAGTGACGTTTTCCGACAGTCAGTGATTTAATCACGCAAAAAATGAACCTCTTTCCACTGCCATTTAGTGTTGAAATTGTTTGTGATTTTATGGAGTGTCAAACTTTATTAACAAGAAATTCTTGTTAAAATCCTTTGAGTTTTTGTTATTACGATGGAGCAGCAGGGGCAGCAAGCATGCTTTTTGATATGGCAAAAGGAACTGTAGAAAGGAAGTGTTTTCGTTTACAAAATTTATTTTTTGTTTTCTTTGCTTCTGATGAAATTCATTATTTGGTATTTAGAAACTAAGCTTTTAAGTAAACGTAAATGATTTTCATTTTATTGTACAACACATTCACACGCATTCTTAAAAACACGCACACAACCATCCACCCACTCATAAATACACGCACATAAACATTCTTACAAGTATACCAACGTTAACAAGCATTTGCAGTTACGCTCTGTTTGCTTGGAAGCTAATGGATAAGTTGATAAAATGTCCTTTTGCCATGTATGTGTATGAGCCAGTTGTTCGAGAAATATAAACAGTCTTTGTAAGGATATACAAGATTAAAGGGTATTTACATAAACGCTGTTAATGTATTTAAAATGATTTTGTAGAATTATTTTCAATTTTTGATTTAAATTTACTTCATTCTCCAGTTGCTACTTTGGCCAGACATGGATAGAACAATAGATGCCGTCCTGGTGGTCTGAAACCCATATTATAATGTGTAGTAAAATATGTACACCAGATTGATAATCTGTCTCTACAAAAAAGCAAGTTCAACTCATATTTTCACTGGAATCTGTATGCCACGGAACGATGGTAAAAACCCAGTGTTGCATTGCATTATTGGTTCTAGAGACAATATCACAATATGAGTTCTGACCTAGTCAAAGCTTAATTTCGCTGGGTACTTCAAAGCTTTCTTTCCCGAGAAAGAAAAATTTAAATTCTACAGATTCAAGTATTACAGCCTTTACAGATGGGTCTAAGATGATATTTGCATTGAGGGTGGTATTTTCCTTGATACTTTCTGCCAACTTACATTCTTAAATTACTGAAGATATTCTGTAACAGATAGTTTTTACGATACTGTATATATCGCTCCTTTATTGCAACATTGTCATATCTCAAAAAAACTTGAACTTGGCAAAATGCGATTTCAGTTTTCAAGACATAAGTCCTATGATCTAATTGCCAAACTTCTAATTGCTATAACTTCGGTTCAGCTTGGGATATAAAACTGATTTTTTTTCAACATGTACAGAAGGTCTAAAAGAGCAGTTTTGCTTAAGTAACTACAAATTTTTAATTTTGTGAGATATGACTATGTTGCAATAAAGGAGCGATATGTATATACAATGCTTATAAGTCAAGGGCTCTAAAGTTTATCAACAAACAACGAGTTGAGCTCAACAACTCTTCGATATAAAAAGAAAATGGACTTCTTAGTAACGCAAAAACTCAACACAATTTCCTTAAAGTTTTTTAATTCTTATTCCCAGAATACGGAGAAGTAGTTGGAAATAAATTGAAGCCGCCATAGTCTAGTGTGTTACCTTATAAGACACGAGTACGTGGTGTAACACCCAGCTCAGACATCTCGAATTTCCTCTCACTAGACTTCTTGCAAAAACTCAGAAAGTAAAATAAAAATTGTCATGAAAAGTTTCTCAAAAAACTGTCGTTCGCAGTTAAATTTAAACTGCAGGTCTTGCCTCACACTGATCAGATTAAAACATGCAAAATGGTTGGTGTAAGAAGCTAGGTTGTAACCTTGACTAAAAGAGGATGTGGAATCTAATGCTTCCTACTTGATTATCCTGTGACTGTCATCAAGGGGGAAATCAACAGAACAGAACAAATATATTTCCGATAGAGGCAGGGCGCTGAATGTCCTGTGGCTACTGCACTTCTAAACTCATGGCGGGATACAGGAGTCGTTGCACACAGTCCTTAAGCACTCTCGGAAAACGGATTTAGCCCTTAATCATCAAGGCAGAAACTACAGAACAGTTCTGAGAGGAGGAGAAGCATACATTTTTTGGGAGTCTTATGTTTTAGCACACTCCGTTTCCTTTTCTGGCTTTAATCCGTTCTCTTCTTTTCCCTTAAGCTAACCATTGCCTGTGGTCTTCACATGGTTTCAAAATGACGATCTAGTATTAGTTGTTATCTAATCTAGCTTAACACATTCTGCCCAACTTTGCCTACACCTCAAATAACCTCCGCTATTTAAATATCCTGTTTACACCACTCTCACTATAACATATATTTATACACACAATTTTGTGTGAATGTTCTTTTTAATAAATAGCTGTGTGCCTTATATTATTTAGTATGTGTATGTTTTTAGTTGTAGTGGTACGTATAAATTTTGGATTTTCCTACCAACACTATCACTGACACTAACACATACCAACTTGCCATTATAAAGTTTAGACCCAAACTTTTTTCTCTTTCCATATTTTTGTTTTCAGTTCTTTTAATGGGTTTAAATCACTTTTATGTCAACAATAACTTGTTACATTATTCTTCTTCTTCTTCTCCTTCTGTTTATTTTTTTGTTTTTTTTTGTTTCATTCCTTCTTTTTTTGTTGGTGTCTATTGCTTACATTTGCAGTAGTAGTAGTAGGAGTTTATGGTATACTGATTCTATTTGCGGTCCTTTCTTGTATCCAACACAAATACAAACACGAAAAGACACATATAGTCCTACACACATGTATAGCCAGTTACATTGTACATATGTATATGGATTGCGTGCAAATGTGTAAAGGCAGCCAATTGTATGGTTGTTGATGTATGTCCAGTTAAATTTAAAATTTACTCTTTTTGTTGTCCCTAAGATTATGCGAGTTTGTGTGTGTGTGTGTTGGTGTATATGTGTGTAGATAGATGTATTTGTAACCCTGTCTAAGTGTGTATTTAAAGTTTAAGAGGGCACTTCTCAAATGATGTTTGTTTTAAGGGAGTCAGTCTATTGTTATAATGTTGTTGCCATTTTACTTATCAATGACAACAACAGCAGCAGTAGAAGCAGCAGCAGCAACAAAAAACTTTTAATTGGCTTTCCGGAAGTTTGTGGTTTTATATTTTGTTGTAATCTTCAATAATATTTCTTTTTTTTTTTGTTATTTTTTATTAGACTTGTTTATTTTATTCCTGTTGTCATGGTTATTTTGCTTTAATGTTGAGTTTTGAGTTCAGCTTTACTTAGTTCTTTTTTTTTTCTTCTTCTTTTTCTTTGGCTATGGTTTTGAACTTTTAAACACACATTTAAAGTTTAAATATATTTTCTCGAATCGAAAAAGTGTTTTTAAACTGCGTATAAATTGTAATGAAATATTTGCATGAAACAAGTTTACGTACCCTTATTTTTAATTATTAAGGACGACTTGAATTGATGTGGATTGCGGAGCCTCGTTGAAGGTAGAGGTTCCACTTAGTTAGATCAGCATTTAGACCCATTGTGATTCCATAGTCGCCGTATTCTAGTAGGTAGTATGTTGGCTTATTAGACATATAATACTCATATATGTATATGTAATGATGTCATCTTTTTCCACATTATTGCAACTCCTGCAAAAGTTATTTTGTAATTTATAAATCGTCTTATCTTTGCGTAGATTGTATTTGATATATTGATCTGTTGAAATCATTGATTATGATCATAATTCAGTTCAATCTTCTGTTAAATAACACAACAAGGAGCTCTAATTCGCTAACCAAATAAACTGTTATCAGCTATTGCTAGCTTAGCAGCAACTAGATTAATTCGATACTCGAATGTGCATAGAAAAGTTTAGAATAGAAGACCTTACCTTTATGAACTGTTGGAATTTACTGATCAGAATAGATATATTTAGGGCATCAAAGCTCCTTGTTTACGTGTTTTTTTTAGCGAAGGCAGAAAATCTGTAATATTTGGTTCTACAAATCTGAAAATAGAAAAGTAAATTAAACAATAACAAAATAATTAAATTACGGGAATGGAGACAATAGGATCATGTTACAATAATAAAACCAAGTGAGGTTCTAGGAGTTGCCAAACAGAAAATAGCTGGAGTACGAAGGGTAACGTTAGCTGTGAGTGGTAGTAAGAAGCACTGTTTTATTACACAACTAGCAGATTGTACCCGGCGTTGCGCGGGTTATGTAGTTTGGATTAGTTTAAAAAATTAAAAAAAATTATTATTGGGTCATTTTTTCATTAAAAATAACAATAAATAAAAAATAATAATAATAAATCTGAAAAAATGCAATTTTTCAAATTATTCGGAAACCGGTTTAACAAACAACCCAGTTTTTTGAATACTCTAAGTCCTAAATATAAATACACTCAATTTGCCTGTTTTTCGCCCCTTTCCCCCTTTTTGGACCCCTTTTGGTCCAACTTTATAAACGGAACACCTCCAATAGCTATTTGGGAAACTTAACCAATCTAAATCGTAAAAAAATACCTTTAAAACAGATAAAATATAGCATTTATGCATAAAGTCTAATTTTTGCACAATTTTTTCTCCCTTTGTCCCATTTTTTTCCCCTTTGGGTCAAAATTTTGAAAAGATTTATTGCCTATAATCTGCACCGACAAAAGCTCGATTAATATCCCGAATTTCAAGAAAACCGGTCCAGGCGTTCAGGCGTGATTGGCTATGCACCCAATTTGCCCGTTTTTGGCCCCTTTCCCCCTTTTTGGACCCCTTTTGGTTCAACTTTAGAAACGTAACACCTCCAATAGCTATTTGGGAAACTTAACCAACTAAATCGTAAAAAATTACCTATAAAACAGATAAAATACAGCATTTTTGCATGAAAGTACTAATTTTTGTCCATTTTTTCTCCTTTTGTCCCATTTTTTCTCCCCTTTTGGTCAAAATTTTGAAAAGATTTATAGCCTATAACCTGCACCGACAAAAACTCGATCTATATTCCAAATTACAAGAAAATCGGTCCAGGCGTTCAGGCATGATTGGCTAACAAACAAACAAAAAAACAGACTTACAGAAAGATTTATTTATAATATATATTAGGATTTGAATTTTGTTAATTGTATAGGGTGACCCATTTAAAAGTTTAAATTTATTCATTTGGCTGACGCGGCTGGCCTCACAGTACCTCATTTGATCGCAGCAATTTTCGTGCACTTTATCGAGTGAATGGGGTCGTGTCTCGGCAATGGCATCACCAATGTTGATCTTCAAATGCTTGTCTCTGCCTTCTTTAAAGGCGCCCACAGAAAATATTCTAACGCTGTCAAATCGCAGATTATTGGCAGCCAACTAAGATCACCATCTCGGCTAATTAAATGGCCATCAAACTTTTGACGCAATAAATTATCCTGTTGAAACCAAACATCGTTCACGTCAATGCCATGAAGAGCTGGTACTAAAAAATCGGTTATCATGGTGCGATAGGTGTCTCCATTGACCGTAATGGTTGCGCCGTCCAACTTCAAGATAATTGAAATTGAAGTTGTCGATGGAATAAGTGTGGAAATAATGCAAATTGTCAACGAAATATGGGTCATGGATGTTTCCGCACCACAAGCCGCACCAAACAGTCACTCGTAATGGGTGCATTGGCGTCTGTAAGACCACATGTGGGTCCTATTAGCCCCAAAGACGACAATTTTGTTTATTAACGTACCCACCAAGATGAAAATGAGTTTCATCCGACAAAATGATTTTCTTTTTTTTTTTTTGCAAAATCAACATCATCGTGCAGTTTCTTGTTGGCTCATCTAGCGAAGCGAAAATGAAGCGGGTGGTCAAGCTTCATTCAACTTTTGAATCAATTGAACTTTGTAAGACGTTATACCGGGATCTTTTCGCAAAATTCGCAAAATGTTTAATTCTTGAGAACGATGATGAGTTGATGTTGATGGATTTTCACGCACACTTTCAGCCACAACTTTGATATTTTCGGGTGTACTCACTGTACGAGAACGCTCACGTCTTGGCGCATCAACAATGAAACCAGTTTCACGAACTTACGTATACAGTGAGTCCTTCTCTGCGACCAAACTTTGCACGACATTTTCGTGCAAAATCCAGCTAATTGTCCATGTTTTGGAAATAAATTTCCAATAAATCCCAACGTTGTTCAAGCGTAAATCGATCCATTACGTTCAGTGGAGACAATATAATGAATTTTGTGACAGAATAGAATGACATAAGTATTACCAGATTTGAAACAACCGATGGTTCACATTCAAACCGATAGATTGCCCACCTGATAGCAAAAAGATCGCTGTGTTATCAATTAAACAAATAATTTATATTTTGTCGTAATTTCTAGGTACAACTGGATGATAAAGAATTCAATTCCTTAGTAATGATTTTCATTTCATTCGTTTTACTAGTTATTTAATAGCGCAGTTCACAATCTTGGGCATTTAGATGGTAAATTTATACCATTGCAAATATTTGCCATTAATTGTGAACGGTTTTTTTTTGTTTAACTTTGCAACACTTATTGCAAACTTCTTAAATGAAAAGACAAGCCATGTATTCATTATTGTTTTCTTAAATGTTGTCATTTTATATTTAAATATTTATTTATTTCGCCTTCTGTCCATTTTTTATTCGACTTTACTCTTTTAATTCGTTTATTTATGTTGTATATTTCCATTTTTTTGTGACTTTATTTTTCAGTGTTTACATTTTTATGATCAGCTGTTAATTTGCTTAAGTATGGCAAATATAAACTACGGTTTTGAGTGTGGCATATTTGCCATACCGTAGCAAGGGTATTTCTGTGTATTTTGTTAGTGTATGGGCAAAAAAATACCCAACATTTGCAAATGCCATGATGCTAGACCATTTGCCCAAGATTGTGAACTGCGCTAATATGTTTTCCTATAAAACATTTTTATTTTTCTACAACATTTCATATTCTTTGTTGCCTGTGTCTCAAATCAAAGTTTCAATTGAACACAACAATAAATGTTTCTGAGTTATTGTATTCAACAGTATTATTTCCGTTTAAAAGTTGATTTAAAAACGGTGATTAATTAATTTAACACATTCATTCATTAATTTTATTAACATTGACTTTGGTTTTTCTATCGTAATACGATGATGTGTTCTACTAAATGATCATAATCGACAGACAAAAATATTTTTTTAATTCAATTTTTTTTCTGTGTATCTCTAAATAATGGGGTAAAATGATATCAGAATGACTAGTAAAACACTGGCTACAAAATTCTTCAACAACTGAAACAGAATAGTTTAAACGATAAATTTAATATGTTTAGAAAAAAAATACAAGCCATATAAACTCTATTCAACATAGCAAACTCAACAAAAGATGGGCAAAACAAAAATAAAATACAAAAAAAATGCTTGAAAAATCCCAGACTCAGACAGACAGGCGTATAAAACAGAATAGACAGACAGATTATGAGAGCGAAAATAATTCAAGTATAAAGTGTCATATTGACATTTATTTGTTGATATTGATATGTTACTGTCAAGTGACTAACAATGACCCAAACGTGTATATATCTATAAGACAAGCAACAACAACAGAAGTAACAATAGAAATATGGCATCGACAAATGTATTAACAATCTAGAATAGTACAGTTTAGAGACGAAGAGAAATAAAAAAAAAAAAAATTAATGGCACGTAACTAACGTTATTTGAGATTGTCGCATACGAGTAAGTTCAAAACCAAAATCAACATCATCACTAAACTCTTGAAAGCTATAGCAACAGCAATAGCAACAATATTAACAAGAATAGCAATAATAATAGCCAGTAACATAAATGATATGTACACTCACACTCGCATTCGCACTCGCACTTGGCACTTGCCACCTCCAACTCAGATGTATGTCTGTCTGTCTCTTTTCCTTTGTACGACACTAAGGCGACACTTTTTACGCTACCGAAATGAACATCAAATGCACGTCAGCAAAATGGAATGGTAAAACGAATCAAGTTAAAAGCCACAACAGCAATAACAATAATAATGATGACTGGCTGACTATGACGTTGTTGACAATGTTACAGAAATATTGGCAATAACTACCATTGTAGTGAGGAGAATTGTATGCGCTGCCATGGTAACATCAATAAATATGTTTAAATGCGTCATACATCCATATTTACGTCGTACGTACATTAACTGGCATTTCTGCCAAGCCAGGCAAGTGAAATATTGATTGTGCGAAAAGTGTTAAAAAGAAAACAATCTGTCACACTACTTACTTCCTATTCCTTCAATTGTATTGTCAATCAATTACTTACACATGGGGATGTGGGATTGTATTTTAAATACTTACTTTTCATTAATTTAATTGGAAATTAGAAGTCTATCCTTTGGCCCAGAGTCTATCTTAATGATCCTAGTTTAACGTTTGTGCTGGCTCGTCAATTTAATGATTCATGTCCTGAAGATATTTTTGAAAATAATCTACACCCGAATGGGCATAATGCAGTATAAATTCATAGACAGTACTAGCACATGAGAGCCTTAGTTCGTATTCCGTCAGGAATTCTGAGACTCTTGAGAATCTCCATTGCTTTCTATTATTTTCTACCGACTGTAATTCATTCGAGTACTTTCAAGTTACGAACTGAATTGTTTTAGGTCGCCCAGGTAGCCACGTGCCTCTTACCATTGGGTTTTTAGAGTGTCATGTTAGTATTGTATTTGAAAATTTATCTAATTTTTGTATACAAATTGAGACTATTCACCGTTTGTTCGAGATCAACATATTCTCTAAATATTCTACAGGCCATCTGGTGGTAAATGTTTCAGGCGGAAGTCTAATTTCTGCAGTGACATAGCCATGTCTGCAAAGAATACAGTATGACAAATTTAATTTAAGCTTTGGATACGTGTATTTTGGGTTATTCGAGAGTGTTAGAGACATTATAAACCTGAAGGAAAATGCTTTTGGCCTTGCATGTTAGACTTTCAACATCTGCTAGTAGGCACTTTCGTCGGATGTTATGATACTTGTCCAGGTAACAAAATTTTTCAACTTTTTCAGAAAGAAGGAGATTTAATGTTTAAAAGGGGGAAGTTTTATGGAAGCACTGCTGGAAGTATAAAAAAGAAAAAGAAGTACAATAAAAAATAACAAAGAAATTGCAAAATATGGTATAAATACAAAAAAACTAGGTTGTGTTAGGCTGTGTAGAAGACTCTGTTCAGAGCACGAAGTCCTTATTAGGCCAGCGAATAGACCTATTGTGATACCATAATAAAAATCTAACCCGAGGATCAAAAATTCCCTAGAAGAAACCAAACCGAGTGCACAAAAAAACTTGGTATTGTAGTCGTTCGATTGTGGACTGTATGAGGGGTGAACCAATACGAAAAAATGAGTCTTCAGTTCCTCCGATTGGGATTACAGGTCACTACAAAAAAGGCAAATATTATATGTAGGACTGCAAGCACAAAAAAATCAAACACATATCACTTTCCTTTTTATTTGTACACTTTTTTGTTCTACACCGTATTTCTTTTATTTCTTGGTTTTTTTCCACAGTAATTTTAAAATACACTAAATTATTTTATTTATTTATTTATTAATTAATTACAATACAATTACAAATTATATTCTAATTATATATGAGCTGGGTAACTTCGACCATGTGCTCGGTGTAGTGTCACAGACCAGAGCCTCTGGTAGGAATCGAACCCACGACCCTCACACTAATAGTCTAGCACACTACCCACTAGACTACCAGGGCGCTCTATTTTTTTTTATTTTATTACTTTTTATTAATTTCACAAAATTTCAATTCAAAATTAATTATTTATATTTCTGGAGCTCCAAATCTCTCCAGGCGATCAAAAAACGAACAATTTAGTTAATAATCAAAAAAGTCTTAAAGCCAAAAACAACATTAGTGTTGAAATATAAAAAAGCTTAATTCTAAACGGCAGCGCCCTCTGTTGCCAATTTACTATCGTTTAAACAATCCTGTTTATGTCGGCAAGGATGGGAAGTTTGGACTGTCAGACATAAACAGTAGTAATCTTTATATTAGAGAACTCAGTCAAGCATGTCAGAAAGTGGGTGTTGAAAAATCTCCGTCTTGAGGTGAGAGACAATCTCCCCCTTAGACCCACAGACTTACTTGAAGGAATGCCCAGTTTTTCAGTAGAAAAGCAATGAAACATACATTTCTTTAACTCAGTAGAGGTCCCCTACTTAAACAATATACTGTATTGGAATGCCAGAAAATCAGTATAGGAAGAGTGAAACAATGAGTTCTATGCAACGTTGTTGAGTTTATCTTTTTTTCAGATCGAAAGCAATACACAGTGACGAATCCTTAATCCATTTAATATTTCACTTTACGGCAATCGTATTGAAAGCCTTTTCAAAATCGATGAATATACGCTACAATAATGAATTGTATTTCATTTGATGCGTGTGAAGTTTGCTACGGAAGTTATATTCTTTCCTTTTACATTTAACGTTATATTAACAGAGACTGTTAAGTTAACATAGTTGAAAAATTTGGAAAAGTGAAGAAAGAAAGAAATCTTAAATAATCTCGAAAATAGAAATAAATTGGAGAGAAAGTGAAAGGAAGAGGCAGCTAAAACTTTGATTTTAACTGTTAACTGAAGAGTCTCTGTTAACATAACATTAAATGTAAAAAAAACAATATAATTCGTTGTTAACTTCATACACATTTCATTCTGTTGCTCTACATTCAAACTGACATTGCTGATACGCTCAATAGTAGACTCGTTAGGTCGAAAGCCTGCTTGCACTTTCCCTTAGTGCTGTTCTGTCGGGTCAATAATTTGATTGAGTAGGATTTTAATTAAATGTTTTACTAACTGTCGGAATCAATGTCATGTTTTGCTAGTTATTAGGCTGTGCTTTCTAAAGAATTAAAAATTTAACCTTTTTGGTAGCAAAAAGAAACAAAAATAAACAAAAAAAAAAAAATTATTCACCTTTCAATGAAATAAACAAAAATATTAAAATTTTTCCATGGAATAAATGTTTAAGGATTTTATTTTCTATTACAAACACACATACATATGTACGTACGTACCTACTCCTATGGCATATGGATAATCACGAAAATCTACCAAAAATTCTTTGACATAATCTGTGACATTATTCTGCTGGCATGTCAATAAAACCTCAAGGAAAACCCCAAATTCTATTCTTGTACAAAATTTGACACTCAATCAGACAAATGAAGACTGCTATGTTGTCGTTGTCTTTGGTACTGCTGCTTCTGCTATTGCTAATGCAGCTTTTGGCTGTTCTATATTTGTTGTCATGTCCATATCCTTTTAATATTTTTATGTGGTTTTGTATTTTACATTTAGATTTGGTCTTACGGTATACAGCTTCAATGGAATTGTCATCTTGTTGGCATGTTTTTGTATTGAAAGAATATTTTTTTTGTCTTTCCTTCTTTAATTTCGAGTGAAGTGTTTGAACTTGTTATATACATAGAGCAAAAAAAAAAAGAAGCAATTGTCAAAGATATTTGTCAATCATTTAACTCCGGAATGGCAAAATCAGCAAAAAGGGAGAAGAAAAAAGACTTGCAAAAGCCATTAGTTTCAATATCCATAACTTTAACTGAGTATTGTTTAGACATGGACTTCGTTGTCACCCCTCCTTATATCCTCCCAAAAAACCAGAATTTTTTAGGTACAAATAAATTTATTACAGGGCCATTGCTGATAATTGTTTATCGTGTTCAAATATAATGTAGAGTTTTTGAAATTTCAAAAGTTTTGCTGTTTAAAACCTAAGCAGACTTAACGTATAATCATCTTATTGTTGTTAGCTGCTGCCATTGTTTATAATTCAACAAATAAAACCAAACATTTTAATTTATTTAATCGTCGTAGTATAGTGGCATTAAAACTTTCTTAATGAATACCAGCGATAATAACGTTGCTTTATTCTACGGAATGTTTTGTCCCATAAGACAACAAGAAAAATAAAATATTTTGTGGATAAATCTTTTGGTTACCTCCTTGCATGTGTTTGTCGTTTTGAGTGCCCTTTTGTTACATGTAATTATAGTGATGAAGGTTCAAGTGATTCATTTTCCTTGTTATTGGTTTTCGTAACAAAAACTCATTCACGGCTGCTATGCTATAGATCACCACAGTGAGTGAGGTAGAGTGAGAGAGAGAGAGAAAAGCGAAAAAAAGACAATTTTAAGTTGAAAACTAAAATATTTTAAGTAAAATTTATTGATATTAACATTTTCACATGTTCGCATAAGCATCCACTACAGGGAATGGACACCAATACATGCACATACAATATATAATCAAATGAACGCACATAGTTATAAAATTTATAGGAATATATGGCTTTCTCTATGAGCACGTTACACTGGAAGACAAAACAAATTAAAATCAGGATAGAAAAATAATCCTTTAGAAGAGTTCTAGTTATTTTTCGAGAATGTCTTAAGAGAAGATTTAAGAGAATTGCATAGAAAATCTGAAAGATTGCACAATCTATTGTTGTTGTTGTCTATTGGAGTTCCAAGAACGCAATCGTATGATAAGCCTCACTGCCAAGAAACAATGGGTATGAAAACTCATGACCTTTTATAAAAATAATTCATTAAAAAGTATTCATATCATCGACTTATTCAAAAGATTTTTTTTTAACTGCCACCAACAGTTGGATGTTGACCTCTCTCCTTTTTGGTTGGATCAATAGGTCCTTGACTTTTTTAAATGAAATTGTGATTATTGTATAAAAACATTAATTTATTCTTCAACATAATCTCCTTTCCTCAAAATTTTCAATTCCTTCATCATAATAGCTGTTTCTTTTGGTTTGGGAAAAAACTGAGAAACATTTACTTACTTGCCTCATTGGTCCTTAAAACCTTTCAGTCAGGATCTAACTTCTCGCACTACCCGTGTTGTGTCTGCTAATTTTATCCACGAGTAGCGGGACCTACATTTTAAAATCGACTTCGAACGACAGATTTTTAGAAAAACTTTTCATGGCTATTTTATATACTTGTTCTGTTCGAGATGTCTAAGCCGGGGTTTGAAGCACGACCACTGGTCTGGGAAGCAAACACATTACGTCCTATATGACGGTGGCTACAAGAAATAATTACAGGGTGTTAAATTAAGAGTTCGTATTATGATTGTGATAAAATTCTCAAACCTCTTTAACTACTTTAACAGCATCGTTCTCCTCTTAATGGCGAATAACTCAAAATCAGTGGACTAGATTAGCCGAATAATAGCTATAGAAGGAAAGAACTGTTTGATTATGGCGTCTGTTTTTTGGAATACATGTGGCAAAATTTTTAATGATACATACCTGCACACATAATTGGTCATTACAACCATTCAGTCAGGATCACAACTTAGCTTCTCACACCACCCATGTTGTGTGTGTTAATTTTATACATGAATAGCAGATTTGTGAGAAACTTTTTTATGGCAATTTTATTAACTCTCACAGTTTTTGCCAGAAGTCTGCTGAGAGGAAGTCGCCGGAGAAATAGTTCTTAATAATTCGTTTTGTTCGAGATATCTGACCTGGAGTTTGAACCGTGGCCTCACGCCTAACAAGCCTACTAGTAACTAGACTACGGCGATTTATTGCTTGCCTTTGAAAAATCGCTAAAATGACTAAAAACAACGTTTGTTTTGAGAGAGTACACCAGTTTACATATCCATCGGTTGCGATGTTCAAAATTATAAAATTAAAATACGAAATTGTTAGGTTAGAGGACGTGTACTTGTCAACTGTGACAAGTACAGTACCCGGAGGTCGAACTGACCCATTGTACCGGAATGTTAGTCTGCGTAGTTTAGTGGGTGTGTGTTTACTTACTTAACTAAGGCTATGTGTTCAAACCTCAGCACTGGAAAAATTGGTCTTTCTTTGGCCTCCGCTCAGCAGTATGCTTATAAAAGCGCTTCTCAGAAAAAGGGTTTCTCTTTTTTTTAATAGTCATTACAGCATAACCCGTTTATTGTGAATTCCATTGCAAACATAGTGCTTACCACAGAGATTTAATTTCTTATCATCACATTGTTTTAGCCACCAGTGTAACGGAACTTAATTAATTACTTTCATCCCTCTTTCTCTCTCTTTCTCTCTGCGTATAAATACGAATTTATCTTAGTGTTCGTAGCGTATTTATCTCTATGTATAGATGTTTGTATGCATGCATGTACACATATGTGTGAATGTATTTTTGTATTGTTTTGCTTTATATGTACGGATGTATGTATGGATGTATGTATGGATGTATGTATGTCTGTATGTCTGTTTTTATCCCCTTAAAAGTTTCACAAATGAACTGCATGAGATTGTTGTAGTGGTAGTGACACATCAACATTTTGCGGTTGTTGCAGTGGCAGTTAAGATCTATGCTGTATGTTAGTAACTCTTATTAAACCTTCTGAATACGTCTATATATATGTATATGTGTGTATATATATAATTCTAAATATAATGTTAAGTAGTTAAGTATCCTTTAACAATAAAACACTGTCAAGTTTATCTCTGCGTGCGTATGTGTATGTATAATATTTGGATTTTAGAATAGAATACACATTTTAAATTATCCTTTATTCGTTTGTTATTATTACTCTATGGATGCGTGTTTTTTTTCATCTTTCCTAATATTGCCTCTATTGTTGGTATTGTTATTTTATTTGATGTTGTAAATTTTCAAGTTTACACACACAGTCTATTGTTTTTCGGCTTGCTTTTTGTTATTGTTGTTTTCTTACGAAAACTTAATTAGTATGGAAGTTAATAAAACGTAAATTGTTAGAATATGAATTAATGTCCTGGTTATTCCTTTTATTTCGTGCTCCAATTTTTTGAAATTAAAGGAAAAGAAAATTGAAATCTATGTCATCATTATCTCTAAACACGCCAGTCTTAATAATATGCTCTGTGTAGATTGGTCTTAGAGAAATTAAACTTGAAATTAATACAACTTGTTAGACTGGTTAGAGTTATGAGATTTTTAGTTTTAATTTTGTAGAAGCTGGTCTGTTTGCAGAAGGTTCATTATAAGATCTATATATTGGGATGATTTGGTTTTCGGAAGAAAATTTAAAAAGTCAGTACAATACACAATATATAGGGTGGGTGCTTTAATAGTTTAAATTTAAAAATGCAACCAAACAAAAACGGTTTAAAATTATGCCAAATTTATTTTTTTTGTTGTGAAGTACAATTGTTCTGGTCAGAAATCAAATCGGATGGGCTCACAGTACCTCATTCGATCGAATAAATTTTCCTGCACTTTTTCAAGTGTATGGAGTCGTATCTCGGCAATCTCATCACGAATGTTAGCCTTCTCAATTAGAACTCAATGTTAGAGCTCAATTGGCTCTCGTTTGTCGGCATAATACTTTTTTAAAGGCGGCCCACAGAAAATATTCCAATGGTGTCAAATCGCATCTTCTTTGACATCAATAAATCGACGTGGCATGACATGTGTGGCAAGTTGCACCATCCTGTTGAAACCAAACATCGTTCACATCAATGCCATGAAGACCAGGTAGAAAAAAATCGGTTATCATGGTGCGATAAGTGTCTCCATTGAACGTAATGGTTGAGCCGTCCAACTTCAAGATAATTGAAATTGAAGTTGTCGATGGAATAAGTGTGGAAATAATGCAAATTGTCAACAAAATATGGGTCATTGATGTTTCCGCACCACAAGCCGCACCAAACAGTCACTCGTAATTAGTGCATTGGCGCCTGTAAGGCCACGTGTGGGTTCTATTAGCCCCAAAGACGACAATTTTGTTTATTAACGTACCCACCAATATGTAAATTACTTATTTTCACAATTTTTCGCAGAAGTCTGGCAAAGTGATAAATTTCCAAATGATTGATCGAAAATAACATTCGTAAAATTAGCAATAAATGTGATCTAAGCATACATAACATAACACACATAGTTATTCATTAAAACCCTTCAGTCAGATTTACGACATAGCTTCCGACAGCACTTATGTTATGTGTGTTAATTTTATACATGAGTGGCGGAGGACCTACAGTTTAAAGTCAACTCCGAACGACAGATGTTTGAGGAACTTTTTCACTACAAATTTATTTACTATCTCTCTGAGAGGTTTTGCCAGAAATCTGCTGAGAGGAAGTCAGAAAAGAAATATTCAAATTTCGTTTTGCTGGAGATGTCTGACCTGGGCTTTGAATTGTGGTCTTACGTCTCAAAAGCCAATACACTACCTGCTGAACAACAGCGACTTCAATGACTTAAGCATTCAATTCAATTTATAAGCGATAATTGGTTTAAAGGTATAGAAGAGATGGGTTTTTAAACTCATCTATGCTGCATCGGTCAGTCCGCTTTGCTACGTATAGCGTTTTCCTATGTCTGGTACTAAAATAAATCATGGCATATGCCGTACATGAATTCAGGCTCAGATAAACAATACTCAACCAATATACATATGTATATTATATGTATGTAGATATGTTTATTATATTAAATAATTTTTGTTTCGTATTTAAAATGGCAGAACTTTTTTAATTCGTTACTATTACGAGTTCCTTCCTTTAACATTGATTTGAATTTTTCTGTCCTTTTTGGAAAAAAAAAAAAACAAAAACATACACAGATCGAAGATATAAATTTTGCGAAGAAACTGGTTAGAGGAAGACAAAAGGAAAAAAGAAAAAAGAGAATGTGTCAACACGTATAAACCTCATAAATAAACAACACCTAATAAAAATCCCAGCCTCGAACTCCTACTTTTTGTCTCTTCGGTATGCTGGGTGTTTGAGGCAACAAAAAAATTAAAAGAACTGAAAAATAGTAGGAAAATAAAAAATTGAAAATGAAATGAAAAAGACAAAAAAAAAACACAGTAAAAAATGAAAAATTGAAATAAAAGTTGGCAGTTGAAAAGTACAAACACAGCAGTAGTCTCTGTTTGACACATGTCCCTAACAAACCATTATGTGATGTATCACAGCTTTAAACATGTATCTACAGGACATTCAACAATGATATGACACTCAAATGCATACAGCCATTATAACATATGCATACAACATTGACAACACTGAAGTGCACAAATATTTGGCGACAAAGTCCAGCATGTAAAGCAAGGCAATAATAAACATTTTTTTTCGTTTGAATAACTGGTAACACCGTAGATTTCCATTCATTCGGTAGCTCATATGGGCCTTTGTGTGCCCATTGTATGGTAAGTCCTCTCATGATCCGTTAGTGGTGGGTTTGAACCACACCGTGTTTCTTGAAACCGATCGGTTCCCTTAGTGGCACTTTCGCCACCATGCAGAGACCTTTAAAACTTCTGCCAAAAACCGATGACGTCTGTTCTGAAGTGCAAAGTACTTATATAAAAGGTTTTGTACCGATTTCGTTTATTCTACATCATGGCATCTTCTGCAGTAATCCTGGTGGGCCAGACCGAGCTTGTCAGCGAAACTGCCAATAGCACAGTATCTCGTTAGAATTTCTATTAGAGTGCGAACGGTTATCTTGTCGAACTTAAATAGTTGCTTTGTTTATCCGCTGTCTACTGTTGGCAACCAGGTATGTTGAGCTGCCTACGGTTTGTTGAATGCCATGCTGCTTTTTCTAACTCGAAAACGTAATCTTGTAGGTGCGCATATATCCTTTATCATATCTTCCTCAGACATCTCCGATTCCTTTCGTGTCAGTTCATCCGTCTTTTCGTTTCCTTCTATGCGACAGTAGCCCAGAACCCAATAGAAGCGGGCGTTGTGTCGAAGTGTACAGTGTAGACAGTCCATTCATTGAATTGAAGAAATGGGATCCCAGTGCTTTGAATACTGCTTGACTGTCCACACATATGAAGGAGGTAGGTTCCTGGCTTCTTCAATCATACGTGCAGCTTGTTCAATAGCAAAAATATCCGCTTGAAATACGCTGGCCTCGTTAGGTAATCTGTATGACCCGTTTAGTGCTAGTTTATCGTAATAGACCCCAGTTCTACATTCCATTATTGAGCCATTGGTGAAGATCGTTATATCACCGTCACCGATGACAGCTTCAGCAAAACATTCTTTCGGTGCGGGATGACGAGTTTTGTATGTTCTTCCGAAAATAGTCTCTTTTACTATATAGTCGGCCATGATGACCAAGCATGCAAACCTTCTGCAACTTTCTCTCTGCAAATTTCTGACAAAAACTCAGAGAGTAAATAAAATTATAACGAAAAGTTTCTCAAAAATTTGTCGTTCGGAGTTGACTTTAAACTGTATGTCCTACCTCTCAGGGATAAAATTAACACACACAGCATGAGTGGTGTTGAGAAGCTAGGTTATAGTCCTGACTAAAGAGTTGTAATGACAAATTAAGTTAGTTGGCTTGCAAAAGCCAATATTTTTTAACTTTGCACTGCACCAGCAAGAACAACTCGGATTAATAAAAACATTTACAAGAGTTTCCAAAGGCTCTAAAAAGGCCCTAGCCTAAGCGAATGGCATATGCCTACTTAATTTACAAATCCATAGGCAGAAAAGAAAATCAACGAATGGTTAAGCTGGGGTTCCCTGTAGTGGAATTGAAAATAAAAAACTTTTTTAGAACAAGCGAAACAATGCTGATTAAAATTAGAAAAATCCCAAGCACTTATGAATGATGTTTGATAAATTTCAAGACGATTAAGGACTGTCATATTAAGAACAATCATATGTAAGTATGATGGAAGGACTATCCTATACTTTGTATTTATTTTTTAAGGCTATGGGATAAGACGGGTTAATGTGGTATGAAACTGCCCCAAGTTCTACACCAGCAAATTGGTGACCTCATCTTACAATTTCTTAACTCAACCGCCTTAAGGCGAGTATTTGCTTGTGTTCTCATTAGTAGCAGTCTTTCTAATTACTGATCAAATATTTCCTTATCTACCGAAGATATTTTGAAATATTTTTGTTAAATATGATAAGATTCCTTTAAAGCACTGCTCATGTCTATTGTGTATAACTATGCCAGTCAGAGGAATGCTATGCTATAAAATGCACACAGAGTGCAAAAGACAGACAGACAGACTGGTCTATTTAGGAAATATTTGCTGTTATGTAAACAAAAAGTTCAGCAAAAAAAAAAAACTAAATAAACAAAAAGAGGAAAATCCGGAACAAATCAAAATGGCTTTAAACGAAATCGACTACAGGAATATGCTACACTTTAAAAAAAAAAGGAGAAAAATATGTTTACATATAGATACGTTCACTTTATAAATTTTCCAGCTTTTTCTTTACAATTAAATAAAGATTTTTTTATTAACTTTCTGTAGGGTAACTATACACAATGCTTTTGAGTACAGCAACAATTTTATTTGTTGATAAAAAAAATTTTAAATTTTATTTAAAATGTAAAACTAACAGTAAAAAAACCAACAAAAACAAGGAAAAAAAGAAATTAAATAAATTTCTGGTTCATATTTCACATCATTGACGGACACAACACATCGAACAGGCACAAATAAATGAAAGAACAGAACGTAGTAGAATGTTATGACAATGGACAAATAGTTGCAAAAAAAAAAATATCCTTTGCATTTCATGTCTGAACAATAACAAATGCATACAAATTGTTTGTTGTACCAAAATAAAGACAAAGAGAACCAAAAAATATTGTAAAGAATTGTATTTTGTCGGAAATGAAAAATTTAACACAAATTTAGTGTACGTTTGTTAAAATAAATACCACAGAAACATATTGACTTTGGAAATAGGCTCAATACACTGTTTACTCTCATGAATATAAATAACAATTAATGGACAAGGTCGACATCTTCATTTTTGGGAAATTTTTTATCACCAAATCATTCAATATTTTCATTCGTCGACGTAGCTCTAATCAGACGTGGGGCCACAGTTTAAATCCAGGTCAGACATCTCCAAAATTTCTTTCGCGACTTCCATTCGGAGAGTAAATAAAATTGCTACGAAAAGTTTCTCAAAAATCTGTCGTTCGGAGTCGACTTTGAACTGTAGGTCTCCATAATAACACATGCAGCATAAGTGGTGTGAGAAGCTAGGTCGTAATCATGACTGAAAGATTGTAGCGACCAATTATGTATGTATACATGTATCTTCTTAGAAACGAGCTTTGCCCTACAGACATACAACGTGGTTGTATACGTAGTTACGTATACGATACATTCGAATCGATACCATAAAATAAACATAATTTTGTTCTTTTTTATTTGAATACGGTATGAGTAAATACCACAGGAAATTATAAGAAAATATCTGGAAATAACACTGAATAGTAAATTGACATAAAGAGGCTCATATGGAAAACATCTCATGAAAGTCCAGACATGCCATGGTATGCAAAAGACTTATAAGTTGTGTGTGTGTTAATTTTATACATGAGTGGACAGAGCTACAGTTTAAAATCGACTCCGAACGACTGGCCTCATGTCTTAGACATATTACGCAACGTCGACTACAATGCCATGATAGTCAGACCAATAGTGGCGTATGAGGCCATTGTTTGGGCAGAGAGCACAAATCTGAAAACAGCTCTAATAGAGTTAAAACTAGCAGTTGTTAGTATAACAGAGGCAATGGAATCCCGTTCTACGGGACTCTCTGGAGAAACCAAATCATCGAGTTAGTTAGCGGGCGAACCGCTGCTGACCCTGTCCAGTTCATCAGCAATTCAATTTCTGACGATATTTCTATGTCCTGAAACCCGTGTTGAATTTCATAGCATCCATGGCTGAAGACGTACTTAAAAATGTCACTCGTTAGGAGCTTAATCGGAGCCTAGATGTTCGAGTAAACTAGAAAAGACTTTGAGGGAAAATTTAAATTTTTAACAAGAATTGCACTGTTTTCAAAATAGGAATTACCTCTGCCGTGTTAGGCAGCCTAACGACATTTTTATATTAGAATCCCTACATACACATATTCCACGTGTATTATAAACGTTGTGGAAAACCTTCGCCTTTGAAAACCTCCAGACTTTCAGACCGTAAGTCCCTCTTTTGTATTATGAAATCAAATGTCCTATTCTGGAAGTTGTAAGGAACCATATAATTGTGTGTAATTGTGTGCATGTGGAGGGAGATGTCTTCGTAGAGTTGTAGCATTTCCATAGTACAGTCTGGACCAGGATTTAGCTGAATTGATGCTTATTGCCACTAATACAATCTTTGCATTAACAGTCAGAGATCAGTCAATCGAAAATTTGCTTTAAGGAGTTCACATGAGATTTATTTATGTTTTCACGAGCATACCCTTCATATTTGGTGTATTTACTTACATACATGTACACATAATTGGTCAATTACAACTCTTTAGCCAGGATTGCGACCTAGCTTCTCACTCCACATATGTTGTGTGTATTTATTTTATACATGAGTGGCGGGACCTTCAGTTTAAAGTCGATTTCGAACGACAGATTTTTGAGAAAGTTTTCATGGCAATTTTTTTTTAGTAGCTCTCAGAGTTTTTGCCTGAAATTTGCTGAGAGGAAGTCGCCGAAGAAATATTTCTTCATATTTTGTTTTGTTGGAAATGCTTGACCTGGGGTTTGAACCGTGGCCTTATGTCTAATAAGCCAATACACTACCTAATAGACTACGCCGACTATTTCCTTCCTTTACTTTATTGTAAGAAATATTTTTTTACCTTTTCTGCCTGCATCCAGGATCCTTTCTGCATATTGCTGTTCTATGTAATGAGTTATTAATTGATCGTAATCATTCGTTAAAGAAATGTTTTGATTTTGTCCTGTTCACTGTGAGTTCATGTGGCATCCAAACGCTGAGCCGGGCCTTTGATCAGTATTTGTCTATGTAGTGTACGTAATAAATATCAATTATGGGTAATTTGTTAAGATTTTATTTAGAAGAGTTTGCTATTCGTTGCACAAAAAATAAAAATTCCTTCATTTTTATTTCTAATCATTTCGTATTACATTTCCAATGAGGAAAAAAAGACGATGAGATTGAAAATATTTTCTCTTGGTATTTAAGTTAAGTAAAGTGAAATTATAAAATAATAATAATAATTCTACTTATATGTTTTGTTTATTATTTTTCTAATTTCATAGTACTGGCGACTGCAAAACAGAGATAAACGAATACGAAACGCATAATCACAATAAAATTTCAAATAAAATATTCAACGCTAATGCAACGCAAACAAAACAATTGCAATCAGCAACAGCAGCACTAGCTGAACGTTTGGAAAAATTCCGACATAAACAGGAACAACAACAACAACAGCAATATCAGCAGCTGAAACAGCAGCAGCAGCTACAGCAATACCCAGAAAGCTTATCACCATCAGTCAATAACAATTTAACGTCATCACTGTATGGCAGTAATAAAAGTGATTTGCATACAAAGCACTGGCGCGAGCACGAGCACGAGCAGTATAGAAATCAGCAATTTTTAGAGTCAGGGTCATTATTATTGAGGCGGAATTTATCAGCTGAGCAAATAGTTCAATACAATAATAACAACAACACCAACAATTACTACAGCAACAACAATAAAAAAGAAAATTTTGTTGAAAAAGAATTTCAAAACGATATTCACAAATCAGAAGAAGAATTATTATTCGATTATCAGAATCCATATAATAATATTGAACAGAAGCCCTCCAGTTATACTAACCTAGAGTTCCTAACGCAACCCACACATGTTGCACAACCCGCCACTTCTACAGCGAAACTAAACACAACAACAACTCTTGTGCCAAATAGCACTAACACTAACAGTAACGGTAACGGTAAAGTAAAACGTGTTGTTGTACGCAAACGTATTATAGGGAAATCGAAATCAAAAGATTTTTCTCTAGACACCAACGAAGAATCATCAGCAGCTGAACAGCAAATCCCTTCTGCGAACAAACCGACAAAACGTTTTTGGCTTGAAAGTTATTTAAATAAATTCAATAATAATAATAATAATAACAATAACAACAACGTAAATATTATCAATAAAAATGAAAAGTTAGCCAAGAATTACACACTTAATGCAATAGAAAATACTTTGGACATTCCAAATTCAGATTTACAACGTGGTAATCGTGAAAATTTCATCATGGGCATGCTGAGAACAATGAAATTAAAAGAGCGCCTGGCCATAAGTCTGGGTGCGACATTAATCCTACTCACCTTGTTGCTGGTGGTCGATGTCCAAATGGATTTTGGCGTTACAAATCGTCATCTGTTACCCGCCCAGCCCGTAATACAACATCAAAGAGTACGTTATGTGGACGATGATGGCGGTACGGGGTTACTGAGAGATTTTAAACGAAAGTTCCTGCAAAAAAGGTTAGTTTAAATAGAACTTTTCTAAAAATATTCATTCATGTAATTAAAAGTAATTTCAAAATATTTTTATTTCGTTGGTTTTCTGAATAAAAATTAGAAAAGTACCATAAACAGGGAAAAAGTTTTATCTTTTAGACAATAGTCTTAACAGTCTATTTTAAAAAATATTTCAAGTTTTAATTGATTTTACAATTTAATTTAACAGTCTTATATTTATGAGATGTTATTTTTCCCTTTAAAGTCCTAAAAGAGTACCAAATTTAAGCTCTTTTCAGCATTTTTATTTAAAAACAGAGTTAGCAACTTAAATACATTTTCTAAGTGTGCTTAAAAAGTACATTCTTACAAAAACAACAAAATTCATACATTTCGAAATACACTTGCATATCTGTCAATAAAAAGTGCTGTAAAAAAGTACCATAATAAATAAAAAGTACCAATACAGACTAAAAATTGTCCCACAACTTTTGTTGTCAGAATTTAATCGTAATATTACTAGGAATGGAATTAGAAGAGTTAACTTGTTATGAGAAGAAGATTTTTTTATTTAAATTTTAATACAGTTTGGAAAATAAGTGGACTGTATAAATGCAGAAACATGTACTAATATTGTGATTATCAACTACAAATTCTTTACTGTAAAACAATGAATTTTACTTACTTAATCGGTCATTACAACAACCCTTTAGTCAGGCATACGACCTATCTGCTATTTAACGTTTTACTAGCTTCTAAGGCCAGCATAGTTTTGCGCAAAATATTTTCATCGTTCACGGTTTAGGACATTCTTGTAATACTATCGGGCTTATGTCCCTTAGATAGTATGATGAGATCTCCAACGTTGCATCAATAGAATAAGTAAAAAGAATACATTTCTTGAGAGATTTTTGGTAATAAGTCACTTTATATAATCCCTCGAATACAATCAGTTGAAGTAGTCTCCAATAGTAGAACAAAAGTCCCAAAGTAGAGATGCTCTAATGAATCAACAAAGTTGGACACCCTGTCATTAACAAGTATAGTGGGCTTCCTTATATGTCCATATGTCCAAAAAATACTCTAAATTGGACTTCGAAACACCATTGTATACATAAGAGTAGTAATCCATTGTCGACCAAATATACATATGTTGTATTAATAGTAGGAACTTCTAGAGTGAAGCATTTCTTTCTTGTATCGTCTTAAGAAATCAAGGCAAGGAGTGTATCTATGGATATTTGAAAGCTAAACTGATTCCAGAAAACATTGGATTGAATTCTTATCAAAAGCTTCTGACACTTCAATTCTTACACCAACTGTAGTTACAGATGGCATAACGAAGGGCATATACAGTGGGTCCCAGCTTATTTCAACCAGCACCTTTAAAAAAAATTAGGCTCGTATAATTTCGAAACGAAACAAGATATTAAAAAAATTTGAATAAGAGTTTATAGAATATGTTTAAAAATGAAGAAAAAAAGTTTTATTCAGTCTCAAATGTAAACTTACAAACTAAAATCCAAAAATATAGGAACCCAATTCGTCACAGCTTATTTCAACCACTTACTATAAACAAACAATTAAATGATTAATTAACTAATAGTTTTAATTTCAAAATTTAGTATGACCTCCTATTTGCTTAATTACAGCTTTCAGCCTTTTTTGCATTGATTCCACTTCCTAGTGGTTTGGAGAGTTATTTTTGCCCATTCCTTTTTCAGAGCTGCTATAAGTTCATTCTTGTTCGAAATCTGGTGTTGATAGACGTTTTGATCACAAATTGCCCATAAATTTGAGCCTGAATAAAACTTTTTTGTTTAATTTTTAAACATTTTCTAAAAATTTTTTTTTAAAGGTGCTGGTTGAAATAAGGTGGGAGCCACTGTAAGTCTTGTCAACAACATTAATCTGTCATCGATTTTAGTCAGACATAGGATTGTAGTTCAGATCAGAGATCAGCAACGAGTATTCAAAACGATGAGTAGATTCGAGTCATACTTATAATTTCAGCTACTTATACGCATTCATACTTATTTTAATATCATACTCATACTACTCATATTCAAAGTTAGAAATACTCATCGTACTCATACTTAACAATACGCACGATGTTGTTGATTTCGACTCTGCATGATTCAACATACACACGAAGCACAAAATAAGCATGATTCGAGTACGAACACCACAATACTCGCTAGAAGGTTGTGTGTGTGCTTTGCTTGCTGTCTTTGTCTTTTCTTTTTTCTTCTTTTTTAAATGCAATAATAACTACTACTGTAAATTTTGATGAATGATTTTAGTGACTCGAATCATTCGTAAGTATTATAAGTATTTTTCTAAATTTATGAATCTGAATGAGTAGGCGTATGAATCAAAAAATGAATCGAATGTTGTGAGTTTGATGTCAACGTTGTACTCATACTCATTGCAACCTATACTTATAAATCAATGTTGTAGCGAGTACGAATGAATCAGAGTAGTTGAATTTTAATACTCTTGACTCACTCATACTCAAAATTTCATAAGTACCTATGAGTAGCGAAAATACGATTCATTGCTGATCTCTGGTTCAGATGCAAGTAAGTCATGTACATTCAGTCTCCTTGTATCAATCACTAAAAGACTTTGTGTACGATCAAAGGAAGATGAATGACGGATATTACTGTCAATATGTATCGGGTTGCTGTAGTCGCCATAGTCTAGTAGGTAGTGTGATGACCTATTAGATGTGATGCCACGTTTCAAACTCCAGAACAGACCTCTCCATCAAAATGAAGATAAAAACGTATCTTCGACGACTTCCCCCCAATTTTCTGACAGTTTTCTGCAGTTTTCTAGCAATAACTTTAAGAGTAAAATAAAATTGCCATGCAAAGTTTCTCAAAAATCTGTTGTTCGGAATCGACTGTAAACTGTGGTATGTATAGTAGTATGAGAAACTGGGTCGTAAACCTGACTGAATAGACATAATGAACCAGTTATGTATGTATGTGTGTACGTATTGGCAACGTGTCTGGTCTTTCATTTTGTGATGGTGAGGAACCTAGCTCATCTAAAGAGCTGCTACTGCCTAACCTTAATTTGATGTTCGATGGTAGCGCTTTTGAAGGAATAGTTTGAAGCGGTTACGAACAGTCTTGAAATTTGTAGAATACTAAGTAATCATGACAAAAAATTTTTTGTATTCTGCTGTAATCGAATGTGGACTGTATTATCCTATTAACTGGCTGATCGGCCATACGAACAATTTTTTAAAGACGAGTATTGCTATAAAATGCGATGTAATCTGGATATATAATTGTTCCTTTTACTCCTCTAGGGAGCATCTGGATAGAAAAAGAATATTTTTTATCTTTTATATACCTTTTAATGGTTTAGAGAACATAGTTCCTATCACACGAACTAGAAAATTGGGGGATTATAACTTTAATCGTTTTGCAAATACGTTTATACATATCCTCAAGATTTTCACTTTCTCTCTCTTCGGAACACTATAGTAGCGAACACATAAATCCTGTGAAACCTGAGAATTTTCCTTTGTTTTCACATATTTTTTTATTAAGGCTTCAATCTCTCTTCTTTCATTTTATTATTCTCATTCTCCTGTTCTACTACCAGCAATTAATTTGAATTTTTATTTTTTTTTTTTTATTTTAAACTCTCATGTGTTACATCTTTATTTTCCCTTTCAAATCCCTTTTACAAATTCAAGAACTAAAACTAGACTTTTATCTCCCCTGTATTTCTGTACAAAAGTATTAAAGTACTTAATCGAGTAGCAGCACTTACTTATTGACAACTTTAAGTAATTTTTGTTTTGTCTTTTTGAAAAGTTTTTATCATCATTTCTTTCCCCCTCTCACTATTATTTGTTCTTCTTACCATTTTATTCAATGTTTTTCACTTTTTTTAATTTTATTTTACAATAAAAACTTTCTCAAAACTGGCACGACGATAATAAAAATATGCTCCCTCGTGTTGGTGTTGATATTAAATGTAGTTGTCAGGATAAAAGGGCTTAATATAAGTATAAACTGAAATGAACAACAAGTGGTTAAAAAAATGATTTCTTTTATAAAAAAATTTAATTCGTTCAATAATTAAAAAGAAATTAATTTTTTCACGACAACAACATATAAGAAAGAAGTTAAGACGAAGTAGTAGTCCTCATGAACTGACAATTAAAAGAAATTTTTTACGTGAATTACTTTTTAATTATAATTTTAGCGATTAAAAGGATTTGCAATGTTTTTATACTATTTTCAGGTGAAAATATATTGAAAAGAAACAAATGAGAAGAAAAAAGTGAAATGTGATTGAAGTGTAATCCTATTTTTGTAGGCAGGAAAATGACAGAAAACCCCACGTCGGACATCTCTAACAAAACGAAATATGAAAAAATATTTCTTCGGCGACTTCCTCTCAGCAGATTTCTGGCAAAAACTCTGAAAGTAAATAAAATTGCCATGAAAAGTTTCTCAAAAATCTGTCATTCGGAGTTGATTTTAAACTGTAGGTCCCGCCACTCATGTATAAAAATTAATACACATAACATGAGTGATGTGAGAAGCTACGCCGTATCCCTGACTGAAGGGTTGTAATGCCCAATTATGTATGTTATGTAGTTCGGCAAGAAATATTCAAAGAAAGGTTTCAAACAAACAAACAGTTTTGAAGGAAGTCGCCGCAGTATAGTAGATAGTGTGTTGGCTTACTAGATGTGAGGCCACGATTCAAACTCAGTACCTACTAGACTTGGGTTAAAAGAAGAAAACAAAAGAAAAAATTCGAAAGTAGTCTGTGGACTGATGTCGACACATTGACACAAAGACTTTTTAGAAGTAACTTTGCCATTCCTGATTCGTGTAGCCTGCCAACCTATCAATGTTGGAATGAATAAATAAATAATTAATCTCTTAATCTTTGACTTTAATATGTCGAATTTTCATTGTATTATTAAATGTTTTTCAAATGCAATAGAAGTAATCACATATTATGCTGCTTCTAAACAAGATTTTATGTTTCTTACACTATTAAATAGAATTGTTATGATAAAAACCAGGATAAAAATATGAGAAGAATAATTTCACGGTTTTAATCACAGGCTTTTTTACGAAATGTTCCTTGGCTTTTTGACAAAGATTTGAGCGTACTTATAGAACCCTTAAAAAGGAATAGATCACGAGGTCTTTGTAGTCGATTGCAAAATTTTTGTTAAATTTTCTTGCCCCCTTCATTACATAAATACAACAGTGATACCAGCTATAAATGACGTGATGTTATCTTTTGTAAAATCAACCTGTATGTTTAATGACACTTTAAATATACTCCTTATCATTTATGTTTTATGTTGTAATTATTGTAATAATTAACCTGTTTTTATTCAGAAATCCCTGACTGTGTAAATTAAATTTATGCAAATACCATGTGATTTAATATCCAACACACACCTTTAAACAAAACGGCATTTTGTTTGAAATTATTTCAACGTTTTTTAATTTTGTTCTTGTTTTGCCCTTTTTTGTTTTTCTTTCTTCTACCGCCTATAAACATTATTTTTTGTTGTCCTCGCTAATATTAAAAATCATAACACGATTAAATGTTGCATAATAAAGGCATTTTGAAGGCTTTCCTCCTAAAAGGGTCTTAAAAATACTTACGAATATTCAAAGGAAACATTGAAATAGAGTTGCGCCGCTGACTTTTACTTTAAAATGTTAAATTGTCTAACGATTTACATGACTTCCTCTATTCGTGTCTTATGCACTACTAGCCTTATGCTGTGACTACGTTTTTCTCTCTGTTTTTTGCCTTTCGCACTTTATTTCCGTTTTTTTTTTACTTCTTCTTGCTACTACTGTTTGCCAGTATTTTCTTGCTGATGCAAGTCTTCTTCCGCTGTTTACGCCATTTTGATGTTTTTTTTAACACAACTTCCGTAACCGCATTAAAGACACAAGCGATGGCATCACAAACGTTTAACTCATTTCACAACAGCAAAACAACAAAAACAAATACTATTACAAAAAAAAAAAAATAAAAAAAAAATAACAAAAAATCTTAGCGTTAAGGGAGAAGAAGGGAAAAATTCGTTCTTTTTTTTCCTTTTTTTTTTCTAAAATTTTCTAACATATGAAGTCAAATAAAAGGAGCTGCATATTATATCTAGAATATGCAACACAAGACAATTTTTGTTATTGTACACGTAGTTAGTATGTGTTGTTTTTATTCTTTGCTTCTATAATTTTTTTGTGCATGCTGCTGTTGCTGTTGAAGTTGCAACTCCACATGATGGTTGTAAAGTATAACGTGCTGCCAATACAAATTTCCTGCAACTGTCTTTGACTTTTACAAACTTACAAGTAATATACACGACTACAACACATTCGCTTACACTGTGTTGTTGTATGAGCATACGGCTGCTTTTAATTTAAGCCCTCATTTTTGTTTTTTATTTTAATAAGAATTGCTTTAAGACGTCCTATAGTTTGGCCTGATTGCTTTCTTTCCACAGCAGGGCGGAACTAAAGGAACGTTTAAAAACTTGTAATACAATAAACGAAAGGAATTCATTGAGAAAGAAGTCAATTATCTAACTATGTTATCTTAAAATAATTGATTTGCCAAGCTGCTTTATTTTCTACGTATTCGGAATTTTTGTAATCTGTTAAGCGGATAAATGAGGCAACTTATTACTACTGCTACCTGTGTTCGTCATCACAGATTGGGGTGGATCATTGCTTTCATTACTATTCGTTTTCAATTCATTTAAAACTTGGCGTTTATTTTAACCCTGATTCTTTTACTTTGTGGCAAAGGAGCCCTCTTCCTTTCGGTGCACTGCAGTTTTAACTACATGATCAGTTTATGCAGCCATACGTAGCTAACATGAGCATCAAGTGGTGTCATATGATCGTATTTTAAGTGCGTAATTCAATTAAAAATCTGACATTTGAAGTCGACTTTAAACTGTAGGTCACATCACTCATGTATAAAATTAACACATACAACATAAGTGGTGTGATAAACTAGGTCATAATACCGACTAAGGGTTGTAATGACCAAATTTAAATTTAAATTTAAAAATGCAATAAAACAAAAACGGTTTGAAACCGTTTGCCAAATTTTTTTTTTTTTGTTGTGAGGGACGATTGTTCCGGTTAGAAAGGAAATATTATTTCACTCATATGGCTGCTGCGGCTGGACCAACAGTATATCAAGCGATCGTATCATTGTTCGTGCACTTATTCGATTATATGGGGTCGTATCTCGGCAATGGCATCACGAATATTGGCCTTCAAATGCTAAACTGTGTCTGGTTTGTTGGCATAACACATTTCTTTAACAGCGCCCCATAGAAATTAGTTCAACAGTGTCAAATCGAAGCTTCTTGGCTGCCAATTGACATCACCATTTCGGCTAATTCAACGGCCATCAAATGTTTGAAGCAATAAATCGATTGTGGCAAGTTGCAACATCTTTGTTGAAACCAAACATCGCTCATATCAATACCATGAAAATCGGGTACAAAAAATCGGTTATCATGCTGCGATAGGTGTGTGTCTCCATTGACCGTAATGGTTGCGCCGTTGTCATTTTCAAAGAAATATGGCCCAACGATGCCTCCGCTCCACAAGTCGAACCAAACAGTCACTCGTAATGAAACCAAGAAACCACCACCAAGATGAAAATGAGCTTCACCCGAAAATATGATTTTATTTTTGGCTAAATCAAGATCATCGTGCAGTTTTTCGTGGGCCCATCTAGCGAAGCCTGTAGATGCACTCTTCGGGGTATATATATTTTCCCTGCTGTGTGGTAAAGCCAAGGATAGCAAATTCGGTGCACGTCGATATCCTATAGATTTCAAAAGCTTCCTAATGAACGTTTCAAGGAACAAAAAATACCTCTTTGATGGACTCTTTAGATGATGCCACAGCAAACAGATAACGTTTATACTGATTGTAAACAGAACATATTGTATGATCGGTAATTTCGATACAAACCTGAGTGGCCCAAGACCCACATTACCACCACAAGATAAAATAGTCTTCTAAAGAAACTCTATTAACTCTAATCCATTTCATTGCCTACCTCATTGAAAATGAAATAAATCAAGAGAAAAAAGAATAAAGAAAAAATTATTTTAAAGAAAGCTTTCGTTTCGTATAATTTAGGCCCCTTTCTTCGCCACACAAATTAATTTTAGATCCACTCCTGCTATTGCAATCTACAGGCAACGGAAAGAAGGATCAACATAATTCATTTCATATGTTGCATGCCTATGTGAGTAAGCATATGTGTATGTGAGAATGAATGTTTTACTAATATACACAAGAAAATTATTTTGCTACAACACCAACCAGCTCCAGCAGTGTTAGATTTTGTGTGTTCAGGCAAACGATAATAGAAAATGCATTGAAAAGTGAGGTGTTTAGGAAAATATGTTGAAAAAACAAATATTAGACGAATACTCATATACACATACATATACATATGTAACAAATGTACCTGTACATTGTTTAATAAATAAATAGATTTTTGAATTGTGTAGTACGACTAATACTTACTGTGCTACACTGCTGCTGCTATTTCCTCTGTTATGCAGAGGCCACTTTAAAGCCCAACAATAGGAAATTTATGATTCAAAACCCTGGCAACTACTACCCGAACATGGCAAGTCATAGAGAAAATGGCATTATGAGTTTATGTTTCAATTTTATTAAAACGGACCATTTGGTTGCTTTTTTTTGTGAACAACAGTTCCTTACGTTTTGCCTGTTTTGACTGTTTTGGCTGTATGTGCAGTCGTTGGTTGCATTTACTCAGTTTTATACTTTTTCTACATTTCAATTCAATTTTGTTGGTTGGTTTTTTTGCTTCTATGTTTTCCTCTCCACAGTTCTAAAGGTAATTGCAACACCCTGCCAGCAGTCAGTAGTATTGTAGTTAAGTTACCACATGCTACATTATGCATGTTGTACTACAAAATGTAAAACATTCCTATACAAATAGATTCATTTTTTTTTTCCTTTCATTCATTCTCCTTTCTTTTCTTTTTCATTTATGTTTCAATAATGAATAGAACAGAAGGTTTTTTTTTTGGATATTTCCTCGTCTAAATTGAATTACAACTGGTATGTGCCGCATATTGAGGAAGAAATAAATAAAAAGTGCAACTACAAAATGCAACAGCAAAATGGGGTCACATAGCAATATTAACGATCATAAGACGAGAACAGGAGAGAGAGAATGAGAGATAATCAAAATTGATAACGAGGCTTGTCTGTAAAATTTAATAAAATTAATTTTCCATCGCAAGCTTTATAGGCAGGGAGTAGGAAAGTTTTTCTAAAGGAAATGATTTTTTTCAGCCGTTATCGCATTAAGTAAATTCTTCTTAAAAGTAATTTAAGGGCTTAAAGCCGTGAAGTGTAGGGTTTAAAGTACTTGGCTAAAAATACAAATATATCAGATTTGAATCAGATTTGAATGTATCATCATGATAACCGTTTTTTGTACCCGTTCTTCACGGTATTGATGTGAACGATGTTTGGTTTCAACAGGATGATGCAACTCGCCTCACATATCATGCCACAATCGATTTATTGCGCCAAACGTTTGATGGCCGTGTAATTAGCCGAAATGATGATGTCGATTGACCGATGACCGATGTTCGATTTGATAGCGTTGGACTATTTTTTGTGGTGCGCCCTTAAAGAGAAGAGGCAATTGATCATTTTAACGCCAACATTCCTGATGCCATTGCCGAGATACGACCCCATACACTCGAAAAAGTGCAATGAAATTGGTCCGATCGAATGAGATACTGTGAGGCCAGCTGCGGCAGCCATATGAATGAAATAGTATTCAATTTCTAACCGGAACAATTGCACTTCACACAAAAAAAAGAAATTCCGCAAAATTTCAAACCGTTTTTGTTTTATTGCATTTTTAAATTAAACTTTTAAATCACCCACCCTATAGAAACAAATTAAATTCTACACAAAGTAGAACTTCGTGAGTTATCATTTTTAGTAAAAGGATTTTTTTCTGTGGAAACGGAAGATGGCAACCCTATCATTGTAGAACTTACAATATAAGGCCAATCAGCTGCTTAGCTAAAGAACTTTATAAATTAAGCTGAAGCAAAGCAAATAAAAAACGATAGAAGCCGAATAAGAAGGGAATACTTTGGTGCTAGAGACCCATTCTCCTTAAATGAATTAAGAAGTAGTCAAATATTCCCAGTTTTTCACATAGCAGGCTTTATGGGTTGAACTTGTAGTTAGTCAATAAAGCCCTATTCGGGACTCTTATTCTGAATTGGAAACGAAAATTTCCCAACGTCACCACCTCCAGATTAACAGATAAGACATGTGGTCTATTTACAATCTATCAAATCAAAGACTTTTGCCTGAAACAAGTCTTTACGTTTCAATCTCAATCGTTATTTATTCATCAGTAATTGTTCTGAATGTTTGGAGAGGCTACAGTGTCCTATTATATGATACTTATATTCAAATACATAGTCACCTAGTTATCGATAAAGCTTTGTACACGCCTACATTCGTAATTGGTCATTACAACCATTTTGTCAAGATTAGGATCTAGCTGCTCAGACCCCTTATGCTGTATGTTCAATTTTAAACATGAGTGGCGGGACCTACATACATACATAATTGGTCATTACAACCCTTCAGTGAGGATTACGACCTAGCTTCTCACACCACTTGTGTTGTGTGAGTTAATTTTATACATGAGTGGCGGGACCTACAGTTTAAAGTCGACTCCGAACGACAGATTTTTTTTGAGAAGCTTTTCATGGCAATTTTATTTACTCTCAGAGTTTTTGCCAGAAATCTGCTGAGAGGAAGTCGCCGAAGAAATATTTTCATATTTTCGTTTTGATGTCTGACCTGGGATTCGAACTCAGGCCTTCAGTCTAATAAGCCAACACACTACCTACTAGACTACGGCGAATATGCCGGGACCTACATATAGCTTAAAGTTGACTCCGAGAGATAATTTCTTGAGAAACTTTTTCATGGTAATTTTCTCTCAGAGTTTTTGTCAGAAATCAGCAGAGAAATATTTTTTCATATTTCGTTTTGTTGGAGATTTCTGACCTGGGGTTTAAACCGGTGCCTAAGCCAAGCCAACTTTCTTAACGTTTCAATCTTATGCTATATACAGAGCAAAGCGGATTTGAAGGATATTTAAACATTTAACACATTATTAGGTTATCTAACTGGCTTTCAGTAAAGGCAAATGAAAGAGATCTATTGGCCTATGCAACCTAGTATGAGTCTCCGTTCTCATTGCAAAATATTATTTGCTCTGTTTAGTATTTAAAAAACTTACTTACACTTGGTTTAGCAGATGAAATCAAATCAAAATTCATATTTTGATACCACATGAAGCCATGCCCCAGATCGCGGCTATCGGGTCCTAATTAGCTTGCGTTGTGGGATCAAAAACCAACCCTTAAGCTTTAACAACAAGCTAGAAAGCAACCAAAGATAACAAGTGCGAAGCAATATAACAAGCCCCATACGTTTCTATTATAAACTGATCCATGAGAATAGATACAGTGATGGAGAAACTGAATAATGGGTACGCTTTTTATCAAATTTAAACCAGTTGAGTCCGACAATAGAGTTTCTTTCCCAACATAGGATTTGTTCATGAAATTCTTTTCCCCCAATGAGCAATTAAATAAGAGTAAAAAGTACAAAAGGATAAGCATTTGGTAGCTCGTGTGCTGACTTCACAATTGTTTCGAGTATCCCAGTGTCTAGGGAGAGTTGATGTTTCGCAACTAATTTAATGCTGAATGGCTCGTTGAAAAACAGAGCAGCTTTTATTAGAGCCTGAAATAATAGCACCACTGATCTGATGCAATGATTGGCTCATTGCCGGCCCTCGTATTATATTTTCAATATTTTTAAGTCTTCTACAAATGTTTTTTGTATGGCTTTAATAGAAATTTATTTTATTGACCGTCCGCAGTCAACAGACACCGACAAGACAGACTGTATTAGCTGACGGTATTACCGAACCAAACCACCTACCAAGCATAACCGGCAGGCTATTCATATTTGTTTTTCTTCTTGAATTCAATGTTTAAGAAAAAATAAAGAAAACCGTAGAAAATTTTATGAAAAAAAACCTGCAAAAACATAACAAACCCAGTTTAAGGCAATTTTCTACTGCTGCAGTTAATAAAGATGTTTCTTTCCCTGTGTGGTTTTTCTAGAATTTGTACTTCTTTTTCTCTATTTTGAATTTCTGTGGCTTTGTTTGTTGTTGTCGTTACATAAGGTTTGTTAGTAAAAACAGTCGCCGCCTTAAGAAATCACCAGATAGAAAGGTGGCAATGCACTGCAATATATCACGTTGCCAATTTATAAGAAATTCTACAACAAAATAAACAAAAACAACAAATTTAATTGTGTAAAATATAGTCATGTAAAATACAATAAAGTATAGAACTTTGTAATGGAGTGAATAAGTTCAAAATGATAGTGTTGTTTACAGCACAATTTTAATTCAAAAATAAAATTTCGTTTTCATATTACGAATTAATTAATTTGCTTACTTTATTTATTAATAACAATAAAATAACAATTTATAGTTAATCATAACGAGCTAAGTGACTTAAAACTAATGCTCGATATAGAGTAACTGTCCAGATTTTCTGGTGGGAATTAAACCCAAGACCCTCACATTAATAGCCTAGCATACTACCTACCAGACTACCCACTAGACTTCTAATTAATAGGTATGACTAGAAAGTCGATGAGTTATTTAAAATTCATGGACATTTCCTTCATTATTTTTGTGTCTTTATTTCGATAACGTATGATTCAAATATTAAATTTCAATTGTGTTACTCATACGCCAAACCTGAGTTCTCATCTGAATTTAGTCAGTATAAGCATGATTTTTTGCATGAAGCATAGATTTTAAAACAAAGAATAGTTTTAATTTTCAACACAGTCTCCTTTCAGCTCCATGTATTTGCCCAAAATTTCTCCAAGTTCGCGGTCAATAACATAAATATCATCGTAGCCATCAAACGCCTTTTTGCGACAAGTCATTGCTTTAGGTTTGGAAAGGGGAAACAGTCAGAAAAAATTCGAAGGTGATAGAGTAATTTGTAGCCCAATTTATTAATTTCTTTTGTCCTGGTGAAGGCGTCGTAATCTAGTGGGTAGTGTGGTGGGCTTATTAGACATCAGGCGGCTGCCCAAATCTCAGGTCAGACATCTCTATCAAAATGAAATATAAAAAAAAAAATATTTCTTCGGCGATTTCCTCTCAGCAGATTTCTGGCAAAAATTCTGAGAGTAAAATAAAATAGCCACGAAAAGTTTTTCAAAAAGCTGTCGTTCGGAGTCGACTTTCAACTGTAGCTCGCGCCAATCATGTATAAAATTAACACACTTAACAAAAGTGGTTTGAGAAGCTAGGACGTAATCGTGATTGGAGGGTTGTAATGACCAATTATGTATGTATGCATGTATGTATATGGCACTAAAGTAATTTTTCTTGGTCAAATGCGAGTCTTCCTTAAGTCGAATCAGAAAGTTGACACAACTGATTGCTTTACCCTTCTTAAAGAGGATCATATTGCTAGCAACTCAAAAATATGATAATGGTATAAAACCTACTGCCTTGTTTAGTTCTTGGTCTCTAATATTGTGTTGTAATAAAACCACGTATTATCCTCGAAGTTGTCATACGATTCTCTAGTGATTACTCAAAATTGTTAGCACTGAGTCACTGCGCCGGCAAAATCACTTTCTGAATGTACCAAATTGTTTCGGGTGTAGACAGCTCAACTGGTTGTCCACGACATTCATCATTTGCCTGCTTGTACAATCAAGCTGCTATCAATGGCTGCCAACTACAAACCAAATATCTCTGTTTCTTCCAATTTTGACAGGAGTTAACTTATCAAACTAAATGAAGCAAAAGTTTTACGCCTTCAGTTATAAGGTGAGAAATTAATCAGCAGTGTTGCCGAAACCCCCACCAACATCAATTGGCATTGTTGTCAATAATTTTAAATTTCACGAATTCAGTGAATTTTAACAAAAGAGCTCAACCTTCATGCTTAAACCATTAGACAATGGAAAATGCCGGCGTTTCTTTCAATGGGCAATGGAGCGAATTGAAGTCATGAAGCGTAAGCGATGAAGTGCATTTTTATTTGAGTAGAAAATTTTGCTGAATTTGATGTTTAGAAAATCCTCGTATAATCTATGAGTAACAAATGCAATTACAACGAGAGTGAGCCTTATTTCTTTGCAGATGAAACCGAAGTTGCACTGACTGTGAATGGCATTCATTACAGCAACATTATAATGGAGTTCTTGTGGTCGTAACTTGACGACATGTAGATTCAACCCTCTGTCATACATACATACATACGGAATTGGTCATTACTACCCTTCAGTTAGCATTACAACCTAGTTTCTCCCACCACTTATGTTGCGAGTGTTAATTTAATACATGAGTGGCAGGACCTACAGTTTCAAGTCGACTCCGAACGATGATTTTTTGAAACTTTACTCTCAGAGTTTTTGCCAGAAATATGCATCGGAGATCTGGTCTGAGGTTTGAACCGTAGCTTCATATCTAATTAGCCACCACATTACCTACTAGACTAGGGTGAATTTCCAGCAGTACATTCAATACATATTTATTTTATCGACTCAAAGACTACTGGAGCAAATTTATTTATTACTAGAATGTGCTTCAGTGGGTTACCTTTTAAGCTTGGGAAATTTTTGTTGATAAGTCTTAAAGCAAACAAACAAAAGATAAGACGTTGAAGAGTAAATATTTTGCGACTGTCCCCTCTTCCTTAACCTTCCTATACCCGCGCGTTGGTCTGTGAGACCGATTTTTTTATTATTGCGATTTTTTTTTGTAAAAAAATAGTGCCAGTAAGTTGATAACACTGGTAGCTTCATTATTCGTTATAAGCTTCGTTTTTGCATCAAAAAATTTTTTTTTGAAATAGTACCAACGATATAGGATTTTCCATTGTCGATCTCACAGACCAACGCGCGGGTATGGGTGTTTCACTTTTTGGCGCGGGTATAGGAAGGTTAAAGGTATGAAAACGAATTTAAAAAACTTTTACTATAGGCTTCCGTTCTCCACTTTGGCATACATAGAGTATGTGTACCAGTAATGTCTCCATAAGCGATAACATGCTACTAGACTACGACGACTTCATATATACAAAAATCGATTTATTGCAGTAACGATTTTCAGAATCAGTTGTCAACTGACCATCAAGATCATGCGATAAAAAGTCGTGCAATTGTTTTCGTTGGTGTCTTGTGAAATCAATGGCTTATGCAAATACAACAGAAGCAATGCCTGAGCTCAAATCTGAGGCATGTACACCTCTGAGAAAAGGAGATGGAAAATTGTATTTGTGTAATGTAATGGCCTACTAACAGGGATGTGGATATCACTTGATGGATATTTTTCCATACTTAGTTGTAGTATGTCCCCTTTACAATCCAATA
Source organism: Sarcophaga caerulescens (assembly GCA_927399465.1). Lineage (NCBI taxonomy): Eukaryota > Metazoa > Arthropoda > Insecta > Diptera > Sarcophagidae > Sarcophaga > Sarcophaga caerulescens. Next base: position 56,444,571 of record OV656872.1, on the reverse strand, counting down.
AAAAAGATCGAAAGAAATTCATATTTTCCTTTCCTCAAAGTTTTAAATTTTCAAGAATAATTTCAATGAATTTTATTTCCTCGTTGTGGAAGAGCAAATTTAAGAAATATTTGTTATGCTATACCACCGTTATTTTACATCAAAATCCCGTAACTTTTTGTTTCTCTTTTAATTCCTTTGACTTGTTACACTAATCCGTTTAAAGTTTTTTTTTTCACGAAAAAACCACAAAACTTGTAATTATTAAATAATTAACTAAATACTAATTAGTTAATTTACTACACAATATTAACGTAAACTGAAAATAAAAAATAAAACAAAACAGGGGGAGAAATATATTTTTTCTTTCCTTTGAACAAAAAAAGAAGAAAAAAAATCAGACTTTCAAATGAAAAAAGCAACAACTTTTATTTATTTTAAATAGCAAAAGGAGATTTAAAGAGGGAGAAACAGAAAGAGAGAGATAGAGAGGGGTAATAAACATCCTTTTTGGAAAATTAAAAGAATGCTTAAAAGCATTAAAATCTAGATTTTCGTTATTTTTCCCGTCTCGATTTTCGTTTGCACATTTTTCTTTATTCTGTTCAATCTTGACCCATTTAAAACAATAGAAAGAAAGAAATTTCAAAAAGGAAACAAAAAAAACATCCCCTTATCTGACGTTATTGCTGCTGCTGCCACTGTGCTGCTTGATATCACAATTAAGAGATCCTTAAACAATTAACGAAGGATTCGTACAATCAAATTGAACATAAGCGTGCAAAGAAGAAGAATCTACAAAAATATAGAGTGTGCAAATAGTAAAAGGTGTGAGTAGTTGTGTAGTGTGTTAGTGTTTGTGCGTAGCAAACATTTGTTGTTCTCCATACTTCCAAACAGCAACAGCTTAAAGTAAAACTTTTCAACACTTTCTTATTTTCTCTCGCACAATTACTTTCGTATAAATATGTGGGTGGGTCCGTAAGTCCGATATTTTTGGAATTTCTCGCTTCTAATCTGTAAGGGCAACATTTCTCCTAGCAAGAGGTATTCGCGAGTTCTCTTCCGTGATAATTTCAACAAGAAAAGTCATTTTAGTTTCTGTTTGACAACTGGTGTCGCTGTAGTATAGTAGGTAGAAGGTTGGCTTATTGGACATCAGGCCACGGTTCAGACCAGAGATCAGCAATGAATCGTTTTTCCGCTACTCATAAGCACTCATGCAATTTTGAGTATGAGTGAATCAACAGAATTGAAATTCAACTACTCTGATTCATTCGTACTCGCTACAGCATTGATTTATAAGTATAGGTTACAATGAGTATGAGTACAACGTTGACATCAAACTCACAACATTCGAAATGTGTTTGATTCATACGCCTACTCATTCTGATTCATAAATTTAGAAAAATACTTATAATACTTATAAGTGATTCGAGTGGCTCGAATCATTCATCAAAATTTACAGCCTTTGTTATTGTTGCATATACAAACAAAGAAGAAAGGAAAGACAAAGACAACAAGCAAAGCATACACACAATCTTCTTGTGAGTATAGTAGTGTTCGTACGCGAATCATACTTATTTTGTGCTTCGTGTAAATGTTAAGTAGAGACGAGTCGAAGTCAATAACATCATGCGTATTTTTAAGTATGAATACGACGAGTACTTCCAACTTTGAGTATGAATAGTATGAGTATCATATTAAAATAAGTATGAATGCGTATAAGTATCAGAAATAATAGGTATGACTCGAATCTACTCATCGTTTTGAATACTCGTTGCTGATCTCTGGTTCAGACATCATCCACCAAAAAAAATGAAAATCAAAAAATATTTCTTCGGTGACTTCCTCTCAGCAGATTTCTGAGAAGAGCAATTGCCATGAAAAGTTTCTCAAAAATCTGTTGTTCGGAATCGACTTTAGACTCAGACCTGTCACTCATGTATAAAATTAACACACATAACATAAGTGGTGTGAGAAGCTGCGCCGTAATCCTGACTAAAGGGTAGTAATGACCAATTATGTATTTATGTTTGACAGCCACCAATAGCAGTCTAGCGCGTGATTTAAGCAGACATACTAGGTTTTGTACAAAAAAAATGGCAAAAATCCAAGAAATAGGTTACGACTAGGCTTCTTCACCTGCCCTATTGTTTGGATTCAGCTCCGAGTGCATATTTCTTAATTCCAAATCTGTGTAGACTCTTCTTTATAATGATTAAATCATCTTGCAGTCTAATTGATTCAGTTGACCTCGAGAGATATTTTTTTGTGAAAAGGAAACTTTGGATAAAGAATTTAAATTTTGTTACGAACCAATTCACCCATCCTCGTACATTCTTAAACTATTTAAAACAAAACAAACGGAAAGAGAAAAAGGAAATTTACAATTAAAAGAACATTTTAAAGTTTAAAGAACTTAAAACTTTCAATACACTTAAAAACTTTCCACACCGTCAGTTTTACTTGCTCTCAACTCATTAGACGTTCGCTAACCTCTTTATGCTGCTGATTTTCAAATTAGAACAATAACTTTGTTAATCTTTACGTTTTTCTCGCTTTTCGCGTATAGGGTTGTTAAAATTTAATAAAATCATTACATATTTTATTATTTGTATTGTTGTTGTAATACTAATGGAAACTATTCTAATTAAAATTATAAACGTTTTTCACCTGCCCGCATGTTGTCATTATTATTAAATGTTTACCAAATTAATTTCCAAGTTACATATGATAGTTTGTGTTGCAATTTCAATCAACAGACCTCAAGTCCATAAAGCTCGAGAAGTTGACGGGACATCTGCCGTTGCTGTTTAAGACATATAGGTAGCGACCAAGCGATCACTTCCACTAATTCGAACACTTCAATGCAATACAAATATATTTAGTAAACTGGTTGAATAAAACTGAAACTAAAATCCGAAGCCACTATCACTTTATGTATGGATTGACCCACACTTTATCCGGCTATCTATATATATCTTTTATATCCGCACTTGTAGTGTAGACAGCTTACAAATCTATAAACAGCAAATACTTATACAAAATATATATATAATACAGATATTCAAATGTCTGCAAATCTAAATCGTATCCTTTGGTCATTGTTCTGTTGACAAAATCATTCAGTTCGATCCATTTCGTTTAATTTTGTGCTCAGCAGGAAAGAAATATGAAATCACAGCAGAAAATCGGTCTTTATGTACAGAGTTGTGGTTATATGATCTACCGGTCCATACGCAGTCTTAAAGGTAATATTTTTAATAGTGAGTCTGTATATGCGTAAGAAGACCACCACAAGCAGAACTTTATATTTTCACTAAAGGTTGATTTATTTTTGAGGTTTCAAAGCAACGACTGTTATGAAATAGCAGTGGCTGAAATATTCGATATTTTTGTAGTAGTTTCTGACCACTTATTCGTACTTTTCCAGCGATATCTGAACGCTCTTCGACATAGGGCAACAGAGTCAAATCCCAAGATTCTGGAGACCAATCGAAATCGCCAAAACGTGGAATTACTCTTTCCGAAAGCTTCTCGTCGTACTCTTCATTAACTTCCGCAAATCTCCGCATCAAACGTCTCGGCGGAGCACCCTCCTCCATTCGAACGACATGGCCGAGCCAGCGTAGCCGCTGGATGTTAATATGCTGCACAAAGTCCATGTCGTTGTGGAGCACATACAGCTTACTATTGGATGGGATCGCCAACTCGCACTGGACCGAAGATCTTATGTATTCTCTTGAATACTCTCAAGGCTGCTGCAACAGTGCTAATAGTGGCCATGCCTTTGCGCCATACAGAAGAACGGGGAGGATGCGCGTCTTGTAGAGTATTAATTTTGTTGTACGAGAGAGGTCTCCACCAGAAATCAGCAATGAATCGTATTTTCGCTACTCATAAGTACTCATGAAATTTTGAGTATGAGTGAGTCAAGAGTATTGAAATTCAACTACTCTGATTCATTCGTACTCGCTACAACATTGATTTATAAGTATAGGTTGCAATGAGTATGAGTACAACGTTGACATCAAACTCACAACATTCGATTCATTGTTTGATTCATAATACTTATAATACTTACGAATGATTCGAGTCACTCGAATCATTCATCAAAATTTACAGTAGTAGTTTTTGTTGCATTTACAAAAGAAGAAAAAAGAAAAGACAAAGACAGCAAGCAAAGCACACACACAACCTTCTAGCGAGTATTGTGGTGTTCGTACTCGAATCATACTTATTTTGTGCTTCGTGTATATGTTGAATCATGGAGAGTCAAAATCAACAACATCGTGCGTATTGTTAAGTATGAGTACGATGAGTATTTCTAACTTTGAATATGAGTAGTATGCGTATGATATTAAAATAAGTATGAAAGCGTATAAGTATCTGAAATTATAAGTATGACTCGAATCTACTCATCGTTTTGAATACTCGTTGCTGATCTCTGGTCTCCACTACTCAATTGCCCATTGAGAACATAGTAGCCCTTGTTGGCAAGAGCGATCCTGCGCTTAATCTCCAGACTGACATCATTTTTGGTGGTAACGGTGGAGCCAAGAAAGCGATTTTTAAAATCAACAAAACCCATGTCACAGGTTAAATTTAGTCTGATTTATGCAACGATGTCTTTTTAGAGCAGATGCGTTCTAATCAGAGGTGTCGCGGCTGAACGACTTTATATTCGACACATAATGGTATTTCAAATGATTTAAAAAAAATTCGAGGATATCTCACACTCAATTTGTTTTATTTCATTTTAAAGATAGGAAGCGCTTAATTAAAAACCAGATATTTTTTTATTTTGTGTTTTCTACGTATCATAACTTTACCTTATTGAATTCTGAATTTAAAATAATTTATCCGAAATCCTTATATTTGATTCACTTTGAGTATAAAAGCATGCCTTATTAAAGGCTTTAATCGTTTGATTGTGTATTTTTATCGTTTCTCCTTTTTTTGTTTTTGTTGTAGTAATTACTCTGGTTCTAAAGAAACATCAACACCTCAAACAACACAACCGCGTCCCGGCAGCGCAGCCGGAGGCAGTGCTGGTAGTCAAAGTGCAGGCATGATTGCAACCGGCTTTCAGGATACCAATGCAAATGTAGTACGACAACCGCTACTGACAACAAAGAAACCCATACCGCATGATCGTTTCGATGATTTGGTTAAAATCGTTTCCGATAACCCCGGCCATACGCAATACGGTCATGTTATTATCGACAGCTCGACGGATGATAATGGCGGCAGCAATCCAACGTTGGGTGAACTGTTGAAATTGAAACCAAGGTAAGCGAACAAACAAACGTTTTCAAGTTTAATTCTTTTTTATTTAAAACGGTTATTTAAATACAATGAGAGAAAAAAGAAAATAAATCTATGAGTGCATAAATATAAAAATCTCTCGGAGTACAATGCTATTGAAATGGAAAAACAAAATCAATTTCTTAGTAAAAACTGTTGAAAGTATGAAAATAAAATAAAATTTTGTATCATCAACTTATAACGACAGTGATGACATGTTTAGTGCACTTAGCAAAGACAACTCACATGGTAAATAGACAAAATAGACTAAAATAGACAATAACAGAGAGAGAGAGAGACAAATGTTTTACAACCCACACATATAAGGACATAAGGATAATGACACATCGAATTGATTTGAATGCTTAAGATTACGTCTGATATTGACACATTATGCTTTAAGAGTGGAAAGACTACTATTGTCTCTCTCTCTCTCTCTCATTCTTATTGAAATTGAAATGATGCTATAATACTAATGCATATTCAATGATGTGCTTGCTTGCTCTCTACTCTACACTTGGATGTGCCTGAGCTTATGATATGGTATAGTGTAGCAGACAAACGTACACCCACCCTCTGTATGTATGGGAACATAAGCAAACATTATATTGCAAAGAAATGGGATTATAGCCTAAAAGTATGCCCCTATATTTGTATTGAAATTGTATTTATTTTTGCTCACACACACACACTCACTCACACATACTCTTATACTCCACACACAAGCATGTAATATGCTGAAGTGGCCTTGTTTAAAGCAGTTTGCAGATCGAGTGTGGGTTTTCCTTTAGGATTGTATATTTGCAAATAAACATAAACTTGCTCTGGCAGTCTTTCCCTCTCTCTTTCTCTTTCTCTATATATATACCTACGTATGTATATCTCTAATACTTTGTGCTTCTTTGTATCTTTTTCTACTCATCCAACAAAATATTGGATTTTACGAGTCTATCAACAAATCCAAATGACACGTCAATTGAGCGTAAATTTCAATAAAACTATTCAACAAAACGTTGCAAAAAGACAATCGATTTACAAAAAAAAAATGAGAAAATAATTTGAAATACTGCAGCTTTATGTTGCAAGGCATCATTAATGTATGTGTGAGAGTATAAAATCTTATTCATTCAAATACATGCGTTAAAAAGGGGCAAATCAACGTTTGTAATTTGTTTGCTTGGCTGGCATGCATTTGTGTGATTGATCACCCCATTAAATTCAATAGATTTTATAGCGATTTCATTAGGGAAAGTGTTAAAGTGCCACAATGGTCTAAATCAACGTTTACCATTTCATAGCACAATTGTGCGGAGAGAACTCACACGCATTCTTGTGTTTTTTGATTTAGTTGTCGATCAGACTGCGATAAGAACACATGTGCGGCGGATGCTTTACCATTTTTTTCAGAATGACACTCAAAAAATATTGTATGTTAAAAGATGCTTTTGATAATATTCAATGCCTATTATATTTTGTCGTATATAATGTCGTATATAATTTTTTTTAAATGCTTTGGAATGCTTGCTTTTTCTCTATTAATAAAAAAATGGTTTATTATTTTTTTTATTTTTATTTATCTAAAAACATGGTCTAATTTTTAAGCCAAAGATGGATCCCTTTACGATCTTTTAATAAAAAAATGGATTTTTTTATTTTATTTTTATTTATCTAAAATTATTAAGCCAAAGATAGATAGCTTTACATATGTAAGTTGATAAAATGAAAATCAAAATAACGTATATTACAAACACTTTTCTATGGCTGTAAATAAATCAATTCTCTCAATTTATTTTCTCTCTCTTACTCACTAATACATAACCAAAAATTTTTTGGTAAACCCTGGTCTAAATGAACGAGGATACTTCTACGTATACTTCTCCTTAATAATTGAAATGCTGGTGCTATTAGACAGCTAACAATGTATAGGGGAGCGAATATGCGTTAAATTTCGCAGATTAGCGCTGTATTTCATTTGATGACAAATTAAAATGCCGGCCTTTAAATTTATTTGAATATATATTTCAATGCTAGCCTTTGGATTGGAATGACTGTGTATGCAGAAATAATTGTTTAAAGTTTTTAAAGAAAAATCTCATAAAAAATCTACAGAAGTTTTTTGAAAATTGAAAAAAGTTCGGAAATAAAGGGGTGACCATTTAAAGGTTTAAATTTAAAAACGCAATAAAATAAAAACGGTTTGAAATGTTGCCAAATTTATTTTTTTTGTTGTAAGCAGCGTTTTTTCAAGTTTTCCCTTTTTTTCCAAGTTTTTTGAGATGCGAAAAAGTTTTCATTAAATTTGTTTTCTAACAAAACAAGTTTTTTCGAAAAAATTAAATTTAAATTTTTTTCAATAAATTCGATAATAATAACACGAAATATTTAAATTTTTAAATAAAATATTGTGTACTTTATTAGTCCCGGGCAAAAGAAGCAAGGAAACACCAACAGGGGGCACCGGGCTCCGGTTTTTCCTTTAAAAATGTTGGTACTTTTGTAAAAAACAATTTTTTTTGGTAAAAAATTTTTTTTTTCCAGAAATAAAAAGTTTTTCAAAAAAAATCTGGCAACGCTGGTTGTGAGGTACAATTGTTCCGGTTAGAAATGGAATATTATTTTATACATATGGCTGCCGCGGCTGGCCCTACAGTACTTCATTCGATCGGACCAATTTTCGTGCACCTTTTCGAGGGTATCGGGTCGTATCTCGGCAATGGCATCACGAATGGTGGCCTTCAATTGCGCAATTGTCTCTGGTTTGTCGGCAGTACACTTTTCTTTTTTTTCGGCGCCCCAGAGAAAATAGTCCAATAGTGTCAAATCGCAGCAATAAATCGATTGTGGCATGAGAAGCATGACAAACATCGTTCACATCGATACCATGAAGAGCGGGTACAAAAAAATCGGTTTTCATGGTGTGATAGGTGCGTCCATTGACCGTAATGGTTGCGCCATTTTGAAAGAAATACTGGTCAATGATGACATCACTTCAAATCCTTTCCTTTAAAAATTTTGAAAACAAAATGAAGAGAATTTAAAAAGATTTCGATTTTGAACCGTAAATTTTAAAAAGTTCCCTGTCAAGCCGATAGTTATTCTCATGTATTTATAGGCATGATTAGAATGCAAATTTGTATTTTTGTTATTCCGCTTTGCTTTAGGCAATAGGGAATGGAATTATCACATACAGAATTACAACAACAAAAATACAGAAAAAGTGAAAAAGAATAACAGTAACAAATCAAAACAAATCGGCGACTTCCTCTCAGCATATTCCTCGCAAAAACCCTGAGAGTAAAAAATATTGCCATGAAAAGTTTCTCAAAAAAATCTGTCGTTCGGAATCGACTTTAAACTGTAGGTCCCGCCACTTATGTATAAAATTGACATACACAACATTAGTGGTGTGAGAAACTAGGTCTTAATCCTGACTGAAGAGTTGTAATGAACAACTATGTATGTACGTATGTACTAGGGATGATCTTGCTAGATCTTGCCAGACTGTTGCTAATCTGTTATGTACATACTTTTAATCCAATTTTAGTTTCCGAAATTCTGTAGATATTTCAAATGAAACAAACACTTCAATGAATTTACAATTTATTTATGTTTTTCATAAATATGTTGTGTGATTGTATGAGAGAATTGATACAATAAAAGTCGCATTAGATTTATTTCACAATCCTGCATAAATTGTTGACTCAGATGTCAACCACAAAAAAGTAAAAAAGAAAAAGAAAATGAATACATACGAAATACGAAATCCTTTTGTAGTTGCCATAAATTCTTTTACACAACTGTTATCATACTTTTTTGGGCGTTTTTTCATACACAAGATATTATTTGGAATGTGTATATGGAAACATTTGAGTATTTGTAGGGAAATATGTAACAGAGAGAGGATTAAATGTAATCTGAAAATATACCCGATAGGAAATTTAATATCGTTCGGTTCGAAATGATAAAAAATCTAAAGAATATTTTATTGAGAATTTTAATTCATTTTCTGTGTTATTTCAACTAATTTTTAATGGTTTACAAGGCAAACTACAAATTAATGGTTGCACTAAATATTCCACAAGCAATTTTCCCTGTTGAGCTTAAATTGTGTTCGCATTTAATCTAAAACTCTATCTACATCGTTATAATAAAAAGAAAACATAGAAGAAAGAGTAGACAAACGATAAAAATTGCATAGATTTACCTTAAAATGTATATGTGCAGTGTGAGAGAGAGAGAGAGAGGGGAGAAAAAATTCATAACAGATCGTTGATACTGAGGTCTTGAATAAGTAGTTGTAGGTGTAAGCATGTATGGATTTGAAATTTAATGTAAAACAGTTGTTGTTTCACACAGATACACATCGGTAAACAAGCACACTCGCACTCTCTCCACCCCATATGCATATATCGTACAATACATGAGTATTTACCCACACACTTAAAGTACGAGTAAATCTAAGAGTTTGCTTATATGCTTACATTAATATGTGCTTGTATGTGTGTGTGTGCGCATAGTTTTTGTTTACAACATAAAAACTAACAACATTCAACAATAGTTACAATATAACAATAACAACAACAACAACATTAGTATCATCGTCGTCATACTCATTGCCATCGTCATCGTCAGTATCACCCATCAGTTTTGCTTGAGGCTAAAAACATTATCCTTAACGTTCTATAGAAAATTGAAAAATTTTTCTCTCTTTCTCTCTCTCTCTCTTGTTCTCTTTTTATTATGCTCTGTTGATTTTGTTGTTATTGTTATTATAGTATGTCTGTCTGTCCCTCTGTGTGTAAGTGCGTTTGTTTGCTTGTTTGCATGGAGTGCAATCATTACAACGATATTTTCCATTTTTTTTTGTATTTTTATTTTTATTTTATTACACAGTAAAACCATTTTCCTATAAAAATCTCCTACACATACACACAACTTCCATATATAGCAGAATATCAATATATTTTTATGCACACAATAACATATAAAATAGATTATGGTAAACAGTAACATTTTCAAGTATTGGTTGGGAGAGAAATTTATTTGCCCCAAACGCCATACATACATATTTAGTAAGAAAATGTTGTACTTCTTGAATTGTGCTGAATTACTCTCAAAACCAATTTGAATAACAATATGCTCTGAATATGTCTCTGCGTTGTTCTAAAACCTGCATTTATGTCCATCCCTTGGTCACAAATTGCATTCTCCAATTATAAGTTGGTCATCTTCTTCTGTTTCTGTTCCCTTGCGAATTCCAATTCCATCTGATTGCCTTCTAAATATGGCTTCTCTATTCCAATCGATTTGGTTTAATTTTTTCCTTTCTTTTCCAGTGCATGAGGTTAAATATTCGTTCTCTCATATTTTCTTTATCTACTATGCATCGAAACATGGTACATCTGCTGGAATATTCCAAACTGTTTTAAAAAGCGTCCTTCGAAGTCTTATTCTAATCTGTTATGACTAGATGAACTCTAAGTACTCTTCTAATTTTTTGAAGACTGCGACTAATCTTCTTATATCAGGTCTTTGATTAACTTTAAATAAAATAAAGTGTGTGTGAGATATCATAGACAATTTTTATGACTTACGATAAAGACTTATTGATGCCATTATGTGTGGCATTAACATCGTTAATATCATATCGTCTATGACTCTGGCGCATAAATCAGGCTAAATTTTAACGATGGCTTAGGTTGAATTTGAGAACCGCTGTGATTTGTGGCTTATTCGCATACACCTGAGACTTAAGAAAACCCTATAAGAAAAAGTCGAATGGATTCTAATTCACTTCGATACCAGTTCTCATTACCTATACGTGAGCTGACCATGCCCTCAAATCGCGTGTGCAAAATCTATAATGTAGAATCATAAGCTGTGTAGCACGTAGCGCAGTCCTAATGAAACCACATTTCATACTTACATACATAATTGGTCACTACAACCCTTCAGTTAGAATTACAATCTAGATTTTTGCACCACTTACATATATTGCGTATGTTAATTATATTCACAAGTGGTGTTACCTACACTTTGAAGTCGACTCCGAACGACAGATTTTTGAGAAACTTTTCATGAAACTTTTTATTTCCTCTCAGAGTTTTTGCCAGAAATTTACTGAGAGGGAGTAACCGAAGAAATATTTTTTCATGTCTCGTTGTGTTGAAAATGTTTGATCTGAGCCAACACACTACCTACTATACTGCGGCGACTACAATTGCCCTTAAACCTCTTGTGCAAAATACACAATCTACACCTACCGCTGTCCTGTTGGAACCACATTTCATCCACTTTAGTAATGATCGATTAATAATGGTCCCTGTTGAAATTGATGGCCCGGTCTGCTCAAAATTTACATCCAAAATTGATTTTATCAGAGTGCATTGAACGCTCCTGGATGTCCAAAGATTACAATTTTGTTTGTTCAGTCATGAATTAGAGTTAGATCTGCTAATATGTGTGCTTTGAAATATTTATGTTGAGTTCCAGATGTAGCTTAATCCATCAAACACAGAGCTAGCTCTCTTTAGTCTGTTTTCCACATGTTTGTTGTCAATTTTAAGCTAGTTAACCATTGTTATTTTTGCTACTCATTGCATTAGTTTTCTCAAAGCCGAAGCTCTTTGCCAATGCAATCAAATCATTGATTTTTCTTGGCATGTCGTGAAAATTGTTAGGTAATAATCAAAATTCTTAAGACCGCTATTAAAAGCTCACAAGTTTTCTTTTCTCATTTGTTCTAGCTTGACAGGAACATGGCAAGTAATAGTGGAGAGAGTGGGCAACGCAGTTTAACAGACGCATTGGTAGTGCATAGTTAGCTGAACATCCTTTTATGTCCAACATGACTAGTTGCATTTGTTTATATGGCCAGTAATATTTTTGTTAGCCTTTGAGGTATACGTTTTACTTTACTAGTGAAGTTCTTGAAGGTTTCCTACCTTCCTGTCTTCCGACAGAAAAATCGTGTAAAAATCCTAATTGAATGAAAATATTTTTATATGGAATCCGTAGATTATATTCAATCACTCCGAAATGTAGCTATTTTTAAACGAATCTTATATTTTAAATTGCTTTCCATCATTCACTTCTATCACTCTCACAATCTAACCATTCCTATACACGCAAATAATCATAATACCGTTTGACATAATACCGTATATACACTCAACATTCTGTTGCAAATTTATCAGTATGCAAACATTTATCAGTACGATGTCTCTTTCGTTTAGTGTCTGTAAATGTCTTAAAGAAACTGGCCGTACTCTAGTAGGTAGTGTGTAGACGTGAGGGTGTGATTCAACTCCTGACAAAGACAACTCGAACAAAAAGAAGTATGAAAATTATATTTCTTTAGCGACTACCTCTCAGCAGTATTCTGGAAAATACTCTGAGAGTAAGTAATAATTGCTATGAAAGGTTTCTTGAAAAATCTGTAGTTCGGAATCAACTTTAAACTCATGTAGAAAACTAACATACTCAGCCAGTCATGTGTGCAAAGCTAGGTCGTAGTCCTGCTTAAAGTGTTGTTTACTATTGAAAAAACACACTCTTTGTTTGAAGAGTGGTTTAAACGTTGGAATACATTTTTTGCAAACATTTTCTGTTGTATTGTTTCCAATTAAAAAGCAATAAATGAACTGTGTTCCTATATTTTCTCCATACGAATTCAGTTTTATTGAAACAAAAATTTTAAATTAAAAGGAACAACGCAAAAATTTATACAAAATATAAAAGAAATTTTACAGTGGGTTCCAGCAATAAAATATTTTATGGCATCCTATTGAATTTCATTTAAGTTTAATTCATATGCGTGTATCTATGTCAGTGTTTACCATTTCATAGAACAATTGTGCGGAGAGAACTCACACGCATTCTTGTGCTTTATGATTTAGTTGTCGATCAGACTGCGACAAGAACACATGTGCGGCGGATGCATTAGCATTTTATTTCGGAATGACACTTAATAAATATTTTATGTTAAAAGATGCTAATATTCAATGCCTTATATGTATGTTATAAAACATTTAAAGAATGTAGGGAATATGTTCTTAAAATATATTTTGTATGTTAATATGTAAAAAATGGATTTTTTATTTATCTAAAATTATTAAGCCGAACATAGATAGTTTTATGTATGTTGATGAAATGAAAATCAAAATAGCGTATATTACTAACACTTTTCTAAGGCTGTAAACGAATAAATTCTCTCACTTATTTTCTCTCTCTTACTCACTAATACATAACTAAAAATTTTTTGGTAACCCTTGATTTTAATTTTATTTTACAGTACTGCTGAAGAAAATAGCGCGGGAGAGTGTTGAATTTCAAAATTAAAAGTACATGAAAGTGTTTTCTTTACAAAAATTTCATTAGCTTAGGTCTTTATCAAAAGGAAATACTGTTAATTTATACTCACTATTTTGCAAACTACAATACAATTTTCTTTTTTTGTTGCTATAAATTGTTTGAACATTACATTTTCCAAAATATTTGTTTTCTTTTTTTCTACTTTTTTTTTTGGAAAAGAAAGTTAATTCAGGTCAATAAGTGGCGACAATTGACTTTTCCAATCTTCTTTCACCGTAACACATTCAACACACACTCACAAATACAGTGTGTGGATATGTTGTTTACTGAAGTAATTAATACTATTGCAAATAAATTTCGTTCAGGTAGGTGCCGCTGTCTGTTATCTTTTAATTCAATGTGACTTTCATTTTCCATACAAATAAATTTCATTTGAAATTGTCTTACCTTGAGGCTATTGACAGACAGTTCAACAGATGTTGTATTTGAATTTTTACTAAGAGTTACTGTAGCGGTAAGAGTTATCGTTGCTGTGTAATAAGTTATTTAAATATTATTGAAAATTATAAGAAATAACAAATCATTTAATTTAATTTAATTTCATTGAAATTAATTAATGAAAATCTAGTTTTATATCTGGTCAAATTTGAATATTCAAGGAGCAATGCAAAAATCTTAACACAATTTTTATATTATCAGAGCAAATATATATATTATTGAAGCCAATTCTAAGGATTTAACATGACCGAAATGTAAAATTCTATAGCGCAGTTCACAATCTTGGGCAAATGGTCTAGCATCATGGCATTTGCAAATGTTGGGTATTTTTTTGCCCATACACTAACAAAATACACAGAAATACCCTTGCCACGGTATGGCAAATATGCCACACTCAAAACCGTAGTTTATATTTGCCATACTTAACACTAGAAAGACGGACAGGGGTCATTTGACCCATTTACAAATCTAACTGCTAACATTTCTCTTATGAATTATATCACAGATTTCTTACTTCGATAAAATTTAATTTAAAAGTAATTTTTTTTTATTTAGGTATTCCAAATTTCAGTTATTAAAGCAACTACCTAAAAAGACGGAGAGGGGTCACCTGACCCTTCACATATCTGACTGCCGCTATTTATTTTATTAATTGCTTTTCCCAATTTTTATTTCATGAAATAATTGCAACAAAGAAAACATGCATACCAAATTTTTGTTTATCAAAGTGGCGTTATTTTTTGTTGGTTTCCTCTAGTAGCCAACGTCCCTCAGGTTCAGAACAACACGGCCAATGTCAAATTCCATCAATTGTAGAAAATGAATACGACAGGCGGTCAGCAGGAGGAATTCTTTGGAAGACTTGTTCTTAAAGGAGTTCCACACTAGATCGTCTTGCCGCCCGTAACATTTTGGTTCAACATCCAGGAGCTACCCGTTATGCAAAACAACGAATTGGTGCTGAATTTACTACAGCCTGGCGACTGCTGACTGATGACACAATTTTGCGTGACATTCAAAAGTGTACGCAGACTGAGGCACATAAACAACTTGGCGATACAAACTGGATTATACCTTTACAAGAACTGGACAAATTCATCTCAGTATTGTACGCTAGGAGTACTTGTGGATGAAAGAATATATCTGTAAAAGATTTATGGAACAAAAAATAGGGAGTTGCTTTTTTTCACAAACTATGTCTAGAGACCGATTCAAAGAAATAATGAAATATGTATATTCGTTTTGACGTGCGAGAAGAAAGATCTACTAGACTAAAAACATATAAGTTCGCCCTAATTTCGGATGTTTGGAGCCTTTTTATTAAAAATTGCAAATCTTGTTATAGATCAGGTGAACAATTCGCTGTCGACGAACAATTCTTTCCTACAAAAGCAAGTTGCACAATACATGGCGAATAAACCCGACAAATTTGGTATAAAATTTTGGCTTTGCGTAGATGTCAAATCAAAATATCTGCTCAACGGTTTCCCCGGACAGTCAATAAAGTCAAGCTCAAGAAGATGACCAGTACAAGTTTTTTTCAACATATTGGACTTGGCAGCAATAAATGCATGGGTATTATTCCAAGAAGTAACAGACAAAAAAATTCGGAGAAGGGAATTTATTTTACAAGTAGCATTTGAACTCAGTCACATTGACGAGCAACCGCAAGCAGTGAAAGGAAACCCCTATGCGGAACCATAATAAATCAAAACATTTTGTATACGCTAGATGCGTTTAAAAGATAGATTTAAAAAAAAAAATCGTAACATTATTGACCTGTTTCACGATCTCGATATAAAAACTTAAAGGGAGTCAAATGACCCCTACCCGTCTTTTAAGTTATATTAATTCTCCCGTCTTTCTAGTGTTAAGCAAATGAACAGCTGATCATAAAAATGTAAACACTGAAAAATAAAGTCACAAAAAAATGGAAATATACAACATAAATAAACGAATTAAAAGAGTAAAGTCGAATAAAAAATGGACAGAAGGCGAAATAAAAAATATTTAAATATAAAATGACAACATTTAAGAAAACAATAATGAATACATGGCTTGTCTTTTCATTTAAGAAGTGTTGCAAAGTTAAACAAAAAAAAAACCGTTCACAATTAATGGCAAATATTTGCAATGGTATAAATTTACCATCTAAATGCCCAAGATTGTGAACTGCGCTTATGTATTTAAGAGCGCATTATAGTATAAATAAAAAGTCTAGTAAAGCCTTAACATATCCAAAACTTTGCAGTCGTCGTAGTCTAGTAGGTAGTGTGGTGGTTTATTAGACGTGACGCAACGTTTCAAATCCCGATCGACTTTAAACTATAGATCCTGCTACTCATACAGTAGCGAGAAAAAAAAATGCAACGCTATGTCGTATGATATTCAATCGAGGCTCGAAACTTATAACGTTATCCAATTCCACTCCATTTTTGTTTTTTTTATTCGTTGATGTTTAAATTTTAATAAAAAGTATCATTAAGTGTTGTTTGCTTCTCTTTCTACTTAATTTTTTTCGAATTATAAAAAAAGTGAAAAAATAGCGAGAAAAAAAGTGCGACGCAATGTGGTAAAGGTAAAAGCAGATCAACTAGAGTAATTAAAATAAGAGTTTAATGAAAACTTTGCAAATTGTAAATTTTATAATAGCAACAGCTATCAGCAGATAGCATATTTGCCATTGTATGGTCTTTGGCAAAAAGAGGCAAATCAATGAATGAAGTTGCTCATCAATTTAATATCAACAAAACAATGGTTTGTCCGATTTCATCGCGATATCGTCAAACAAATATCGTGGAAAGAAATAGGAAGTGGTCGACTTCGTAAATCTACTGCCCGCCAAGACCCTCAAATGGTAAAAACAGTAAAAGCTGACCATCGGAAAACGTCACTAATTATGTAAACGACCAATTAGGGATTTCTATTGGCGTCCACACAGCCAGAAACCGATTAAGACAGGAATATTTATTAGCTAGAAGACCAACCAAGAAGTCACTTATAAGTAAAGTTAATAAGAAAAACGGCTTGACTTTGCTAGACGGTATCTGCATTGGTCAAAAGAGCAGTGGCCCAAAGTTTTGTGGAGCGAAGAATCAAAGTTTAACTTATTTGGGCCTGGTGGTACAGAATGTTGTTTATTTACAGAATTTTGTGAATAACTTTGTTTTAGGGGCCAACGAATGTAATTTAACCTATCAGAGCCAAATAAGTTAAACTTTGATTCTTCGCTCCACAAAACTTTGGTCGTTTGCATAATTAGTGACATCTACTACCGTTTTCCGATGGTCAGCTAGATCGTAATCGTGCCTAAAGAGTTGTAATAACCAATTATATATGTACGTATGTATGTATGTACGAGTATGTGTATCTTAAACTTTATTGCACTGCTTTATTAATGGTGTCTTTACAATTTCTTTAATAAGAGATCATATAATTATTCGAAATATCTGTCTTTGGTGTATAGACACCAGAGATCAGCAACGAGTATTTAAAACGATGAGTAGATTCGAGTCATACTTATAATTTCAGATACTTATTTTAATATCATACTCATACTACTCATATTCAAAGTTAGTACGATGAGAATGTACTCATACTTAACAATACGTATGATGTTGTTGATTTCGACTCTCCATGATTCAATATACATATACACGAAGCACAAAATAAGTATGATTCGAGTACGAACACCACAATACTCGCTAGAAGGTTGTGTGTGTGCTTTGCTTGCTGTCTTTGTCTTTTCTTTTTTCTTCTTTTTTAAATGCAACAATAACTACTACTGTAAATTTTGATGAATGATTCGAGTGATTCGAATCATTCGTAAGTATTATAAGTATGTATTTTTCTAAATTTATGAGTCTGAATGAGTAAGCGTATGAATCAAACAATGAATCGAATGTTGTGAGTTTGATGTCAACGTTGTACGCATACTCATTGCAACCTGTACTTATAAATCAATGTTGTAGCGAGTACGAATGAATCAGAGTAGTTGAATTTCAATACTCTTGACTCACTCATACTCAAAATTTCATGAGTACTTATGAGTAGCGAAAATACGATTCATTGCTGATCTCTAATACACACGCATTAATTCAGATTGTCCAATCAGCAATAACCGCACACACTCTCTTTAACAATTGAAAAATTGGACACAAAACAAATTTAGGCTGTCTGCAATAACATCAATGTTGTGATATCTTTTATAGCAAACAAGGTCCTGTAAAACTTTTTAGAATTTGTAGTCTAGCAGATTCATTTGAAGCCACCAAGTCCAAACTTTTTTTTTAATAATTCGCGCCATAGACTTTTGCATGACATTTATTCTTTGGCCCACAATGTTTAGAAAGCGAATTTCTTGTGGCATTCGAACTGTGCGTGAGTGACCTGACAGGTGCCGGTGTTTAACTTTTCTAGCCTTATCAAGCACTTTTTACCATCGGTAGCCTCAAGTAGGCGAGACGTTTTTAAAATATCATCTTGTGTCATACATACATAAATACATACATAATTGGTTATTGCAACCCTTCAGTTAGGATAACGACTAAGCGTCTTATACCATTTATGTTGTGTGTGTTACTTTTATAAATACATGAGTGGCGGGACCTACGGCTTAATGCCGACTCCGAACGACAGGCTCAAAGATATATTTTCTCATATTTTGTTTTTTTTGGTGATGTCTGACCTGGAGTTTGAATTGTGACCTCAGGTCTAATAAGTCAACACACTGCCTCCTAGACTATGGCTACTCAACTTTGTCTCATGTTGGACTACTCCATTGATGCAAACTGAAATAATTTAGAATTCTAGATACAGAATGAAACTTTAAAGATTTTATTTTACAATACGTGTGTTACTAATGTGCTATGGTTATTTTTTTGCTATATTAAATAACTTCAATGGTGTGACAATGTCCTTTCCTTTAAGTGCTGCTTTGTAGCATTAAATTTTATGAAAGATCTGTTACTTGAACCGAACCATCTTTCTCATAGTTTTCTTAGGTTTTTTCGCCTAAGTATACGAAAATCTATTTGAGTCTTTTTAACGAATAGAAAAATTATATTGACAGTGCCTTCAGAAGCTCTTTTTTCTGATCAATCGATCATATCTAACCTAACTTTCGTAACAGTTGCTTTGCTATCCTTCAAGAGAAATACGTTATCGTTATTTTAAAATGCCACTTAATACTGTTGAACCTAAGGCGGCTAATTTGTAACAAAATTGAAAACATTTTTCTTTTATTTTTTCTCATTTTGATTTATCCTGTAAGCATTTTCTCTCTTATCTAGGTTTTTCAAAATTTATTATCGTAATATTTAGATTCCATTAATTTTGAACAATTTTCATTAGATTTAATGAGCTGTTAAATATATTAAGAATTTAATAACATTTAAACACTATACTACTGGAGTGTGGTGGCCAACGGAATTGATTTATAACGCCATTTAGGCTCTAGAAATTAAAGTAGCCCAGTGACACAATTCATTTTGAAGATGCCCATGGGAAAAAACAAGTCAAAGAGCCAATTATTTTACACTTTTTGAAGACATTTTTCATCAAATAATGCTCAAGTGAAGTCAATTCAAATCATCTAAATTCTATCATCAGTAGTAATTTATTATTAATTTTTTCTTCTTCTTCTTCTATTTTTCATTGGAATTTTCTTACATCTCGTTTACGAAAATTCCGTATTTATAAGGGACAGGATAACAAGTAATTTCCTTTGAAAAAATAACGTCACGTATTTTATGATTTTTAATTCATTTAAATTAAATGCAAGAGAATTAGTAGCATAATGAGCATCATGAAGAAAAGAAAAAAGTGTGCCTTGAAATCAATTTAATTTCCGGATTTTTCTTCTAAAAATTATTAATGCCTTTTGTAAAGTACGTCTCGTTAGAGATCGTTTCTCGTTTTGTTTGCACAAAAAATATAATTTCCTTTTATTAAAGAATTTCTTTTCTTATTTTTTGTTCTTTTCTTTCTTTTTTTAATAATTTTTCATTTACTTTTCTTTAAAGTTTCTTTATTTCAGATTTCTTTCCTTCTATGTTTTTTTTTTTTTTTGTTTTTCTAAAATTTCTAAATTGTTTATAAATTTTTTGTTACAAATTCCTGTCATTCCATTTAAATACCAGTATCATTACCTTTGATGTGTATGTTTTAAGATGATGTCGTTTACTTTCTTTTTCAAATTGTTGATTTATCATGTATTCTATTCTATTCTATACGTCTTACGTGGCATATTTCCTACATGTTGACGAAGTTTTATAATCTAATGAATGTGTATTATTCGTATACATAAACGAAGTTATTTAGTTAAACTCCAAAAAAAAAAAAAAAAAAAAAAATAGAGAAACATTTAAAAATCTTTCATGCTTAAACATTTTTTAAGTATTATTTTATATACCAACACTATGGCTCGTATATTTTACAATTGCGGGCTTTAATAAGAAAATGATACCAGGGGCCTGTTTCACTAAACTACAATTCTACAAGTTTACAAATTACAATCACAATTCTAATTCTTACAAGTGCTAATGAATTGTGTTTAATGAAAATTTTCACAATACTTGTAGCTTTTTGTACTTGTAAACTACAATTCCTACAATTACAATCACAATAAAATAAAATATTTTTACAAAGATATTTTGATAAATGATATATATGTGTGAATATATGTGTATTAGAGTACTAATGAAATATATGAAAATTTCAAAAATTATTTTAAATACTTTTGCAATTATGGGTACTCTAATGTATATCGATAATTTGTTTTGATTGTTATCGCACCACTAATCAATCAAAACATATATAATTTGTGTTTAAAAAATTCAAAATTATTATTTTGTAATGACAAATCAACACAATAAAGTTAGAGTGGTACGGCAGTTTTTAGCTGCCAAAGACGTTCTTTTTGGTAAGTTTAGCGATAAACTTACCAAAGAGATAAAAATGGAAGAGTGACAAATACGTGCGTGATGTTTTTTGGGCAAACATCAAAAGGACGACACTGGTAAGTTGGCTTTATAAAGTGTAACATTATATTATAATATTTTTTTAATTAAGGCCAAGAGAGACAACTCACGAAAGATAGGGGCGGCTGGTGGAAAGGCCAAAAAACTCACGGAGCTGGACACCCTGTGTTTATTTGTTTATAACATATGATTAGTTGTGTTGCCGTTTTCGATAATTTGCGATATACACTCAAACCTCGTTTTATTTGATTAATTCGTTTCGCAAAAAATCGCATAATTCAAATTCGCATAAAACGATACACTAGCTTCATACAAAATCCACTAATAGGGATTTAAATAAAAAAGCGCATAAATTCAAATTTAACCCTTAAAATTCAAACAAAATCGCATATAAAAAATCAACAAAAAATTAATCCCTTGCTGAGACCATACAAAATAAGGAAAAAGATAGGAAATAAACAACAACTAATACAAAATTCCAAATAATGAAGAAAATACATAATTTTTCAATAAAATAAAATATAATATTACTCCACGTCCATAGCATTTGAATAATACTTCATACATCAGAACCGGAAATGCCGAAAAAATTTAAAGATAGTAGTAACTTTGTTACGAACAACACATTTTTTTGGATTTTAACATTCAATATTTCCTTAAAATCGTTTTTGCAAAGAAAAAATTTGAGAATTTTCAAGTCGCATAAATTTGAATTCGCATAAAATGAATTTGCATAAAACGAGGTTTGAGTGTAGTTTGTTTTATTATATTTACATATTTAAAAAAATAAATAAATAAAAACAAACAAAATAAATAAATAAATGCTAATTAATATTTAAATTGTTTGATTTAAAGTAATTTTTATTAAAAAATAGTTAAAAATCAAATTTTAATTCAATTTATCATTCACTTGTAACTTCCAAAATTTTTTTGAGAGTCTTCGTCGACCCTAATTTTTTTTTCTACAATTCTACAAGTGTACAAGTGAAAATTTATTTTAGTGAAACATAACGACTTGTAGAAGTATGACTTGTAGACTTGTAAATTGTAAAAATCACTTGTAGCCACAAACTTGTAATTGTATTTTTATGAAACACAATTATTTACAAGTTCACAATTTTACAGGCAAAAACACTTGTAATTGTGAACTTGTAGCTTAGTGAAATTGGGCCCAGGACTTAGAAAAATATGTTGAAACTTTATTATGCAGGAAAGTTTGTTCTAGACGGAGTCGCTGTCTTCTAGTAGGTAGTGTATTGGCTTATTTGACGTGAGGCCTGGTTCAAACCCCTGGGTCAGACATCTTGAACAGGACGAAATAGGAAAAAATATTTATTTGGCAACTTCTTCTCAGCAAATTTCTGGCAAAAACTCTGAGTGTAAATAAAAAAGTTTCTCAAAAAAAATCTGTCGCTCGGAGTCGACTTTAAACTGTATGTCCCAATACTCATGTATAAAATTAACACACACAACTTAAGTGGTGTGAGAAGGTAAGTCTTAATTTAGACTAAAGGGTTGTTATGACCAATTATGTTATGTAGTATTGAGCACGATTAAACACCAGGAAAATTTATTATTTTGTCTTGTTATTAAAAGCCTTATTTCGTATTTAAAACATAATCATGCAGGTATTCGTAAAGCTTGTGTAAACATTCAATCCATTTTCATTGTACCTCCAGTTTCAACAATTAAGCCTAAATAATATGATATGCTGATGGTAAATTTCTATTACGGATCCTCACTCCTATATTATGATCTACTTGTTTCTCTTTAAACAATCCAAATGAGCGATATTTCTTATCACCCTTAGTGGAAAAGCCTTTCTTCTCTTATAAAGTAAAAAACCTTAAACAACTGATTGAAAATCGTCAAAAAATAAATATTGGTTTTGGTCATTACATACATGCATACATATTTCGTCATTAGAACCCATGAGTCAGGACTACAACCTAGCTTCTCACAGCACTTACGTTGTGTGTGTAATTTTTTACATGAGTGGCGGGAGACCTACAGTTTAAATTCAAAATCCAAATGACAGATTTTTGAGGTACTTTAGCATGTCAATTAATTGGCTTTGATCACTAACGTCTTTAATTGGTATTTTAACATAGTAGCGTCAAGGAGCACAAAGTAGCCGTATATTATATTATCCTCAAGTGGATAATGAAAAAACTGGTTTGAATATAACCGAAGAGATCGTGTGCTTCACTTCACTTTTTATATGAAAGACATCAGTTTAATTTTTCTAGACTACAACCCTACAAGTTGTGTTTAACTAATGTAACATATTGAGCTCTGGCGATATGTTCATCTTGAAAAAACCTAGGGAGATATGATTCAGTCTTGTTGAAGGTATATGACATGATTGAATGATTTTTCTTCGATTTGCACACCAGCCCATAGTGTTTTTTTATATTTTTTCTTCGTTCATTTTTATTTCCAGCTACTAGTCATCATGTTTTCTTTTTGTATGTTTTTTTTTGTTGCTGATGACAACAGTAATAACAATAGTAACAACAACGATAAGACACAATATGAATTAGCAAGAGAGAGAGCCATACTTGCTTTAATTTATTCTCAGAAGATACTTCCCTCTCTTGCCTCTTATTTACCTTCTTTTTCTTTTGCTTTTCCTTTAGCGTTGTTTAAGGATTTTCTAGGTTTACACTTTTTCTCCTCAATTCAGAGTTCTTTGGTTCGGCATTACAAGCGTCTTTTGTATTTGTCTTAACGAGATTTGAATTTAAAAGTGGGAAGGCTCAAGCATGGCAGCAGCAGAAGAAAAGAAATCGAATACAAGTATCGGATTTCTTAGTAAGTATTCTATAGTTGGAGAAGTAGAGTAATGACAAGGCTTTTTTGCTTTGTTTTCCTGTTTTTTTTTTTCTTTTCGTTATGAAATCTATGGTGTTCACATCTTAATTTACGTGACTCAATTACAAAAGGATTTCGTTTTGTTTGAGGATGTTGATGCTGATGCCGTTGCTCATGCTACTTTTTCTGATCCTTTTTTGTTTAGTCACAAATTTTTTTCTTCTTGTTGTTGTTGTTGACTTAAACACAAGGTGATTCAGTAATAGTATTTTGCAATGGAAATTTGATGGATAGAAAAATTAGTAAGTGAAGCAGGCGCGTATTGTAGATCCTTACAATGCGTGTACTGCCCCCGCGTATGCTACTGTGTATCTGTACTGTTTGCATGCATAATCCAGCGTGTATATATAGTGGATTTTGTCATTTTTGTTAGGAGAAAAAAAAAACGCGAAATGAAAATGGAAATCAAGGAAAAATAATCCATTTTTCTATATGGAGAGCATGTCATAACGCATCTTGTTAAAATTCAACGTTTGAATGGAATAATTGGAAATGGTTTTGGTTTGGATTGGCAGAGTGCGAGTAGATTTTAATTTGACTTTATTTTCGTTGTTGTTTTTGCTTGAATATGTAATTGTAAGGAATTACAAATTGTACACGTGCAGTTTACATAGGTTTTCGGCGTACTTACGCATTTCCGAAAATTGCTGTGAGATTGAATTAATTTTAAGGTTTTCATTTTCCTACATAATTACAACAAAAAAAAAGGCATTTTGAAGCGCTTTTAAGTAAAATTTTCGCAGTTGTGACGGTACATAAACCTGAATAAGTTTGTGTAGGATATGAAATACGAGCTGTTTTTCGAAATCAATTGTAAACAGATGAAAAGGGTGGGTCATTTAAAAGTTTAAAATTGAAAATGCAATAAAACAAACGGTTTGAAACCGTTTGCCAAATTTATTTTTTTTGTTGTGAAGTATAATTGTTCATATGGCTGCAGCATCTGACATCACAATACCCCATTCGATCGGACCAATTTTATTGTACTTTTTCGAGTTTATGGAGTCGTTTCTCGGCAATGGCACTACGAACGTAGGCCTTCAAATGCTCAATTATTTCTGGTTTGTCTGTAGAATACTTTTCTTTAACGGGGCCGCACAGAAAATAGTTCAACGGTGTCAAATCGCAGCTCCTTGGCGGCCAATTGACATCACCATTTTGGCTAATTAAATGGCCATCAAACGTTTGACCTAATAAATCGATTGTATGTCAAGTTGCACCATCCTATTGAAACTAAACATCGTTCACATCAATACCATGAAGAGGGGTTACAAAAAAATCGGTACTGATGGTGCCTCCATTGACCGTAATGGTAGCGCCATCCTGATTTTCAAAGAAATATGGGCTAATGGTGCCTTCGCTCCACAAGCCGCACCAAACAGTCCCATGTAACGAGTGCATTGGCTTCTGTAAGACCACATGTGGGTTTTCTGAGTCCCAAATGCGGCAATTTTGCTCATTAGCGTACCCACCAAGATGAAAACGAGCTTCATCCGAAAAGATGTTTTTTTTTATTGGCAAAATCGATATCATCATGCGGTTTCTCCTTGGCCTTTCTAGCGAAGCGAAAACGAAACGAATGGTTATGCCGTTTCCACTTTTGAACCAATTGAACTTTGTAAGGCGTCACACCGAGATCTTTCCGCAAATTTCGACGTAAACTGGTGCATGAAATGTTCAATTCTTGAGAACAATGATTAGTTGATGTTGATGGAATATTTTCAGACTCACGACTTAGCGCATCAACAATGAAACCAGTTTCACGAACTTTTGGAATAAACTTGCGTATACTAAGCACTGCTGGTCCTTCCAAAATTTTTGTACGACATTTTCGTGCAAAATTCAACCAATTGTACGTGTTTTGGAATTAAATTTCCAATAAATCCGAAAGTTGCTCAAGCGTAAATCGATTCATTACGTTGAGTTTAAATAATATACAGTATTTTATGACAGAATAGAATGGCATAAGTATTGCCAAATTTAAACCTATAGGCCTACCCGATAGTAAACAGTAGATTTAAATTATTCGAAAATTTTCCACTTCAAATTAATGTGTCAACTCTAAGCGTAAACATCGTTTTGGTTGCTCTCATTAACTCGATATTAAAACAATCAAACAAATTCAAAACAAACAACACAAAAATAAAAACAAACAAACAAAAAAATTATTACTTTAAGAGAGTCTCTATTTTTACAAGAACTTTTTCTTTAAATTCTTTAAAGTTGTGGTACAGCGTAAAGGAAAGAAGTAGTGTAGTGGTGCCACTAGTGGTATTATAAACTATAATTACGTCTTCATGCATAAGGACATCATCTGCTCTTTTGCATAGAGTATGGCATATTAAATTTACATAAAAAAAGAGAGAAAAAGTAAAAAATGCCACAAGAATAATGAATGTACATAACACTGTATGCCAAGTAGTAGCAACTGGCACTTATGGTAGAGACAATCAGTAGCAAATGGCAAGTGGCAGAGGATTGCCGCTGTATTATGTTAACAACTTTCAACAGAAAGACATTAAAACTTTCTTTTATTTTATTATTATTTTGTTCTTGTTCTTGTTGTTGTAAGAATTGTTTTATGTTGTTTAGTGTCTTATTTTAAACAACATTCATCATTTTATTTGCTGCTACTGTTGTCACTGTGGCTGTTGCAATAAATAAATTTTGAAAATGTCGTGATAAATTCATTCTGGTATCCAAGTAATTTTTAAAATATTTTATGAAATTGAAATTCTGGCACAATGAAAATGTAAAAACTTTGTTTAGCAGGCAGAACCTGTTTAAAATCCAAAATTGTATTTGATTTCATCATTAATTGCCATGGTTTTCGTTCAAAGTTAATTGTCTAACAGTTGAGCTCCGATATTCAAAGAAAATAAAATTCATCAACAACACTTTGTATTAGACGCTGTTTCTGATTTTTTCTTTTCAAGATACATAGTTGATGAATATAATACCACGGATATCCCAAAATACTAATGACATAGCCTTGCCAGCGGACTGTTGCCTCTTCGCACGCTTTGAAGTCCGTACACTATCTGTAGTCCATTCAATTGATGATCGTTTTGATTCTGGAGCCACGTTTCATCCACTGTCAGAAATATATGTGTGTTGGCTTATTAGACGTGATGCCTCGCTTCAAACAAAATAAAAAACTTGGGCAACTTCCTCTCAGGAGATTTCTGTCATGAAAAGTTTTTCAAAAAGTCTTTCTTTTGGAGTCGACTTTAAGCTATAGTGTCCTGCCACTCATATTATTATAAAATTAACACACACAACATAAGTGGTGTGAGAAGCTAGGTAGAAGCTTCTGATTGAAGGGCTGTAATGACCAATTATGTATGTATGTACAGTAGTGAGAAAAAAAAAATGCAACGCTATGTTGTATGATATTCAATCGAGGCTCAAAACTTATAACGTTATTCAATTCCACTCCACTTTTGTTTTTTTCATTCATTGATTTCTAAATTTTAATAAAAGCGTTGTTTCCTTCTCTTTCTACTTAATTTTTTTCGATTTATAAAAAAAGTGAAAAAATTTAGCGAGAAAAAAAATGCAACGCAATGTGGTAAAGGTAAAAGGAGATCAGCTAGAGGAATTAAAATAAAAGTTTAATGAAAACTTTGCAAATTGTGAATTTTTAAATAGAAGCAGCTGTCAGCAGATAGCAAATTTGCCATTGTATGGTCTTTGGCAAAAAGAGGCAAATCAATGAATGAAGTTGCTCATCAATTTAATATCAACAACTCAATGGTTTGTCCGATTTCATCGCGATATCGTCAAACAAATATCGTGGAAAGAAATAGGAAGTGGTCGACTTCGTAAATCTACTGCCCGCCAAGACCCTCAAATGGTAAAAATAGTAAAAGCTGACTGTACGTACATACCTTTGTTTGGCTGTTCTTTAGGCACAGGTTGAGAAACAATCTTACTTCATTATCAAACTCACATGATCGAAATTCGATCAATTAAGTATTCAAATTGAATAGAAAGGATATCTCTCATCTCACTGCAGCTATTCTGACAAGTCCTTTCGTAATTGTTATGTAGGCGGAAGAACTTTGTTGACTTTGTGAATGATTCCTGCAGAGCCTATAGATCGATTGAGAAGAAAGAGAGTATTGTTCGCTCCATTCGCCGATGTTTACCTGCGTCTTGATACAGAGCTCTGTCAAATGGCTCACTATTTCTCGATAATTAACGGGGTTAACATTGCTTTGCCATTATATTCCTCAAAATTTTAGACAGGATTTTAGCTTGATTATAAAGAACTCATGCTTTAAATGTCAAGACCAGATGAAGGTTATGAAGTTAATTGATCAGTGCTTGTCAGTTAAATCTGTGGGATTCTATCATTTGGCAACTCAACGGGCATCTGAATATGTGCGCTCTATTAAAACATATTTTTTTTTGTTCAATTAAATATTGAAATTACAGTGCACTCGCGGTAACGTGAACACCGTCTAACGTGAACACCGCCTAACGTGAACAAGATTTTTTTTACGTTGAGTACTCTGTAACGTGAACAAACACAGAAAGCTCTATAACGTGAACAATTTTTTTTCGCTGTATATATTTTCTAAGCATGTAGACAACATTGAAATAAATACATTAAATTCGAATTTTAAAATTTTGGGAATCCCCTTATATAAATATTGAGTGTATATCCCATAAATTATTTTGTTTGTATAGCAAAGAAATTTGAAGTTAGTTTCTTATGTGAAGTGAATCGTCGGCATGAGTGTAAAAAAATCTAAATATGTGGAGTTAAAAGAATAAGCAGACATTTTAGATAGTTTGCAAAAAGGAACATGTGTGACTAGTTTAGCAAAAAAGTATAATGTCGCTAAGTCAACAATATGCAATATCAATAAAAGTCGAAAAAATCAGTAGATATTTTCTCGTGATCTCGTTTTATTTTGTAATGGATTTTAATTAAAATTTTAGTTTTATATTTTAATAATGTAAATAATAATAATAGAATTTCACGTTCAAGCGTGTAAAACACAGATTTATATTGTAAAATTTGATTTTTTTCATGAAATTTGGCAATCGCAACAATTTTGCTAACATGAACTCCCTTGGTTTTAATTAGTTCACGTTACCGCGAGTGCACTGTAATTACAGTTTAATATTGTCATACTTGAGTTTTGACAGGAAGAATTTTCAATAAAAAAAATCATTTTCATATACAATACAATTTTCTTGTTTCTTCTTAATAATCCGCGATCATATTTAAAATTTTCTACCTTCTTTTTCTTCTTTGCCTTCATTTTAGTATTAAAAATTTCTAAGTTTAGTTTAATTAATCCAATGTTTCCCTCAATATAGACAGGGTTCTGTACACATATTTCATTCTTATGCCTTCATTACTGGTAGAAAGAAGAAAAGAAAAGAAAAATGTCTTTGAAATTAAGCCAGCTGCTTAAAGTCTGACATACATGGTAATAAAACAAGTAAAACAGGGACAAAAAAACAACAAAAAAAAAAAAATTGTTAAAAACCTCTAAAAAGAAATATGCAAAGTTTAGCAGCCATAACCCCAAAGACATGACAACGTTATTATCACCACTTTTATTAATAATAATCAGCCAGAGAGAGTTTGTATATATAATGGCATGGCTTCCTTTTACTATTTGCAATTGCTCTTATAAGCTGACATTCTTTGCCTCTCTCTCTCTCTCACATACACATACACATACACAGATACACAAAACCTAAACTCATGTAGAACAATTTTTTTTTTGCTTTTTTTTTAATTTTCATTAGAGCGTTTATGCATGTGTAGGAGAGTGGAGAATACTCCAATTTATTGTATGTATGTGTGATTTTTTGCTCATTTTCTTCAACTTTCTTTTACTCTTTATGCTTGTCATTCTTGGGTAAAAATAATAATAACCCAAGTGTGCTGCGTGTATATATTAGAGGAAGTATGTGAAATTGTAAGTGTAGGGAAAACTGAGAATTATTTCTGCAGTAGCATTATTATCTTCCTAAATATCCTTGTGTGTGTGTTTGTGTATCTGTATGTGCAAATTTGTGTGTAAATTTATAAGTCTAGCTGAGTTTATCTGTGTGCATTTCATTTTTTTGCTGCATTTTTTTCTGACATTTTTTTTAGCCAAAAATTTCAAATTTTTTTCTCCTCCTCTTTTTTTCAACATGGTTTCTATAGCCAACGTCAAATGAAAAAAGAGATATTTTTTGCTATGTATGTATGGAAGCCAATGGTAGTAGTATGAAAGTCCTTAGGAATACTTTTCATTCATAATAGAATTTCTTACAAAAACACATTTTTAAGCAATTAAATCAGATAATATTTCCATATTTTCTAAGCCATTTTCGTTTTTTTTTGTGTTTTGTTTTATTTAAATAACGCGCAGTGTAGTTGATTGTTAATAAGTTTTTGTCCCATTTTTTAGATTCCTTTATAAGCATGTAATTTTTACTTACTTTTATATGGTATGTGTCTACGCTATTATACTCGACTTTATGGTGTTGATTATCATACACCGGCTATAAAATGAAATTTAATTTATTTTCGTATTCTGTTCGTTTTTTTTTTTCAATTCTTTTCGTTCATGCAACATTTTTTTCCTTCTACCTTTTTGTCATATGCATTTCTTTTTTTTGCATGAGTTTTATTTTTATTATTATTCCTACCTTTAAAAACTTATGACAGGCTTATTAAAATTTGCTGATTAAACCATTTTTGATGGCGTATTCTGACATTCTTTTCGCTCGCTGCTGTAGTAATAGTTGCTAAACTCTCTTTAAATATTGTAAAGGAAAATGGAATATTTTTTATACTATTTTTCCATAAAAAATATTAAAAAAAAAAACAAACAAAAAATGTTGCAATATTAATAAAAATATTTCAAGTGATGTTACCAAATCACCGGTGCTTTGGTATAGTTTTAAAATTAAAATGCTTAAACTAAAACTATTGTTTCCATTTAACAGATTTAAAGAAATAATTCTTAGCTGATGTGTAGACGATGATATGTTTTTGTTTGGTTGTAAATTTTCAAAGATATGACATCCCTTTTCTATTATTTTTTCTGTTGTAAACGTACTAATATACTTCACAGTCTCTGTTATTATGACATAACCTGCAAAAGAAATTAAAATCAATTTCGCAACTAACTTCACACTTACACACATAAAATAATTGTTCATTACAACCCTTCAGCTAGAATTACGACTTAGCTTCTCACACCTACAGTTTAAAGTCAACGCTAGAACTGTAAAGCAGTTCTTTACATATTAAAAGAGCGCAGCAAATAAGTACAGCAAAAGCACAAGAGAAACCATAAGAGCTGAAACGCTTTAAGCAATAGTGATCGTTTTGAAATTAATCGCTGTGCTTGACTGCGTTAGCAGAAACCATTTTACTGTACCACTACAGCTAATGAGTTTATTTCTGTTTCTTTGACTTTGCTGTTTGCTTTTGCTTTGGGTACAATTGCTGAAAAACTTTAAGCATAGCAGAAATTTAGGTGCTTTTGCTAATTTCAAGCAAGCAATACAAACCCTGTCAGAAATATTCTTTTTGTATTTTTGGCCTGGGTTTATTAAGCCAGGGTTTATTAGGCCTCAGGTTTATTAAGCCAGCACATTACCCACTAGACTACGGCGACTTCGATTTACATAGAATAATTAACGTTTTTTATTGCGGCGTTGAGATTTCTTAAGTTGCAATTGATTGCCGAGCTAAGCACCGTTGGGTTTTTAAAAACAAAAACATCTTTCTGGAAATACTGTGCATCATTTTCCGCTGTTAACACTTGAAGTGTTTGTCCAACCATATTCTTAGCAAACAGAAATCCACTCATTATACTTGTTGCTACGATAGGACAACAAAAGGGACAGCTTTACTGAATAAAGTGCACATTGCGGCCTGTTGTGATACTAAATAAAACAATGCTACAGATTTAACTGACAAGTCCTGATCAACCTGGGTGCCACGATAGTCTAGTTGGTAGTGTGCTAAACTTCAATTGCCGGAGTCGTGTGTTCGATTCCCACCAGGGACTCTGGGTGTTTGTGATTGTTTGTCTGATATTATATGTAATTTATATGTACATATGTAAATACTCTCTTTCTTTTCTTTTGTATCGTATCTTTCCTGTATTCCAACACAATAGACTGTATGAATAGGGGTGATCTCCTGAGTTAGATGTCAAACGGCTTCATAATGAACACCTCGTCTTGATATTTAAAGCATGACTTCTTTATAATCAAACTAAGAATTTGTCTGAAAATTTAAGGAATATAATGTCAAGTAATGTTAGCCATTTTAAACTATTAAGAAAAAGTAAGCAAGAAGTAACCATTAGCAAATAAAATGTACAACACTTTCTTCCGTCTCAACCGATCTATAAGTTCTGCATGATTCATTCACAGAAAATGTGAATTTAATAATGCAGCAGGATTTCAATCTAGAATTTTTGCTGCGTATAATAAATACCTTTGCCTAAAGAGCAGCAGAGAGCGGGGTGTATATTTGCTACGGCAATTATTCGGGTTATCCCTGTGACCAGAAACCCATAGTAGCTTCACACGAAATTGCTGCTATTGTCGGTCAAAGAAATCTCAACTAATACCAACCAGTTTAAAGCTAAAGGTTGTGTTAGAAAAGGCTTTAACAACAGCTTGGCTATCCGAGAAGAAAGATATGCCAAAACTTGAAAACGTCTTCCTCTGAATCAATTCGTCAGCGAGATATATGGTCATTACCTTGTACCTGAAGGACTAACATCCAAAGTTTAACACCTTCCGAGTGAATTCTACACTCTGCGTTTCTTTATACTTTAGGAACGTCTGTGTAGACATCCACAGAGTCTCTGGATGTGGTCATATCAGAGAACCAGTTATGTTTGCTTGCAATAATGTTGGGAAACATTCTATCAAGACCTGTAGTCAATAGCTGAGGAGGAATAATACACCAGCTTGGCAGGGTAGGAAATCGATTTGATACAAGTGCCTCAAGTTGTCACACAGGTCAGGCGAAAGGGAATCCAATTAAATACTCGGATTTAAAATAATTTTTTTCTTTATTTCCTTGTAGAAATTTAAAAGATAAATTTTCCGGTTTTATTACTTACACCCTGTATTTTATAATATCTACTTAAGGCCGCATTATGTCGTATATATTTCAAATTAAAAAATTTTTTTAATTAATAATTAAATTTTTTTTTAATTTTCTGAATATCACCAGAGTTAGTTAGTCCCTAAACCGTCTTTTTAGGAATACACGAAAATGTTTTCATACCACTTTTTATTGACCACTCAAAATGTTATAAAAAAGGCCATCCTCCCTTCTTTTATACTAAACTAAGCTTCAGCAGAACATGCATGCTTTTTAGCCAACCTTTTATGATGTGTTGTAAAATTGTTACCAAATTCAAAAATCTTATCTATTCACTAAAAGAAAACAAGTTAAAACTAATGAGTAGTAAACATTTGCTTAAATCCTTTCACAGATTTTCCGTAAGCTTCTTTTGCGTCCCTTTTCTTTTCTCTTTGTTTTTAAGCGTTTCACCCTTTCTTTTATAGCCTTTGTCTAACAAACCCAAACTCTACATTTTTATTCATTTTTTTTAGCATTTGCGCATATAATTAAGTATAAACTGTGGCTTTATGATGAATAGCTTTTGAAAAACCTCAAAAGCTGACATAAACTTAATGGAAATGGGAGAGCAAACAAATTCTAAACTGTTAAGTTACCAAAGGCACCTTGTGGTTGGGGGCACAGAAAACAACAAAAATAAAAAAAATGACTTTTGTTTTCTAACCGCTAAAACCTTAGAAAATAAGCCAGCAACACTAAAACCATTTGAATTGACAAATGGAAAAGTTAAAACGTTTGTCGTTGGCTGAAAATAAAAAGAAAAACAAATTTTGATGTTCCCAACATTCAGAAAATGAGAAGGACATTGTGTACAATATGAAAAACAAAAGAGTTGGCCTGTTACACAAACCAACCTTGATGTTAAGCTACAAATACTTGCATAAATTATAATAAATAGTTCATATTACCGTTAGCAATCACACTCATACTCACGCATTTCATGGGTGCTGTCTATCTTACAGTGTTAATGTTGGCACCAACAACCGAGACTGGCTAGGAAAGCGGCGATATCTGTGGTATTTTAAAACGCTTAGAATTATCTAACATTATAATTGTGGTATATTATGTTCGTCAGACAATTTGTTACTATTGCTGGCGTTGCGTTTCAACGCGGTATTACAAGATTCATTGTTAGTCTTGAGTAATTCAAAACTACCTACCTCGAGTTGGTCTAAGCAAACTAACCCACAATGTACATATTTATTTGCATAGGACTCCTATTTCAATTCTTTACATTAGAACTTATTGCTAGAGAAGTAAAATTGATCACACACTCTACTATCTGTGGAAACTCGTTCAAGAAACATACAAATCTACTTCCCCTAGCCAGGAGCAGGTATAATTTTGGCTCAAGTATTTGTAGGGTAGTCGCCATAGTCTAGTAAGTAGTGTATTGGCTCATTAGACATAAGGCCGTGGCCACGATTCAGACATCTCTAACAAAACGAAATTGGAATATTTCTTCGGTGACGTACTCTCAGCAGATTTCTGGAAAAAACTCTGAGAGCTAAAAGATTTGCCATGAAAAGACAAACAATCTATCGATCGGAGTCAACTTTAAACTGTAGATTCCGCCTCTCATGAATAAAAATTAAGACACACAACATAAGCGGTGTGAGAAACTTGGTCGTAATCCTGAATGAATGGTTGTAATGACCAATTATGTATGTATTTGTAAGTTATAGGGAAGTGTACTAATCTGGTACTGGTATCTGTACTCTGGTTTGAATTACCCATAAAGTACTGTTTCATGTATGACTCTCTGATTTATCTTCAAACCAATTATGTTTAGTGCATAGTTAGATATGCTAGCCGAGGACTAGTCAGTTCTCAACCTCTATTCATTACATCGGGTGATCGATCTATCCATTTAAATTTGAACCATCGGTTATATCGAATTTGGCAATACTTATGACATTCTATTCTGTTACAAAACTCAGTAAATTATCTCCACTAAACGTAGTAAATCGAATTACGCTTGAGCAACAGTAAGATTTATTGGGCCAACGAGAAACCGCACGATGATGTCGATTTTCCCAAAAAAAAAAAAAATCATATTTTCGAATGAAGCTCATTTTCATCTTCGTGAGTACATTAGCAAGTAAAACTGGGGCACAGAATCCCACACGTGGCCAATGCACCCATTACGAGTGACTGTTTGGTGTGGCTTGTGGACTGGAGGCATGTTTCTTTAAAAATCAGGATTACGGCGCCATCGCACCATGATGATAATCAATGTTTTTGTATCAGCTGTTCATAGTATTGATGTGAACGATGATTGGTTTGAACAGGATGGTGCAACTGATCTCATGCCTCAATTGATTTATTGCGTCAAACGTTTGATGACCATTTAATTAGGCGAAATGGTAATGTTAATGGCCGCCAAAAAGCTGCGATTTGACACCATTGGACGCCGTTAAGGAAAAGTATTATGCCGACAAACCAGAGAAAATTGAGTATTTTAAGAACAACATTTGTGATGCCATTACCGAGAAAAGACCCCATACACTCAAAAAGTGCACCAAAATTAGTTCGATCGAATGAGGTACTGGCTGCCTATTTCTTAAATAAATCAAAAAGTTGTCGATACCCAGAAAAAAGATTAATTCGCGATGAAATCTCCGCTCGAAATTTGTCAAAGCCATGTCTTTTTGTCTTTTTAGATTAGGATATCTCTAAGGCTAAGACGATTCTGAGGTTTGATTAAGATTCAGAGCATTAGAAAGCATGAAAAGTTAGAGTTTTGGTTTTGGGTAAGAAGTCTAGTCGGCCTCTGTTATTAATTAACGTCAGTAAAAACAATAATACTGAGAAAACAGTTCGTTGTTCCAATTATAGAGTAGAATGAGAATTTCCTAGCCTCTAACAATCCTACCGAACATGAATTATTAAAGACCTGAAAATATTCAAAACCTCTGAAGTCAGTCTTTCGTTTCACCACAAACTCAAAACAAATTAGCATTTAATTTCGTTCAAAACCCTTTTCTGTTCAAAAAAAAAAAAAGAAAAAGAAAATAAAAACAGCTTTTTGTGGCAACCTCCAACTGAATATTCCATCAACATTTCAAAAAATACACTCAGATTTTAGAACAACTATTTGTATGGATTTGTATGCTTTAAAGTAATGGTGGGAAAATAAAACGTATGCTACTACGTTGTGCTGCTGCTACTACTGCTGGTGCTTCAGGGGCAATTGAGAAAAACTACAAAAATATACAGCAAATAAGTAAAGTGGTACGTATATATACAAGAATGAGAAGAGTAGCAAAGAGAAGACATTGATGCTTTGACTGTGAGAGGAATGGAGAAACAGAAACAACGCATTCAGCCATAAGGCAGTCGGCAGGCAGCAGCTGCAATACAAACTTTTGTGGCATGTTAAAACTTGGCCTTGAGGCAATTTTAAAACATGAAAAATAGGTCATTACAACAGAAATAAACACAAAAAAATAATAAAAACGTTAAAATACTAAACACTATAATTTATAACAGTTTAGTGTACGTTTCTCTCTCTATTTTCTTTCATTCTAATACTCTTTCCCTCACATTCTCGCTCTCTCGTTCTGTATCTCACGGACACATTGAGTATGTTTCCCTTAATATTTGTTGTTTGCTATGTAATTTCCCTTCATGTTGTTGTTGTAGTTGTTGTTGTTTGTTGCTAACAAATGTCCTTTTTCTTGTTTGTGTCTGAGCGAGAGTATTTTTTAATAGTTTTGTCATCCTTGGCCCAATGTTTAATAGTGTTAGTAATGCAGTGTATTATGATCATAATCATGATGAAGTATATGTCGAAAATGATGAGAATGTTGGCATTAGTTTGTTAAAAGCAATCCTTCTTCCCCTGTTTAATTTTTCATTTTCTTTTTTTGTTTTGTGTTGCCTCTTACCACACCACACAAACGTTTTCTGAAGTAAAAGTGTCCGTAATGATGTTTGTATATTGTTGGGTAAAACCATAAAAATGCTTTTAAATTTTGTATAGTGTAAATGTATATGTAGCAACAGACACATACAATTTTAAAAATCCTTCCTTTTTTAATGGCAAATATTTAAAAATGTTTAATAGTCTGGTGTGGCCGACACTTGTTTAAAGTAAAGCCACTGCATGGAAGAAGAGATTTAATTCTGTTTTTTTTTTTAATTTTATTTTCTTAAATTAAATGTTAAACACTGGCTGAGAAATTTAAATAAAAAAATTTTTTTTCTTAAAAATTTAAGGCGGATATGAGCGAGGGTTTATAAGCGTAGAGATACGTTTATGTTTAATGTTTAGTGATTGCAATTACAAATAAAGATGTTGTCAATAATGATGAAATATTAAAAAAGGAAATTGTTATGATGGCCACAGGCTAAACATATTTTTGTAGCTTCTATTCATCTTTTATAATTCAGATCATGAGGACTTATATCATAAATGATATGGAAGCTATAAATGGAATTGTCATATATTTTGTTTGTAAAAGTTACTAAACTGATTATTACTATCCTTTAGTCAGGATTATAACCTAGCTTATCACATCGCCCATGTTGTATGTGTTAATTTTATCCATGACTGGCGGGTCCTACAATTTAAAATCTCCGGCCACGAACGACAAATTTTTGAGAAACTCTTCATGGCAATTTTTTTTTTTGCTCTCAGAGTTTTTGCGGGTAATCTACTGCTACGAGGAAGTCACCGAAGAAACATTTTTTCGTATTTCATTCTGCTCGAGATGTTTGACATGGGATTTGAAACAACACACTACCCACTAGGCTACGACGACTTCGAAAACTATTTTTCAAAGCATCGACGACTCATACGTAATAACTGTAATCCAGTCTGAGATGAACTAAAAAATTTCTGTACACCTTTAAAGCTACACACTAGGTTACATACATACTTAATTGGTCATTACAAACCTTCACTCAAGATTACAACCTAGCTTCTCACACCACTTACGTTGTGTGTGTTAATTTTTATACATGAGTGGCGAGACCTACAGTTTAAAGTAAACAATTTCATGGCAATTTTACCCTCAGACTTTTTGCCGAAAAATTTTGCTCGAGATGTCTGACAGGGATTTTTAACCGACACTCTACCTAGGACGTCTTCGAAAACTATTTATTAAAGCATCGACTACTCATTCTTAACAGCTGTAATCCAGTTAGAAATGAACGGAAAACATTTTATTACGTTTTTAGAAATTCAAGAAGCTATGTTTTATAAAAATTCTACAGACAACTGCCGATAGTAGCTAAGTGTTTCTTTTATGTACCATTCCATACGAATATTTTCGCAGTCGAGTTCTTGTTTTCTGCGTCTGTGGTGAGCTGAATTTCAGTAAATGTGTGGATTGGAGTAAAGATGAACCTGATGAATATATTTTTACCTTTTTCTTGAGGTCTAGGGTGAGGATTCCTTGAATCACTCAATACATTTCTGAGATAATTCTTCTGTCTCATCTGTATTGTAATGTCCATAAATACGACAATTTTTTTTTTCAAAAACATTTAACTTAAGTATTGACATTGAGAGTGTAATAATGTTTGGTCCTTCAAATAGTACTAAAATAAATAAATGAGTTCGCGCAATACGACCCCTGAAATCATCAATTTATTAACCCTTTGCACTCGTATGTCACACTGGAGGTGACAATACTAATTCACTCTATAACTCGTATGTCACACTGGAGGTGACAACACTAATTTACTCTACAACTCGCATATTAGTCAATAAATTTATGGGGGGTGTTGAACTAGCTGATCATTATGGATCAACCTATTGTTTTTAAGACAATCTGTTAAATGGTTGCGGAAACTTTTTTTCTGGGATTTAAAAACAAGTGCCATTAATTCATACATTTTGTATAAAATTTCATGTAATAAGAGTGGGGTGAAGCCAGTAACTCATCCACGTTTCATACGTAAGTTAGTTCTTTCCTTAGTGGGAGATTTCAGACAAAGAGCTAAAAGAACGCGGGCGACCATCAACATCAGATGTAGAGAAACGACTTGATGGAAAACTTCACATTTTAGTATCTCATCCGGAAAAAACCATAACCTTTATATATTCTGTTCTAACAGAAAAGCTAAGATTAAAAGCTGTAAAAGATTACAAAAATTAAAAGACTTTATAATAGTAATAAATGAAATAAATGTAATACGCTGAATTCTGTAATTTATTGTAATTCACACTGGAGGTGACAATACTAATTCACTCTATAACTCGTATGTCACACTGGAGGTGACAACACTAATTTACTCTACAACTCGCATATTAGTCAATAAATTTATGGGGGGTGTTGAACTAGCTGATCATTATGGATCAACCTATTGTTTTTAAGACAATCTGTTAAATGGTTGCGGAAACTTTTTTTCTGGGATTTAAAAACAAGGGCCATTAATTCATACATTTTGTATAAAATTTCATGTAATAAGAGTGGGGTGAAGCCAGTAACTCATCCACGTTTCATACGTAAGTTAGTTCTTTCCTTAGTGGGAGATTTCAGACAAAGAGCTAAAAGAACGCGGGCGACCATCAACATCAGATGTAGAGAAACGACTTGATGGAAAACTTCACATTTTAGTATCTCATCCGGAAAAAACCATAACCTTTATATATTCTGTTCTAACAGAAAAGCTAAGATTAAAAGATGTAAAAGATTACAAAAATTAAAAGACTTTATAATAGTAATAAATGAAATAAATGTAATACGCTGAATTCTGTAATTTATTGTAATTCATTCAGCTAAAATTAAATACAAGTTGACAGATAACGAGCTTGAAAATTAATCGAGGGCAAAGGGTTAATATTTTCCCGTAATTTTTCCAAAAGCATTCTTACTTATTTACTTACTTAATTGGCCATTAACTACCCGATTAATTGATTTGGCACATCCTTTCAGGCGGCTCTGCTTTTTGCACGTCTTCGCCAGTTGGTAACACTAATCGATGACAGGGCTTCCACGACTAGGTCCTTCCGACGCTAAGGAGGCCGTCCTCTTCGCCGGGTTCCGCAAATCCCCACATGAAATGATCGAGCCAACGCACCCGCAGTACAACGATAGAACGTGGAAATCATCGCCAACTCGTAATGAACCGAAGATCTTAGGCAGGCCTTTTCAGTCCTTAACAGTGTCTATGCTTCTGCGCCATAAAGAAGCACGGGGAGTTTTGTCTTGTAGTTTTGTCGTAAGAGAGAGGACTCTGCTACTCAATTGCCTATTGAGACCATCTGTTGACAAGAGTGATTCTATGCCACAAGCCAAACTGAACAAATACATTGACTATATCGAATGAAAAGTTATCGGACGTAATCTGGTATCTAATATGACGCATGTCCCTACTTGTCGAAAACATAAACTTTGTTTTGCCCTCATTTGCTGCCGGACTCATCTTAATAGACAAGCAAATTTTATAGTACAAGCAATGGTACCGGTTACCTGCTATTCCAAGAAATAAAGGAGATTTTCTTAAGAACAAATATAGAGAAATATGGGTATGGTACTTAGTACTTAGTACTTGTTTAGTATTTTTGAACAGTTAAAATACTTAGAAAACAAATTTCGTCACACTAATATCGTATGGATTTCTTAATTTTAATTTTCATGTAATTTCTGGTATTTAAAAGCATCAGACTGTGTTAAATATTTGTTTTTTTTTTCTTTCAGTTCTTTAAGAAAAATAATCTTAAAAGGCAAATAATAAAACGGAATAGTCTGCCATTAAAAACTCCATTTGTTACATAACTTTACAGAGATTTAACTTCCTGTTGCGGTCTTGCCAAAAAGGAAAAGCAAAAAAAAACTGTTCTTTTTATTACACAATGCACCCGCTATATGTTTAATTATTTCCAGAGTACTGTTTTTGCTTTGTGAATATCCTTTTTGAATTTTCTTTTCAAACAGACGACTCCTGTATTTAAGTATGTACAATAAGGACATGACTTATTACTATGCACGAGACTATTTACTTCCTTTTGTTTTGTGACTTTTTTGGTTTTCTCTTATTCTAAATCCTGCTGACATTTTGTTACTCGTTTTGTTTTTTTTTTTCAGATTTTTTGTTTTTTGTTGTATGCTTTATTTTATGTTTTATTCCTGTATAATTCTTCTGTTTATTTATATTTTTTTTTGTTTTCTCTTTTATTTATATTCCATCAACAACATATTTTATGACACAATATTATTTAAAGTACAATATATTTTTGTTATGAGTATGTATGTGTATGTGTGTCTGTGTATGAGTATGTGTGTGTATGGTAAATATTAACTTTTTTTTTGTTGAACAGCAACCAAACATAGTACAAGAAAAAGAAGTTGTAAAAATAAAGAATGTAAATGAACATAAAAATGATGAAAATCATCATTTCCGGAACACAGAAAGTTTTTATACAGTGTCACGCATTAAGCAAAAGAAAAATAGAAGCTTTTTTATCCAAATTATTAAGCTAAAGGTGATAAAGAGCTACCCTACAGATCTGTCTGGTTTTTTGTAATTTTTATAGACATTAATTTTATCGATAACGATAAAATTTCTGAATTTAATTTAATTGAATTAATTTAATCTAATGAAAGACATGTTATATGGCGATTGTTATTATTTGTAGAACAAATCATACGAAGATCACTCATCAGTTTGTTTAGAATATATTCACATACTATCGAAATTGTTTGTTACCGATTATGTTATGTATTTTAAAGACTATGCTTCATGAAACATATTCTATAAATGATTCTTATCAATTAAACATACAACAAATCGATTTTAAAACATTTAAATTTTTATTTTGTTTTCCAGTTTAACATTTACAGAGTAATTTCATATTTTCCAATCAAAGTTTATATTCAGTACTTGCTGTTATCGAAAAATCTTGCTGCACAACTATGTTACTTTAAAAAAAAAAAGATATTCTGAAGGCCATAGGCTGATCAGTCTTTAGAGAATTGTAATTATTAAAAAATATGGCTTAGGAAGGTCGGTTTAGGTTGTCTTTAGGAGTATAAGAGTATAGTGATGTCCAAAAGCATCTCCATTCCTTCATTCAGCGTAAAAGTATTGGGTTATTGTATTGATTTAAAATTTAACTCACTGTCTCCGCTTCACAAGCCGCACCAAACAGTCACTTGTAATGGGTGCATTGGCTTCTGTAGGACCACGTGTGGGTCTTCTGAGCCCCAAATACGGCAATTTTGTTTGTTAACGTACCCACAAAGAGCTTCATCCGAAAAGCTGATTTTTTTTTTTTTTGGCAATTTCCGTTGACCCATCTAGCGAGACGGAGACGAAGCGGATTGAACTCTTGAACTAATTGGAATTTGTAAGGCGTCATACCGCAAAAGTCGACGTAAACTGGTGCATGAAATGTTCAATTCCTGAGAACGATGATGATGTTGATGGATTTTCACGCACACTCTCAGCCACAGCTTCAATATTTTCAGTTGTACA
This sequence comes from Sarcophaga caerulescens, assembly GCA_927399465.1. Taxonomy (NCBI): domain Eukaryota; kingdom Metazoa; phylum Arthropoda; class Insecta; order Diptera; family Sarcophagidae; genus Sarcophaga; species Sarcophaga caerulescens. Next base: position 56,402,052 of record OV656872.1, on the reverse strand, counting down.
CACGTTTTATAGCGCTTTAACAATGAAATCTGTTTCATGAACTTTAGCAATAGACTTGTGTATATCGGACACTGTTGGTCCATCTCTGCGACCAAATTTTGTAGGTCATTTTCATGTAATTTCCAACCAATTGTATTTGTTTTGGACATAAATTTCCAATAAATCCAAGCGTTCCTCAAGCGTAAATCGTTTCATTACGTACAGTGGGGATAATATACTGAATTTTGAGACAGAATAGAATGAGATAAGTATTGCTAGATTCGAAATAACCGATGCTTCACATTTAAACCGATAGTTGGCCCACCCGATAATGCTTTCAATGCTGATGTTTCGAACAAAACCCTTTTCCAACAATCTAACTCTCGGAGACTCGGAGAACCCGAAAGTGCTTTCAGAAATGTCAATACATCTGGAAAAAGTAAGGGTTTTTTGTTCATTATTGCTTTGAAATGTTATTGGAGCCGTTGTTGTCAATACAGAGTACTTTTTAATATATATTGGATGACATGTGGTTTAAAAAATCAGCTCCATAAGCCATACAAAACGACCGAATGTGACATACTTTTTTAAGAAATTCGCGTGATGAATATTTTCGCATTTTGAAGTCTTCAATTGATCACCAAGATAATGACAATTAACGCTGTTAAAATTTTCTTTTTTGTGATTTGTCGAAGAGTTTATCCACAACATATTATTAGAATACCATTCAAAATGTATAAAGAAATGTGCGAAAACAATTTCAAAAAGATTGACTGACATTTCATTTTGTATATAACGGCAAGGTACAAGCATTATAAATATGTATTTACATACATACATACATAATAGATCATTAAAACCCTTCAGTCAGGATTAAGTCCTAGCTTCTCACGTACATACATAGGTGCTTAGTTTTACAAATATCGTAGATTTAAGTGTATAACTCCTTAATACAGCAAAAACTAAATCCGATGGAGAATATGAATTAAATTCTACGAAATATTGCTTAAAACATCTTTGCTTCACTTTACATCAGAAAGGTTTTGAATCCATTTGTTAAATTTTTTCTGAGGAGAACATTAAGATGCAGGGTATTGACACACTGACCCCAACTGATTAAAACTGTGTTTACTTGTACTGCCTTTTTACGGGCATTACTATTAACTTTATGGCAGGAACTTGTCATTGTTTCTGTACTGTTTTCTGTAAAAATATTTTTGTTTTTTGGTTTATTTTAGATTTCTTCCTTTTCCTTCATCTCTTGTATTGTTTAACTTCATTTGAAATTCCAAGACCATTGTAATCATAAATACTCATGTCATTTTTGCCTGCTCATGCCTTGATGACTAGTGGTAATGGCTGATGTTTTCATATTTCCTTATTTAAAAGCTCTTTAAATGGTATAGGAATAACACAAATAAAGGAAACTGCCAGTAAAAAGAAAGAAAAACTAGAAAAAATGGAAAATATGAGAAAAAATAGATGTAAAATGTATACCGTATAGTATGAATAAAATCATTTCCATTTCCATTTGAATTTTCATTTCTATTTACAATGCCACACAAAAATACTGAGTTTTGCCAGTCAGCCAGTCAGTCATTTACACAGCTTAGGCGAAAAAGAAATGAAAAAGTCAGAGTCAATGAATAAATAACTGACTTACTTGCCTGGCCCCGGTTGATGGCTGTGGAGGAAAAAATGATTTTCTACAACTGAAATTAAATGTATGGAGCATGTGTGTGAATCTATATTCCTTTTTCTATTTTCTTTTTTTTTTTTTTGCATTTTATAGAGTCAACCAGACTATATAGAGTTTATGTGTTAAACAAAAGATTTAGATTTTCAAAGAATTCTGTTGTTCGTACCATACTGCACTGTCTACAAATAAACTATGTGTTAAAAATGAAAAAAGTACGTCTTTTCAAATGAATGAAAAAAAATTTTAAAAATATTTTAAAGAACTAAATAGACTTGTTTATAGCCATGCACTACAAAAGGGGACGTCACATAATCCTGTCGCCAAATGAAAAACAAAAAACATGTCCCCCCATGTCTCATTTGGAAATTGAATTTTTTTTTAAATTATATTTTATCTGATTTATCACTAATTTCAATTGTATTATCTATGGCATCTTCCAACGCGGTCTTTCGAAATTTGACAGTTGATAACGGCCATTTTGTTGAAGCTACATTGTCAAATTAGTTGTCATTAATTTAGTCTGTCAAATTATAATATTATTTTATCAAAATAGGTAGTAGCCTCTGGCCCTAATTCTCAGCAAAAAATCACCAACAATTCTACAGAGGGCGTTGGTTCTAGGCGTAGCAATAACTAAATAGGAGCATTGAAATTATTGTTGAGACTTTAGGCCTCGAAAAAATCTATTTCTTAAGCCAATACCAAATAAAGTATATATTGAATATACAAAGCATCTTGCAGTGCGAGGTAGTGTTGTCAAATTTCAGGAAACTATTATGGAAATACTCTTATAGTTTGAATTTATTTAAAAAATATTAAAGGAAGTGCTATGCTTGGATTTTATTGTTCTCATTAATGTCATGATGAGGTGCCATTTGTACTGCTACAATACGGTCTTCATACTTTAAAAGGTTATCCCTATAATATCTCACTCAAGCCTATTGTTCTGATAAGCTTTAGAATGTTGCTCGATGTAAACAACGCCCGCCCAGAACCTAGCTGGATTTGAGATGCCTTTTTGCATTACCTTAACTTCCCTATCATTGAGGTAAGCTTTTAAAAGCATCCACTCCACTTCACAGATCCGCCAACGGCGTAGAACCTGCCCTTCTCGCAAGTTAGTCTGCTTGCTCAACCAGTTGCAAGTGCATAATAAGCTTCGTGGCAGCGATGGTTGCCGTTGCTTATTTTGTAGATGCAATTGGTTGACAAATCCTAAGTAGATGTTGGTCGCGATGGTGGCCGCAAATACTTGGAATTTATGTGACTCTTTCCTAACTTTTTTCTATTGTTGCAGAACTTTTTGTAAGTATTGTAAATAAAAGAAAACGTTGTAATACACTTTTATTTACTTTTCACCAATATTTTAAAACTGCACAAACAAAAGGTAGCTCTAAGTCATAATCAAAATTTATTTATTCTTATACTAATTCAAACTTGTTTTAAAAAAAAATATAGATTATTTTAATATTTACTAAGTCACAAATCTCTTCGGGATGCTACAAAACGAATAAAAAAAAAGTAAAATTATAAACACTTAAGACCTAAAATTGCATTGAAATGTTTGTATACAAAAGCTCTTATTCTAATACCACAGCACCCTCTGTTGACCATCGTCGTCATTTAAATAATCGTCATCATTTTAATAATCCTGTTTATGTCACCAGAGATGGGAAGTGCCGATCGTCAGACATAAACACCGGGAATTCAAAACATAATATTGGTTTCAGCCTTGATTCCAAGGTGATTCAACTGCATTCGTCAGATAGTCTTGACTTTTTCATCGATTAGAGCACATAGAAAGCTACGGCTTCATATCCAATGCGGACGTTTTTCAGATAAAAAAAATGCTTTAAGTAAATCACATGATCGTCTGTGTGTTCAGCAGCCACTCTTTCAAATTATGGCACACCTTCAGCATTTTTCTTTAGGGTTTAACTGTTGCGGTACTGTGCTGACCAACGTTTTAAAAATGTTGATCGACTGAGTTTTAATTTTCAAGGTTTATTTAAATTCTGCCAACAGTCTTCATATTCATGCTTCTCATCTTTGTACTATTTTGCTGCTGAATTTTAAATTTGAATTTAAAATTATTCTAAAATCGATGAAAGATATTCCAGAGAAACTGCTGTCAGTTATCGAGCTGCTTCAATCACAGCATTTTTAGACATGACCATTTGAAGTAAGAGTTTTCTCAAATGATATTTCATTAGTTCTTTAATTATGTCATTTACCGGGTTGGTTACTTCTTTAAATTCTGTATGCAAATCAAGCAAATCATGTACATGCAAATGATCCATTGTGAGTATCATTTTTCTTTTCCAGTAAGTGACAAAACAATTCAATTTGAAAGTTTTCAAAAGTGTCTTCAATCATATGTGCAATTTATGCAAGCAGCAAAAATGTTTGCAAATATTTTTTTGTAAGACGTAATTTAAAAGCAAAGAAAATTCAAACTTCTTCTGTAAGACTAAGCCTTACATATGTAGGTGGTCGTAAGGCCACAGTTCTATACGGACATTCCCTTCTCTTTTGATTAAGGCACAATTACTGCTGTTAGGCTACGAACGAGTGGGATAGAGGTCTATGTATAGAAAAATTTTTATGTAGGTGAGTTTGGAGATGATTTTTAAACAGAAAACTGAAATATAAAGAATAAAATCAAAGATTGACCAGCAGATGAACGATATATACGTTACCAACAAAAAACTCCTCAACCTCTCAAAGAGACGAGACTATTCAATGAAATCTTCCATGAAATTGTGAAATGTATATCATAGTTGAACGATGAGATGAATTATCTTTCATGACGTTGACATGATTCTTTAACAATCTACAAAACATTACAGGTAATTGTAACTGAAAACATTTCATATTTGCTGAAGGTAACATATGTTTAATATCAAGAAATTGCAAGCCTGTAAACTAACTACGATATAGCAAGGCATACGTTATAGGTATTGACGATTGAGCAAAGAATGTCGGTTATTTATAAGTAAAACAACAAGTAATTTAAGCTCCTCGTAATATAGAGTTAAATAGGCAGTGAATCTAATTCAAATGCTGATGGGTTAGAGTGTCAGTGTGATATGATGTCTACATGGTTGTCTTTAGGTAAGATTGAAACTATGCCTCATATATCAGCGTTTATTTGCTGACTTCATATATATTATATGATCCATTTACCCATCTACACATGTTGTTCGTTGTTATAAATACTCATCATCAAGCCCTCATTGAGATTAGATTAGTTACTACTGTTCACTTTCGCTTCGACTGCCATGAATTTCAAAACAAGAAAAATATCTGGCGCAGCTGATTTAACCTCAATTATGCCAGATGGCTTTGTGAGTTTGTGAAAACAACAAAGCATGTTTAAAATTGAACACGATTTCAAAGCGACTTGATAATCTCTATTATTCCCTATTATTACAGCTTTAAAACTTCTTTGCCACGTCCTTAGGTTATTACAAATTAATGGAAATTTTTCGATTACAAGCTCTCTTTTCATGTTTTCAATATTAAAGTCCATAAAACAAAAGTTTGTATACCCATAAGTAATTTGCTGACATTTAAAAGCCAATTACAGCAGGTAACGAATTAAATATTCTCAGAGTGTCGTACGTAGTGTTTTTGCGAAAAGATTTATTTTTTGAAAAGAAAAAAAAAATTTTTTTTTTGCTTATTAAATCTCTTACCACGTTTAAAAACGATTTCAGCAAAGTGTTTTAAATACTGTAAATGGCTTCTTATGACGTATTTTGTCCTTTTATTTCTCTTTAAAGACCTTGGCATTTGCGTTGGTATTTCATTAGAAGCCATTCAATTTTTATTAATCATTAAAGCATTCTCCTTGTATTTATTATAAGCAATACTAATTAAATATTACTTAATACGCTTCGATAACTACATATACACAGAAAAAACTGAAATTCAAAATCAAACAAAAAATTCACAAAGTCAAGTATTTTTTTAACTAAAATAGGACCTATCACGAAATTCGTAAAATCAAGTACTCAAATTTGTAAATAGTTTATTGAAAAAATTTTTAAATTTTTCTTATTAAAATAATATACTATTTACTAAAAATTGTGTTAAAAATTTACAAAAAATTTTAACAACATATTTGTTAAAAACTAAGAACAAAAGTAATTGATTTTATTTTCATATTCAAACATATTGTTTTTTGAGTCAGACAAATCGTTGTTTGTAAATTAATCGTAATTTTAATCAAATTGTTTTATAAAATCAAATAATAAAATTACAGAGCTTGATAAATATAACTTATAAAAATAGTGTTTGGAAATCTACACAAATTTCCAAACCATCACATTGCCACCCCCATGCTTTATTGTGGTTTTTGAGTACCGAGAATGTAGCCGCTTTCCTTTTGGTCTTCTCACGTGGCAAACTTCATCTAAATTTAGTAAGTTAAATTTAGATTCATCACTAAACAAAACAGTTCTCCATTTGGATATAGTCCAATCCATATGTGCTCTAGCAAAATCCAACCTAAAACAAACAAAAAGTTGGGAAAATCTGAGACTACGTTGCAATCAATCAGACAAACCTTTTTTTTAAATGCTTCTTAGTCAGCATAGGCTTCTTAGATGGCATGAAGCTTCTTAAGGGGTGGCAATGTGATGGTTTGGAGTTGTTTTTCGGCCAGTGGAGTTGGTCCCTTTGTAGAAATTCAAACAAAAATGTACCGTTTTGTTTACAGAGACATTTTAGCCACTCAGATGCTTAACTATGCTGAGTGGGAAATACCACTTCGATGGGTGTTTCAACATGACAATGACCCAAAACACTCATCGAAGTTAGTCAAGGATTGGTTATCGGCTAATGGGGTTTAAGTCTTGGATTGCCACCTCAATCGCCAGACTTGAATCCCATAGAGAACCACTTCGGCATTCTAAAGCGGAGAGTTGGAACTCGACGTTTTAAAAATACACAGGAGTAGATGAACTGTCTAAAATCAGAGTGGGAAGCTATACCAACATCTATTCTATCAAATCTTATTGAATCTATGCCCAAAAGATGCACTGAGGTCGTAAGAAACAAAGGATATCATACCAAATATTAAAAGTTGCTTAGGTTTACACTCACCAGCTGAAATCCGGAAGGTTTAATATATTCCGGCCAAAGATTAAATATTTCTGATATTTCTCTTTTTCTTTTTCAATAAAAAAACAACAACAATTACTTAAATGAAAAAGTCAAGGCAATCTTTGTTATTTTATTTTTTTTTCTTTATTCTGCTTTCAGAACAAATTTACAAAAACAAATACAGTCAAACTCGTTTATAACGAATTCTTGGTTATTACGTACATATTTTCAAGTTGCAATGTTTTAATAACAATTTTCATACAAAAAACATCGTTTATTACGAACTCGTTTATAACGAATTCTCGGTTAAAGGGAACTACTTTAAATGGTCCCAGTAATTAAATTTCATACATTTTGCCTTTTTTTAACGAACCCTCAGAAATAACTTTGAAGTGTGGCAATAGTCTTTACTTTTATTTAATACTAGCTGACCCGACAGACGTTGTCCTGTCCAAATTAGAAAAAATATTTGTGTTCGATTTGTGAATTTGTGATAAGCTGTTTGAATTGTGTAAAAATAGTGAAAAAGAGAAAAACCACGTACTTTTAAATGATAATTTTTATTTATGTAGGTTTGAGGTGTGTTTAAATTACATTTGATTTGAAAATATGTACAATATGGTGCTATATTTACATTTTGATTGAAAGATCGATTTTCAGGAACCAATTAAAATAAAGAAATACTTTTTTCTATTGCTTTGCAGTGATATCGTAGTTTCCTTCATTGCAATGCTTTATGATACACGACATTTTTAGTTTTGTTGCCTGGCGCGTAAATAAATAATGCTGATGGTGTTCCGACACGGGAACAGCGACATACAATTGACCATGTGAGAAGCATGGATTTTCAAGGTTAATGCCGCAAACACGCAATGACTGCCCTTGAGATTTATTAATTGTCATAGCGAATGCAAGCCGTACTGGAAACTGCAATCGTTTAAAATCGAATGGCATGTCGGTCAGAGCCATTGGGATCCGTGTTATCAAAACGTCTTCTCCTTTGTACTTTCCTTTAAGTTTTGTTGCTTCGATGACGTTATTCATCAGGTTTTTACCGCAAGTCGGGTGCCATTACAAAGACGTGGTTGGTTTATGTTTCGAAACATTATGATTACCGATCCGACTTTCAGTTGGAGATTGTGAGGCGGTAATCCGGGTAATTTCAGCGAGTTTAAAAACTCGGTTGGATAGTTGACAACATCATTTTGGGAAGTAACGGAATCCACCGATTTGTACGTCATCAATTCGACAGCAATTTCACTTTGAATCTTAAAATTCAATTCGTCGATATCAATGTTTTTCGCAGCCAATATAGCACGTTCGCTCAACCAATCATGATTTTTGTAATTTTGTGCAATGTTTGGAAATACCTTTCGAATTAGTTCGGATTTTGATTCGGTGAACTGACAGAAACCAGGGGGAAATTGAATGCAACCGGTCGAAATGTCAACCGGGATTTTGCCGTTGCCAATGTCCAGCAATTGTTTGGAAAATACTTCTCCAGATTGATCGTTCTGCAGCTCGACACGCATGTTCACAGTCAATTTGAGTTTCTTGACGTGTTTCCACAAAACGGACGACTTCAAACATGCATTAAGTTCATCGGCTGGCGTTGACCGTGGAATCACTGGCAATGTTTGCCGAAAATCCCCTGCCAACAGAATCATCGCACCACCAAAACGGCTTTGATTGTTTCGTAAATCTTGCAAAGTTTTATCTAATGCCTCCAAAGACTTTTTATGCGCCATTATACACTCATCCCAAACGATCAGTTTGCTTTGCTGCAAAACTTTGGCCATTGCACTGTTCTTGGAAATGTTGCATGTTGGATTTTCATTGATTTGCAACTTCAATGGCAACTTGAGTGCTGAATGGGCAGTACGACCGCCTTCCAACAACGTAGCTGCAATTCCTGATGAAGCAAGTGCAAGTGCAATATCATTCTATACATAAAATTACCCGACGATTTAATAAAAGTGGGCGAATAAGTGGGAGTATCAATGGGCGTGGACAATTTTTCTTTCTGTAAGTAACTTTTGTAAACTATTGAGAACATTTTAAAAAAAATAAGACTAATCCGTCCAAACGTTCCAAGATTTTAGATAAATCGAAAAAAAGTGGGCGTAAAAGTGGGCGTGGTTAATTATTCTTTCAGTAAAACTTTAAATTTGATTACTACGAACATGTTTTAAAAAATTTAGCCAAATCGGTGCAGCCGTTTTCCGATTTTAGGTAAATCGAAAAAAGTGGGCGTAAAATTGGGCGTGGTAAATTTTTCTTTCAGTAAAAACCTAAATTAGATTACTACGACCATTTAAATAAAAGATTAGGCATATCGGTGCAGCCGTTTTCCGATTTTAGATAAATCGAAAAAAGTGGGCGTAAAAGTGGGCGTGGTCAATTTTTCTTTCCGTAAAAACCTAAGTTGGACTATGACGAACATTTCAGTAAAAAAATTGTCCAAATCGGTCTAGCCGTTCTCAACTGATGCAATTACCAACGAACGACAATTGTTTTTTATTTATATAGATGGCAGCATTAAATTATAACTCAACATCTTTAATCAGCTGATAGATAAAAAGAATTAAAACATAGTTTTGATTTTTAATACAAAAAATATTTTTTGTTTTTAATACATGAAAAAAAAAACTTGTATTTCATATTTTCTTCTATGACTTCACCCCGTTTATTACGAACTTTGCCTATAACGAACTATTTTTGCTGGTCCCACGGAGTTCGTTATAACCGAGTTTGACTGTACATATGTTTTTGTTAATACAGATAGAGTAAAATGTAGAAATGTCAAAATCAAACAAATATATTTATAAAACCAAATAAAATTGTTTTTAAAATTAGATTTTAATTTTAAACAAATGATTGTTAGGAAAAAAATTGTTCATATTTTTTTCTGTGTACATGGTCTTTCAAAATTAAGTTTCATTATTAAATACAAATTTTGAATAAAAAATCGTCGTGGTCATTTCCATATTGTTGTGAACATATAACACAATACAAGTGTCAATTAAAACAAAAAAAAAAAAAAGTATAACAAACTACAACAAAACAACACAGAAATTACGATAACAAAGCATAACAATAAAGAAATTACATAGTTACGAAGAGGGCTTTCCAATAGGGACTTATGCACTTTGTCAGTTGATAATGGCCATTTTCTTGAAACTACAGCTGTCATATTAGTCGTCATATATTCAGTCTTTTTTATCAAACCACTATTACGACTATAGACCAGGACTTGTATGGTCTGGTGATGTTGGCAACTGACCATAATTTTTATCCAAAAAAATAACCTTTACGATGAGCCCCATTTCTGGGTGAATACGTACGTGAACAAACAAGATTGTCGAATTTAAGGCGAAAGCAATCCACATGAAATCGTATAACGTCCAATGCTTTTCGAAAAGGCTACTGTTTGGCGTGGATATTGACGGTTCATATTACTTTGATAACGACATTGGCTACGGCGAGCGCTATAGGTTGATAATGACTAGATTGGCCATACTTGGATGGTCTGTAAGTATTGTTTCAATTGGACGGCGTTACGTGCCATACAATTAATGTCACATTGAAGAGATTTAATAGCATGCTCATCGCACATAAGAGTGATTTGAACTAGCAATGGTGATCGAGCGATTTAACTCCGTTTAACCTTTTCTTGTGAGATTTTTATATGCCACAGGTATATACGATTAAGCCACACACCACTGCGGTACTCAATGTCAACATAACCCATGCCAGGGGTTAAATTCAGCCTAATTTATGCACTATTGCCAGTGAAAATTTAACATTTTGGATGCTCCTCACTCAGAGAAGCCGTCGCGGAGATTAGGACAATGTTATATTTCACAAATATTGCCATCAAAGGAAAGTTTCTTACCCGTTGCATTCAATACAATTATCCAAAAACAATTGAAAGAAACTTGTGTCATCGAAAAAAAAATCTTCAACATGAAAGAGTTGATATTATTCTTCACGTAGTTTTTTTTTTATAATGGCGTATAATAAATATTAATTACAGTCTGGCTTTTATATTATTAAGATGCCCTATAAATATTTACGAGTTTATTAAACGTCTGAATTAAACTGATTTATTTACATTACACACACACAAATACACGAAAAGAAATTGATATTAAATTGTACACAATAAAGAACTGAAAAATTTTAACGGAAATGTAGAAAATTATTAATTTCTTGCCCTCAGAATTTCATATTTTCTTGGTAAATAGAAATTTTTTTTCAAAAATTTTATTAAAAATTTTTTCTTCTTTCTGATTATTTTTAGCAAAAATGCAACAAGCCTCGAAAAATTCCAATTAAAAATCTCAAAACATGAATTATATGGAGCCAATGATACTCTCGTTGATGTCTTACTAAAGGATATGATAACATTACCCATTAAACATGTTGGTAAGTAAACTTCTCACATTTTTGTTCTGTAAGACTGGCTGCCATAAATATTTTTTATAGTTATATCGGGTCTGCCATCTAACGTTTTTTTTTTTCAACTAGTGCTTATTTCGTGAATGGTAACACTTAGCTCATGTCTGATTTGACAGATAATTAGTTTTATCCTTCCGCTGAACGAATATGGTTGTGTATACGCTTGAACAACGCTGGGAAATATTGCGACATTACTTTGAAAATCATGGTAATGTTGCAGAATGTGTGCGAAAATTGCGTACGGATTTTGGAAGAAGAGAAGCACCGTCAGCTCCGTATGTTCGTTATCTTGTGAAAAAAGTGAAAGAAACTGGCATCCCCATCGATAATCCAAAGCGTGAAAAGCCAAAAACAGTGCGTACACCCGAGAATATTGCTGCAGTGGCAGAAAGTGTGCGTGAAGCGCCATCAACATCAATTCACCGTCGTTCTCAACAATTGAACATTTCGGAGACATCATTGAGATGAATTTTGCATAAAGACCTTGGTATGATGCCATACAAAGTCCATTTGGTTCAGGAGCTGAAGCCAATTGACCATTCAATGCGTTTTCGCTTCGATAAGTGGGCCTGCGATGGACTTACAGAAGATGCCGATTTTGGCAAAAAAAATCATCTTTTCAGATGAAGCTCATTTTGATCTTGGCGGGTATGTAAAAAAGTAAAATTGTCGCATTTAGGGCACAGAAACCCGCACGCATACATTGAAAAGCCGACGCACCCAAAACGATTCACTGTTTGGTGCGGATTTTGGTCCAGAGGCATAATTGGGCCATTTTTCTTCGAAAATGAGCAAGGAGCGGCCGTTACAGTCAATGGCGATCGTTATCGGGCCATGTTGAACGAATTTTTGTTCACAAAAATTGAAGAGGAGGATTTTGGCAACATTTAGTTTCAACAGGACGGCGCTACGTGCCACACAGCCGAAGCTACACTCGATGTTTTGCGCCCTGTTTTGGAAGATCGCATTATCAGCCGCAGAGCTGATATCGTTTGGCCACCTCGGAGCTGCGATTTGACACCGTTGGACTATTATTTGTGGTGTGCCGTCAAAGATAAGTATTACGCCGACAAGCCAGAGACAATTGACGCTTTAAAGGACAATATTCGTGAAGCCATTGGTGAAATACAGTAGCACACAATCGATAATGTGCTTAAAAATTGGACCGATCGTGTAGGCTACTGCATGGCCAGCCGAGGCAGCCATTTGAATGAAATTATTTTCCATTATTAACCGGAAGGATTGTACTTTCAAATAAAAAAAGGAATTTGAGAAAATATTCAGTAGTTTTTTTTAAAGCATTTTCAAAAAAAAAAAGTTGTTTGGCGGACCCAAATATCCATTGCGTATATTGTACACTTATGTGAAGAAAGGAATTGCCAATAAGTTTCGCATCTACTGTGGTTGCAATAACCACCAAAGTTTTTTGCATATTATTACCAATATAATGATCTTATTTGTTGTTATTATTACCTCATTTGTATTTATCATCGCAAGACTAGCAGAAAAAAAATTTAGTCTGGAAAATGATTTTGAAAGATAAACAGAAAAAAATATAAAGACCTAAGTTGCATAACTTCGTTTGTGTCTTTGTGAATATGTGGTATTTATTCTCACTTTATTTTATTCTCACGTTTCTGTTTTGAAAATGACTTAATTTGTGCCAGAAAATCGATTTTACGAAAAGTTTTACTTCACTTCCTGTATTTACAAAACTGTGATGCAGAAGCTCATCGAGTCATTGTTGAAGCTTGAACTAAATGTGTCACATCGATTACAACTTGCAGAAGTTGTTCTGTGTGGTCATACATACATATTTGGTCATCACAACCCTTCAGTCAGGATTACGACCTAGCTTCTCACAGCACTTATTTTGTATGTGTCAATTTTATACTTAAGCAGACGGACTCCTACAGTTTAAAGTCGGCTCCGAACGACATATTTTATGGGTTTGAAACGTTGCCTTACGTCTAATAAGCCAACACGGTACCTACTAGACAACGGCGACTACGCATCTTCGAAATGCAATGTCATTTTAAATGATTTCCCCAACAAGTTGTAGATAAATCATTTGTTTATACTCTTTGTTATGGCAAACTCGAGAAAATGGTAAAAAGCTTAAGTACTTCACGGTTTTCCATTGAATCTTTTGTATGATTGTGTATAAAGTGTGCAATAAAATCCGATAAAGAAAACAAAGAAAAAAGAAGAAACATCATCAACTTAATGCACCCTTATAGGAGCTCAACTCCAAGGATACTGTTTCATAACAATTGATCAAACATGCGAATATACTCACAGCTACACCTACCCTGCTAATAGTAATTGTTGTATGATTTTTAATTGAATTGAGTTGAAAAATTTATTTCCAATACGTTTGGTTTCAAGGTGAAACCACTTTGATATTTAAAAAAAAAAAAAAAATAAAACTATGTTTTCAATAAACCAAACAAATCTTTTAAAGTGGGTATTACACACATATTATACTTATAATACTATAATACATACTATATTACGGTATATATCTTATATGAATAACTTTTTAGTTTTCATATTTTATTTTTATAAATATTTGCTTCATACATACATATGTTTTTAATATACTTAAATAAACAAGTATAAGTGTATTAAAATACTGTGAGGTATGATGTATTATGGTGCTGATCATAATTCTAGGTAAGCTTATTAATAATAGAAGCCAAGGAAGGAGTTTAGCTTTATCGTCATTTCTCTTACATTCACTCTATAGTAGTGACCGTATAAACTGGAAAAACCTTAAACCAAAACACGGAAAATTCACTAAAAATTGAAAATCAATTTCTCTCAAAAAATTTTCGTACCTTATGGAAACCAACATTCCTTGTTTGACGAAACTAAATAAGACATCAAGACGAAATATGAAAAAAATATATTTCTTCGGCAACTTCCTCTCAGCAGATTTCTGGCAAAAACTCTGCGAGTAAATATAAAATTGCCATGAACAAGTTTCTCCAAAAAATCAGTCATTCAGAGACGAATTTAAACTCTAGGTTTCGCCGCTCAAGTAAAGGGTCCGCCAAATACCTTTTTTTTTGAAAATGCTTTAAAAAAAAACTACTGAATATTTTCTCAAATTTCTTTTTTTATTTGAAAGTACAATCCTTCCGGTTAATAATGGAAAATAATTTCATTCAAATGGCTGCCTCGGCTGGCCATGCAGTAGCCTACACGATCGGTAAAATTTTTAAGCACATTATCGATTGTGTGCAGCTGTATTTCACCAATGGCTTCACGAATATTGTCCTTTAAAGCATCAATTGTCTCTGGCTTGTCGGCGTAACGCTTATCTTTGACGGCACCCCACAAATAATAGTCCAACGGTGTCAAATCGCAGCTCCGAGGTGGCCAAATGACATCAGCTCTGCGGCTGATAATACGATCTTCAAAAACAGGGCGCAAAACATCCAGTGTAGCTTCGACTGTGTGGCACGTAGCGCCGTCCTGTTGAAACTAAATGTTGCCAATATCCTCCTCTTCAATTTTTGTGAACAAAAATTCGTTCAACATGGCCCGATAACGATCGCCATTGACTGTAACGGCCACTCCTTGCTCATTTTCGAAGAAAAATGGCCCAATTATGCCTCTGGACCAAAATCCGCACCAAACAGTGACTCGTTTTGGGTGCGTCGGCTTTTTATTGTATGCGTACTGGTTTTCTGTGCCCCAAATGCGACAATTTTGCTTGTTTACATACCCGCCAAGATCAAAATGAGCTTCATCTGAAAAGATGATTTTTTTTGCCAAAATCGGCATCTTCCGTAAGTCGATCGCAGGCCCACTTAGCGAAGCGAAAACTCATTGGATGGTCAATATTCGTTCAGCGGAAGGATAAAACTAATTATCTGTCAAACCAGACATGAGCTAAGTGCTACCATTCACGAAATAAGCACTAGTTGAAAAATAAAACGTTAGATGGCGGACCCGATATAAAATTAACACACAGAACATAAGTGGTGTGGTGGTACATAAATACATACATACTCAGAATTACGACCTACCATCTATGTTGTGTGGGTTAATATTATACATGAGCGGATCGTACAATTTAAAGTTGACTCCGAATGGCAAATTTCTGAGAAGCTTTTCATGGCATTTTTATTTACTCTCAGAGTTTTTGACGCAATCTGCTGAGAGGAAGTTGCCGTAGAAATATTTTTTTAATACTTAGTTTTATTCGTTATGTTTGACTTGGGGTTTGAACCATGGATTCGCGTCTAAGATGCGTTAGCACAACCTACTGGACTAGGGCGACTTCAAACCGCCAATTATTTATTGCGCAAATCATCGATCGCAAATCTCTTTTCTTGTCTTATATCAAGAAATTGTTATTTTCGATCATTATAGATACAAAAGAAACGCCGTTATTAAGAAAGGAAACAGAACTTTAGTGCGTGCATGTGCATTTACTCATGTACTGTCTCTCTGTTATTTTTACCTTTCTTCTATTTTTAAATTTATTTTTGTTTTTTACTCTTTTATTTACTTTTATTTATTTTTGTTTGTTCTTGTTTTTGTTTATGTTTTGTAAAGTTATGATTTACATGCATAATTTCTCATGCACAAAACTTTTGTACTTTTATTGTGAACATGAATGCATACATACATAGATACATGCCTGTTTACATGCATATGTATACGCACATAAGTTAGTACCAATGTAGTTGTAGTATTTTGGAGAGAGTTTTGTTCAACTTCGTTAGTTTACAAAAAAAAAAAAAAAAAAAAAAAAATACACATTAAAAACTGTATATTTAATACGATGTATAGTATGTATACAACATATACATACATACGCTGGTTGGTGTAACATATTTTATTTGTATAAATACTCTCTGTACTGGGAGAAGGCTAAAGAGAGTGTATAAGTAAACTTAAATTTGCTTATTAATATATTATTGTTGTTGTTGTTTTTGTTATAACTTTTATTGCATATGTATTCTCGTATTGTATGCTTTGCTTTAAAAATGTGCTCTTCTCTCTCATGAGGGTGTACATATGTGTTTGTTTGAAGTCATCCAAAATACACACACTAAGAAAATAACAGAATAGAAACGCAGAAGAGCCTCATAAGTTGGTTAAAAAGAAAATGTGTTTCTCTGTTACTACTTTTCATAAATTTTCTTTCTTATTATTTCGTTCATTTTATTAATGCATTTTCTTTAAGTTGCATTATGTAATTTGTTTGTGGTTTTTCATTATAAAACAATAAAATTCCCTAATTTCTCAAAATTCTGATTTCGCTTACTTTAAACCTTTTTTTTAATTTTTCCCTTAATGGATGTGTTTAAGTGTGTTTTAAATTATTTGGCGGTATTGAATTGAAATTAAAAGAAGGAAAAACTATGGGTGTTTTCATAAAATTTTAAACATTAAATTGGGAAATTTAGAAATTGAAAATATTCTACAACTTCATTAATTTATTTAATGACACAAAATTCATCAATAACTATATTCGGTCTATTCTCAGAGGCCGCAGCATTGTCTTCATTTGATAGGAAAGGTAATAAAGAATGACAGGTGAATACTCAGTATATACTAACTGTGTTATACCCAACTATCGGTACTTCCAACAGGGACTTCCAAACGTTGACAGTTGATGACCATACAGATTTCATCCAGAAACCATCCTCATGGGGCCCCAATTTTGGATAAATATGTAAGTGACTAAACAAAATTGTCGAATTTAGGGGAAACCAAACTACATGATATCCAAAAGCATCCAATGGACCTTAAGAATGGCTCTACTTGGTATGAATTTTGGGTCAGCGGTCCATATTTCTTTGACAACGTTGTTGGCCAGGCAATCTCTGTCAACGGTTTGATCGTTAACATCAACGCAATGTGGTTCAATAGGACAGCGATACGTGCCACGCAGCTCAAGATTGAAGATTCTGCACGAAAATCTTCTTAGAATTTTTCTTGCAAGGTTTCCTTAAGTCCCAGGTGTGTACAAATAAGCCACAAACACAGCGATTTTCACAAAGAAGATAGCCCACAATGTTGGTCAAATTCAGTCTGGTTTATGAGCCAGAATCATGGAAAATTGGACATTTTCGATGCTGTCTATCCAAAGAAGTTGTTGCGGATATTTGAACGATGTGATATGCCACACATAATCGAATCGATAGGTCTTTCAAACAAATAAAACAGTTTCTCACTCACTTTGAAGTTGGAAAGCATTTAATGAGAGACCGAAGTTTTATTCGAATAAAATCCTTTGAAAATTGATACGTTCTACAGCCAATGCGATTACAAAGAAGCAACATTACCTACTTGCTGAAAAGGCTCTGAACAAAGTGTTCATTTGTAAAGGCCGCAGTGACTTCTTGTATTGTACGATCCATGCAATCAATGTCATTAGCATGTACCAGATGTTTTCTGTGGTGAAAATTGTGGCCGTTGTGTTAATAGCTGCGTTGCTCAAATACTTTTGTGATGTAATGTTCAAAATTTTACACGTTAGACTATCATCCTGTCTGAATCGCCATTAGAAATTTATTCCAGGATATTGATATTTTTTCGTCATAGTGATTGATAGCGTTAACTCAACACCATCGTCTACTGCCGTATCGTATTTTCTGTAGCAAAGCAATCGCTAGAAAAGCCGTGATTATTTTATTACTCATTTGACTTTTTGGTAAAATTTTCGAGCTGCATTTTACTTCTTGACGTTCCCCATGTTCTCATACTCGGACCCTCTTCATTTACCACTTGTTGCCGTGGAATATGGAGGTTTATGTTAATTTTATCTCCTTCTCTGCCGGTACATTTGCAGCATAATACGCTTTGTTAGAGTAGCAACATTCGTGGGGGTACCTACGGGTTTCTTGGTAAAGTTTTCTGAGACTAAAGTACAGCTCTTGTAAAATTTTGTGAAAGATATGTTGCCACTATGCGCCAATATCGTTGAAAGCACTTCAGTTCGTCGAGAAGTTTAAGGAGTAGCAATTCGGTTCCTATACGCCTGGTAGATTCATAAGGGAAAACAATGAAGAATCGTAAAACAACAAACAAACAAATACAAAGCAAAGCTTTATAAAATTATTGCTCATGGACAACTAGATGAACAGTACAAATAAAAGTAGATTTAAGGCAATTGTTTAAATACATTCAAACAAATAGTGATTGAAGAGTTCGGCTATATTCCATTGCTCGAGTAAGAAACCTAAATCAGTACGTATTGCTGTAATTATTGCTTTATTGACTCTTGGCAAAAAGGCACTGGGTCTGAGTGGTATAAATTCTTTGAAGAACTACGACAATTGCGTCTATGCCTGTTGAGAGGAAACGATGAAATTTCGAAAAGTTTTGAAAAGTTGCTGAAGAACTTATACTACGAAAGCAAAACTAGTTCCATAATTCTAATTTCGATTCAATAATTAGCTGCTGTGTATGAAACCACCCATATACACATCTCTTATCCATACGACATTTGTTCTGTATATTTAAGACAACAATAATAACAATAAAGCTCCCTCATGAATTTAAATATGACTTGAAAGTGTTGTTTTCTGTAGCTCTAGTATTTTTCTTTTTCATTATATTTTTACCACAAAAACTTTTCTTATTGTTTCCTGATATTATTCTAAGCAACTATTTTGTTATAATTGTGCAACGAGATAACGAATAACAAAGTATCCGTGTACACTCACACACAAAAGTAAAACAATGAAATTATTTCGAGTATACTTTTAGAGGCAAACACCATGTATGGTTATATGTACATACATACTTACATATGTAATATAACACAAACTCTCATATATAGACATACATATGTAAATATGTATTTATGCATATACATATATTTATGTATAAGCGTTTAAGTATTCACACAAATAATTTTAAATGTGAAACTTTTTATAATAATTTTGGCATTCGTTGGTTTTTTTTTGTTTTTGCTTTTTTTTTTGCTATCTTATAATACTCGTAAAAATAAAAGCAAAACAAAGAGTGAATAAAACAACAACAACAACAAATAAATAAAATGTAAACATAAATTAAGAAAAACATAAATATTTGCGAATTTATTACAAGTAAATTATTCAATACAGAACTCTGTCTCTCACTTTATTACAGATTTTTTCACCCTACATTGAAACATTATTCACGTAAAATCCGGTCCGATATATTTTTAAGATATTTCAGAATGATATATCGGCCGATCTTTAACGCATTAGGTTTTCCGCGTAAACTTAATCTGTATGAAAAAAAAATTGTTTCGCGACATGTGGCAATACCAAAAATACTGAGTATGGTCTGTTATCACTATGTATAGAGTAATAACACTTGCAAACCATATTTATTTAATTGGTCATTAGAACCGTTTAGTCAGGAATGTCGTAATCCTCGCACCACTTATGTTATGTGTGTTAATTTTGCACATGAGTTGCAGGACCTATAGTTTAAAGTCAGCTCCAAACGACAGATTTTTAAGAAACTTTTCATGGCTATTTTATTAACTCTCAGAGTTTTTGTAAGAAATCTGCTGAGAGAGGAAGTCGCCGAAAAAATATTTTTTCATTTCTCGTTTAGTTGTAGACGTCTGACTTGGGGTTTGAAACGTGACCTAACAACTAATAAGGCAACACACTACCTATTAGACTACGGCGACTATATAACATTTGCAAAAATCATTGGATTTTGTTATCGAAATTCGAGTTATGTGAGTGGTGTTTTTCTATCGAAAAATAATCTTCAGCAGTGAACTTAATTTTTGACTTAATAGATATATCATGGTATCATCCATCATTGGACCGGGTTTTTCAGCAATAATTAAAATCGTTTGATATTACAGTCGGTAGGTACTGTTGTCATAGCGACAGTAATACGTCAAAAGAGCTATTGTACTGCTACTACAGGATGTCCATAAAATTTCTTCTCCAAGCCTATTGCCCCGAAAAACTACTGAATGTTGCTCAGTGTCAACAGGAATAATTTACTGTCTAGTATTTATATGTATGTACCCAGGTGTGTCCAGCTTGGTTGCATTAATGCTGAGTAGGTTCGAAGAACGTATTCTGATGATTTATTTTCATCATCACGGAATCTACATGTTGAGTGCGGGTATCGACTCTCGATATCACCATTCTTTTGAACCTTCAGTGGCCTATCCGTTTAATAACCAAGCATAGGTTCTTTCCTATGCTTTCCTACATACATTTATAGCACTGGAGTCGCTCGATATCATGAGTTGTATATTTAGGTCTCGTGGATAATTTGAAGTCTCTGTAGCTTATTAGACGTGAGGCCACGGTTAAAATTCCAGGTCAGATATCTCCAGCAAAACGAAATATTAAAAAAAATATTTCTTCGACGACTTCCTCTCAGCAGATTTCTGACAAAAACTTTGAGAATAAATAAAAAATTGCCATGAAAAGTTCTCAAAAAAAAAAACTGTCGTACGGAGTCAACTCTAAACTGCGTGTCCCGCCACTCATGTACATATAAAAATAACACACACACACAACATAAGTGGTGTGAGAAGCTAAGTCGTAATCCTGACTGAAAGGCTGTAATGACCAATTATGTATGTATGTATGTTTCTAGAAAGTGTGATGCATGACTCAAATCTGATCTCGTTCTGACTGTCTCAAGCCAATTTTGTTTGATAAGAAGCTCGGCCTATGTTTGTCTTCCTTTTCAACAGAAAAGATCGGGAAGCTCTACTTCTTACAGGCTTATCTGCTCATTCCGGTGAATTACGACTTGACCTGGAATTTAGCGGAGGGTACAATCGGTACTAATACTGTAGACAAGAACTTAAACCGATACACAACTTTGTACCCATTTTAGAACATGACCTGATGACCTTTATTTCGATTTAGTTTATAAACTGACTGTTCATGCTGGTTTCTCATGTTCATTGCCATTTTCCCAGAGACCTATGCCGATTTTTACACAAAAAGTTCTTCAACATTAAAGATGGTGAATTCTATTTGAGTTGCATCACCTTCACATAGCATAATTCCTATTTCGTGCAGCGAGTACAGTATGGTATAGTCAATCAGAGTCGACTACAATTTTCCAGTTGGGCTTTTTTTTCATTTGCAGCAACTTTAAAGGTTTCTTTACACCTACGTTTGCTTGTGTGTGTGTAGTTGTTCGTGTATCTGGTATTAATTTGTTTATGTATTAATAAATGCTTGTAAAACATTGTATTCAAATGTAAATTTTTTCACAAAGTAATGTGGGAGTGTAAATTTGTATGTCATGTAGGTGAGCATGCTTTTAAATTCATGTTGTTTTTCGTTTTCGTTTTCTTTTTGTTGCTTTTGTTAAGCATATCACTATGGGGATAGACTTACTAGAAACCATATATTTTAAGATTTAATTTATGTTTTCATCAAAAGTTGTTTTTCTCATTTATGTTGTTTTCTAATTACATTTTAAATTAACATACCATCATAGTTCCTTACAAATAAGAATTTAAAATACAATAAAGATTTGATTGTATTAATAAATGTTAACAGCAGTTAAGTTTTGTATTAAACGAAGTTTGGGTTTAAAATTTAAGGAAGAGAGTATCAAACTAGAGTCGCAGTAGTCTAATAGGTAGTGTGTTGGCTTGTTAGACGTAAGGCCTCGATTCAAAAACCAGGACAAACATCTCCAACTAAACGAAATATGAAAAAATATTTTTATTTATTTCAGCAGATTTCTGCCGAAAAACTTTGGCAGCAATTAAAATTGCCATGAAAAGTTTCTCAAAAATCTTTCGTTCGGAGTCGACTTTAAACTGTAGGTCCCGCCACTCATGTAAACCGGGTCCTTATCCTGACTAAAGGGTTGTAATGACCAATTATGTATGAATGTAGAATCAAACTAATAGCTTTTGCCGTTACATGGAATAGTGGAAAACACATTTTTTATTTGGCAATTCGTTTTAAAAACGTCGCGTTTTATACCAACAGAGGGTCATTTATGGGAAATTCATGATTGCACACGAGTATAGACGGAGAGACCTTAAGGGCCGATTGTTTTATTATTAAAAAAAAATTAATTTTCACGTCGTTTTATAATAGCGATTATGTTACGATCTCACCGATCGTATCTAAAACACCAAAACAACATATTTCTTTTGAGCCCAAAAAGTTCTAATGTATGGCGATCTCTATAGAGCAGGGATTACCATTTCATAGCACAATTGTGCAGAGAGAACTCACACGCATTCTTGTGCTTTTTGATTTAGTTGTCTATCAGACTGCGACATGAAGACATGTGCGGCGGATGCTTTATCATTTTATTTCAGAAAGACACTCCAATAATGTTTTATGTTAAAAATGTTCTGTCATTAGCTGGGCGTATTTAATTTTTTTTTTTTTATTTTGTCGCATAGTATAATTTTTTTTAAATGCTTTGGAATTCTCGCTTTTTTCTATTAATAAAAAATTGGTTTTTTATTTTTATTTATCTATTACACGTGGTCTAATTTTTAAGCCAAAGATAGCTTTATGTTATTTTAATAAAAAATAATTTTTTTCTATTTTATTGATCTAAAATTATAAAGCCAAAGATAGATAGCTTAATGTACGTTGTTAAAATGAAAATCAAAATAGCGTATATCACTAACACTTTTCTATGGCTGTAAATAAATAAATTCTCTCAACTTATTTTCTCTCTCTTACTCACTAATACACAACCAAAAAATTTTTGTTAACCCCTGCTATAGAACATAATTTATGCAATCAAAGTAATCGTAGACAGACAAACACAGGTCATATATAGCCAGCGAGATGCAACAACATAATTCCATTGTGATAATAATCAAGCAAAAAGCTGTAAGTACCGTTAAAGGCCTTTAGTAAAATAGTTGTTGGGAGGTATTGTCATGGAGTTTTAACTATGTTGTAGTTCAGAACTTGAGACGTCTAACTAATATTTATTTGGATTGTAACAGAACGCCCTCCTGGGACCACGTTTTATTTTGCAACACGGTTTGATCACAGACAAAAGGTCATAGCTAACGATTGTTACTAACTTTTCCCATATATTATTACTAATCAGCAAATACGTCAGCGTTAATAAGGTCGTTTCATATGGCTAAGTAATTTAGCCTGTTTGAAAGATTTCTAAATCTAATCATTGATCCACTGATAACTGATTGTTGTGATCAATGCATGACATGTTCTTTTTAAGCTCATTAGACTGTTTTTTTTAACATTCGTAATTCTGTTTAAAGTGTTGTTATGATCAATCAAGTAAGTAAGAATGTGATTCGCTGGCACAGATAGAGCGTCTTTTCTAGTATTCTTAGCAAAACTTAAATTATGTGGATGGGCTATTGGTTTAAGTTTGAACCACCTTTTATTTCGAATTTGGTAATAATTATCCCATTGTATTCTGTCACAAACTTCAGCATATTATCTCCACGGAACATAATGAATCGATTTGCTCTTCGTTTTCGCTTCGCCTAATGGGTCAACGAGAAACTGCACTATGGTATCGGTTTTGCCAAAAAAAAAAGATCTTTTCGTATGAAGCTCATTTTCATCTTTGTGGTTACAGTAATAAACAAAACTGCCGTATTTGGGGCTCAAAAACGCGCACGTGGTCTGACAGCAGCTAATGCACCCAATTCCAGTGACTATTTGTAGCGGCTTGTGGAGCGGAGCCATCATTGGCCCATACTTTTTTGAAAATAAGGACTGCGCAACCATGACGGTTAATGGATAACCAATTTTTTTGTACCCGCTCTTCATGGTATTCATGTGAACGATGTTTGTTTTCAACAGGATGGTGCAACTTGCCATTTAATTAGCCGAAATGGTGAAGTCACTTGGCCACTAAGAAGCTGCGATTTGACACCGTTGGAGTATTTTCTGTGGAGCGCCGTTAAAGAAAAGTGTTATACCGATTAAGCCAAGATAATTGAGCACTTGAAGGCCAACATTCGTGATGCCATTACGGAGATACGACCCCATGTATCCGAAAAAGTGAACGAAAATTGTTTGGGGCGCCGTTAAAGAAAATTGTTATGCCGAAAAACCAGAGATAATTGAGCATGTGAAGACTAATATTCGTGATGCCATTGTCGAGATACAATCTCCATGCACTCAAAAAAGTGCACGAAAATTGATCCGATCTGAATGATCCGATATAAATGAAATAGTACTCCAGTTATAACCGGAACAATTGTATTTCACAACAAAAAAAATAAATTTGGCAAAATATCAAACCGTTTTTGTTTTATTGTTTTTTAAATTTAAACTTTTAAATGGCTCAGCCTATACACTGAAAAAAAGAATCAAGCCATCCGGGCTTGAATCAATCCATATCGGTCACAATAGTACGGTAAGTACGGTTTGGCTTGAATCAAGTACAAAAGAGTTGAATCAAGCCCGAATCAGCCAAGTACAAAAGTGTTGATTTTAGCGCGATTTAAGCCTTTTTGGGATCAAAGTGATCTCATCATGTATTTGGTTTAAGCATATTTTTTCTAGATTTAAGATCGAATTCGTACTTGATTCAAGAGAATCAGAAGTTGAAGTAATCCTTAAGCGCACTTGTTTCAAGAATTATAAAGTTGATTTAGGCTAGATTAACTTATAAATGGGATCGAATTGAGGCAAATCGTACTTTATTCGAGCACAATGAACTTGATTTAAGCCCTAAATTATACTTGATTTAAACCTAAATTTATCCAAAAATGAGCTTGTTTCAAGAATTTTGAATTTGATTTAAGCTCGAACTCGCACGTGATTTAATCCTAAAATCGATTGATTTGAAAAAAAAATGCAAGTCATCTACACAAAAAAATTCAAGTCATCGACCGGAATAATCCAAGTAGTGTTGGGAATCCCGGGATCCCGGGGTCCCGAAATCCCGGGATCCCGCAGTTTTTAACAATCCCAAAATCCCGGGATTGAGCACTTAATCCCGGGATTTGACTTTTCAAGCCGCAATGAAAAAAATTGTATATTAGAACTCTCACTAATTCGAATTTCCAGAAATTAGAATCTGTTGTTTCAATGCATTAACCGCTATGAAATTAGAAACAAAACTTCAAATTGCGATTTTTTTTCTTTGAGACGTAAACACTTAAATTAAAATCACCAGAAGCAGATGATCCACCAACAAAAAAAAACTAAACCATTAACCAAGTATTTTCCTATGCTGGGGCTAGAAGACAGATCACTTTCTGCTACACTTGCACGACTAACAGCCCTTGATGGGATTTCAATTAACGTTATATGCCGATCTAGTGACTTACGTGCAGGTCTTACAGCAATGGGATTTAAAGTTTACCTACGACTGTCAACACAGTCCGCCAAATGGTTGTATATTACAGCAACAAAATAAGATGTCATGCAAAAGTATGTTACGGCTGAATTTGGAAAGCAACTAACTCTAATAAAAGACTATAAAACTAGGTGGAGCAGCCTTTTGTTAATGCTGGAACGTCTTTATTTATTAAGAAATTGTATACAAAAGGCATTAATAGACATAGGTCCACCTGAAGGTGAATATTTTGCTTTATCCAAAGATGAGATTAATATGGTATCCGCAATCATTAGTGTTCTTATCCCAGTTAAAGCAGCAGTTGACGCCCTTTGCCGTCGGGATGCTAATCTGTTCACGGCCGATGTTGCCATAACTTTTATGTTAAAGATGCTAACAACGTTATAAGTCAAAAACTACATTCATGCGATGGATGCATGCAACAAAGGAGAATAGATATCAGTGGGGTACTTCAGTATCTGCACAATGGTAGAACAAATGTTCAGTCCGAATCCGAAACAGAGTTCGTAACGGTTCCTTCTTCCATAAAATGTCGCAAATTAATAGTTGAGTTACTCGGAAGACTAAATGCTTCAAGTCCAGCTACATCACTTCTAATAGCTTCTGATTCAGAAATTACAACTTCTTCTTCAGCCAGTGTAGAGTCTGAACGTACTTTTTCTGCAGCTGGATTTTTCACAACTAAAATAAGAAGTCGTTTGAGCGATGAAACTTTGGATGCTCTGTACTTCCTCAAAACGTATTTTAAAAATAATAAAAAATAATAACATATCGCACTTGATCAACAAAAGAGTATATATCTATAAAAACAATTTACTCTCTATAATTAATTTAAAAATGTGAAAAATTAAAAATAAAATTAATTTTCTTATAATTTAATAAATTCTTTCTTATAAACCTATTTTTGGATGTGCCATGTTATTAATTTTATTGAAATAATATGTTAATATCTTTCGAGAACAAATTTTTTAAAATCCCGGGATAAATCCCGGGATCCCGGGACTAGCTAAATGAAATCCCGAAATCCCGGGATTGAAAATATAGAGCGGGATTGCCAACCCTAAATCCAAGTCATCTACCAAAGAAATGCAACTCGTGAAAAATACGACATTTTGTTGGATATATATTGTATAAAACACATGAACTAAATGAGAATTATTAAAATTTTTACTTTTGAACTTAAAACCCACAATTCCATAACTCAAATAACAAATAAGTCAAAATTACACTTTTTTAGATAGATTTGAGCTTTTTAGTGTTGATTTTAGTAATATAAGGCTTAGTTTTTCACATCAATCCCGTTTTTTGCTTGTTTTAAGCAAACAATAGCCAAAACAGGCTTAATTTTTCAAGCACGTTTTTTGGCTTAAATTGAGAATAGAAAAGTTGATTTTTTAGCACGCCGTTTTTCTTTCTGTGTACCTAATGGGCAGTGATCCGTTTTAGTTTTTTATTGTTTTACTAGTGCATAGAATTGCAGCAATAAATAGTGTCTGTGATAAGTTTAAGAAAGAGTTTGAAAGGTTCGAGTGATTATCATTAGCAGCAACCTGATTTACTGGAATTGATACTAAATCTGCTTGAAATATGCTTTCCGTAAAGGCTTGATTTCGAGTTAATTTAAGATAAGATCGGGCCAACTTTAGATTACTTTTAATACTGGAAACTGGTTCAAGTCCATAAATTATTGCGTGATTTTAATTACATCAGTTGCTTGCTTTCTTATTTCATTATCCTTATTGATTTTGCTGTACGAGTATATTAATTTTTCATTTTTTCAATTTCATATTTTCAGTGCAAAAAGAAGGCGGCACTCAACTGAAATTAATGATTGAATATCCCAATGATATTAAAGCCTTAATGAAGCCAATGCGGTAAGTAGCCAAAAAAAGAAATGTCCTTTAAAAGGATATTTTTTTTTAAATTTAAATTATCGTGTTTTTGCATGTTTACAGATCTGTAGGTATATTCTTTTGTATTTAATTAAAGATTGTAATAATAATTGTTCAGAATGTTTCGATTTAATAAGATTATTTTAAGATGCTTCATTATTAAGCATAATTTAAATGAGAAAAAAACGAAGAAGAAGCAGAAGCAGAAGAGTAGCTTGCCAAATAGGAAAACAATAAAGGTTTACTGATAAATATTCCAATATTTTCGATATACAATGCATGTAATGACCTTCTTTTTCCATAACACAACTGGCTTAAAATTATATCAACCACAATGTAAGGAATGTAATACATATCCGGTTCATAATAATATCCTTATGAATGGAATTCCCTTTCATAACTATGTACATGTATCTTCTACGAATAATTCATTCGTTTAAACATTGAAAATAATAAATTTTATTTTTATGTATTTAAATAAATATATATACAGAAGGGGGTTTTTTTTGTTTTGCATAATTAAATTCATGTATTTACTATTGAAAATGTAAAACGTGAAAAACATGGAAAAATACTTCGGTACATGGTGTACATGGTTTGAGACTTCGCTTATGAAGCCGGCAGTGAAATAATGAAAGTGAGAGAATATTGAGAAGGAAAAAAATAATACAAGAGAATAAAAGGAAAGGATGTAAAGGAATTTAATTAAAATGTTCTGATAAACACCTATACGAACATAACGTTGAAAGTAGTATAAAATATAAACCAGAAATGCTCATAAAAGAAAAATATTTTCATATAAAATTTATTAAAATTTCAATTCGAAGAATATTTAAGAATATGACTGATGATCAATTCAAACTAATCCATTTTACTTTTTATGTTATATACATACATACATTCATACAAATGCACATATGTATGTGCCTAAGAATGAAAGCAAAAATATTATTCAAATATTCCATGTGATATTAAAAAATTCTTAAATTCCAAAGTGAGTTTTTAACAAAAGGAAAATAGTTATGCCAGCACAAATCACAGTAATGTCATGAATTGTAATTTGTACAGAAAGTACTTAGTATGGGGACAGAAAACAGCACTGAGATTGTATTAAGGTTTAGTATTGTTTTGTCCGGTTAAGCTAGGCAGAAGAAATAAACTTGAACTTTATTATTTTGCTTGTGTCTTGTTATTATCCTCGAAATACATACATACATGCATACATAATTGATCATTACAACCCTTTCGTCGGGATCACGACCTAGCTTCTGACACCATTTATGTTATGTATGTGTTAATTTTATATATGAGCGAAGGGACCAACAGTTTAAAGACGAATCCGAATGACCGATTTTTAAGAAACTTTTCATTGCAATTTTATTTTACTATCAGAGTTTTAGCCAAAAATATGCTGGGAGAAAGTCGCTGTAGAAATATTTTTTCTGACCCTTCAGTCAGAATTACGACCTAGCTTCTTACACTTACACGCACTTATGTTGTATGTGTTAATTTTATAAATGAGTAGTGGGACCTAGCGTTTAAAGTTGACTCAGAACGACAGATTTGCGAGAAACTTTTCCATCGAAATTTTGTATTTACTCTCAGTGTTTTTGCCAGAAATCTGCTGAGAGGCAATTGCCGAAGAAATATTCTTTTTTTTTTTCAATTCGTCTTGTTGGCGATGTCTGACCAGGGGTTTGCACTATGGCGTCACGTCTAATAAGCCAACACACTACCGACTGGACACCGGTGGGGAAAATATATTATCCACTGATACCTCCAGACCATAACACGCTCCATATTGTCATATTTTTTAAATTCTAGTTTCTCTGAGAAACATTTCGAGCAATTTTGCATTGAATGAGAAAAAAGTTGAAGAATTGAATTGAATTGAATTGAATTGTATAATCTTCCTTTATTTACATCTTTACTTACTAAATATTTACAAATGAGATCTTATCTTCCTATAGATATTACAACAAATAATGAATTGACTAGTGATATTTACAATATTTTTTTTTACATTATAATCTTTTCTAAGGTAAAATGGGAAAAAACCTTTATATGATTTTTAAATAAATTCAAATATGAAGAAAATTATATAGGTTTAATGGTGTTATTAGTGGTAATAGCACCGTATAAACATATCATTTTCGATTTGGTGATTTGCATTTAACTTTGTATAATTTCTACACATTCTCTTATCATGGGATAAGAAGAACTTTCAATTTTTCCATAAAACTTGTTTTTAATTCTTTTTATAAAATCAATAATTCTTTCGTAACCGGTTTCTTCATGGATAAGGTATGTTGGGTATCTCCAGTGTTTGTTATATATCATTTTGAGACATTTGTTTTGAATAACTTGTAAACGATTCAAGTGACAGTTAGCTGCAGTACTCCATACAGGACACGCATATGTTAATATGGGTCTTATAACACTTTTAAATAGAAGATTCTTATTTTTCATGTTCAGACATGAACGTTTATTTAGTAATGGCCATAGGGCTCTAAAAGCTTTAATTGCTTTTTTGCAGATTTCGTTGATATGCCGTTTGAATATAAGTTTTTTGTCCAACGTAACCCCCAAATATTTTACATCGTTTTGTATGTTTATAACATTATTTCCTATTAACAAGGGACGCCGGGCCAATCTTTTAGGGGATTTGTTAAATGGGAAAATTATAGCTTGAGTCTTAATAGGATTTATTTTGATTTTCCATTTGTGAAAATATTTGTTGCAACTTACAAGTCCTTTTTCCATTTTTTTTAAGAGAGCACCGGTATTCTTGCTTGAAGTAATTAAAGCGGTATCATCTGCGTAATATGCAGTTTGCATGTACTTCGGAACTTTAAAGTCGGATGTATATATTGAATACAGGAGTGGTGACAAAACAGATCCTTGTGGTAGCCCAGTGGAAATATGTTTGTCAGATGAGGTCGCATTTTTAATTGCAACTTTGAAAATTCTATCGTCCATAAAATCAGCAATAAGTTTACTAAGATATTTCGGTATATTAGCAAGTAAAAGTTTATATAAAAGGCCGTTATGCCAAACAGTATCAAACGCCTTTTCTATATCTAGTAGGATAAGGCCCGTTGATTTTTTGCTGTTCTTATTAGCAATTATTTTATTTTTTATCCTTTTTATTTGGTGAGTAGTGCTATGATCTTTTTTGAATCCAAATTGTTCTTTAGCAACAATGCAATTTGAATTTACAAATTCACTTAGGCGATGATGTAAAATTTTTTCCAATATTTTACCTAGATTGCTTAGCAAGCTAATAGGTCTGTAGCTGTTAGGGTTGTTTTTAGGCTTATTTGGTTTGTTTATAGCTATAACCTTAGCATTTTTAAAATTTTTTGGAAAATAATTAAGTTTAATGCAACTGTTGAAGAGAATGACTAACAATTTCAAGGCTTTAATTGGCAGGTTCTTTAAAAGTATATTAGTGATATTGTCAAACCCAGGTGATTTGGAGGCTTTTAAAGATGACACAATACTTGTTATTTCTCCAAGGTTTGTAAAAATGGCGGAATCAGAAGATGGGTTCTCCTTCCTAAAATCATTAACTTTTGCGTTAATGAATTTATCCATTGAATGTTTGTAGCTTGAGGTAAGATTATTTGCTTGTACAAATGTATTTGCTAAAATTTCAGCTTTCTCCTTATCATCTGTTATTTTGGTATTTCCATAGTTGATATATGGA
This sequence comes from Sarcophaga caerulescens, assembly GCA_927399465.1. Taxonomy (NCBI): domain Eukaryota; kingdom Metazoa; phylum Arthropoda; class Insecta; order Diptera; family Sarcophagidae; genus Sarcophaga; species Sarcophaga caerulescens. Next base: position 56,370,923 of record OV656872.1, on the reverse strand, counting down.
ATTTGGTGTTTACCTTTTTCTCGCAGACTTCTACTAATTCTCCAAAAAGTTGTATCTCCTGGTTTTAAATTAGATAGTAATTGACACCATTTATTATTGCGTTCTGCTTTGATGTTTTTGTCTATCATTTTAGTAAGCAGGTTTACATATTGATTGTAAAATTGTTTCTCAACTGCATTTGAAGTTCTTTGACTTTTTCTTTTGTAGCTTCTTCTTAGTTTTATATATTTACAGATATTCTCAGGCAATTCAAAATAGTTTCGTTGAGTAACTTTAGGAGTTGATACATTTCTTGCTTCTAAAATAATGTTGGTTAATTTGTTAATTTCTTTATCAATTGTTTGCTTTGAATTGTATTCATCTATATTGAATACTATATGATTGTCAACAAAATTCTTAAAAATGTTCCAGTTCGTTAATCTATGATCATAGTAACTGATATCAGCAATTGATGCCTTCGATCGTTTTATGGTACAAATAATGGGACGATGATCTGAGGGAATTTCGTAACCCAATGTTCTTACTTCTATATTTAGTGCGGAATTACTAATTACTACATCGACCGTAGACGGTTGTCTGTTACGTTGATGTGGGTATAATGTAGGACTATTTGGATAGTGTACGAAAAAGTTACAAGTTTGTTGTATGTTGTTGAGTATGACACCTGCTGTGTTACTTGTAGCACAATTCCAGGCGGAATGTTTAGCATTTAGGTCTCCTAAAACTATGTATTCATTGGCGGGAGGTGTAAGTTTATGAATATCATTAGAGAAATTATTGCTATAACGGGGCGAGTATGCAGAAGTTATTACAATCGGTCTATTATTTATTGTTATTTCTATAGATATGTTTTCAATAGATCTAGTGTTAAATGTGAAGCAGTTTTTATGTTTTATAGATTTATGAACCAGTAAAGCGACGCCTCCTCCTCTTCCATCTGACCTGTCGTTTCTGTAGAAAAAGTAATTTTTTAGAAAGGGTTTGATGCCTTCCGTTAAAAATGTTTCGTTTAATGAAGCAATTTTTATATTTTCTCTTTCGAGCAATATTTCTAGTTGTTTTAATTTTGAAAAGTAGGAAATTCCATTAACATTCAAATGAAGCATTTTAAATTCGTTTGAATTAGTGTAAGCCATGAGCATACTTTACCATATACATAACAACTTTAATTTGTTGCACTTTTGATGTACATCTTTGTAAATCTTCCATAGCAGTTGTAAAGATATCAAAAAGTTCATCCACGCTAAACAGATCGGAATTATTTTTCAGCTGGTTTGCGTATGAGACGTTGGCATTCATTATATTATTATTGTTGCGGCTTGTTGTATTGCCTAAGTTGGGAAATTCCACACCATTTAATTGGAATGTATTTAGATTTTGCTGTACTCTGATTTTATTATGAGATTTAGTTGTTACTCTTGCCCTCGTCTCCAGATAAAGAGAACGAAGTGGACAATTAATGTCGTTTGCTGCATGATCAGTTCTCTCTTTTCCATGTTTTTTACAATTAAAACAAGTAAAAACAGCTGGTCGCTTTTCATTTGTATTAAATGGACAAACATTTGTATGATGGTTTTCTGCGCATATCATGCAAGCGGCACCTCGATGACAATGCTCTCCACCATGACCATACATTAGACAGTTCCAACATTGTGTTGGTCTATCATTTTTCTTCGGTCTGTATTTTTTCCATGTAATAATTACGTTAGCTATAGTTCTCACATTTTTTAAAGAACTTGGATTAAAGTTTTTTCGAATAAATTGTACTTTATACACTGCATTATTTTCCGAGCTAAATTTGGTAATAATTTCAGTTACAGCAGATGGTGACAAGTTGTAGCTCTCCAATTCGGTTTTGATATCGTCTGCTTTGATACGAGGTAAGCCATGCAAGAAGATGGTGTATAACCTATTATCTTTCGAATTATACGAATGGAACTCGATTTGACTTTCCTTTAGTGTTTGCAAACAGCTATTATATACTGCCTGGTTTGGAGTGAATACTTTGGTACCAATGGAAGTACGCTTAAAGAAGCATTCCTTACCTAATAAATTTTGGATTTCGGAAAATGATGCATTGACTTCCACTACAATAGGTGGTGGTTTACGTTCCTTTACTTCATTTATATTTGTTGCTGGAGCTACATCCATATCATTTTGACCCCCCAGGATACTAAACCTATTTCCCGACGAAGATGGAATATTTGGATAAACATGCCTTGGTTGTTTAGTTGACTTTATCTTAGCATTGCGCTTTTTATTCCTAGATTTTGTGGCCCCTGGGGCCATTTTAGGTATGTTGTTTGATTTTGTTTAAAAAAAGAATTGACTATCACGTGTGAGTTCAATAAGAACGTGTGTAGGCAATTACAAAAACAATAGTGTAAACTTTATTTTTAATATGTATAAAAATTTGCTGTGCGCTTATGTTGTTGAGACTACCGTTCGTTATGAATATCAGATGTGAACTCAAAAAGTTGAAGAAAATTTCGTTGGAAAACCCAGAATTTAAAGCTTCTTTCTACATCACTGAGTCAGCATTTATAGGATGGCTCTTAGCAAGCAGACTGCTGTAATTGTTGCAAGAGTTGGGCTGTGGTGTTTCGAAGAAAGTGAAAATCCAAAATATGAAAATCCATAATGAGCCGTAATAAAGGTCAAATTGATGACGATGGAATTCACTAAAAATAAAACGATATTTTTAGCAATGCGTAAATTGGGATTATATGGCGCTAATTCCCTTTAAATTCCTTTATAATCTTTTCAATTTCTTGTACAGAAAGGCTACGTTGTATGAATTAAGTAATAGCAATACAGTGGCTGCAATGAGTTCTTAGGTTTTATGTGTGTCATGGCCAAATAGAAGACAACAGCTCTTTTGTTGACTAATTTTTGTTACTTTTTCACAGTTGCGACGTTTGGAAATCACTTGGAAATCTTTGCTCTCATAATTGATAATTCCTGCTTAAATATTTAATAGTTTTTTTTTTTATAAGAATCAAACTTTGGAACACTTCTGTACATTAATATTAAATTATATATGTTAGCAATGGTTTAAAGCATAAGAAATGAATAGCAAAAATAAATTTCATGTTTAAAGGAAATGCAAATAAAAAGCATTTTGTTGCATTCATTTCGGCTTAAGGTCTTTAAAACAAGTTTTTAAACTCTCTATCTCTCTATCATGCATAAAATCATCTCTGTCTCCTTATTTGTATTTTTTTTTTGTTTAAATACTCCTCTCTTAAGTAAATAAATGGATTACATTAATGTGTTTAATTGGCACAAATATTTATTGAGACTCATCGCCCCCTTAAAGAGAATTTTAATTTAATTCGTTAACCAACATATACAGACATACACAGATACATTTTCACACTCAAATATACAGAGTATTCTCTGTAAATACGAGAATGAATTTAAAAATACTTTTGATGTCACCTTCTAAAGATACTTAATGACAAGCAATCCGTCATAAGAATGCTTAATAATATAAAAATGAAAAAAATAAAAATTGAAAAGAGAGAGAGAGAGGAAAAAAAATTTTTATTTAAATGTCACATGAATTCCAATCAAGTGCCTTTGGGTATTTTGGACTACCATTTCTGTTTTAAGCAAATCACAGAGAGTTCACGTAGAAAGCATTGGCATTTATATGTGGGCGGTTTTGAGTTGAAATGAAAAAAAGTTGTTGAAATTTTGCATTAAAGCACCATTACAGTATGATTGGAGTTTCACTGTTGTATCGCTGCTGCAACGGTGTGTGTTTCAGTGAAGAAAACGGACTTTCTTTCGGAAATCATAGATTTTTGCATAAAATGAATCTTTAATTTAGAGAACTTTGGGTAATTTTTAATTAGCCAGCAAATCGCATAATGCATTAGAAAAAGAATTCATGCCTTAGTTTGTATGTTGTATGCTGCTCCTGCAGAAGGACCTCAAATCTGAGGTCTATCCTCCACGGTTGAACAGTTCGTAGTTCAAGAATTTCTGAACATATGAGAATATTTAGTCGCCTGAATTACATGAATTCCTAGCTGACAAAGCCGCAAACGAAATGCCTCCTATAGCAGTTAGAATATTATTGCATAATCTTTGTTTGACTCAACCCTACTGCGGCAAGATGTATTAAAAGACATCCGTCATTAAGTAAAAATGTAGTCAAACTTTTTGTCATGCTTTTGACTACTCAACCTCGTGGCAATACAACCTCTGTATAATGCATATACATATGTACATGTGCACCCAATCCTGTTTGTTCAGGAGAACACCGCGTAAAAAAAAAATCGTGCAAAAACAAAATTGGGTGTATATGCAGAAATATGTATATGGCTCTACTAATTCATGCTACCCTGTATAAAGACTGATGTCAAGTGTCTCCAAGTTGCCACTTTTGTAGTCTAAGTTGGTGACATTGCCAATAAAGCGTCCACATAATTTATTTTATGGCTACCTATTTCATTTTCGAACTTTTCTTAATAATTTGATGTGTGTACCCAATAGTGCCATCAATAAATCAGTAAATCTGAATAGAGTAACAAGAAATATTTTTTTTATTTTAATTGTCATAGCCTACATACAACCAAATGTTGGTTTATTATTTTATGAACGAGTTTGACAATATTGCAGACCCAATCGCAAAAATACATCATCTCAAAAATTATTAGATTTTTTCATTAAAAATAGGTTTACATGCCAGTTGTATTAATAAGTTGTTTATCTTATTTATTTATTTATCTTTACATGTCTTTAGTCAGGATTACAGCCTACCTTCTCAGACCACCCATGTTGTGTGTATTAATTTTATACATAAACTGCGGGATCTGCAATTTAAAGTTGTCTCCGAACGACAGATTTTTTAATAAATTTTTCATATCAATTTTTCTTTTATTCTCAGAGTTTTTGCTAGAACACTGTTAGGAGGAAGACGCTGAAAAAAAATTTGTTTTCACATTTCGTTTCTTTCGACGACGGGTTGTCGTCTTATAAAACTACAGCGACTTCATCTATCAAAGTAGTTGTCGTATATTTAGACTGTTTTGCCAAATCTTCAAGGCCGATCATATACAATGACGTGTGTTCGCTAAAAAGAACTCTGAAGCAATTTGCAACTGACCTTTAGCGATAAGGCCCGTTTCAGATTGAATGGGTACGGGAACAAGCGAAATTGTGGAATTTGTCCACTGTTTTTTGTGGATTTTGGGCTGACGGTGCCAATGATCCGTATTTCTTTCAGAACAACGTTGTCCAGGCCATCACTGAAAACAGTGACCACTGTAGGTCGTTGATAACCAACTTCTTTTGCCGTAATTTGGATGATCTGCATACCAGCGATATGTGGTTTCAACAAGTCAGCATATTTAATATTCTACGCGAGGCATGGTCGCCGTAGTCTAGAAACGGTTCAAACCCCAGGGCAGACATCAAAATAAAAATTTGAAAAATATTTTTTCGGCGTCATTAACTCTGAGGGTAAATAAAATTATCATGAAAAGTTCCTCAAAAAATTTATCGTTCGGAGTAGACTTTAAACTATAGGTTACGGCCCTCATATATAAAATTAACATACACAACATAAGTGGTGTGAGAAACTAGGTCCTTAATCCTGACTGAAGGGTTGTAATGATCAATTATGTATGTATGTATGTATGCCAATTCTGATGAGATTTGAAAACTTCCAATTCTCTCAAAAACCTCACTATTTGGGGTGACAATTTTTGCTGGATGCGTCATCAGTTCACATTTCTTTGATAAAGACATTAACAAAGACACTCTCAAAGGTGAGCACTATACGTTAATGGTTTCCAACTTCTTTTGGCCTCCAACGACATTTGGTTTCCACAGGACTGCTCTACGTGCCACACATTGTGTATCCTGCACGAGTGATTTGATGGCACTCTGACCATCGAGATCTTGCGATTTATATCCGTTAGTTTATTTCTTGCGGGGTTTTCGTATGTGGCAGCTGTATGCGAATAAGCCACAAGCCACAGCGATCCTCAAAACCAACATAATCCATGCTATTGATTGTAATTTATGCGCCATACACATGGGAAATTGCGCTCCAACCAGAGAAGCTGAAGCGGCTATTTATGTTAAATGCCACACATACGACTTTCAAACGAATAATTAACTTCGATGACATTACATAAGCACTTTATTTTACTAGAATTTAAAGATAGGAAGCGCTTAACAAGTCCTTATGTTATGTCCTTATGTTATGCGCGTCTTTGAACTGAATTTTATTTCACACCCAGGCAAGAAGCATTATCTGGGGTATAACTAGTGAGCAGTACTGTTGACAATGTCAATAGTAAATCAGTATACTTTTACTAACGATGTGTCTTACGGTATGTGTACGTGTATGTATGTATAGATTTTTCACATAAACAAACAAACAAACACAATGAATGGTGTATTAAACCAGTTTTATAGAAAGAATTATTTATTTTTATTTTATTTTTATATTTTTTTTTTATTTTTTTTTATTTTTAATACATAAAAAGTTATACGGATATACACAAAATCAATACAATTAAATTGTTGTTAAAGTAAAAACGACAAAGAAAAAAACCAAAATTTAAAACAAAAATAAAAATAAAAATGATTTAATTTATAAATCCTATAGAAATTGTGGTATTATTCCATACGATCAATATTTTACTCAATGAAACAAAAAAAAATATAAACAATTCGTATATTTTTTATGTTTTTAAATTTGAAAGCTTTTGTGGGCTTAAAACAAAAACAAAAAATCAAAATAGTTTACATTGCATAAATATGTATGCCATGACGTTGGTATTTTCACAAATTATTTTAAATATCAACTAAAAATAAAAAATAAAAATTCCACAACCATACACTTGTATTTAGTTTAATCTGTTGCGGATTAAAATTCATGCACGCTACTAACAAATTTTATTTATGCATAACTATGGAAAAGGGAAAATTTTTAATTTTAAAGAATGGTAATAACGACTTGAACGGCACGAAAATGGACAAATTTCATCAGATTTAATTTCATCAGTCGTCAAATGAAGATTTCGTTTGAAGTGGCTGCAACTCATATTCCTGGTATGCCAAGTGTTCCCAAACTGAAAATAAAAATCCAACCATTATGATACGAGGTTAATAGTGTGTTAGAAGATAAAAAATTATAAATGTATGACATTTTTTTTTTTAATAATGATGAGATTTATGCCACCACTAGGCTGGCGTTTTGAACTACGTTCAAATATTTAAAACTCATCATCTCTCTAAATCTTTATCGCTGCCCGAGCTGTATGCGGAGTTGATCAACAAAAAATAGGCAAAGCTGCCTCAAACAAAAACCTGTTCAATCATTTCTTGGTAGTGCCTTATCAAATGCAAAAGCTCTTTTTATTTTACGTCCACAGTAGTACTTCAAGGTAGTACTTCAAACGGCACGCTAAAATAACTTTTCGATGGTAGTGAATCTACTTGTATATCAAGGTAGTTCTCTGTGTATCGGAATAACAGGATAACTAACTTAAGCGGAACTGAACTTCAATACTTACACCAAATCTAAGCAAGCATAGAAGTAAGTCGCCGTAGTCTATTAGGTAACTTGTAGGCTTATTAAACGTGAAGCCACAGTTCAAACCCCAGGAAAAAAGAAAAAAAATTACTTGGGCGACTTCCCCTCAGCAGATTTCTATCAAAGACTTTGAGAGTAAATAAAAATTTGCCATGAAAAATTTCTCAAAAAAATCTGTCGTTCAGAGTCGAGTTTAAACTGTAGATCCGACTACTCACTTATAAAATTAACACACACACCCAACAGAAGTGGTGTGAGAATCTAGGTCGTAATCCTGTCTAAAGGTTTGTAATGACCAATTTTGTATGTACAATGAGCGTCAAAAGAAACTGTACACTAAGGATAAAATTCTTACAATTTACATTTACACTTGAGGAAATTTTTTGTAATTTTTTTGTTTCAATTTTAAAAACTGGCAATTTTAAAATAAAATAACTGTAATTTACTAAAGTATATGGTTTTTAAGTACAGTTCCTTTTGACGCTCACTGTAAAGAATTAAGATTACTTTAGAAAGTCTTTCAATTATGTTCGTTGCATCTTATTTCTGGTGGAAAGATTTTAATAATATCTCTGCGATGCCATGCTCACTTTTGTGCGTATTAGGACTTAATTGCAATCTCTTGTTTTCTTTCCTAGATTTATTAGAACGAATTTTAACATTACCTGACGAAGACGTTTCCTCAAATGTCTAAAAACCAAAATAAAAAAATAAATTTTATGTGCATAACTACCTCTTCTCTTTTGCTTCTTAAGCTAGGTTAGGTTAGCGGGTAGCTTGCTGTTCACAGGCAAGTTCACTTGCTGCACCATGTGGCCCATTATGTTACCCAAAAACCGATAACATCAGTTCACTCACTTCCGGTCCTCCACATCATGGCATGCTTCTTCGGAAATTATATGTTTATTTAAAATATTGAGCGTCATTTGTGCTTACTATACGATAGGTTGAGAGATCGCGCCTTAAATAGGAAAAAAAAATTATTCATTTGTTTAGCTCACTCTCAGCTGGCTTCTGCCGAAAGCTCTTAAAGTAAACTAAGGGCCAATAACGTATGTATGAATACATTTGCAATCGTTGCTCAGGCAACAATGGAAACAACTGTTTATTGAATAAATCAATCTAAACTTGAATAAACATCCATCCTAATTGTAAGCGATTCATTTGTACTCGGTATGGTAGCCAGTAATCATTAGACAATATTTCAACAATTTTGGAAGGCTTCTGTTGCCACAAAATACTTACCCTTTCCAACATATATTTTTTCTCTCAGTGTTTTTGTCAGAAAGTTGCTGAGAAAATCTTTTTCGAATTTTGTTTTGTTGGAAATGATGTTTTGTTGGTCTGAACCAAGGCGTCACGTCTAATATAATAAGCCAACACACTACCTACTAGACTACGGTGACTTCAAAGAAAAAAAGCTAAACTTCCCGTATGCATGCAGTATTTTTTCTTTCATTAATTCGTTCAGTAACTTCTTTCTTTTTTTGCTTTCAATTTTAATTTGCAATTACAAATTTAGTGGCAAACCTTTAGTCAGCGTTATAACCTCGCTTAACACACCATTAATATTGTGTGTTAATTTTACCCATAAGAAGGTTTTCATTACAATTTTATTTTGCTTTTAGGGTGAGAAAATCACCCAAAAAATATATATTTTCTTCATATTACATTTTCTTCGAGATATCATCGTTAAATATCTAAATGAATATAACTTAATAAAAATTTTAATTTAAATTTAATACATATATACATACATACATACATATATCATATTCTCTTCCATTATATATACGATGACCATCCGTCTACTGTTATAGCGAACAGTCCGCTATTTTAACCTCCTGTCCGCTATTTTTTCGCGTCCGCTAAATGTCCACTATTTAACCACACTTAACATCTAAAAAGTATTTATTTTCCAAAATGTCCACTTTTGTCCACTTTTTTCACTAATTCGTTAAAAACGCTTATATTAGCTGGAATTACATATGAAATTGAGTTGGAAACTCTATATATTGTCTATGTTGTAGATGCAATTCCATCTTGGTCTTCAATTGAAAAGTCATTGATAAAGGTAACAGAAATCAGAAATTATTTAAATATAAATAATAACGAAATTTTTGATGAATTCACTTATGTAAAAAATTATGCAAATGCTGAACAAATACAAATATGGAAACAATCAGCATTAAATCCCGATAAAAAGTGGGTTGAATTTTTCAAATTTTTCGAAACGAAAAATATTCCTTATAAAAACATTCTGAAATTAATAGATTTTTCATTTGCTTTACCAGCGTCCAACGCATGAATAGAAAGAGTTTTTGTTATATCTAACAATATTTGGTTTTCCGAAAAATTCCAAATGGGACTAGAAACTTTAGATTCTCTTTTGACCATAAAATGCAATTTTGAAATGGACTGTTCGGAATTTAAAACATCTTTATCTAACAGGCCCAACACTTAAAAAAAATGCATTTTGTAGAGAAATATCAGAAGTAAATTTATACACGTAAGTATGTATATCCATATGGATATGTATAGATTCAAGTTTGTGTATATTATGTGTACCTATTTATGTCTGTATTTTAAAAATCTTTATATAAAATATTAATTATAATAAATGATTTTTTTTTTTATTTTACAATTTTATATATTTGTCCGCTTTTTCTCATGGAAATATTGGTCACCGTAATTATACAGTAAATGCATTGACATTTCTTAGGTAACGATTTTTGCCACGTCGTATGATTAATATTCGATTAATTACTTGAAATATTCCTCATACGTCTGAACGCAACATGAACCCTTGAACTTATGCTTTAAAAAATATTAATTTTCATACCCTTCATATTACATTACATTTGGTTTAACGTTAATTGAGTACAACATACATACATACGTACATACATACAAAATCATTTAATTATTAATTTGTCATCTTTAATTAATCCTATTCTACTTAAATTGTTCTGTCTTTGTGAGTGTTCTCTCTTGTCTGCTGTCTTTTGTGTTGAACATTTCATTTGTAAATCCATTTCAATAACCATACGAACCAACGGATTCACCGACCAGTCCTATATTTCACCATAAATGAGAGAATATGAGTATGACATCATTTATTGTTTTTGTTTTCCATTTTTAAACCTTTTTCTGTGAACTATAAATTTTATGCCATTTATCTTCGTTTGCTTTCTAGCACAGTTCGAAAGAAGACAGGACAGTTGCGACACTATATGAATGAGCAATGAAAGCGAGAACCAGAGAAAGAGAGAAAGAGAGAGAAAAATAACAGAGAAGGGAAAAATATTAAATAAATGAATTATTTTTTAATTATAAAAATTATAAAAATACACACGTCAATACATATATGCATAATTTCCAAACTTATTGAACTTTTTCTATTGATAGAGTTTGTTAAAAAATTTTTAATTTAATTCTGGAGAATTTACTGACCATTCTGATAATACCAAGTTACAAAGAATCTTTGTTCTTCAATACTATCGGGTGGGCCATCTATCGATTTAAATTTGAACCACCGTAATTTCGAATCTTGCAAAACTTATATCGTTCTATTCTGTTACAAAATTCAGTATATTATCTCCACTGAACATAATGAATACGTTGGGATTGTTTTAAATTTATTTCCGAAACAGAGACAATTGGTCGAAAATTGCACGAAAATGTCGTACAAAATTTGATCGCAGAGATGGATCAACAGTGCCCGGTATACGCAAGTTTATTGCTAAAGTTAGTGAAACTGATTTCATTGTTGATACGCCAAGACGTAAGCGTGTTCGTACAGCGCATGAACCCGAAAATATCGAAGTTGTGTCTGATAGTGTACGTGGGAATCCATCGATATCATCGTTCACAAATTTGAACATTTCACGCACCAGTTTACATCGAATTTTGCGGAAAGATCTCGGTATGAAGCCTTACAAAGTTCAATTGGTTCAAGAGTTGAAGCCGCATGACTATCCGCTTCGTTCATGCTTCGGTAGATGAGACAACGAGAAACTGCACACTGTTGTCGATTTTGCCACAAAAAAATCATCTTTTCGGATGAAACTGATTTTCATCTTGATGTGTTCGTTAATAAGAAAATTGCCGTATTTGGGGTTCAGACAATCCACACAATAGAAGCTAATGTACGAGTGTTTGGTGCGGCTTTTAGAGGGAAGGTACATTGACTCCCTATTTCTTTGAAAATGAGGTCGGCGCACTTATTACGTTCAATGGATAACCCTTTTTTGTACCCCCTCTTCATGGTATTGATGTGAACGAAGTTTGGTTTCAACAGGATGGTGCAACTTGCCACATATCTCATGCCACAATTGATTTATTGCGTCAAACGTTTGATGGCCATTTAATTAGTCGAAATGGTGATGTCAATTGGCCACTAAGAAGCTGCGATTTGACGACGTTCGAGTATTTTCTGTGGGGCGCCGTTAAAGAAAATTGTTATGCCGAAAAACCAGAGATAATTGAGCATGTGAAGACTAATATTCGTGATGCCATTGTCGAGATACAATCTCCATGCACTCGAAAAAGTGCACGAAAATTGATCCGATCGAAAGAGATACTGTGAGGCCAGACGCAGCAGCCATATGAATGAACTGATATTCCATTTCTAAACGGAACATTAGTACCTTAACAAATAAATAAATTTGGCAAAATTTCAAACCGTTTTTGTTTTATTCCATTATTAAATTTTAACTTTTAAATCGCCCACCCTTTACTATTGAATTGCAAATATTCATGCTCAATCAGATTTTATGATTATGTTCATTATTTTATAAGGGATTAACAACACGCTTCTTAAATGGATTGTATTGGGGTGAAGCCATGAAGTTTTTCAACTCCATTGGATTTGAATCTGGGCTTCTCCAGTTGGAGACAAGCTATTTTAAACGCTACACCACCGGCTATCATCTAAGCGATTTAGTTTATAGTCGTAAATGAAATTAAAACGATTGATTTTCTTAAAGATTTTCTGTTCTCCTTTAGCCCTAAGTTTTGACTCTTCATTAAAAAAATACAAAAAATTTGTTTAAAGTCTTCTTTAAAACAATAAAATTTTTTTTTTTGCTTTTTAATCTCATATAGATTTATTGCAGTTGCACTTGTGCTTATTTTAAGCACGTGTTAAATATTCTATCAATGATTTAATGTTCTTCTTCTTGTTTTTACTTGGTTTCTTTACAGATTCCCTAGGGACCAACAAACTTTGCCGAATCATTTTTATTTTACGGACTACGAGAGACATAATGCTGAGATTGCAGCATTTCATCTGGACAGGTAAGTAGAGAGAAAAAAAGTCAAAACCCAAAAACAAAAACCTGCAACCACCTTGCAACAAATAAAAAAATATTTATAGCACTCAAATAAAACAATAACCAAGGCAACAGGCAAACTAAAAACTGCAAAAGAAAAACCAACAACAACCAAATTAATAACAACACAATGTACAACAACTTGTATAACAATTTTGCTCAAGGATTACGAAACAATGAAAACAAATAAAATAAAATATCCTACAGCCTCCCTTATATGAAAAGTTTAATAAAATGAATTCCATAGTAAAGGATACATGCATGCGTATGTATCCATGAATCAATTAAATCTTTTGTTTTCATTGGAACTCACGCATGCCTTGTGATTTTTGAGTAGCCACTTCTAAAGACGAGGTCTGTAAATAGTTTTTCAACAAAGACGCTATGGTTTAGTAGGTATTCTGTTTTGGCTTATTAAACAAGAGCCCACTGTGGAACCTTTGGCAGACATCTCGAATAAAAAGAAGTATAAAAATAAATATTTCTTATGGCGACTTTCTCTTCTGACCAAAAACTCTGAGAGTAAAATAAAAAGTTTAAAAAGTTTTTCAAAAATCTGACATTCTGAGTCGACTTTAAATTGTACGAGCACTCACAACATAAGTGATGTGTGAAACTCGGTCGTAATTCTGACTGAAGGTTTGTAGAGATCAATTATCTGTAAGTGACGAGAATATCTATTTTGGAAAGAAGTCATCTTCACTGAAGTGCGTTGCCATCTGAATGGTTAAGTAAATACAAGAATATTTGTGGCACAAAAAATTATGACGCTATGAGAAGCAACTGCAATCACTGTCAGCAACTGTAAGTTGAGTATTTTAATCAGGCAGCGTGTTTGCGTATTATTTTTACTACTTTTACATAAGGCTGAAATTGCAGTTATTGAACATAGTAACGGAGTTGTTGTAGCCTCAGCTGGACGGCGTAGATCTAGACGACATGGGGTTTCATGTGGGGACATGTCACATCGCGCGTGCAGCAATTGATCTATTGCAGCAAAGATTTTTATAACAAATTATCTAAGAAATGCTGATCTCAACTAGCCCAGAGAGTTTGAAGGAAACTAAATATGATAACATATTTCTTCGGCGAAACTCTGAAAGTAAATAAAAACGTTTTAAAAAAAAATCTATCATTCGGTGTAGAATTTAGACTGTAGGTCCCGGCACTCATGTATTAAATTAACCCACACAGTATGTATGGTGTGAGAAGTTAGGTCGTAATTCTGACTGAAGGGTTGTAATGACCAATTATGTTATGTACGTTTTTTTCTTTTTTGGGGTTTGTGAAATCTCGAGTTAATGCGAATAACCCAAAATCATTTCAAATCCGAGCACCAACGTGTCATTGGTGAGTACAAAAGTCATAACGGATGTTTTATGCCATAATTAATGGACACACGCTTTCCTTACAACTCAATACAAAAAAATGCAAATATCTTAATAAATGCGAGTTTTTATTTTAATAAGAAAACGTGTATTCTTATTGAGATACATTTTATAAGACATAGAGTAATAATTCATAGCCACACATACATACATAATTGATCATTATAACCCTCCAGCCAGGATTACTACCGAGCTTCTCACATCATTTGTGTTATGTATGTTAATTTAATACGAAAGTGGCGGGACCTACAGCTTAAAACCGACTTCGAACGACAAATTTTTGAGAAACTTTTCATGGTAATATTTTTTACCTTCAGAGAGTTTTATTTATTCTCAGAGTGGCAGAAATCTTCTGAGAGGAAGTCGCCGAAGAAATGTTTTTTCGTATTTCGTTTTGTTAGGGATGTCTGAACCGTAGCTTCAAGTTTAATACTAGACTACTACGACTACAATAATTCATAGGCGTTTGATTTTATTTAACTTTAAAAACTGAAAAGTTGGGTATCCTTTCCAAATATTTAATCATAACCCCATAATTTCCCCAATAATCTAGCATTTGCTGGTTATGCACCCATATAGCCTTTATATGTATTGAGAAATAAATTCTAACTTACATATTTCTGTTCTGTGAAAATATCACACTGTAAACTAATTTTTTCAAAAATTGTTAAATTGCTCTTGTTTTAATGCATGTTTAAGCTTAAAGGACGTTTTTCTTTAAAAATAATTATATAAGTCTTCTCCTAAACCACTTTCTTTAAGACTTAAATAAAGCGTTAAGTAGTAAATTTTTATAGTATAACGCCTGACAAACATTTTCATATTTTTAAAACGTATCAAGACCCATTGGACTACTTTTGTATTTTAATAAGAAAAAAAATTTAAATTTTTTTATTGACCACAATTGGATTGAAAGAGGAATTCCATATTCTCTTTGAATGTAAAAGATTTTATAAAAAAAAAATAATTTAAAAGTAAACAAAAAAAAGTTTAAAAAACGAACAAAATATTAAATCGAAAAAAAAAAAGATTTTGAGTGTTATGTGAGTAAAACTTGAAAACAAAAACAAAAAAAACTTTTATTTCCTTCACTTGACACCAAACAAAAAAAAAAATAAAAGAAAAAGAAATGAAAAACAAAACAAAAGTTGATAAAAGAAAGGCAACAACAATAATAAAAAATAAGAATTAAAATAAAAATCCAGTTGCTTGGCGGAAACAACAGGACAAAGTTTACAACCATAGGAGAATTTCTATTAAAGTTTTTCGTTTTTTGGTCCGTTACTGCTCAATTTTTTATTCTCTTAACATTTTTGTTTTTTTTTTGTCTCATAGTTCTCTTGTTACTGTTTGTGTGTTACAATAACTATGTATTGTATAGAGCGTATGTGTGTGCTACACTGTATATATGTATAATAACTTGTGGTTACTTTTACGAATTATGACTTAAAACCTTGTAGTAACCCAAACCATTGCTCATTTTTAAATAGACACACACATTCACATGCGAACACATTTACACGGGAAGTGATAATTTTAATCTCAAACTCTAGAGCCCTCTCACATGTACTATAACATGGTTACCAAAAGAAAAAGAAAATAATTCAAGTCGGTGTGAGAGCAGAGTATTTTTAAAAGGATTATTGTACAGAGAGAAATGATTTACTTTATACCACGATAATCACAAGACTATACAAGACTGACTGCGTTTATATCGGCAATAGAATAACAACGACTCGAAAGTCAAAATATACGTATGCCATAAAAAACGTAAATAATAGACGATTCATTTAAATCGGTCAAGATCAAACAAAACAAAATTTCCGTATTAGAGGCTCAGAAAAACCACACGTGGTCGTACAGAAGCCAATGCACCCATTACGAGTGACGATTTGGTGTGGCTTGTGGAGCGGAATCATCATTCGCCCATACATACATAATTGGCCATTACAACCCTTCAGTCAGGATTACGGCCTAGCTTCTCATATATTCGCCCATATTTCTTTGAAAATGAGGACAGCAAAACTATTACGGTCAATGTAGATACCTATCGCGCCATGATTACCGATTTTTTTGTACCTGCTCTTCATGGTATTGATGTGAACGATGTTTGGTTTCAACAGGATGATGCAACTTGCCACACAACTCAACTTTATTGCGTCAAACGTTTGATGGGCGTTTAATTAGCCGAAATGGTGATGCCAATTGGCCGCCAAAAAGCTTCGATTTAACACTGTTGCACTATTTTCTGTGGGGTGCAGTTAAAGAAAAGTGTTATGTCGACAAACCAGAGACAATTGAGCATTTGAAGGCCAACATTCGTGATGACATTGCTGAGATACGACCCTATACACTCGAAAAAGTGCCTGAAAATTGTTCCGATCGAATGCGATATTGTGAAGTGAATAAATAATAAAATCTTTGATCCCTAACCAACTCGCTAATGATATCATGAGGTCAGCTATTAATGAAGAGCATTTCATCAATCCAAAGTGTCTGACTGGGACCTTAAATGATACGGTTCTTAATGCTTGTAATACAGCAAAATCTTATCAATCTATGCATTTACTTTTATTATCCCTTTTACAGCAGTTAGAATTCTTTAACACTACGAGCATACGGCTTTTTAAAATCGTTTCTTTCATTTTGTATTTAAAACATACGTAACACAATGAGAGTCTATAAAGTTCGGTAGAACTTAATCATAGATTGGGTCCGAAATCTACTCTTTCCACGTAGTTAGTAAATTTATTTATCTTGGTTCCTTCGTTACCAGTAAAACTGGTGTCAGTCTGGAGATCAGGCGTAGGATCACTCTTCGCAACAGGTGCTACTATGGCTTCAATAGGCAATTAAGTAGCAGAGACCTCTCTCGTTCAGCAAAACTCTCTAAAACATGCTCATCCTCCCCGTACTTCTATGTGGCGCAGAAGCATGGACACTATTAAACAATGATGCTGTAGTATTGAGAGTATTCGAGTGAAAAGTACTACTACTGATTTCCGCATCCGACCCAACAATAAGTTGTATGAGCACCTCAACGACATGGACGTTGTGCAGCGTATTAACATTTAGCAGCTGCGCTGGTTCGGCCATGTCATTCGAATGGATAAGGATGCATTTGATGCGGGGACGACCTTGTATATGTAGGAAGCACCAACTCGGGGAAGCCCTGACATCGATTGGTGTGACCAACTGGTGAAGGCGCCTGGAAGGATGTGCTAAAGCAGGCGGAAATCCTATAATCGATTTATTTATAGCCAATTAAGAAGAATAATGTAAACAATTTTAAATCAACTAAGAAATAATTTAAAAATATAATCTTTAGTGTCTCCTGTTTCCTTTATTACGCATCCCACTGTTCTAACACGTTTAAATACCCCAAAAAGTGCCCCTGCACGTTCTTTAGTAAACGAAATAATAACACAACCATAACAAAACAATATAATAAAATAAGAACAGAAATACAAAAACAACTAACAATAATAACAACACCAACAAAATAAAATTTATGTTTATAAACAAAACATAACACAATATCAACACAAACACTGAAACAACTCGAAAAATAAAAAGAAATACTTGAGCATAATGAAATATAATGTGTGTAAATGTGTGTGTTTGAAATTAAGATTTCATGGAAAATATAGAAAAAAGCGACAGAGAGAGAAGGATAGAGAAAGAGTATGAATGAAATATTAAGACATTTATTTTATTGCAATATCATCAACATCAACATACACATTCACAACCACATCAACATCAGCATCTTAAGAGTATAAAGATTCTTCAAGAAAACAAAGCTGAAGAACGAGTACGAAAGTGAATCATGCTGTGTGTGTGTGTGTGTGATTGTGTAAATAAAAAGAAAAACACTACCCCACTAACTTATATATTTAGTTTTCTTTGCCACTATTATTTACTATAAAAACATTTACACACTCACACATTCTTAAACACACGTACACAAACACAAGTGCATCATATGTACATGGAGAGAGGCTCAAATACTATTATTATTTAAGCCTCAGCTGAGTAGAGTGTGTAGTTGAGTGGCAAAAGGAAATATGTTTCTATCGTCTAACGCCCTTATAATCACAATTTTTCATTTTTTTTCTGAACTTTTATTTACTCTCACTCTCTCCCTCTCTCTCTTGCTCCCTGTTTCTCTTCCTCATTCCGGAAATACTGCCGTACAAATAAATAATAGCGTCTACTGCATACTGGAAATGGTTTTACTGTTGGTGTGGTCTGACTTCCTTTTTATTTTGAACACAAAAAAAAAAGAAAAATAAAACGAAAAAAATATGTCTCCTGGTCTTTTATTCTTCTTAAGATGAAAACCATATTTTTTTCTTGTTTTTGTTTTTGTCTTTTGCTATTTATGTTGTTATTTATTATTTGTCCTGTTCAGTTCTCTGTTTCTTTTTAATCTTTTATTTTTTTATTGTTGTTGTTGTTCTAAGACATGGCAAGGATGTATAAATATACTCTTGATGGTCGTAAAACAATTTTCTACTTCAGAAACAATGTTTTTTTTTTATTTTGTGTCTCCTCTTCTTTGTGTTTATGTTTGGCATTTTTTCTTTCTCATTCCTTTCGGTTTTTCATATTTTGTAAAGAATTTCGTTTGTCCTTTGGATTTCTATAGTTGGTAATAAAACAAAAGAAAATCAAAAGAAAAACCAAAACAAAACAGGACAAGAAAAGGTAAAATAAAAGAGAACGAATTTTTTTACTCCTGTTTGTTGCTGTTGTATTTACACAGAAACAGAAACTTTACATGACATGCTGACAGCCAGTTCAGCAGTGATGTACAACCTGTTAATTCAATAATTAGAAGTTTACTCTGAACAAAGTCCAGAGATTCAATAGAACAAACATATGCTTTAAAAATATACTCATTTTGGGAAATTTATGAGCTTATTAAAGCCTATGCCACCGCAGAGAAAGGAAGGAAGGGAAATATATCGTAAATTAATAAGGGGTAGTATGTGTAAACAGGTTTAAAAGTCTCAATGTTTTAAGTTTAAAACGAAAGTAAACACGGAAGGGAATCAAAGTAATATACATACATAAGCGTTATTTTTAATTTAAAACAGAAGTCCATATTGATTGATCAACGAGAATATCCTTTATAATGTACCGGAGCCATAAAAAATTGTACTCGTTACTTACTTAATTGATCAATAATAACACGATTAACGGATTTCGGTCTGCATTAATACATCCTTCCCGACGCCTCTGTTTCTAACACCGCTTTGTCAGTTGGTCACACCAATCGATACAGGGCTTCCTTGATTTGGTCCTTGCAACGCAGACAAAGACATCTTCTACGCCGACATACGCAATAAATACCCCTCTCGCCGGAGCATCCTCTTCCATTCGAAACACACGGCAGAGCCAGCGCAGCCGCTCAATGTTAGCGCGCTGCACAACTCATTCTTGGATCGGGTGTCAAAATCATCGCCTGCTCGAACTGGATCGAAGATCTAACGTACGATATTTTTCTCGAGTACTATCAATGCTGCTACATCAGTTCTTAATAGCGTCCATGATTCTGCGCCGCAAAGAAGCACGTGGAGAATGAGCGACTTGAAGAGTATCAGTTTTGTCGTACGAGAGAGGTCTTTGCTACTCAATTGCGTGTTGAGGCCCTAGTAACATCTGTTGTTAAGATTGATTTTACGCTTGGTCTCTAGACTGACATGATTTTTACTGGTAACATCGGCCGTAATCTGGGTTCCAATATGCCGCATGTCTACTTGTCGACAACATACTCGTATACTTATTTATTAAACCCATCTTAATACACTCCCGTGTATAGCGCTTAAGGCAGCAATAACATCTCGTTTGGTACGCCCTATGATATTAATATCTTCAGCGTATGCAAGCAACTGGACACTTTTGTGGAAAATAGTGTCATTGCGTTGCACTTCCGCCTTTCGCAAAACTTTCTGCATGACGTGTTTGAATAGGTCGCATGGTTAGGGATGCCTTTGCCTAAAACCCCCCATGTTATCAAAACGTAGGGAGAGTCCATTCCTACCTCGATTTCCGTAGGATTTGCTGAAAGTCATTCTGTATAGCCTTATTAACTTCGCAGGAATGCTAAGCTCAGACATTGCGGCAAAATCATGATTCCTTATGGGGCTCTCGGAAGCTGCCTTATATAGTCGGCAAAAAAAATGGTGTGTGTTGACATGGGTCTTCCTCAGGGTTTGACGTAATGTGAAGATCTGTTCGATGTTGGACTTGCCAGTGAACCCTCACTGATAAATTCCAATCAGTGTTTTGACGAGTGGCTTCAGTCGTTTACACAATATGCTCGTAAGAACTTCATATGCGATTGGGAGAATGTGTTATATCTCTGTAGTTGGCGCATATCTCCCTTTTTCAGGGCTGGATAGACAACACTGAGGTTCCGTTGGGTAGACATTGTAAATAAACTGGTGCATGAGCCATAACAACTTATTATCTGCGGTCTTAAATATTTTTATCAACTTGAACTAGCTTAATTAATATTTACGTTTTTCTAAAAAAATATACGACTGTTTTTTAATTCTAAAAATGTTCTTTCTATTCTGTTTTCATTTTAGAATTCTTGGTTTTCGTCGCGCCATGCCAGTTACGGGTCGTTTGTTAAACATCACAACGGAAATTTATCAAGTGGCCGATGATAATTTATTGAAAACATTTTTCGTTTCGCCCTCATCGAATTTATGCTTCCATGGCAAATGTTCGTACTACTGTGACACATCGCATGCGATTTGCGGTAATCCTGATATGTTGGAAGGATCCTTTGCTGCATTTCTGCCATCATTCGAGCAGGCAGGACGAAAGGTATGTAAAAAGAACAAAGAAAACAATTTTTTTTTTGAAGTGTTTTAAATATTTTAAGAATTTCTAGTCATATGCTGTGTGTAGTTTTCTCTTTAACATGAAAAAAGAATACATTTTAGAGCTAAACTACACTACACTTGCTATCATATAAATGTAAGTATTCATGCACATACATATGTATTATGCTACATATGTACACATATCATATAAATATTGTTGGCATTTAGAAAATTTTGTATAATTTTTGTCTTTTCGTTTTAAATATTTTTGTAGAAAGATTTTATATACTGGCCTTTATACATACATATGTTTGGTATATACATACCTAAACACATATGTTTTTGTTGAGATTATAACAAAATATTTTCTTTTTGGTTTATTTTTGTTGTTGTCTTATGATTAATGATGACATTTGGGTCTAATTTCTTCTTTTGCTTCTTTACAATCCGAATACAATAACAAGGAATTCACAAAATAAAACAAAAATTATTTAAAATCTTCTATAAAATAAATTATTTATTGCGTATGTTTTATTAAAGTGTGTTATTCTTTTTTTAAAGCAATTTACTGACCAAAATTTTGTGTTGGTTGCAGATACTCTATAATAATCACAGTTCTTAAGGGATTTATATTTTCAGTTTCCTTGAATGAAATATTACCACAGATTCTTAATGGAACAGAATTTTTGTTTCTATATTTTGAATTTCCTCATTCTCTTGTGATGTCTTTAAATATGATTTTAAATTGGTTTTACTTAAGACATTCATTCTGTTAGCCTACAATACAAAATATGTTGTAAAAAGAAATTTTTCTTTTGAATTTCATCAATCACTCTAGGAACAGTTTTATAGGAGCAGTTGCTGTTTCTTTTTTTTCTGTAACATTTGCATACATATTCTATAAATAATATTGGGTGTTTTAACAAATTCTGTTGCAAATTTGACCAAAAATGAGGCATATTTTCTTGTATCTGAAAAGAGTTTCTTTGCATCAAACACTCTATATGTATGTATGTATATACATACATAATTGGTCATTACAATCATTCAGTCAGGATTACGACGTAGCTTCGTGTGTTAATTTCATTTGTGAGTGGCGGAACCTACAGTTTAAAGTCGGCTCCGAACGATAGATTTTTTGAGAAACTTTTTCATGGCAATTTTTTTTACTCTCGGAGTTTTTGTCAGGAGTCTGCTGAGAAGAAGCCGTCGAAGAAATATTTGTTCGTATTTAGTTTTGTTGGAAATCAAATCTGGAGTTTGAACAGTGGCCTCACGCCTAATAAACCAACACACTACCTTATAGACTACTTTTCCGACGATCTGTAAAGTGTTCAAGAGTTCTCTGAGTAAAAAACTGATAAAATCGTTTCATCTAGGCCTTTACCATTCCAGAGATTGAAATAAATGATAATCCATATGAGCTAGGACTGGACTATATGGTGGTTGTATCAAAACTTACCAACCGAGCTCTCTCAATTTCAGCCGGTTCATCAACGATTTATGTAGTCTGGCTATTATAATTGTATTACCTGCTTTATCTTGTTAACGTCTAACAGAAGAAAACTGAGTCATAAGTTTCACTAGGTTATTTAAGCACATACTGAACCCTTCGCACCAGATACCCAGTATTATCATTCTTGAAATCAATCCTAGTTTTGCCATCATCTATGAAACTTCTCCTCTCTTTGTTCATCATATTCGTCATCAGCATCTCAGGTAATTGTTGTACGAAATCGCCGTACTGTAGTAAGTAATATGTTGGATTATTATACATGAATTCAAGATTGAAATCCCAAGTCAAACGTCTCCAACTAAACGAAATGTGAACAAATATTTCTTCAACGGCTTCCTCTCAGCAGATATTTGGCAAAAAATCTGCGAGTAAATAAAATTGCCATGAAAAGTTTCTTAAACATCTGTCGTTAAGAATCGACTTTAAGCTGTAGGTCCCGCCACATATGGATAACATTAACACACACAATATTAGTGGTGTAAGAAGCTAGATCGTAATCCTGACTGAAAGGTTATAATGAACAATTTGTATGGGATTGTTGTACCTGCGCCACGCATTCAATTTCCGTAATCATTCACTTCGTTCCATTTAAGCAATGATGCAAATTCTATTCATTCGATTTTTATTGTTAAGTCATGTGACACCGGCTACTTTCTGTATCCAGTTTTCTTCAAATGATGACAAATGCCTAGCTCCTATGACAACATTTTTGCCTGCACTCTCCTTATTTTATTTTTATAACCTATAAAAAATTTCTTTCTCCACAAAATATTCTTTAAAAATTTCGTAGAGATTGTCTAATTTTTAACACCTTGTTTTCTTTATCCTTTGGCATATTCAATCGATGGCATCAACATACAATTTTTTTTTGTTGATGTTGTTTTTAAATTTGATTTTTATTGATTTTCAATTCGTTGGCTCTGTTTAAGGCCATAAAATCTTGAAAGATTGGCAATAACGAAAATAAATTTAAATCCTATAAACAAATTCCGCTTGAAGGCATAAATATGTTCGGGAAGCGTTTTATGAAATCTTTTTTGCATGTTGTTGTGCCTATTACGGCAGATGGTAAAATATTTTTAAATGTTTCTGCATTAAAATAAAAGTAATTTTATTAAAATTACATATTTTTGGCAGACAAAAAAGTGTTTAAAATATGCCTTTAGAAACCAAAATGGCTTGAGAATTGTAAATCATAGCTTTTTGGTTTGGTTTTTTTGCAGAGTATTTAAGAGAGAGAAATGTCTTCTTTACAGAATCATAAAAATATGTTGATTTTTATAATCTTGTTTTTTATAATCTTCCTGAAGAATCTATTTTGTAATCGAAGAACCATTATATCTTGCGCCAATCACTGCTGGGTAGGCCTTATAAACCGTTGCAATATCAACGCACTGGCTTTCACAAACTTCCTAAAAATTAAAAAATTAAAAATTATAAAAACAACACATCAAAAATGATCCGTTTATGTGTCAGATGAAACTGTTATTGAAACACCATACTTCACATTGTTATGAGTTTCCTGAATGCTCTTAATTTTCCCATCCTTTCTAAGAAGGACTTTGCAAGAGTAATGGTCGTGTGTAGAAGTCGTTGTAGTCTAGTAGGCAATATGTTGACGTATTAGAGGTCAGACATGTAGATCAAATCGAAATATGAAAAATATTTTTTTGCCGACTTCTGTCCAAAAAAATTCTGGGACCAAATAAAAGTTGCCTTGAACAGTTTCTCAAAAAAATCTGTCCTTCGGAGTCGATTTTAAACTGTAGGTCCCACTACTTATGTAAAAAATTAACACACACAACATTGTAAGTGGTGTGAGAAGCTTGGTTCGTAGGCCTGACTGAAGGGTTGTAATGACCAATGTATGCATGTATGTGTGTAATGATTTTGTAAATGTTCTGCTTTTTTCAATGCTTCGTTGCTTCATTTCATAAGCTTCTCCTCAGCGTACATCACTTCTGTATGTATTTTTCATTCAATGTGATGGTCCTAATTTCATTCATTTGGACATGTAGATGTAGATAAACGGTCTCAATTTTATTTATTTATTTATCTTAGATGATCTTTAAGATGATGTCGACATCTCTCAATTTTTTTTATACTTCCTCGCCTTATTTCAGTTTTCACAGCTAAGCCCAGGGTTGCTTTCTGTAGCTCATATAATGATAACATATCTGCTGTCTGTACAACGTGAATGAAATGTGTTGTTTCAGCTCTTTACAACTTCTGCTATTTCATCTGTCAATTTCTGAGATTACATAGCAGATCCATCAACCATCAGTATTGTTTTATAATCTTCATTGCCATTCTAGATATTTAATATACGATATTTCTTATACGACTGTCCTTATGCTTTAATATCGTAAACTATTCGCATGACGTACATATAATAAGGTTTCTCTACATTTTGCTAGAACTATTCCAAAGGAAATCGCCGTAGTCTAGTAGGTGGTGTGTTGGCTTATTAGACGTGAGGCCAGGGTTCAAACCCCAGCCCAAACGTCTCGAAGGAAACGAAATTTTTAAAAAATATGTCTTGGACAACTTCTTCTCAGCAGATTTCTGGCAAAACTCAGAGAATAAAATAAAATTGCCATGAATAAGTTTCTTAAAAACCTGTCGTTTGGAATTGACTTTGAATTGTAGACTCCGCCACTCATGTATAAAATTAACACATAGAAATCAACATATGTAAGTGGTGTGAGAAACTAGGTCGTAATCCTGACTGAAGGGTTGTAATGACCAATTATGTATGTATTCCAATGGAAATGAAATCTTTTGTTTGAATCGAATTCTAGAACCAAGTGGATCTTAAATGCAGTGAATGACAGAAATTTTGATATTTTTTATTGCAGCGGCAATATATTCAGTGGAAAAATCGTTTCAAATATAAATTAATTGTTCTTTTTTCTGTCATCTGTGTAATCGATTAAAATATTTCCTTATTTCTACTTGAGTTGAACCAAAAATAATTTAATTTTTTTGCCATTTTTCGCGTGAAATTTTACTGGACTTAACAAATACAAACAGCTGAATATTCTTAATCGCAAAAGTATTTCAGAAAATAGGAACTTGTGGTCGAAAGACGCTGTATAATTATTTAGCAGATTTAACTAAAGATGAAAAATTCTATAAAAAATTTTGCTTTAAACAATAGATGCGTATGAACAATTCTTATACATACAAGTGAATACAGCACATACATACGCCAACGCAAATCCATCATTTTCTTGGAACTGAATAAATTCAGAAATCCATTCATGCATTCATCTCTGCAGGCAAATATTCCAAAACCTTGATAACATTCTACTGGAATTAAATTATAAGAATTGAATAAATCATAGCTGATGGAAAGCATTACCTTTAAATGAAATTGTAAAGAGGCTGAATACGTGAAAATTCCAACGAAATATGCAAAAAAATGACTTTTTACCTTCAAATTTTTTCGTTTAACCCTTTACATGACAATAATAACAAAGAGAAATTTTAAAGAATTTATTGGCTAAGCTGGCAAGATTTTTATTGCGAAATTCGTGGTAATAGATGGCAAAACTGGCAAAAGCATAAGTGAACCTAACCCGAGTTGTCCACAGTGCGGTTGTCGTATTGGCTCTTATGATGATGTTCGATTCTAATTAAATTTCGCTTTTCTTCCGATGATTTTTAATTTTAAGATCAACTTTCTGATTGCATAATTTGGAGACAATTAAGGCCTTTTCATATTTTAATTGAAAATGTTTTTGCCTTCTATCTGTATTTCAAGGGTTTTGCATTTTAACCAAGCGTCTCGGTATCTCGTAAAAACTCATGTACATTCAATTGATCTTCAAGTTAGTTTCACTCAAAATAAAAATAAAAAAACGTCTGACTTTAAGCGATGTTAAGACTAACAAAGTCTAGCTTGTTTACTTTACTGGTTTTCCAAGCGCAAATATGTATAAGGCATCATAAACGCAACAACGCAATTTGCTTTACTTTGAACACAAAAATGAAAATAAAATCTTTAAAATGGTATTTTAAATTCTACTATGTCCTACTATTACTAGGACTTAAATTTCATTTATCTTTCTATGACAAAAAAAGAAAAGAAAAAAACAAGAAAAATAATCAAATAAAACTTTACTTTTGTTGAGAACCCACAAAAAATAAAATTTAATACGAATGAAATACGCATAATAATCAACTTAGAACAGAGATGGTAAATAGGAATTGTTGTGGAAATTCTCAAACAGAAATGAAAACTGAATTTAATTGATCACGTAATAGGGATGTAGTAGGCACAATATAATTGCAGAATATATGCTTTGAAATTACACAAACATTTTTTTAAATAAAAAATACATGACTCTCTGCAACTGAGTAACTCATTCCAGGATATTTGTTATTAAGATTATTCTTTCTAGGAAGTCAGTATGCTTTTGAAAAGCTTTTAAGTTTTAAAATTTTGATACAGTAACACAAATTTTTTAGTGTTCTGCCGATCTCGAACGATGATTGAAGCCATGTCCTTAGATAGGCCAGAATAAGCCAAAAACATTGTTGGAGGTTTCATTACTCCATGTAAACAATAACTTGTATTACCACTGAGAACTAATGAAGCTACAATTTCAAAACATTTGTATGCAGCAGTCGTCGTTCAACAGCAAGTAAACTTAATGCCACTCAAGATGAACCCGGAAGAGAAAATATGATTTTGATGATAAATTTCATCCATTAGGGCAACCGTAAGCGCAGTAATCCGAAATCAAAGTTCGTTCTAACTCCGCGAAAGAACAATGAAGCCAAATAACCACGGCGCAGAGTTACCATAATGATTTTATCTTTTATGAGTCTGAGGTGAGAAGCATTAGACGAAAAACGATAGAATTCATGGCATGTTATTATAATATTTTACAATGTCAATGCTCAATCAGGCAAAACTGGCTAAAACAATTCAAGAAACATTATGCCATAGTGCTGCTACCATACAATATATTGTACTGCCTTTATTCTATACTTGTCCAACAAACTTCAGCATACTGCACGATGTCAACAAGAACAATTACATTTCCATTACCTAATATGCAACCTAGAATGATTTATTCGCATCCTCGGAGAATAGGCTGTTAATCTCAGGTTGTCCTTGGATAGTTCGATGCATGACTCAAATCTGCTTCTATTGTAATTACCAAACAAATGTTTTGATAGATTTTAAGAGTCTCTATCTCACTCTTTTTTCTTTGGCTGAGTATAACCTCCCAAAGACTACTTTTTGTCCCCTTCGCACACAATTATCTGCCTGATATATTTGCCATACCTGCCGTGTCGATCAAACTTTGTCGATCCAAGCACAATTTATTTTCTATTGACTCGCATGAGTCCTTCTTGGTCCCTATAAAATGTAGTCCAATGGGGGTGGATTCCATATGTTGACAGAATGATGGTAAATATTTTTTAGTGTTTTCCAAAAATCTTTCATTACAAAATTAAAAATCAAATGCAATGAAATTGACACTTTCCATCCCTGTGTTAAGCACTTTAAGATTGTAGGCGCTTATATCTTGTTTTGTTATTGTTAAGCAGAACAATCTCTTTCCTTATCTCTATCTCGCTTACTCTCTAAATATTATGTCTGTAGTATTTGTGTTTTGATGATTTTAATGTTTTTTTTTTCTTCTTCTCTTTTTTGTTGTTGTTTTTATTTGAAGGCTTTTATTTAGTTGTTGCTGTTGCCATTTTTTAGTTGTTATTGTTGTTGTTGTTGTTTTTGAGTATTTTATTATTTTAAGAGTCTTTTTTGCTCTCCTCCTTACTATTTTGTCACTGTGTGCGTGAGTGTGTGTGAGTGCGTGAAGATGTGTGTGTTTCTTTTTATTGTTTTTACTTTAGTTTATCCGGTTTCCTTTAGAAACTTAACAACACCGTTTGCATTATCATAAGCAGCTTAGAAGCATTATTTAACATATCAAAAGAGAAAAAGAAAGAAAACAAAACTTAAGAAGAGAAAGGATACGGAGGGAGAGAGAGAGAGTAGCAACTAAATTATAACAAAATAAAAGCAAAAGTAAAAGCAAAAGAAAAAAGGTTAAATTCATACAACCACTAGTTCATCTTTAAAAAATAAAAAAGAAGAGAAAAGAAAAAAAACTGAAAACAACAACGGCAACAAAAAAATTTTACCTTTTTTTACTACTCTAGTTGTCATTGTTGTTATTGTTATAACACTATTGTATAATATTTAATACATTTGAGTGTATGTGTGTGGGTGTGTGTGTGCTTGCTTTTAATGTACTTCATATTTTTTTCTTTTCTCCTTTTTTTTTGAAATACTCTTTTTTTTTTTGCTCTGTTAACCTTTGAACGTTTATTCGGGTGACTGTTGGTCAAGCCACAAGGATATGAATTTCATATTCGAGTTGTTAAATTAAATTTCCATAAAAATATGATTTTAAAGAGAAAAAAAACCACAACAACAAAAAATTATAATAGCAAGTAGAAATATAATGTAGTGAAGGAGTATGTATGTATGTGTTTGTATACTTCCAAGGCCAGTTTTCTTATGTAAATTTTTCGAGATTTTCTTCAGCATAACCTGTACCACCATGCAAGAGCATGCCATTAAATTATTTATGAAGCATATGTTTTGCATGAAATTAAATATCGGTTTCTGGGTATACGGTATGCGGTTTGAAATTTAATTTCACTTTTAATACAAACATTCATTTGAGATTTTGTGTTGTTGCCTTGTAGGACTCTAATTAAATATCATCCCTGAAGGTGTACATTCTATATGAAAACAATTTTTCTGTTTCTTTATTAAAAGTAAACTTTATTAAAAATAAACTCTTTTCAAAACAGAAGAAAAAGAATACTTTTGAAGAAATTTAATAAGTTTTCTTTGTTTAACATTTACTATTCAGGATCTATTACTGAAATATACTAAATGAATGCTATTGTATGGCATGTATAACTTAATAATCCACATCTGTGAACATTTATTGTAAAATTTACTATAACACATGTAATATGAGTGGTGGGACTTGCTAGGCTGTCATCCTAAATAACGAAATTTAATGGCCTATAACATATAAATGTATATGGTTTAAAGTAATGACCATCATTGCTTACAATATTTTCTAATATTTGTGAAAATAAATGGCTTACGCACCAAAAGATCTGATCTTTTGAAATTAAGTACGAATAAAACTTATTTCGCATACTCTGTCCTGAAGCAAAGCATATTGCAATGAGATTGTTCAACGCCAATCAAGACAAATGATAGTGGGATGTGACAAATCAGATGATACGAGACTATTTCGCCTCACTTTTGCTTTTTAACTGGCACTGCCAAATTTTGGTAAGCATCAGTATTACCAAGTCCTATTGTATTGGTTTGTTTCCCTTCAGTCAGGATTACGACCTAGCTTCTCACACCGCTTTTGTTGTGTGAGTTAATTTTATACATGACTGGCGGGACCTACCTTAAAGTCAACAGCAAACTGCAGATTTTTGAGATTTAAATGTGATACAAGAAAACTTGAAGTCGTCGTGGTCTAGTAGATAGTGTAGATAGAATAGAATAGACATGAGAAAACGGTTCAAACGTTTCAATCGGTTAATTCCTCTCAGCAGATTTCTGGCAAAAACTCTTTACAAAAAAAGTGTAAATACAATTGCCATGAAAAAGTTTCTCAAGAATCTGTCGTGCGAAGTCTACTTTATATTGTAGGTTCTGCCACTCATGTATAAAATTAAAGCACACAACAAGGTTGGTGTGAGAAGCTACTTCGTAATTCTGAGAGAAGAATTGTAGTGACAAATTATGTATTATGAGGAAAGTTGAGATTTTCAAAGTGTTCCACCGTAATGGTGGATAAAACTTTTTAAGGAGACTAGGGATATTAAACATGGTTACCGTTCAGATTGTAGTTCGAATATCGTTAGTCATCATTACTGTCAAATTAAGAATTCAGCGAGAGCGAGAGTCTAATTTTTCGTAACAGTCCATGAATCGAATTATTAAAAAAGGCTTGCATAGACATGATTTTGTGGAATAGCTCTTGCGATGGGGTTACTATCTTGAATTTTTGCGAACAAGTGGCAAACCATCGGCCATTTTGAAAGCATTTGTAAAACAACGTAACTTGTCTATATTCTAGCCGTTGAATTTCAATAAGCTTCTGCGTCAGCTTACAAAGCTGAAACCACCTAAACTTGGCTCCGAAGCAATTCTAATATTTCTTGAAGAATGGCCTGCTGGTAGTGCTTTATTACAAATTTTGGACAATTATAGAGCAAATGGTTTGTCAGAAAATATACCCCAACATTAATTGATTGAATAATATCAGTTGTACTTATTTTTGTAGCATAATAAGTGGGTCACAGCGTTTGGCTATAGATTTCGACTTGGAAATGAATTTGAGTGAACCATGGGGTTATTATATCTGACCGCTTTCACATTGAAAAAATTTGGTTCGAATAAAAAATTATATTTTAAAGTTTCTAGTTTTGAGTTCGACGAAAATTTGAGTGGAATACCACCACAAATTCATTATTTTAGAACTTTTTCTGAGACAAGAAATTTCGATGAATTATGAACTTTTTGAAATATTTTTCAAAATATTTTTCAATCAAAGTTTTAATTAACTGTTGGTACTTTATCCCATGTTGAATTTCCAAAGCAGTCGTTTATCAACGCGTTTATATTAATTGTGAATGTTAAGACACTGTAGCTTTACTTATTTGAATGGAGCGTCATTCTTTATACATACATACATACATAATGTACATACATAATAATTTAGTCAGGATTACGATCTAGTTCCTCACACCATTTATGTTATGTGTGTTAATTTTATATATGAGTGCCAGGACCTACAGTTTAAAGTCGAGAAAATTTTCATGGCAATTTGATTTATTCTCAGAGTTTTTGCCAGAAATCTGCTGAGAGGAAGTCGCCGAAGAAATATTTTTCATATTTCGTTTAGTTGGCGATGTCTAACCTGGTGTTTAAACCGAGGGCTCACGTCTAATAAGCAAACACACTACCTACTAGAGTACGGCGACGTACCAAAAAATTCTGATTAAAAATTGAGAAGTTTGAATTATTAAAAACTCTTCTTTAGTGATAAAACAGAATACGTCAGCAACTTCAAGCAAAAACACTGTTTCATCTCATAATGTGTGAGTCTTTTAAACTTAAGTTAAACGCAGCTTATATGGTATTATTGATCATTTCCTAACTTGCTCTCTCATTTCTTCTACTAAATTAATAAAAATTGAATATCTTTTTACCATTTAAGGGTTAAAAATATAAAAAAACAAAAAAATACTTTCGCTTACACCTACATACAACGAGGGTGTTACATTTGTAATCCTTGTAAATTTTCGTTCTATTTTTTCGTGCTTATTTTTGTTTTTTTTTCTACATTAAAACAAACAGCAACAACCTGTACGCATACTACAATACTAAAAAACGCATATACAAACGTATACAGGTACAAATTCATTTCATAAAAATTTTATAAACATTTTTTGGCATAAATTATTAATGAAGAGTACATACATACCTACATACATACATACATATTTTGCAACATAATAAATTTTGGGAACAACCAAAAGAACCAAAACAACAGGAAAAAAAACGAAAAAAAAAAAAATAAATGAATGGAAATGTAAATGAAAAATCAACACAAGTCTCGAAGGATTTAAATTGTAGTTGTCGGTGAATAAGACAAAAGAAACAATAAAATTTTAAATTGACACAAAACCCTTGTTTTGAGGGCAACAAAAATATGTACATACAATCAAATGTATGGTGGCGGTATGTACAATACACTGTAAAATTACTTCTTTTTACTTTTTTTTTATAAACAAAACAAAATTTATTACCAATGAAATATGCAAAAACGACTTGAAAATATTTGGTATGCATCAACAACTATATTTAATGGACAAGGAAGGAAAAATGTTTAAATAAACTTTAGAAGAAAAAAAAAACAAATTATTTCGAATTTAAAATTCCTTAAATTAACAGCGAAGCATGATGTAATCATTACTTGAAGATTCATTAGCAATACACTATACTGCGCAGAATTGCCTTTAGGGAGTAGATTGTGGTCAGTTCTTTTATTCGCCTCAATTTTAGAAGGGCTTTATTAATATCACGGCATTGCCAAATGTCGTTTGTTCAGTGCAGTGCATTTTCAACACTGAAATAAATTTATTGAATGCATGTGAGATCTTGATCGTGAAGTCGGCGTAGTCTAGTAGGTAATGTGTTGGCTTATTAGACGTAAAGCCACGGTTTAAACTCTGGGTCAGACATCCGCAACAAAACGAAATAAGTACAATTACTTCTTCGGCGGCTGCCTCTCAGCAGTTTTCTGGCAAAAACTCTTAGAGTAAATGAAATTGCCATGAAACATTTCTCAAAAATTTGTCGCTCGGAGTCGACTTTAAACCAAAGGTTCCGCCACTGATGTATAAAATTAACACACATAACTTAAGTGGTGTGAGAAGTCATGTTCATGTTCATCAACCATGCCACATTGATCAAAATCAGTCCAGGGGCGGGGAATTTTAAGTGAAAGATATCTTATCAAAATCAAAATCAATCTAAACATAAACATAGACCTGTCAACTTGTCCACTGGACTCATTTGCATAAATTATTCCTTAGAAATTTTTTAGAATTGCGTTTCAAAATAATTCAATCAAAATATTGAAACTGCATATGAACTAGCTTAGAACTAGTAGGTATAGAGTTGGCTTATTAAACGTGAGGCCACGGCCCAGGTCAGACATCTGGAACAAAGCGAAATGTGAAAAATTATTTCTTCGGCGACAGCCTCTCAGCAGATTCCTGGCAAAAACTTGAAGAGTAAATAAAATTGTCATGAAAAAGTTTCTCAAGAATCTGCACGAGTCGACGTTAAACTTTAGGTTCCGCCATTCATGAAAAACATTAACTCACACAAGATAAGTGGTGTGTGTAGGGTTGCCAGCCTGGCTGGACTTGGCTGGATTGTCCAGCTTTTTGATGCTTGTCCAGCTAAAATTTAATTTGTCCAGCTAAATAGAAATTTTTTTAGTACACTGCAATAACTTGGGCAATAATTTTCATGTTAACTTTGTCAAATCATGTTAGCCAACACTGATTGTATATTTGTTATACTTAAATAAAAATTATATTTTAATAAAAATTATTAACACAAAACCAAAATTAACATTTTCTCAGTATTTTTTATGTCCAGCTTTTTTTGTTTTGTCCAGCTTTTTAAAACCCAATGTCCAGCGTTTTGCGAATCGGAATCTGGCAACCCTAGGTGTGTGAGAAGCGTGAGAAACTAGGTCGTAATCTTGATTGAAGGGTTGTAATGGCCCCTTATGTATGTATGTACATATATGAACTAAGTTCATCAGTTTGTCTTTTAGGTTCAATAATTAAATTTTAAAAAATCAATCCAATCAGAACAGAAGTCAATAGGATTGTGGCCAGCACTCAATAAAACAGTATACGCTTGTCAGAAGTCTGAAAAAATAAAAAAAATAAGAACAAAGAAGAAAACGAAATCAATAAATAAATGAAGTTTATTTGTCTAGGAAATTATAGGCAAAGTGAACAAAATAAAAAGATTTTTTGCCTTTTGCCACACAGACCACAACACAAGATGTTAGGAGGAGAAGGGAGAGAAAGAGAGAGGGAGATTAAGGAAACCAAAATATCAATAAACTTAATGTGGTTGGAAACGAGAAAAATTTCTTTCTACTTTTTTTCTTGTGCCGCATTCGACCATATGTCTCATTTTTTTCCCAGTCATTTGCCAATATGTATGTATGTATGTATGGGTTTTATAACAGCTTCCCTTATCTGTATACGTATAGTAAAATAGTCTACACAGACATGTATGTGTAAAGTTTTGAATAAATATTTGATAAGTTCTTCTGCAATAGATTGTAACACTATTTAGTTACGAGTTTCTTTTCAAGTATTTATATACCAACATAGAGTATGTATGTGTGCGTATGTATATGTATGTATCTGTACTTCCAAAGATAAATATTGAAATAGTTTAATATTGAACAAAGAAATTCATTGAAAAGAAAGTTCATACACAATACTCAGATAGAGATAGAGAGAGATCTACAAAACAGCAGTACGATTGTTACAAGTACTTGGTTTATATGTATGTACATACATATGTATGTATAGTATGTCTGTCTTTTTTTTGTAATTTTTTCCTTCATTTGATTTATATGCAGTTGTGGCAAAAATACCACACTCTCAAAGCGGGTACGGAAAATTGTATTTTCTTACCTTAAATGCATTTCAAATAATCAATAGACTTTCAATTTTTACAGAGATCGACGCTGGCTGTTGTACAATATTTAAAAAGGTATCAATAATGAGTTTAAAACAAACTAAACTAGAGGATGAATGTAAATGTGGTTTGTAGATTAAAAGTTGCATTGAAAATAGTCGTAACGGATTTCATTTAAATCCTTAGGAAGGTATTAAGTAATGAGGTCTTTTGGTCGACAACCCTAGAGTTCCCTTTGTCACCTTACAAAAATGTTACGCTCCGCGGCGAATGGAGATAGTGCTCGCATGGAGGCTGAACTGACCGACATGAGGCCAAACTTCCCACATTTTCACATTCAAATCTCCGAGGACGATTTTGGTGCCATGGGACGGGCACTTATCATATGCATCCTCATCGCCCTTTTCTTCCGTTGGGGAGTAAGAATAAATACGGCTGATGTTATAAAATGTTGCCCTGATGCGGATTGTGGTTATTCTTTCGTTCACAGGAAGTCTCTTATTAACCACAAATCCGCATTTGAATTTGGTTTATCTACATGGCAGCTGTAGTATATATCGCAAGATGCAAGTCTTTTGCATTCTTGTCCTATTCATCGCATTTCCTGTATGGCAGAGATGTCAGTCCTGCATTTCAATAGAGCATCCGCCAGCTGGGCGGAAGCGCCTACCCTGTAAAGGGTGTACCTAATGTTAAGTCATAGTTCTTTAAACGTTTGCCGTCGTCTGAGAGGATCTTTTTAGAGGCTTGTGTGTTGGTTTTCATTGGATAATTTTTTTTCGCGGTGGGTTAAAGTCCCGGGGACTGGACTTCGCTACACATAGCATCTAGCAGATGCTAGTATGCAATCCAAGAGGGGTCACGTAGAGGCTACGTATTAACTTGAATGCAGTAAGACAAGGATAGTCCTGGAGATTGCCCCGTTGACCACCGTCAGAAACTTTACCCTGTCTGCATGCATCTTATCCCATCCCATATAAAAACCACCCGTAGTTTTAATCCCAGCTATGACATCTCGAAACAACTGAAATATGGAAAAACAATATTTTTTGATCACCATGAATTCTAAATAGATTGTAATACCCAATTAAGTAAACATGAAATAATCTGCAGAATCAAAAATTTCTAAGGACCCATACAAAAATAACCCATACAGGCGAATAATGGACTTCCTTAGTGTAACCAAACAAAGCATTATATTAGCTACTTACTAGACTGATATGCGGCTGGTGCAGTTTAAAGAAACAGAAATACTGGCATTGTACTTCTTTTTTGGAGAATAGAGATGGGTATCTCAGAAGTAGACATACCCAGCTTCCATTTTAACAAATCTGATGCCGATAATGTTCACACAACATATTTTAGTCAAGTACACCGTAAATATATCGTAAATCGTGACAGATATTACCTATATATCGAATGCTAACTGAATTATTATTAAAAATAATCCATCAGACTTTGCCATACAATTTACCACAGGTACAGATATTATTTTTTGGACAATTCAAAAAAAAATGTTTTTGTGGTTTACCTTTTATTCACAAATTGTTGTTTTGCCAAGCAATTTTTCAATTAAGGGGAGGTTTTTTTCTTTGTTTTAATTGTATGTAATGGTTTGCGGCATTTTTTGTTTCTAGCGTTTTTGTGGCATGTTTATGTAACAGAAAGACAAACCTTTGACTCACAGGACAGCAGTTACAACTGATTTGAGAAGTAGAAAAAGTTATTTTAACTTCAATTTGTTATGTAGGCTTGTATGTGATATAGTTTCTTATTCAAATCTTTTATAAGAACTTTTTTCAGTTAATCAATCCATACTAAAATAAATCCTACCATATCACGTCTAGATCTTTTCTATGTTCCTTGTTTAACCTATGATTGTCTGTTCTGTGTTGTTTTATGCTTGAGAAACTATTTTATTCTGATAACTGCTTTAATAGTCTTTCGCGAATACTTTCAGCAATACTTACAGTAAGTTATAGATTGTAAGGATATCACAGACTCAAGTTCCATACATTGTTTTCAGAACTGCCTTTTGTAGGTTGGACTTTACTGCTGGTATTAAATGCATCTCAATGAGCTGTTAGGTCTTAAACAATTTGCATTTTGCCTATTACCACTAGTGTTACTGCATCTTTCCAAAGATATCACACCATTCACACTTTATATATCATAATCTAAAAATTTATAACATACCCTCCTTGACTATTGGTCTTAAAATCACATTAGTTACCCTCCACTGTAATACTTTCTTGCACTGCTTAGGTCCATTTGGCAGTACTCAAGACATTGTATTTGAAACGTTCTTCAACTTCCTGTGATCATAGTCCACGTGCCTGTTGAAATTAACACGATTGTTAACTATTATGGAATTCGAGGATTCTGTGGCGATCTCAAAAAATTGAAACATTTGTGATTCTTTTTATGCTCTGCTAGATATACCTACATTGATATCATCCATAGTTTAATCACAATATTGGCCTCATTTACATATACTTGCTTACTTAATTGGTCATTATAACCCAGGATTACAACCTAGCTTCTCACACCACTTCGAAACCGTTCTATAAAACTGTGGGCCTGCACCCCAAAAACCAATATGCCTCTTCTGGCACGTATTGGGTGCTCTTGGATTCCATGTTGATTCGTATCGTTTCAAATTCGACTACTTTGTTTGTTAACGTACCAATTCATGTAGAATTGGTCCTCATACAAGCTGGGTATGTTTCTCGAACAGAATGGGACCTACTGTTTAAAGTCGACTCCGAACGAGAAATTTTTTGAGAAACTTTTTCACGGCGTTTTTGCCAGAAATATGCTGAGAGGAAGTCGCCGAAGAAATATTTTCTCATATTACATTTTGATC
Source organism: Sarcophaga caerulescens (assembly GCA_927399465.1). NCBI lineage: Eukaryota > Metazoa > Arthropoda > Insecta > Diptera > Sarcophagidae > Sarcophaga > Sarcophaga caerulescens. The sequence goes on along the minus strand of OV656872.1, from coordinate 56,333,113 downwards.
GACATGCCTGGCCGCTGTTAGCGGAGTATGTGTGGCGTATATTGTATAGGAGTATAGGTTTTCTCGATATCTGATCTATATATCGGTTTTTACATTATCCTGACTAATCAGCTCAATAAAGAATGGTTTACTAGGAACTCTTTTCTAACGTAATATTGGCCAATTCGGTTGTTGTCCCATAGTATTTTTCCTTCTTCATTTCATTTTCTTTGCACGATTTATTTATTTTCTATAATTTTTTAAACAATTTAATATTTTCCCATGGCCAAACCAAGCCATGAGAAAACATTTCACAGAAACAGTCTTCTATAAGGCATGACTATAATTCTCTCGGTCATTACACACATATAGAAAATTGCTCACAAAGGAAAAAAAAATGAAAGAAAAACGCATTAGAAATATCGTAAAAAAATGGTGTGTAAAAAAACGGAAACACTTCTTTACCAAGCCCACTCCTACCCTACTGACAAACAGCACTGTGGTTTTTAGCAAAAGTTAAAAAGAAGGAGAACTTGTGGTCTAAAATTTTTACAACATTTAACATCCGATGCTGAGAATATTTTTCGAGAAGCACTAGTAGAAAAAAAAACGAAAAAAAATATGAGTAAAACATGAAAAGCTTATGAACGAGAATACCAAATAAAGGACAATAACGAGCTGCAAGAAAATAGTTCAGGGAAGAATAACAAAAAAGTGGAATCAAATGAAATGAAAGGAAAAAGAAAATGCAAAAGATGAAAAGCAGGTGCAGCTAAACTATTCAGTTTTTCTATTTCTTGGAGGCTATGGAAACGAAAACCAAACCAACACACAGACAAGTACATGGCAAAAACGCCAGAAGACTCTTTACAAAGCTGGCGAATTGTGCTCCTCTTTCTATTATCAAAAATTTTGAACCATTAAAATCTTAAAAAAAAAAATAAAAGAGAAACTTTTATACCCACAAATACATTCAGTTTTATTCACATTTATATGCTGTGCTACTCGGAAGGTACACATAAAAATGGCAAAAAATAGACAAAAAATGAAATAATAATTCTTTTAAATTCTACTTTTTAGCTTTGGATTTTTCTTATCTTTTTTTCGTTTTGCTTTTCTTGTTTTTTTTTTTTTTTTGTATAATGAAACCGTTTTCATATTTTTCAGCTAAACGACCCACGAGTAGCTTTACGATATTAAATGAAATAGAATTTCAAGAATTATTGCTTGGAAACAAATAAATACTATAACTTTGCGTTTTTTTTTTCTATTCTGTTTGCACGAAGCAAAATAGTTCGAGAGAATTGAAAAATAAAAAGAAAGAAAAAATTAAATTTTTATTATGGAAAGTATTCAACAGCGTTGTAACGGTTAAGGTGTTCTTTTTAAGGTGATTGCCTTAAATATTAAAAAAATAAAAAAGAAATAATTCTGAAAGCAGTCACTAGATTTTATTAGGTTTTGTCTTTACTTTGGAGAGCGGTTTTCTTTTAGTAAAGCATTTAAAAACCTCCTTTATTATACGCACAGAAAGAATTCTCAATATTTACTGTTTTTCATATAAAAAAAGAAAATAAGTACAACGTGGCTTTCGCCTTCTTCATGTTCCTTTAACCACCATAGGACTGCATCTCCTACGACATCTCTATGTTCAGACAATTGATAACAAAAAAAGCACAATTTAAAAGGAATTATTTGATAGAGTTCCGGCATTAGAATAACAACAATAACTGTATATAAAAATTAATTGAATAAAAACAATCGATTTCCTTTAACAATAAAAATATAAACATTTCAGCATATAATAATTCATAAATTTCCTTTGACATGAGGTGTGGTTGCACTATACAAGTTCAGTGTTGGATTCACTTTGTAAATGGTTAGAGGACGTGTACTTGTCAGTTAAGACAAGTACTGTACCCGGAGGTCGAAATTGACCCATTGTACATTGCACTTCATACATACACAGCCAAAGAAAAAAGTCTCGTACACCGCAGTATTTAGTCTTTTTCCCCGCTATTTTTTTGTTTTTCTTTTCTTTCTAATAATTTCTAGGTTATATTTTTTTATATTCGTTTTCGTCGTCAAACATTCTTAATTGTAACAGCCTTAAACAACGCTATAACTCTTTATTATTTGGAATTATTACGGGCTTGTTTTTCTCATTACACATGTGCGTACATAATTTGTCATTACAATCCTTCAGTTCAGGTTTACTACCTAGCTTCTCATACCACTTATGTTGTGTGTGTTAATTTAATACATGAATGGCGGGACCTACAGTTTAAAGCCAACTCCGCACACCACATTTTGATTATTCATTCAGTTTTGTTGCAGTTTTATCTTTACTCTCAGCGTTTTTGCCAGAAATCTGTTAAGAGGAAGTCGCCGGAGAAATATTTGTTCGAGATATCTAAGCCTGGGATTGAACCATGGTCTCACGTCTAATAAACCCAGACACTACCTACTAGGCCAATCATTCCCATGTTGTATGTGTTAATATGCAAATAGAGCCTTTCCAATGTGCAAAATTTCACTCAATTGCTTCTAATCACATTACATACATAAATGGTCATTACAACCCTTCAGTCAGGATTACGACCTAGCTTCTCACACCACTTACGTTGTGTGCGTTAATTTTATACATGAGTGGCGGGACATACAGTTTAAAGTCGACTCCGAACGACAGTTTTTTTGAGAAGCTTTTCATGGCAATTTTATTTACTCTCAGAGTTTTTGCCAGAAATCTGCTGAAAGTATGTCGCCGAAGAAATATTTTCATATTTTCGTTTTGATGTCTGACCTGGGATTCGAACTCGGGCCTTCAGTCTAATAAGCCAACACACTACCTACTAGACTACGGCGACTAATCACATTAAGTGCGGTTTAAATGCTGCTGATCCCTTAAAGATGTCTTTGTTCTAGACTTAACAGTGTGTCTTAGTGCTTTTACCCACTGTATCGTTGGTCCACGGTATTCAGCATTTCAGTCGGTGCCCGGAAAGGCTTTGAAAGTTTCAAATGTTCTATTTTAATTCTGTAACTCTATCCTTTGCCTGTCAATTTTCAACCAGTCTTTGGTGGATAGGTACACATATAACACCCACTAAACCATAAAATGCGAAAGCATACTCATTTCTTAGGCCGACTTGCTCTCAGCAGTCTTCTGTCGAAAACTCTTGAGAGTAAATAAAATTGCCATGAAAAGTCTAAAAATTAAAAATCTGTCATTCGCACCCGACTTTAAAATGTAAGTCCCGCTACTTACTTACTTACTTACTTAATTGGCCATTAACAATGCGATTATCGGATTTCGTCTTGCTTTAACACATCGTTCCACGCGCCACTGATTCTTGCACACCTTCAACAGTTATTCACACCAATTCATGACAGAGTTTTCTCGACTTGGTCCTTCCAATGCAAACAAAGTCGTCCTCTTCGCCGACTTCCATAAATCCCAGCATGAAATACGCATCTTCCCAGAGCATCTTCATCCATTCGAACGACATGGCCAAGCCAGCGCAGTTGGTGGATGTTAATACGCTGCACAACGACAGCTCATTGTTAGATTGGATGCGGAAATCATCACCAACTCGTATACTCACAAGGTCCCGCCACTCATGGATGAAATTAACACTAAACCTACCATGACGGGTCAAATGACCCATTTTGAACTTTTTGTCAGAATAATATTATCACATCGCCATTTGCCTTTACGACTTTTATTACAAAATACATCGAATGTGTTTTCCAAGATTTACTCCTCTCTTGTTAATTTTTTTACCGAGAAATATATGTAATCTACCTTAAATACCGCAAGGGGTCATTTGACCCATGCAAAGATTATGTTTCCTGATTTGCAATTTCTTGTGATTTTGAATATTTTTGCTATTCCGTGATATAAAAAAAATGCGGTGAACATGAATAAAGTTTGCATATTATTTAATTATTTTCTAAATTTGAGATTTAATTGAAGAATATTTAATTTTTTTCTTGAATTATTTTTGTTTTATGTATTGTATTGTATTATGTTTGTTTGTTTGTTTAATATATATAAACTATTTTGAGTCGTTATTTAAAAAAAATTGTTTTATTCATGTACCAAATTGGCCTAATTGATATATTTCTCACAAGACATATATAACATTTTGCAGACGGGTCATTTGACCCCCTTTGGTAGGAATAGGGATACATGAAGTATCGGTAGGTTTAGTGTTAATACACCCTACATGGGTGGTGCGAGAAACTAGGTCGTAATTGAGACTGAAGGGTTGTAATGACATTCTTGATCGTATTTTTATTGACACCGTCTCCGGACGACAGATTTTAGAAACCTTTTCAGAAGTCTTCGTAAGAAACTTTTTTCACATTTTTTTAAACCGTCAGAGCTGAGGTTTGACCTCTAAATCCTCGTATAGTACACTGACTATATTTTAAAAAGAGAAATTGTATTCCTATGGGGCAATTTCTTCTTTCCAAATAATCTGAAATCTAATTATGTGTGCTGAAATTTTGCTGCTGGAGCTCACTATAAGTCTTTCCTGTGGAACTAAAATTTATTTGCAGAATACTAAGCAAGCAAGTAAATACGAATGAAATAAATATCAGGAGCCTTTTAAAAAGGTTTAGCTTCTACAAAGCATTTCAGCCTTGTTTATGGTATGTTTCTTTGATCTATTTTTTGCAGTTCTAGTAATCTAAATAGGTGATTGGTCGACTGTAGCAAGTTCTATTTACTTTAGTGATGATCTTTTTCCCCCTAGGTGGTGGCACTGCCTGACCTTCCTGTGATGTTATGGTGTTAAAAAGGTTTAAAACTTTGTTAATGTGTTTTGAACAATAATTCACAGAATTGTGTTTCAAACCTATTTCGTATTGCTCATGCAAAGGAACAATGCTGAACTACCCTTCTGAGTGCTTAATATACTTTAAGTATTGATTAAAATCCACTGTAGAGGCTGGAGGCAGAAGACTAAGAACAACTGTCCACTGAAAAATTTTTGTGTGAAACCCAAAACATTATCAGGCGGTGGTCTATTTCTAAATATCCGGTGTTGGTCGAATAATTTTATTTCAGAGCAAACTGACTACTTTTGTTTATTTAAGTATTCTACAGGAAAACATACTTTCTTCTGCCGAAAACGAATTGTTCAACCATTCCTTTAGAAGTGTAAAAGCGTCGTTTCCAGAAATCTTAACAACACAGGGCATCAGTAGTAAAGGTGCATACTTTATACCTATAATATTTACGTTGCTAAAAATAAATCCATTCTAAGATTTACTACATGCAGTTGTATAGTTTTTAATGTGAGTCCAAATTAATTTTTAATTTATTTCCAACTTTACAATCCATTTCTAAAGTGGAAAAAACAAAAACAATCAACTCCATTTAGGAAATTAATAAAAAAAAGGTTTCATTGATTCTTCTTTTTCATTTTCCTTTCTTTTTTAATTACTTTAAACAGCTGCGTGAAGTTTTCTATTTTTCAAGAATTACAAAAAAAAAGACAAACTGGCTGTCTGGCAGTCATGATTTGATTTAAAAAAAACAAAGTTTAGTGTTTTACAGCAAAACTATTCTGAGAAAATTTAAAGAAGCAAGTGCGCTGCTATTCAACTAAAGAAAATTATTTTTAATTGTACTTTACTTTCTATTATAATTCCATTTCCATTTGGTTTTTCATTCGTTTTTTGTTGTTGTCTTTCATTATTTGCATTTTGAATAACTTTTTATAACATTTCTTTGCCACCATTTTTGTTTTTTTTTATTTTAGGTTTGGCGTCATCCCTGGCGCCGTTCGTATCACAAACGCAGAAAGGCTCAATGGGAAACTGATGCTAACTACTGTTCAATGGTAAGTTTTTTTAATATGCATTTGCATTTCGCTCTCTCATTCTCTCTATCTCTCTTCTATCTGTTTTTATTGCACGTCCTTTTCATTATTATCTTTCCTAGATTTTTAATACTTTAGCAACGGGTGTTACATTTTATTTAATAACAAAATTTTAATTTTTTTCTATCCCCTAGAATCGGATTTTTTTTAATTCATTGAAATGGAAAAATTGCAGTCGCCGTAGACTAATAGGTAGTAGGTTAGCATAATAATCGAGAACCCTAGACTTAGACATCTCGAACAAAACGAAATATTAAAAAAAAATTCTTCGGTGCCTCCCTCTCAGCAAACTTTTGGTAAAAACTCTGAGAGTAATTCAAATTCTCACGAAAAGTTTCTCAAAAACCTGTCGTTCGGTATCGACTTTAAAGTGCAGATCCCGTTACTCATGGACAAAATGAAAACATATAAATGGAGATAATAAAGTTAAAAAATCAAGTATTTTTACCAAATATGACCTCCATATGATTCCATAACAATTTTCGTTACAGTCAGCTAACCCTTAGAACTGGAGATATAGCCGACGAAGCTAATTCTTTTATTCAAATGAGCAAAAAAAAAGTGTTCTACATAAATCGATCAAAATCGGATAATAATGGACTTGTAGGGAAAATGGACCTGGTGGGCTATATAGCCATTGTAACAAAGATTCCAAAACGGGTTTCCTTACGATCGAGCTTTACTTGGGACCAGAGATATGTTCTATGTAATTACGGACAAAAATGAAATTGTGGTGAAATGAACTAAAAAATTTTAATAATTCTCATTGAGTTCATATGCATTTATATTTATGTATATATACAACAAAATGTCGTATTTTTCGCAAGTTGAATTTTTTGGTAGATGACTGATATTTTTTGTCCGATGACTTTTATTTTTTTTGGTCGTTGGCTTTAATTTTTTTGGACGATGGCTGGGATTTTTTGGTCGATGACTTGGATTTTTTTTTGGTCGATGACTTGCATTTCTCAAGTAGAAGATTTGCAGTCTTTTGTCGATAACGTGCATTTTTCGGTATATAACTTGGATTTTTTTTTTAATAAATGACTGACATTTTTTGGTCTATGCTTGCATTTTTCGGTGCATGACTTGGATTTTTTTGGTCGATGACTTGGAATTTTCGATCGATGACTTGCACTTTCTCTACGATGTCTTGCATTTTTTGGACGATGACTTACTGTTTTTGGTTGATGACTTGCAGTTTTTGGTCGGTGACTTCCATTTTTTTGGTTGATGACTTGGATTTTTTGGTCGATGACTTGTATTCTTTTTTTTTTGGAGATGACTTGCATTTTTTTATATTGAGAACTTTTTTACTCATGTGAGAAAAACAACTTGCTTCGTCGGCCGGTTCCTAAGGTTACCAACAGTATCATTTTGAAATTCTTTATCCAATAGCCCCATACCTAGTTCAAAATTTTCATTGATAAAACTCATTGGTTTTTATAATTTACCTTTATAAAACAGTTTTCATTCAAATTGGGGGCAGTTTTTTTTAACAAAAATCGTCAAGTCGCCATTTAGTTGTTTTTGGTACATAAAATAATCAAAATGACGATAAATCGTCACATTTGGCATCATTAGTTGTAATGACCGATTAAGAAAGTTAGTAATGGACTTAAGTCCACGTTTTCAAAAACAGATTTCTATAGAAAATTTTCTAGTATTCTGAAAGAAAATCCTGGTTCGATGCCTATTTTCATAAAAAAAAACTATGAAAATTTAAACTGAATATGAAAATTATATACGTACAGTATACATTGAACAGAAGCAAAGTAATCGTAAACCTTTTTTTCGATCACAGTAAAAGCTGCACGTAATTATTTTCAGATTTTTTTCGGGCCCATACCTTACACCCAAAATTTCAACACAGGGCTGCATATACATATATGTATATACATACATAAATAGAAAATTCTAGCCTAACTCAGTGTAGACTGTAGAGATAACTTTATTTTTCTATTACATTTTATTCTTTACATTTTCTATTTAAAGTTGAGATTCTTTTTTTCGTTATTTTCTTATTTTCTTATTTTAATTTTTTTTTTGTTTTTCTTTTGCTAATTTCCATTAATTAAAAAAGAATATAAAAACAATGCATAAAAGGAATACCAAGAAATGGTATCATCATAGATATAAAAGGCAAAAGGAATGATAAAAAAGAGAGAGGATTGTAGATTGTTAAGAAAACAACTACTGTTGCTGTTTTAGTATTAAAAATTTAATAATATTGCCACTTATAACGTTGCATTAAAATTTTCGCATAAAATCCAAGTCAAAAATAACAGCGTTGTGCAGCAATAGGACTATAAAATATATTCTGCATTCTTTTTGCAAATAGCGATAGTTAGTGGGGGAGGGAAAAGTAGGCATTTAAGAGAGTGTAAAATGAAAAGAAAAATTACAAAAAAGAGAAAAAAAAAAATTATTATGACTTGTGTTTTTACTGCCCTACCTTTGGGAGAAATTAAATTTAAATCAAATTTTATGGCTTTTTAAAATGTTGCAATTACGTCGTTTACGAGTAAACAACGTAGCAAAAAAGGAAAACGGAAAATATTCATAGTAGTTGTGGTGGTAGTAGCTGTTATTGTTGTTGTTATAATGATTTTAAAATTTAATTAAAAAATGTTGCTTAACACCACATTTATGTTGTTGCAGAATTTATTCATTTTCTTAATTTTTAATTGAAGGTCCGTGATATCCCACCTTATGATGAAGGGCGTCGTTTATTGGATTTGATGGATATGTCCGTATTTGATTTTCTAACTGGCAATATGGATCGTCATCATTATGAAACGTTTAAGTAAGTAAATCATAATTAAAATTTTTATTACGAACAATATTTGCTTTTTATTATAAATCTATACATGGAAACATTCGTTTTTTTTTTTGTTTTTTAGAAATTGTGTGTGTGACAGTTTTTATATTAAACTGTTCATTAATTTCCTAAAGTTTCTAAATGTAGAAATTTATGAAATATATGTATTTTAACAGAAGTTAGACCGTTACTATAAACTTTTATTAAAACATATGCGACTATATCCCATGGAAACATGTAATATAAAGAGTTATCCATTTATGGTTTCCACTTTACGGTTTTCGGAAACGATCTAATTTTCTTTTTTTTTTTTTTAATTTGAACTGCAGTTGTTATTGTACTCGTTAAGCATAGTGTGTGGAACGATAAATATTATTGTGTCCTCACATCGATCTAAAAAATGTTTTTACTGTAAGACATACAATATTCGGCTTTGTCCAGCTAATTTATGACAGCATTTGATGGTAAAAGTTTTAATGCAATAGCCGCGGTCTCTTCTTGCATGTCAATGACTAGACTTTATAAATTCTGATCAACTACGACGACTTTTTTGCTTTTATAAAGTGATGAAATTTGTTTTTTCTGTAGCACAATCAGCCCTTCTGACATATTCAGCTTTCGTAGCTTTCCTTGTTAGCTCGCCGATCAGTCTAGTCTACTCTCATTGTCAATACACCTCATTTAGAGATAATCAGCATGTAGTTTATTTAGACTTTACCGTAGCCTCCTAAAGCTGTATATTTAAACTTTATTGGTTAGTTAGGTTAGGTTAGGTCGGAGTGGTAGGTCTGAATATCACAAAGCTCACTTGAGCACGCAGAATTTATTGGACATTCATACATAATTTTTCCCAACAGACTGAAACTATTAGCACAAAACACACAATAAATCTTTCATCTTCGAAGCAGGGGATTCATTGATTGTGGCAGGTTACAAAACCTTGGCTTACTATCAACTATTACCTAGAAACGATACAATCTGTAGGAATATTCATGTATTGGATTCAACGCAAGCAACTTTACTCATTGGATTATACTCTTTGTCAAGAAGTAGTTGCCTGACATTCCTATGAAGTATATTGTTAATGTTATCTTCTTTAGGAGATTAGAGGGTGTTTGATATTTTATCTTGAAGAGGAATAAAAATACAAACCAATCCTGATGGTTTGGAATGTTTGTTTATATAGTCACTTAAGTACTTACTTAATTAGCCAATAACAATCCGATTATCAGATTTCCACCTGCTGTAGCACATCCTCTGCTTCTTGTGTGGCTTCGCCAGTTGGTCACACCAATCTTTCCCGATGTGATCCTTCCAAGCAGACAAAAACGTCATCTACGCCAACTTACACTAATCCCTGCATCAAATACAAGTCTCTCCGGCGCATTCACTTCTATCCGAACAACATGGTTATGCTAGCACAGCCGCTGGATTTTAATGCGCTGTACAACTTTCATGTCGTTGAGGAGCTGATACAACTCATTGTTGGATCGAATGCGAAAATCTTTGCCAACTCGCACAGGACCGACGATCATACGTAGGACTTTTCTTTCTTTGCATCAGTGCTTAATAGAGTCCATGCCTCTGCGATATAAAGAAGCAGGGGGAGGATGAGCGTCTTGTAGAGTATTAGTTTTGTCATACGAGAGAGGCCTCTGGTACTCACTTGCCTATTGAGACCATAGTAGTACCTGTTGGCAAGAGTGGGCCTACGCTTGGTCTCCAACCAAATTTTTGCTGGTAACAACGGAGTCAAGATAAACAAATCACTGACCATATTGAAAGTATAGTTATGTCCCTACTTGTCGACAACATATACTTTGTATTGCCCTTATTGATTACCAGATCCATCTTGATAGACTCTCGTTAAATACCGCTTAAATGAGCAATAACATCTTGCTTGATACGCTCTATGAAGTCAATGTTCTCAGGGTAGGGTATCATTTAGTCGACTTACGTGATTTGAATTTATTTTGTATTCTTTTTTAATTGTTTTTTTATTCATTATTTTATCATTTAACAATTTAAAATAGAGCAAAAAACTGTTTCTCTGTTAAGAGTGCTGTTTTACAGCATGACATGCTGTTAAACACTTGTAATTACAACTGCAACATGTGTTAAAAAATTGCACACATTGTTAGTGGCTTATACATGGTGGGAGTATAAAAATGTATACTTTTTTTTCGTGCTACTCTAATTTTTAATTCTTTTTAAATTGTGTTTGAAATTTAACCACTTTAAAGAATGAATCGCATTACCACGATAATTATTTCTAATGAATGAATTTTTCCGATAAAATGATTGAAAATGCATTAAAAAATATTTATTTTTGATATGTCCGTAATGGCTTATATTTTCTTGGTTTATTTTTCAAATATTTTTTCTTTTCATTTTGAGATGGAAAATCAACAAAAACTTTATAAAAATTTTAATAAATAAACACAATTTTTTTTGTTAAATTTTTTTTCAGTTCTTCATCAAGTAACGGTCTTTATATATAAAGGCTGGGCCATTTAAAAGTTTAAATTTAAAAATACAATAAAACAAAAATAGGTTATAATTGTGCAAATTTATATTTTTGTTGCGAAATACAATTGTTCCGGTTAGGAATGGAATATTATTTCATTTATATGGCTGCCGCGGCTTGCCTCACAGTACCCCATTTTATCGCACCAATTTTCGTGTACCTTTCTGAGAGTATGAGGGTCGTACCTCGGCAATGGCACTACGAATGTTGACCTCAAATGCTCAATTATTTCTGGTTTGTCGGTAGAATACTTTTCTTTAACGGGGCCCAACGGTGGAAAATCGCAGCTTCTTGGTGGCCAATTGACATCACGCTATCGGTTAATTAGACGGCCATCAAACGTTTGACGCAATAAATCGATTGTGGCTTGAGATATGTGGCAACACATGTGTCGTTCACATTAACACCACAAAACGCGGGTACAAAAAAATTCGGTTGTCACGATACGATAGGTGTCTCCATTGCCCGTTATGGTTGCGCTGTCCTCAATTTCAAAGAAATATGGTCCAATGATGACTCGGCTCCACAAGCCGCACCAAACAGTTACTTGTAATGGATGCATTTGCTTCTGTAAGTCTACTTCTGGGTTTTCTGAGCCACAAATACGGCAATTTTACTTGTGAACGTACCCACCAAGACGCCAATGAGTTTCATTGGAAAAAATGTTTTTTTTTTTGCAAAATCGACATCAGCGTGCAGTTTCCCGTTGGCCCATCTAGCAAATCGAAAACGAAGCTGAAAGTCATGCGGCTTCAACAACTGAGATCTTTTCGAAAACTTCGACATTAATTGGTGCGTGAAATGTTCAATTCTTGAGAACAATGACGAGTTGATGTTGATGTATTCTAACGCACACTCTCAACCACAGCGCCGTGCATTCTTGTGTATGCACAGCATGAATTTCAATAAACTTGCGTTTACCGGGCACTGTTGGTCCTTCTCTGCGACCAAATTTTGTACGACATTTCGTGCAATTTCCGATCAATTGTTTTTGTTTTGGAAATAAATTTCCAAAAAATCCCAACGTTGAGATTATATACTGAATTTTGTGACAGAATGTGAATGACATAAGTATTGTCAGATTGGAAATAACCGATGGAGCAAATTTAAACCAATAAATGGCCTACCCGATATATCTTTATATATATATGTTACATTATCTGTATGACAATTGAATGAATGAATATTTCATAGTAATTCCCAGCATGAAAAATAATTATTTTTCATTTTCATTTACAAATAATTTCGTTCGTTTATCTTCTTTGGCAACAACCAGCATCCAGCTTCCAGAATACAGCATCAATAGAAAATCGAGAGAAAATAATTTTTTTTTTTTTGAATAAAACAAAAACCCCAACATGAAATTGCATTTCTTGCAAATATTCTGTGGCAATTTCTTCTAAAAGATATCCAACAAAATGTGAAGAAGAGGAAATAAAATAAATTTTTGTTTCAAATATAACACAGAGTCTTACCACACACAATGCCTAATACAATAGTAGGACTATATTCTATGAATACTTGAATATCTGCTTAAATATCATCTAATCCAGCTGATTAACACAGAGTCGTCTGGTAGAACAACAACAATTTCTAAATTGCAATTTTTTGAATTTTGATACACCCCCAGCAAGGAAACAGAGAGAGAGAGAGAGAATAGGACGAAGGACAAATTAAATGAAATTGTATTTTTAGTTTTCAAAGCAAACATTTATTTTCCTTTTATAGCTTCTTTCTTTCTATCTCTTTTTCCATACTTTTCTTCTCTTCTCTTTTTCTATTTTCTGTTGTGTGTGTCTGTGTGTGTGCCATTTTTGCAATTGTCATTAATTAAGAAAGTGAATTTAAGTGTATTTTTCTTTTTGTAAAATTTCTATTGAAATTTTCTCTTCTATTTTTTTCTCCCCAATTTGTTTGTGAATCAATCAATTGATTGTATTTGAAAATGCTTCAAAGGAGATGCAATTATTGAAAAATTGTGATATTTCCGTACAAAAAATCAATAAATTATTAAATAAGAGTTTAAAAACGTGACAAGGCTATTGCATTAAAAATGTAAATTTTTTTTTAATTTTTCCAAACAATGAGAAAATAATCTCTAAAATTTAAGAATAATGTGGGTGTCTCCTTATGGATTATAGACGAACTCCTGGTTTTTGAGGGATAAGATTAATCATAGATAAAATGGAGAATTTCACAGGGGTGAGTAATATTTCTTCGACGACTTCCGCTCAGCAGATTCCTGGCAAAAACGCTGAGAATTGCAATGCAATTGTTTGCAATGAAATGTTTCTCAGAAATCTATCGTTCGGGGGCAGAAGTCGCCATAGCCTAGTACGAAGTGTGTTGGCTTATTAGACGTGAGGACACCGTTCAAACCCCAGGTCAGACAACTCGAATAAAACGAAGTATGAAGGAATATTTCTTAGGCGACTTCCTCTAAGCAGATTTCCGGAAAAAATTCTGAGAGTAAATAAAGTTGCAAATGAAATTCAATCAAAAGTCTGCCATACAGAGCCGACTTTAAACCCTAGGTCTCCCGCCAATCATGAATAAAATTAACACACACAACATAAGAGGTATGAGAAGCTTGGTCGAAATCCTGACTGAAAAGTTGAAATAATCAATAATGTATGATGTGGTTGGTATTGAATACGGAGCCCCGGTAGCCTAGTTGGTAGTGTACTAAGCTTGAAGTGCCGAGGACGTGGGTTCGATTCTCACCAGAGACTCTGTTTGTCTGACGTTATATGTAATTACTTACAATAGAAAAAAGAAAGTGAGACTTATTATTAAAAACAAATATCGAACAAAAACGTTAGGTCCTTAAAAATAAAAAAAGATATTAAACATTACATCCTCTTTCTTTTCTCCTGTAAAGTATCTTTCCTGTATTCCAACACAATGAACTGCATGAATAGGGGTCATAAAAAATAGATGGCTAGACATCTATTTTTCTCATCTTTCTAACAAAATTTTTTAGGCCATGAATATTAATTTCATTTAGCCTGTAAAATTGAAAGTGTTCTGCATTAATCGAAACAATGCTAGAAAATCCGGGTATCTCATCATGATGGAATGGATAAATGTTCCGAGCATTTATCGGTCAAAGTTTATTTTAAAAGCAACAATTGATCCTAACAGACTAAACAATCATCCTCATGTATCTCCGTGTACATGGTACTTGTTTACGGCGTTCAAGCTGCAATCAAAACGGTATAAATTCTATTTTTTCTTAATTTGACAACAATTTTTCTGGAGCTTCAGTACAACAAATTTTACCGCAAATTATATTTTGCTGCAGCATTTACTATTTACACTAATTAGTTCAAACACTACACGAAAATAAGGGCCACAAATTTATTCTTCAAAATGCATTCGAAATTATTATAGACACAAAATGTTACGTCTATTTATCTATTGCAAATTCTAAATATTGAAGTTATTCATGAAATATTCTACGCAACTATAGTTGTGTCCAGTTAACTAAACTCTGAGATGGTGTGGCATAATATCAGTCCAAACCTATTGACCTCAATAACTTTAAGGAGTTGCTGGGTGACAGCAAGGATATTTCTCTTCCCAGCATCTGATATGCACCCAGGTGTTTAATACTGGTATGCATTGATTCCCTACAGATTTTATAAATGTGATTTCTGCTAATCACCATAGAATTTATGGTATATCTTAGGTTTGAGACAATTCTCGTCCCGAGCAAGTGTACCCTTATTTCCCATTATTGTAATCATAAGTTGTGGTCGTCAGTACCACGTGCAGTGGACTTAAATCGAATAAAGGTTTCAGCACTGCTGTGGAAGGAGTTTTCATTACACCTGTTGTACTAATACACGCGAATATCTTTCTCTTGTCCAACGCCATGTAAACCGTTTATATTTACAATAAAACGCAAAATTCACCCCCGTTACGATATTAGGTGTGGTGTTAGAAATATTTGGCGGTTTGTTCGCCCAAAAAAAATTATGCCATTTTGCAATTTTTAATCCTTTTTTATTTTGTCTTATTCATCGAGGCTTTTAAAACTACACTGTATCCCCGAAACTGTAACCCTAGAAAATAAAACGTGTACTCGTAATGGAATTAGAGCCAAAAAAAAAAAGAAAATCGATAAAATGTCAGCGCCCAGTTGCCATATGAACACGTTTTATGACAATTATAGGCCATGTGGATCATACAATATTTCTTTCGAATTCAACGTTAGTATTTTTTTTTTAATGTGTGCGTCTATGTGTGATTTTGTCTACAACTCTTGCATTTTAAAGTCAACTTATTGAATATTTTGTCAAACCTTCAAAGTGTTTGTGTGTTTTTATATGCAACTAGACAGTGGTGATTAATTTTTTACGGCCAAATTTCACAGGTATTAAAAATAAATATAAACATCTCCAATAACTACTAGAAACAATATAAAATTTTGAGTCTTCAATGAACGAACATCACTGTATATTGAGGACTGGGAGACAAGCATTTACAAACGTCTACTTGTGTGTATGCTCACAATGGCGAATATTTGCCTGTATTGATGTTTGCGATTGCGTTAGTTTTGTTCAGACTTTTAATGCGATTAGATTACTTCCATTTAAGAGCAGTTTTGTGTTCATTTACATTTCAAGCGTTACACATTTTATATCTTCCGACCATTGGTTTTTACTTTTGAACCATAAGAAATGCGCATATGCATGTACATATGTACATATGCTGTGGAAGATGTTGTCGATGTAATTGTTCATATCTACGTATGAACGTGCATGTTTAGTTTTGTTTCTCTGCTTAACTAGACGCTACACTCTAGTATTAGTTGTTATCGTAAGCAGTCAATGCAGTCGTTAAGGTAGTGTTGCTAAGGCAGTTCTCTTCATTTGTGTTTGACGCAAACTGTGTATGTTTTACTAATAAAAACGGCTGTAAAAACATCACTGATAATTCGCCCTCATCCAAGTGTGTGTGTGTGTGTGGGTTATGAGTCCTATGGGTCGGTCTTATATGCCCACTTACACAGCCGATGTACAGTGTGTTGGTTTTGCACTGTCCTATGCTTCATTAGTTTTTCTTAGAGCTTATGTTAGTTTTCAACGCATACAAATGCATGAATATCAACGACTATAGACACATATAGGGGTCTCCATAAGAGAGAGTCTTTGCCAATTGCAGGTCCTATAATCCTTGTAGGACCATAGAAAGTTTCAATAATAATTTCGAAAAAAAAATCCCATTTTAGCAAATATTCATTCAATCTTTTCAATTTTAGAATGAATTTGTCTACACTTTCATTCTAAATTCATTAAATCATTAGCATGGCATGGAATCACCCATCAATTTAATCTCTTTTAGGCTTTATATACGCCACTTAAATGTATCAGCATGCACTCTCTTCTATACTTGTATGTGTATATCATCAAAATGCTATTTCAGTAATAGACTAACACATACATACATATTGACACACACATTTGTAGAACGTTACAAAAGCTTGTCATACACATAATGTTTATGATACGCTTACTGATAAGTCTTTAGAATCATAGCAACTACAGGACATTAAAAGTCATTCTCCAGTCACTGAATCGTTTCTTTTGTTTCGATATCGGTTTGAATTTATGTGTGTGTGTGTGTGTGTGTGTGTGTGTGGTGATTTTGTATGTATGTTGGTCCAGGCCATCATGTGTATGTGCTTTCGAACATATACGGCGACATCAAATGAATCTTTAAGGCTTTAAATGTATGCAATCCCGTCAATCACACATATATGCAACGTATTTTTTTTTGTTTGTTTTCATTTTCTCTTAAACTTAGCCATAAAACTCACACACATACACACATTCTAAATACATATAGTCAATACTGCCTTAGTATCGTTATTTAAAACTAATCATTGCCAACTATAGGGACAAGCGCACACAAGTTACTTACTGTCCTCGCCAGTGATTGCAAGAGTGTCCAGCTTTTATGCATGCTTTTATGTCTTTAGTCATCGATATCTACATATGTATAAAAGTTAGTTATCGAGTAACAGAAGCTAAAAGGAATTTAAGTTAAAAATTAAATCGATATTGTTTTTTTACGTTTTATGTTCTCTTCAGAAGATTATCGACAGACAGAGGGAGACTTTAAAATCAAAATTTATGCTTTAGTTAGTGAAGCATTAACTTACTTACAGGTATCATTTCTACGCTTTCTAGACATATTGTGTTTCGTTTTATTTATTTTCTTTAAAGAATATAGGGTGCCATAAAGCATCTTCTTTATTTTATTTTCTTTGTTTGCTTTATTTACTAGCTTTAAACAATTTTTCCAGACTAAGCCGGTTTTCGGATGGTAGAGCTGTCAAGAGATACGTTTTTTAAAGCGAAACGAAAAAAGCTTAAGCACTGATATTAATTGAAAAATAAAATTAAACCGTTCGCAGAGGATCCTACAATAAATGTAATACAGGGTCTTTCTAAAGCGCTTTCTAATCTTTCATTCTTGAAAGGCCTATTGATGCCGTTTTATGTGGAATATAATATCGTTCAAATGAAATGTTGAAATCGCCGTAGTCTAGTAGGTAGTATCTTGGCTTAGTAGACGTGAGGCCTCGGTTCAAACCCCAGGCTAGACATCAAAAGGAAAATATGAAAAATATTTCTTCGGCGACTTCCTCTCATCAGATTTCTGGCAAACACTCTGAGAGTAAAATAAAATTGACATGAAAAGTTTCTCAAAGAAATCTGTCGTTCGGAATCGACTTTAAATTGTAGGTCTCGCCACTCATGTATAAAATTAACACACGCAGCATTTAAAGAATTAAGAAAGCAACAGCTCAACATTTTATTCTTGAACCATATTTCCATGAAGGATTTTTCTATTTTTCCATATTAAAATAGAAAACTTTTCTTTAAAGTTCTGCTTTATCTTGGCAAATTTTTTTTTGTAAATTGTGGAATTGACCGAATCAAACCAGCATGACAATACTGTTCTATTTTCAATACGTTTTACACTTTAAGGTGTTGTATTTTAAAAAAAATACATGTGCATTCAGCATAACGGTCGTAGCTGAAGTTGGTGGCCATATTGCAATAAACAATACATTTTTACCTCCTTTCTCCCAAATTTTGTTTCCTTTTTTCTGTTTGGTTTTGTTTGATTTTATTCTCCCCAAAAGTCCTACAAACCATTAGCAAGAGATGTTCAACAGATACTTGCATATAAACCTATACATTTACAAGTGTTACCTGTAATATTTGATAACATAATGTATGCATACATACGTACATACTTACGTAGATATTTGTTGTTGGCTAACATTTAAACATTTTGAACGCGCAATGAATGCATTAAATAATACCAACAACATTATTTTGTTATAAAAATGGGTTTTGTTATGCTAAATTGATTTTGAATGTTTATTGAGGCATACATACATGGAAATTTCAACCAATATGTTGGTGTTATAACGACAACGGCAATGACAATGGCAGCAAGAAGCACACAGCCATAGACACATACTATATGACTGCGATGGCGACAATGTTTAAGTAACAAGTACCTTTAGTACTAGTAATGGCTGTCGTTTACTGTTATACATGCCAATATGTACACACACACAGACACATACAATATGTATTTTAATATGCATATATGCATAATGCATTAACCATGCTGTGGCATAAATGTAAATATGTGTATGTATGCTTTTAAAGTGTCTTCTAAGTGGCAATTTATTTCAAATGCATTAGGGGGTGTTAAAGGGCACTTTTGGCTTTTCTATTGTCATTATAATTGTGGTATTTTACAAATTGTGAATTTGAATTTCAATTTTTGCAATTGCAATTGTCTTCCATAACTATTTGTAAACACTTTCGAACGTTATTGCAAAACTGAAGAGAGAAACGCTTTGCTGACGATATTCATATTGAAATTTTGAAATGTTTTCCATTCTTTGTTTTAGAATTTAAACTGAAGCCAATTTTTTGTTGTTGTTGTGATTGAACGCTTGTAATATTATTGGGTGATTAAAGCACCAGCTGTGTTAAGTTGTTGACTGTTTGCCAAACATGTCTTAACAAATTTTATAATAAATAAAGGATTAACAAATTTACCTTAACAGCATGTGGTTATAATTAATACTTGAAATCAAGTAATTTGTTTAAAATATTGTGTTGAATTCTTTCTTATAATATTTCAACACGAATGTCTAAAACTCTATGTGAATTTTATTCTAATACTGAAAGGATTAAATAGATTGTATTGCAAGATACGAGCATATCTGCCATTAATATTCATTTACTGGAGACCTATATAGTACATCAAAAATTTCTATTCTAAATGTATGCGAGCAATTCCAAAAAAAAATATAAAACGCCAAACTATGTAAACATAACACCAAATATTTCATTAGTCTTCGAAGTCACTGATTATGCCCTTTTATTGAGTGATGTGCTATCAATTATAAAGACCCTGAGGTCGCCATAGTCTATTAGGTAGTGTGTTGGGCACTGTTCAAACCACAGTTCTCCAACAAAAGGATAAATGAAGAAATATTACTTCGGCAACTTACACTCCGCACATTTCTGGCAAAAACTCTGAGAGTAAATAAAATTGCCGTGAAAATGTTTTTCAAAATCTGTTGTTCGGAATCGACTTCAAACTGTAGGTCCCACCACATAAGTGGTCTGAGAAGCTAGGTCGTTATCAGGACTACGGGGTTGTAATGACCAATTATGTATGTATATGTATGCAATATCAAAATTGTAAAGTATGAGAGATAGTGTCTACATAGTAGAATTCGAGATGTCTTCATCTACATATTACTGCATATATACACGACTTTTAACGTCCTTCCATCGACCATGACTACCTTGAAAATAAAAAATAAATTTCTCTTTCGAAGGAAAAGAAACGATCAATTTGCTGGCAAAATATGAAACTAATTTGTCCCCCTTTGGATCAGAACCAAGTATTCGGTGTACTTACTAGAAGCTAGAGGAACAAAATACTATGTGCAAAGAAAATTTGCTTCTTACTGGAATAACTGTGAATGCCAATACCAGGCCGAATGATTTCTACTTCCTTTTAGAGTAAATGACTTTGCGGGCCATTGAGGAGTGTGGATATTTCTACTTCAAATAGAAATAGTGTTGTCTCTGGGGAAAGAATTCATGTGATGATATGTGATTACTTTGAACTCGCTATACAAAGGGTTCACTACTACAATTACTTGTAACTCGGCATAAGTTGCAGAGTACAAATCCTCTGTTTTGGAGGTTAATCTAATAAAATTCAATACACATAGAGTATTACAATTTCTTAGTTGCAGAGGCATAAGCAATACAATAATTTGTTCTTTTTAGGCAATAATTTTCTTTTCAAAACTCAAACTCTATTATTGTATTTTAAACGAAGAATGCCTACTTATTTCAATCCCCACCCCTTGCGCATATTCGAATCAATTTTAATTTGAAAATCAAAAAAATTATTTCAATTTTTCTCGTATTTAATGACCATTTTAGACAATTACCACGAAACTTTTTCAATTTACAAAACGTAACAATAATGACGTCTACCAACATGGAAATTAATTTGAAGAGCAATTCGGTTTTTTTTTTTCTGATACGATTTCTGGTGGTGCTTGATTTTTATTTAACATTGGCCAGCTTAACTTTCTGACCCAAAACGACAACGATTTTCCATTTTTATATTGAGAATAATAATGGAGTGAATAAAAAAAAACAAGAAATCAACTCCATTAAGCCCTCCATACAACAGCAGCAACAACACTAAAGGACAATAAGCAATAAGCGACAAGCAACTAAATAAGTCCTTAAATATATTGTTGGGTCACAAGGCATACAAACAATGCAACAACAACGAATGAATATAAACGAAATTGAAAAAGAAAAACGAAATGAAAATGAAATCAAATGAAATGAATGACTCTAATCAAAAAATCGAATCAATGATAGATTTTTTTAATTTTCCTTTTTCTAATTTCTATGGAAGTAAAAAAAATTTTTAATGGAAAAAATTAAAAAAAAAGAAAATATTTTAATACAACGAAAAAAGAAGTTAAAAATATAGTAGAAAAGGCAAAAATCGAAAAGTGTGGGGAAAAAGTAAAGGGTGGGCCATTTAAAAGTTTAAATCAATTGTAGCACGAGATGTTTGCCAAGTTGCACCATCCTGTTGAAACCAAACATCGTTCACCTCATTACCGTGAAGAGCGGTACAAAAATATCGGTTATCACGGTGCGATAGGTGTCTCCATTGACCGTAATGGTTGCGCCTCATTTTCAAAGAAATAGGGGCTTCTGTAAGACCACGTATGGGGTTTCTAAACCCCATATGCGGCAATTTTGCTTATCAACGTACCCACCAAGATGAAAATGAGCCAAATCATCCCAAAAGTTGATTTTTTTTTGGCAAAATCGAAAACGGATCTCTTGAATCAATTGAAGTTTGCAAGGCGGCATACCGTCTTTTTGGGAAAATTTTGATGTAAGTACATGAAATGTTGAGTTCTAGAGAACGATGACGAGTTGACAAGCATGCTCACATTTTGGCGCATCACAAATGAAACCAGCTTCACGAACTTTAGCAATAAACCTACGTATACCGGGCACTGTTAATGCTTCTCTGCTACCAAATCTGCTATCAAAATTCCGACCAATTGTCTTTGTTTTGGAAATAAATTTCCTATAAATCCCAACGTTGCTCAAGCGTAAATCGATTCATTACGTTCATTGGAGATAATATACCGGATTTTGTGACAAAATAGATTAACAGAAGTATTGCGTGACTCGATACAACCAATGGTTCAAATTTAAACCGATAGATGGCCCACCCGATACTTTCCCATATTTTGTTGTTGTTGTTTTTGTTTTTAAGTATCAAACATTAATTAAAATTGATTACAAACTTTTCTCTTTTTTTGTTTTTATTACATTTAAAAAGCATTGAAATGTTTATTCAAAGCCAATAAGAGGCTCTTAAATGTGAAAAGTTTATTTTATTTTATTTGTTGTTGTTTTTATTTTCATATAAAAGTATGAAAAAAATAAACACAAAAAATAAAATAAAAAATAAATGAAAATAAATAAATTGTATGACAAAAATATTGTGTCATAAAAAAACTTTGTTGCTGAATAAAAATTCTTTTAAAAGTCATGTATTTTTCTTATAAGCATTCGTATTTTGTTAATACAATAATAATAAAATAAAAACAAAAACTTTTTATTGATACATTTTTTTATTCATGTTCTTGTTCTTTTTTTTTGTTCTAGAATTTATGGCAATGAAACTTTCACATTACACTTGGATCATGGCCGTGGTTTTGGTAAAGCTTTCCATGATGACTTAACCATTTTGGCTCCTATGCTTCAGTGTTGTATGCTGAGAAAATCCACCGTGAAAAAGTTATTAGAGTGAGTATATAAACTAAGATACAGTTCATCGAGTGCATAGGCTCTTAAGCTCAAAGTGCGAATAGAATTTTCACTAATCATTACTAAAGTATTGTTTTTTTTCTCCTGGAAACGAATTTTACGAACGAAAATGCCTATCATGAACTTACTAGATGTCGGAAAAATTTATTCTCTTTCGCTACTATACTTCTTGTCATAAAGCTCCAACAGAGTAGAGTCCTTTTATGATAGAGTTCTTATCTTAAAGCGGTCTCCCCCAACTTGTGCTGTAGTAAATGTAGTTTCCAACAAGGCAGAGTTTCTTATTGTATGTCGTCGTAGTCTAGTAGGTAGTCTGTTAGCATCTCCAACAAAACGATATATGAAAAAATATTTCTTCGGCGAGTTCCTCTCAGCGGATTTCTGGCAAAAACCCTAAGAGTAAATAAAATTGCCTTGAAACGTTTCTCAAAATTCAGTCGTTCGGAGTCGAGTTTAAACTGTAAGTCCCGCCACTCATGTATAAAATTAACACACACAACATAGGTGATGTGAGAAGTTAGGTCGTTATCCTGACTGAATGGTAGTAGTGACCAATTATGTATGTATGTAGAGTTCCTTATCAACTAGTAACCACTGAACTTTTTGTCTGAGCAAATATTTAAGCGAATACCGCAAAATTTGTTGTCTATATTGATACGCCAAATATTTGCTGAATTAGGAATTGGCTTCCTCACGGCACATTTCACCGCTAGTAACTGTTTCTAGTTACTAAACCTGAATAAATGAATCGTCGGAAATAAAGAATTGATGTCACAAACGTATCTACATTAGTGACCTCGCCAAATCTTATTTTATTTATGTTAGGAGCTAGTATTTATGGATACCAGTTCAGTTCGTTAGATAGTCTCAAACTGCTTAAGAATACTTGAAAAAAAATTCGTCCTCCTCGACCATTATTATTTGGAACAAAGCTAACACCATCAAAGAATGTAAACAACCTTCTCGTCAGTAGACCTCAAGAAGGGACACAAAGTACGTACGTGTTGGAAAATAAAAGGATTTTTTCATTCAAAGAGCTGATATATTACGCTCTGGTGGGATTGATTAGAAACCATTGCCATTTTCGTCTCGTAATCTGCATCTCTATGATTTGTTGATTCGATAGGACTTACATTCTGCAGCTAAAAAGATGATCCGCAGAATTCTTCGGAGACAATGATTTATAAACTCTTGCATTATTAAGATGTATCGAGAAGCAGTATTTTATGTGTCGCAACTATAAAGTGAAACTGGTAATCAGTAAGGTATCCCTTAGAAGTTTGCCCATATTTCAAATTGGTCATCCATTGGTGTTAACAGGTCAACTTTCGGCCCTCACAGCTGTCTTTAACACGCATATTCCGAGAAGGAGTTCTCCATTCTCCGTCTTACTGTCGATTCGGGCCAAATCGATTGTTGAAAAAAGATACATTACGACCAGAATAGTCTCAGATTAATAATGTCTGTAGTATTGTATCGGGTCTTTCATTAAGCGCTTCTTAGCTTTAGTTCTAAATAAAATAAAGTATACGTGAAATATCATCGAAAGTTTCTATTCGTTTTAAAGTCCTATGGATCCCATGTTGTTTCTATTTTCTCCACGGCTTTGTCTGGTTGGAGAGCATCCGAAATATCTAATTGTCAATGACTTTCGTGCATAAATTAGGCTGAATTTAATCGTTTGCATGGATTACATTGACTTTAAGTATCGCTGTGTTTGTGACTTATTCGTATACTCCTTCAACTTAAGAAAACATCGCAATAAAATCAACGATATCAGTGGCTAGTGGCTCAAATCGTTTCAGTAAAATATCCAATGTGCTCTGTGACTGTTAAAAGCACATGTTACTGATGTCCGGACCATCGATTCAGACCAAAAGAAGTTGTTAATCATTGAACTATAGTGCCCGACTAGCCAACGTCATTCTCAAAGAATTATAAACCAATGGCACCGCCAGCTGAAAATATATATTTAAAGGTAACTTCCTCGAGATGCGTTACACCCTCTTGGTGGATTGGTATCGTCCCAAATTCTATAATTATTTTCAATTCTAAAGTGCGTTGAAAATGACTGTTCCAATATTTAATGTATAGAAGCCATGTATCGGACTTTATTCTATGAGCGGAAAGTTCTTCCTTAAATTTGGTGTTAAATATTTGGTTGGAATCATATGCGACCAATGACCCGCCTGATATTTTTATTTTTCTTTTTTTATTAGCATTCTTGTAAATGGTGTACATGGATATAATCGAACAGAGCTATTTCAAAACTTTTTCTTTCAATTGATTTCAGATTCCATAACGGACCCAAACTTTTATCACAGGTAATGCGTGAATCAATGAGCGTCGATCCGGTAAATCCTGTCTTATGGGAGCCACATTTGGCAGCATTAGATCGGCGAATTGTCATTATTTTACAAGGTGTACGGGATTGTGTTAAAAAAAATCCACCAGAAGATTTTGATGCCTCCGATGATAATATCTCATCATAGCGCTTTAGCTACAAAGTAAAACAAACCAAACTTAAGAAACGTGTAGTTTAAGCATAAAATTTTACAAAAAAAAAAAAAAAAATGAGAGAGAGAAAGTAAGTGAAAAATAAACTAAAATCAATTGTTTTTGTTTATATACAAGATATAGAATATATGTATATTCTAGAGAGATAAACTATTAATAAGTTTTGTTAAAATATGTTGTGTAGTAAAAAATAAACTAAAAAATATTCCAAATTAAAGTAGTGGTAACGAGCAATGAAAAGAAAACTTTTAAGAAAAGTTTTTATTCTATGAGTTGACAGCTCTCTATTGAAAACATTTAAAAAAATTAATAAAAAATTTAAAAAACCTCTCAAGAAGCTCTCGTTGAAATTAGTTTTTATATAGATTAATTAAAAATTATAAATTAAACAACAAAAAACCACTAAAAAATCAAACCACAATTTAAGCTTTAAAGGTGATACATTTCTAAAGAAACTTTGAATCATCCATTAACAAAAAAAAAAACAAACACAACAAACAAATATTGTTTATAAATATTTATTTATTTTATTATAAAAAAAAAAAATTAAAAACAAAAATATGTTTTTATGATAAGAACTTTAAAAGAAAAACACTTTTATAACCGTGTTTTTCCCTGAAAATTTTTATTTATTTTCTTTGTCTTCGTTTTTTTTTTCATATTAAAATGACAACGTCTTGTTAACTTTAGTACCTATTTTTTATGAGACAACAACAAATAAAAAGGAAAAGAAAATATTCATTTATTTATCGTCAGACATGTTTTAAACAGGCAGCTATATTTTAGACGATGTATTGTAAAACGAAAGAAAAACAAGAAAAAAATATTAAATTATCCCTAAAAAAAGTAAAAAAAAAAAAAAATATTAAAAAAAAAAAAATTAAAAAACAAACTAGATAAACAAACTTTATTTTAAGCTGTTAAGACAAATGAAAAACACCAGGTGTTTTAAAACATTAACTAAAAAAAAAATTAAAAAAAAACAACAACAATAACTACAATTAATTTATAAATATCGATGAATAATTTTGAAAATACTATAAAACAGACATATATCGTATACATACATACATATATAGCAACTATTATTATAATTATTATCAACTAAATCATCATAAACAATTCAATTAAATTTTCTATTTCATTTTTTTTTTCAAACTATTTACATCCTAAGTGTTGCCAGCTTGTGATTTTGATTTTAAAAGTATGTAATTATGGATTTCAAAAGCTATATTAACCACATGTTGTATATCAATAATGATTAATACCGACATGAAACTGCGCATACCGACATGAAACTGCGCATACCGACATGAAACTGAGTTCCCATCATTTTCCGTCAGCTGATTTACTCATTTGCTGTCTGTCTGTTCCGTAAGGTTGTAATGTTTTTACTTTATCTTCTTGCTAACATACCAGTCCAAAAAAAAATTCTGCATATAGCGCTGTAGACAAATTAAAAAATGTGTTATAGCGTTATTAAAGGCTGTTACAATTAAGAATGTTTGAAGACAAAATCGAATATAAAAGAAATATAACCTAGAAATTATAAAAAAAAACAAAAAAATTTGCTAGTAAAAGTTTACGTACAACGGTGTATGTAAACTTTTCTCTGTGACTGTATAGTATAAATGCCTAGATTCAGGAAATATTCTATTCTTTTTTATTTTTCTGTTCGCAAGAACAAAGCCAAATTCTCATTACATATCAATTACGATGCAATTGCTGGCACCTATACACAATGAATTGCATGAATAGGTATAATCTCCTGAGTGTTGGTCTAAAAAAATAAAAAATAGTACAACGCTAATGAAGTCGAGAAGACGTGTGATTCTGGGTATGTACAATCGGCGTGAAAGAAGAAGGAGAAGGAGCGGTAGTTTTTCTCAATACACTATAGCCCCGACTTGCGTCGATCCGATATGCGTCGTTTCGATTTGCGTCGCTTTTTAAAAATTGACAAAACTCAGCTTGCGTCGATTAAATTTAGCCGAATTTGAAGGAATGGAAGAGGATTCATTAATGAACTTTTACTGTCTCACGATGAGGAGCTTGATAATGAAAATTTATTATCCATTAATATTCAGCATGCTTTAGAAGATGATGTTATGATAATTGATAATACATTAGAGGAAAGAAAAAATAACAATCTCCAATATTTCGAAAGCTATGGAATTAGTTTCCCATGCATTGGATATATTTTCTGAAAACGATCCTGACGAAAATCGTAGCGAGGGCGTAGCAGCATCTGCTGACCAAGCCATTAGTTGTTACAAGGAAACATATCAGCAAAAAAATCTCTAAAAATTCAACAAACCTTTCTGTTAACAAACCTGTAAGACCACGTAATCAAATGGAGTGTTGTTGATTTGAATTTATTACCTAAAGAAACCACCACATAAACTAAACAAAGCACAATTTCTTCTTTAAAATTTATTTTTGTTAATTTATATTTTTGCTATTTCTTTATAATAATTAGAGAAAACTTTACTGAACTTAATAAAATAATGAAAAATGTTTTCATAATTCTGTTTTATCCGAAATATTAATTTTTTTGCTTCATTTTGATGAATTTCAATGCATTTGTATAGAAAAATTTGTTTCGATTTGCGTCGTTTCGACTTGCCTCGCAATTCTCCGGTCCCCATTAACGACGCAAGTCGGGGCTCTAGTGTATATATAAATAAACAATCCATATATTGAGAAGATAATTGAGTCTTGCATAAAATTGTACAGAAACTCCCTGCGATTGTAATTGGCTTTTTAAAAGGTCAACTTAAAGATTATTTGTTTAAAATAGGAGTATGTTCTACACCAATATGTAGATTCTGTAATCAGAAAGACGAATCACCAGAAAAAAACAGCATTTATATCAAAATTCCGTGAATAATTTTCATTTAAATGATTGCATGCCAAACAAAAATGACAATGTTCTTGGAAATTTGTAAGTTTTTCTTATAATTTTCAAACGATATTGTAAAATGACATAAATTACATAGGGTGGTGATGCCATTTTTTATATGTCCACCTAGCAGTTCTTCCCCGGACCCAAATAGATAACATATTTTAATCTATGTTGAACACGATGGTATAGATAAATTTCGAAATTCTCGAAAACCTTTGAAAATGCTCCTCCCTGCTGCATTCTAATCTGTTTTGTCGTTTATCGTTGTCATCAAGAACTGAAAATTCCATACGATCTTTAGATCCCCTTATATTCTTAATAATTATAAAAAGATTTTGGATGTTTGAGAGCCTTTGAAAGCCGCTTATTGTACTGCATTTGAGAATTATCAAGGCGGATTATTCGTGAATCCATGGTCATGCAGACTTTTTTTGCTAAAATGAATCCTCTCTCAAATAATATGGGTGCACCAGTCCAAATATATTAAAAATTTGTAGATTCAATGAAAAAGTTATGGTTGTTGAGAAAAAAATATTGATTTTTTTTTAAATGTCTTTGGTTTGTCAATAAACATGGGCTGTGTATTATGTTACATTATAATTTACTGTTTTAATGTATGAGCAAAAACTCATTTCAAATTTGTAGCTTAAAGAAGGTCACCACCACAAAAAGTGCTATTAAAGAATTTTATAGTTGACGTAAAAATAAAATTTTTGGCATCTAAATTTACAACTAAAGTTCAGCTGTTATCCCTATACTCAGCCATCAATTTATTTTATCAAATCATTTACTTTTAAATTTTGTATTCCATTTTAATGTCATCATATTTAGGCTTGTTACTGAAACTAAATAATAAAATTGTGAAATGTTTCATTTAAGGTGGCTATATGTTCTTGTACGTTACTGTACAACTGTACGCTGAACTATGCTGTAAACAAATTATGAATTACATCTCATTAGCTGGCAACATTTGTCATGATTTAATTTGATTTCTGTTTGTTTTTTTTTTTATTAATTTCTATTTCATTTTTTAATTTTTATGCAAAACATATCTCTCTTTAACTTTATTTTATTTTTAAATTTATTTTTTACTTTTAATCGTATTTCCTTTAGCAATATTAGAATATACCAAAGAAATATCAATCATATTTGAAATTTCATTTAGAATTTGTAAAATTTCTTTTTTTTATTTTATACTTAAATTATGTTGATAACATTTATGCATATAGACACACATACATATACATATATATATATATTTTAAATATATTTTTTATAATTAAATATCATATAAAAAGAACTCAGCTTTATTACACAAATTCTTATGCATAAATACCCCCCAATATTTCTGTAGCATTTGATTTTCTCTCATTATGACTATTTTAGTTCGTATTTTTTTAACAAAACTGAAAACCAAAAAAGGGAAAATATGTATGTTTTCTATGATTAATAACAAAATAAAGAAAAAAAAAAACACGCAAATATTTGATCAAATATATATAAAAGGAAGAAAAGAAAATATTTATTTCAAACTAAAGTACCTTACGTGTATGTTTGCGGTTTTGTATATAAAAACAAATAAAAACAAACAAAAAAAAAAAAAAACAAAATCAACTGAATATTGTAAAATAAATTAATAATTTCACTTGCAAACAAATGAATTTATGAATGGAAATTGCAAAGGAAAGAAAAGAAGAAAATAAAAAATTAAAACAGAAAGAAATAATGAAACTATTAAGGGTATTCACAGAAACAATTAAAATTACGCATAGAAAAGTGAATAAACTTAAATTAAAAATTCCAATTCACATTAAAAGAATACCCCTTTAATATTTAATCAATAATTAAAGACAATTTTATTAAATATTGTGTTTATCATTTATAAATATTTTATTTTCCTTAAATTGTTCTTTGTTTTCATTATAATTTGTTTTCTATAGTTTTCTTTTTCTTTTTTCTTTGACAACTGAATCTGAAATACTTTATATTTGTAGTATACTGTGTGACAAAGAAATTAAAAAAATAACAAATAAATGAATAAATCATAATGTAGTAATAAATTATTAAAAAAAAAAAAAAAGAAAACTTATTATTGATGTTATTTAATTGTAATTTATTAGTAAAGACTATTAATCTGATACAATCATTTATAATTTTTAATTTAATTAGACAAATTAGCACTCTTGTAAAGAAATTTTTGAAAAATAATTCAATAATAACAATTCATAGAATATGTCAACGAAATATAAATCAATAAATAAATAAATATTTGACTGTTACGTTAAACTATTAAAAATAATAAAAAAATCAAGTTTTCATTTATTAGATATTAAAAGTATGGCTATACAGGCAAAAAAACTAAATTAAAAGAAGTAAACAGACAACAACATAATACACACAATACAAGGTACACAGAATTACTCAAATAAGTAGAAAATTATAAGCAAGAAGCAAAACAAAACAACAACAATACATTAAAGTATGTAAATAGTGGGTCAGTAATAAGACCTGAAATTGTGATAAATAACCGTGAGTTGTATGAAGAAGTTCGTGTTAACCACAGTTGAATGAATATTGAAAGTTTGATATTGAATTGAATTCCGCTTGCCTACTAGCCGTTTAACTTAAAATAGAACGTTATACCAGCCAGTGGTGCACATTAAAAACATATTTTCTGGCTTCCTTTTAGGAACCTTTATAGAAATTCTTAACTCAGTGTTATCGTTTAGGATTTTTTAATTCTACATGGATAATTTTTTTTTTGCGATAGTTTTTTATTGTATCTTCATTTTTATGAACTAACAATAAGTGTTCAAATCTTAAGTTAGGTTAATATATATTGATGTCCAGCCAGTGCCAGACAAAAATTCCAATTTTCAAATGTTAATATATGATTTGTGAAGAAATCATCTGAGTTCGATGGTGTCCCTCCTTCTCAAGCGGGTATGTCCACGATGTTGTTGCGAGAGGATTTGGATGTATTTCCAGCTTCTTTAAATATTTCGTCACATATTTTGAGATTTCGCTTTTGACCAGTGGGACGTCAAGGTCTTTATGAATATTGCTGTTTTTAATATACCAAGGAGCGGCAGTTATCATTCGTAGGATTTTATTTTGACGGCGTTGTATTTTTTCAATATTAGAAGCAGAAGCCGTGCCCCATAACTGGATACCATAACTCCATATTGGCTTCAATATAGATTTGTAGAGCAAGAGTTTACAATCGAGGCTAAGAACGGAATTTCTACCGATAAGCCAATTGATTTGGACTGCTTTCAGTTTCATTTGGGTCAATTTTGCATCGATGTGATATTTCCATGTGAGACGTCTATCCAAGTGAATACCGAGATATTTAACATGAGTATAATGCGGCACCCTCTGGTTGTTAATACTGATGGGCGGACATGTTTCTTTCCGTAGGGTAAAGGTGATGTGGACACATTTTTGTTCATTGATTTTAATTCCCCACTGATTAGCCCATTTCTCCACCTGGGTAGCATGGTGCTGTAATTGACTTGAGGCATCTTTTGGATTTTTGTGGGAGCAAAGGACGTATCATCAGCAAAAGTTGATGTGTGTGTAGTACTGATTGTTGGCATATCTGCGGTGTATAGTAAATATAAAATTGGTCCTAGGTTACTGCCTTGTGGAATACCAGCCTTTATAAGTTGAGGGCAACTTAAAAAATCTCCTTTTTTAATTATGAACTTTCGATCGATAACATATTTTTGGAATAGATTGAAAAAATTCAATGGTAACGACTGCTTCAATTTCGATAAAAGACCTTCATGCCATACTTTGTCGAATGCTTGAGAGACGTCAATAAAAAGCGCTAAACAATATTTTTTTTCTTCAAAGGCTTTTCTTATTTTTTGCACCAATCGGTGAGTTTGCTCAATAGTACTATGTTGTAGTCTAAAACCAAATTGATGATTGGGTATACAGTTGTTTCGGTCGAGAATAGGTGTCAGCTTGTTAATTAACAATTTTTCGAACAATTTTGACATGGTTGGTAATAGACTTATAGGTCTATAGGATTCCACTTTCGAAGGATTTTTTCCAGGCTTAGGAATCATTTTAACTAGAGCAACTTTCCATGCTGGCGGGTAGTATTCGAGACGCAAGATGGTGTTAAAAATATAAAGAATAATTCTCTTTGCTATACGGGGCAACTCGATAAGCATCTTGTTGCTGACTTCGTCGAATCCGGGAGCTTTCTTTGCATTCAAATTTTCAATAGCAATTATAATCTCTTTGATTTGTAATTTTATTTTTACTGGAGGTCGAGCGACTATAGGTGGTAAATCACTCATGTCAATGCATGAATGGGGAGTGAAAACTTTTTTTAAATGACTAACAAAAAGGTTACCGGTTTTTAAAACACACCAAGGAGCTCTTATTCGATAATCTAAAGCAAATTAAACTTCCAATAGAAAAATAATGCTTTCTGAATGAGTGATAATAGACTTCCTTGGAAAAACTATGGAATTAAAGCTACAACGTAGTGAAATAACAAAAGAAAAAATCGACAAAAAGAGCAGGTTTGATATGAGACCACTACGATTTCTTTATCATTTCGAGAAATAAAAATAAATCTTGATCTCTATTGAACATAAAAGCCATTAGTTGAGAATACTTTGAGGCCGTAAATTAGCCTATTTATGAAATAGAAGAGCACAGAATACTGCTTTGCGTCGGGCTTCATCTCTTCATTAAACTTTAAAACGCGACTTCCCTTACAGATACCACAAAATTAAAAGACTAATCACAATCACAAACGAAATCCCTACATACATACATAAATTCTGTTAGGATTACGACCTAGCTTCTCACACCACTTATGTTGTGTGCGTTAATTTCATACATGAGTATCGGGACCTACAGTTTGAAGTCGACAAGTTTTTGTGAAACTTTTCATGCCACTTTTATTTACTCTCAAAGTTTTTTTTGCCAGAACTTCTGATGAGAGGAAGTTGCCCAAGAAATATTTTTTCATATTTGGTTTTATTGGATATGACCTGTAGTTTGAACTAAGGCCTCAGGTCTAATAATCCAACACACAACCTACTAACTACGGCAACTTCACGATATCCATCCCTATGCTACCTAAATATCAAAAAAATTTGTTTTGATTCATTTGTTTATAAATCCTATCATTATCGAGATTTTTCGCATATCAGCGTCCTCTACTATTGCTGTGTTATTACTTTCATAACATTTTCTATGGAATAATAAATGACCGACTCGGGTGTCTTACAAACTCACACCTCCTATGCCGTGAAATTAAAAGAGTCCTGCATTCATCACCCATCTCTATTATATATTTTAAGATCAAATCTAATCCTTATTCCATATCCGTTATACAAATAAAATTCCGAATGAAATTATATTTCAAATACAGTCAAAGAAAAAAGTCTACATACAGCGGTGTATTTTTATCAAATTGAAAAAGCTGTTATAGCGTTGTTCAAGGCAGTTACAATTAAGAATGTTTGAACACAAAAACGAATATTAAAACAAAAATATAACCTGGAAATTATTGGAAAGAAAAAACAAACAAAAATAGTGCAAAAAGTTTACATACATATGTATGTACACTTTTTGCTTTGACTATTCTATGAAATATCAAGATAAGACAACAATTGCAACTACTGTGCATAGCTAAAATCCCAGTGTCACTACTACATGCTTCTGCACTCTGTTACCAGGCTAGGCAATTGAAGGAGTCGTTGTCTTAATAACAACATATTATATTCCCAAGATCGCGAAGGAAAGTCCCAAGTGACTGTGGATCATAGTAATGATTAGATTGTGAGATTTCTCATCCAGTGACTACTCTATGACTTATCTTATCGACCTTTTGAAAAAGTCTCATTAAAAAGTACTTTCTGTGGTCAGCTGTGGAATCCACAAGTTTAAATATTTATTAACCCGAGGGCTGAGAATTACCCAATTCAATTATTTTGGGGATGATTGACTATACATGGCATCTTGCTCAAGTTTATTTTAATTTTTTTTTTCTTCCTCACTCATCGTTTTGAGCATGGAATTCAACAGCAAAAGTTTTCATAATCTGTCTGCAGTGAATACTACTTTTTTTATTTCGTATTTTTATAAATATTTTTCTCTTTTTTTTGTTAACACAGATAAAAACATGAAACTTTTTACCCGCATAACTTAATTCCGTAAAAGTAAAAACAACAAAAAAAAAACTAAAACCCCCGAATTCTTTCGTAATGAAGTTGGAAACAGAAAGAAAGAAAAACGATTTAAAACAATTGAATGCCGTTTGCCTACTAGGCGTTTAACTTCAAATAGAATGTCGTTATACGAGACAGTGGAACACATTTAAAACAGATTTTCTGGCTTCCCGTTTAGTCATGGTTCCAAAAGCTATTGCCACTTAAACTAAAACTCAGCTTAACTAACCACTTTTAAACTGATTCCTCGAATTTCCCCTGCACAACAAGGCAAAACGACTGACAGACAGACAGGACGACGAACAGGTGGATGATAAGGAAACGGATAGAAATTTAACACTTCAAAACTGCTTACATACCTACCTACCTACAGTTCTACTAATACACAACGGCATCGTTTTTGAATGCACAAGAAAAAGTTGGTAATAAACCCTGCTGAATATGACATGGCATCAGCATCTACAAAAAAAGAAAGAAAGTTAAGCACGAAATAAAACAAACCAAAAAAATTGAAAAAAATTTAAAAAAAACGAAAATAAAACTTTTATTGTCTGGCTTATTTGTGATAAAAAATAAAACGAAGTTTCTTACACTGAATTACACAGAACGGTTCGACTAGGCTTTCCTGGTTTTTCCCTATACTCCTGTACCTGATTTTAGCCTCTATTTGCAGGTGTTAAAATTTTATTAACTTTAAAAATTAAATCAAAGCAGAAGTTTACATTTGTCGCTAATAAACGGATTTGTTTAACAAATAAAATTTATTATGAGCCATTTTATTTTGAAGCCATCAATGGAAGGAAGGAAGGAAATAAAAAATTCTGTATCAGCAACAGATGTTAATGTGGTAACATCAAATACTTCCGTCCATTCCATTTAATACTTCAATTAGAGAGTTATGGTGATAATCGTTGGAAAATATAACATTTAAAAAAAAACTAAAATTTAACTAAGGATGTGAAAAATATGGTTAATAAGTCATACATATCGTCGTTCCGAAGTTATCTTGACGTAACTCTAAAAAATAATTTTTTGGTAAATTGAATTTAAAGTTTTCACAGCTTATAGAAAAAATGGATATACGGCAAAATAGCTTTTAAATATCTTAGAAAATACAGAGGATAAAGACTTGGAGATTAAACACATCGATAGATCTAATAATTTAATGTTCAATAATACGACTATACTCTAATACTCATTTTTTGTAATTTTGTGATATCCGTCATGATAACTTCGGAACGACGATATGTATATTCAGTCTGTTTTTACCAAATCACCAACATCTGGAAATAATAAAATTGTTTTATCAAAATGGGTGTACCGTGCGCGAAACGTACATACATACATACATATGTAATTCGTCATAACAACCTCTAAGTCAGGATTACGACCTAGCTTTTCACACCATTTATGTTGTAATAATAATATTATTCATTAGAGGCGGTACCTACAGTTTAGCTTCGACTTTGAACGACAGATTTATGAGAAATTTTTTCCTGGCAATTTATTTATTTACACTCACAGTTTTTGCGAGAAATCTTAGCAAAATCGGCAGTCGCAGAAGAAATACTTGTTCAGATTTCGTTTTGTTGGAGATGTCTGACCTGGGGTTTGAACCGTGGCCTCACGTCTAATAAGTCAAACCAAGTAAACCAAATAAGCGACTACAAGAGAAATATACAGCGTGTTTTTTATATCGAAAAATCATTTCCAACGATGAGGCCCATTTGTATGCTAAATTCGAACAAAATTGTCGAATTTGAGACGATACCAATCCACATGAGACCCAAGAGCATCCAAGGCATCCAGAAAAAATCACTGTTTGGTGTGAATTTTAGTCTGGGGCGCTATTGGCCCATATTAAGGAACACCATTACTGTTAACGGCGCTTACTACAGGTCAATCATTGCCTACTTCTTTCGGCTTGAATTGAATGATGTAGACACCAACGACAATTGGTTTCAACACAACTGCGCTACGTGTCATACAGGTCATGGCACTCTGGATACCCTGCATGAGCGAATTAAGAGTATGGACTTTTTTGTGTGGTTTTATTAAGACGCGAATAACCCGCTAGACTAGGCTAGACTAGTCGCCGTAGTCTTGTAGGTAGTGTGTAAAGTTATTAGACGTGAGACCACCGTTTAAGCCCCAAGACAGATATCTCCAACCAAAAACGAAATACGAAAAAATATTTCTTCCTTGCTACTTCCTATCAGCAGAGTTCTGCAAAACGCTCTAAACTCTATTCATTGCCATGAAAAGTTTCTCAAAAATCTGTCGTTCGGATTAGACTTTAATCTGTAGGTCATAACATAAGTGGTGTAAGAAGCCATATCCTAATGCAGACTGAAAGGTTGTAAAGACCACAAACCAGCGGAGTCCTAAGAGTCAACATAGCCCATGTCATCGGTCAAAAATGGCCTGATTTATGCAACAGAGTCATGAATAATTAGACATTTCACATATGTTCCACACAGAAAAGCCGTGCAGGGCATAAGAACGATATTTTTCTGCCATCTAAGTTGTTTAATATCGTAATTAAGAGCTGCGATAACCCCTTCACCAGGAGATGTCCAGACCGACAGGCGATATTATATTCAAACTTAATGGCATCAGTAGCTTTTTCAAACGAATAAAAAAAATTTTCAAAATTTTAAACGCATTTATGGCGTAGATATAGTTTCCGGCGATTTTGAATTGAGGAAAATAAAATTAGTGCAAAAACCATTAATTAACTTCGCCAACCATTTATTCACTATGTCTGTTATGTTGACCATAAAATGGAGCAAGAACTTCATGGACAGATTAATTTTTAAACTAAAATTTCTTCAATTCAAAAACGTTATTTAGAAGTAAAACGATTGATAAAGTCTGCCCTAACATTACTGAGCAGCAATGTCAAAATAACTTGACTCTCTCAGCGGTTAATACATAGTATTAGATTTCATGAAAAGAATTTTGAATTTGGTTGCTGAAAATCTTTGTCACGCACTGTAAACTATATTCTTAATTACATTAAACTGAGTTGTTTTTCTATTTATGTACACGAAATAAAAATATTTTATATGCCATGTAAGGGTTAATTGTTGTATTGTATATAAAGAGAAATAATAGATCTTTATTTCCATCAAAAAGAGAAAACCAATTGATCTCTTCTTCCACCACAACACAAAGAGTTGTTTAAGAGATACGCTCCACAACATTAGCCGACTGTGTATAAAATATTAAAGAACAAAAAGAGCTGACGATAGTATTTGCTGGACAAGCGTGCTAAGCGGGCAGATATTTTCGAGAGGTTAGTTTACATTATTAAATAATAAACCACAATAAAAAAAAGAAATTAAACAAACAACAACAATAAAATCTATGAGTGCCTATGCATAAAACAATTTTAAGTTGAATAACACAAAAGAAAAAAATTAAAAAAAAAAAAAAAATTTATTGTGCTAAACAGTGTGTTGATAAAAGAAAAGTAAAGAAAGAGTGTTTGAAGAGATGCAAATTTCCTAAAAGCAAAAACAATTAAAAATTCTCTAAAAGTGTATACTCAACTGTTGAATTTGGAATGAATTGCTATCAGAAGTAGATCGAAACTTACATAATCACACATCGAATGTGCCAGTGAAAGGCGATCTATTGAAGTGAATAAATATTATTTACAAACAAATAAAAATGTTACACGAGCCAGCAGCATTGAGTATCTTCTGTATTAGACGCTAAACTACGGAATGATTGCAATTTATGTGCAAGTATTTTAATAATTATTGAAGAAATAAAAATTTTATATAAAATATAATGGCTTGATTCGAATTATATACGTTGAACGAATTGATCTTCTCGTGGTTGTATCACGTCTTCCAGTAATAGCTGGAAATATATGTTTATCAGGTTCTTCAGTCGTTGTTTTTATTTACACAAACAGGTTTTATATTGTTCTAGTCGTAGGTATTTAAGGAAAGTGCACGAAAAAATTTGAGCTTATAGATTATCTTTATAAAAACTAAATTTTACATTTAATAGAATTTAAATGTATTTAAAATATAAAAGAAAAAAATACTGTTTAACTTCTAATGGATCAAAAATAATGACCTTTAAATTGGTTCTGACATTTGTTTTTTTTCTGGCACTTCTTCAAGACGTACATCTTTATAATGTTATCAGTTAGCCTATTAACTTCAACTTAAGTTGTTATTAAGCTTTGTTTGTCTTTCAACTGATTATTTACTAATGCCCAATACATTCCAATTGAAGTCGCCGTAGTCTAGTAGGTAGAGTGTTGGCAGGCCAGACATCTCCATCAGACATCTCCAAACGAAATATGAAAAAATATTTCTTCAAGCTCTGAGAGTAAACAAAATTACCATGAAAAGCTTTTCAAAAATCTGTCGTTCGGAGGCGACTTTAAACTCGCTACTCATGTATAAAATAACCACACACAACATAAGTGGTGAAAGAAGCTAAGTCGTAATCCTGACTGAATGATTTTAATTCCCAATATGGCCCAACAAAGAGCAATTGGCTTGCCTGGGTATCTAAACAACACTTTTCACATGTCATTTTCCGACAGAACCAATAGGCAATACACGGTAAACTGACGCTGCCATGGACCTCTTTCGCTTCAATTATTTTATGTCATAATCTTTAGAATTCCGAAATTTTTTTCCAATATTTATTCTTCAACCCACTATTTTACAGTCGTAAATGAAGAATTAAGTTCTAATAGAATAAAATCTGGCTTTAATATTGTTTAAACAGCGATCTTTCAAATAAAAGTGTTGAATTACACAACAGTTAACAATTTTGTCCGTGCTTACAAATTCTTTGTGATCGTTTGTTTATTTAACGTGGCGCAATAAAACTTAAAACATTTTTTTTTTGGTAAAGTGGTTACTATAGTAAAATTTTTTAATCCATAGTCGGCATTTATACCCCCGATTTGACTACTTTTTTTTGCTAATCTTTGATTAATTCCCCCTAGAAATGTATGATTGGCATTGGCTGTTTGATAAGATAAAACTAGACACAGCCGGATAGTTTTCAATTTTATATTTTGTACATCAGTGAACACGTATGTGCCATTGTTCATTAAACAACACTTATATTTCTTAAAGAAATTGTTTTAAAAATTTCTCTCTCTGTTTGAGTCTGAAAATTTTTGTTTTTTGTTTTATTTTTTGGACACTTTTTGTTCTCTAAAACTCTTAAGTTCAGATTCATACATACATACATACATAATTTGACATTACAACCTTTCAGCCAGGATTACAACCTGGCTTCTCCCACCACTTATGTTGTACGTATTAA
The DNA here is from genome assembly GCA_927399465.1 of Sarcophaga caerulescens. Taxonomy (NCBI): domain Eukaryota; kingdom Metazoa; phylum Arthropoda; class Insecta; order Diptera; family Sarcophagidae; genus Sarcophaga; species Sarcophaga caerulescens. Next base: position 56,293,525 of record OV656872.1, on the reverse strand, counting down.
TTTTTTACATGAGTTTCGGAATCTACAGTTTAAAGTCGACTTCGAACGACGAATTTTTGAGAAACTTTTCTTGGCAATTTTTTATTTACTCTCAGAGTTTTTGCCGGAAGTGTGTTAAGAGGAGGAGTGTCGCCGTTGTCTCAACGTCTCCGCTGAATGCTTTAGCGTCTCGCTTGTCTTGGTCCACGGGCACAGGGACATTCCTGATAAGCTTGCCAGAGCATTCCTGAAGGAATCCTCCCCAATCGAATTAGGTATCTCAGTCACCTCGGTTCAATTGGCCATTAGGCAAAAATTCTTTCGGAATGTCAACCTGTCTTGGACTAATGAGTAATCTTACTCAATTGCCGGGCTCAATTAGTCCATGATGGATAGGAGACGTACCAACCAACTACTCAAATTTAATAGTAATGTCATCTCGATCACAGTGGCCAATGCTTATTGCGTTATGGGAAGACATGCTGAAAGGCTGCAGCTCCCATCTAACGATTTCTGCCATGGGCGTAGATATGCTAAAGAGGAACAAGGTAACTGTCATCCACTTTCTGTGGCAATGCCCATCTCTTGCGAGATGCAGATATAGGTTAGTTGTCGTTCCATTCCTTGTCAGCTGAACGGAGTTATCATCCATTGATGTCAAGGACATGGCTTCATTTATCAAACTTTCGGGCTGGTTTTCCAGCGTAGAGTAGTCGTGCTTTAATGTGCAGTCCTTGCGCTGACCAACTTCTTCCCTAGTTTGGTGGAACTCGGTCAGTACAGGGACTGCGTTTACCTGTGGCGTCTCAAAGGGCCGCTGTGTGTGCTCAAGTGTGCTTTTGATTTTCAAAGCTACCACTTCAACCTAACTTAATCTAGTCTTATTTAGAATAGAAGACTTATCTTAACTTTTCCAAAGTATTATATGTATTATCTAAAGTATTCATAGAATTATTGAAATTGCAAATTTAATAAATTTTATTTAAAAAAAAAACAAACAAAACGAATATCAAGTGCTTTAAAGTTTAAACCCTCTCGAGTATAATGACCACTTAATAGCATTATTGCTTGGCACTCGTAATAAATTGTGAATGGTACACGTCACATGCTATTATCAAAACTATAACAGAACATATGTATATTATTCGACTGATAATTTAATTTAATTTTTTTTTTCTTTTTTCTTTTTTGAATTTAATCACTCATTAATTCTCCTTAGGATTGTATGATGACTGACGTCGGCTGTTTGGTATGCTAAAACTAAACACAGCCGCATAGTTTTTTTTTTAATTTTATACCATAAAATAAATGTCTGCCTATCTGTCTGTCTTCTTCTGTGACTGTCACTGCATGGGTGTGAATTTCTATTTTAATAAATAATGTTTGAATTAAAGACTTGCTGCAACCTTTTAGATGAGGTATGGCATTGCATTGCTGCCATTTGTTAATTAAAACACACACTTTTTCCATTACAATTATTCTATCAACTAAAAATGCAAATAAAATTTATTATTTTTTAATTAATTTCTCATTTTCATAGTTTTTTCTTTAATATTTTTTGCAGCCATAACTTTTCCATTTTTTTTGTAATTGTTTGTCAACATGTCACCACCGACACTTGAAGCCAACGAATCACCATATTATGTCGTCGACGTTCGTTCCGATACGGTAAGTTTGCCAACAACTGAAATGCGTCGGGCCATGTTTGAAGCTGCTGTTGGTGATGATGTCTATGGCGAAGATCCTACCGTTTTGGAATTGGAAAAAAAGTCCGCCTTATTATTTGAAAAGGAAGCAGCCCTGTTTGTGCCAAGCGGTACAATGGCCAATTTATTAGCAAGTAAGTTGTAAAGGGAAATTATAGTTGCTTGTTAGGCTTAAGGCTGTAAAATAGAAAGTTCGGTATAATTTGCATATTATAAGTAAAACATTAACCCATTGTGGGTTAAGCAAAATTTATAAAAAGTTATTAAAATTATATAAACTGGGGTATTTTTTAAAATTTATATTTAAGAATCGTTTTAAACCTTTTGTTTATCAGTTTAAGTAGGTAAGGTAACAGAAGATAAAAAATATCTTACTTAAAATATTTGAAAAACATCATACAAAGATCAGCTAGTGCCAGGAATAGCGAAATACCTCACTGATATACGATTGCAAAGGCCTTTATTTTTAGGCAATTTCAATAAATAAGTTGATCTTGGTCGTTCAAATTAATTGTTTCGAGACATTTTAATGGTTAGCGTGCTGTCGGTCATAGCCCAAGCTTTCGTTTTAAATGTTATTCAACTAATTGTAGATATTTTATCATGACTATGCGATATCTATTGGGCACAAAAACAATATGCAAGCGCTGATAGAAGCAACTAAAAAATAATTTTAAACACCAGAACAAAAGATATTTAAAAAAGCCTCCCTGTTAGGCAAAAATACTAAACTCTAGTCCAACCTTAACATAAATTACTCTATTGGTTTAGAATATCGAGAAGAAAAAGAAACCATTCTTCTTACATACAATCTTTCTGTCAGGATTACGACCTAGCTTCTCACACCACTTATGTTGTGTGTATTCATTTTATACAATTTAAAGTCGATTCCGAATGACTGATTTTTTGAGAAACTTTTCATAGTACATACATACATATGTATATTATTAGTCATTACAACCATGCAGTCGTGATTACGACCTAGCTTCTCAAACCACTTATGTTGTGTGCGCTACTTTTATACATGAGTGGCGGGACTTGCAGTTTAAGATCGATCCAAACGACAGATTTCTTGCGAAACTTTTCATGGCAATTTTATTAACTCTCAGAGTCGTCGAAGAAATATTTTTTCATTTTTTGGCTTTTTGTTGGTGATGTCTATCCCAGGGTTTGACACGTGACCACACGAGTAATAAGCCAACACGCTGCCTACTAGACTACGACATCTTCATTATTTGTTGACCTTTAAAGCCTTTTCGCCTACCTTATCAATTTGCCCTGGCCTTGATATTATTATTATATAAATAAGGTTTCGGAGAAAACAACTGCCAACTAGGCAAAGAGATTGATTTGGTAGTCCCTTCAATACTTGATACTTGAAATTGTAAAAGTTGTTGAGAGTCGTGTTATGAATAACATATGTGTGTGTGCATAAGATGTGGAACTGGACCGTTTAGAACGTTAAGACTAAAACAAGCATATTCAAACTTTATGTTCAATCTGTGGTTTTCTATGGATGTGAAATATGGTTTGTTACGGAGAAAATTAACGAAAAATTTGCCATTAGACGCTGGCCCAAAAGAATTGTTAAAATATTACTATAAGCAATAAACATTTTAGAATAACTGCGGACGAGGAATACATTAACACAGATGTACGTACACAAATTTCATTCAATAGCTAATATTTGATTTGATTCAATAGTTAATAGACTTTCTAAACCATCGGAGCATACAGTCAAAGAAAAAAGTCTACATACAGTGGTTTTTTCCCAGAACGGTGAAAGTTTTTAATCCCATACTTGAGGTTTCGTTTTTTCCAACTCATTTGCAGACAGGAATGGAATTCATCCTTTACGCCAAAACTTTTTCTTCATGGGTTAATTTTCCTTCATCTACCCTTTATGTAGCAGCATTAAAGTAAATTTCTTTTCAATTCACATTCACAATATACTACGATATTTATTTCTTAGAGTTTCCTTAAAGGTTTACCTTGTTTTCTTTAGAAGGCTGTTAGAAAAGAAGGGAAATCCGTTGGTTTACTTATTATACTACACCTTCCTTGCAATAAACCATTCATAATAAATGCAGGCAGGTCCAACAATTTTTGTGAATAACATTATGAGATAGAAATAAGGAGGCATTGGAAGACAACAAAATTAAATTTTAGTGCCTTAAATACAGAGAGCGTAAAAAGAAGCGGTACATTAAAAAAATATACATTAATAAATTATCTTTATTTTTATTTCAAAATTGTTTCATTGCCAGTTTTTAAAATTGAAAAAAAAAAAAATTACAAAAAAATTTGGAAATATTCCCAAATTTCTCCTTAAGTGGTAAAAGTTGAGTTTGGTTATTGTTAGAATTTTATCCATAGTGTACAGTTTCTTTTGACGATCACTGTGTATATGTATACATAAGTTGTACCCTAATGTGTTGTACATACTTAAGTAAATTTTTTTCTTTGCAAAACAGCACCCAATTTTAGAGGAATTTCCTTAGAAATGCAAAATTAAATTATTTTCAAATGATTTATTTTTAAAGCGTAAATTATGCCGAGTATTTTAAAAATAAATTAAAGAAAATTAATGAATAATTGGACATAAAAAATAAGGCAAGTATTTACTGGAAAACATGAACAAAAATTGTTTTCTTATTTAAATTTTAAGTTTTAATGGGTTTTGTACGCAAAACTCTTAAGTAATCTTAAATTCTTTATTAATTCATGATACTAAAGAATTTTCTTCTTATTTTTCTTTTACTTTTGATAGTCATGGTACATTGTCATCACCGCGGCACTGAGGCCATTGTTGGCGATCTCTCACATACATTCCTTTACGAGCAGGGTAAGTTTAGTACCGCACTAGAGACACAATAAAAAAGAAAGATATGCGAACAGACCAACAACAGACAGACAGTCCTACCAACAGACATGTCTATTAATTGTGTTGCCATTCATTTAATCGTTGTTGGGACAACTTAATATTTACAGCTGGTGCAGCACAAATTGCCGGTGTACAATTGGCAACAATTAAAAATAAAACAGACGGCACATTCTGCCTCAACGAGATGCAACATAAATTGAGACTTTACGATGACTGCCATGAACCCGTTACAGCACTGGTGATTGTCGAAAATACACACAATATGTGCGGCGGCAAAGCTTTACCCCTCGAATGGTTGAATGAACTGGCCGGCATTTGTAAAAATCCCGCAAAGATAAATGGCAAAACGATTGCCTTGCACATGGACGGTGCCAGGATATTTAATGCTGCGGCACATTTAAAAGTACCAGTAGCGCGTATAACAAAATACTTTGATTCGGTGTGCTTTTGCCTCAGCAAAGGTCTATCGGCACCAGTGGGTTCTGTTCTGGTCGGTAAAAAGGACTTTATTCGTGAGTAAGTATTGCAAAAGCAAATAATTTCATAAAAAAAACTCATTGTCATTTTGCAAAAGAGCGTGTATATATTGTATTGTAAATAAGACACATAGACATAAATTAATGGACCAAAAATTAATTACCGCCGAAATAGGTTACTAAATATTGCACCAAAACATAAAAAACAAAGCAAAATAAACCATAGAAGAACACAAAACCTTAATTGGATGGTATAAATATTGCCATTTAGTGGTAGACTAATGACTTTAATTTTTGTACAGTCACCTGTTTGGATTTTATTTATTACTTGCAAAACGTAGAGATGGTGAAAACGTGTAGTATAGTGTTATATACTGAGTTTTTAATATATTTTGGAATTTTCTTGAAATACTTGAGCTAAGAACACATAAAAAAAACTAAAATGCTATTAAATGAGATTGTTTTACTTCAATTAAATTAATACAAGTGTGCTTAAACCATTAAGATATATATTCGATTCGGTCGAAACCAACGAAACCAACAAGCTGATATGATATTCTATATCAAAATGTACATATATCTTTATATTCTAGCTTCCTTTACCCCTCATTCAGTATTATAACCTAGCTCCTCTCACCACCCATGTTGTGTATGTTCATTTTATCCATGAGTGTTAGTACATACAGCTTAAAGTCGACTCCGAACGATCGATTTTTGAGAAACTTTTCATAGCAATTTTATTTACTCTCAGCGGTCACAACTCTCCAACATACGGATATATGAAAATATTTCTTCGGCGACTTCCTCTCAGCAGATTTCTGGCAAAAACTGTGAGAGTAAATAAAATTGCTATGAAGAGTTTCTCAAAAAATCTGTCGTTCGAAGTCGGCTTGAAACTATAGGTCCCGCAACTCATTTATAAAATTAGCACTCACAACATGGGTGGTGTGAGAAGCTAAGTTGTAATCCTGACTGAAGAGTTGTAATGAGCAAATATTTATGTATGTAAGTCCTGAGAAAAAGTTGACGCAGAAATATTTTTTCATGTTATTTTGTTCGAATTCCCACTAACCAGTTTAAATGTAGTGATGCTTACACCGACTGTTTTTTTTTTTAATATAATTTAAATTAGGCATGATGCCTAAATACACAAGTGATGATACCTAAAGCCTCCATTGCAATTAACGCATGTAGAAAAGCCTTGAACGTAAACCTTAGAGGTTCGCTAGGGCCCTTTGGCTCTACTGATCACTCAGTCAGCGATACTTATTAATCTGTTTGTGAAAAAAGTTACTAGGACTGGTTTTGAGACTTAACATTACGAGTACGTGGTCTAGTGGCACAGATACCCATCTTTTGCCAGAAGTTCTACCTTCTGCCTTCCGATCTCCTCTTTGGAAAATGCTTTCTTCATGTATAATGTATGACGATCTTTCTCCGATATGACTACAAAAAAATAGAGATCCGTTTGAGATTTTCATGGATGGATTTGAAAGTAGCCTGGAGTTCTTCATTTCCATACTATTGGATGATTTAATGTAGTTGAAGTTTGAAGATTTTGAGTGTCCATTGTACTCAATGGTTTGAGCTTGACTCGTCTCGGTCTGAGACGTGATCAGTCAATTTCCGATGGTTGTATTAGGGATTGGCGTTAACGAACACTATGTGTATGTCACTAGACAAAGATGATGCCACATACACCTTTCCTGACTGTTAGTCTTTTACGTTACGTTTCATGTGGACTTAAAAGTTTCCTCGCTTCAGTGTCAGTAGTTTTTTCTGTAAGTACTTTACCATAAATAGACAAAATTCGGTTATTGTACAGATATATTTGTATAAGCCAAATAGCGTAATATGTATTTGCCTGGTTGTCAGTGGTATTAAATCTAATGTTAGATGTCCACTGAGCTTTTAATAGTTTAAGGTACGAATTAAATGGTCAAATTGATCTCGGAAGCGAATTCCGACTCAAGAAAAGTGTGGTAAATAGGAAACATTCTCTAATATTTATGTATGAACGTAACTGTACATTCTCTTCTGATATGTAGATCCATGGGGTATTCACAGCTTTTTGTTTCGCCAGCATATATGTTGGCAGCCAGTTAATGATAGTAAAAGATGCTTTAAATGAGAGATAATTTTAAATGCAGCTACTACCATTAAACGTTCCAATATGCTCAAGCGGCTTTTCTGTTTCAAAACTAAATATCCAACAGCGGCTAGTTAATACTGCATTTTAAAGCAGTAGTTCAGGATTGTGTATTCAGCTTTGTTAGTTGCCCAATATAATTCCTAGATAGAGGGGTAGCAGTTTTATTTTCTTATTAGTAGAAATCTTTCTTGTAAATCGTACTAATTCTGCATTCGTTGCTGCATTCATGAGCAGCACTCTCTTGCATAATTGTTCTTAGCTGTGACCGAAATGTAATTTACAGGAATATTACGAATCTTAAGTACTAATATCAGCCATTTATTGTTAACAAAATTGACAAAAAAAAACCATGAAACTACCACTATTTCGCCTTCATCTCCATAAACAAAGAAATGCAATTCGTAGTGAAAGAGAATTTCTTTAAAACTCATAAGAAGTATATAAAAACGGCATTAAAACGGCTACAAACAGATGAGCTATTTGTGATGTTTTCTACAGACAACAGAAAATAAAAAGAACAACTAACTGCTCAAATTCTGTCAGTCTCAGCAGTTTTTTGCTGAAGTAATTATTTTTACTTGTTACGTTTTCCACTTCTGTTTTTTTTTTCATGGACCTGCATTTATTTATTATAGTCTTGGTCTTTTATAAACAGTTCTGTTGCCTTAACAAAATGTTTTTATCGTTTTTTTCCATTCTTTTCTTTCCATTTTTCTTGCCATTGTAGAGCTCATCGTCTACGTAAAGTTTTGGGTGGTGGCATGCGTCAATGTGGCATTTTAGCTGCTGCTGGCTTAGTGGCACTTGAGACAATAGTACCTCGTTTGGATGGGGATCACCAGAGAACTAAACGTATAGCACGAGGTAATTTATAAATATGTATATGAGAAAAAGAATGCTAAAGAAGAAAAATACATGCATACATTTAAACAACAATCAGTCATTCAGTCATACATTCATTCATTCTTTCATTCATTCATACATTCATAGCCTTTTAATGAAATACTCAGTTATCCAAACAACACTTCGTTCAGTCAGTAGGAAAACTAAATGGAGAGTCACAAACACAGTGTTTATAAACAAATGTCTACAGTCAAAGTCCTTTACGTCCTTTTGGCACTGCAGTAATTCTATTTTGTATACACAACGCCATACAAACAAAGAATACGCATTCTGTGCTCTTTAAGCTCACAGTCATTTTAACACTATTGCTGGGTGTGTGTGCATGTGTATAAAGAGTTGCGCCTTAAGGACCACTTTTGTCATAACAATTACCCTAAACATTCCGTAGTATTTCTCATCTCTTTTCTGTTCGTTGCTTTTTCAATTCCTTTCGTAAACGTCTGCAAATAGACGAACAAAAAAAAAAGATGAACATCAGTGAACAGAATGGGCCTAAAAAATGTCACCTCATTTGAACAAAGTAAAATGTGAATAAAATTGGGTGACTACTATTTGCAGATTTTAAATGAATTTCTTTATGTTCAGATCATATTCACTATTTCTGATAGTCATTATGTAAGGAATTTTATAAAAATCATTGAAGTTTCTTAAAATTTTTGATTTTGTACTCAATTATTATAGTTTAGTTCCACCATCATTCAGGGAAGAAGAAGAAGTGGGTCAGCGCAAGGGCTGCACATCAAAAGCACGACTACCATACACTGGAAAACCAGCCAGAAAGTTTGATAAACGAAGCTATATCCTTGACATCAATAGATAACAAGAGATGGAGAGTCAAATAGCCTATATCTGAACCACGACAAAGGAAGTGGATAAGAGTCTCCTCTTCCTCAGCGGATCTGCACTTACGGCAGAAATCGTTATACGGGAGCCGCATCCTTTCCGCGTGTCTACCCATAACACAATGACCTGTAAGCGTGGCCACTGTGATTGAGATGATGTCACGACCAAGTCCAAGTAACTGGTTGGTACGCCTTCTATTCATCAGGGGCCAGGTGAGTCTAGCGGTGTAGCAGGACTCTTCATTGACCCAGGATAGGTTGGCGTCTAGAAAGAATTTTCGATCAATGATCAGCTTGACCGAGGCGAGTGGCATACCCAAGTCTACTGAAGAGGATTCCGGAAGGGGTGCACCAGCTCTGGCGAGCTCATCGGTCCATCCCCAGATATAGTCATCGGAAATTGACCGATCTAATCACTCCCCAAACTCCAGGCAAAGTTCAAATCCATTCATAAAGATTTCAAAGCGATTTTTATCTATTATTTTGTAGTCATCGCATTGGAAAGAAAACGTCATATATTATTCATAGAGAAATCATTTTCCAAAGAGGAGATCAGAAGGCATTGATTGTGAGTGAGTAAGCACTTCTAGTGTAGTACTACTGGGTACTTGCACTACCAGACCACGTACTCATAAATCTTAGACTCAAAAGCGCAGTCTTAGTTACTTGTATAACAAACAGATCAATAAGTATCACTGACTGCGTGATCTGTAAAGCGAAAAATTTTGTGCAATACTTTGAGATTTACAGCCACCAAACTATAACTCCATTCTAGAGCACAGCTCGGACTACCGCATCAAAGAGCCTCATCGAACGTATAAGATTTATGTCCTATGCTTTCAACCCTACAATTATAGCACTGGAGGGTTTCGATGTCATGGCTTGTATATTTAGGTCTCATGCCTAATTTGAAGTCGCCGTAGTCTAGTAGGTAGTGTATTGGCTTATTAGAAGTGAGGCCGTGATTCACACCCCAGGTCCAGACATCTCCAATAAAACGATATTTTTAATATTTCTTCGGCGAATTCTTTTCAGCAGATTTCTGGCAAAAAAACGCTGAGAGTAAACAAAATTGCCTTGAAAGGTTTCACAAAAAATTCGTCATTTGGAGTTGACTTTAAACTGTAGCAAATTAAACTGTAGTAAATTTTTCAGTGAAGCAGCATAGTATCGGCCAAAATATCGCAGAGTCTTTAATAATTTTCAAATCACTTCCAATTTATTCGAGTGTGTTTATAATCATAAAATGATTGTTTAGCCCTTAGATGAGTGATTCTGGTATCGAAAGGAAATCAATATTTTTACAAGCCTCCTCAATATCATAATACGTGAACACTCTCTTCTCTAGTAGTTTTTCAAAGCAATTCACTAGATTGTGTTTAAAGTTTTGAAAGTTATAAAGGTTATGAAATATGCAGCCTCCCTAATATAATTTCATAGAAAAAAATTTTCGTTTTGCACTTGAATTGAAATTCGTTATGTTGACTTGAAGTTGAAGAGATTTTAGGTTTGGGTTTATGTCTTAAACATTTTGCAAAAGAAAAAGCAACAACAACAGTTTATACTCCATACCTTTTTCATTTCATTCTGCCATTGCTTTATGCCCATTACCCCCCGTATGCATTTGTCTGTTTCTATTACTGTGAATAAGTCTGTAGGATAAGCTTAAAGTCTATAAGACTTCATTTATACAATATTTTTAATTTTTTCTCTTTTTTGCTTTTGCTTTTGTCTAGCTATACATGATCTGAACAGCCCCAATATTTGTGTTGACCTGGCAAATGTCCACTCGAATATACTGTTGATTCAGATGGTTAATCCGAAAATCACTGCCAGTGATTTTGCTAAACGTTTGGGTGAAGTTACAGCACAGGAACAGCAAGATGGCTCAACAACGATAACAACAGCAGATTGTAAAAAGCCAGTTGTATTAAAGGTCAGTGCCCGAGACTGGACATATGCACGCATCGTTCTCTATCATCAAATTACCGATAACGATGTTGAGTATACCATTAAAAAGTTTGAGTATGTCATTAAGGAGTTTGATCGTTTGTTGCAATGAAATGAAATGAAATACACATTTAAGTCTGCCTGTATGTATGCATAATCATGATTTTATAGCACTTAAGTCGATTGATGATTGAAATAAACTTGATGTGATTTTAAGCCAACAAAAGCGTTCTTTTCCTCTTAATTTTTTAAAGTTCAGTTGAAAGTGGCAGCTTTAAAAAAAATTTATTTAACAGCGGATAATAATTTGTGAGCAACTGTATAAAACCTGAGCCCACAAATAGAATATAGAGAGTGTAGTAATTCGAAAACCATTGCCTTCTGTGTAAGTGTTATTAGAAAGATAGAATTTTATTTTAGAAAATCTTATGCGCCAGTACTGGAATTGCTTTACTCTGTGCTACTAGAGTCTAATTCAAAAATGATTCTGAGGTAACTGATTAGTCATGATTCGAAATCATATTTACAACTTATTCGTCATCTAGAAATATCTGATCTTCCAAGTATTCACGCTTAGGCCATTTCAATAAACTTATGAGTAAGAACATTCGTTTTATATAAACACATGTACGTAGTTTCTTCAATTACATTCCGGCAATTTTGGTTTTCAAGATGTAGCACATTCTATGAAAAGAAAAGATTTATCTAGTGGGCCATCTATTGGTTTAAATTTAAACCATCGGTTATTTGAAATCTGCCAATACTTATGTCAGTCTATTCTGTCACAAAATTCAGTATATTATCTCCACTGAACGTAATGAATCGATGTACGCTTAAGCAACGTTGTGATTTATTGGGCCAACGAGGAACTGCACGATGATGTCGATTTTGCCAAAAACAAAATCTTATTTTCGGATGAAGCTCATTTTCATCTTGGTGCGTACGTTAATGATCAAAATTACCATATTTAAGTCGCAAAAAACACATTGCATCCCAACCATTATTACGGTGGCGTCCCAACCATTATTACGGTCAATGGGGACACCTATCACACAATGAGAACGGAGTTTTCTTGTGAACGATGTTTGGTTTCAAAAGGATGGTGTAACTTGCCACACATCCCATGTCACAATGGGTATATTGCATCAAACGCTTGATGGCCGATTAATTGGCCGCCAAGAAGCTGTGATTTGACACCGTTGGCAGCTTTAAAGAAAGTGTTATCCCAGAAAACCACAGACAATTGAGTATTGGAAGTTCAACATTCGTTATGCCATTACCGACATATGGCCCCATACACTCGAAAAGGTGCACGAAAATTAGTCCGATCGAATGAGGTACTGTGAGGCCAGCAGCGGCTGCCATATGCATAAAATAATATTCCATTTCTAAGCGGAACAATTGTACTTCGCAACAAAAAAATAAATTTGGCAAACCATCAAACCGTTTTTGTTTTATTGCATTTTTAAATTTAAACTTTTAAATGATCCACTCTTTACTAACGACGAGTACAAACTGAACGTTAGACTTAGAAAACCTACAATAAAACCACAATTATGATACGATAAGACAATTAACAGGACGTTGAACATTAAAATTTCAAAGAAAACCCAAAAAAAAAAAAAGAGCAACAGCATCTAGAACAGCCATTTGAATATCAACAAAATTTATGATTATTTATTCAGTAACAATGTCTTCTCCAACACCGCAACTATACAAATTGGAAACATTCCACACAACAAAAAATTTCAACTATTTAAAGTTAACAGTGGGCAACAAAATTCACACCTGTTTTAAACAAATATTTCAATGTATGCATGTATAAGCAGCACTAATGCCTTAAAGAACATTTTAAGACCCTCGTTCGTCCTGTTTCTGAATGTCAGACAATAAAACACATTCATTAACACCAAATGTCTACGTTTACACAGTGCACAGTGAAACAATTTAAAGTGTGTATAAAATAGAATGACAAGACAATATAATGGAATATTTATGAGTTGAATTTATGTATTATTATGCTAAATTATATGTACACACACATACACAAGCAGACGGACACAAATACAGAGAAGTGTGGGAGGCTATAGTGTAAATAAGACCAGATTATTGCCAGCCTAAGAGAGAGATTTTGCAATATTGTTGTTGTTGTTGTTGTAAGTGGGCATAATAAAATACCGTTTTAAAGGAGTTTCTCAATGTGTGTGTGTGGGAAAGCGAAACAAAATGTGCTTTCAAACGGTACATAAACAATGTCCCTCAACAGTTATAAAAGCCAATCGTAACAAAGAAAAACCCTCCTCAACTAAAACTAACGTTTGACGACGGACGGTCGCTGTAATAATTACAAACAAAAAAATAAAATTTTATTTTCAAAATATTTCATTGGATTTTATTTTATTTTCGTGTTTTAAGTGTGGTTATCCTCTGAAATGTCATTTTATGAATGCTGCTCAAGAAAATGGCCTTTCATGTCATTCATTGAATATTTCATGAAACAAATTACGCTAAAAGAAGACAACAATTTATTGACTTTGAGATGACAACAATTGCGAAGAAAAAAAGTTTTAGAAACTGACAATTTATGGTTATAAATAATAACAAAAAAAAAAGAATAAATTTCTAAAGAAATTAAAATTTAATCAGCAAACGAAAGATAGGAAGCATTATTGAAGGCACAAAGATGTCTGAAAGCGAAATAAAAATACGAATCATACAGCTTAGAAAACGAATTTCATTAACATATTGTTCGATGGCAAATAATTTAAAAGAATGGAATGTGTATCATTAAAATGCGAGTTTTATGGAAAATTTTTGGCGTTTATTGTGGGACAATAAAAATGTATACAAACTATTGGATCTTGTGGTAGAAATAAAACAGACCTTTCCTGAACTGAAAATGAAATTAGTTTACACTTAAAGCGTTCTATATCTATGTATGTGTTTATTTTACCCGTAAGTGTCGGGTCGACTCCGAACAACATATTTTTGAGAAACTTTTCATGGCACTTTTTTCACTCTCAGAATGTTTGCCACAAATCTGCTGAGAGGAAGTCGCCGAAGAAATATTTTTTCGTATTTCGTTTTGTTGGAGATGACTGACCTGAAGATTTGAATCATGGCCTCACGTCTAATTAGCCAACACACTACCTACTAAACTACGGCGACTACATTAAAGTATGCAGTTCTATAATTTGAAATCTAATCTTTTGAAATCTTTTGCTTTAAACGAATCCATTGCGTTCGATATATAAATCTTCTGTTACGATTTCAGGAGTTTTTTTTTTTTGCACCTGAATATTTGCCTGATTTATCGGAATTCTCCCAAGATTCTTACGCATCGCACATTACTTTTAAATGAATACTGCTGCTTACAAACGTTTCAAAGCTGTATGTTCTGTATGGGTGGCATTCAATGATTTAGTAAATTGCCTCCGAGGTTAATAACAATCTCTTGGCCGTCCTGAATGATTTTTGTCTTACGTATGAAATTCTAAGCTTCCGATCCATGAATTTAGTTCAGAATGTAATATTTTCAATGGAACGACTAATTCAGAGTAAGCAACAGATGTTTACTCTTTTTACCTTAAACAAATTTACTTCTAAAATTGGTCAAGGTGGTGCAAAGTTAAAAAATTATCTCCAAATAATCCATTTAGGAAGCCGTCGAACAAATACAGCGAATACAATAAATCAAATATTTTCATAGAGGACATGGTGGGTATTTATTTAAAAAAAGTTGGTAACCCCGACATCTTAGGAGTTGGTACTGTCTACCAAAATTTGCTTAACTGGAAATAACAAGAAAGCATTTGGAAAAGCATTAACGTATGGCCTGGCAGACTCCTTCGATTTCCGTACTATACTGGTATGGCGAAACGAAGACTTATATTTTCTGAAGATCATTGTTTTTTTTGGTCATAAACAATTTCTTACATGTCTCAACCATTATATCCTGGGAATTTGCCAGCATTACGTTTTTTTACGTTCAAACGCAAGCAGTGAGTTGAAGTTATGAAATACGTTGACTTGAATTAATCAGAGGAAATTATTCAATTTTTTATTATTATTCCTTCAAATTTTTTTAAAGCATAGCATTGACACAAGTAATCGCTATCTACCACTCGACTTTTGTCTGTTTTTATTGACTTGGTAAAGTTTCATTTTCCAGCTAAGCATCATGTTCGGCGATGGTATTTTGTTTGTTGTGCCATGTGTAGTATTGAAGAATTTTATTCATTTGACCATTTGGTTTTTAAATCTTGAAGTGATCGGACGTCTTTTCTCTTGCGACTGAGTGATATTTGTTAAAAGTGATAATTTTGATAGGTGATTGTGGTGTTATTTGTAATAGGTGATATTTTTGATAGTGGCGGCTCTG
Source organism: Sarcophaga caerulescens (assembly GCA_927399465.1). NCBI lineage: Eukaryota > Metazoa > Arthropoda > Insecta > Diptera > Sarcophagidae > Sarcophaga > Sarcophaga caerulescens. The sequence continues at coordinate 56,278,252 of OV656872.1, read as the reverse complement.
AAAGGGCGCTTAGCTCCACTAATAAGAATTTATGGATGTCTGAAGAGGAATCCGTAAAAAAATCTCTGGAAAATCTTTTGTCAATGAGGGATAATACCCGTCCCCGCTCCTGCTCCCCAAATATCTTGGTGTCTTCGGATTGTAAATTACCTCCCGTTTCTGGACTTTTGTCAATTAGGGATAATACCCGTCCCCGCTCCTGCTCCACAAATATCTTGTTGTCTTCGGATGGTAAATTACCTCCTGCTATTGGACTTGATAATAGACCTAAAACGCAGATCGGCATGGACAGGTATGTGACCGTTGTTAAGCGCAGGAGGAGCCCAAAATCTGCACAAATCTCATCAATGGCAAAACTTACAAAGGATGATAACAATGCGACGCCTAAGAACCAGAACAGATTTGCGGCGCTTCAAACTGATGACCCCACCCCATCCGAAAAGTCATTCAAATCACCTCCAATATATCTGAGAGCACCCACCACCACGACTTTAGTGAAAACAATTATAGCAGTAATAGGTGAAAATAATTTTAGTGTAACCTCAGTTAAACATGGTAGTATAAACGAGACAAAAATTCAAGTAAACTCTGAGGATGCCTATCGTAAATTAGTTAATGATTTGGAAAGAAGTAAACGCCAATTTTATACCTATCAGCTTAAAAGCGCCAAAGGCCTTCAAGTAGTTATTAAAGGCATAGAACAAAGCGTAAATCCTGTGGAAATCAAGGATGCTTTAAAGGAAAAAGGTTTCAAAATTAAAAACATAATAAACATCAAAAACCGAGACAAACTTCCTCAGCCTATGTTTAAAGTGGAATTGGAACCCGGGGATATAGCCTTGAAAAAAAACGAGACTCATCCCATTTATGGCTTAAAATACCTATTACACCGTAGAATTATAGTAGAGGAACCGCATAAGCTTGTAGGCCCCGTACAATGCATAAACTGTCAGGAATTCGGTCACACCAAAGCCTACTGTAAGTTGCCTACAGTATGCGTAGCTTGTGGCGAGCTCCACGGAGTAGCTCACTGCAACAAGTCAAAGACTGACTTCAACGCAAGAAAATGCAGTAACTGCGGTGCCAATCATACGGCTAATTTCAGAGGTTGTCCTGTGTTCACGCACTTTAAGCGTTCTATGGTAAATAGGTCATCAGATTTACATAACCAACGCCAAGTGCCACCTGCTATTTCTAATATTAATTTCCCTCAGATTGCTCAGCCCACAAGTCACATAAGTCCTATTAATTCTAACAGAATCTCATACGCAAATATGGTTAAGACGAACCTATCAGTCATGAATCAGGAGCCCCAAACTCAATACTCTACTCCAAATTTTAACAACCTTGAGGCCACAGTATAGTCTCTTGTGCAAACTATAAACGCATTTACTACAACTATGACAACCATGATGCAGGAAATGCTGAAAATGCAATCCACTATCTTACAGGCTATTTCAAATAAATGATTGGATTAAAAATTTGTTACTGGAATGCAAACGGCATCCGCCAACATAAAAATGAAGTAGATTATTTTTTAAAAAACCAACAAATAGATATAATGCTGATTTCTGAGACACATCTAACAGAAAGAAGCCTTTTTAAAATAAATGGTTACTCTTTGTATGATACGAAAGACCCTAGAGGTAGATCATGCGGAGGTTCAGGCATACTGATTAAGTCCCGGCTAAAACACTATTTACTGGACGAGGTTAGCGATGATTTTCTTCAAGCTACTGCGGTGTGCATAGAGGACTTTCAATATAAATTTACGGTCGCATCGGTGTATTTTCCTCCCAGATATGCACTTACTGAAGAGCAATACTCCCGATTTTTTAAATCACTAGGATCCCAATTTATAGCAGCCGGTGATTATAATGCCAAGCACACTTTCTGGGGATCCCGTCTGACAAACCCAAAAGGCCGTACTCTTTTCAATGCTATATCCAGATTGGGATTGAGTGTGATTTCAACCGGAGAGCCCACATATTGGCCTGCTGATAGAAGCAAGATCCCAGACTTAATAGATTTTGGCGTAGTCAAAGGTATACCTGCAGTAAACCTAAAGGTTAAATCGTTATATGAATTGTCTTCAGACCACTCTCCAAGTATTGTTGAAGTTTTGTTGCCTAGCCGGGTTTCTCATCCATGCGAGATTCAGACGGGCAGAATAAACTGATTGAAATACAAAAAATATTTGAGCACACATTGTACAGAGAACGTACCACTTAGAAGCCTGCATGATATTGACCAATCAATAGATGAGCTAGAGGAAAACATTAAGAAGGCTGCTCAGCATGCAAATCTGCCTCGCCGAGAAATTAAAGAGAAAAGAATATATTTCGCAGACGTTGAAGAGCTTCTAGTTGAAAAAAGAAGACTACGACGAGCATGGCAACGGCATAGATCTCCTAGCATCAAGACTGAGTTAAGAAACTGCACAATTAGGCTTCAAAGTCTTTTGGAGTCACGTAGGACTGCTTCTCTGAAGAGATATCTTGAAAATCTTGATTCAACCGCAGACTCTTATTATTCTCTTTGGAGAGCAGCAAGGAATATAAAAAGACCGATAATAAATAGGCCACCGTTAAAAAAACCTAATGGCGAATGGGCAAGAGACGAGAAGGAAAAAGCTAAGCTGTTTGCAAATCATCTTAGCCATGTATTCTCCCCTAACATAGCCGAAGTTACACAAGAACTGCCGCCCTTTGTTCCACTATTCAGCTCCGCTGCAAATTTAAGATTCTGCTTACGAGATATAGAAGAGGCCATTGACGACTTAAATCCTAAAAAGGTGCCCGGAATCGATAAAATTAGCAACAAAATGATTAAAGAGCTACCACGATCAGTTCGAAAATTAATTCTTTTTATATTTAACGCTATTTTCCGCTTTGAATATTATCCTCGAGCATGGAAGTTATCACTGATTATTATGATCCCTAAACCTGGTAAGGATCACACAAATGTTGAGTCGTACAGGCCCATAAGTCTGTTATCGCATGTATCTAAACTTTTTGAAAAAGCATTCACTAAAAAGTTGATCCCTATGCTTAATGAAGGGGAATGCATTCCAGACCATCAGTTTGGTTTTAGACGACAGCATAGCACAATCGAACAAACTCATCGTTTAGTTAACGTTATAAGAAAGGCTTTTGAAGAGAAAAAGTACTGCTCAGCACTCTTTATCGATGTCTCTCAGGCATTTGATAAAGTATGGCATGAGGGGCTGGCTCATAAACTGAAACAAAAATTGCCACCAAACGTCAGCCGTTTACTACTGAGCTATTTAACCGGACGAAAATTTCGTGTTAAAGAACGTGAATATGTGAGTGAGACCCATGCCATTAACGCCGGAGTGCCACAGGGCAGTGTTTTGGGGCCAATATTATACCTAATTTATACTTCCGATATGCCAACAAGTAGAAATATTCATATCTCCACTTTTGCAGATGATACAGCTTTTTTAAGCATTAATGAAAACCCTCAACAAGCAACTCGGCATCTGCAAAACCATGTATTAGAGTTGGAGTCATGGCTGAAGTTGTGGAGAATGAAGGTTAACGAAAACAAGTGTACCCACGTTACGTTCACACTACGCAAAAAATCTTGTCCAGTGTACATTAATAATAAAAAAATTCCCCAACGAGCAGACGTAAAGTACTTAGGTATTCATCTTGACCGCCGTCTTACCTGGAAGCCCCATATAGAAGCCAAAATGACGCAACTTAAACTAAAAATGATCCAGTTAAATTGGCTTATTGGAAGAAATTCAGTGCTAAACTTGGATTGCAAGCTCCTTATCTACAACTCTATCTTGAAGCCAATCTGGAGCTATGGTGCTCAGCTATGGGGTACTGCCTCAAAGACAAATGTTGAACGCATTCAACGGCAGCAAAACAAAATTTTGAGAACTATAACAAATGCCCCTTGGTACCTAAAAAATTCAAAAATCCATAAAGATCTAAATGTACCCTTGGTTAAGGACGAAATCGCAAAGTATGCTGTGAATTACTTGAGTAAGCTTGAAATTCACCCAAATCCCCTGGGTCGTGCAATCTTAGGTAGTGGAAGACATATCCGATTAAAAAGAAGAGTTACTACAGACCTGATATAAAGTCATCCGCAAAACCGGAAACCCAATCAAAATCAGCAATATAACAATTTCACGTCCAGCATTGGCGGGACTGATTAACGGTTTTTAGCTTTAAGATTTGATACACAAATCGTTATTTCACAAAGGTGAAGATTCGATTTTTAAAATAAATAAAAAAAAAAAAAAAAATTTGACCATTTTACTATGTCCACTGTTAGTTATTCCAAATCTACGCAAATAGGGTGTCCCTGGATCAATTGTTTGAAGTTGGAGTGGAAGATTGCACTTTTTTCAGTACGTGAAATATTTGTAGTTACGAATTTTATTTTTTTTTCTTGTTTGCAATAAAATTCTAAAATTTTGTCCACACGATAACCTTACATGCCATATCTTTTGTGTTATTTCTTTAAGAAATTTAAAATTATATTTGCTTTCTTTACAATAACAATTTGTTATCAGTCTAATCGAAATTGTTTATACATTTTATTTTATTTTATTTTATTTTATTTATTTCGATATTTTTTTTTTTTATTTAATTTGCAAAAGAGAAGAATCTAATAAACGATAATGATGCGACATCACCATGCCTAGAATTACTCCTAAACAAGACAAAAGGAAGTGAACAATGATTGTCAACAATATTAGAAAATTTCTGTACAGATTTTTATTACCTACACTGCCATAAATGGTGGTTCTTATAATAGCAACACGTTGAACCCAACTGAATATAGACAAAATTGCAAAATTCTTATTGAAAAATAATTTTTTTTATAATTAAAAATAATTTTTATAATTTTTAGAATAAAAATTTTCGAATGCCATTACCGAATATATACCGAATATATTCTGATATACCCTATAGTCGTTCACATTGAAGAGTGTCATGCGGTCGTGTTATGCCAATTGAAATTCTGTCAAAGTTTTTTCTTATTTTTCAAAATATTAAAATTCTTTATAAATGTTAACGCCTGATTGCACAGCAACTGAATTTTCTATTCTTCTTTTGCTTTTCATTTGAATTCGACCAAAAATACAAAGTCCACCCAAACAAGAATGACAATCGGAACATTGTTAATAAATGTACCAACGAATGAGTGTTGTTTTATTGACGGCAAAAAACAAAAACAAAAAGAAGAACAAATCTATACTTGAACACTACGGAAACTAAAAACAAGAAAGAACTGAGAAAAAGTACAAAATCAGCTTCTACAGTAGATGATGACGAAGAAAAAAAATGACAAAGTGTTGCAACAGTATCAGGAAAGTAAAAAAAGAAAAGAAGGAAATGAAAAAAAAAAACGAATTGCAAGGAAAAAGGATACAAATCAAGATGCCATTAGTAAGAAGATATAGTTACAAATAGTTTTATGTTTCTGGTAGACAACTTTCAAATTGAATACACAGACAATGGCGATTAGTATAAGGATGGTTAAATAAAATCAAGAGAGATTTAAAAGTTTTTCTGACAACGTGAAGAAAATAAACAAGAGAACCATTCAATTATAAAACGTCAATCAAATTACTGAAATAAAAACACTTTACTACATGAAAAGACCACAAAAGTTAGAAAATAACAAATTAATAGTAAGTTCTAGAAGTTGCCAAACTGCAAATAAATGAAGAATAAATAGAATGCTTTCACGTTGCCATTATAAAGTGAAGTTTAATCAAGTTTTCAATTAACGTCTGTTATTAATTTTAAAAAATAAGTGATGTTCAAAGGTAATATGTAAAAGAAATATTCACTGATAATTATTTATTTACTAATCAGATTACAATTACAAATTATGAGGTAAGTAACTCAGCCCTTCTGTTAGGTGTAGTGTAAAAAACAAAGGTTTCTGGTGGAGTTTTCTGGCGGGAATCGATGCTCATACTAATAGTCTTGCACACTATCTACTAAACTACCAGGGCATCCTATTACCACAGACAAAATTAAGCATTTTCTTTAATTTCGAAACTGAAATCCTCATTACATAGAAACTATGGATTGAATTGGTGTATAGCGTGTAGTGGAGAGGAATATTGCTTCCATAAGAAAACGTGCTGCATTATTTTACCCTCATATTCATTGTAGACGTTATACTCTCCGGAAAAGTGAATCGTCAGCGAAGAGTGAGTTTGTTGATTGGACTATTCGGGAATATACTACAGTCTCTTAAATGAAAAGTTGACAGTATGGATAATAAATGTTTCGTCTTCTTTTGCATTCGAATCTGTCTAATCAAGTAGTTTAACCAGTATATACCATACGTTGAATATGATGGTTATTTTAAAATCATAACTCTGTATCTCAAATACTGGTGCATAATCTGAGAGCTAATTATCCTTATTGTCTGTACGACATTTTAATAAACTACAACCCCTCGAGCGCAGGGGCTGGCCAACTTCTTCGATGAGTTTGGTGGTATCACAACTGGCCGCTATGCGTGTTCAAGTGAGCTTTACTATCAAAGCTACCACTCCAACCTATGTACCTACAGTACAGTTATTGAAGAAAAAAGACTTCCAAAACTGATCACAGCCTAGATATTCTGCTGACATTGATAACATTCTCCTATGATTTCAACATCGTAAGAATCTTTTTTAGTTAATATCCCTTGAACAAATTGAGATTATTTATCTTTCAATTTTCATTACAAAATTTCTTTGTAAATCCGGGCAATTTCTATTCAGTAGCCCTCAAGTCTATGATTAATATTTTTAACAATGCTTTGAAGCTCTAAATTCTTAGTGAGTAGATTTACTCATTGCATCATACTCACCTTTCATACTCACCTTTCTCAAGAGATAAAAATGCTTGAAATTCTTTTCACGATCGATATTGATGTTACTCTCTCAGGACGGAGTGTTTAATCCACTAAGTTTTATAAATGAGAATTTACTCTGAAGTCGTATTCTTCCGGATTTGAACTTGGTTTGCTCGGGTTCGTAGTCAAGTATTTTAACCACACCACGTCTTGGCGGGACTCCGGTCATAACTCAGCGCTATGACTTCTGCAGAAGAGGTAACTGTTATAAATCGGTTATAAATTTGAATGATCTTTACTAAACCAAATATGTGTCGTTTTTATTGATAACTTTTTTCAGTTTTGTAGAGAAGCCATCCATCAGTGTAGCGTGATATTTTGAAAGATTGACGTAAGATATCAGAATCAATCGTTTGACCAAGTTGTAGATGCTGATAGCGAATAATTTCATTCCAGTGCCACCCTATACAAAGCATCAACTTTCTGGGTGTCAATCCTGATTCGACTACGTTTCATTTTAGCAGTGAATCAGAAATGGATTGGAGGCGGCACTTAAACATCGTAATTTTCAGAGTATCCATCTTTTTTCAAATGTTGGAGAACTTTTTTGTTTATGAACACCTAGTTCCAATGTACACACTGCTGAAGTGCTGATCTTTTTTTATTTTTTCTATGTTTTCATTGCTTTATTTAATGATCGCTTGGCGAGAACGAGATGTATTTTTAGCATGAGCTGCTATTTATCTAGCTACAGCATTGTGTACGTAAACTACACAAAATTTTTCAGTATCGTGCACAGTATTCTTTTTTTCACTACCCCTCTTGGGAGCATTATCTGGTTGATTGCAGTAATTTTTTGTCCTCCCATGTAAGATTGCACTGCCCTAGATCTTGGAGTATCGAAAGTCTCCAGGTGTAAGTTGAACGACCACAGCTTAAACAGCCTTGAGGATTCCACTCCAGTGCCATTCTTTTTATACTATTAGTATACTTTCTATATAATGGCCGATCCATCTTCATTTCATACGTTTTATTTGTGTTATTATGTATTCCTCATTGATAATGTTCCAAACGTCCATGTTACTGATGTGATATGGTTCTGAGATGCTTATTGATGAATACCTATAGTTTTTGCGTGATGCACTTCGATACTAAACAGGTTTTAGTTCCGTACAACAAAGTCGATTTTATACATGCATTGAATATTCTAAGCTTGGTTCCTCTGCGTATTTATAAACTTTTCCATATTGGCTGTAGTTGTCCGAATGACGCACTCATTTTATTGAGCCTGCCGATTACGTCTGTTTCTGCGTCACCATTTGTTGTCACTATACTGCCTAGATAACAGATACGTATACGACTGGTTGGCCTTGTAGCATGATGTAAAAGTAATTGAAACATTATGCACTGCAAGCTATCCTTATTATGTAAGTATCACAGTGTTTTCAAATTACATTCCGCCTTTGTTGTAAATAGTAAAACTAGATAGTTAGTCAGTACCACAAAAGTATTTTCGGTAATAATATTATCATTATTTAAAAATTATTGGCATTTTCTCCTTTTCCTTTTCCTTTAACAGTATCTGCTTTGTCATAATAATACCAACATATTTACAAATAAATCACAAAAAAATTGAAAAAATTGCTTAAAAGAAATGCATTTCTTTTGACAATTCATTTTAGATTCATTAAGCTCAACAATAATAAAATTCGATAAAGAAAAAAAACAAAAAAAAACGATAAAAACGAATAAAAAAAAAATTCTTTTTAATTTCTTTCTGAGAAATAAAAAGAATATTTTTGTTTTATTTGTTTGTTGTTTTTATTTATAAATATTGTTGAGAGTTTCCTTTTAATGATTGCTTTATTAAATTAATGGGATTTCACTTAAATTGATTGTATTATTGAATTTGTTGCTATCCTTTGGCGTATCCACCATTTTGCCAGTACCATTTACAATCGGAACGGATAACTTAATATTGGATATCGTAATGAAAAAGTGTTTCGTTTTTTTTTTTTACTTTTTCTTTAACAATGTTTTCATTATTTAAGAAAGTTCTCTACTCTGTAGTCTTTATTGTTATTTGTATCTGTTAGTGCAACTTTGTATGTATTTGTAAGATACTTCCTGAATCTGTACTATCACAGTTAAAATATCTTTATCCATAAACATCTATTTTCTAACGTTTATTTTATTTTATTTTTTCTCTTCTCTATTTCTTTCATTTCGATAATCGATTATACAATGTTTGTTAAATTGCAAGATGAAATTATTTTTGAAAACATTGTTCACCTTACATACAGATACACTGTCGTTTATAATTTACAAAAAAAGAAATATTTCCTTATTTATGACTGAAATGTTTTCTTTCTTTGATTATATAACAATAATAATCTGTTGTCATCGATAAAAACTCAAATCGAAGTTTCAACATTGAAAGTGAAAAACTATTTGTAAACGATTCTTTATATACATATACTATAACATCACTTTCATTTAGTAGATACATGCTGGCCAATCCATTACTTCAACAATGTTTCACATTTTTCCAGCTGTACCGGTATGAAGTGAGTGTTTTTTAATAATGAAATTAAAATTTTTAATGTGCTGGCTACACATTTTTTCCATCTTTCAGGCAATTTGTGGATTCTATGTCAATAAAAATATTCGCCTTTTGAAGCAAACCAATTAGTCACCCAATTAGTCGTAAGTGCTGCTCTGCCATCGATCAAAACAGATAGTAGTCGGAAGATGCCAAGTCAGATGGTAGCAACTTCCAGCCTAATGCTTTGATTGTATCCGGAATCGATTTTGCTTTGTGTGCAAAGTCATTTTTGCTTTATCATGTTGCCAAATTGTCCTGGATTAACCCCTGCGATTAGCATTCTGAAAATAAACACATGTTGCTTCTGATAGCACGCGATCACTATATGCCTCAAAAAGAATCCGATACGACTCTCAGATGCGACTTAGAAATCTAATGTTATGAAATTACAGTATTGGCATCACAAAGCAGCCTCAAGAAAAAATTTTTGGATTTTTTTAATATTTTGTGAAGAAACCCTGTGTTCCGTATCAGTTGTTCACTGCGGTCATTTAATCAATTCCCAACTAGTGAATGGCAATACATCTCACCTTTCTGAATAAAGCAATAGATTATCTTGTCTTGCCTTTTTTAGATACATGAGATCTAATCATCCACCCATCAGGCTAGTCTAGATATAATTCTAGTCTATCAAATTTATTTTTATAATTGATCATTACAACCTTTCAGTTAGGATGACGACCTAGCTTCTCACACCACTTATGTTGTGTGCGTTAATTTTATACATGAGTGGCGGAACCTACAGTTTAAAGTTGATTTTTGAGACATTTTTCATGGCAATTTTATTTACTCTCAGAGTTTTTGCCAGAAATCTGCTGAGAGGAAGTCGCCGAAGAAATATTTTCATTTTGATGTCTGACCTAGGGTTTGAACGGTGGCCTTACGTCTAAGAAGCCGACACACTATCTACTAGGCTACGGCGACTTTTTTGAGAGTCTATCAAATTAGATTGGGTTCTGAAATATGGAATGTAAAATGGAATCAAACTACAGAACAACCTGTAGAAAGAACCGCTGGATATATTCGAGAATTAAATCTTGAAACTTCAGCTATCGCAAACATTGCAGAGATCAGTGCTCTGACATGCTAATATCGAACCATATTTTTAACTTTCTAATTGCCTAGCTTGAGCATGTCGAACTAATGTGGATCCCAAATTATCCAAGAAGGAAGCATATTGGAGGAAATGGTATGCCCTTGCTGTGGCACCTACGCAGAGGGACATAACTTACTTCCTTAACTGGCCATTAACAACCCGATTAACGGATTTCGGCCTGCCGCAACACATCCTTCCAGGCGCCTCTGCTTCTTGCGCGCCTACGCCAGTTAGTCACACCAATCGATGACAGAGCTTCCTCGATTTAGTCCTCCCAACGGATACAAGGTCATCCTCTTCGCCGACTTCCGCAGATCCCCGCATCAAATACCCGTCTCGCCGGAGCATCCTCTTCCATTCGAACGACATGGCCGAGCCATCGCAGCCGCAGAATATTAATACGCTGCACAACGTCTATGTCGTTGAGGAGCTCATACAGCTCACTGTTGGATCGGTTACGGAAATCATCGCCAACTCGCACTGGACCGAAGATCTTACGTAGGACTTTTCCCTCGAATACTCTGAAGGCTGCTGCATCAGTGCTTAATAGGCTATTATGCAGAGAGACATAAATCCCCTTAAATGGCACAATCGAACTTTATTGACGAATGGGCTACGATGAAAATGGGTATCAGGTGGACTTACATCACGAACGGTAAGAAGCCCCTAGACTTTCTGTAAATGGAAGTAAAATAAAAGAACAATTGAGTACAGAGAATTAATTATTGTATGTGAATGGATAACTCATACAGTTGAAGGAGTTGCAGCACTTCTTTTCTGACAGTTCCCCTCTATAGGAGCTTGGACGTTAAAAGAAGCCTTTTTCATAATCAGGAATACTTCCAGGATATGTCATTGACAAATCGAGTACTATATGAAACTTAGGTAGCATGTATCGTAGTTTGCAGTATTTCTAGGATGTTCTGTTAGAGAAAAACCTGAGCTCTTTTGACTGCTGGCGCAGTCAGTTTTCAGCAATGAAAATGCGTCAGAATATTTTTACTGTCCACACTTATATTATTTGCAAGAAGAACTGGTTGGTTCCCAAAGGGTCACATGGAATGCAGATGGTTGTGGATTAAGTAGGTAAAATTTTCACAATGTTAGCTTGAATGGACTAAAAGGCATCCAACTGTTTTCGAAAGGAAATTTACTATTCAATCTTAAAGCCAATTTTATGTTGATCTTCTTTTTTCATAAGTCAACAGATTAAGTAACCTCTTTCAGCTGTTAATTGAAATTGAAAATACGTTGTTATCCTCTGAACCGCTTATTTTAATCAATCATTGTCATGTATATGAAGTTTGCGCCATAATACCCTAGTAATAGTTAATCAGAAGTCCAAAGACAGCTTAAAAAATTTCTTGCGATTTTGAATACATTTAAAAATTCCTTTGCAATCCATAAAAGTCTATTTTCAGACCATTTATGTTAAAAATCTAGAATTAGTTTCTGTTTTTTATTTTTTATTTCTCGAATAAAATTCCGTTTTGTTTTTAATTTGTATGTTTTACAACCATTTTTTTGTTTTGTTTTCATTCATTTTACTTCCATCATTTTTGTGGAGTAACTGTTTAAACTGACAAGAGAAAAACTTCAGATTATTAGCACTTGTAATCCTTTAAGTAAAACTTATAAAAAAAAATAATTTTACGACCCCCCAATCTTTCAACAGTCAACAGAAAATTAAAAGAAACAAAAACCACAAGTTCATATAAAGATAGAGATAGTGAGAAAGAGAGAGAGAGAGCGATAGAGAAAGAGAGCCAAAGTATAAGAGAGATTTGCATGTTTGTAAAGTTTATCCCTGAATGTGTACATTTTACCAATTCAATTTATGAAAATCCCTGCTAATTACCACAAAATTATTTTTACGTTACAAAAATACAAGATGGCTAAAAGACAAAGAGAAAGAGCAAGAGAGAGAGACTATGTTATTAGGGTGGTTGCAATTGCTTAACCAAATATTTTCCAGTATTCATATTGTTGTAAGCGATTTTAAGAGTTTCTAGACCATCTTGTAGTTGTTTTAGGTACACTCTAGTATTCAAATTTCTCGATACAGAACTTTAAAGGAATTATTTATTCTTTTTACGTATACTCTTAACACACTTTTTGACATTCAATCACCTAAGTGTGACGGTGATAGCTATTCAAGCTATTCTTAACTTATGATCTCTAACCTATCCCATTAAATGATAAACAGGAGATGATACAAACAAAGAAAAATCTGCAAGTACTCTATCAAATACTTGTAATATCGAGTAATTGAGATACGGTTCCATTGGACAATAATTGGGTTGTTGCTGTTTCTCAACTTCGGCATCATTACTTTTAATGATTATTGTTCACCATTTGAGCTCTCTGAGGAAAGAAATAATAGGGAAATACAAAACAACGTAGCGTCTTGAAATGCAAAACAAATCTCTTATGAGATTGACGAAACTACTTCTGCCGAATATTTATTCCCTGAAATTTCTATTTATGGTACTTGAGTTCAACTGAACTACCTTCAGTTGTTATATTTTCTTTCTCCAGCTGCTCTGGGTTTTGTATTTCAAAGTAGGTCTTGTAATATCACGGTTAATGTATCGCCCACATGTACGGATTTCGGACTTCAAAAAGGTTTGGTGAGCATTAATTCAGGCCGAAACCTTTCCCATATTCTAACAAGACATCAGTTGGAAAATTGTAGCACTGACCTACACCTTTTAATGAAGTAGTCCATGCGTCCTAGTGATATATCAACATTAACATTACATAACTTAACATCGAACAGTCAGGCTCAAGTATAAATTAAGTTGTTTTCAACTCTAAAGCTGGAGGTGTTGTATTTCGTTGTAACCCTTTTGTTAGGTTTAAGGCATATGTGCGGTAGTGTGCAGTAATTTAATGGTATCTATAAGTGGATGGATTATCAATTTGCTATTTGTGAAACTTTTTCACGTTAATTTGTTTATTCACAGAATGTTTGCGAGAAGTCATTTGGGAAGGGATCGTCGAAAGATTTCTGAAATGAGATTCGCACCTTAGAGCCCTCGTCCGGCGAATCAATACACAACATACTAGACCATGGTACCCACACATCGATTTAACATTATTGTTCAAAACACGGATTTTAGTTTGTGTGGAGAGCTAAGAAGGAATTCACCCCAAGTTTAGCATGCCACATGCATGTTTATATTATTCAAGCCACAGTCTATGTATTTTCAAGGATGTTATTGAACAGCTTAAATGGCTGAGTACTTTGTGCATTAACACCTTGAGGCTTTATCTGAAGAGAGCTGTCAACTCCATTGTCGTCCATATGTCTGTGATATTATTTGCAGGTAATCAGAGGCTCCAATAAATACTACCTGAACTGCTCTTACGAAATTACTGCCTGCAAAGATATTGAATAAGAAGAGCCATAGCACGCATTGGAAATCGCCGTAGTCTGGTAGGTAGACATGAGGCCACGGTTCAAACACCAAGTCAAATATCTGCAAGAAAATGAACAAATATTTCCTCGACGACTTCCTCTCAGCAGATTTCGGGCAAAAACTCTCAGAGTAAATAAAATTGCAATGGAAAGTATCCCAAAAATGTGTCGTTCAGAATCGATTTTAAACTGTAGGTCTTACTACCTCCACACATACAACATAAGTGGTGTGAGAAGCTAGGACGTAATCTCGACCGAAGGATTGTAATGACCAATTATGTATGTATAGTTTAATGCTTTATTTCATCGGAAATTTCATTAAATTTTTCTTTTTTTGTCAATGCACTCTTTTAAGGCTCTTGTTTCAAGTTGTAATACACATTAAAAGTTGTACAGTGAAATGAAAGTCATGAAAACTTAAAATTGCATGAAACTCTAACAAGCCGTCATCAAGTTGCAACTTTTAAACCAAAAAATACTTTAAAAAGCAAGCTGAAGATTCTAAGGAAACAGCATTACAACATATCTAACAAACGAAAATGAGAAGAAGAAGATGAAGAAGAATATTAAATTTGAATTGCAGTTGCAGTTGCAGCAGCAGAAAACCAAAACGAAGAAATAAAGTTTTCAAACTTTGTGTATTTCTAGTTTTTGGATACTCTTTTTGTTGTTTTTTCTTTGTTTCTCTCTGACACACTTTCACAAAAATCCGTTTTTCCTTCTGTAAAAGAAAAACACAAAAGAAAGAATGAAACAACTTTTGGATGGATGGATGGATGGCTGGTTGGTTGGATGGATGATTTGTAGGTGGATGCTACTAAACAAGATACGGAGAGTAAAATAATATTTGAATTGGATTTTAAATTCAATCCCATGGGCAACAAAGGAATGTAGGGTGAGGGTGTCATTGTTGTTGGAGTACGTACTGCTCAATTTGTTGAATACTACGTATGTATGTAGTTAAGACAGCTGCTCTGTGGATATGGATTTCTGAACAAACCAACCAGATACAGTTTCTGTAAATGAATGTATGTTTGTGTATAGCTTTGTAACTGTATCTAGTTGCGTGTTTAAGAATTTCGAAAATGCCAAATTATATGCAAATTTTTATTTCGTTTTTTCTTTTTCTTGGTTTTCTTTTCAGTGAGGATTTTGTAGCCACACACTTGAATTTAATATTTGAGGTGTTATTAAAATGCAAACACCAAAAGGAAAGAAATTCTAAAAGAAAAACACCCAAAAATTTTATAAATCTGTAAAACTTTTGCATATAATATGCATTTTATATGCCTTTATCTAAGCATATCTACATTGGCATGTAACACACAGCAGACATACTCTTCTAGCATAGTTTTGCACATCACAAAATGCCAAATTAAAGAAAATTCAGAATTTTTTTTTATTTTACTTTTACTTTATAAAACGTTAAGTGAGCAATTATGCAGTATTACAGCCAGCATTATTACATCAAATATGCAAAAAAAATTAAAATAAAAAATGTGCTCAAAAATTAGAAACTGCAATACAACATTTGTTAAGTTTTGGAAATGCATGCAAAACTAAAAAATAATAATTTCTGTTCAGCATAATTTGATGTGAAAGTCCATCAAAAAGCAAAAATTAGGCCAGAAAACTATGCTACAAAGCTAAGCGTTCAACGTATGTAAATGCATATTTAAACATTTAAATGCATTTTGATAGAAATTTTAATATTTTTTTCTCATTTTTCTTTTGCTCTAATAGAAGTTGTACAGTGAAAGGTGTGCTAAAACATAAGAAAAGTTTTCAAGTGCTTTGGAACAGGGAAATTCTATAAGTAATTAATGAAATTGTGTTGTTAGTATATGGCAGTATATATAGGATGGGAAATTTAAAAGTTTAAATTTAAAAATGCAATAAAACATTGAAATTTTTTTAAAATTATTCTTTTGTTGTGAAATACAATTGTTCCGGTTAGAAATGGAATATTATTTTAATCATATAGCTGCCGCGGTTGGCCTCACAGTACCACATTCGATCGGACCAATTTTAGAGCAATTTTTCGAATATAGGAGTTTGTATCTCGGCAAAGACACCACCTTTAATAATTTCTCCTCAATTATTTCTGGTTTGTCGGTAGAATACTTTTCTTTAACGGGTTCAACGGTATCAAATCGCAGCTTTTTGGCGGCCAATAGACATCACCATTTCTGATAATTAAACGGTCATTAAATATTAGACCCTATAAATCTATTGTGGCACGAGATGTGTGCCAAGTTGCCCCATGCTACTGAATAGTCAATCGTAATGCGTGTATTGGCTTCTGTAAGACCACGTAAATACAAGTTGTTCCAAATTTTTATTTGTTCGCCAAAGTCATGGAAAATTGTACATTTTAAATGCTCTCCACCAAGAGAAGCCATGACACAGATTTGAACGATGTTGTATTCAAAACATAATGGCTTCACAGACACTTAGTTTCATTTAAATATATAGATAGGAAGCGCTTAAAATAAGACCCTACGCATGTTGAAAGGAAGATATAAAAACATAAAACGTACCCAACGATTGTAGC
The DNA here is from genome assembly GCA_927399465.1 of Sarcophaga caerulescens. Taxonomy (NCBI): domain Eukaryota; kingdom Metazoa; phylum Arthropoda; class Insecta; order Diptera; family Sarcophagidae; genus Sarcophaga; species Sarcophaga caerulescens. The sequence goes on along the minus strand of OV656872.1, from coordinate 56,261,733 downwards.
GACAAGCTACAATACAAGACACGCTCATCAGAATGTACATGAATTTTTAACGAAAATTCATTGAAAACTCACGGACAAATGTTTTCTATAATCTAGCACATGCATTTTAAGTATTTCAGTTTGATGTAGATTCAGGATGGATGGATTTTGCTAGGATAAGGATAAATGCCAATATTTTATAGTTTGAAAGCTTTGGGAGTCTTTAAGTCGGGGTTTTAGGTATTATATAGAGTGAAGCTGTGTTTTCAACAGTGCGATGTAAAGAGTCCAATTTCGATAATTAATTTTGTTTATAAACCTGTTGATTATGATGCCCATCTGTTCCAAGACAGCGTCCCTGTTCTGGAAACTGATTACTCCATGTGGTAGGGTAGCTATTTACATGAATAGTGGATCCGACTTAGAGACACTGCTTGGGCATTACGACAGATGGACATTGTAGTTTGAATAAGGGCCTTCACAAGCTTCTTAGATAGGTGCTGGTTAATATTATACTCTACACAGCGAGATTTCAGATAAGATGGTAACAGATGGCACAGTGAAATATGTGTATCTGGTGAAGAGCTCAGAAAGGCCTGCCTTGAGATACCGCTTATAACTTGGCGATCGAGTAATCGGACAAAGAGTTTAATAGTGTAGATTGCAGTTTCCAGGGAGAGTTTATTTCAGTGTTCTGGTGCCCTGGTATGCAGAGACAATGGCCTGTGACTACTGTGACTGGTGATTGTCTTTCCTGAAGAGGTTCTTTTCTCTCTCTATCCCCTCTTTGATTTTAATTCAAATTGGAATATGGAATAAGGAATCGCTTAGAATATAACAATTAAAAATGAAGCATTTTGTGGGACGAAATATGACTTGTCGCCTCTTATGATCTTGTAAACAAATCAGAACCTTCATCAGTTTAGCTTAGAGAGAATGTACTTCCGGATAAAATTAAATACCGTATCTGAACGGCCACATACTCGAAAATCTTAAATATTATATGGCTCCAAACAATATAGATAGTAATGTCATTAGCCATTGATAGGGCCTAATTTATACAACAGAAAAGTAAAAGTAAATTTCTAGTCTGTGTTTTCCAAAAGTGTTTGTATTACCAAGTCATAGACAAATATTGAAATGTTAGTAGCCAATGATTCGATTCTGTTGTTGCAAAACAAAAAAACCAAACAGCATATTCGCGTAACTGAGTCGAACAACATGCTGGTGTATTTCGACGAATTGCAATGTATTCAACGGTATTTTCTAGTGCTAACAAATGTTGTCTTCATATTCATTCTTTGATTGTAAGTGGGGAATGGGAGCTGCTATGTGTTGCCTTGGGCTTTTAGACTTCTTGTTTTTTTAGTTATCAAAATCTGGCAGCACACATTGAAACAATACTTCCATATAACATATGGAGCATTACAGGAGATCTTTTTTTTGTTTTTTTCAATATTTGTGGTCTTAGTTTTTTATTGGGTTTTGATTTAATTGAAGCAATTCGCAACGCAGTAGTAAATTGATTACAGCATAGTAATTCAAGCAGCTCTTTAGAAACTAATAGTTCACAAAAACGAATATTTGCAAGAAACTTCACGTACAAGTATTTCCATTTAAATAAATCCTCGAAAGGCAAAATTAATGAGAAACTAGGACGTTGTACAATTCGACCTCCGGGTATTGTACTCGTCACAGTTGACAAGTACACGTCCTCTAACCTAGCCTAACCTAACATTAATGAAAACAAATTCTTGTTAATTTGAACACAGATAAGTTAACTCTTAACGAAACCTTATCTTGATAGATTCCAATTATATAACTGTTTACCGATAGACCAGTAGAAAATAATTTATTTTAGTCTTAAATGCGATCTTCACTATGGTAGTTTAGTGTAAATCCAACCTATTGTTGTACATATTGGTGTAAGATATCCCAGTTAGGGATTAAATTTAATGTTTATAGGGTGAGTTAAAGTATAGATTCGAAGATGGTGAAGCAGAACCTTAAAACCTCTATTTTCTTAATAGCTTTGGCATGGTACATTTGACCGAGTACTGCCATGATAAACTGGTATTGTGCAACCAGACAATGTAGGCTTTAAATAAAGTGCAAAGGGAAGAACGTCTGACTTGATTATAATAGCTAGTATTCGATGTGGCCGCCGTAGTCTAGTAGGTAGTGTGTTAGCTTATGAGACCTGAGGCCTCGGTTCATACCCCAAAAACTCCGAGAGTAAATAAAATTGCCATGAAAAGTTTTTCAAAAATCTGTCTTTCGGATTCAACTTTAAACTGTAGGTCCCGCCACTCAAGTATAAAATTAACACACACAACATAAGTAGTGTGAGAAGCTAGGTCGTAATCCTGACTGAAGAGTAGTAATGACTGATTATGTATGTATGTATGTAAACATGGTCCGAAAACAAACAGTTACTCTTTGAATTAACCAGTCTGGAAGGCCATTGTTCATACCATAAAATGAACTAAGTGTACAACGATTTTGATGAACAAAACCCATTATTTTCATAAAACATTCCAACAATTTACAAGTGTTGCTCGGACTGTTACATCAGTTGTCAAATAAATCAGTGGCATTATCTCCGTTAAATAGATTCCATTGCAAAAGTTGTCAATTGCCTTCTGAAATATAAGATCAGTGTAGGCACAAAAGAAGAGTGGCACAATAGTTAGTTTTGAGTAAATTTTTACGAGGATTTTATTTCATATAGAAATTTGCAAATAAATTATTTTCTCAGCTTTTTTTTATACATGAAATTTCTATCAAAATATAGTACATATATATGTACGTAATCCTGATTGATGTAATTACATCAACTTCCTTCATAATTTGCCACCGGGCTCTGTATTAAGTTCGTGTTCGTGCTTCACTGCCTCTTATTGTGAAAATAAATAATTTCCGTTTTCACTTTCACTTTCTGTGTGTACAGTTGAATGGAGAGAAATATTGATTGATTTTTTGTGTAACAAAATGAAAACAAAAACAACAAAAATATTTTATTTCAATAATAAAAACCAAAATGAGAAAAATAAATAGAAAAACCGAAAAACAACTAGAAAAACTACTAGAAAAATAACTTGGAAAACTACTAACCTGGTTTCAATAGCCACAAGTATTTCTTAAACTACTTTTTGTTGTTTTTGTTTTTGTTATTATTGCGCTCATGTTTCCTCTGTAAAGGAAATGGCAGAGGAAGTTTTTATTTTTACATTCAAGTTGTGTTACAAACTTTTTAGCACTTTATTTAAAACAAATATTTTTTTCATTTTTCTGTTTTTTTCTGTTTCAATTTTTTTTGTTGTTTTTGTTTTTGTTTTTATTATTATTAATATTCCAAGAGGAGGCAGAAGGGTTATATACATACATACATGCTCATTGCCGGGTCAAGCCCATTTTTATTTTAATGAAAAAACAAACAAAAAAATGGAAACCCATGAAGAAATGTTTTACAACTTGTTTACATGAAAATCTTAAATTTGTTTCCTTTATTTTCAACAATAAATATAAAAAGCGAAAAAGAAAATGAAATAAAAGTAATAAAACAACACGCAAAATAACAGAGAAAGTGTATTAAAAAATAATAAAAAAATGGCTGTAAAATAACAACAAAAAAATATAAAAGGTAATCCATATACGTACATATTTACAAGAAAAAAAAAGAGAATTTATTATTAAAAAAAAAATAAAATATAAACATTTTTTTTAAATTAAAAAAAAATTAAAAATAAATTTTTTTTAAAAATTCTTGTCAGAAGTGGGATTCGAACCCACGCCCTCAGAGAGGACCAGAAAGCTCATACATGAACTCACTACGAAAGCAAGCAAGATATTAATCTTGAGTCTGGCGCCTTAGACCGCTCGGCCATCCTGACATACATCATGTTGAGGCATTTTGATGTATTCCAACTCAACAACGTAATTTTTAATTTTGAGCCAATACTCGCTGCTTTAGTTCAGAAATGAATTGTGATTCTTAATTCTTAGCACACTTTTAGGATGTGAAAATATTTTTAATTTGTTTAATTGTGCCAGATTGTACTTAATTTAATATGTATCGATTCCCAAAACAGACTGACCCAATAGCCTTAGTGCTTTTGTATGTAGATTTAAAGGTATTGTCGGTTATAAGTCCCGTTTTCTTACTTACTTGCTTACTTAATTGCTCATTACAACCCTTTAGTCAAGATTACGGCCTAGCTTCTCACACCACTCGCTTTGTGTTAATTGAGCTCTTGTGTATTCACTTAGCCATTCAGATAGCAACGCGCAACACATTAGAGAAGATGACGGCTTTCCAACATAGGTGTTCTTATCACTTACACATAATCACATAACTTCACCCACGTGGTGTGTGTTAATTTTATACATTATTGCCGGTCCCAACAGCTTCGACTCCGAACGACAGATTTTTGAAAAGTTTTTCATGGCAATTTTATTTGCTGCAGAGTTTCTGCCAGAAGACTGCTGCTGAGAGGAAGTCTCGTAGAAATATTTCATTTTGGTCGAAATGTCTGAGCCAGGTGTTGAAGCACACACACGTTTAGTGAGCCAACACACTACCTATTAGACCGCAGTGACTTCGGTTATAAAATACGACGTTTCGAGAGGATTATCAGATTTGTGGTTTTTCGTATACGGTGGAGGTTAGATAGTAATTTTCAAAATTGGCTGAAATTTCAGAAAAGGCTATTAAATATCTGTTAAATAAGGAAATGTCATTTATTAAATATTAAATAGAAATCGTAAAAATGCTTAAAACTTATTATGAAATAGTAGAGGTAAACGTGGTGGTGGGTATGATTTTGGTCTTCGTAATAGAGCTGTAGTAGGAATTTTCAAGGTAATAAAAAAATTTTATAATACTAGAGCCGATAAAGATGTATTTCGGCATGTGCATTATCACAATGTACATACGTTCCGTAATATAGTTTCTGTTAGACAAAATCCTACGGAACATTCAGTTTTATTGATTGCACGAAATTCTCAGCAGTTCTACCTTGTAGCTCAATATGAATTACACGTAAAGTATAATACACTCCATAATTAAGGCCATTTTTTTTGGCCTTATTATAAACTGAGCGGTATGTGATTTGAACGACCCTATTATATAGGGTATTTTTCAAGCGCCTACAAAATACCCATGCCTCGGGCGCATAAATTAGACTGAGTTTGATCGATGGCATTGGTTATGTTAGCCTAGACAACCGCTGCTGTTTGTGCAGATTTTGTGAAAACCAGACAAACAGAGTCTAACGCGGACAAATCACATGATCTTGATAGCCAGTTCACATTATCTCATGTGATATGTCTATACTCTCAAATCACTCGTGGTATGAGCTGTGCGGAACGTGAGCCGTCCTGTTGAACAAACATGTTGTGGGTGTCTATATCATCATTCGAGCCAAACAACAATTAGTAATCATTGACTGTTGACAGTGATGACTTGGTCAACGCCGTTCGCAAAGAAATATGAACCGACGATGCTGCCAGGCCAAAATCCTCACCAAACTTTTATTTGTTTATTTAATCAATTTATTTTTGCGTTGCAAATTGCTTCAAATAAATATAAAACCAAAAAACAAAGGCTAACAAATATTGAAAAAAAATCACTTGTAACTCTCTCCAAAAGTTATATTGGAAATATTGTTTAAATGTGTGCTGTCAGATTTTGATAAATAAAAAACCAACAAGTCAGAGTGCCCAAGGCATTACATAGCAGCTCCCATTCCCCAATTGCAATCAATAGATGAATATGAAGACAACATTTGTTAGCACCAGAAAATAATGTTTAAATCATTGCAAATCGTCGACATACACCAGCATGCTATTCGATTCAGTTACGCAAATATGTTGTTGGGTCTTTTGCTTTACAACAACAAACTCGAATCATTGGCTACTGATATTTCTAAATTTGTCTCTGACTTGGTAATATAAACACTTTTGGAAAATACAGACTAGAAATTTACTTTTACTTTTCTGTTGTATAAATTAGGTCCTATCAATGGCTAATGACATCGCCATCTATATTGATTGTAGCTACAGAATACTTTAGATATTCAGATGTGTTGCCGTGCAGTTACGGTATTTAATTTTATTCGGAAGTACAGTCTCTCTATAAGCTAAACTAATGATGGGTCTGTTTTGTTTAAAAGATCATGACTGGCGACGAATCATATTTCGTTCCAAAAAATGCTTTATTTCTTTAATTGTTATCTATAAGCGAATCCATAGAATAAAATGTAATAGAAAAAACAATTCGAATCAAAATAAAAGTTGAAATATTGAGAGAAAACCTCTTCTCAGTCACAGCCCATGTCTCTGCATAACAGGGCACCAGAACACTGAAATAAACTCTTCCTGGAAACTGCAATCTACACTATTAAACTCTTTGTCCGATCACTCGATCGCCAAGTTAGAAACGGTATCTCAAGACGGTGTTTTCTGAGCTCTTATACACATTTCACTGTCCCATCTCTTACCATCTTATCTGAAATCTCGCAGTGTAGTGTATAACACTAACCAGTACCTGTCTAAGAACCTTGTGAGGACCCTCGTTCAAACTAAAAGGTCCAGCTGACATAATGCCCATGCAGTGTCTCTAAGTCAGATGCACTGTTCATGTAAATACCTATCCTACCACCCGCAGTAATCGGTTTCCACAACAGGTACCCTGCCTTGGGACAGATGGGCATCATAATCGACAGGTTTATAAACAAATTTAATTATCTAAATTGGACTTTTTACAGAAGTAGTAGGACTTTTATATCAAAACACAGCTTCTCTCCATATAATACATAAAGACCCCTAAAGCGTTCAAACTTTAAAATATTGGCATATTAGCTTCCTCGTTATCCTAGCAAAATCCACTTTAAATATCCTCAATCTCCATCAAACTGAAATACTTAAAATGCATGTGGTAGAATATTGAAAATGTTTGCAACATTTGTCCGTGACTTTCAATGAATTTTCGTTAAAGATTCATGTACATTGAGCGTGTCTTGTATTGAATGCGTGTATTTTGCTTGTCGCTACAATCGTTGGGTACTTTTAATGTTTTTATATCTTCCTTTCAACATGTGTAGGGTCTTATTTTAAGCGCTTCCTATCTATAAATTTAAATGAAACCAATTGTGTGTGAGATATAAGCGAAATTTTTTATCCATTTGAAATACCTATTGATGTCATTATGTGTTGAATACAACAACGGTTTCTATGTATGGGGAGCGTCCAAAATATAAAATTTTCTATGACTCTGGCGAATAAATAAAAACAATAGAAAAACTTATAATTTGTGGCTTATTTACATATACCAGTGATTTAGGAAAAAGTCTAACACTGTGAAATCGCACGATCTCGATGAGAAGTTCACATCACCTACATGTTAGATGACTATGCCTTCTAGTCGCTAATGCAGAATGTCCAATATTTTGGCAAGAGTTGCGTGCCACATTTCTTTTGTATTCAGACAATGATTCAGGGCCAAAGAATTGCACAATTAACGTTGATGCTTGAAGATCTGGCCAAAGTCGTTTGCAATGTAATATGGATGACGCCACCAACCCAAAATGCACACCAAACTGATACTTTTACGGGATGGATTGTATTAGGGAACTCTATAGCTTAATGCTTCCACCACATTCCAATCTTCTACAATTATTCCTCATCCTCTCTAGAGTCCTGGTAATTATTTTCAATCGCAGTGTAATCGTTTTACCGAATCTATCTAACACTGCAACGTTTGGAGGATAACTTTTTTGTAGTGGAACACATATTCCTTTTACCGGTTTATAATATTTGGGTACTGTTGTAGTATCATGATCTTATGTACATACATATATCGTCTATTGTGTTAAACACATAACATTCCTCTGTTAATATTCACATTGGTGGTTTTCTCGAACATATCTTCACACGCTATTCTATTTAAGTTGTACGATTAATAAGACTCTGAGAGGTTTTTCAGCTAAAATCGTTTGTGTACTTAATTATATAGTCAGTCGTTCGTTCGTGCGGACAAATAACAAAGTCCCCTAATGATATTCAAAAGTAATTCTCATTTAGTTCATTACTGTTTAAGCAGAAGTAAATTGTATTGTATTTGGATGGTGGGCGGTGGCAGCAACTTGAAACTCTCTAAAATTGTGGTTCAGAGTCGATGTTAACCTATATGTTTCGCTCCCTATGGATACAAATTAACACAATAAGAGTGAACTAAAAAGACTAAAGACTAAACGTTTATAATGTCCACTTATATAAATAACTGCTACGCAGTTATATTTGGCTCCAATAAGACGATTCAGTGAGCCACTCAAGAGAAAGAGTAGTTTTGATGAAGCAATTGCTGCTCACTAGGATATGAGATATTTCTTATATACCTACGTCAAATGACATGTCTATGTAGATAATCCCCTGAAGTTAGACCATTCTTCAAGTTATTACCGAGATATTGCCTGATATAAATGAAAAATTACTTAAAAACTATCTCAAAAATTTCCACTGCTATAATAGACGGTCGAAAATAACTTTGGAATATGGTGGGGAAGAAAACAAAGCATTGATTTTGACAAAGTCAATATTTTACTTTCTCCAAATCTATGAACCCAACTTTTACAGTGTAAATATAACAAATCATAGAATTTTTTAACAAATTTTTTTGTTGATCACTCTGGTCAATTGTAGCCATGGCACAGGTACTTATAATGTTTTAGCATCTACTTTCATTTTCTAAACTGTATTTAATTGACTTAAGTTATCATCAGCAGTAGAAATTCGTACTTATGTTAAGCCGAGTAATAGTCTACGAAACTACTAGACTTACGCACTTATTTGCCTTCTTAACACTAAGGGAATTGTTTTGAGAAACCAATATAATGCGTTACAGAGGTATAGGAAAGGTAAAGACTATAATTGTTCCATACAGTCCGTCACGAATGTAATCAGGAGAATTTATGGGGGACGATGCAGACAGAAAATATTGTGCCAGTAGTAGTCGGGGCATAGCAAATATTTTTAACTACATGCGTGTAGGCGTTGCGACGCCTACATATCTGCATATCTATCCAATTTTGGAAATCCGACTCCAGATTACATATGCCTTGTGGAAAATGGTAATAAGTAATACGTCCTGAATTTCGCAGGGTTCTGTCCTGTAGTACATCTATTATGGAATATTATGTGTGAAGGTATGTTAAAATTGCTGTAGTCTGTTAAGTAATTTTTGTTCAAACCACAGCTTAAACATATCGAACAAATCAATTATGTAAAGTACGGTGGGCCTGAGAATACACAGATATTCTCGTGTTCATTGTAACAGCAAACATAAGCAAACGAAGCAATTATGGTGACCACATTCTGATTGACGTGTAAGTGTTATGATTTAGCAAAAGATTGAAATTAGGAGCAGTTGCTAACTGCTCAAGAGCTCATTTAGCAAACCTTTGTTATCTATGGTTGCCTACATTGATTTGCCAAAAGAGACTGAATTAATAACAACTAATTAGACAGACGGAGCTTCAACGAAATGGCCGTTATGAAACGCCAAAGTAATAAAGTCCTATTTGGAAGATCCTATAGTTAAATGTTAGTATCCTGTTCAAATTGTATTGGTTTGGTTTCATTTTAAGGCTTTATTCATTACAGTGAAACAATATATTGCAACAACTATAGATACAACTACAATTGGGCACATGTTGTATTGTAGTATGGTTGAATATGGTCGTAAATTCTATTCCTAAAAAAATTTTAAATATTCAACAGAATCAAAATGATAGGTTGAGAATAATAATAATATTTTTAAGTATATTTATAATTAATTCTTTCTTATTTACAACAATTTATATCGTCGTCGAAAATCCAAAAGTACGTATCATCAAAAAAATCAAAATCGAGTTTTTGATTGAGTATGATTCGTAAGGTTATCTAACATATCTCTACCAATTTTTAGATATTTGCGACCAAAAATAACATTTTTATATCAATAATTCAAAATGTTTTTACATATGAAGTACTTGTTATTTTATAAAGGTTTTTGCTTCTCCTTTAAAATTAGAAAAATGTTAGTTACGTACTTTTGGATTTTCAACGACGATATGTATGATGTGTATATCACAAATTCATTAAAACAAATAAACCTGGTGTAAAATCATTTCTTACTTCACATGTTAACGCGCATATCAGTTGATGTTCGATTTTGACCCTTTGACGTTTCTATATTTAATAACCTTTATACACAAGTTTGCACACTTGGAATTGAGCATTAGAAGTCCATAAAAATAAATGTTTTTCCAATAAAATTTAACGATTTTTCCATTTTCAATAATTGTAGCATGTTTTAAACGGATTACAAAAAAAATGTTTGAATTTTATTTTCGCCTCATAAATAAGAGGGGCAAGTCAAATGAAATTAAATTTATTAACTACACAGGCAATTCAATAATTGTATCCTAAGAAAGGAAATGAATTATTGGTCAAGGACGGCTATTTGTGATACTATAACGCATGAGAAAGACATTCGTTTACATGTTGTAGAGACCAATGTTAACAAAAGTCGAAGCAATAATAAAAGAGACTTGAAGGCAAGAACTTTAAATGTTTCTACAAAGCACACCTAGTTTACGCAGGATATTTTCTTGCCTTCCCTAGCTCTTGGATTTATCGACTACGAATTCTTGTATCTTAATCCAGCTGCAATCTTATGAAAATATCAGGCTTTATGCTAATGGTTTGGCTACTCGTACTCCATTATATGCGTTTAACATCCATCAGCGTGTGACTTTTGCAAGAACGTTTTCCCCTGAATATTCTAAGATTTGTTGGAAATTTATAAGCTCTTCCATACTGATTGCAACCAGTCGCTTTACCTCTGTATGTTTCTGTAACTACGACGCTATTCGTTGTCGTTATATTGCCTAGATACCGTATTCAACTGGTTGCCTTTATCCAGTATCTGTGCGATTATTGGTTGTCTGCGTGACTTTGGAATCCATAGGACGCTTTTAAAACTTAAAAATGCGACAAAAATGCAACAATAGGTGGCGAACCCACCTTGAATTGAAAGGTGCTGTTTAGACCGGAGATGATACCACAATTAATTTCCAACCTGGGGATCTCACATTCTCTAAAGGAAACCAACTCGACTCCAGATTAAATCTTGCTATTGCAATATTTATATAATGGAGTTGAGTCTAGAATTATAAAAAATGGCCTTCATGGGAACAGCAGGGCACTGATATATGAGATGAAGGATAGCCTCTAACTGCTCCTCAGATCCACAGTTCTTGCGAAAATTACTTCAGGGAATGTTGTGCGTTTAAGAGTCATGCGATTTAAACGCAGCGCTACAGTGATTAGTGTTTCCGGAATCCATATACGGCTTACCTTTAAACTATAAAAAATTTCTATGAGAAATCCACAGTGTTCACAAACTAGGGCGGACATCAATGTGACAAGATTTGGGGACTTAATCGCATTCTGACCACCAGAGTATATTAAAATATTTTCTGAGAAAATCCCATCACCCCACAAGAATTATGCCGATTTCAAAATGACTACAACTTTCAGGCAAACTATACATACATAATTGGTCATTACAACCCTTCACTCAGGATTACGACCTAGCTTCTCACATCACTTATGTTGTGTGCGTTAATTTTATACATGAGTGGCGGGACCTACAGTTTAAAGTCGACTCCGAACGACAGTTTTTTGAGAAGCTTTTCATGACAATTTTATTTACTCTCAGAGGTTTTGCCAGAAATCTGCTGAGAGGAAGTCGACTACGGCGACTACAACCTATACGATGGTTTAATAGCGGAACCCTTAATATGTGTATACACATAAAATAGACTATTCTGTCTAGCATTTTGGATTCCAACCTGAAGAGTCCTCTGGCAACCTTCCATTCTTCAGATCAAAAGTCCCTTATTGGAATTCTAAAATCCAACATCATATTCAGAAAGTTATAACGAGCCGTGTATAAGTCCCGGATGTTTTCCCAGAATTGAAGTACGTCCATAGTCCATGGCCTTCACTTGTTTAGCCTTACTACCACTAGTTTAAGCCATTGTTTCAGCAGAAGGTCAGAAAGAAACCAATTCAAATGTCCTATTCAGAAGGTTGTAAGGAATCATATAATCGAACGGGAAGGCTTGCAAGAATTGCAGCATATCCAAGGTCCATGTTGGCACAGTATTACACTCGTTCGGTTTTATTGCCACTAGCTCAACCCTTTGATGTAATAGAAGATTAAAGGGGGTCAATTGAGTATAGCAAATAATGTCTTAGTTCGAGTGTAACAAAGAGCACTGTAGATCAGAAAACAGACCGATGACTACCTGCCTACAAGGTATATTAGTCTGATAGTCCATCCAACGTGAGCACTGTAAAGCAAGGTTGGTTTCATAAGCATTTGGAGTGATTTTTTCAATAAGAAACCAATAAGACTCCGATACGGTAAGATTTGCGAGCTTAGTCCCACCATCACATACTAACTCTATCAGGGAATGAAAAAATCACTGTTTCTTTGTGGTGTTCATGTTTGGAGGATAGGGTGCAAACACCAATGCCACCGCCGTTTTATAGACAGAGTAGGTAGGTATTCAATTAACCTAGTCACCTGTTCCACTCTGTTATTTCCCAAACTTAATTCGTTTCCCTTAACCTTCTGCTGAAGCAGTGCACTAAGCTGGTTGCAGTAATTCTCTGGGAAGACATATCCACATCGGGTCGATTATATAGTTCGTTATAACTTCTGGTCTGAAGATCTGAAGATACAAAGTGACTTCCTTGGGGTTTATATCGATGGCTATGCGGTATGGATGGCGGGTCTAAATTCTCAAGAGTTATTCACTGTCCATTTAGACAATATACATATTTAACTCAAATGTGAACGTAATGGTTCAACTAAATCAAACAAATTAAATCAGCTTGAAGGTTACACAATATTTTCAAGAATTTATGCACTGAACAACACCTATCATAGAAAATGTAAGAATAATAGCAAGAGAAACATTTAGTTTTTAATAACCTTGAAACACAACCCTTCTATTCGAAGTTGTAATGGATTAAACTGCTCTTTCATATACCATTGCTATGTTAGTAATTTGAAGTATTGGAATAGAAAATTTTTCCATTTTTTTTCGTTTTGCCCTCTATTATCATGTCTTCATGTCATTAAATATTATTTTATCATACCATACCATATTGCCCTGGTGATTGTAAAGTTCAAGACTCATATTCCGTGTGTTTTGTAATCAGCAGAAATAATTATTTTCGGTGTTTTTCTATTTTTCTAATGGATGAGATTATTTACGGCTTCAGTTACGAATAATAATAACTGTTTGTGTTATTTTTTTTCTTTTATTTTAAGACGTTTGAAAAAGGGATATGAAAATCCCTGTATGTATGTATGTGTGCGTTACGTATATATTCACATTTATTTAATTGCCTTTCAAGAGCATTTCAATGTAATATTTTTTTCGTGTCTTTCTTCGTGTATTATTGCTGTCATAAACTGAAAGTGTTATTTTTGTATCTTTGATTTGTAGCCGATATTGCTCAAAGGTTCGATTACATTGTAGTTGAGTTGGGTATGGCAAACAATGAATGAATTTTTCTAAAGGGTCGGCGGTGTTTCCTTTATTACTGAGACTTGTTTACAATATAAACTTAAGTATCGAATTTAAAAATACGCTACAAACAAATATATTCACCTTAACGTTGTAACTGTAACAACGTAACCACTGACAACATCATACTACAAAGCCAATCAGTAGAATACGCGTTAATAGCTTCTGCTATATAGGTTGTCAAGTGAGAACAAATGACGGCGCAAGAACAGACTTAATCAACAGGCTCAATAAAGTGAGATTGGCATTTGGACGGCTACAGCCAATATGGTGAAACTTACAAATATTCAGACGAACCAAACTCAATGCCGCTGTCTCAACGTTCTCTCTGGGCGCCTCAGTTCACTTGTCTGGGTTCCTGGGCAGTTACATTCCAGGCAACTACAGAGCCGACGAACTCACTAGCGCTAGCAGACTCCTTCCGAAACTCTGGCCAATAGATTTAGGTATGCCACATACCTCGGTACCACATTGCTCGAAAATTCTTTCGGTTTGCAGCCTATCCTGGGTCAATGAAGAATCTTGCTCCACTGCTGACTCACTTGGCCCACGATGAATAGAAGGCGCACCAACCAACTACTCGGACTCGCAATGTCATTTCGAATACAGGTGATTGCGTCAACGGAAGATAAGCAGAATGGCTGCAGCTCTCTTCTAACGACTTCTACCGTGGGTGTAGATCTGCTGAAGAGAAGGAAACTGTTATCCACTTTCTTTGCCAATGCCTATCTCTTCAATTATATGTTGTTTGACGCTCCATTCCTTGTCAGCTTAACTGAGTTATCATCCATTGATGTCAACGATATAGCTTCGTTTATTAAACTTTCAGGTTGGTTTTCCAGCGCAGGGTAGTCATGCTTGCGCAGACCAACTTCTTTCCTAGTTTGGTGGAATTCGATTAGTACAGGGACTGCGCTTACTTGTGGCGTCACAACGGACCGCTATGCGTGCTCAAGTTTTCTTTGGTATTCGACCTAACCTAACAGTTATTCATTAATAAGTGCCACAGAATCATATGCAAAATATTCTGGCCTAATAACATCAGTAACATGGATCGCTGGAATCTTAACAACGAGGAACCGATAATAATTCAAATAAAACATAGGAAATGGAGATGGATAGGCCATACTATCAGAAAGAATACTGATAGTACAACAAGAATGGCACTTGTGTGGAATCCTCAGGGCTCAAGAAACCGTGGACAGTCAAATAATACCTGGAGATGTTCGATACTCCAAGACCTAGAACAGCAATCTTACTTGGGAAAACTCAAAAATAACAGCCATCAACCGGATAAGATGGAAATGCTTTGTGGAAGCCTTATTCTCACAAGAGGGGTAATGGAAAAAATATCGAGACTAATGGAGACAATTCACAGATTTCATTGAAAAAGTTGTTTGAAAACTTTGAAGAAATTAAATTGGATAAGGAAAGAGATGATTCGGCAAAGTTAACAGGAAATTCTAGTCTTAAATAATGTCGAGATATGTATGAAATAATATTCTTATTTCAGAAACGAGTTTATATATTTTTCAAGCCTACTTTACTTAAAATTTCTGTACAAAACTAGTTAGGAAACATATGTCTGAACATTTTAAATTCGATTTGCTTTGCCATTTTTTGAAGCCAAACGCTACATAAAACGAGGGATAAGTGTACAGTGAGTGGCCTGCAACAGGACACCTCTTATGTTGGCTAATTCTAGTTTATTTTTCTTAATTGTTTCATTCAATTGTTATAAACAATGCCTAACATTTTTGAAGAATTTAAATTCTACATACATACATATGTATTTACATTTCACTATAAATGTTATAAATTGTTCAAAAATATGTTCTGTATTATTTTATTTATTTTTTATTTATTTATTATAATTATAATAACACAACAAAATTTTAATCTTATGAGTTATAGTGCTATGCTTAGGATCAATAAGATATAAAACATAAAAAAAAAAATTACAATAATTGTAAAATATAAGAAATTAAGCAAAAAAAAAAAAAATAGCAAATTAATATAAGAAACAAATTAATAAAAATATTAAATTTAAGTAGAAATATAATTTCAAGCAATTTAGAAAACAAACAGAAATAACTAAAAAAGTTAAAAAAAAGAAAAAATTAAGAATTATAAAAATATAAAAAAGAAATATTTACAAAAATCATAGTAAGAAAGTAAGGATAAATATTTAATCGATATAGTAACCATACTAAGGAAGTAACATACTTTTCATTAAGAGAACAATTTAAATAACTCCTTTTTGAACGCATTTGCATTGCCTAACTTTTGTATGTAATTCGGTAGGGAATTCCAGAGACTTGTGGTGTGTATAAAAAACTGACGCTGTGACAGAAGAGTCCTGTACCGTTGTTGAATAATCTTCATGCCCCGGAATGACCTAGCAAACTTGACTCGGCCCAATAAATATTCCGGCTGTCCCGTATTAATAATCTTATGGAATAGAATGAGGCATTTAATCACGGCGACCTTTAAGAGACACGTATCTTGCTATATCGTTGTATGCCAAGTTTAGTTTGCGGTTGTCATTACTATCGCAATTTGCAAAGATTTCGCAACCATACAATAGCACAGGAATTAAATAAGTTTTAGCAAGTTGCATACGAATTGCAAAAGGAGTTGAATCAATGACCGCCCATAAGTTCCGAAGCATGCTGTATATTCTGCCAACAACAACGCTTATATGGCCAGACCACGATAATCTGTCATTAAATACAATACCCAGATGGGTAGCAGACTTGACATAGTCAATTTTATTTCCCCTGATACTCAATCCCGGTATGGCAACCGAAATGTTGGCTTTCGAAAGCACTATACATTTGGACTTTGAGGGATTAATGCATAGTCCATTTGCCGAAGCCCAACTGTCAATCCTATCCAAATCACGGTTAACAGAGTGTAAACAAGAAACAATATTCTCCTTACGAGTACTGGTATAAATCTGCACATCATCAGCATACATATGAACACTGCAGTCAACCAAAATATCCGGTAGATCATTAATATACATACAGAACAACAGAGGCCCCAGAATTGATCCCTGGGGAAGACCTCTACTAATATTACGCGAATCTGAAATATTACCATTCAGATGAACCTTCTGACATCTGTCCAACAAGTAAGAACAAATTAGACTAGCAGAATTAGAAAAATTAAACAGTTTCCGCAGCTTATTCAGTAATATTTTATGATTGACTGTATCGAAAGCCTTGGTGTGATCGAGAAGAACTAAAAACGCTACACTATTTACATCTAGCTCCAACCTAAGGTTCTCAACTACATTTAATAGAGCGGTAGTACAACTCCTACCTTTCATGAAACCCGACTGATTAACTGTTAAATAATTGTGACATTCCAGATAACCATTGATCTGTCTAGCTATAATGTTCTCCATTACCTTCGACAAAAAAGGAAGAATATTATTTGAGGTATTTTAAATGATTTTTGTTTTAATTTTTATTTTACCAATCCTTGTAATAAAAATGCACAGTCTTTCATTAAAAATTTAATTATAATTTACTCATCCTTAAATAATAGGAATTTAATAAAAAAAAAACATTTAAAAACATTTTTCACCACTGCCACGTATATGTATTATTGTTTTAAAGTGCAATGGAATGGATTTAAAATTCGTGCTGCAATTGAATTGAATTGTAAAAAAGAATAAACAATTACATACACTGACAATATCGTTTTTTGTTTTTTTATTTAATTCTATTTGCTATACACTGTGCTACAATGGTGGTGTCGATATATACTGATTTTTGTAACGTCAGTGACACTGTATGCAGCTGTTATTGGATTGGTTCTCGATAGATAATTTTTCAAATTATTAAAAAAGCTGTGCGACCATAAAGGGTTTCTCTATAATGTCTTCACCAATTCAGTGCACTGGTGGAGAGATTAATTTTGATGAATAAATTAAAGGACGAGTGCAGCTTAGTCTAGTTATTTGAACTAGACTCGGCTAAGAAGGGAATAATCATTCTGATAACAAAGTTAGTTATTTTGAAAATGATCATCAAGTGTAGAAGAATTGAAATTAGAAAAAAAAATTTCACTTCGTAAAAATTCTGATCCTACAATCCATGGCATGTATACGTCTTAAAAATGAAGGAAATCGACCATATTGTATAGGGCATCAGAAAGACTGGGCTTATACATATACATGTGTTCATATGCAGTGAAATTATATTTAAATAATTGATAAAAAAAAAATGTGTGTACGATTATCACGATGACATACGTTTACTAATTATACAAATGTAATCACAGGCTAAAATAAAAAAAGAAGAGAAAATAGAAAAAATTAAAATTTAAAAAAATTAGAAAAAAAAAACAAAAGGAATCAATAACTGTAAATTAATTGCTTATTAAAGTCCACGGTTTCATACATATTTAAAAATGTTTTAATTACAAAGAATTTTAAACGTCATACCCCTTTTCCATAAATTGACATGTACACACATACATACAATAACTTACATTTGAAATTAAAAAAAGCGTAGAATGGATAGACAGACAATCATGTGAATATTCTCTCATCAATAATACAGGCAAACCATGTGGAAAATATAATGAAATAAAATACGGAAAATTACTGAATAAATGACAGGATATTTGAACAGCAATATACATATGCATGTACAGTGTACACAGTGCGCATGTATATGTTTTTGGTTTCTTTTTTTTTTTTTAAATTATTATGAAACTTCACAAAAGATCTGACATTTCACATCTAAAGTCCAGAGGGATTTTTCAAAATTTTTAATGCAATTAATGTGCGTGGTTGGCTATCATAATACCAGAAGAGAGTGGAGCCTATATGACACAGCATACATGGCTGAAAATTATGGTGGTTTATTATACAAATGTATTCATGTATGTATTGAATGAGTTGCTTGATATTAATATAGACAGTAAAAATTAGTGGTGTTAGTTTACAAAAATTATGGCTGCAATAAATACATCAAAATGTCAGCTGATTGTGGAGATTTCAATGAGAACTGTGTGTTTGCCAATTACATTCAGTTCAAAAGAGTTTAAAAATTGTGCTAAAATATAATCACACAATATTAAACGAAAATAATTAAAAAAATGCAATTTTATTGCTTAAATTCCTAGCAGTAAATACGTTTGTTGCCTAGTTGCGGTTCTGAGATACCGCCTAGTTTTTATGATAAAGAACTGAGCTAGTAAGAAATACAATCATTGGCAAGATTCAAAGATAACTTGGTCGCTATACTAACTCCATTCAACAGCAAATTGGCAAGTTAGTCTAATTTTCATCGAAAAATTATTTCCACTAGTGAGGCACATTTTTCAGTGAATAAGTAAGTGAGCAAACAAAATTGTCAAATTTGGTACGATACCAATCCACATGCGACCCAAGAGTTTACAATGCACCCCAAAAAAATGATTGCTTGGTTTGGATTTTGTGCTGGTGGCGTCATCGTTTCATATTTCTTTGAGAATGATGTCAGTCAAGTCATCACAGTCAACGGCGAGCAATATAGATCGGTAATTAACAATTTCTTTTGGCTGGAATTGGATATTATGGACACTAACGGCATATAGTTTTAACAATACGGTGCTATGTGCAACATAGCTCTTGCCTTATAGGATATTTTGAATGAGCGCTTTGAGAGTTCGGTCAACTATCATGGAAATGAAGTAAACTGGCCACCGATATCGTGTAATTTAACCCCGTTAGACTTTTTGTTATGCGGTTTTCTTAAGTCGCTGTCATATAAAGATAAGCCACAGGCGTTTTTAAAACCACGATAACCCTTGCCATCGATCAAATTCAGCCTGATTTATGCGTGAAAATCATGGAAAATTGAACATTTTTCTGGAGTCCATCAAAGCCATAGGGTAGCCATTATTTTATTGCAATTTAAAGATAAGCATCGCTTAAGAAAACACCACTTGTATACCCGAAAGACGTAGAATTGAGTTCTTAATAGCCAGGGAACAGTATCTTTAGAGTGTATTACAGTTGATAATCCGGAATCCACTTCTGAATAATTTAATTTTCTGATTAATAACTTGATCGTTATATTTAATACGACGGCAGTTAAGGAAGAACATAAATGGCGATTTGGCAATATTCGCTCATTTTCCTCAGTGCTACAATAATTTCATCAGTTTCTTATATACCAAGCTGTACAGGACGAGTATCGGTAAGAGGGTGTTTTGTAAGTATATAAATGGTATTGGAAAGCAATGCTAAAATGTTTGGAAGGCTATTGATATAATCTTACAAAATTGCAAACATTTTTACTGGCATTAAATCTGAATCGTTCTAATTGTGAAACAGAATGTCTACTCTAGTTTAATATTTGTTATGATTTAAATTTGTGGATACCTTTTCTATTGTTTCTTTACCAAAATATTCCTTTTAATAATTAATTCATATTCGAAATTAATAATGAAATGCATCCAATAGATATGTATGTATTGGGTGTCTCTTTAAATGAGGATTTCCTTGAAATTTTCGAAATCCCTTCGTACATCCCTTTTGTTATGCACTTTCCTCATTTGCTTATGGCACATTCGGCCATGCATAAGTATGTGTGTATGTATGTATTTGTCAATTCACAAATAAAATTATTGCAATTTATTGGTAAAATTGTGTGTGTATGTGTGTTTTCAAACAAACCATATTTTTAATCAATATTATTACAATAAACAAAATGTGCTTGAGGTTATTATACAATATTAATACATTTAATGAAAACATCATACAATAATAGTGGTCTTAAGCAAAATCAAAAGTTAATACGTACTGGCATAATTTTTATTGGCATTTAAAACCATTTGAAAGCATTTCCGTCGTTCTATACGAAAGGGGAGTAGCAGTGCACATTCATATTGGAGATTTGCATTAATGTGGCCAATATTTACATGGAAAACAATTATTTCAACATTTTATTAATAATGAATTCATTTTCAAATACACAAACATTTTTATTTATAATCTGATGTGGGTTTGTGTTACCATATCAGATCATTGGAAGAATTATTGTTACTCCACATGAGATACTCATGTAGTAAATCGAATTGAAAATTCAATTTTTATTATGGAAGGTTGGATTCAGCTGGCAACTGACCCTAATTACAGTTTTCTTTAACTAAGGGCTCTTCCAACATGGACTTTTGGTCTTTAATAGCCAAATTAGTTGCCATTTATGTATATCGCCTGGTATGCCAAATCCCTATGGACGAATATAAGCAACCACGTGTGTACGTTGAATTGAAGTTGGAACAGTTGAAAACTCACCCTAATTTTCATCGAAAAATTATCTTCAGCGGTGACGCCCATTTGTGGACGAATTGGATTGTGAACAAAAAAAAATTGTCAAATTTTGAAGCTTTTTAAGGACAACGTTGACCAGCGAATAAGCCACGAACCACATTGGTCTTCAAAGCCAACGAAATAAATGCCATCAGTTAAATTCAAACTAATTAATGTGCCATACATACATGCATACATAATTGGTCATTATAACCCTTTTGTCAGGATTACGGCCCAGTATCTCACTCCACTTATGTTGTGTATGTAAATTTTAAACATGAGTAGTGGGACCTACAGTTTAAAATAGATTCCGAACGACAGATTTTTGATAAACTTTTCATGGCAATTTTTTTTGCCAGAAATCTGCTGAGAGGAAGTCGCCAAGGAAATATTTTTTATATTTCGTTTTCCTGCAGATGTCTAATCTGTGGTTTGAACCGTGGCACAACGTCTAACAAGCCAACACACTACCTATTAGACCAACATTCAACATTCAAATTAGTTGCCATTTATTACTCCTGATATTGAACAGTTGGCAACTGGCCACTGAAAAATCATCTTCAGGGATGAGCCCCATTTGTGCACAAGAAAATTGTCAAATTAGGAAATTTTTTTTGAAGAACAGCTTTGACCAGCGAATAAACCACAATCCATATCGGTCGTCACAACCGACATATCAGTTCTTCGGTTAAAGTCAAACTGATTAATATGCCATAGTAATTAAAAATTAAACTTTCACATGCTCTCCACCCAGAGTAGCCGTTTTGTTCAAACGAACAAAAAAATTTGGATTATACCTCATGCACACTTTGTTTTTTTTAAATTTAAAGGTAAGAAACGCTTGATGAAAGACATAATATAACAGAGTCGAATTCTAAAAAATCTTTAAAATCCATCTTTTCAAAACTTCGTTGGGTTACAAATAATGCTGAGAAGTCTAGTCTAGTCTAGTAGGTAGTGTGCTGGCTTATTAGACGTGAGGCTACTGTTTAGCCAGTACTCTGAGAATAAATAAAATTGATATTAAATGTATCTCTCGTTCGAAGTCGACATTCAACTGGAGGTAGCGCCGCAACATAAGTGGTGTGAGAAGCTAGGTCGTAATCCGGACTGAAAGTTTGTAATGACTAATTATGTATGTTTGCATAGACAAAATTTGTATAAAAAAGTTCTTGTAAATAACACTCCAAATATTATATTTAATAGCACACAGTTTTGGTTTTCATTGGATTTTTGTTTTTACGTGGTGGGTTCCAAGCCCTACGCACAACCCGAATTTAACTTCCAGGGGATTGGACTTCGCTGCACGCATTAGTTAACATCTAGCGGGTGCTAGAATGCCATCCAGGAGGGGCCACGAGGAGGCTGTATGTCAACTTGAATGCAGCAAGACAAGGATCGTCCTGGTAGTCGCCACGTTGACCACAGTCATGCATTCCATCCGAGCTGCGCTGGCTCGGCCATGTCGTTCGAATGGAAGAGGATGCTCCGGCGAGACGGGTATTCCGGTGCGGGGATCAGCGGAATTCGGCGTAGAGGATGACCTT
Organism: Sarcophaga caerulescens; assembly: GCA_927399465.1. Taxonomy (NCBI): domain Eukaryota; kingdom Metazoa; phylum Arthropoda; class Insecta; order Diptera; family Sarcophagidae; genus Sarcophaga; species Sarcophaga caerulescens. The sequence goes on along the minus strand of OV656872.1, from coordinate 56,239,246 downwards.
GTATCCGTTGGAAGGACCAAATCGTGGAAGCCCTGTCATCGATTGGTGTGACCAGGCGCGCAAGAAGCAGAGGCGCCAGGAAGGATGTGTGGCGGCAGGCCGAAATCCGTTAATCGGGTTGTTAAAGGCCAGTTAAGTAAGTAAGCGGACTGTTTTGCCAGACCATCAGTTTTGGAACTACGAAAGTTATCATAAAAATGTTAAGAGGACATTGGTAATGCTGTCCAATATTTGCTTTTTGCTTTTCAATAGTGTATAATCTAAACTTCCCAGTTTATATTTTGTACGTGAAATATTTTTGCCATTACGCCCAGTATTTCAATTACTAATTTTAGTTTTTAATGGAACACGATTTTATTGTCGCTTTATATTATATAAAACTACCCTTAGGGGACCGAACTTATTATTTCAAATAACCGCAATTCCTTTTTTTAATAAATTATTAATTAATTAATAATTTTATACTGTTAATAAAAAGTGTGTGGTTTTTTTTATTTCTTAAATAAAGTTTTTAATAAATTTTTATATTAATATTGTATTAAAAAAAAATATCATTTGATTTAATTTTTTTTTAATTCTTGTAGAGTAAGTGTATCCACCATAAATGGAAATTAAATTAACAGTTAAGCTGTTACATAATTACATTCTATTACACCATTTTAATTATTTATCACTTGTAATAGCATTTAAATACCGTATACAAACGGTATATTTACTACGCATTATTCACAAAATTACATACAATACGTTACGTTATGTTGTTGCCTACAGTTGATGCGCTTTTTAAAATACATTTTTGCCACGTTTATTATTAAATGCCACACATTCTACATTAAGAGCTAATGTTGGTGGTAAATTATATTTTTTTCGTTTTCTACTATTTTTTTTTTTTATTTTACAAAAATAATGTGAAAACTGTATTTGGAAAATACGTATGTATGTATGCATGTATTCATTTGCGTAGATTGTATATAAAATTGTTATGGTGTGTTGTATACCTTAACAGACATGTCATCATCATTTTTCACACAGTAAAACCATAATTTAATAACGCACAGCAAAAGGAATATTCAATGTAATTAATCATATGAACCGTAATAAAGACATGAGTTGTACAATGAAAATTTCCGTCACTTTAATGACAATTTTATTATTAAATAAAACGTTAAGGAAATGAAAATTTAACATTGCCGCTCTATCTATAAAATGTTGTTGAAACAAAAGGAAAGAAAGTTTTAATGATTATAAGATTTAGGTTATGTGATAACATGAGAGGAGGCGGAAAATTTCTGAATCCATTATGGTTCCTTTATTACAAGAATAAAACATTTTTTTAAATAATTCGAAAGAAAGAAAGAATTTACACTAACCATTGTCATTTGATATTAAAATGATAAAACTATTCCTTGTCAAATATTATCCTAGCCTTTCAGCTAATTTAAATCCATGGTTATATGGGTTTTTCAAAGCAGCACTCTGTTTAAATTTTCTAGAATTGTTATTGATAACACTGCTCTATTAATGACACGATTGCTTAATAATAAACATCCAAATGTTTCATGCAACAGAAAATTTTATTACAACTACCTATCAATCTTTCACTCTTTCAATACCTCTTTTTATTTCTAACTGGCAACATCGAGAAGTTGCTGTTGACCGTTTATATTTCTACTTTTCTGTGGTCTTAGTAGTCTAGTAGGTAGTGTTATTAGACGTGTGGCCACTATTTAAACCACACTTCAGATATCTCCAACAGAACGAAATATGAAAAACTATTTCATCGGTGACTGACTCTCAGCAGATTTGTGGCAACAACTCTGAGAGTAAATAATAAAATTGCAATGTAAAGCTTAACAAAAACTGCCAACAAAAAAAAAAAAAAAACGATATTTGAAAAATATTTCACCGAAGATTTCTGGCAAAAACTCTGAGAGTAAATAAAAAAAAAATTGTCTTGAGAAGTTTCTAAAAATCGCCGTTCGGAGTCGACTTTGAACCGTAGGTCCTCGCATTCATGTATAAAATTAACATACACAACATAAGTGATTTGAGAAACTGGTTAGTAATCCTAATTGAAGGGTTGTAATGACCAATGTATGTATGTATGTATGTATGTGTGGTCTTTGTATGTAGTTTTGTTATTGTAAATTGATCTTTACTTGTCCCTATCTATGTAATTTGTTTCCGTTTCCTTTTTTTCCGGAACAAATACGAGAAAATTTAGTGGTTGTGTGGGAAATACAAACATTTGTACTTCAATCGTCAAATCGCACGATCCCAGTGTCTAGTTTACATCACATCCGTGTAAGATGATCAAAACCTCAAATCGCTCGTGCAATATATCCAATGTAGCATGAGTTGTGAAGCTCGTAGCGTAGATGTGTATAAATCACATCTCACGACCAATAGTGCTAGCTGTTGATAGTGATGGCCTGGTCAACGTCACACACTGTAACGGCGGCCAAAAATAAAAATACTAAATACTGAATAAAAAGAAAAGCACTATCTGATGTTATTAGTAGCATTCTGAATTGATTAAATCAAAAATAATTTTTAAATAATATTGACTTTTAAAAAGGATATGATGATTTAAAGTTGAAAAAATGATAGAAAAGTATGCAAACTTCAAAGAATTGGTTAAAAAAAAAAGGTTTTTGATATAGTAGTAAAATTTAGTCCAAAATATAATTGTAACACAGGTATGTTATTAAAACAATACTTTTTTTTACAACTTGTAACTCATAAATATGCGATTTACCGTTACAAAGAAAGCAAACAAAAAGAAACAGATCAATTATTGTTAATATTAAAACTTTAGTAGACAATTAAAAAAAAAATACCAAAAAATACGTTTTCCATATTTTAATATAATACTTCTACAAGTAAGTATATTTAAACAATTTCATTTCCAACTTCGTCCAACTTTAATTTATAAGGGGTGATTTTTTAAGAGCTATAGGAAAATTTTCCAAAAAAAAAAAAAACACATAAAATTCAGAAAAATTCATGAAATTTCTTTTTGAATCGATAGTACGGTCCATATAATTTAATTTTTTAAGGTTATTTCATGTAAATGTTGACCGCGACTGCGCCTCAAATGGTCTAACCGCTTAGTACAATTTTGGCATACTCTTTCCAACATTTCGGCAGATAGTTCACGAATAAATGCTTCAATGTTGTTTTCCAATGCGTCAATTGAAGCGGGCTTGTCTGTATAGACATGAGCATTAACATAGCCCTACAAAAAATAGTCTAAAGGCGTTAAATCACACGATCTAGGCGGCCAATTTACCGGTCCCGAACGTGAAATAAAATGTTCACCGAACTCGCCTCTCAATAAGTCCATTGTTACGCGTGCTGTGTGGCATGTGGCACCGTCTTGTTGAAACCACATGTCATGCAAGTCAAGCTCTTGCATTTTGGGCAAAAAAGAATAGCCGAATAGCCGCTTCAGTGGGTCGATTAAACTAACCATAAAATGGAAGAAGCGCGCGATGAACTTTCTTAACAGAGCACGCATTTTGATAATAAAATTTAATGATTTGCAAGCGTTGTTCGTTTGTAAGACGATTCATGGTTAAATTATAGACCAAACTGAAGATGTTTGACAGTGAAACAAAACACGAAATGTGCGTGAGCCGTTTAAACCAGTGTTGCCAAAAAGATAATTGCTAAAAATTCACCCTTTATTTACAATTTTTAGTGCCAAGACGTATTAAAATTCGTGCTTTTTTTGCAGCAATAAGTTATGTAGAAAATAATTCTGAAATAAAACTAAGTGAAAAAAAGATAAAAGAAATTCATTTCATATTATTTAAAATAGAAACTAAATGGAAAAAGAGTTGTTATATTAAGAAAAAGTTTGAAGAAAAAAATGGTACATGGCTGGATTCATATTTCTTTGCAAGTGATGAAGACTTAGACCCTGTAAGTAAAGAGATTATGTTATTTTTTATTTTAAGTAAAAATCTTTGAATTTATAGGCTCCTACTACCAGTAAGAAAATTAAGACAATAGTAGAGTTTAATGATTGTTCTGAACGTACTAAAAGGAGAAAAGTTACTGAACTGATGTCATCAACAAATCAAAATCTGTTAGAGAAAGCCTATAGTACAGTTTTTACGCGGGAGAAGAACACATCTATTCCTGTGGATAAATCGTTAGCACTTTTATTAGATACGAACTTGTCATTTAGAAAATACAAAATTATGAGAACAGTTGTTAATTCTGCGCACAAAGACTGTTTTCCGTCTTATTATGCGTTGAAAAACGAAAAAAAGAAATATATTCCAGAGGGAATCGTTGCAACAGAAACGTCAGTAGAAATACCATTCCAAAATATGCTTAACCTTACGGTTAAAAGTTATTTAGACTTACTTAATTTTGATTTGAAAAATGATATAATTTGTGAAATTAAATGGGGATTCGATGGCAGCTCTGGTCATAGTACATATAAGCAAAAGTTTAGTGATTCAAATTCAAATGCTGAATTTCTATTAGTTGCTTCTTTTGTTGTAATAAGATTTCTAGATCAGGCAACTGAAAAAGTGTTGTGAAATAATTCGAAGACATCCTCTACAAAACATTGCCGACCAAGTTGTTTTTATTTTCAAAAAGAGAGTCCAACTTTAATTAAACGTGTGCAAAGCCATATACAAACAGAAATAGAAAAATTGGAACCATTCAGCCATATTTCTAACACCATACCTGTTAATGTACACTTTAAGTTTAACTTAACGATGATAGATGGAGCAGTGGTAAATGTTTTGACAGAAAATAGCAGCAGTTCTTCTTGTTTTATTTGTGGAGCAAAGCCAATAGATATGAATTCAATTGATGTTTTTGACCGAAAGGTAAAGCAAGAGGATTTTTACAAATACGGGCTACCAACATTGCACGCATTGATAAAATTTTTCGAATGCTTGCTCTATATATCATATCGGTTACCAATTAAAAAATGGAGAATTTCAAGTCCTGGGGACAAAAGAATAGTCACCGAGCGGAAATTAAAATTTCAAGCCCAATTCAAAAAAGAAATTGGTATTGTAGTAGACAAAGTAAAAACCGGTTATGGTACCACAAACGATGGCAATACTGCCAGAAGATTTTTTAAAAACGTTGAAATATCCTCTAAAATAACATAAATTGATCCTTTAATTATACAAAATTTGTCCCTCATTTTAAGAACTCTTTCCAGTGAAAAAGAAATTAACATACAAAGCTTTCAAAAACTTCTTAACGAATCATGGAAATTATATATAGAAAAATATTCTTGGTTTTATATGCCACCAACAGTTCATAAAGTTTTAGTCCATGGAGCAGAATTTATAAAGCATTCAAATATACCTATAGGGATGCTATCTGAAGAAGCTTTGGAAGCAAATCATAAAATTATTAGAAATACACGATTAAATTATACTAGGAAAATAAGTCGTGAATCCACTAATAAAGACCTAGTTGAAAGAATAATTTTGATGTCAGAACCAAAAATATCTATTTTAAGACAAGATGATAATAATAATAACCTTTCTGATATAAACAGTTTAAATTCAAGCGAAAATGAAGTAAGTGATAGCGAATACGATAGTTTAAGTGATTAATACTTACAGTTAAGTTATAAGCAGCTTCTTTAAGCTTTATTAAAAGAAAAAAAGAAGCAAAGAAATTTGCTTTTTGTCTATTTTTGTTAAAGTAAGTTTCAGAAATTGTATCTTTATTTTAAATTTACTTATTACCAAAGTTATGGAGCCTTCAATGGACTTTATATAATTTCGCATGTGGAACATCTATTATATTATGTAAGTATAATACCGGAAGACAATTGTAATTCAAAGAAATCAAATAAAATTTGAAAGAGATATAAGTTTTTCACCTAAAGGATATTTAACAGAATTTAAAATCCTTGTTGCAATTTCAGAAAAAATCTGCATATAAATTGCTAATTTTTACGTGTATGTACTGTTTTCTTTATATGAATGTATAGAACAACAGTTGTTTTAAGTACACCACATGTAGGCGGTGGGCTTGTCCTTCGCCCGATTATCCTAAAAATTTGTATTTTTCCTGATTTAGATATTCTACAAAAATGTACGAAATTTAAAAACTCTACGATAACTCCTTCTATTTTTGGCCGCTCGTTATATGAAATGGGTCATTGTGCGTCGTTCTCAAAAAAATATGAACCGATGAAGCCGTCATCGTAAAATCTCTGGTGTGGATTGCATTTTTCGCGGTGTATTAGGGTTTCATATGGATTGGTATCTTCTCAGAGTCGACAATTTTGTTCATTAACATCCAAAAATGGGCTTCAATGCTAAAGCTGATTTTTCTATTAAACATTTGGTTCAGTTGCCAATTGCTTCAGAGCCCATTAAGCGAACTCAAGTCGTTGCCAACGGTCATCTATTCTGATTTAGCAATATAGACTGAATAAATTGATAGCCGCCGTAGTCTAGTACGTGTGGTGTGTTGTTTTATTAAATGTGAGGCCGTGGTACAAGAATACAAGAATTATGAAAACGACTTCCTCCCAGCATTCTTCTGGCAAAAATTCTGCGAGTAAATAAAATTCTCATGAAAAGTTTCTTAAAAATCTGTCTTTTAAACTCGTCTTTAAACCATGTTTAAAATTAACACACATGATATGAGAAGCTAGGTCATAATCCAAAGTAAAGTATTATAATGACCAATTAAGTAAGTAAGTAAGTAAGTAAGACTGAATAAATAGAAATAATTTGACAATCGTAGCTTTACTAACATGTCCGTTACAATAATTTCTATCCTGACTCTTAAATTCATTCCTTTGTTGCATTGTGCATATTTAGAAAAACTTTAAACTTTTAACTGAAATATTCAGCATAATTAAGAGGCACATTAAACACACAGTTGCATATTTAAAGGTAATTTTTCTTTCTTCAAATAATCTTAAATTACCAACAAGAAACAAAAAATAAAAAAAGAAAAAACGGACTGATGAATTAAGCCAATGCTTCAACTACGCTATAATGGGTTAACCCATGGCGAACAGAAATTTTCAAATGTTAAAGATTTTATTTAAATCATTTATATGGCGATTTATGCTACAGGTGTACGGATTCCACTTGTGAGAAATATTTAAACCGTGTTTTTAGAGAGTTTGATTTGAGTATTGATAATGCATTTAAATATCTGAGGGTAATGTGGTATATACCATACGAAGATCACGTGGTATAGTATATCACATTACCAGCACATAGTTTTCTATTTATATCGACTTATAAACAGACTGAGTTAGGGGCTTGACATCTTTATATTATATTTATACACGTCTGATCAGAGTTTTAAAAATTCATCGAGATTCCTCATCGGTGTTACATTTAATTTTCAACTAAAGTCGTATCACAATTTTTAGCACTATAACTAGGGTTCGTTTTAACGAGATTCTAGTTGAAAATATTTAGCATCAGAACGGTTGGTTCTTTTCGACACTCAATAAAGGTATGAGTCGAACCATATCATGTCGAGATTTATATTGTCTTTGTTTGCTTTAAAACATGCTTGAAACATTTCGTAAAAGTAGAAATTTTGATCAGCCTAATATAAACCTGGCGGAACATGCTTCACAATCAGTGTGTTTTAACTTTTACAGTGTAATATAACATACATATGTCAGAGGTACAAACACAAGGATAGTCTCTTATATCTCTATCAGTATCTCTCTCTATGTATTTCCCCTGTCTTTCGTAACACTTTCATATTCTTCTATTGAACCTTTTTCTTGTCTTAACAGCGTCCGCAATCTTACCTTCATTGTATAGTTTATTATTCTCAATTGATGATCAACAAAGGTTGGTTTACATGTGACCATAACGCTTTAAATTGAAATCAATTTTTTTCAGTACTATTTACGAAATAAAATAACCTTTTTTGAATACTTTCATCCTTAACTATCACTAGTAAGGCAACACTTACTCGTTTTTTCAGAGCTAGCACTTAAAATTACAGACATTCACTGGTAATGCCTGTTACTGACACAATCCGCAAATCAATGTGCTTGTCTGTACGAATACATGTAATATAGGGGGGGTTATCTATCGGTTTCAATTTGAACCACCGGTTATTCCGAGTCGAGCAAAACTTCCGTAATCTATTCTGTCACTAAATTCGGTACGTTATCTCTACTGAACGTAATGAATCGATTTACGCTTGAGGAAATTTATTTCCCAAACAAAGACAGTTGGTCGGAAATTACACGAAAAAGTCGTACAAAATTTGGCCGCAGTGCCCAGTATAAGCAAGTTTATAGCTAAAGTTCGTGAAACTGGTTTCATTGTTGATCTGCCAAGACATGAGCGTTCTCGTACAGTGCGTACAACCTAAAATATCGAAGCCATGGCCAAGTGCGTGCGTGAAGAACCATCAACATCAACTCGTCATCGTTGTCAAGGACTGAACATTTAATACCCCAGTTTACGTCGAATTTTGCGAAAATATCTCGGTATGACGCCTTACAAAGTTCAATTGCTTCAAGAGTTGAAGACGCATAACCTCAGAAAATTCGCACGTGGTCTTGCAGAAGCAAATGCACCCATTACGAGTGCCTGTTTGATTCTACTCGGGGAGCGGAGGCATCATTGGTCCATATTTCTCTGAAAACGAGGACGGCGCAGCCATTACGGTCAATGGAGACACCTATCGCAATTTTTTTGTACTCGCGCTTCATGGTATTGATGTGAAAGATGTTTGGTTTCAGCAGAATGCTGTGAATGTTGCCACACATCTCATGCCACAATTGATAATAGGTGAAATGATTGTTGGCCCGCCAAGAAGCCGTTGGATACCGTTGGACTATTTTCTGTGGAGCGCCATTAAAGAAAAGTGTTAAGCCGACAAAACAGAAACAATTGAGCATTTGAAGGCCAAAATTAATGATACCATTAACGAGATACCATCCCTTGCACTCGAAAAAGTGCACGAGGTACTGTGAGGTCAGCAGCGACAGCCGTATGAATGAAATAATATTCCATAAAAATCAGTTTTTAAAGGGTTAATTGGTGCAAGTAAACCGAACAAATATCGCAAGTTAAGAGCGTAAACAAGAACCCCGAATAGATGTAAGAAGAAGATATGTATATTCAAATAAATGAGAAAACTCGTGAAAATGGTAATAAAAATAAATAGAAACCTATTAAAAAATAAAGACATTAGTCTACGTCTAGCATTTAAACTTTTGTTGTATGTCTTTGTGAAGTTGTTGTAACAAATAAAAAATAGCAACGTTATAACCAGAATTTAAATGTACAAACAAACAAACATACATACAAACGAGGGGGGGTTGAGCAAAAAAAAAAATGGAGAAAAATAAATGAAACAATTGCAGAAAACATTTTGTACATTCAGCTAGAAAAATAGACCGGCTGACTAAATGCCTGGTTGTTGGTATGTTGTTGTCTGACTTAAACGATGACTACTTTGGCATTAAAAGCATAAAGTTTACTGGCATTGGTTTTGCTTTGCATGTGAAAAATAAATTTAAATTGTAAAGAATATCTAATGTATGGAAATGGTGTTCATTTGTTGTTGTTTTTGTTATGGTCCGAAAACAACTAAAAGTAACACCAACTTCGGAAAAAAACTCACTTCCATACACAGTTTCAATTGTAAAATACCTTTATGTTGTAGATACTCGTACATACATATGTATGGTACAATACCAAACGTAGGGATTTATTTAAAGGGATGGGAAGAGAATCAAATAAAGCAGGATTTAAGTAGCCAAGGAGCCAACAGATAGGAAAGGTCAAAAGTCGGCAGTTTAACATTTAAAAGTTGCACAAAACTACAATAAATAGAAACAATAGCAGTAGAAACGATAACAACAACTATAACAAGAATATAAGAAGTTGCTGTAGAAACAGTAACAGTAAAAAAAAACAATATTTTTAATACAAATGGTAATAATTTGTTAAGTTAAGTCATTGTTTGCGATTCTGGCGGCGGCAAATGTATCTGCCAATTAAATCAAGCTCGTAACGAATGTATTTAAAATGACTACGTCTACATGGAAATGTTAAAATTTTTCATGAAAGAAAACCCATTAAGAATATCAAGAAATGGCGTACTAAAGTGTGAAATGTCAGAGTGTGTGTTAATGCTAAAGAAAAAATTCTTAAGCTTTTTAATTTTGTGGTCTTTACATTAGTTAGTATTCGTGCCTCCTTTTTTTCCAGAACCATCTGTAGTCAAACCAACGATATACTCAAACCTTAGTAAGATTATTGACATACTGAAATGTCCGTCCTACTTGCCTTATTGTCGTTGCTGCAGTGCTCTCGAGTATGTCGACTTTGCTCGACGACCAGTTGACTGCCATTCCATTTGTAATTCATCTCGGGAATTAAACTTTCAAGGTTTAGTCTATAGATAAAAATGTTTTATAATACACGAAATTGTTCATTGTATCTGTCGCACAGGAAAGTTACGTGTTTCGCGGTTTCGAATCACCCGGGCAGTTTGGATACATAAGACTATATGATGGCTTAAATCGGTGCAGGTATGCTCAGAAGCAGCCTTGATCGATTAGGATTTGTGTATAGTAGTAGTAGCCACCGTAGTTTAGTAGGTAGTGTCTTGGCTTATTGGACGTGAGGCCATCTGTTAAACCTCAGGTCAAACATCTCCAGGAAGACGAAACATGAAAAATATTTTTTCGGAGACTTCCTCTCTCAGCAGATTTCTGACCAAAACTTTGAGCGTAAATAAAACTGCCATGAGAAGTTTCTCAAAAAAACTGTCGTTTGGAGTCGACTTTCAACTGTAGGTCCCGCCATTCATGTATAAAATTAACACACACAACTAAGTGGGAGAAGCTAGGTTGTAATCCTGACGGAAGGGTTGTAATGACCAATTATGTATGTCTGTGTGTATGTAATAGGCCAGATCTTGAGCTTTTATAATCCACTTTTTAAAGCAAGGTATGTCCATTTATCATTCAACCATCAGATTTCCCACATTTTCTACAGTTTGCATATTGATACCTTAACAGATATAATATAAATTGTATCTTGGTAGGATATTTGAATGGATTTTTGCCCATACCGATGTTCCATATGACCACAACAGCATTCTTCCACCGCCTGAAACACAAAAATTCGACATTATATAGCCTTCACATTGGCAAATGGCTGCTGACTGATATGACATGGACAATGTCTTTCCCTAAGAAATTTGGACCGATATCGGTATTGATATCAAAATCCAGTGACTTTTTCGATGCTCTTGAATCTCTTGTGGCTTGATATCGACAATTTTTTTTTTTTTTTTTTTTTTTTTTGTCGAACGTCCCCGGCCTCACACTAACCCACCCTCACCCGGCCGCGGAGGGCTCGTTCCCATTACGTAGGGACACGTACACACTACAGTCCGGACTATAGCGGGTTAGGGAAAAGTAAAGGCAACGACAACATAAATCAGCTACAGAACTTAATCACAAGCTGAATAAAGCAACAATAAACCATAACTACCTAAGACAAGAACGAGAATATATTTTTCTATAATAATTTACAAATTAATGGCAGCATATAAGCTACGTTTAATATTATAAACAGTACAATTAAAATCAATAAAATCATAATACATGTTAAAATCATTACGTAATCTACGAAAAGGAAAATTACAACCATAGTTTGTTCTATAAAAATCTAGGGAAAAAGGACGATAGTGCCGTGAAAATCTTGCTGGAATACTGAAATTTAGGTTACAAAGCAAAAACTCGGAATCGATATCACCCTTAACCAGATTATAGACAAAACAAACGCCTAAAACAGCCCTTCTACGTTCCAAAGTGAAAGTTTTATTAGACCTAATCTAGCCTCATAAGATGGAAATCCATTGGCATAATCCCATCCTAAGCCACGTAAACACAATAATAAAAACTGCTTCTGCACAGACTCTATTGAATCACTATGACAACGATAGTATGGATTCCAAATAACAGACGCGTACTCCAAAATAGGCCTAACAAGTGAAATGTATAGCAGTTTTGTTATATAGGGATCAGTGAATTCCTTAGCCCATCTTTTCACAAAACCAAGAACAGCCCGAGCCTTGCCAATCACCATACTAATATGATCAATAAAAGACAGTTTCATATCCAATAATACTCCCAAATCAAGAAATGAAGTAACAGTTTCCAAAGGGCAAGAATCAATCACATAAGTGGACGAAACTACGCCCCCGCGAGAGAAAACCATACACTTACACTTTCTCAAGTTAAGATCCATCAAATTAGTCCCGCACCAAGTTACATAGGAATCAATATTTGTTTGTTTACGTATTTATTAATTTCAAATTAAGTCGCATGATTTTTCGATTCAAATTGCAGTTGCACGATTGCCAGCTGTTCCAGACCTCATTCAGCGAACCCACGTCTTTATCTATATCCCTCAATGCTGATTTGGCTTAGCAGATTAAATAAATCACAACTAATTCGCCAGATGTAGCTTCAACAAGATGGCCGTTATCAACTGTCAAAGTTCGAATGTCTCTTTTGGATGACCCGGTAGAAAAACAGTTCGTTTTCGATCTGATAATTTTAATATTACAAATTCCGCTTACTCGACCAATCGCTAAAAAAAAGAAAAATATTGAGACAGATTGGCACATAAGCAGTGTAAATACTGCTAGGAAATTAACAGTCGTAAAAAATTTAAAGAAAACAATATACACAAACAATTTGTGTCGATTTTTGGGTATTTTTGAATGTTCCATTGTCACAGCGGATAATATCGTAGTTTTCTGCTGCGGATTCAAAATCTTTTAAGACTAATTATGCGTGCAGTCATATGAAAATAATAAATAAAAAACTTTAAATACAAATATGTACATATTATGGTACAAGGACATGTATTGCGGTAATTATTCATTTTAAACTACCCACTAACTTTCAATTTAAACCAATTATTAAGTTTGAAATGAAGTCAATTATAAATTGCTTTATTTGAGTTCCTTTTTTTCGGTATAATTTTTTCCATTTTTAACTTTTTTCTTTGCATGTAAAAATGTTTTAAAATAAAAATGAAATTAATTATTAAAAAATGCTTAAAGTAAAAATTATTTGTATAGAGTTCGACATTCAGCGTGTTACTAATTTCTTGCTACTACAGTTACCAAATCGCTAATGCTTATTTTTATACAAGTATTTTTATTTCGGACGTATTCCATCAGGAGCACGGGTTAATTTCATAGGATCTGAAGTTTTGCCTGTTTTAAACGAAAAAAAATCTGAGTTCGTTAAAAGATTTGCCAGTTTTTCCGTAGTTTTCGTCTTTACTATAGATGGGTTCTATTCTTGATGATGCTGCAGATATCGTAAACGCACTTTATAAATTTGTAATCAAATCAGTTGCTTTCTTAGATTTGTCTGGCTAGTCGCAATATTTTCTCATTTAAAATTCTAAGCACTTAACAAATTCCATTCCATAGGCATTTATTGTAAAACATTTGCATTCAATATTACCCTTATCAATGTTTCGTAAATTTATAACATGAAAAATTTGATACCTGTGTTGTTGAAGTTTTTTATATCAAGTTTTCCAACAAGGACCCGCAAACATCGACAGTTGATAAGGGACATCTTGTTGAAGCTACTTCTGTTAAAGAACGTACATAGATAACAGGTCATTACAACCCTTCAGTCAGGATTACGATCTAGCTTCTCACACCACTTGTGTTGTGTGTGTTAATTTTTATAAATGAGCGGCGGGACCTATAGTTTAAAGTCGACTCCGAATGACAGATTTTTGAAAAACTTTTCATAGTAATTTTATTTATTCTCACAGTTTTTGCCAGAAATTTGCTGAGAGGCAGTTGCCAAAGAAGTATTTCTTTCATATTTCGTTTTGTTAAAGATATGTGGCCTGGGTTTTGAGCCGGAGCCTAACATCTAATAACTACTAGACTACGACGACTTCTATGTTTGTTTACGTATCCATTAATTCAAAAATGAGTCTCACGACTTTTCGATGAAAATAAGGGACCGCAGCCAGCTGCTCCAGACCTCAGCGAACCAACGTCTTTCTTTACATTCGTTTATTGTGATTTGGCTAAACAGATGAACAAATCACTACTAATTCGGCGGATGTAGCTTCAACAAGACAACCGTTATTAACTGTCACAGTTTAAATGTTGGAAGACTCTGTTAAAAAAGAGCACTTATGTTGATACAGAAAAGAGCTCTTGTTGAACCTACATCTTCTAAATAAGTTTATTCAGTCTGGTTTGCCAAATCATTGAACAAATCAGCGAATAATAAAATAAAAATAAATCGCATACTATTTGCGAACGATTTAATCGTCCTAGCGAAGTCATTGGCTTAATGAACTATCGACTGACGCCTGTACGTCAATGAAACGAATAACTGCAGAAAACATTGTCCCTATTCATGATTGTGTGCAAAAAAATCCGAAGCACGAAATTCAAAAAACCCACAAGCGGGGTAAACCGCCTTAGACAATGAGATGTCTTTGCTGTTTTTCTAGTAGGCAACTGACTTTAATTTTCATCGAAAAATCATCTTTAATTGTTACATGAAGAAAAAGTTTTCGAATTAGAAAAAATCGACTGTTTCGTTTTTGATTTTCTTCTGACATTGTCATCCGCTTATATTTCTTTGAGAACAATGATTTGAACATCAGATCAGATCAACAGGACGTTGCTACATGCCACATTGGATATTCTCACGTAGAGATGATGTGAACTAGCCACCGAGATGGTGCGATATGACTCCTTAATTTTTGTTGTTTTTTGTCGAGTATTTTTAAGTTGCAGGTATCAAGAGTAAGTTATAAACCACAGAGGTGTTCAAAGCTAATATAAACTATGCCATCGGTTAACTTCAGCCTAATTTAAAGCCAGAGTCATGGAAAATTGAATATTTCGGTAGCTCTTCACCGAAAGAAGCTCGCATTTGAATGATGCATCAAAGATACTTTGTTTTATTCGCTGATAACCTGACAACTACGAATGAACCCTTTTCTATTAGGTTGCATGGAACAATGAAATTTTCAATTGATTGCACATACTACGAGTGAAGACCCCTGTGTTTGATGGTATTCTATAAAGTATGGCATTTTGCGTTATTTAACATATATTTCCACCAATTTGTTGTTGGTTTTTTTCAGAATTAATTATCAACAGAAAAATTTCATTTCATTTGGATAATTTATGCAACAACTTTGTATGCTTTTAAGGCCAGTATTTGTTGTAAGTACTTGTGTCACTACAGTTGCCTGTAAGAGCTTAAAAAAAATGCGAAGAAACTAAAACGAAAACAAAACATAAAATTTTGTGAAATATAAACGCAGTATGACAAATGCATACAATTTACGAGTGTGTGTTTGGTATACCACAGCGTATAAGTTATAATGAATGAATACCTTTTTTTTGTTGTTCTATAAACACATACAACAATAAAATTTATAATTAGTACTTTGCAAAAAGCATTAAGAGAATTTTATGAGCAAACAGAGAGCTAGAAAGAGAGAGAGATAGATAGAGAAACAAAAAACTAATTTATGCTAAAATGTAAGAAACAAAAAGCAAAAGAGCATTAAAGCAACAGGAAATACAAACAAAAATATGAATTTGAAATAACAACTCATAAACATACATATACACACACAATGTACACACTCACAATGGCATTAAAAACATTATACAAGTACCGTCTATTTATTTGTTAAATATATTGTGTTGTATGTATGCATACAACAACTCTACTGTCACTATGTACGTGCATTGCATTATATGGTAAGCAGCCCAAGCCTAACACTGCCGCTGTACCTTCGTATTTGTATAGTTTATGCCTTTCTCTTCGTGTCGTACAGTTAAGTTCAGTTCAGCTCAGTATAGCTCAGTTCAGTTGTGTTTCCTTTTTAAACTCTTTATAAAATATTGTACTCGTATAACCCTCCATCTCGTTATTCGTAAAATTTAAACGGAAGTTTGCCAAAGTAAATACATCATTAAAGAAATAAATGTCAAATATGCATATGCACGGTATTACCATCATGTAAAGTCATTGTTGCCTATGAAATAAAGAAAAAAAAAAACATAGTGCGCCACAAATTATATGGTACGATAATATGAATCATGTTTCCTTGGAAAGACTTGGGGTGTAAATTTTGAAATTTTTGTCTCTGTATCTGTCAACAATTAAGATCGTTGATATCTCTTCAGGACAGAATTTATTTTGTTTCAAAATTTGATTCAATGAAATGCTTTAACAATACATACATACGTAACATATTTGTTCATAATAACCCTTCAGTCAAGATTACAATCCAGCTTCTCACACCACTTATGTTGTGTACGTTAACTTTATACCTGAATGGCGGCGGACCTACAGTTTAAAGAACGACATAATTATGAGGAACTTTTCATGGCAATTTTAATTGTTCCCAGAGGTTTTGCCAGAAATCTACTGAGAGGAAGTCGCCGAAGAAATATTTCTTTATATTTCGTTCTGTTGGAGATGTCTGATCTGGGGTTTGAACCGTGCCTCATGTCTAATTTGTACCTATTATACTACGGCGACTTCAATACACAGTTTTTTGTAGTATTAAAGAAATATTCCATTTAAAGCAGGGCAAGGGTTTAACGGTATCCTCTAAGAAAACATCGACCCACTCCAAGCATATGTTACATGCTGATATGACGCACTCGATATGGTGGTATTCTTGTTAAAGGCGGAAAATCTGAAAATCATGTTCGATAAACAAGTTGACGCATAACCAGCAATGAATCTGAGTGCCACAAGAGCATAGAAGCCAAAATCAGACGTATAAGTGATATGATGTTCCTGCGATGACTGTACGATGCCTGAACCCTCTTTCGATTATGGCTTCACAAAGAAAATTCTTGGTAGATCCTACTATGATAACCGTTTAGACAACGTCATCTAAATATCATGTGATGCATCACGCGATAAAGTCGAATGTGGAATCATTTCAAGTTAAATTTTAGGTTGTCCCTTACACCACCCGATTACTGTAGCACTATTTAAGCAAAAATACTGGCTGGCTATAAATGTTGTATGGGAGTGTATATGTTCTGCATTGCCGGCTGTCTCTATTGGATATAATGAAATATTTGATAAGAACAATTATATTGGTTCTTGGGCACGTAGTAACATCATTAATGATTAAGGATAAGGAGAAGTGCAGCACAAAATGTGCGTTAAATTTTTTCGGAGTTCAGCTTAGAAACTTCATAGTAGTGGTGTTTTTACATCCATTGTTCCAATGTGTACATTATCAAGAGCCCAAAAACATGTTTGTTGTTTGCCGCCTATTTCTATTTTAATAGATTTCTACCCAAAACAATAACAACTCAATGTAAAAATTCTAATATTTTCGATAACGAATATGTATTGGGTTCTTCAATACCAAATTTTAAATCATAATTTCACGATAAATCTCACCTTAAAGTGAAAGAAACTTTGTTTTAATTGCTTTCATAATGTCAACATTTTAATTTGTAGCATTTCTTTTATCACACAGTGTTTATTTTTAAATATGTTCTGTGCTGAAATAGTTTATAAATACTCAAAGTCCAGAATTTATGATGCTATATACTCTAAGGTGGCACATGCCGTTTTATGCTGTTCTCACATGAAAGGAATACAACGTATACGGCTGTATTACGAATAGACTGTAAAGGACGTTAATAAAACATTTTTCAATCGTAAAAGAACAAACGTGAAGAGAGCACAATCATTTACTAAATATTTATAAATGCATATTTGTGAATGAACAGCTGTGGTGAAAATAATAGCGTTTAATAATGGAATGAAAGCAATAAAACAATTTTTTTTTATTTTTTTGGAGTTGAATAGGATTCTATGTGGCTTAGGATTTTGGGAGCCTTACGGATAATTCCTGCGACTGCAAATAGTCTGAGTATTTAGAATTGATAAACATAATCGGATCCTTAACGCAGATAGCCAAACTTAAGATTTCACACTAACGTTAATACAAATAAAATTAAATTTAAATACCGGTAATGTAAAGTATTCCTTTCCTGTACCTTTGGCCGATAGTAACTTCATTACCCATCGCTTGCTGATTGGAATCTTTCAAAGCTGTATTCGTCTTTTGTAAAGTTTTGCAACGCAGTGCAACATCAGCACTGTAACTAAATGCCAAAGATATAATGCCTCCGTGAAGTTTACGCTCTTATATGCCTAGGAAAAATAGCTTTAGATTGAGGAAATAAAAGCAAAACTGAGCTGAGCTTTATAAATTATTGCTTTCGAAATGTTCTCCAATTAGTTTATAGTTTACGAGGCTCTTTAGAGAACTACTGACCATTTCAACTTACTTACTTAATTGGCCATTACAAGCCTTCAGTTAGGATTATGACCAAGCTTATGTTGTGCGTATTAATTTTATCCGTAAGAGGCGAGTTTAAATTCGGCTCCGAACTAAGAGGTTATTTTTTTTTGGCAATTTTATTTACTTTCAGAGTTTTTCCACCAAGCTGCTGAGATTTAGTCGTTGAAGAAATAATTTTACATATTTCACTTTGTTAGAGACATCTAAGCCGATGTGTGAGTCGTGGCCTTACGTCTAATAAGCTAACACACTACCTACTAGACTACGGCGATTTCATTGTGGAAAAAAGGAGGATAAATATGGCGAGGTTGTTGCACTTTGCGAAAAACCTACGATGATTCTCTCTATACTGCTTTTACCTGGAACCTGCAAAGTTTGCAATTTGTCGATTTATTGCTGAACTGTTCTTGTAGAAACCGATAAGTCGTTGAACTCTTTTGAATAAACCTTACGCTTCTAGAAATGAGTATGGATTCCAAGACAAATAAATTGCTATTTATAGGAGTATAAACTTGCTATTACCGAGTATATTCTCACATATAGTTAAGCTGTTATGAAGGAACTTAGTGGAGTCTACTTGACAGCTATTCGGATTAGAAAATGACAAGATTTATAAAATTCTTGCCCATGAAATCTATAAATGAAATTTTCTGTTTACGTTCTTGTAGGGACGTATATAAAAACATTGTGGTTTACACACAATGTCATTTGGTCTTTTTATGGCTGCAACAAACATAACGATTATAAACTTTCTGAATGGAATCGTTTACTTACTATTGCTTCCAGTTGAACAGATACAAGTGTTCCTGGAAATATTAATTTATTTACTATTTGATTTTCCTTGTAGACTTAAATTCTAATTTTCTAACTCTACGGAAAACATAGATTTTTTAAAAACAATTAATTTGCCGCTGTGTTGAATAATACATAATTTTGCTGTCCTCAGAAAACTTTAGTTTGATTACTTGAATGGATTTAACTCCATTTTTGCTATATTTTTCAGCAGGTTTTCAGAAACTTTTTAATTAAATTACTTCCCTGCAATATTTTTATGTAATAATCGTCTTGCATTAAAACATTACATTCAAGGAGCTTTATTTTACATCATACTTGGTGTGTGTATAAGCAATATAGAATACGATGTCATTCATTAGACTGTGTGATATGATGGGTTTTCGTTTGTAATGTAGAAATCATCAAAATTCCAATATTTTACACACACCATCTCTCTCGAGAAGAGTATTTATCGTTTACAGACTATAATAGTACTGAACAGTGAATCTGTTATAAAGAAAGAAACAAAAACGAAATAATTGTGGTGGAACATATGGATACTCTGCCAAGCAGCTGCACGATAGAATTTAAAATGAAATAAGAATTTCTATCAATCCTATGGACCATATAGGTTAGATAGTAAAAATCCAATTTATCTGATACTAGCTAAAACCCGGTGTGCTTCGCTACTCCCATCGATATCTGTATATATACAAATGAATGTGTGTTTATTTGTTTGTGGGTTTTTTGTTTGAAGTCTATAGACGGTAAATGGCTAGACTGGTTTTCTTGAAATTTTAGGCGTACATCGCGTTGATCCGGCGTCTCTTCAGTTCTTGATCTTGATGATTGGGATCGTTTTCTTCTGAGACGTTCATCACGTTAAGCAGGTGACTTAGCAGCTCTAGAAGTTGATGCTTGTATCCTCTCTCCTTCTACACGTGCATCACATTGATCTGGTGTCTCCGCAGCTCTAGATGTTAATGCTCGTAGTCTCTCTCCTTCTAGGCGTACATCGCGATGATCCGACGTCTTATCAGTTCTTGATGATTGGGTTCGTTTTCTTCTAATACGTGCATCACGTTGATCAGGTGTCTCAGCAGCTCTAGATTTTGATGCTCATAGTCTACACGTACATCTCGTTGATCTGGTGTTTCTGCAGCTACTGCTCTTTGGAATCGTATTCTTTCCGTTTCTAAACGTTCATCACGTTGAACTGGAGGCTCTAGACCTTTCAACACTCAGACGAACATCACGTTCTTCTGGAGTTTCGTCAGCCCTTTGTGATTGTAAATTAACTGCATTTTTGGACCGTTTAGAAAGCGAAGATTTTTTAGGTGGCATTTTTTTGTTTTTATTTTTTAACACAATATGATCGCTCACAAAATAAACGTTTAACTTGTTTAGAATCTAGGATTCAAATGATTTGTGAAAAAGATTGTAAGTACTATTTAAGTACTTCCTTTTAATTAGTAATAGGGAAATATACCATAACAGGTCAAATTTTTTTATTTTCAAGATAAAAAATTTTGGGCAATAGAAACTATTTAATATTTTTTATTAGGGTGACCATAAAGATTTGGTCTGTATTACATAACCACAGGTAACAAAAGGTTCTTTAAGAACTACTGTAGGTAGTTAATAAATTAAGGCAGTATAGTGTCATCGATGGTCTGTGTCTACTGTTAATGGTACCTAAGTTACACATGTCCCTCTATGCGTATTTTTACAAACATATAATAAAACAGGTATTGGAATGAACACGCAATACACATGACTTTAGCTGCAATAGTTTATCAGATATATGATGTTTAGTATTTACTTTCTTTCTAAGAATTCATATAAAAATAGAGTCCATTTTATTTCCTAACCCGAAATGTTCATATGTGTGTCAAAGATACTAGATTCTAGCTCTAATAGTTTTCCATGTACACGAACTTTTGTATCATATTTATATGGGACGGTCTCGCTCTTATTGCTAGTCCGGCAATTTTTTCACAAATTGTTCATATGGATTTCAGTGTTGCCCGTGTACGATTTGTTGATTTTATCTATAATGATTTCCTAGATATAAAAAGTTTTAAATTTAAATTATATGGGAAGTACCACGCCCCTTTTTCCTAGTCTAAAATATTCATATTGATACTAAAGTGGATTCGACAAAATTTTAGGACTCTAACTGTTTATTTTCTTAGATATATTAATTTAATATTTTTATTGGAGATGACACGCACATTACAGTGAGTCTGCCCATTTTGTTCATATATACGTCAAAGTCGTCCATACAAAATTTGAGAACTCTAGCTGTTGCAGTTTATGAGATATACGACATTAAATACGTGGCGTGGCACCTCGCCTACTTCAAATTTTAAAATAAAAAGTAGCCTATAGTTCCTTCCAGACATATAGGAAGGACAGTTAAAATTTCAAGAAAATCCATCCAGCCGTTTTGCCGTCTATAGACTTTAAACAAACAAACCCACAAACAAATAAACACACATTCATTTCATTTCATATATATAGATATATAAATTGTTCTAAAAACAGTGTAGGAGAATATCGCCGTAGTCTAGTAGGTAGTGTGTCAGTTTATTAGACGTGAGATCAGATCAAACATCTCCAACAAAACGAAATATGAAAAATACTTCCTCGGCCACTTCCCCTCAGCAGATTTGTGGCAAAAACTCTGAGAGTAAATAAAAAATTGCCATGAAAAGTTTTTCAAAAATCTGTCGTTTGGAGTCTACATTTTAAACTGTATGTTCCCCCACTCTTGCATTAAATTAACACACCCACAACATAAATGGTGTGATAAGCTAGGTCGTAATCCTGACTGAAGGGTTGTAATGAATGGAATGTACATATGTATGTAAGTAAAAACAGTCTAGAAAAATATTGCAGGCTATTTCAGCCACCATTACCTATATTATTCACTTTACAGTCGTTGCAAGTAGTGGCCACTGTATCCACATTTCATAGAATAGTATAACGGTTAAGGGGTTAAGACTGTAGATTAATCAATTGTTGTGCTGAGTGCTCTGAATACCATGTAGATTATTTTACATCGTGACTTGGCAATGTACCCGTACAAAAGTCAATTGAGCCAGGAACTGAAGGTAAACGACAACAAGCCAACTTCGGTCAAATTCAGCCAGAATAATGCGCCAGAGTCATAGAAAATCTACTATTTCGGATGCGCTCAGAGAAGCCGTGGTGGACTGATGCCCAATGGCATCAATAAGTCTTTCAAACGTGTACAAAATTTCTATAATATTACCCACACACTTTGTTTTATTAAAAAAGTAAAAAAAAAATCTCTTAGCAAGATATTTTTTCTTTTTTAATTTTATTTATTGATTAATTTGTAGTTTGAACTTTAAGAACAAGAAAATATAAAATGAAGAGAACAAATAAAACGAAACTCCACAATACGAGCTAAGGAGGTTAAGCAGTAGCTTTTGTTCTAACATTTTTAACTGTTTACATTCTGTTCTTAGTTTACTTCGAATGCTTCTGTTTTAGTTTCGGTATTTATTTTATTTCTTAAGTTTTTCACTCGTTTTTTCTCTCGTTTTTTTCTTTTTTACTGGGGCACATAAATCGTTGTTTCCGCCGTTATCCTCTAAGTGTGTCTGTATACGGAGATTGGTGCCGATGCAGATGGTATTGCTTGGGGTAGTGGTGATAGTATGTTTTACTGGTGTTGGTGGCGATGGCGATGGCGGTGAAGATGGTGCTGTTTGGTGTTCATTGTTGTCGTTTGGTGTTACTTTAAACACGCGAGGTGCTTTATATGAGGAATTACCTTAAGACACGTTATGATAGTGTTTCTTATTTACAATAGTAGCGGAAAGAATATAGTGCCTTCTCTATTCTCCTTATTTATTTATAAATTTGTGGCTCTGCGAAGGTAAAGCCTGAGCTGCCTTTTATTAGTCGATATTTCGTTTTTATTTTATTTCCTTTTTCCTGGATATAAAATTAAAATTTATTGTCCTGCATTGTGGTTGTATTTTAGCAATAAAATACGTCTTAGCGAGCATTCAATTAATAACACAATAATGTGGAATTATTATTAAAATTTTAATTTTGTTAGAAATTTAGTTAAAGCTTGTGGTAGATTTCGTAAAACGAAACAACTTGAATACGAGTTTTCCAAAACATCAGTGTCAGCTTCACAAGCCCCACTTTCAGGAATTTGTCTGTCTATCGATGTTCGTTATGGTTTTTCTGTATAGTTCTCAACAGAAATGTTCAATTTCCAATGGCTCGGATACATAAATTATATGCCTTTGACCGATGGTATGGATGATATTGGCTTTGGGAAGGACTATGGTTGATGACTTATGCGCATACTTTTGCGACTTAAGAAAACTATACAAGAGAAAGGCTAATGGAGTCTAATCGCACGATCTCTGTTGATGTCGTTGGTATCCAGACCATCTAATTCAAGCCAAAAGAAGTTGGTTATCTTCACTACATTATATTCGCCGTTGACAGTGATGGTCTGGACAACGTCGTTCTCAATGAAATATGTACCACACCTAACAATAACATTTTCGCGATGCTTTGGATGCTATTTTATTTTATGTGTTGTCCCAAATTCGACAATTTCCCATCGATGAAAATCCGATCTCCATCATATCGATGAAAATTAGAGAAGATTGCCACCTGCTTCAGATCCCATTCCGTAAACACACTTCACTGTTTATGGTAAATTATCTTCATATCCTGGGTCAGTCGAATTTTGTAAGGGTGCAGGCCCAAGTCGCAATGCAAAAATTTTCAAGTTTTGATCTGCCAAAGACCGAATCCTTGTAAGCAAAGCGGAATCGACTGCATTGGGTTCTCAGTCACGCCCTCACTTTCAGCGGTGATGTTCTCGGCGCCGAACCTGTAGACTCGAATTTTTCCACCACATAAAGTAAATAGTCTTCTCGATTGAACGTTTACAGAGATCGTAAAATGATTATCGACTGCAAAATTCTTGAAATCGCTGTTCGACGACCCGATATTTATTTGGTGTAATGAGCGAGTGACTGCCATTTAATTTTTAATGATTATTTCATGTAAATGTTAACCGCGGCTAAGTGGTAAGTCGGCCATCCTTGAATTACAATTTTGCACACTTCTTTTTGTAATTCAGCTGGTATGTTTCGAATGACAACTTCTGTCTCTTGTGGAGGATGACACTCGTATGGATAATTGTTTCTAATTGGGATAATTTTATGGAAGCCAATGGGCAAAGAATTTCCTGGTGTAATATCTACCTCAACTAATACTCATTGGGTTACAGTGGCTTCACTGTTATAGTCTGTTTTGCGTTATTTCTAGTTAAAAAAGAAAATTTCTTGGCAGATAGCCGTCCAGTTAATGCACTCTTGAAGTCTTCTTACATTCTAATGTCAATGCCTTGCTTTCATTTTTAGTATCAATTTTTCGCTGAAGACTAGAGGACCGTAGTTTATTTTAATTGCAATCGTTAATGTATGATTTTCATTGTTTTCCGTTGCCTTATGAAAACTATAAAGTTTTCATTCGTTGTAATAAGATATTTCTCTAAAAAACTGAGAATGTTTGATCGATGCTCGGCTACATTCCTGCCACCCACACATGAGAATTTTTGTCCGGTTTGTTACCTAGGAAAGTCACCCCAAGACATCTTGTTATACAAATATTAAAATATTTTTTTTTTCAATTATTTTGAATATTTCAATTATTTTTTAGAAAAGTTGTTATTTGATTTGAATTTAATAACATCTTAATATTGTATTGAATTTATGGTTTAACAATATTTGAAATTCAACCATAATCATATTGTTTCGATTGTATTTCAATCAAACACTCAACTACATACATACATACATACGTACACTTTTGCGTATGCGATTGCAAAGAGTTTTTTTCTTTTCTTTGGGGAAGGAAAATGCTTTTGTTTGCATTTGCGTTGAGTGTGAGTAAATCAAATATCAAGCGAAACACAAAACACACAAGAAAACAAAAACGTGCATGCATTTTATATACAATACAATAGATTCCCAAAAATGTTGCATATGTATGTTTTATCCCGGTTCTATTAGTGTTTCATCGTTTCAGCAAAGTCGTACAATATATGGACGTGACTCACGATGGCTGTGCCATATTTTATTTAACAAATAAAAACGGTGCCATTGGAAATTGAATGGATACGGTCGTTTAGTGTTTCTGTCATTTGATATTTTTTTTTGATACTAAAAGAATATGAGAAATTTAATATTTATTCCACACACAATAATGTTATCGAAAGCGTAATAGAAATTTCATAAGTGATGAAATATTTTCCATTTCAAAAATATTTAAATTGTAACAACTTATTTGGCAATCAATTTATTGCATGGATTTGGATTGTTGATGTATCCAACTGCACTACTGAATTTGTTGTGAAGATCAGTCAGAAACAGCTCAATCGCTGCCAATGCATAGTGAAAGAAGTATGCATCTTTTGATGCAGGTCATAAGCTAGAAACATCAATGGACTGTATACACTTGAGAACAATGAAAATTGAAATGATACACTCAATGGTATGCGATTATACGAGACTTTTTCTGGAAGAATTCTTCTAACATTATATGTAATTTCAATAAGGCGGTGCCATATGACACACAATACAATACATGCGATACAAAGCATGACATCATTACTCTATGTTTTAGGGGATCTTAAACTAGTCTGGAGCGAACAGTTTCTGACTCATTATACCTCAATTTTCGCAGAGTACAGCCTCCCAAATTTCTTTTTCTTTTCTACAGACAGCATTTGGCCTTAGAAACTCGCCTTCTTGAGAACTCTTTTACCTGCGTATTGCCGTGAATTCTAACTTGACCTGTGATCAAGTAGAATATGAACAACTCAACGGTGTGACTGACACGTTCTCCAATACGAATTGAGCACGATTTTCAATGACTCTAGGAAAATACCCCCTTCTTTTTCCATTGTACATCCTCGATATATTTATGTACCATAGATAGGCAGCTTTTTTAAATCGGTAATTACGATGCTTTTGTACTAAGATATGGGTCTGGTTTGCTTCTCATTACCGTATACAAATGGCTCGATCGATGATGGATCACAGCGCCATTGTGGGACAAGCTCACTTGATCCCGGTTAATCCCACTTATTGAACTTCATCTGAACGTATTGACGTAATTGGTCATTACAATCAGGATTACGACCTAGCTTCTCGCACCATTTATGCTGTGTGTGTACATTTTATACATGAGTATTGGAACATACAGTTTAAATTCGGCTCCGAAGAGAAGGAAGTCGCCTAAGAAATATTTTTTTCATATTTTCGTTTTGATGTCTGACCTGGGGTTTGAAACATGGCCTCACGTCTAATAAGCCAACACACTATCTACAGCGACTTCACTTTTTATACGCTCCAGTATATTTCCTATTATTTTGTTAATATTTTATACACAAGGTTGCTCAAACAGCCAATTGTGTATAATGTTTACAAATAAAAATGTTTTCTTCTTGGCTAGGATAAAAAAAAATTTGCAGAGAAACCTTAAAAATGCATTCCTTGAGTGAAGGTTTGAAAACCAGATCATGTGTTCTTATATGAACTGTACTTAGTGATAAATTATTTTTAGCTGCGTAACTATCGTGCAATATTATTGCATAAATTTCTGTCTAAACAAACAGATTTCGTAATGAACAATGCTTGAGTGAAAATACTCATGTCAATCTTTATGTTTTCAGTAAAAACTGAAGCAATATTTTCACTGATGAGATGCTTATATGTTTGTTATCAAAGACCAAACTTAGTGACACAAATTCCAATGTTATCCTGTGTTTAAAACATTTCTAACCTAGAGATTCAGAGGTATCAAACATTTAATGTCAATCATGCACGATCTGATGTTAATTTTTTGGATTGGAGACAACTTCATCCGAAGTGCTCTTACTGAAATTTGCCATTTTAGCGGAGACAACTATGCTACCTACCTCTTTTCAATACAATTCAATATAATACAGCATGTGAGACACATTAAATTAATTTGTATTTATTCAATACACTGACATTGTCTTTAAATTATTTAAAGCTGTCTTCTCAATGAATACATATAAAATAAAATATTTTCTTCCTCTCAAGGGAATGTAAGTTAATATTAAGAATGAAAGAAAAAACAGAAGAAAATTGAAATAATTTCATTCACTCTACTCACATTAAATATATTCATGCGTTCATTTAATTTATGCAGCCATTTGCTGTTCTTGTCATTTAAACGTAAGAATATTTAAATTTTTGTACTCGAAAAATTAACAAAAAAAAAATGGCAACTCGCTGACACATTGTATACCAACACTCAACTTTTCTCTCTGGCAAAATACAAAAACACACACACAGTCCCATGCAAGTTTTAACCTTTTAAAATAGTTTTACGATCAAGTTTAATGCAATTTCATTTGCAGTGCTTCGTGGCAACCACCCATGTCTGCTGCATTAACTGTCCAAAGTCACATTCGGTCATTCAAATATGCCACAGGACCAGTAAAAATGTTGAGTCAACTTTAAATACACTTACAAAATTGACATGTTCATATATGCGAACACACACACACTCGCTTACGCATTGAGGCATACATGTACGCGTGCATACAAATATTTTCTCTTGCAATTAAATTTGTTGTTGTTATTGCCATTATTGTTGTAAATGTTGCCGTTGTTGTTGTTGTTGTAAATTTTGTTATTGTTGGTTTTTACACAATCTTCCAATGGAGGTCAAACTGAGGTAATAATTTTAACTTGTCCCTCTACTCAAGGATGTAACGTATAGGAAACATTTTTTATATTGTACTTTAATTGAATTTATATAATTTGGTTTGCAAATCGGTAATCAATAACCACTTAATGGCTTTAAAAATTGGTTAAGAAATTTGATTGAAGTTCTGTTCTTAATTTAAATCAGATGTTAAACCTTGCTGCTGAATTTTTAGTATTTCGACAATTGTTAAAAGCATTAAAAAGATAAAGAAATTGTTAAAAGTCGCCGTAGTCTAGCAGGTAGTGTGCTGACTAATGAGTCCGTGTTTAAACCGGCTCAGATATTTCGAACATAACAAAATATGGAAAAATATTTCGTTCAGGGACTTTCTCTCAGCAGCCATTTTGGAAAAACTTTGAGAATAATTAAAATTGCCATGAGAAGTTTCTC
The DNA here is from genome assembly GCA_927399465.1 of Sarcophaga caerulescens. Lineage (NCBI taxonomy): Eukaryota > Metazoa > Arthropoda > Insecta > Diptera > Sarcophagidae > Sarcophaga > Sarcophaga caerulescens. The sequence goes on along the minus strand of OV656872.1, from coordinate 56,210,900 downwards.
AAACCTGCCGTTCGAAATCGAAATTAATCTTGTAGGTCTCGCCACTCCCGATTAAAATAACACAAACAACATGAGTGGTGGCAGAAGCTAGATTGTGATCCCAACTAGAGGGTTCCTTGTCTATTAATTTCTTTGAAATTTGTTCCCTGGATACGTATACTGATGTTGCTGGTTCACAGTATCTTCCATACAGCTCTACGGCCTTTAGACGAGTTTTGACGCTATTTATTCGTTACCAGCCTGACTTTCGTATTGTTACTCCGATGATCTTACTCATGCTTTAAGTTATCTGAGCTTGATTCATCTGAAAGTTTAAGGGCTGTTCCACATTAATAGTAACAGTGCAAATGCTGTTCTCGTATAGCCTGTTATCTCTGACGTCTGTGTCTCTATTGTAATTAGTAGTCACTGCATCGTCTAGATAGCAGAAACAATCCAAATACGATTGCTTACGATTACGTTCATATGTCCTTGATTTCCTGTAGAAGGCGGTTAGGGGATCAATCACTCAACACCAGCTACAGTCTACTTATCCTGTAGTATTAATTATAATTCAGCGGCAGGTAAAATCCCTACCAGGCTAAGCATTCCTCAGATCGTAGTTTAATGAAATATTTTTCAAAAATATTTCGTTTGTTTAATAAATTAGGAATCGTTCCGAGGTAACGCATTCAATTCAAATCCAAAATTTTTGTTTCTTGCTGTCTAATGCAGCCTATACTCATCAGAATCATTAGCTATTGCTGTGGTGGTGCTGCCTCACGGAAAGTTTAATAATTTTCTCAATTTTTTTGTGTTTGTTTTTCTTTTACTGAAAACGTCAGTCTTAATGTGCATCTGTGTCTGTATTTTCTTCTCTCTTTTTTTTAAGTATACGAAGGACTGCTTGCCTCACTGATGTTAGTGTTGTTGTTTTTGGTGTGTTTCCTTTGGCATCAACTGCATAAAATTTTCTCAATGTCAACATGCGCTCACCCACAAGTTTTTAGTCATCCATACACATATGCCCTGTATGTGCATGAATACGGACACATAAATTTGCATGCCAGCAGATGTGTTTGTGGAAAAGTGTGAGAGGAGGGGAGTTTGTTTGGGTGCTAGTATTGGTGTTTAGTGTTGTCACTGTCGTCATCATTGCTGTCGTATCATCTGTCAATTTGTTACTGTTTCTCTTTTCTTACTTTTCTTACATTCTCTTTAACTTTGATATCTTTGCTGTCCACTCTCTCTCTATCTCGATTATTTTGTTTGTGTCTCTGAATTAATTTTAGTCCTATAATATATTCATTTCCATGCGATTTCATTTGTGTTGGTGTCTGTATAAGAGTGTATAGTATGTGTGTGAATATATACCTCTCTAACGGTTTTTAAATGTTCTTATACGTGAAGGTAAACATTTGTAAGGGCGGATGAGGTATGGGTGTGTGAACTTTGGCGTTAATGAATTGAAATTTTAAATTGGCAGAGTAATGGTTGGCAACATGCAAAGGGTTGGCATTTAAAAAACACGAAGCGAAACAAAAAAAAAAAAAAAATCAAACAGCAACCAACAAACAAACAAGCAAATAAAAACAAACACACAAACAGAAAAAAGGTTTGGTCTCACTTGGTTTTTTTCATGGCGATTTTTATTCTGTTTATTTTTCTTAATTTTTTTCGTTTTTCTTCCGCCATAAAACTAAAATAACTGAATGGTTTTAGGACTTTAATTAAAAACCAAAATTAATTGGTGTATGTATGCCATGACGAAGGAAGTGCTGGGATAAGGAGAAGCAGCAAAAAGATATAGAAAAACAATTTAAACATTTACATTGGTTTGGTGAATTTAATTAAAAATTACGCAAATTTTTAATTCTCGTACCATGGCTTACTTTTGATCACAATACCGGAATTAATTGCCTTAAAAGGTATAATTGAATGAAAAGTAATTTTTTTTACATAAACCCATAGTAAATACAGGAGTAAAAGTTTTTATTGGTTTTGTTAAAGGGTTGATGAAAAGAAGGCAATGCTTAAAAGTGTTCCTAAAGTAAGCAAACATGTACAGGGTAATTATATTAAAGAGAGATCCAAATTAATGGCAACCAAAATTTTTGCAAAGTCCATACTTTCTGTGCTTTCACGCTTTCATGGAGGTTAGTCTCATTGCTGTGGTTGCAGCTGCTTGGTTCGCCAACATACCTAATGGTATGGGTACGCAGTGCCTCAAATGAGATACTGTTAAGGACAGCTCTTATCTTAATCGCTCAAACCCGTCTTAATCATTTACTTCTACATAACCAAGCACTAAAACACGGCTGGGAGAATAAAATTGGTTTGATTACAGACACGTAATCTTCAGTACATTTCAGGCAAAAACTTTGAAAGTAAGGTAAAATTGCCATGAAAACTTTCTCAAATATCTGTCGTTCGGAGTCCACTTTAAACTGTAGGTCCCGCTACTCATGTATAAAATTAACGCACGCAACATCAGTGGTGGAGAAACTAGGTTGTAATCCTGACTAAAGGGTTGTAATAACCAATTATGTATGTACTTATATAATCTATCAATAAACAGCTCTTCCCGCTTTTTTTATCCTAGATTTTGAATTCAAAATTTGCTGCCCAAGATAGTTTATCGTATAAACAATTGAGTGCTGGTGCGAATAGTATTAACTTTTGTAACTCTGTTTTGATCGCTTTCAGTTGTAGCTCAAACTCATTGCATCATTTAGAAATTTTAGAGCAGATTAAAATATTTTAGGAAGTAAATTCGTATCTCTGTTTTTATGGTAATTACAACTGCCATGTCACCTGCCTAAATACCTTCTGTGCTTCCACGCTTTGATGGAGGTTAGTTTAATCTAATCTAATCTAAGAATATACCTCCTATTGCTTTATTCCAAACGTCCACTGTAAATACTGCCTAAACTCCTACTTAGTAACAAATTCGATGTCATAAGAATTGTTGTTCAGATATCTTGATACTCAGTTGCTTCTGTATGAGTGTAGTGCATTTCCCACAAGGCATATGTAATCTGGATTCGGATTTCCAAAATTGGACAGATTTACTTTCACAAAATTCCTTAGATATGTATGTAGGCATTGCGTTTAATACAGCGATTAAATTTTGTATACAACTAGGATAGGCAACAGAAGGTTTCGTGCACAGTATTGTACTCTTGTAAAAAAGCGAAAAACACTTCAAAAATTTTTCTCCCTTTCTCACGGTATTTGATGTAACTGCACAAAAAATATTATAACGGCTTCATATTACATATCCTACTCTTTCTGGAAACCTTTCATACAATATAGCCAAATGCGCTCATATTGTGAATTGTCTTATTGCAGCCAAATATCATGCACTGCCTACTTAAGTAGTAATTACAACTGTTTAGTCTGTAGTCTCCTTAGTTCACTAATGTGTTTGTTTTTATCTATAAGAAGCGGAACATGCAGCTTAACATCGACTCTAAACCAAAATTCCAGAGACTTTCAAGTTATCGCCACCACTCACCCCCCAAATACAATACAATTTACTTATGCTCATATAGTAACGAACTAAATGAGAATTACTTTCGAATATATATATATATATATGTACATATGATCATGTTACTTTTACATTACCAAAATATTAGAAATCGATTGATGGAATATGTGTCCCATTGCAAAAAATATATTCTCTAAACGTTGCAGAAAGTAATTACAAGGATTCTACAGAGGATGATAATTGACGACTGTAGAAGATTGGGATGTGGTGGAAGCATCAAGCTATGTAGTCCAATGATTCCCTAATACAATCCAAATAGTGGTTTTGGATTGCGTTCAATGCATTTCGAAAAAGTATCAGTTTGGTAGCCATTTTGGGTTGGTTATCGTCATCGGTATCCATATTTTTTTGCAAACGACTTTGGCCAGGTCTTCAAGCACTATAAGTCGTTAATTGTCAAATTCTTGACACCGAGATCGTGCAATTTCACACGTCTAATAAGCCAACACGCTACCTACTAGACTACGGCAATACTTATGCCATTTTATTATGCCATAAAATTCAGAATTATATCTCCAATTTGCGTATGCGAATAAACCACGAACCACTGCATTCCATATGTTAACTTTCCTGAAAGTATGCTTTGCAATGCTTAGATAACTTAAAAGCTCCTTTGTTTTTCATTCGAGTTGGTAGAAAACTCTTTTTAAAAAGTGTTATCATATTACCTTTACATAACACGTGATATATTGCTGGGATCTATGGTCGTTAGCAGTGATAACATTTCAATTATTTTTTGTGTTCCTTTATGTTCGAAAGAGAGTTGAAATACACAACTTTTAAGCCATAACAATGTATTTTATGGACGTTAGTTGTTGAGCTTTTTTTAGTTTTAATTTTCTTTCTACCTCTCCATATCTTTCCAACATAATTTCCAAATGTAGCAAGTGGTTACACGAAAAGCGCCTGCAGCTCTAACTTAAAAGAGGTGGCATTGGTTGGATCTCTGAGACACACACTCACACACACACATACATACATACACTCACCGTTAACATGTTTGGGCACATGTTTCCTTATACACATACCACCGTATAGTTATTTGTTCAGTATTGTACATGCTTGCTTGCTTGTGTTGTTATGTTAGTGCAGCCTTGCATATGGTTATGCCATGTCTAGCAAGTGCATGTGTGGTTGATGATGTCAGATGCCACCGGATATTCAAGCTCATGCATTAGTTCGCTTTTGCGGCCGGGCACGGAAATTAAGCCTTTGGAAATGTAATACATTTATCCAATTGTTGTGTTTAATGTTGATGTTGCAAGTGCGCTGTTGTGTTGTATTCCTCTTACTGTTGCTGTTTTATTTTTCACACTCATTTACTCGTTCATTCGATATTTTATCATTCCACTTACGTGGTTAGTCGAGAAGATTCAAGCTAAAGTAAATTGAGTATGGCAATTGAGATTGTCAATGCCGCAGCATTGAAGTGCTACAGAGCATTTAAAAGACACGTGGTTTTTATTCGTTGTCATTATAGAATTTTCTGTAAAGTATTGTTTATATTTGCTGAACAGTTTAACTTCATAAGTTTTCAAAATTGTAAGAAATCGTCAAATAAATCACCTCAGATATCTAGAATTATAAGAGTATTCTTAAATCTTCTCACTGTAATATTATGGAGGAGCAGTTCGTAAAATTCCGAATTCAATTACATTTGGTTCGGTGCTCTTGGACACTAAGGAATCCGAAACGTACACTAGTGCAAGAGAAATCTAGAATTAAGCGGGAACATTGGAATTTTAATTGATCTCTTCAAATCAGGCATTGAATGAATGCCAACTCTGCAAGCGAGGGTAAGGACTTGTATACGAATAGGATGAATGGAGGAGAGTTAGGGCAACAAAGTGATTGGTAACTCGTTACCAAAGTGCTACGGAAACTAAAGGGTGGGCCATATAAAGGTTTAAATTTAAAAATGCAATAAAAAGGCTTGATATTTTTCAAAAAAATATTTTTTAACGGAATATTATACCTCATTCGATAGGACCAATTTTCGTACACATTTTCGAGTGTGTGGGGTCGTATCACGGCAATGGCAACACGAATGTTGGTCTTCAAATGCTCACATGTCTCTGATTTGTCGGCATAACACTTTTCTTTAAAGGCGTATCACCGAAAATAGTCCAATGGTGTCAAATCGCAGCTCCTTGGCGGTCAATTGACTTCACCATTTCGTCTAATTAAACGGCCATCAAACATTTGGCGCAATAAATAAATTGTGGCATGAGATGTGTGGCAAGTTGCACAATCCTGTTGTAGCCAAACATCGTTTACATCAATACCATGAAGAGTGGGTACAAAAAACTGGGTTATCATGGTGCGATAGGTGTCTCCAGTAACCGCAATTGTTGCGCCGTTCTCATTTTCAAATTAAACACCAAGGTTCAATGAGCTTCATCAGAAAAGATGTTTTTATTTACAAAATCGACATAATGATGGATTCTCACGTACACTCTCAGCCACAGCTTTTTCGGGTATACGCACTGTACAAGAACGCTCACGTTTTGCCGCATAAACAATGAAACCAGTTTCACGAGCTTTAGCAATAAACTTCCGTGTACCGGACGCTGTTGGTCCTTCTCTGCGACTAAATTTTGTACGTCATTTTTGTGCAATTTTCGACCAATTGTCTTTGTACTGGAAATAAATTTCCAATAAATCCCAACGTTGCTCAATCGTAAATCGATTCATTTCGTTCAGTGGAGATAATATACAGAATTTTGTGGCAGAATAGAATGACATAAGTATTGCCAGATTCGAAATAATCGATGGCTCAAATTGATTATTCAAGATAAAGATAAGCTGCCATCTCTGGAGCAAAATTCACAAACAACTCACTTCATACTGTTTGTTAAATCAATCAATTTTACCTCATATTTAATACCAGTACTGTAGGGTATTAAAACGCTGTCGGCATCAGAAAACAACATATCCTTGCATATTTTATACACGCGAATAATTTTGAGAAATTAAAAAAATAAAAACAAACGGTTTTAATGCATTTTCATGTCAGGCTGCTTATCAGGGAGAGAGTAATTTTTTTCGTTTTCTTTCTTATTTTACTTCTATTTACAGTATGAAATCATAATCAGTTATAAATTGCGAAACATGCTTTTAAAGCTGTTGAGTTGCTTATAGTTGAGCAGCAATTTCTGGTGTTATTCCAGTTAAATTTTCATTTCACAATCACTCAATGCAACAACATTTCTATTTACTGCTAATATAACATTTTCTCTGTGTAGTGGGGGTATGGGGATGTGCTATATTTGTTCGAAATGTATTATCGTTTGTTATTACCTTCCTAAGTTTTTACTGTAACACATATAACGGCAACAACAACACCGACAACTGAAATCGAGTAAAGTTAGAATTGTAAATGCAACAGTGTATACTCGTTAAATTCATTTGAAATTGTTTAAAACATTCATCATATCAGGAAGGAAACTTGATTTTGATTGTGTTTCTCTATTTTATTTAATTCATAATGTAGCGTTTAGTCTAATGATTTATTATTATTATTGCTACTCGAATGAATGCCAGTGAAATTTATTTGTTAAGGAATTTTATCGAAAAACATTTTTTCAAATGCTTTGAATATGTTAGTTGAGCAGCAATGGATCCAAATGGTACAAATTGGAGAAAGTAAAACAATAAATTTAAAAATAGATGTTCAATGTTGGCTAAAACAAATCCAATAGAATTTTGAATTTGAATTTTGAATGAAGCAAAAAATGCTAACGTCTGCCAGAAGGCAGTTTGTATTCTTGTAAATATTTTTTTTTAATCTTCTGATTTCAAATCTAAATATCAATTATTCATATGTGATCAATATTAGGAATCAATTCAGTTCTAGTCGTTGTTTATCTTTGGAAGTGAAGATATCTTATTGTAGTACGTGTTTGTGTGCCAAGTTGTGTATATTAAGTGCTTTTCCAGGAATTTTTCAAAATATTTTTCAATCTATATTGGCTGGTGGCAAGCTGAGATCATAACGTAAAGTATTCCCTCATTGCTGTTTGCTGTTATTATGCATAAGGTCTTGAGATATTTTTGAATTTGGAATGTATGTAAGAAGCGAATAACAATTTCCATAATTAAAGAACATAACACGGCATTGCAAAGGAAGGCAACAAAAAACATTCCAATTTTTTACTTAGGAATCTACGACACTGGATCGGATTTTATCAAAGTGAAATTGAACTTATGTGCAGGTACCCAATTTGTACCCAAGGAAGACATTTGAAATCGCCATAGTGTACTAGGTAGTCCAGGTCAAACAGCAGGTAAAACATCTCAAACAGAACGAAATATGAAAAAATGTTTCTTGGGCGACTTCCTCTCAGCAGATTTCTGGGAAAAACTCTGAGAGTAAATAAAATTGGCTCGAAAAGTTGCAGAAAAATCTATCGTTCGGAGTCGACACACACAACATAAGTGGCGTGAGAAGCTAGTTTGTAATCCTTACTGAAGTGTTGTAATGATCAAATTATGTATATGTATGTATAAGTAAAATTCTAGAGTGTACTCTGCAGGCTAATCGCGATAACTTAATTTTCAACAGAAGTGAACCACTTTCTTCGGCGAATAATTTGCACCCGAACGTTATATGTTCCGTGGTTTCAAGTTCATGTGGAGATTTTCGACAATTTTCGAGTATAAATCATTGATGTTAGGATAGAATAGAATATTATATTCGGACAATATCGAGTATATACGATTGTCATGCGTCCCAAAGATTTGCTGGCATTTTCTGATAGATCGTGAGCATTTTCCTGATTTTCGTTCCTGTAACGATGTTGTTCAGAGTCGACTTTAAACTGTAGCCCACTCATGTATAAAATTCACACACATAACATAAGTGTGTAAGCTAGGTTGTAATCCTGACTCAAGTGTTGTAATGATCAAATTATGTATTTGTTCATTTAGTTTTATTTATTCTAGATTTAACCCAACGTATTCCACTTGTAAATACCGTAAAAATTTTCATGCCTACTAACAAAAGCAGTGTCGTCAGTAAAGGAAATGTGAATATGAATGTCTAAAACCCTGATTGATGCATATATTGATTGTGAAACAGATTCCAACATAATAGCTTATCTATATATAATGGTTTTAAACCCATCGAAGATCCATTGAAAAACCAATACAAATTTTTAAAATTTCCTAAAAAGTCTTGATTCTAACCTGGACCCTTTTCAAGTATAACGACTGGTTATGATCACTACAATCTACCTACTGTGGAAGGAATTGGCAAGGTTATGTAGAAGTTTAAAGTTACTAGAAATATTATGTGGTCACATATATAAGCAATGGCTCAATGTACCTACTGCTGAAGATATTGCTTCTTTTAGGAACGATCCAGAGGGAACCATTACCGTTGTACCACTGCGGAACAAATAAATATAATTCTATAATATAATTTCGGTGTTGATTTTTCTTCACTAAGTATGGGAGGGCCTTTCTCTTCTTCGTTTGTCTAGTGGATTCTAATCAAGTTTTCATATGATTATCAAACTTGTGTTCTAAGTTTTACAACGGTTGACTTAAAAGTGAAGTTAAAAACTTTGTTTTATTCAAAATATAAGTAAAATTGTTTTTTTTTTTTTTTTTGTTATTTTTTGAAGTCACCGTAGTCTAATAGGGTAGTGTGTGGGCTTATTAGACTGAAGGCCCGAGTTCAAACCCCAGGTCAGACATCGAAACGAAAATATGAAAAACTATTTCTTCGGCGACTTCCTCTCAGCAGATTTCTGGCAAAAACTCTGAGAGTAAATAAAATTGCCATGAAAAGCTTCTCAAAAATCTGTAGTTCGGAGTCGACTTTAAACTGTAGGTTCCGTCACTCATGTATATAATTAACGCACACAACATTTTTTGTGAGAAGCTAGGTCGTAATCCTGACTGAAGGGTTGTAATGACCAATTATGTATATGTATGTATGTATAAGTAAAATTCTAGACGGAACTCAATGCTTAAAATAGGTGCTTGACATTATTTATGCGACGCGCTATATCAGTTCTAGAAACTCTATTTTTGTTCATGATAAATAGTATGACCATGAGGCGCTTGGGATTATATATACAACACACTATATCTGTTCTAGATCTCTATATTTGATCATGATACGATGCAGATAGCATATGCTGCAAATATCTTGGGTTGGTGAGTCATCTATAAGGATAACCATTCTATGACCACCTTTTTAGGTCTGTAATTGAAAACTATAAACTGGGGGGGTGATCTCAAGAGCAATGCAACGTGATAGATTTTGGATTTATTATATGAGAAGAAGATGGCAATCGTTTAGACGATGTGATGTGATTAGATTTCAAAAACTGTGTACACACTTACAATCCCCTAACGTTGATGGATTTGCAAGGTACATCTGCTGCAATCAATTCAGAGGTGGCAACTTAAGTGACATCCTATTTCGTACATATTGGCACGATACTATTATTTTAAACAATCGTGTTTTTCCTTCTAAGAACAAACTAATGGCGGTAGTTTGGATTTTTAAAACTTAAAGTCTTTATAAATACTGGTGCTAAACAATATAGAATTAAATTATTCAGAAAATGATTTGATGTTCAGAAGTATTTTTCACGTCTTCAGGCTTCAGTTTAAAACTGTACTTACTTAACTACAGCCTTTCGTCATTGCAATCGCCATGGAATAAAAATCTTAACTTCTTTGAGGTTTGGCTATTTCAATGAAAATATAAGGGACAGTAAGTAATCAATATATTGACTCACACAAAATTAATTCAATTAAATTAACAAAAAAAAACTTCACAAATTCTCAATCTGTCAATTGAATTTCGAAATGTATTTCCTTTTGAATTCGTTACTCTCAATACAATTCAATAACTCAATACACATTGTAGTTGTAGTTTTGTTAAACAACAATCAACGAACGGTTTATCTACAACTTCCTTCTAAATTTTATGATTTCCAGTCTACCTGTTCCTCCACTAGATATAAGAGGCCGAAAAAAAACAGGCTGTTTATATGCTCTGGTGTGAGTGCAACTCAGTTACAATGTTTGAGTTTTAAGTGCTGCAACTTACAAGAGTATCAATAAAGTTTTCCACAATTCGCCAAAAAAGTAAAAAAAAGGAAAATACCAACAAAATAACAACCGAAATCACACAAAATTTGTTTGCCGCCATTGCTGCAACTTTTCAATTCTAAAAGGAACAACCAATACTAGTGGTACGATTGCAATTGCAGTTAAAGGAAGAAAAAAATAAAAAAAAATATTTCAAAAATTTCTATGCATATTCGATGGTTGTTAAAAGTGTGAAAAATTTATTCAGTGAAAAACATGATAAAAACACAGTGCCGAAGTGCGGTAAGAAGAACAGAGAGGAACTGAGCAATTTTCAAATTGTTGGCATTTTTATTGTGATGAAAATATTAGGGTTAAGCGTCGCAAGTCGACTCCGAACGACAGATTTTGAAAAAGTTTTTCATGACAATTTAATTTACACTCAGAGTTTTTGCCAGAAATCTGTTGAGAGAAAGACGATGAAGAAATAGTTTTTCATTTTTCGTTTCGTTCGAGACGTCTGACTCGGGATTTGAACCGTGGCCTCGTATATCTGGAGTAGTGTTTTGTCATCCGCCCTGTGCGGATGGTCGCGCTGTCCGTCTGTTTTGTGTCAGTTACAGTTTTTAAACAACAACACCATCAAACGAAATATTTATTAAAAAATAACCTATTACATACACTTAACCGCAATAATTTAAATATTAGTAAGACAATAACAACAAACTACAGTTTTTAAACAACAACACCATCAAACGAAGTATTTATCAAAAATAACCTATTACAAACGCTAATACATACGCCTTATGATGCGGGCTTCTTGGGGACGATTGCTGTAGACTGTCTAATGGTGAAGGTATAGCACTGGCTATTTTATAGTCACCTAGCAGCAACTCGTTTCCTTGCCGTTCGCATCCTGAGGTAGGGCGTTTGTTTTTCAATTATTCCCGTCAGTTACGAAATTGGTAAGTTTAAATCAAATGTCCACAAACACTACTCCCTCTCTCCACCTTCCTATAACCTATTTTCTTAAACCTGCACAATGCACTGCATGAGTGCATGGGGCCATCCCCTGAGTGCTGGTTTTACAAAAAAAAAAAAAAAAATATCTAATAAGTGCACACAGTTTCTACTAAACCACTGCGACCACTATTTTAATGATCTAAAATTAAAAGTGACTTAACTGTCGATTGTTTAAACATCTGGAAAGTGTCGACTTGCTACATCTGCCAATATAAAAGTTGGACTAAAGTAGCCACAACTTAGTGAGGCAAATCCTTTTAACATTAAGATCGATTTTAAAAATTAACGGCTCTGAGGTAGGAAACTTATAAAATATATGTTTTAAGTTCCAAGGTATCAAATTGTTCTATATTCTCTTCTATATACATATATAAACGATCTCAGAGAAGTTAAAAATAGGTCGCCATTAAGTAAATTTCTAACATAATATTTTATTTAAAAGTTTAAGCTCCTATCAATATTAAAGTCTTGTTGCGTCTGTTCCTTTGTCAATGACTGTAAAGCATTGTGTAGCAAAATGAGCAGCTGCCAAGACGTATAGTGTAGTAGATATTCTATTGAGAGGGTCTATGCAAGAGACAGTTAAAAAAATCGACCAAACCATATCCACTATGTCGGCTGAATATTTGTGAACAGAAGATGTGAGAGCCATTTCACTAAGCTGTATGCGCCTCATGTTAATCAAAAATTTGAAGATGAAAAAATTATGAAAGATGAGTCACAGCGGCATGAAGACGTTTGAAGATAGGTTATCGCAAGACAAATGTGCTCATTTCACAGTGTGTAGCATTCTGTAGCAAATAATTGGGAGAAACGTTACCCTCCTCTAAATTCAGTTTTCGGTAATTTTAACATACTGCATGAATAGGGGATAGACGTTCAAGGCTTCGTATGCAGAAAAGTTTATGACGTCTGTTTTGAAGAAAAAATTTTTGTTGATTATAGTTGCATGTATTGTGCTAACTTATGGCAGCACTTAAGTGACGAAATTTTGATTTTTTCGCAGTTACCTCAAAAGAATATAATTATTCCTATAGCCAAAGTCATTCAACGAAAATTGGAACCTTGTTGTCTAAATTTAACTCCCTCAAATTAAATTTATTTTCCAAACTTGAAAAAAACCCTGCTAAAGTAAGACTCGTCAACAATGAAGAAGTCGAGCTTGAGTCTGAAGTAATTTATGAAGAAACTATTGAATTTACAATAATGCAGAAAATTTTTCCAGAATAATTTGAGTTATCTTTGCTTGAATCGTCCTCATACATGTATACTTATATCAAGTAATTTAATTCCCGGTACAATTTACATACATACATACATTCATAGTTGGCCGTTATAACCATTCAGTCTGGATTACCATGTAGCTTCTCATCCCACTAATGTTGTGTGTGTTAATTTTTATACATGAGTGGCCGGTTAAGATCGATTCCGAATGATAGGTTTTTGAGAAAGTTTTCATGGCAATTTTTTATTTACTCTCAAAGTTTTTTCCAGAAATCTGCTGAGAAGAAGTCGCCAATTAATTATTTTTTTTTTATATTTCGTTTGTGTGGCCTCACGTCTAACAACACACCAGTAGGTAGTGACCAGACCAGTACACTATCTACATTAAGAATTCCTTTTCATTTGACCAGTCTCTTATCTTCTACAAAACCATTAAAATTTTCAATCCATTGGTAATTAAATAAAAGAGAAATGTGGACCATGTAAGTGCATTAGGGTTGTGGCTTCGATTCTCACCAGAGACTCTGGTCTGATACATTCCACCGAGCATAGGGTTTAAGTCAGTGAGGTCGTAATAATTATAATTTAATTTATAACTGTATTCTAATAAATAAAATTAAAAAAATACATTCTTTATTTTGTCATCACATTTAGTGCTGCCCTATTTTAATACAACCGAAACAATACCTCAAAAACTTTTATTTGCTTTGTTGCACAACAAATGTGAAAAAAAGAATTCACATTTTAAGAATATTTTGTAAAACTCTAAATAAGTTGAAGTATTTAACAAATATTTCAATACACAGGACTTAAATATATAAACCAATCAAGTAAGGCATCTAAGAGTTTAAAAATTATGACAATTGCTTGAGAAATTCAAAATAATAAATAAAAATTAACACTTAATCACCGAAACACGCATTAAAGTCTTAGAGAAAAATTCTTATTATGCCATAAGACTGCACACACATAAACACAATCAAGAGCATAGCCGGGTGTTCATGGGGATATTTATGGTAAATTCAAAATGGTGTATGTAAGTGTATTTGTTTATGACTCTAGTAAAAAATAATATGAATTTCCGGTAGCCATTTATATTGTTAGACATTTGATTGTGTAAGTGTATAATAATAACTGTGAAAGCGTGTGCTAGTGTGTGAGAGAGAGCGAGAATTCCGTAACACGCACATGCCATTCAAACACAAAGTGTTTGTTGGCGCAAACAATTTTTAAAAAACAAACATTTACACACGAATACACCTGCCTGTACATGTGAGTATATGTGAATTGGTGGAAATTAGTTTGGTAACGTGGTTGATTTAAAATTTTTTACTTGAAAGAGAGTTTATGTTCTTCTGTTACACCTTCCGGGCATTCAACTCTACTTTGCTGTTGAGTCCTTATACGCGAATACAAGCAAAAGTAGAAATCATAATAGAAATACAGAAAGAAAGAAAAAGCATTTTAATGTTTTAGTCTATAATCTTACCGCCCAGTTGATTTGAGAATTTATTTCAGTTTATAATTGCGAAAACCATTTTCTCTCTGTGGCATATTAAAAAGTAACGCCTCTTGATTAAGGCATTTCTGTTCGTTTTCTTCCTTCTCTTTTAAATTCAAATCATTTCGATTTGCTCAATTATGCACTAAAGTAATAAAAGAAAAACAGTTTCAACACAAGGTAGTTATTGTTTTGATAGTTCAAGTATGACTGGAATTATAATATAGGGTGGCTCTCTATCGGTTTAAATTTAAACCATCGGTTATTTCGTTATCTCCACTAAACATAATGAGCAACGTTTGGATTTATTGGGCCAACGAGGAACTATACGATGATGTCGATTTTGCACAAAAAAAAAATCATCTTTTCGAACGAAGTTTATTTTCATCTTGGTGGGTGCAGAAAACCCAAACGTGGTCTTACTAATGCAACCATTATGAGTGATAATTTGGTTCGGCTTGTGGCCCATATTTCTTTGAAAGAGGATGACGATACCATTGCAGTCAATGAAGACACTTATCGAACCGTGATAACCAATTTTTTTGTAACCGCTCATCATGGTATTGACGTGAACGATGTTTGTTTTCAACAGGATGGTGCAACTTGCCACACATCTCATGCCACCATTGATTTATTGCATCAAACGTTTGATGGCCGTTTAATTAGCCGAAATGGTGATGTCAATTGGCCGCAAAGAAGCTGCGATTTGACACCGTTGTATAATTTTCTGTAGGGCACCGTAAAGTGTTATGCCGACATACAATTGAACGTTTGAAGCCAACATTCGGGATGTCATTGCCGGGATATAACTCCATACACTCGAAAAAGTGCACAAAAATTGGTCCAATCGAATGAGGTACGATGAGAATAGCCGTGTCAGCCATATTAATGAAATAATATTCCATTCACAACAACAAAATCAATCGTTGTAGAGGTTTTTCAGTGATATTGAAAAAAAATTGGTGTCTCTAGGTAGTCTGATTTCAAATTAAAAAACCTTTTTAAAAGCCATTGAAAATAAACAATTCTTTTAAGTGTTTTTTATATGTTTGACATATTTTTTATTTATTTCTTTTATTTATTTTTACTAATTTCATTTAATTTCTTCTTAATATTTATTTTTACTTAAACTAATTTCACATGAGTAATTAAAATCTATTATTTTTTATAATGTCGTGAATAAAATTAATAATATTACATACAGAAATTGAATTGAATTGAATTGAATGTGCATAATCGATATGTTAATTTCCAAAAAAACAAATTATTTTAAAAATAGTATGGAAATATTAAAATAAATACTATGAACAATAAAATTAAAATGCCAATGTTTTCTACGTAAATTGATTCTATTAATAAAAATATTTGTTTAAATATTTGTTTGATATACAAATTTATTTTAAATAATATGTTAATAAGAATTTAAATTTAAAAATAATAAAATATCATTAATATTAATGACTTTTTCACACTTTATTTGAAATAAATTCTATTAGAAGCGTTAAAGGATTAAATCAAAATAGTTTCTAATGAAAATTAAATTAAAAATTAATTGAAAGAAAGAATTACAGAGAATTTAATCGGTTTAAGATGCTATTAAAAACGTACTTGGGTTTAAAGGTTTTGTAAAGCACTCAGACGAATATTTCAGTAAAAGAAATAACAATTAATAAATGCAGGTGACATTTTTAAATGATTTGGAATAATTTTGTGGAACATACATAATTGGTCATTACAACCTTTTAGCCAGGATTACGACCTAGTTTCTCACACCACTTATGTTGTGTGCGTTAATTTTTATACCTGAGTGGTGGGACCTACAGTTCAAAGTCGACTCCGAACATCTGATTTTTGAGAAACTTTTCATGGGAATTTTATTTACTCTCAGAGTTTTTGCCAGAAATCTGCTGAGAGGAAGTCGCCGAAGAAATATTATATCATATTTCGTTTAGTTGGAGATGCCCGACCTGGGGTTTGAACTGAGGCCCCTCGTCTAATAAGTCAACACACTACGTATTAGACCACGGCGACTTCAATTTTGTGGAACATCTAAAAAAAAACGTAATATTAAAAAAAAAATTAGTTTCCCTCGATTTCATCTCTACAGATTTCTGGCTAAAACTCTGAGAGTAAATAAATATTACCATGAAGAATTTCTCAAAAATCTGTCGCACGGAGTCGACTTTAAGCTGAAGGTCCTGTCACTCATTTAAAAAATTAACACACATAACATAAGTGGTATGAGAAGCTCGATTGTGACCTTAACTAAAGGGTTGTAATGACCAATTAAGTCATGAATAAAGCAAAATGTGTGTGAAAGATTATCGGCATTTTTTATTCGTTTAAAAGTCCTATTGTTGCCAATTGTTAACTTGTGTACGACCAAAAACCACATCAAACAGTGATTTTTTTCGGGATGCATTCGCTGCACTTCCATCCAAATTCGACAAATTTGTTTGTTTACATACCCATTCATCTTGAAATGTACCTCATCGCTGAAGACGATATTTCAATGGAAATTGTGGTAACTTGTTAATTGCTTAGATCCCATTGAGCCCACGATTGTAGATATGCCACTTAAATGAATGCGTTAAACAGATACATAATCCTCTATGCTGCACACATTTGAATAGATTGTTTAAAATTTAATTCTAATTATTATAAAATAGAGCCTATATACACAGACGTACTACTTTAAGTGTATGTTGTGGCCATGGAAGAAGTCTTTCTTTTGCAATAACATTTGTCCACAACATGCTTTTGTTTTTGAGAAGAGGTTTAAATTATTACACTGGAGATCACAACTGAATGCATGTTCCGAATATTTTTATTTAAAGTATTGTGGAAATGCAAATACACCTATCCCCCGCTTTACACGGAAGATAGGTTCCATAAAAAAACCGTGTAACTCGAAAAATTCACTCTTATATGGAAAAACCCTGCTAAACGAAAATCACTATAAAAAAGCCCTTTTCGCCAGTTTTTAGTATGATGAATAACAAACACATTTTTATAAATTATAGATTTAGTAAAAAATAATTCTGTTATTTGCTCACCTTTAATAAATTTACGCTATCAATTATATATAAACACTAATTAAAAACAAAGTTTAAAAACAATGATGCTCTTTGTTTTGGTATTTCAAACAAACTAAATTTAGTTTTGATCATAAAAGGGGGAGTTCCCATCTTATCTATTTCCATCATAGACATAGACTACTAGACTAGTGTTGTATTTTGACAGTAAAACAATGAAAATGTTATTGTAGATATAAGCAAATTATAGTTTAGTGTTTATAATTTCGTGTAAATGCAAAATTAAAAAATTTAGTTCAAAAAATTTTTATTTTCAAAAACCGTGTAAGATCGAAAACGTGTAAAACGATTACCGTGGAAAAAGGGGGATAGGTGTAGTAAAGTAAACCTTATGAAACTATGAATCCGTTTGAATTGAATTGAAATCATTATAAAACCAGCATCAGTTCAGTTTTACACATTTACCTCAAACCTTTATGACTGCGTTGAAGCCTCTTCTCTATCATATTTCAATTCTTTTCTCTTGTTGCAACCGGTAGCCTATATCATCAGACAGCAGGAATCCTCCAATTGTATGGTATGGAGAAACGAGTAGAACAAAGTAAATTATGTTGTCTTATATTTTTATTATAAATTCAATTTGTTTTCTAATGTATTAGCTATTAAATTTAAAAAGTTGCATGAGGTTTACTTTATTATTTACTATTTTACGATACTTTGAGTAAAAATATGAAAAAATGTGTAAAGCTAGCTCGTAATCCTCAATGAAGGGTTGTAAAGGCCAAGTCCAAATAAAATATTCTTATTATATTCTTATTTCAAATCAAAAACAGAATGTAAAATATAAAATATTGTTAAAGGAAATTAGTTTTAAGTCAGAGATATAGAGGCTCTACAGGTTACGATACATGAAGGAAAGTACTTCTTCTCCCAGAATCATGAAGAGTGGGTTTATAAAAAATAAATAAAAATTATAAGACTCATTTAATTTTAAGTGATAAAACCATGATTTTAAAAATTTAAAAATTAAATTTTGTCTTTAAAATTGTTTAAATAATAGATTTACAAAATTTTTGTAATGAAAAGTTTGAATAATTTCCGCTTTTAATGAAGGTTTACATAGAATTAAATTCCATTTGACTTTTATTATTTCATTTCGATTTACTTGACATGATTTTTATACGTACAATTGTTGTGTATTTTATTGTTATTATGGATTTTATTTTGTTTTTTGTTGTTTTTAGTTTTTATTATTTTATAAATAATACAAATCATGAAGAAGTATATTTAAACTACTTGCTCAGGAATTAACATTTTAAATGCTTTATATTTTTTTTTTTATTAAATTCTTCTTAAACTCTATATATATATCTTTTGTTTCTTAGAATATTTTTAAACTTTTAATATATTTTTTTGTTTCTTTTTTTTTTTTTTTGTTTTAATTTTTATTTCTTGCTACTTTTCACATTTTATATTATCTCTGTTCATGATTTATATTTTAATTAAGTAATTTATCATACAATACATTTAAAATTTAATGTTTTTCTCTTGAAAATATTTCAATTCAAATCTTCTTTTAGAAAATCAAACTTAAATAATTACAAAAATGTTATTTCCATTGTTTTATTAGAAAAATGTTTTTACATTGTTTTAAATGCTTAATAGTAGTAATTTATTATAATACTTGTTTGTTAATTATCATTACATACAAATTAAATCTATTTATTTAAAGATGTTTGTTTGTATCTCTTAAAACATCAGTAATAGTACATGATTTGCTAAATCAGATCAGATGTTGGTATTAATAGTCCTCAATAATCAGTTATCATTTAAGACTAAATCACTTTCTTAGCTTAGTGAGTATTTAAACTAATACTTGATAGAATTTACATTTATTTTCTTTATATATATTTCATTTTGTTTAGCGTATGTATGTATGTATATCGAATATTAAATTGTATAGGGTGTTTCGTAAATTAATCAAAATTGCATTTGAAAGAAAATAGGTGAAACAGGAATAAAAATAGGATGAATCAATGAGCCAATTCACATAAGAACATTTGTGCTGGCGTAAAATGATCGTTTATAGGCAAGAGGGGTGAAGAGAATGGTTTTTCGGTGGCGTAAGGTTTCCACCAGCTACAACCCCGCATCACCAGCACAAAACTAATACACGCACATTTTTAAAATTTCAAATTAATGCAAAAAACACTAATACATACAAAGCTGCGTATACGTATACATTGCTGCCAAACTAATATTCATCCCGTGTGAATTGAAAAGAAACAAAAATTGTGCAACTAAAAAATGTGCTAATGTGAATTGGCTCAATAATTTATTTTTTTTAAGTAAAGCAGTAAGCAGTCATGGGTTATTCCGAATCTAGGAATACTTATGTCATTTTATTCTGTCGCAAAATTCAGTATGTTATTTCCTCTCAACGTAATGAAACGATTTAGGATTGAGCAACTTTGGGATTTGTTGGAAATTCAATTGGTTCAAGAGTTGAAGCCGCATAACCATCCGCTTCGTTTTCGCTTCGCTAAATAGGCCAACGATAAACTCCACGATCATGTCGATTTTGAAAAAAATAACTCTTTTCGGATGAAGCTCATTTTCATCTTGGTGGGTAAGTTAATAGTAAAATTGTCGTTTTTGCGACTCAGAAAACCCACACGTAGTCTTACAGAAGCCAATGCACCCATTAAGAGTGACTGTTTGATGCGGCTTGTGCAGAAAATGTATCATTGAGGACGGTGCAAACATTACGGTCATTGGAGAGACCTCTCGCACTATAATAACCAATTTTTTGTACTCGCTCCTCATGGTATTACAGTGAACGATGTTTGGTTTCAACAGGGTAGTGCAACTTGCCACACATCTCATGTCACATTCGCTTATCTAGTCCAAATGGTGATGTCAATTGGCCGCCAAGAACTGCGATTTGACGCTGTTGTACTATTTTCTGTCGGGCGCCGTAAATAAAAGTGTTATGCCGACAAATCACGAAAAGTTAACAAATATAATGGTAATTAGCAAAAAATTTATGACTTGAGGCAACGAAAAAGATTCTCAGAAAGTTTTGCCAGTCTATAGTCGTCAGCGACAAAGCTCGTTTTTGACTCAGTGGGTGTGAAGTGCAAACAGGCTGTGTTAGGCACTTCTAAGAATACAGAAGTTATTGTGCCATTATACGTTCATATCATACTTCTAAAGGAACGATGAAATAGATTAAGATACTGTGTGATGGCTACGAACTTCATTTTGCCCAAAATAGGTTTAGTTATGGTTGAAATATGTCACCTGCTGTATGAAACATGAAGTCCTTGAGAAATGTCGACTAGTTGTGGATCGTTGAACGCATATTCAAGGGGATCAACATTACAACTCTCATTAATGAGATAGAAGTCTAAGAATAGTGCCTATATGTCAAAGCTAACAAGGAAAAACTTAATAGCAGGCATTTAATCACAACCAAAAATTGATGAGAAATCAGCCATTCACATTTTTGCGAGTAAGAATGCTTCAAAACACCTGGTAGTAATGATCGATAGTCGATTGTTCTCTAAACAGGGTATCGCGTATGAACGATGCCCAATGCAAGGTAATTTAGAAAATATCACAAACATAGCACTCCCATTTAGGCGGCTTGGTTTTTGTACATGTCTTATCGCTATAAAATAGGGTATTAACACAAATTTAATTATTAAGAAAGTTGTGCTGTACATTTGTACAGCTAAATTCTAATGTTGAAAGTACGGTGTTTACAATTAAAACCACTATTTGATAGGGGCAGCATTTCATAAAGACAAAATTAGGCCATATACAGCTCAGCTTTAAGACTCTGAAGCTTTGTTGGTTTATTAATATAAGCCTACTTTATAGTTTAGTACTTCTGGCGAACGCTTAGAAATAGCTCCTCTTTTTAATTGATCTGAATGAAATCATATCACCTATGCTTTATGAAGTTCTAAAATTCTTGCAAAAATAACAGATGATTTTCTATTGGTTCTTATATAAATGGAGACGTAAATCGATAGTATAACGAATCCGAAAAGCACTGTTCAGTTACTGAAAATAACTGTAGGGTGAGTTAATATTTTCGAAAACAATGTTTTGAAATAGAAATATTACAATTTAATTGTTTTAATATTTTACTTGGATTTTTATGTACAAATTTTTATTCACACTTGCAATCACACTCACATACATATACACAGCCACATACTCGAACACACATTTAATAGCACACTTATAAGCTGTTATTGTTTTTAATTTTAACAAACAATCTTTTGAAGTATGTCAGTATACAAGGATATTATAATTAAATAATTACGAGGGTAGTTTCACAATAAAACGATTTAGTTTTGTTAAGGTTTTTTTTCAACTTAAATTTTTAGCGTTGTTGTATTCCCTTTAAGAGGTTCTAGTTTTTTCACTTGACAACCTTACATAAAAAAATTCTGGAAAATTTTTTTTGGTAACACAATTGTCAACTGCGGCTGCAAAGATTTGAATTGATGGGATCGTTGCAATGTATATGTAATGCTTGATTCTGTAACTATAAATATAGTGGTTTAGAAGTGGTAGTTTCTTTCAGAACTTGCCTCTTGAGTTTTCCAGTTTATTAGTTTGTGTGGAACTCGTTGATTTCGGGTATGCCGCTTCCATAGTGAAAACGACTCTAACCATGAATATGGTGATGCAACTATCCCAATAGAATTCACATAGTCAAACGAATTACAATTGTAAATGAAATCTAATAAATAATATTGTGTGAGAGTTTTTGTGAAGTGTAGTGTCCGATATAGTGTGAACGAATCCGAAGTTTATAATGATTCTCATATTTGAGTCCTATACATCCTTTATACAAAAAGATGTTTATAAACGAACGCGAAAAGTGAAATATATTGCGGAGCCTGTGTGAATGTTCGACTGCAATGAAACACCGGTGAAAATTCTTGATTTAAAAATTCTACTGCGATCACGGTTGTATCGCTTATGTTTCTCAGAAACAGCATATGAACACATTATCTCATAGGCTTTGCAATATAGAATGAAAGCTACCTTTCTGTAGCATTGTACTGAAGATAATTTCCTTAAAAGACCATGGATATGAGCAGAAATTCTAAATCATCTGATTGTTTATATCATTGGATCTAGTGCAAGGCCGTGGAAGATATTCAACGTGTAAAATAGCATGATAACAGAGAACGATGAAACAGTTGAAGATGTTGAATAACCAATTAAGAAGGCAATTTAGATATAAATTAGACATAAAATAACTAATTTCAAGTTCAATGGTCTGCCTGTGCCTCTACATATGTATGTGCAACTTGGTTTGTTGTAGAATAAATTCACACTTTCCATTAAACCCTATCTCTCAAAAACTGTGAAGAGATTTTATTCACTTTTAATAAGTAAGAAATATTTTTGCAACAAACAGATGTTGTAGACATTAACACTCCAGTTCGTAGATGAAAATCTATTTGGTTTGATTCCCTGACCTGAACTTCGCAAGAAAAAGGAAACTTGAAGTGTAAAAAATGAGAATACTATCCCCATAAAAATAAACTCACACTTTTCATTAAACACTGTCTCTCAAAAACTGCGAACGGATTTTATTCACGTCTAATAAATAAGAAATATTTTTCCAAGAAATAGGTGTTGTAGATATTAACACTTCAATTTGTAGATTCGTAGTTTTGTAGAAAACTTGGTGTGTTAAAATGAAAGGAGGACACTCACCCCAAGAAAATAAATTCACACTTTTTGTTAATCACTGTCTCTAAAACTGTGAAAAGATGTTACTTGCGCTTAATAAGTAACAAATGTTTTTGTAACTAACAGAGTCCGTAGATGAAAATCTATTTGGTTTGATTATCTCCTCCGCAAGGAAAAGGAAACTTGGACTGTAGAAAAATGAGGAGACTATCCCCAGAAAATAAATAAATTTCATATCGTAAGGGCTTGGGATATATTTAAATAGCGATGTTGTTGTATTACGACAAAAAAATAGAGAATTCTTATGGGTAATCTATGCCTGGGAATTCCACGTATTCTTAGAGTGTAGAACAGGGTATTACACGTATTAGTCCTGTAGTCATTAGATTGATACAAAGACTCTCCTCTGCTTATTATTTCTTTGGTTTATTTCAATATCGTTGATGAAGTGCTTAAATATAAGCATCATATTAGTCTACTGCAGCTTAGAATAATAGTTGTTTAGAAGCAACGAAGTCTGGAGGATATTTAAACAATTTATTTTAAAGAAATGAATTTCTAAAAATCACCTTTTCTAGGGCAGGCCATTGTATACACTATATTTGTATTACAAAGAGCTTTACAATGCATTTAATTTTTGTAACCTTAACTCAAGGATGTTTGCAGATTGTATTAAATCATATTCCTCAATAATTTCCTTTATAAATACTTAGATTTTAATTTTATTTTGAAATACTAAAATAATTATTTTCAAAACTCTAATTTATTGAGCACTCTACTCCATGACTACAGCATATTTATGCTGCTGTCCAACTCTTTAAATGGCAAGTAAATGATTTCAAATTAGAAATGATAAAAAGAGCATGAATAATAATGTATAATTTTAGTTTTCATTTCAGTTCATCCTTGCTACAGACAGGCACACATACACACACCTTCATTCATACACACATACACATAGTATTCTTATAGTATGTGTATGTTTAAAAGTATTCTTACAATCATTACAACGACAAAATATTTAATGCATTCTCAGTAAAACTATAATTACAACTACACTTATAATACAACAGTTATACATACATATGTATGTAATGGTATGTACATACATATATAAGAATTTATTTATATGTGTTTATATGTATACCATATGTCTCTATGTGCGTTAACGTTCTCATATATACATATATATTGTATGGTATAGGTATGTATGTATCTTAATTGTATCTGTATATTTGTTAGCAATTTGTTTTCACAAATAGTAATTTAAGTATATTCTGTATGTAATAATAATAATTGACATAATTTCATTAGTATTGTTGTTGTTGTTGCTGCTGCTGTTATGGCTAAAACATGTAATTGTGTTAAACTATTATAAACATAATAATTATGATGCTGATGACGACGATAATGATGCAAACTTGTAGCAGAACTGCGTACTGTAAAGAAACAAGAAAAATAAAAGAGAAAGAGAGAGACATAGAGAAAATAAGTTATAAAAACAATAATTAAATCATTTGTAATGTTTGTTGTTAGCAAATGTTTAGTTTCTTCTTTTTAATTTATTTGTAATTTTTATTATTTTATTTTCTTTTTTCTTTAGTTTAATGAAAGTTAAACATTTGCAAACAGTGTAATAAGTTATAATTCAGCACAGAAATAATAAATAAAAGACAGTTGCAGGCGATAAATTTATGCACAGGAATTTATTATTGAATACCATACGAGATTTTGAAATCATTTTCAAACACACTTTCGCCTGGTATCGTTAATTATCGTGAATGAAATTAAACTATTTCGTTGCAATGGTAGCCAAATATAAAAATTGTTTTGGCAACCATTTAATTAATAAATTCATAAAAGAATTCATAAACAATCAATTTCAGTAATAAAAAGTGTTACAGTTATTTTATCGAACTGTAGTCGAGAAGTCATTTTCCATTCCAGTTTTGTGCGGATGTAAATGGTGTAAACATGGGACTCAAATGAAATAAAATATAGCTTGTATTGTATTCAGAAAAATATCATCCTTCACCACCTGAGGCATATGTTCAAGGGGTTAGATTCCCAAGATTCGCATGACAAGAGCTTCAAATATTTCTGACTATAGTATTGTAGTTATGCAAGATATTTCATTAATGCTAACGTAAATGGTTCATAAAATGTATGATTTCCCTTTTACGAAAGATAATATCTTTCTTTTTGTGCTTGTTCGTTCTAGGAATTAAATTCTCAACACTGGAACATCAAAACCTTTTGGTATTCTATTTTTTCACACCGCTCTTGTAGGTTACAAAAAATATTTAATTAATACTACGCATATGAGTTACACAGATTTCTCAGCAGTTTTCTGTCAATACTTCTGTTATTCTATTTTGTTACAAAGCACCGTATATTATCTCCACTGAACGTAATAAACCGATTTACACTTGAGTAACGTTGGGATTTATTGGGCCAACGACAAACTGCATGAAGTTTCTTAGGGGGTACGATAACAAGTAAAGTTGCCATATTTGGGACAAAGAAAACCCACACATGGTCTTACAGAAGCCAATGCACCCATTACGAGTGATTTCTTGGTGTGGCTTGTGGAGCGGAGGCATCATTGGCCCATATTTCTTTGAAAATGAGGACGGCACAACCATTACGGTCAATGGAGAAACCTATCACAACATGAATACCGATTTTGTTGTATTGTTTGTTGTTTTGTTGTATTGCTGTGAATGATGTTTGTTTTCAATAGGATTGTGTCAACTTGCCACACATTTCATGATACACATCTCATTCCACAATTGATTTATTGCGTCAAACGTTTGATAGCCGCTTAATTAGTCGAAATGGCCGCCAAGCAGCTGCAATTTGACACCATTGGCCTATTTTTTGTTGGGCGACGTTAAAGAAAAATGTTAAGGTGACAAACCAGAGCCAATAGAGCATTTGAAGGCCAACATTCATGAGGTCATTGCCGAGATAAGACCCCATATATTAGAAAAAGTGCACGAAAATTGGTCCGATTGTATGAGATACTGTGAGGCCAGTCGCGGCGGCCATATGAATGAAGTAATATTTCATTTCTAACCGGAACAATTGTACTTCACAACAAAAAAATTTTTTTTGCAAAATATTAAACCGTTTTTGTTTTATTGCATTTTTAAATTTAAACTTTTAAATGACCCACCTGTGATGTGTGATTCTTTGCCTCTCTTTAATTTAATGTTGCATATTTTACGGATCTTAAAGCATTAGCTCTCATACGTATGAGCAATATTTTTTGAATACAGCAGCGTATTACATATAACTTATACGCCTTAGTGTTGATTGTTACTATGATTACCAGAGAAGACAAATTTGCTTTTTTCGCATTTTTTACATTTTTTTGCTATTTTAACCGATATTTGCTTTTTTCTGCTATTTTTGCGATTGTGATGGCATTTTGCTTATTTTCCACTTTTTAAGAAACAATAAATTTTTTTTTCAACAGCATTGTTTATACATTTAGTTAGTACTTTTTGTTCCAATTTTGTACAGCTCTGTAATATAATAGTTAATGCTTTTATTATCATATGTGTTGGACTGTCAAATGCCATATTATAGCACGTTCACATATAAGAAGGTTATGGTTATCTAAAATTAACCTTGGAGATAACCTTGTGGCGTTCACATATGATAAATGTAACCTAAAACATATGGTAGAATGACAGAAATTGACAGCTGTTTGAATTTTTTTATTATTGTTGCTGTCAAATTTTAGTAAATATATTCACAATAGATATAAGCGTTGTATTTTTGAGTATTTTATTGAGTACTTTTCAATGAAACACTGCGTATTTTACTAGGTTATGAGGTAACCTACAGCTGAACTTGGTTATCTTTCATATACAAATTGTATGGCTAACCTCATACATTTGTGGCTTGGTTACGAAGATAACCTCGATAACCACGATAACCTTGCTAACCTTCTTATATGTGAACGTGCTATTAAATGAATTTTTGAATTTGTGGATTCCCCTTCTTAAAAAAAACTTCAGTTGAGTTGTAAGGCATTAGAAAAAAAAAAAATATAAAAAGAAAAACGCCAAAAGAAAGTGCAAAAATTTTTTTATTACATAAACATATTAATTCCTATCCTGGCGTTTTTAAAATTGAAAAGGACTGGCTTTTTTGTAACGTTTTTGTATGTATATATGGATTTCTGTAGATGGAACCATGTATAGCGAACAAAGACTAGTAGCTAATTTTATTTTTGGGTTCATGGATGAATCTACTGATAAAAAATCCTATTTGCTGAACATGGGCATACTTCAAAATGTAAATGGAGCTTCAATTGCTACATTTTGTGACGACTCATTACAACTTTTGTGGCCAGATGGTAATATTAATTAGTTTATACCTAGTTAATTATTTTTAATATTAATTTTTTATTTACTTTAATTTTTAAAGGCATACAGTATTAAAAAGTACTACTCATTGTAACAGATTCCGCTGCTTACATGTTAAGTGGTATTTCTTCACTCAAAATAACGTATCCAAAAATGCTTCACTTAACATGTTTTGCCCATGGTCTCCATCGTGTTGAGGAATTTATACGATCAGAATTTGAGAACGTGAATTATTTGATATCTTGCACCAAAGCTGTGTTTTTGAAAGTAGTTAAAAATTGGTAAATTAGTAAAAGCATTTTAACTTTAATTTAATTTTTTTAGGCACCCCGTCGAAAGCAGTTGTTTATAAACATGAATCTAAATTTATCTTTGCCCGCCTTTCCATGCCCTACATGTTGGGGAGGCAGTAATGTATTATGCCGAGCATTTTGATGCCGTAACGCCTTTTACGGCATCAAATTAAATTTGAAATTAAGTTAATTTTGAAATTAAACAGTGAAGACTCTGAATCAATAAAACGTGCAAAGAAAATTTACGATGAGCAGATGTTAAGTGCACAACTCGCGTTTATAAAAACGAATTTCTCAATAATAGTATATTCGTTGAAAAAACTACAAACTTTTGGTTTAGATGAGATATTTTGACGAACGTAAAAGAAAGTCTTGATAAACTCAAAGATAAGAAGTTTATTCGCAAATTCGACGCAGTATTCAAAAGAAATCCAGGATATCAAACGTTTTTAGCAATAAACTCGGTTTTAGAAACAGGACTGGAATCTTATGATGAATATGTTAGAAACTTATCTTCAAGTGAACTTTTAAAATTCAAATTTGCTCCATCAACATCCGTTGATGTTGAACGAAGTTTTTCTATGTATAAAAAAACACTTTTAACCGAAAGACGAAGACAACTTTCATTTCAAAACATAAAAGCTCATATGATTGTATATTGCAACTGTTTTCAATGTCAATTATTTTAAACTAAATAAAATGATTTAAAACTTAAAAATAATACGATATAAAAATTGCTTTTTTTTGCTACTTTTTTTTATTTTTTACTGCTTTTTTTCTTACATTATTTTGCTATAAAGATCTTCTTTTTGTGCTTTTTTTGTCTTACTAATGCATTGTAAGCAAAATGTACTGCAACTGCATTACGAAAAACAAACTTCACTAATGCAACAAAAAAATTTTTCAATTTTTTTTTCAATTTTTCTGTCTATCAGCAAACAAAATAAAGTTATTGAAAATTTCCCTTAAAAAATTCCACAACAGTCGTGTGGCAACGTGTAGTCAGTGGTGTCCAGTCCAGTAATCCGGGTTCGAATGCTGCCCAAGCGTTACGCATGTGCATTAATACGCCTGGAAGTGTATATAGGTATGCCTGTAATGTCAGTTTTAAACCATTTTTGTTTTATTGCATTTTTAAATTTAAACTTTTAAATCACCCACCCTATTTAAATGTAATTCTATTTCCTCAAACTCTAATACCGAGTGTAAATTTATTTAACAAAGCCCTCTCAAATTAATTTCCTTTACCATCAGCCACATCAATACACCAACGTGAATTAGGCTAAAACACTAGAATATAAGCAGTTTTGTTGCCATGCAACTGCATACAGTGTACTCTACTTACAATAGCTTACCAGAATGGTAGTGAAAAAACAAAGAAGGGAAGTAAAAGAAAAATAAATTGTATTGCATGTCACTTACCCAACAACATTGCTTCTCGATTATCAATTATACCAGGTCTACGTTGAAGAACACTCTCCTTGCCACCCTTCCAGAGGACAGGCGATATGCTGGCAAGACATTTGACGCGCATGGCACCATTGTTAAAGTGACGAGCATCAACTGTCATTTCCAGACCTAATGTTGACGTTATGAG
The DNA here is from genome assembly GCA_927399465.1 of Sarcophaga caerulescens. NCBI lineage: Eukaryota > Metazoa > Arthropoda > Insecta > Diptera > Sarcophagidae > Sarcophaga > Sarcophaga caerulescens. Next base: position 56,181,542 of record OV656872.1, on the reverse strand, counting down.
GCCATGACGGTGTACGGTGTCATTGTAACGTATCATATAGTGACCATCAACCACCTGCAATAGAAGAGTAAACCATGAAAAATACAAAAGGGCATTAATATCAGAGAGAAAAAATATCGAAAAGGAAAAGAAAAAAGGTCAGAGAAAAATTTTAAACAAAAGAAAATATTTTCTTAAAATGTGGCTGTAAATTCTTGCTCTTATTCGTATCCGTGTTCGTACTCGTACATGGTAAGTAAGTTTTTCTTTTGTCCTGCAATGTAATAATATTGGCGCTCTAATTACCCGGTAAAAGAAAAAATTAAAAATTAATTAATTTTTGTACTAAGAAAGCCATATAATTGACGTGCCATTTTATCAGTCATTTAAACTTCTTCGTTCAATTCTCTTGCTCCCCCACCCTAATTGTAGGGTCAGGGTTTTGCAATCGTTGGAAAATAAAAGAAAGAAAAGAAAGATAATTAAAATATTTGTATTTGTGTCTCAGGAAATTAATGGATAGAAAGAAACCCTTAATAGGAGGTTAACGACTGTTAACATGCACAAGACATCAAATGTATAATGTCCTGGTTATTAGAATAACCACACGATACGTCTTTTTAAATTATGAGTTTTAATTAGCGGCGTGGTAATATAATATGGAACAAAGAAAAGTTTTTTAAGAGACTGTGTTTTGTCTGAAAATATCAGAAACGTTATGGTATTTTCTCAATGATGGTCGTACAAGGAGACCCAAAGTCATCATCTTATGGAAAGCTACGAAGGTTATATTACATATTTATTTGGCAACAAGCATAAAAATATAATATTTTAGCATTCATACTGAATAACAGATTCATAAAACTGATAAATCATATGTAAAATACAAATTTTCTTGGTGGATATACACATGTGCTGTCAGACGATAGTGTCTTGGTCTTGTCTACAGGTGGAACTTTGTCTTCTGTATCCGATTCTCCAAATCCATTGTATTTTCTGTAAAATCATTATTTAAAACTTTACTTTCATTAGAATTTTTAGCCATATCATCATGGGTGGATGTAGCATTCAACAACAGGTACAAACAATAAGATTGTATTATCAAAATGGGAGTTCTGTTCTGCTTACAAACTGCGCGCTTTACGCATTTTGCGCTCACCATAATCGAACTACCGAGAAAACCATTCGGAATGTGATAGAGAAAGTCAAGTCCACTAGTTAAGTGTATAATTGACCAACACCCGTACGTTGACGAAACACAAGGTTTGACGAAAACCTTGAGATTATGCCGTGCGTGAGAGTATGCAGGCATTCGATTTCGTGTTGCGCACAAAAACTCAACGTGTCACAGTCCTTAAGTCCTTAGCATTTCTGGATGAATGTGTACGTGAACAGAATGAATTTCACTAATTTGGGACGATATCAATCCACATGAGATCTCGTGTTTGATGTGTATTTTGGGCTGGCGGTGTCATCCGTATGTCCAGATTACTTTGAGAACGATTTTGACTTGGCCATTCTCTGTCAACAGCAAGCATAATAGGCTGATGATAGCCAATTTCAAGTGGTCGTAGTCTAGCAGGTAGAGTGCTAGCCAGTTAGATGTGAGTCCACGGATCAAACAACCGGTCTGACGTCTTCAACGAAACGAAATACGAAAATATATTTCTTCGGTGACTTACTCTCAGCAGAATTCTGGTAAAAACTCTGAGAGTAAATGATATTGCTAAGAAAAGTTTCTCAAAAACCTGTCGTTCGGGATCGATTTTAGCTGTAGGTCCCGCCACTAATATATACAACTAACACACTCAAAATGAGTGGTGAGAGAAGATAGGCTGGCTAAATGATTGTAATGACCAATTATATATGTATGTATTAGCGATTACCAATTTCTTTTGAGCTGAATTGGATGATCTGGACACCAACACTAAGTGGTGTCAACAGGCCGGCGCTACGTACCATGCCATATTCAGCACAAGAAAATTAAGGTGTTGTGTACTGGTCACCGAGATCTCGTTAGACATTTTTTGGGATATTTTCTTAAATTGAATGTATATGCGAATGAGATACAAATCACAGGGGTCTTGATAGAGAACATAACTCATAAGTTATCCCATGCCACAGATAATTCGACATTTCGGATGCACTCCACTTAGAGAAGCCGTGGTGGATATTTTATTTAAATTTAATGATCGGGTGCGGAAAGACTACCCGATATATGAACTGTTTTCATAACAGATGGTTGCAATAGCGCACAATTGCTAATACGCAGTGCTTCAAAACTCGCACCTCATCAAAAATACCAGCAACATCTTTGTGATCCTGATAATTTCCACTACTATGTAGGGCTAATGTATTAAATGTTCTTATTTCTTTTGGGGAATTTTTTCAATATTTTCTGAAACAGTTTGAGTTCGTCTTGTCTGCTAGAATGATTAGAATTTGCCACCTAAACCCCACCTAACAGACTTATCCAGAGTAAAATAAACATCGACTATAATATGAGCTGAACTTAAATCAACAAATTTTCGTCCAGGTGAACCCATTATGAATGATTTTTTAAGAAAATTTAAAACAGCATTCGATTACATAACATCGCCAGCATTTCGAGAAAATCGCAGTTGTTTCTCTTTTCTTTTCCCCTACTTTTTTTTTTTGTTTTTGTTAATATTTTTTTGTGCAAAACTTTTCATAACACAAAAGCTACACTTCAAATCTTTTTAAGTACTTTAATGTTTTGTGGTTTTGAAATTCGATGGAAAAGAAAAAGAAGAATAAAAAACTATAAAGTCACAGCTAAAAAAAGAACGAAAAAATAAAAAAACGACAACAACAAAAAATGTAAAAAATTCTAAAAATTATATGCAGCATGAAGCACTCATAGATGCAATGCACATGCATACATACAAACGAAAAAAGCACTTGTAAAGCATTTAAAATGCAACATGCTGAGTTGAGCATAAAAGTGATGAAGTACAAGTACAAGTACGAGTATGATTGCGGATATGTGAATGAGCGAATGAATGAACGTATGAATGAATGAACGAATGAATGAATGAACGAAACACTGAATGAATGAAATCCATGTTTCTGGAGGGGAATGCATTATTTTCCTTTTTTTAATGTTGCAATTTAATGGTTTTCGTTGTTGTTTTTTCATTCCTTTTTAACGAATATGTATTTGAAAAAAAAAACTAACATGAAAACAACGGAAAACTATGGTACTTTGAAACAAAGTACTTATCAAGGGTAACAAAAACGGAGAAAAAAAAATGGAAGAAAATAAAATCGCAAAATTTGTTAAAATTTATGAAAAACCAACAATGTCAATATTTATTGCGTTTTTTGGTTTGTTTTGCTTTTGTTGCCAACAAAATTAAAAAATTATTTTAAAATTATTTTTCCATCATTTCAATTGCATATGTAAAGTTTTTTTTTTTTTTTGTGGTATGAAAAACACAATTAAATTGCAAATATTTGCCATTTAGTTTCGGTTTAATTAGAGTTTGTTCATGTACTTATAGGATACTCTACTTTGGTTAGATTTTATTGACTTGAATAGTTGAGTATAGAATAGAAGCGTTAAGAAATTAAGATCAAAGGATGGATCGATAACATCCATTACCCTTTAGACAGGATCACATCACTTACATTGAGTGTTTTAATTTTATAAGTGAGTGACGTGACCTACAGCTTACAGCCGACTTAGAATGAAAAAACTTTTCATGGTAATTTCATTTACTCACAGAGTTTTTGCCAACAATTTGCTTTTCAGCAGACATTTAAAATTCAATACCTCATGCACTCAATATTGATAACCTCTTGAGGCTGTAGCAAAATACACACCCTGTAATGATTAAAATTACGTATCTTTAGGGGATAAGAAGATTCAAAGAAGTTATCAGAGCAAATTTCTGAGTAAATTTTGGAAAGCAGAAAAAAATCACAATAAAGGTAAGTTGTCCTTTATAATTTCAAAGGAAGCCAAAAATGAAGCAACCTCTCAGCATCGTATATAAGATCATGGCGACCATGCAAAATATTTAAATCATTTGTATTACTTTTTCACACTAGTGGGGTTTTGTGCTTGACACTTTCACACTCAAACAAATCCTCAATAAAACTCATATATTCCTAATTGGTACTCATTATCTCTTTGGCAATTATAAGCAAGCATATGAGACTTCAAACAACATGAGCTTCAAACCGATTGGGCATCACGTTAAAATTTTTCATTTGACTTTGAACAAAAAAGCTCCTGTAATCACATCTGAAATGTTTAAAACTATGGTGGGTTTAGGACACAATGACGTGCATTAATGTTTTTGATCCAGTATGTGATAAACGTTTTATGGAAAATCTGTATTGCACCTGAGATAAAATTGGTGTTGAGGAGAGAAATCTATGAATACATTTGTATATATTGTTACGAAAATGGAAATGGTGTTGTTAAAATAATAAGCAAAAGCTCCAAAAACAACACAATGGAGTTGATCACGCATAAAAACAAAAGCTCCAAAAACAAAACAATGCAGTTGTTCACGTGATCAACGAATGAGTAAGCATATAGCAACAAAAACAAAAGGGTTTGTTTACAAAATCGATGAATAAACAAATATAGCAACAACAACTGCGTATAAAAGAAATATAGCAGAAAGACAAAGAAACAAAACAACAACAACTCTGCCTGGACGAAAGTAAATAAGATACACGAACAACAAAAATGGAAATAAGTTGTTTACATTTTTGGATTGTTCCCGAAGGTCGTCATCATCCTTCAAGGGCATCCATCACACTGTTGATCGAGCGATATAAAAGGCAAGATAAAGCGAGCAAGGATGATTCAGTTAGAATTCAGTCAGTCGTGTATGAAGACACGTTATTCTCGGAGTACGAGTTAAGTTAGTCGTGTGACGACGTCGCGTTGAATTGAGTGAGAAATTCAACCAGTGGTGTGAAGATACGAGATCGAGTAATAATCCAGTCAGACTTGTGTGCAGACAAGTTGCGTGAAGAAAACAGTTGTTAGTGTGGTGCTTACAAAAAAGGTTGTGAGCAAAGAGGAATAACTAACAAGTGTTGTTGTTGCTTATAAAAAAAAAGGTTATAAGCAGAGAAATATCACGAACAAGCACATATTGTGGAAGTTATCATTGTATGCGTAGAATAAGTTCGAACAGTGGCACGAAACTTGTGCAGAAAATAAAGAATTAATTAAAAAATAAACACAGATTTATTTTTATTTTATTTGCAATCTACAAGCTCATATTTTTAACGTTTTTAAAAGGTAAAAACGTAACAATATGTATTAATTAAACTACACAGAAACACAATGAAAGATGGAAAAAGTAATAGAAACAATAACAAATCAACAATGAGGTTCTAGAAGTTGCCAGACATAAAGCCACACTGTCAATCAGTTGTAATAAACGGCGCTATTGATATGTATTGTGAATAATATTGGTTTAAACAAATTATTTTTTTATTTAAAATTACAATCAAGGAATTCATTGGATATAATAGATTTTAAAAAGGTGAATACACACAATCTGCTTGTCGTCATTGCACAAAACAATACGAATAGGAAACTTTCTTCAACAATTTTGTTCGCATGTTAAGCTATTTTTCTAAATTGAACGCCAGTTGAATGGTGACCTCAACCATTTTCTAAGGCCACTCATCCAGACATAGGGTATTATTGATATCCTTGGAGAATGTGTCACAAATTGGATTTTCTTTTTGTTTAAATTAAATGTAACTGACACCGTGACTCATTAAAAGCTTGAAAGCACACTGTAATTCCACTTTGTTCCATAACACTTCAAAGGTCCGAAAAGTTTTCACCCTCTAAAAACAAAAAAACGGATCAGATTATGCACACAGTTTTAGGGTTTCTTTATATAACAAATTTACTTTCACTTTGACAAATTGTAAGGAGAGTTCTTTTTACCATGAAACTCCTGTAGAGTGGGCATGAACTTGAATGAATGTATTTGCACTGTCATGTGCGATTTGTATCGCTTTATTATTATGCCCTCCCTCAGACGCTCAAAATGGTATGAAAGTATTTTCCAAATGGTCTTACTTGTAGCTGCTTCAGGTTTTCTTCTTCTTGTAATATTTTTGCCTGCTCCCTAAGCGCTTAACGACAATTTCCCATTACAAAACGAAGAAATTTATTTTGTATTTTATATAGAAAATAAAAAGAAAAAGATGGAGAAACAGAAATAAAATATTTAAATATTTAACTAGTGCCAAGGGGCGACGAAGCTATTTTCCAGACATTTAACATTTCAGTTTGAATTTGAGTTCGAGCTGTGCACAGTGGTGATAATCCTTGTGATTATAATGTTTAACGTTACTTTAAATGGAATACCAAATGCTGGCAAGCAAGATACGCTGTCCTACCTTATGTTTTATCCGCCCTTGCATCATTCCCTTCGTTTGTTGTTCGTTTTTATTTCACTTTTAGTGTTTATTTCTCAAATGACATTTCCAATTGCCATAAGTGCAATCCTTTTTAAAATAAAATGAAAATAAAAATGAAGAAAATAAAAATGAAAAAAATATTCAACAAAATAACTACAAATTGTAAAACGTTTTGTGGTGTGGTTAATGTGACGACAATATTGTGAGGGGAGGATTTTTTGTTTGTTTTGTTGTTCTATAATGATTTTAAAATAGGAGCTACAAATGCAAGAATGCCAAAATTGTGAGAAAGTAATTTTTTTTTTTTGCTTATTATAACTTCTTAGTCTCAATTACAATGGATGTGTGTGCTATGATGAGTGGTGCGACACAAAGTTTTTAACATCAACTTCGAGCGTCAGTTTTGAGAAACTTTTCATGGTAATATTATTTACTCTCAGTGTTTTCGTTAGAAGACTGTTGAGGGGAAGTTCACCGTAAAGAATGTTTTTAAAATTTCATTTTATTTAATGAGATGTCTGACCTGGCGTTTGAACTATGGGCGCTCGTCTTATAAGCCAATACATACCTACTAGACCACGGCAACCACGAACTCTATTAGCAATAAATAATTTTGAAAAAGGTATTTGTGTTTTTTTTTTTGTTATCAGTCTGATAATGTAAATTTCATTATAGCTGTATAGCTGCACTGTGGCCAACCCATAATTCAAAAAATTTGTTGAAATTAGAGTAAGAATTGGGCAGCGTAAACATTAGGATGAAACTAGACACTCACAATCAAACAGTTATCAACAATTTGAGCAAATCTAGATTCACTAAAAAAAACTTGAAGTTTTGTGAAGAATTAAATTTCTATCTTCAATTTACTGTTAAAACGCAATGAAATCATACCATTTCTATAAGGAAATTCATGTATGGCAATGATATGCCAAAAATATCAGGAATAAATCACGGTTAAGTTTCGCAGACGTTAGCAAAAAAGACGATGACATAAAAAAGGTAATGCTTGTTATCTTGTAGCAGGGAAAGGAAAGGAAATTGTTTATTATGAGTTTCTATAAACTGGCCAAATAATTCACTAAGATCTCTACTGTTAATAATTCAAAATATTAAATTTAATTAAAAAAAATCGAAATAGATCAAAAGAAAAGATGTTGCGTACCACCATTACAACGTCTTGGATGTCCATGCAGAGATTACGAGCATAGTCGCGAACTCATAATTTATTCACAAAAAAACCGGGAATAATCGATCTGTACTGCAAAAACGAAATTGTCGCATGATTCCGATCAGATAATCCAGAAGTTCTAAGTTGATTGAATAATAGTTTCACTCACTTCTGGATGAATGGGTATGTGAACAAACCAAATTGTCGGATTTGAGACAATACAAATCCCAATGCATCCCGAAAAAGTCACTGTTTGGTGTGGACTTTGGCATTTCGGGCGTCATCGGTTCGTATTTCTTTGAGGCCTTTACTGTCAACGGCGAGCACTATACGTCGATGATTACCAACTTCTTTTGGTGTGAATTAGATTATGAATATATTTGAACACCACCGACTTGTGGTTCCAACAGCCCGGCGCTAGGTGCCACACAACTAATGTCACTTGAGATATTCAGCATGAGCAATTTGAGGTCATGGCCATCTCACAAGGAGGTTATGTGAATTGGCGACCGAAATAATGCAATTTTATTTGGTTAGACAATTTCTTGTAGAGTTTTCTTAAGCCAAACCTTAAGCCCTAGACCCAACGTCCCTGGAAGCCAACATGACCTGTTGTTGAGCGTCATTTATACTCCAGAGGTGTGGAAAATTAGACAATTCGGATGCGTCCTACACAGTGAAGCTGGGTATACCTTTCAACGTTGTTATGTTCGACACATAATAAGAACAATAGGTCTGTCAAACAAATGTACCAAACATTGTGTCACAAATGGAATTAAGTGCTCAAAAACAATTGAAATAATGTGACAGCGTGACAGAGAAGACGAATTGCGGCAACTGAACATTTTGTTGACTCGTATGTAATCTGGATGAAAGCCAATTAACCATTATCAAAAAAAAATGGGCGTTTGTACTAAGAGTCAAAATCATAATATGACATTACATATTGAAATTTTTACTGATTTACCAGACTGTACGGCGTTTAAGGAGATTAGGTTCGATAAGGCAACTACTCCTCACTGATGTCCTCGCAGCTTAGTTTCCGATCAACAATCAGGCCTAGATATTTAACCATGCGACTGAAACTATTATATGCAGTAAAAATTCTAATATTAATGCGGGTTATAAAAATGATTTCTATATAAATGATTTCGAAGCCAGGATTGACTACAATTAAGTCGTTGTAATTTTTAGAACAAATATAGAAATGTGTACGACGATTGAAGAAGAACTATACAACATAAAAGATTATGTATTCCAAAAAATGACGACTCTTAACCAAAAACTTTTGATTCAAATTGTTAGTTTTAAATCTAAGTATTCAGCACATCAATTAATAAAAATTAAACCTCATTTAATGCCAAGAGTTATTTTAGAAAAAATGTAACATTATTACATATAATACGTCATACTTTAATTTCGTATTTAGCTTCATGTCTTATATTGTTTAAATCGACTTTTTTAAATACTCAACTGTTATTAAATCATCATTATATACATATATGTATGTATGTTTAGCAGCAAATATTTTTTTCCTAATTCGTATCGTCTGTTAATAATTCAAAAGTGAAGATAAAAAAACTTCAACCACTATAACTATAATAGTTTATATAAAACATTATAAATTAATTTTATTTATTTACTATGCAAATGAGGAGCTTTTTGGTTTTTTTTTATTAAAATTCAATAAATACGTACTTTTTTTTTAATAAAATTTCCTAAAAGTTCATTTTATCAGGTGCGTGTTAAACAGCACTTCGTGTAGAATAAAAATAAAAAATAGCGCGCAATTACCTGATGTTTTCTTGCACTTAAATATGTAATAAGCATGCCATAAATTTTATGTGCGTTAAAAACAGAGAAAATAAAATACAGGGTCTTTTACGTTTGAAATTCTTTTATCCACTCATTTTAATTGAAATTTTGTTATGCTTATGTATCAATAAAAGCTTACAATTTATGAATGCATATAAAGAGAATATGGCAATTGATCACCAAACCCATACATCTTCATAGCATTCTTTCTAGATAACGATATATAGCAACTCTATCATCCAGGGACCTGCTACTACATCACCTTTTTTAGACAAACTTAATTAATTACACAAACGCACAGCAAAGTTCCAAAAAAAGATAGGCAAAAACGAATAAAAAAAGATACTTTCAAATTGTCATAAGCATGACCCGAACATCCTTTTCCTTACATCCTTTTCCTTACTGTACCGCATTGCATCTTCTTTATTGAGTAACTGTTCTATTATACAGATATCGAGTGATCAAATAGGAATTTCCAAACTTTCGACAGTTGATAGCGGCGATAATAGCATCAATAGGTCTCTCAAACAAATATATAAAAATATCCATGATATCTTACAAACGAATGGTGCGGTGCACCTCGCAACTCCGTACAAGCTTACACCGATGGCTCCAAGTCAAAAAATCAATCGGAAAATTCCGGTCTATAAGTCTGCAGAATCATTCTGGCTGAAGTGTGGGCAATACGGGTTGCGGTCAAATACCCAAACGGGAAATTATTATAAGTTCCGAAAGGCAGACGGTTATCAGAGCATTGGTAGCGAGAGGATCGTTACTGATGTTTGTATCACATGGGTATCCGGGTAATTGCAGAGTGAATGAACTGGCAAGACGGGGCACGACCATCGAATTCTCTGTTCTCGAATCCCTATGGAAATCTGGAAGCTTGTCAACAATAGATGGACGGTTTCGGACTCGAGCAAAACTGCGCGGAAAATCTGGCCAAGGCTGGATGGAAGGTGCACGGAAGCTCTGCTTAAACTCCAGAGAAGTAGACGCATTACTGTTGTCCTAGTTGTTATGGGGCATTGCATTATAGGAATACAGGACGTATTGGTTTGGACACCTTGCAAATGATTTCCGTAGAAGCTGTGGACATGAGGAGGAGGATGAGACTGTTCTTCATCTACTGTGTACGTGTCGGCAATTTGTCGGAATAGAAAGAGGCACCTGGTTGCCTACTTTATAGAGCATTTGGATGAATTGTCATGCATTGATACTGGTTGTCTGAGTAGCATCATCAGAAGCGCCGATATAATTAATAACTTTGTCCGGAGAAAAATTTTGTTTGGACAACATGGGTGAATTCAACTTTAAACACACTTTAACTTTAACTACATCCAACATAGCTGACAACATGGCAGGGTGTTGTGTCTCTAGCCACTAAAAGATAGGCTCAATTATCATCGTAGCATGTCCTATGGTATATCAATCACATGCTTAGCTTGCAAAACTTGATTTATGAAAATGAATAACAAGCAACCCAAACAAAAAAAGCTGATGGGGAAGATGCTTTGTGACAACCTTATGCTCCAAAAAAAAAAAAAAAAAGGAAACAAAAAGCGAATAATAAGTATATAGGGTTTGGCATAGTCAAGAAAAATCAAAAATGAATGCCTTTCCTTTTCTTAAGGATTTATTTTCTCTCCTGCACTGTATTTCTTTCAATTCGCTCTTGAGTTTCTTTGTTGTCGCCTGCCTTTTATTGCACATTTCGTGTTTTATGTTGCACTTGTAGTTGAGTATCGTTATTTTTTGTTTTGTTTTTGTTTGCTGTTCATTTCTATGTTTCCATACAATTTTTTTTTTTTGCACCGCTAAATTTATGCCTCAGATTTTTAATGTTAATGTCAGTCATGGAGTCCTTAAAAGTGCATGTTTATATCCTGTTTAGCTTGTTTTTTTTTTTTGCTTTTCTTGAGCGTATTTCTCTTTCAATTTGTTTCTTTTTATGGTGCTGCTTTTTATGGTACCTCATTGTGACAGCCATCCCGTTGAGTTTCTTGTTTTCGTTCACTCTGCTTGCAACACTGAGTTGAATGGCAAGCGCACATAGAAAGAAATTTTGTAGACAGAGTTGTCAGATGTCAGTTTACTTGCCTTTTTTTTCCTTTGGTGTCTTGAGTAGATTTAATGAAATTTAATTGAGAAACTGTTTGAAATTGTTAAAATCAACATGAGTTGTGTAGGAATAAATTGAAAAACAAAAAAAAAAAAAATATATATATATTGTCTGAAATAATATATCGGCAACCCAGTCACTGTATATGAATTATAAATTTCTTTATTTAAGAAGGCATTCTTTTGTTAGCGTATTTGTTTGTTTCGTATACATTTGAAACAAATTTCTTTAGAATTTTTTTGTAAAAATATTGCAGGAAAATAGAAAACATTCATCACAATTCACTTCGTTTACAATAGACACCGAGTAACAAAAGCATCAGGTGGGCCATCTATCGTTTTATATTTGAAACATATGTTATTCCGAATCTGGCAATACTGATGTCACTTTATATTTTCACAAATTTCAGTATATTACCTTTTCAGAACGAATCGATTTATACTTGAGAAACGTTGGGATTTATTGGAAATTTAATTCAAAGACAAAGACATTTGGTCGGAAATTGCACAAAAATGTTGTGCAAAATTTGCTCGCAGGGAAGGATCAATAGTGTCTGGTATACGCAAGTTTATTGCTAAAGTTCGTGAAACCTCTTACATACGTGATCTTACAGAAGCCAATGCACCCATTACGAGTGACCGTTTGGTGCGACATGCGGAGCAGAAGCATTATTGGCCCATATTTCTTTGAAAATAAGGATGGCGCAACCATTACGGTCAATGGAGACACCTAACGCAACATGATCACCGATTTTTTTGTACCCGCTCTACATGGTGTTGATGTTTGATTTCAATAGGATGGTGCAACTTGCCATATATCGCATGAATTATGATTCCGCGTTTTGGTTTAGTTAAAAAAAACTAAATTTTTTCTTTATTAATTTTTTATTTATTTTATTTTAAGCTTTTACAACTTATCGAACGGATGGGAGGAACAAGACTGACTTATGCTAATTACAAGTTTTTCTTATCAATCTAAAATTATTCTTTTATTTGTTAATATTGCATTTTCGTTTGGGAACGGAAATGCAGTTTTAACAATATTTAGTAAAAAATTAGTTAAATTCGGACGGTTGCAATTCTTGGAATTGCGACCGAAAATTATTTTTGATTTATTGCAAATTATTTTATTAGTGAAAAATTAATTAAATTAGGACGGTTGCAATTCTTGGAATTGCGACCGAAAAATGTTTTTGATTTATGAACTTAATCATAATTTCTATAAACAAACCGGAAATGAGTTTAATGTTACATTTTTCTTTATTTATTTGTAATTATGTTTGCAATAAATTCGTCTATTGGGTCATTCTTAATGTAATTGTTAGTGTTTGGTTTTATATACTTAACTCATGCCACGGTCGATTTATTACGTTAAACGTTTGATAGGCTTTTCATTAACAGAAATAATGATGTCAGTTGGACGCCTATAAACTGAGATGTGACATCGCTGGACTATTTTCTGTGGGGCGCTGTTAAAAAAAAGATATTCCGACAAACCAATGATAATTAAGTATTTGGAGGCTTACATTCGTGCTGCCATTGCCGAGATAAGATCCTATACGCTTGAAAAAGCTTACGGAAATTAGTTCGATAGAATGAGGTACTGTGAGGCTAGCCGCCGCAGACATATGAATGAAATAATATTCCATTTCTAATGAGAATAATTGTACTTCACGACAAAGTAATAAATTTGACAAAATTTCAAACCGTTTTTACTCTCATTGCATTTTTAAATTTAAAGTTTTAAATGGCCCAACCTTTATATTAGAAATAGAGAGCAGAATACCTTGCTTTGCACGTGGTGTTCGCGTTTACTGTGTGATTCGAAAAGAAGATAAATGTTTTCAAATAAATATATTGATTAAGCTGGCTTTTGAAACACTTCGTTGTCATGTCGTATTCAATGTTTTGTGCAACCATATTTTGTTACCAACTGTTTTTATACATGTTCCAAATAAGTCAATATTTGATGGCTGCATTCTATTTATAATTCCCAATTCTATACATTACATCAGACGCGCTTAATTCGTCTGGCTTTACAATTTAAAATAAAAGGCATACCAACATTATCCAGCAAAAAAATTATTTCCAACCAATATGCTAAATATATTACAACAAAAAATTTTGTATAACCTCAAAATCTAATTTTAGCCATTAACCAGAAGCATTGGTTGAATCGAAACCTGTGAATGGATTTACAAATTACGCCAGTGCTTTTGTTTAATCATTTAAAATAAAAAATACGAAAATATTGCATTCTGTCTAGAGTTTTTAATACTCAGCTTATATTTGCATCACAACAACCACTTTGGTTCATACAATATTTATGGATTTCTAAGCCACCCCTTTGGTTTATTTTCCGAGAAAAGCATTTAAACTTAGAAGCATAAACAAAAACAAAATATAATAAAAAGCGTATTTAAAAAAATGTATTTAACAATTTATTAAAGTTCTCCTGTTGTTTATACGAACGAGTGCAGATTTAATTTAGTTCAATGATCTCTATTTTTTATGCATGTATGTATGTATTAGTGTTGGGAATCCCGGGATCCCGGGGTCCCGAAATCCCGGGATCCCGCAGTTTTTAACAATCCCAAAATCCCGGGATTGAGCACTTAATCCCGGGATTTGACTTTTTAAGCCGTAATGAAAAAAATTGTATATTAGAACTCTCACTAATTCGAATTTCCAGAAATTAGAATCTGTTGTTTCAATGCATTAACCGCTATGAAATTAGAAACAAAACTTCAAATGGCGATTTTTTTTTTTTTGAGATGTAAACACTTAAATTAAAATTAAATTAAAATCACCAGAAGCAGATGAACCACCAACAAAAAAAAACTAAGCCATTAACCAAGTATTTTCCTATGCTGGGGCTAGAAGACAGGTCACTTTCTGCTACACTTGCACGACTAACAGCTCCTGATGGGATTTAAAGTTTACCTACGACTGTCAACACAGTCCGCTAAATGGTTGTATATTACAGCAACAAAATAAGATGTCATGCAAAAGTATGTTACGGCTGAATTTGGAAAGCAACTAACTCTAATAAAAGACTATAAAACTAGGTGGAGCAGCCTTTTGTTAATGCTGGAACGTCTTTATTTATTAAGAAATTGTATACAAAAAGCATTAATAGACATAGGCCCACCTGAAGGTGAATATTTTGCTTTATCCAAAGATGAGATTAATATGGTATCCGCAACCAATAGTGTTCTTATCCCAGTTAAAGCAACAGTTGACGCCCTTTGCCGTCGGGATGCTAATCTGTTCACGGCCGATGTTGCCATAACTTTTATGTTAAAAAAACTTAAAGATGCTAACAACGTTATAAGTCAAAAACTACATTCAGCCCTCATCCATCGCATGCAACAAAGGAGAACAGATATCAGTGGGGTACTTCAGTATCTGCACAATGGTAGAACAAATGTTCAGCCCGAATCCGAAATAGAGTTCGTAACGGTTCCTTCTTCCATAAAATGTCGCAAATGAATAGTTGAGTTACTCGGAAGACTAAATGCTTCAAATCCAGCTACATCACTTCTAATAGCTTCTGAGTCAGAAGTTACACCTTCTTCTTCAGCCAGTGTAGAGTCTGAACGTGCTTTTTCTGCAGCTGGATTTTTCACAACTAGAATAAGAAGTCGTTTGAGCGATGAAACTTTGGATGCTCTGTACTTCCTCAAAACGTATTTTAAAAATAATAAAAAATAATAACATATTGCACTTGATCAACAAAAGAGTATATATCTATAAAAACAATTTACTCTTTATAATTAATTTAAAAATGTGTAAAATTAAAAATAATTTTAATTTTCTTATAATTTAATAAATTCTTTCTTATAAACCTATTTTTGGATGTGTCATGTTATTAATTTTATTGAAATAATATGTTAATATCTTTCAAGAACAAATTTTTTAAAATCCCGGGATAAATCCCGGGATCCCGGGACTAGGTAAATGAAATCCCGAAATCCCGGGATTGAAAATATAGAGCGGGATTGCCAACCCTAGTATGTATTCTCATTTATTTGTGTACAGTCGAGTGAGTAGGAAAAAAAAAATACAAAGAATAGAATGTTTAGAACATTTAGAGAGTTTTTTATGCACAAAATCATTTACGACATCTACAGTATATGCCTTTACAGCGATAGAGAAGCAGAGAAAGAACGTGTTAATTGTAGGGTATTCATTTTGTTACACCTATTGGCAAAACTGCCCACTACAAGTTTTTCCCATATCAGCGTTCTGAAAGTAAATAATTTTTTTGAAAAACATCAAATATGACTATACGTATCCTGGTTACGCCGCAAGACGATATATGCCGATAAGATATATTTTGTAGTGCTCTCTTCTATTGCTCGATCATGGTGGCTGGACTCCCGTTTAGTAGCACTAAAGGCAGCCGTGACATCTCTCTTGGCATGCCCAATAAGATGGGATTCGCGATAGCTTCGCGTGTTCAGCAGAACTGTTTCCATGGTAGAGTTAAAGTGACCGCAAGATATGGAGTCCACGTGCCTGAAACAACACAAGGTATCAAAAAGTCCGAGAAAGTCCTTTTCTTATTTGACAGAGCTGTCAAATATAATCTGAAGTTCAGATTCTGAACCTTATGAATTATACAGAGAGTACTGAGCGGCATTAGAGCGATCTCTTACCAGGGTATCGATAGCTGTATTGTAGTTAAAAACTGGTGGCGTACTATATGAATGGATACTTGCCAGGATTGAAACCCCACTGATCAAGCAGTTAGTGCATTGGCGAGTGGCTTCAGTGGCCCACACAATGCGCTCTTATAAACCTTGTATAGCATAAACTACTCCTGTGGTTGGCGTCCTTTTTCAGGGCAAGATATTGATATTTGTATTGCCTACGGCATTAACATCCTAGTGGGCAGGCTATAATGTCTAGCCACCTTTTTGTTAAAGAACCAACATTCAGTAGATTTTATGCAGAACATTATGTTGGAAGACCAGAAAGATGGTTGCTGAAAAAAGCAGAGAGAGGTAGTGTGCGACAAGTTGAATTATTATTTTTCTTTGCTGTCATGATGGAATGCTTATCATTGATTGAAGTCTGCACATTTTTGCATCTGTAATGGTGGTACTTGTGTTACCAAAGCCTCGCTATAGCGCATACACATGTTGCTTCCACTACTGCAGTATTCCTCAGTATCTGTATCCAGTTTAGTGTTTTTGTCCCTGCAGGAAAATGATCTTTGAGTTAGCCAGACTTTAATACAATTCGATTTATTGAAGCAAACGTCTCTCCTACACACTTTTTTGTTCTATGAAAAGGCGTTGCTACTTTTTTCCTCACGTTCTTTAATCATCACCAAAGACTTGTGTAGTAGCAAAGGGTTTTTCGCTGAAGAAGTCCAAGACGTTTTTCATCTTACCATTGATTTCGTTGAGAGAACACTCAAAAGAATTGTTTTCGAAGTACTATGAAAGAAATAAGAGTTGACTCACAGTCTACTAATGTCGTTAACAGTAGATTGGGATCGACGGCTATTCGAGAGTTGAGCGTCCAATTATTCTCCCCATTCTAGTCTGCGCTTATCCTTAAGATCTCGGCTGTGATATTTTTTTCTGTGGCAATGGTTGGACCTTTAAATGTACATGACTCAGTTTGATGAAACGTGTCCTCCCTCAAATACAATGTGGTCGATCTAATTAGATGTGAATGTGTCGGATGATAGTCAAGTGGCCTTATGGACAACGAGGAATCAAAGCCTGGCTCTACAAGAAACCCTGAGTTGTTTGACTATGGTGCCAGTAATACATTTTTTCACTGGAATCACTGGATCACTGGGATTCTCTAGACCGAATGGACTCTGTGAAAATGTACAGATTGTAGTATAGAGAGTAGTGGTGAGAAAATTTGTTCACTGAATGCTAATCTTTCTCAATAACTATGTTTTAAGGTGGTGAGGGGGATTACGATATATGCCAGAGATATGCAACAATTGAAGTCTAGTAGGTTTCTGGAAAAACCTTCGAGAGTAAATAAAAGTTTCTCAAAAATCTGTCGTTCGAAGACGACTTTAAACTGTAGACAGGCATACATACATACATAATTGGCCATTACAACCCTTTAGTCAGGATTACGGCCTAGCTTCTCACGCCACTCATGTTGTGTGCGTTAATTTTATACGTGAGTGGTGTTACCTACAGTTTAACGTCGACTCCGAATGACAGATTTTTTGAGAAACTTTTTCATGGCAGGTCTGTAGACAGACACTCGTGTATAAAATTAACACACACAACTAGTGTTGGGAATACCGGGATCGCGGTGTCCCGAAATCCCGGGATCCCGCAGTTTTTAACAATTCCAAATTCCCGGGATTGGGCACTTAATCCCGGGATTTGACTTTTTAAGCCGCAATGAAAAAAATCGTATATTAGAAGTCTCACTAAAACGTCTTTATTTATTAAGAAATTGTATACCAAAGGCATTAATAGACATAGCTCCACCTGAAGGTGAATATTTTGCTTTATGCAAAGATGAGATTAATATGGTATCCGCAATCATTAGTGCTCTTGTCCCAGTTAAAGCAACAGTTGACGCTATAATAAGATAAAAAATTAAAAGTCTTGCATAGTTTTATGTATTTATTATTTAATTGGTTTATTTATTATATGATTTATTTTTTTTTAAATTTTAAGGGAACAGCCGCTAATGCGACTGCTCCCTTGTATGGTCTCTATTATACATAATTACTTAAAATTAAACTTATGCTAAATACCTTACATTCTAACACTCCATGAGTGTGGGAATATGCTGAGACAGCACAATACATAAATTGTTTATGTCTCAATGCATTTATGCAGTGTGGACAATATCAACAAGAATGTGTTGATATTAAGTTGCATACAGAAGGTATGGCAACCTAGACTAGTCAAACACACTACACCTTCCCTCTTAATGAAGAGCAATCAACATAAGTTGATTGTTCTTTTACAAACATAAAAAAATAGTTTTTAAGTATTAAACATTAAACATTAAAAAATTAATTTTTAAGAATAAGCATACATTAAGTAGATTTCAGTAATAAATAAACAATAAAAATGAACAATAAAGTATGGGAAGATGAATGTAAAAATTATTTTTATTATTATTATTATAAAATATTATTGATTGTCACTCAGATGGTCAATATGTCATTCCGTTGTTATGCAAGACAAAATTATGCATTCGTTCACTTTCCCTTCGGAAGGAGAAAAGAAATCAGTTTTCTTTTCATTTCAAGAGCACTGTGGTCTATCTTTTAGTAGACTATTACCTTTATTTTTAAAGGTTTTATATATATATATTCCCGGGGAATTTATCAGACAATCATTAATAGAAAGTCTCAAAGTTGTCAGACCTATGTTACCAGCTATTTTTTCAAGCTTTGGAAAGAGTAGATCTAGATCCACTATTCCATTAATAACAAGGACATGCAACAAAAGTCAATAAATGCAATTATGGCATTTTCGGTGCTCTACTTCATTTATGATATTTCTTTATCTCATTACAAGAGAAAAGAAATTGAAGGGGGGAAAAAGAAATATAAGTGAACAATAACGACAATAAAAGTAATACAAAAGGATGGACGTTATCCGAGAGCACGCAAGGATAATATTTTGTATTTCGGCCTCGTCATGGTGGTATACCAAGACGAAGGGCTTGACTCAAACAATTCAAACGATTGCTGTCAAGTCAGAACTGTCTTGTCAGTATGTTAGTAAAAAAATCTGCTATATACCACGGCTTGAGGACACTATACTACTTGATATAGTCTCCCAAGACGATGGAATACAGCAGATGTCTTCAATTGACATCCGAATAGACCAATCATAAATTTTTAATTAAAAAAAAATAATTTTTATTTTATTTTTATTTTTTTTTTTTTACGTAATGCCGAGAAAGTTTTAAAATAGAACATATGAAGATAGATGTATACAAATGTAAAAACTTTCCCTTCAGAAAAGAAAAAAGAAATTTATTTAGAAATTTATTTTAGAACATACGTAAAATTAAGGAATTTATTAAAATTTGCATTTAAAAAAAAAAATTGCAAAAAAAAAGAATGGATAAATAATCAGGAATTTTGGGCGTTCGCGTGGAAGAGCTGGTTCGAACAATCCCTTAGGAGCTTCGAAAAACATTTATGTTTTCCAAAGGTGATATATAAAAAATGGTTTGTTACTGTTTAACGTCGTAACATACGTGAAATTAAGGAATTTATTAAAATTTGCATTTAAAAAAAATTTGCAAAAAAAAGAATGGATAAATAATCAGGAATTTTGGGCGTTCGCGTGGAAGAGCTGGTTCGAACAATCCCTTAGGAGCTTCGAAAAACATCTATGTTTTCCAAAGGTGATATATAAAAAAATGGGTTGTTACTGTTTAACGTCGTAACATACGTGAAATTCAGGAATTTATTAAAATTTGCATTCATGATGCGAATTCTATGAAAATGCATATTTCTGCACAAAATTCTCATTTCAAATGAAATAAATATCAAAATCGATATCAAAATCGGTAAAAAATATTATAAAGATTTTTAATATTTCATAGAAACAAGTAATGGGACCAAGTGCAATTTTTTTTTTTTTTTTTTTTTTTTTTTTTTTTTTTTTTAAAATAAATATAGGATTCCATACATGGATTTTACCTATGAAATGGGACTATGAAACGCAATGCTACCGAGCATTCGGCCATATTTACAAAAAAATTTTTTTTTTAACATTAAATGTACCCATATGTACATTTAAAAAAAATATGTTAATATTCTTATTTTTCTTTTTCATATGCCGCTAAATGTTCGGCCATATTTAAAACTTTCTCTAACATTAAACGTATACGTGTGTATATTTAAAAAAAAATATTAATATTGTTATTTTTTTTTTCTTTCATATGCCGCTAAATAAATATAAAGAAGTTTTAATTAATTAAATTTATGTAATGTTAATTAAATTTTATGTAGTATATATTTATTAAAAATAAAAACATTTAAGGCGAATGACAATAATAATTTTTATAATATTTTTTTTATATTATATATATATTTTTTATATTTTATATATAAAAAGAAAAACGTTAAATATATATTTAGTTAATACATGTTAAACATATATTTTTAAATTTATCGTTTCCAGTGAGTTTACTAGAATTTTAGATTTTAAACTCACTTAATAACGTGAAATTATAATAAAAAAATTTAATTTATAAAATTAAAATTAATTAATTTATATAAAAAATTAATTAATTTATATAATAAGAATTGAAAAGTCTCGTCAGTATTTTGTACAATTGTGCATAAAATGGGTTTATAATAATTTTACTTAAATCTAAATTTACACAATTGTACAAATGTTAGTAAGTCTGCCTTATTTGTGGTTAGTTAAAAAAAAATATTACCATATATCATGGCGTTGGGATACCTTACCACCAGATATAGTCTCCCAAGGCGATGGTATATAGCAGATATCGCCAATTGATATCTGAATAGGCCAATCACAAAAAAAATTTTTTTTTTTTTTTTTTTATACCACTGGAGGGACTCGTAAGTATCGCAGCAGTTTACAATTAAATTTATAAAAAAAAATATTTGCTTAAGGTTATGAAAAAAATAGGATATTAAATATAATTTATGTTTAAAAATTTGTTTTTATTTTTTTTTTATTTCTTTTTTATTGTTAAATTTAAGTTACCAAGATTTTTTTTTTTAGATTTTAAACTCACTAAATAACATGAAATTATAAAAAAATAATTTAATTTATAAAAACACCACTGGAGGGACTCGTAAGTGTCGCAGCAGTTTAAAATAAAATCTTTTTTTTTAAAAATAATATTTAAAATAATAATAATATATATATATAATGTTATATGTAGGTAATAGTGAAGTTTATTTCAATTTCTCATATTTTATTTCTTTTTTTTTTATTTTATAATAACATTTCTTTACAATTTAGAAGAGATTTAAAGATTGATTATATATTTTAAAATTACCAAAAATGAAACATTAATTATTTTTATAAATTATTTTTATAAAAATAAATCTACATTAAATATAATATTAATTAAATATAATAAAATTAAAACATACGTTGTTGTTGCAGTTCTTGATGATTTGGTGTTTGCTGTAGTTGCTGTTGCTGTTGTGTTTGTTGCACTTGTTGTATTAGTTGCACTTGTTGTACATGTTGCTGTTGTTGTTGTTGTAGTTGTTTTTGTAATTAAACGAGAACGAGATTCCGAATAAGTGGCTTAGACCTGGCACTCGCAGATTTCTGGATACGTTTCTATTGCAGATACCGATTCTTTTTGTTTTCTTTAATTTATTTTTTTTTAAATTTTTCTCTGATTATTACGGGAATATTGCTTTTTTAGTGACAGTCAGGCATGCATAAGTACGACAATATGTAATCTGAAAAATTCCCTTTTTTTTTTTTTTTAATTTTGTATATTTAATTAATTTTTAGTTTATTATTTATTCATATTAAAATAATTTGTATAATTTTTGTTTTTGGTTTATTGATTGATTAAACACGTTTTTATTTAACTACGCAAGTTTTTCTCTAAGTTTTTCGTTTACACCGTACACCATGCACTTGTATTTCAACAATATGGTTTTCAAGTATTTTTTTTTATATATATATTTTTTATGTAATCTTGAACTTATTAACTCTTTTAACTGCAACGTCCATAATCTTGTGTTAGTATTATTTATATTGCTGTTTTCATATTAGTTCGTTTATCTGTTCATTTCACTACAAGACTTTTCATCAGATGTTTTTAATTTATTACGAATATGATATTATTTATTATTAAATTCTAATTTAAATTTTTTTTTTTTTTTATTATATATATTTTTTTTATATGTCACTTTAGTTCGCTTTTAAAAAAAATTACGATATTTTTTCTTCTTTTGTACTTTATTCTTACTTTATTTTTTTTTTTTTTTAGTAAAAACTTAAGTAGCGGATATTATGTTTTATTTACAATGAATTAATTGAATTAATACCTTTTTATTTTACAACTGTGCTTTATTCTATTAGGCTTTTTAAAAAAAGCTTTACAAAAATTTCTTGTGTTCGTTTTTTCTTTAATGCATCGGTTTTTTTTTTTTTAATTTTATTTTTGTATAAATTGCACTTTTTATTTTCTCCATCACTCGACTTTTCTTCTTTTTATTCCAACCACATTTTAACTATTTATTTTCCTTTACAAAACTGCACTTCTCTTGTTTTTAAAAACTATTTAGCAAAAAAAAAAAGATTTATTTCCTTCTGAAGATTTTTGTTCTCGTCTTTGATTTATCTTCCCGGTATTGCAGTTGCTGTCTCTTTTTTTTTTTTTTTCGTTCGTTTGCATTCACTTTTATTTATGTTTATGACTCATTTTGATGAAAAACTTTTGTTTTATATTTCTCTTTGAATTTTGTTATTATTGTAGCACAGTTTTATTATTTATTTTCTCTTTTTGTTATATACATATGTAAATTTTATTATTTTTATAAGTAAGCACTTGGATATTTTAATGGATCTTCTTTTTTTTTTTTTTTTTTTATGTAATGAATTTCTTGATTCCATTACATTTTTACAATTTATTTTATTTCCTTCAGTCACGCACAATCATCATTTATTTTTTTTTATGTATATAATATTGTATTTATATAATATATATTTTTTCACAACTTTCCTTTAATTCATTTGTTATTATTTATACTAAAACTTTTTACATTAAACTATTTATTCTTATTCTTAAGTCAATCCTTTTTGTTTCTTCTTTTTTTTTTTAAGACAAATTTGACACTAAAAGAGTATTTCACTGATGCTATTTGTTAGTTCATATGTCGTTCTCTTCTTTTTTTCTTATGTCTTAAGGTGTAAAAAAAAATTTTTTTTTTTTACGATACTGTTCCCACTTTACACAATTACACAAATGTAAATTAATTATACAATTATTATTTTGACTTTATTGCCAAACTCTTGGTAGGTAAATAAATATACGTAAAGAAGAAATCAAAATTGCTTTTGGTTATTGTTTTTTCTTTCTATTTAAGTCGTTTTTTTTTTTTTTTTTTTAGAATTCCAATGTTTTTAACAGTTTCACTTCTTTTAGTTAATACGCACTGGCAGGATCGCCATATAATAAGATAAAAAATTAAAAGTCTTGCATAGTTTTATGTATTTATTATTTAATTGGTTTATTTATTATATGATTTATTTTTTTTTAAATTTTAAGGGAACAGCCGCTAATGCGACTGCTCCCTTGTATGGTCTCTATTATACATAATTACTTAAAATTAAACTTATGCTAAATAACTTACATTCTAACACTCCATGAGTGTGGGAATATGCTGAGACAGCACAATACATAAATTGTTTATGTCTCAATGCATTTATGCAGTGTGGACAATATCAACAAGAATGTGTTGATATTAAGTTGCCCTTTGCCGTCGGGATGCTAATCTGTTCACAGCCGATGTTGCCCTAACTTTTATGTTAAGAAAACTTAAATATGATAACAACGTTATAAGTCAAAAACTACATTCAGCACTCATCCTTCGCATGCAACAAAGATATCAGTGGGGTAGTTCAGTATCTGCACAATGGTAGAACAAATGTTCAGTCCGAATCCGAAGCAGAGTTCGTAACAGTTCCTTCTTCCATAAAATGTCGCAAATTAATAGTTGAGTTACTCGAAAGACTAAATGCTTCAAGTCTAGCTACACCACTTCTAATAGCTTCTGAGTCAGAAGTTACACCTTCTGATTCAGATAAGGCACCTTTCGAAATTATTTCAGATTCTTCTGAGCTTCCATCTGAATCTCTTTCTTGTTCTCTTGAAGAACCTTTAAATATTTCAGACGAGCTCAATGAAGCTATAAAAAAAGCACATTTACCGAGGATATCAATTCAATGTGAGACGTTGTCTGTAAAAATTCAGAGAGAAATGCTCTAGTTTGAAAATGGAGGAACACGTGGTGACTTTTTGGATTTTTTTATGACTATTAAGCCAGCCAGTGTAGAGTCTGAACGTGCTTTTTCTGCAGCTGGATTTTTCGCAACTAAAATAAGAATTCGTTTGAGCGATGAAACTTTGGATGCTCTGTGCTTCCTCAAAACGTATTTTAAAAATTATAAAAAATAATAACATATCGCACTTGATCAACAAAAGAGTATATGTATATCTATAAAAACAATTAACTCTTTATAATTAATTTAAAAATGTGTAAAATTAAAAATAAAATTAATTTTCTTATAATTTAATAAATTCCTTCTTATAAACCTATTTTTAGATGTGTCATGTTATTAATTTTATTGAAATAATATGTTAATATCTTTCAAGAACAAATTTTTTAAAATCCCGGGATAAATCCCGGGATCCCTAGGTAAATGAAATCCCGAAATCCCGGGATTGAAAATATAGAGCGGGATTTCCAACCCTACACACAACATAAGAGGTGTGAGAAGCTAGGTAATCCTAACTGAAGGTTATAAAGACCAAGTATGTATGTATGTATGATATGCAACACTTGACAACATTTGGATATTCATCAAAATATCAAGAATTTATTTTCACTTTGTCGTGCAGCATATTTTTCTTTTTACTTTGAAAATGTCAATCGTAATGCCCACAAAGCATCTGTTGCGTTGAGTTTTGCTTTACATCTTCAACTTGTGAGAAAGTGTGAAAGTGAAAAAGCCTCGGACATATTGAGTGCTTACCTAAGTTTATTGAAGATATTGACATGGAAGACAAACATTACATATAATATCAGCGAATAAAGTTAGATTTTGAGGCAAGCTCAAGAAGAACTTGGAGCAAAGCGGCAATTTAAAGAAGTTTGCAAGCAGCGTTATTCATTCAAAACTAAGGAAACTGACAACTAATTTTTTTTGAAATCAGTTTTGATTCAAATCATTACTGCCTATTAAAAATGTTTCATACGAAGCACAAATGTATCACATTGGAGGGAGAAAAGAGAATAAGCCGTGAATTTTAAAGTTTAAGGACCAGTGAAGTTGATTTTTTTTTACGAAACGGATCATACAGCACAAAACTAAATTGTCGCCAACTCTGTCTGTCTACCTATACATTAAATTAGACATCGCCTGTAACCTGTTTTGAATAGCAATATTTTCATAACACACGTAATACATACAGAAGTTTATTGTAGAGGAAATATAAAACATTTCAACAGTTTTGCCTTTTAATGGTAAAGTAACAGCATTCAAGGCAAGAGCTGCATAACAACAATAGAGAGTAACAACAACAATTAGAAAAAAAAAAACAAAAAAAAAAAAATAGAATTTAAAATAAAAGTTAAAATGCTGAAATTATACTCGAATTGAATAAGCATAACAGGCAACAACTGGAAAAATAAAAGGAAAACGGAAAAACAGAAAATAAAAGAAACGAAAAAAAAATTGTAAAAGCAAACAACGACAGGAAACATGCCCAATCGCACTCAATGAATGAATAAACGAATGAAAGAGCCAACGAGCAAGTGAACGAGCGGGAGCGACTGACTGCCTGCCTGGTCTAAGCATTGGATCCTGTTTTAACTGTTTTAAAATTATTCACAAGTATTTTAATGCAGGCTCTCATTTTTGTTATTTTACATAAACGCGCACAAACACATACATACATAATCACTGGTACGATGGTATGGAAACAAAACAAAAAAAATAAAAGAAGAAAACAAAAATCATTTAGGGAAAGGGGGTGGTGGCATAAGTAAAAAGAGTCCTGCTAAAAAGTTAAAACTCTGCTAAAGTTTAATGTCCACATAATTTGCATATTTATATTGTTACGCATACTAATGCATAAATGAATATACATACATACATACATACAGTGTATAGTGTATGCAGGCACAAATGGATTTACAAGCATACCAAATGCTAGTAACTGAATGACAATCAGTATAAATAAATTTACATTGACGATTTTGTTGTTATTGCTGTTACTGGTAAAACTGGCTACTAATACTGCTGTTGCTGCTACTGCTACAGTTGCTTTCTGCTGTTATTGCTGCTTCTGTCGATGCTGGTAAATCAAATTCGTGACAAAAACAAACATTTTACGATTTAACAATTTGTTATATCTCCACTCTCTCTCTCTCTCTCTCTCTGTATCTCTCCCCTTTACTCTATTATTTACTCCCTTAACATTTTTTTCCATTTTACTCTGTACACTCCCCTTTACTATGTCCTATCGTCCTATTCATTCAGCCTTGCTTTACTGTATTTTGTATACCTATACATATGTATGTATTCCATTGTATGCTGGTATGTTTTTATTTGTATACTGAGGGCTTTTGTAGTAAAACGTGATATTTTAAGGGAAATTAAAATAAAACATTTTCATTTTTATTTGTGTTTTATTTGAATTTAAATTTATAAATACCTTTTACCGGAAATATGGGGGGAAAAATTTATTTACAGTTTTATTGAAAAAACACGTTTCGTTAAAGTGAATTTAATTTAAATTTCTTTTCATTTATTTCTTCTTTTTTTCTATTTTATAAAACAATTATACAACATTGTTCCAAGTAATCTATTTTACATGAAATATTCCATTTGTTGTTGTTTTTTTATTTATTAAATTGATGTTTTTCATCATCCGACTACTGGCAGCTTAAAAGGGCTTACAATACATAAATATTCAATGAAACAATAAATCCTTAAAGTCGAATGCATAGTGGGCTGCACAAGTTTTACTATATTTTTAAATATTATACCAGATTTGAAGTGAGTTTTCTCAAAAAATAACTGAAATTTAAATAAACAAGGTTACTAGTCTAGTAGGCAATGTCCGGGCTTATAAAACGTGAGGACTTGGTTTCAAATCGAGGTCTGATATCTCGAACATAGTGTAATAAAAATGTATTTCTTTGGCGACTTCTTCTCAGCAGATTTTTGACAAAAGCTCTGAGATCAAAATAAAAATAAAAAAATTGCAATGAAAAGTTTCTCAAAAATCTTTATTGTAAGTAGTTCCCGCTACTAATGGTTAAACTTAACACACACAACATAAGCGGTGTTAGAAGCTAGATCGTAATCCTGATTGAAGGGTTTGTACTTTTGTTTTTGTCCACAAAGTTTATAAGCAGTTGCCATATTCTATCCCGTAATAGTATGTTGTACTACACGAAAACAGGTCAGATCCCAGCTTTTACATCAAATAAGTAAAATATGAACCAAAACATAAATATTTCTACGATGTTTTCTTGCACAAGCTCTGTCAGTAATTGTGTACCATGAAACAGCTTCCAAGATCGCTGTATATAGTCCTACCGTATACAAATAAAATGAACATACATATATAACATGTGATGGTGTGAGAAGCTAAGCCATAAATTTAAAAGAATAAAGGACAATAATGTATATTTAATTGACATTAGAAACAGTTCTCTCCACTTCTGCTTTAATTAAATTAATGACGTACATATGTTTAGTGTACAAATTAAAAAGGAGATGTCCTAGAAAAAAAAGTAGAGAAGTACTGCTTTGCAATTGTTGCAATCAATGCAATAGAAGAGTTGTAATCAGTTTTAAGGCATGAACTACAACCATAGTCTAGCAGATAGTGTTTTGGCTTATAAGACATGAGGCCACGGCTCAAACCCCAGGTCAGACGTCTTAAACAAAACGTAATATGAACAAATATTTCTTCGGCAACTTTCTCTCAGTAGATTTGTGGAAAAAAATCTGAGAGTAAATAAAATTTTAGACTTTAAACTCATGTCTAAAATTAACACACACACAACATAACTGGTGTGTGAAGCTAGGTCGCAATCCTGTCGAAGGGTTCCAATGATATAATATTATATACATAGGTGTGTACTATAGTTACATGTGTTCACAGTAGTTACTATTCAGAAGAAATTAAAAAAGTTTGAAAAAAAAATGTACTGGAAGCAGATATGTGCTGAAGCTGATCAAACCAAAGTTTTTCTTTGGACCACAAATGAATTTAAATTTAATAAATATGTTAAGTTAATACTTTTCTATTTAACTTATATATATTTACTAGAATTAAATTCCGAATTTATAGAGCTTCACTAAAAAATTCAACTAAAGTTTGAATTTAAAAATAAATTTTCTTCATTTACTGGCTATAAGTTTCGTATTGGCAGTTTAAACTGTGGCTGGTTATTCTTTTACTCTTTTATGATTATCTTGTAACTTTAATCTCCGGAAATTAAAGTTCATGTACATTACTGTTGTTGTACAAAGAGTTGTTAAGACTGCTTAACTCTGTTTAATCTTTAGTAGACGATAGAGTTTAGAATATAATGCAAATGATGCTGTTGTATGTTTACTAGTCGTAATGATGTTTAGCTTGAGATTAATTAAGACTCTATTAAAATATATACGAATGATTTTTATAAATTTTCATTTTTAATTTTAATTAAAGTTTCCTAAACTGTTAAGGCATAAATTGGTTTTGGGATTTTAAAAACAAATTAATATTTTAAAAACTTCCAAGGAAAAAGCAATTTCTAAAGTGTTAAGTGCTATTAAAACATGGCTGTGTAGAATATTTTTAAGACCTTCATTGGGTATTTGTTTTTCCTTTTTATCATTATCATTATTATTATTAGCCACACTTAATCAACAATTTGTTTTAATATCGATTGTATTAATTAATGTTTTCATTCCATGCTTGTAATCACTTTGTAGTAGAAACGAAAAGTTTTAAAAGCATTTTTCTATTTGGTTTTATGCAATGGAAACTAAAGTCGATTTTTCTGTTGTTGTTGTTTAATGTTCTTGTTCTTGTTCTGCTTGATTGATTTTTCTCATTTCCATTTTTCTCTAATACATACAAACAAGCGCAACTGAAGGAGAAGACGGAGTAGAAAAACAAAATACTAAAAATAATAAAATGAATGAGTTTTACCTTGTTTGGGTTTAATTTGTTTTTCGAACCATTGCACATTCGATTAGTATGCTTTCTTTTACTGATTTTATGGTACATTTTCTTTTGGTTCAGTTTGTATGCTGCTTTTGTACACTCTCACACTGAAATCTGTTTCTGCTGTTTTCTACTGGCTTATGACCATCTTCTGTATAACTCTCTGGGGGGTATCAGGCACTGAGTAGCAAAGGAACATGATGAGATTGAATTGTGTATGGATCCTGGTGGTCTAATAAATTTCTGCTTATTTGGTAATATTGTTATAACTGTTGCTGTACGAATACTCCCAGGGCTTTGTCTCAGACTCCCCCTGTGCAAAACTTCTGCTAAATAATGTTTATTGTTTGATTTTTTTGTTTTGTGGATTTGGATTGTGATTTTATTCTTCATAACAAAACATACCCAGTAAGCCCAACCATACCCATACCCCCTAACCAAACAAATGCCTGACAATAACGACAGCAATAACAACAACAAAAATAAAATCAATTGTAATTGTTATTGTAATTTATAGTGTGGTTAAATTGTTTGTTATTCTATATACAATGTTCATATACATACAAAGAGAAGTAATATTAAGATTTGCCTTTAATTTCTTGTGGTCAAAGTTAATATTCTTTTCTGCTTTTAATTTTCTTGGCAAAACTTTCTATCTTTTTCGATAATTAAGAAATTTAAATTAATACCACCACAATCTTCATTATATATGTACATAGAAGAACATGACCGTTATTCGAATAATAATGATTTTCAAAATAATTTCATAATATCTTAATAATGAAATGAATAACAACAACAAGGAATAGATTTAATGAGAAATAATTGTACAAAATTAGTGTTGCTATAATGAATTGTAAGTGTATGTACGTACATTGGTACACTCGTATTTTATTATTTAAATTATTCACTGGAGCGTATGATTAATAATTAATTATTGCTTATCACTCATCTCACATGTGATGTATCTCACATGTGATGTTTGTTATATAATTCAAGAAGGCAGAAAAAGATAACTGTTGTTGCCTATTGGATTCGGAAAACTTCTTTATAGCCCAATTTTTTTATGCAACCAACACTAAGGGTATCGCCCCTACTCAAGCAATGCATTGTATTTATTTATTTATTATAATTTACATAGCACAACAAGATATGAATCTTATAAGTGACAGTGCTATGTTTGGAATCATTAAGATTTAAAAATTAATAGTGAAACAAAACATATTAAATAAAAAATACAAAATTAATATAATTAATGAGAAATGTGATCACGACTCCCTTTACGAAAGACATATCTAGCTATGTTATTAAATACCAAGTTAAGTCTACGGTTATCATCACAATCACAGTTAGCGAAGATTTCACACCCATACAAAAGTACCGGAATTAAGTACGTTCTAGCAAGTTGCATACGAATGACAAAAGGAGTCGAATCAATAACAGTCCACAAGTTCCTAAGCATACTATAAATTCTACCAACAACGACACCTATATTAGACCACGATAAACTGCCATTAAAGACAATACCCAGATTCTTCGCAGATTTGACAAAGTCAATATTATTTCCCCTGATGCTCATTTCAGGTATGACAAATGATCTATCGGTCCTCGAAAGTATAATACATTTAGACTTGGAGGGATTGATGCAAAGTCCATTGGCCGAGGCCCAGTTGTCAATCCTAACCAAATCACTATTGATGTAATCCAAACAAGAATCAATATCCTCCCTAGGAGTACTAGTATAAAGCTGCACATCATCAGCGTACATATGAACATTACAGTGAAGCAAGACATCCGGTAGATCATTTATATACATACAAAACAGAGCCCAAGTATTGACCCCTGGGGAACACCTCTACTAATATTAAGAGGATCTGAGACAGTACCATTAAGATGAACTTTTTGAGATCTATTAAGCAAATAAGAATAAATAAGATTACAGGCAGAATTTGAGAAATAAAACAGTTTACGGAGCTTTTTCAATAGAACTTCGTGAGCGACTGTGTCAAAAGCCTTAGTGTGATCAAGCAGAACCAAAAACGCTACACTATTTACATCTAGTTTCGACCTAAGATCTTCAACAACATTTATTAGAGCAGTAGTACAACTTCTACCTTTCATAAATCCCGACTGACTAAGAGTAAAGTAATTATGACTCTCCAGATAATTAGTGATCTGTCTGGCCATTATATTCTCCATTACCTTAGACAAAAACGGAAGGATAGCAATTGGCCTGAACTCGTTGTTCGATTTGGGAATGGGAATGATTTTTGCCAGTTTCCAATGTTCAGGAAAAGTAGATTTAGTCAGAACTGTATTGAACAAGTGAGTATAGTATGGCAAAAGTTTAGGAGTCAGAGCTTTCAGGAATGAAGGATCCAAATCATCAGAACCGACCGCATTCGATTTTACCGCTGAAATACATTCCAAAACCTCGAACTGATTCACGCAACGAAAACTAAAGGAATGTTGTGGTGGAACACAACAAAGATCATCATAGAAGTTACCGATAGAAGTTGGAATCTTAGAATTTACGAACTGATCATTAAGCATATTCACGTCCACATCAATATCCGTTTCAGGACTTTTTCGGCCAATACCTATTTCCCGAATTACATTCCATTTAGACCTGTTGTCCATTGCGTTGGAAAACTTGCCACCATAATACAATGCCTTGGCAATTCTTATGCGCTTGGTAACTTCCGTCCGTGCGAATTTATGTAAAGCCCTTAAATCATCAGTTCTAAACCTCTTCCATCGCCTGTAAACACTGTCCCTCCTCCTGATGAGTGCCTTTATCTCCGTATCAAACCACGGCTGTTGTTTAGGCTTGATGCACTTGGTTCTAACAGGAACGCATCTGTCATAGATCAAACGCACCTTCTCCTGAATAAATGACAATTGGTTATTCGCATCTCCCAGTGTATATACCTGGTCCCAAGATACGTCATTCAATTCAGTATTCAGAGTCATATAATCCATGTTCCTGAAATCACGATATGTAATATATTTGTCCACAGCATAATTCACAGGAGTATGATAATTAAGGAAGAGAAGATCATGGCTAGAGAAACAAGAAGCTGAAATTTGGTCATATAACTGTACCCTTTCACAGTACATATTATATTTTTAAATTATTTTCGAATACCTGTGATGATTTTTCTGTATTTCAATCCCTTAAAAAGCCCAAAAATTACAACTCCTAAATAACCTCGTAGTTGATCATAATTTATCGTTTGCCGTTGCAGACAATTTTAAAAAATTGATTATAGCGTCTAATATTACCATTGGAATAACAAAGGCAAGTGCCATTATTTTTTTATCGTACGACCAACACTCAGGAGATGGATGGTATTGTGTTTGGAACTAGGAAAATATGTTATGGGAAGGAGGAAAGAGGGAGCAGTCTTTATGGACACTAGATTTGAATATTTTTATTCTATGTATAAGTAACAGGAAAGACCTCTGCAGGAATTCAGTTTCACATACGAATAGTCCGACTGAGAAACGAATTTTGTCAGTAAAGCGGTGTGCGATCCACTGGCCAATTGACGACATACGGATGTGCTTGCCGAGAAAGACGAGTGTTACGTAGGAATACACGATTTTCGGGAACAAGTCCACTTATTTCGGAAAATCAGTTGTAGTAGTGATATAGCAGTGAAACACAAGCCACAAGGCAACGATGCTCCAATGAATCAATGGAGTTGGATACACTACCGTTATTAACGTGCTACTACGACCTCTCCTGTACACGGTCGAGAAGCCTCAAAATAGACGTTGAGGGACCGACCCATACATGAGAGTTGTATTCCATACTCGGTCGGTTGTAAATGGTGTAAATAATAAGAAGATCAGATGAAGTGAAGTATTTCTTGCACCGTCTTAAAAAGCCAAGGCAATAAAAATAATTTTTGTTTTTAAAAAACTTTAAATTTATTTATATATTTTTTCTGACGATTTCTTTACGATTTCAATGAACGGTGATTATCTTTTTGGCAACACTGGTTTAAACAGCTCACGTACGTTTCGTGTTTTGTTTCACTGTCAAACATCTTCAGTTTGGTCTATAATTTAACCATGAATCGTCTTACAAATGAACAACGCTTGCAAATCATTGAATTTTATTATCAAAATGGGCTCTTGGAAAGTTGGCCGAAGATCCACTTCTTTATCGAAAAATTGTGTTCAGCGACGAAGCTCATTTTTGGCTCAATGGATACGTAAATAAGCAAAATTGTCGATTTTGGAGTGAAGATCAGCCAGAAGCATTGCAAAAGCTACCAATGCATCCAGAAAAAGTCACAGTTTGGTGCGGTTTATGGGCTGGTGGCATCATTGGACCGTACTTCTTCAAAGATGCTGCGAATCGTAACGCCTTTAGACTATTTTTTGTGGGGCTATGTTAAAGGTCATGTCTATACAGACAAGCCCGCTTTAATTGACGCATTGGAAGACAACATTGAAGCATTTATTCGTGAGATACCGACCGAAATGTTGGAAAGAGTATGCCAAAATTGAATTAAGCGAATGGACCATTTGAGACGCATTCGCGGTCAACATTTTCATGAAATAATCTTCAAACATTAAATTATATGGACCGTACTATCGATTCAAATAAAGATTTCATGAATTTTTCTGAATTTTATGTGTTTTTTTTTTTTTTTTTTGAAAAATTTTCCTATAGCTCTTAAAAAATCACCCTAAATTTTTGACGATTTGATGCTTCATTTATCTGGCAGCTATGGTTGTAAGGGAGCAGGAAATAAGGGCAGTGTTACAGACGTCTGATTAAATTTATTTATGTTTTAAATGACACAAATAACTTTTGAACATTAAGAAATCAGAACATTTTACCGCTTCATGCAATTTTTGAAAAATATACCTGTTCCAGGACAAAACGAATATACATATATGCTTCTATTTATTAAGGGGCTATAACGTGGTTGATTTTAGAGCCCTACTCTTTATTGAGATGGTGAGATGCACATGTTTTCAGATCAGGCAGCTTGGGGGCTAAACAGGACTATAAATTGCCATGGAAGATACATATTAAGAAATGATCGAGAAATATGATGATGATATGATGACTGAGCTATTTCTAAGAATGCTTCCAGACAACATTTTTTATGCAATCAATCAGGGAATTAACCAATCTTCCAGTAGTGTTTTCTGGTGGAGGTTTTTAAAGTCACGATACTGATTAGGAAACACATACCAAAACTCTCAAAATTGGCAATTTATGTATATTATCAGACAGTACTTAAGGCTTTAAATGGACATACTATTAGGTCACATCAGAGGCTGCTAAGCGTCCTTATATCGTATTATCAAATTACATTATGCTGTGTATCTGGTCACTGCGATGACGCTAGCGATATTGGAATCAGCTAGGCATCCAACATCAATAGAGAGGTTTGGAATTATCAAGGAAAAGTTCGATTCACACATTAACCGTGTATGGAGATTAAGATCGGACTATAGGCTCGTAAGACTTTTGTGGCTAAGGCTCAGATCTACAGGTAGTAAGCTAATCTTAATCACGAGCAAGAGAAAGTTGAAAGGTATTCTAGGTGTCTTAACCGGGTATTGCCTTTTTAAACATTGCGGAACGTGTGATTTCTATAGATTATGTGAATAAGCAAAAGGAAAAGATTTTCTGTCACGGTCTTTGTCTGCATTTAAATTGACAGAAATGGTTGGTTAATTTGTTAAAGAACTCCTAGATTTGAAGAATTGAATCTCACATGGGTTTTTTTTCTATTCATTCTCCTTTCAACTTCAGTTTTATTTTTATTTTATTTTAATTCTTCTTTTTTTGTTTTACTTTCTTTTTTATTTTACTAAAGGGATATACATCTGACCAACAATCCCAACACACGATTCTTATAAGGCTAACTGGATAATAGTATGGGAATGTCTAAGGAAACTGAATCAACAACTAGTCAGGGAGAAAAGGGTTACCTTCTGCGAAGTCTCAGGTTATATGGAAATTCGAGGAAAGTAAGCGCACGTGGAGGGAAATTCCATGCTGGATCAGAATCATTTTGTGATAAGAGACTGTTCACAAAAGTTTGGTCTCTTGATAGAGCACTGCAGTCCAAAGTAACATTCATCGCAATGGGCTTAAATTCTGGCCTAAGTGAAACGTCATCCTTTAAGGGGTACGCCACCTATAGTAACATACTTTGAATCTGAAAGGCTTCAGTTCATTCCAGAAGGAAACATCTGGGTGTTGACACTCTGCAGCAGTCTGTTTTTGTAAGGACATTAATTTTACATGTGTAGTCGCCGTAGTATAGTATGTTGGCTTATTCACCCCAAAATCCGTGGCTCAAACCCCTCAGTCAGACGTGTCGAACAAAACGAAATTAAAAAAAAATATTTCTTTCTGTGACCTCCTCTCTCCAGTCTTCTGGCAAAAAATCTGAGAGTAAATAAAATTGCCATGAAGAGTTTCTCTAATTTGTTGTTCGGAGTCGCTTGTGGAAAAGCAAGGTTGTAAACCAGACTAAAAGGTTGTAAATTGGTTTTACATGACCCATTATAACCTATACATATTGAAGATGGTACAATAGATCGCACGATAGCCATACTATGGTACTCCTTACAAAGAACAACTAACATACACACATTATTGGCTACTGTATATCCCTTTAGGCAGGATTAGAGTTCTTGAGTGAATTAGTAGCAGGACACACACTGTGTTTATTTTTTCTTCTTTATTTTTTCCCCTTTTTTGTTAGTGCCAAGGTTTAAACTCTCGGCTAGGACAACTGATATATAGTCTGCTTTTTGAAATGCAAAATTATTTGCATCGAATTACAAAAGTCGGAAAAATTTTCACTTCTCTGTTGGTAGCGGTAGTGGCCTCAACAGCAAAAGCGCTAGGGTATACATTGGAAAAAATTTGCAATTGATTTTTATCGTACCTATTGGAAGCCACTATTTAATAAATAACAAAACAAAAATAAAACAAGAATTCTTAATGAATTTTCATATTTTAAGTTTTCAGAAAAAAAAAAATTCTTTTTACAACCAGCTTCTAAAGTTACTGTCTGAAAAGTTTTACTTTTCAGCCATCTTAGTTTACTTCTCAACCTGCTTAATATTTAATAAGACGTAATGCTTTTATGCTTGGTGTTGTATTCTTAAAATGTTTTCATCTCTGGAAAATTTTTTCATCTCGTTTTGTGTCTTCTGCAGTTCCCTTAACAACCAAGCACTAATTTCTATTACAGTTTTCTTATTTTCTGTTTTTTTCCAAAGATATTTTGTTCAATTGAAAATATCGCATTTATGTGGAAGTATAGAAGTAAAAGAAAATATAAAATATAATGGCCAATTTACATTTATTTACTTGAAAATTGTGTAAACTTTGCTTGTACAACTTAAAAATGAAAGAATAGAAATGAAAATTACCTCTGTTTCTCTTCTTTTTCTCATTCTAATTCTAATTCTTTTTCTTTTGCAATTTCAATTTTTATTTCTTTCTATTTAAATTGTGTGCAACACGAGAATCGAAAAAAAAAATGAAAGAAAGCAACACAAAATGTTATTACAGAACACAAAAGCTCTACAAGTAGGACTGGGACTTTATGTAACAAGAGACGAAAACTGTAGATAATTGTATACAATATACTTTAATGTATGTATGTATTTATGTATGTAAGTGCACCCACATACACCTACATGCATACATATACATACATACGAGTATACGCTACACATACACTTGGCGTATGTAAAATAAAACAAAATTGTGTTCAATTTACTTACCGGTTGGTCGTTGATAAACCATTGCAAATGCGATGCTGGATGTGATTTCCCTGATGTACAATTTAGATTTAATGTCTCACCAATTTGATATTGAAATTGTTGGCCTTTGATATGTGGACCGTCACGTGGCAGATCTATAAGTATTCCATATGAAAATGAAACGAAGAAAATTTAGTGAAAACAGGAAAAACGAATTGCGACAATAAAATTAATTTATTCCAATACAAAATACATAAAATTTGTTTATTCCTGCCATTCATCAAGTTTATCACATGTTTTCTTACTTCATGAATGCAAAAGTAATTTTGGTTCGCATTTTTCTTCGTCAAGAAATTAAGATATTTTATTGGATTACGCGTGATGAAGTAAGCGTGTAACTTTGTTTTTGAATTGTGTTTTTAAAGGCGGGTATCATAAAGATTTTTTATTTTTATAATTTCTATTTAAATGCAGATTCGGATTTGTTTTAACTTGGGACCAAATTTTGTGTAGGAATAAACATTTTGGCTCTCAATCAACCAATATAGACATTGAAGCGACAAAAAATATGTGGCGCATTGGTGTTACAATTTCCACCACCACAGACAATTAAATCTTCGCTATTTTATGATCTGAATATTACTCGATCAAATATTGCCAACACAGCTACAGAAGTTATTTCTACAGGACAGAGCTCTAGTTAACGCAACAACAACAACAGATATTAGAATGAGACAGCATGCTAACTGACTAAAGTTTGAAAAATTACTTCAACTTTCGTTGCACAGAAAATATATGGCTAGGAACGGTAGTCCACACAAGTCTTGCATTTCCCATCTTTAAATATAAATACATGTATGAAATAAATTCCGAACCTTTTATTTGTTTGAAAGACCTATTTGTGCCTTTATGAGTGAAATATAGTGTCATTAAAGTATCTGCCATGGAGCACATCCGAAATCTCCAATTTTCCATAGCTCTGACGCATAAATCAAACTGAATGTGAACGATTGCATGGGTTATGTTGGCTTTGATAGCCACCGTTGTTTGTGGCCCACAAGACTCCCTATAAGAAAAAGTCTAACGGACTCAAATCGGATGATATCGGTGGCTAGTCTACACCATGACCATGTCAGCAAGTCATTCGTGCATAATACCAAATGTGGCATAGCGCACTTCTGTTCAAACTACATGTACCTGGGTGCATATCAGTCAATTCAGGCTAAAAGAGGTTGGTAATCATCAACCGATCGATGAAGTTGCAGTAGTCTAGTAGCTAGTATGTACATACATATTTGGTCATTACAACCCTTTAGTCAGGATTACGACATAGCTTCTTGCTTCACTTATATTGTGTGTGATAATTTTATACATGAGTGGCGAGACCTACAGTTTAAAGTCGACTCCGAACGATAGTTTTTTTGAGAAACTTTTAATGGCAGTTATATTTACTCTCAGAATTTATGCCAAGTCGCCGAAGAAATATTTGTTCATATTTAGTTTTGTTGCAGATGTTTGAACTGGGGCTTGAACTGGGGCTTGAACCGTGGCCCCACGTTGAAAAAACTAACACACTACCTGCTAGTGTGAAGGGTTGTAGTGATCAATTATGTATATACAGTGGCTCACAGCTTATTTCGACCAGCACCTTTAAAAAAAATTTGGATAAGAGTTTATAGAATATGTTTAAATATTAAACAAAAAAGTTTTATTCAGTCTCAAATTTATGGGCAATTTTAGATCAAAACGTCCGCCAACACCAGATCTCGAACAAAAATGACCTTATAGCAGCTCTGAAAGAGGAATGGGCAAAAATAACTCCACAAACCACTAGAAATCAAAGCATAAAGTGCTGAAAGCTGTAAATAAGCAAAATGGAGGTCATACTAAATTTTGAAATTAAAACTAAGTCATTGAAATAAGCTGTGACTAATTGGGTTCCTATATTTTTGGTTTTTAGTTTATAAGTTTACATTTGAGACTGAATAAAACTTTTTTTTTTTTAATTTTTAAACATATTCTATAAACTTTTATTCCCATTTTTTTAAAATCTTGTTTCGTTTCGAAATTATATGAGCTTAATTTTATTAAAGGTGCTGGTTGAAATAAGCTGTGAGCCACTGTATGTGATCATCGCTAGCGGTTGACTAAAAGGGCCTATTTTTGCCGCCAGCCAAAATTCCACATGTGATTTTTGTTGGGATCTAAGAACGCTATTTGATTTTATGTGGATTGCTATCGTCCTAAATTCAACTTTATGTTGTCCAGTTACTATCGTTTATGTTTATGGCATATATATTATACAGGGGCCTATAATTGGTATCCATATCCTATATTAGTTGCCATTTTACATTCATTTTTCAATTATACTAAGAAGCTTAAAAAATCTGTTTTATTTAAGACATCTTTACCAAACTCCAACTGTTGTAGTTGTGCGAGATGCGTGACTTGTTTGCTGACTATATAAGAATTATCTTTATTGCAGTAACGCTGTGTCTTCACTTGATTTTAACAAAAGTTGCTCCACTGAAAATGCTCTATTAGATAGAGCAATAGTAATATTTGTACACGTTTCGTTTGATGGTTAGTGTTGACTAGAAATCATATGGATTTAATACATCTGTCTGTCAGCCTACAGATTTCTCCGTTCAACTTTTATGTAGAGAATTGACGTAATATTCGTCATTAATTATTTTACCCTTTTGGAAGTGGACAACTTGGGTTACAAGTGTGCATCTTGTGTGCATACATGAAAAGAAATACTCGTTGAGCTATTGTAGAAAAATCAATGTTTCTTTTATACGTGAATGTAAAAATTGATTACGAAAAATGGCAATGGCAATATCTAAAAAAAACGGGATAGATGTGGTTTTGACTTTATTCATTAAGATAATGGAAAAAGATGATTAGATTTCATAAAAGTGGAAACAGTTGCACTTCAAAAAAAAAATTATTTTTAATTTAAAATTGAATTTTCTCTAATTTTTGTGCAGCATACGTACAATTTTATCATTTTAAATTCAATGAAATTTTTTTTATAGAAATTTTCTTTTAACTCTCTTTTAAAGCAATTTAATATGGAAATTTGATAATCTTTTAAGAATGCTTCTCATAGTTTTCATATTATTTTCACTTTAGTGGTGTTAGCATAACAAAACTAAAGTTCTCCATAAACTGAAAGCAAAATGTTGGTTAAATTAAAAACGTGTTTTTGAACATCATCGACGATAATGTTACATTTTTTTCTTTTTAAATTTCAAACTTTCGTTAACACAAATATTTGTTGTATTTCACCCTCTTGTGCTGTGGTGTATGCCATGACTAGATATCGTGATAATCCCATAAAAATATCATTCTTATGGCGTTATTATAAAGTTTTCGGGGCATTTGCAAAAGGCGTTTACTTTCCAATATCGATTACAAACCACACCATTGCCTAAGGGTTTTGCCCCTCTTTTTCCTAAATTTAAAGCATTGACTGGTCAATATTGTATTGGAATAGAAGAAGAACACCGAATATTTGTTTGTGCTTTAAAATTTAATCGAAACGAAATCAACAGAGGGTAAATAAAACTTTCTGATAAAGTAGAAGAAGTGAAAGAAAGAAAAGTACTACACACACACACAACAGACTTGAAAAACGTGATTTGAATTTAAGCCATTTCTATTAATAGAATATTCGTTGAAGTTGCTGTCGAACGCAAAACCAAGTAATCCATAAATAGTATTAAAAGTGATTAGTCTGCCAAACAAACAAACAAAATGAAATCATTTTGAAAATGGTTTACCTATTTTATTTCTTGTTAACCGAAAAATATTTAGATAACCACAATCAGGCAAAACTGCATACTACCTGTGCTGATGAAAATTTTCAAAACCACTCTCATAAACAAAGTCCTGTAATCACTAGATTATATCGTTTGATTTTTGCCGTATAAAATAAAAATTTCTGTCCCTGAGAACTCAAATAATTCGCAGATTTTTCTCTCATCCACTGGCTTTAATACAAACTTTTTCAGAAACATTCAAATCTACATACATAAAATGTATGAAAATATTCCGCTGTTTTCGTTTATTTACTGTTAAGTTAAGCTGATTTAAATAGATGATCATTTGAAAATGAAACAAATCTGCCGGAATTTAGTTGGAGTATTTAAATATGTAAGAATTAAAATATTTTAATAATAATTCAGAATAAGAATTTGGCATTAGAATTTGAAGAATATTTATCGAGTTATAGATCTATAATCGAATAGTAATTTTCATAAAAAAGTAATAGTTTTTAAGCATTAAGATATGTAAGTTTTTCGTTTCTTCTGCCCGACAATTGCCTCATAGGTTACTATCGTCTTGACAATCAGGATATTCATTGAGCGCATAATTTCTGAACAATATCCCTAGGATTTCCCTACAAGAATTCTGCATATCTTTATAGCATTATATATGTATATATCTATGTATATGAGCACTCCATGATGTTGAGAAGGATGTAATAAGCTCAAAACATAAATGAGTTCTAATGAAATTAACAACAATCGTTAATAATTGAGCCAATTTAGTTATAAAGCAAGGTTTCTATGGAGTACAGAACACTATCATTAATGGTCTGATTGTTCATTATTGGTTTTAATCATTGGATTCTGGTGAAGCCAGAAACCCAACTGATGTTCATCGGTGGTAGATAACTTAATCCGTTAAGAAGGTTCCAGCACAGGAAAGTTTCTGCATTGATTGATCAAGAAGCACAAGAATCCATCATTAAACACTTCTTAAAAAAAATTGTGTGTGTCACTTTCAGTAATACCTGGTCATACCACGGCCAAAATACAGTCGTAAAAAATTCTGATACTACGCTTAAACGATCCTGTATTTAACTCTAAATCTAAAGCAAGACGTATTGCTTCCATTCCAGAAATTTACAATAAAGAGGCAATTGCATGTGTGTATATCTAAATAGATATGGATCTTCCGGAACGTGTGAACAGAAAAGTATTAACGTATATTGCTGGGATGTGTTTACAAGTCTACATTCCTCCAACGCTTACTTTAAATGGTGAAATTTAAGTTTCCTTTTTTTCAAACTAGAAATCATTTTAAAACTACCAAACGAGCTTCTATAAGTTATCCTAAAACATAGCGATCTATAAACAGACTTCAAAATTTGAAGATTTACAAACCTGTCCAGCCATGGCCATCATTCTAATGTCCAATGGAAGACTTATAGAGCATAGAAGCTATTCGGCTTCATAGTAAATTCGGGACTCAGCAAAGCGCAACTGATTTGCCGCACTAAGTTGTTAAAGCTGATCAAAGCACTGCCCCACCCCATCCTTTTTCAAAGTCTGCTTTTGTATTGAAGCATTCATCGGTTGGCTTTGAAAGATATTAGCAGGTGCCTGAGTGTAGCGCATGGGAAAGTTTTACTCATTTAGTA
Source organism: Sarcophaga caerulescens (assembly GCA_927399465.1). Taxonomy (NCBI): domain Eukaryota; kingdom Metazoa; phylum Arthropoda; class Insecta; order Diptera; family Sarcophagidae; genus Sarcophaga; species Sarcophaga caerulescens. The sequence continues at coordinate 56,138,913 of OV656872.1, read as the reverse complement.
CTTGTCTGATCTTCTTATAATGGTTAGTTTTGATCCTCACAAATCCGGTGCTTATCTCGATGCAAGATTGAAGTTAAGCCGTAAGCTTTTAAAATTTTAGTCTACCAATGGTAGAAATTATTTCATTTTATCTCTTTATTGACGTTATCATTTCGACTAATTAAACGGCCATCAATCTTTGACACAATAAATAGATTGTGACATGTGATGTTTAGTAAGTTGCACCATCCTATTGAAACCAAACATCGTTCACATCAGTACCATGAAGAGCGCGTAGAAAAAAATCGGTTACCATGGTTCGATAGGTGTCTCCATTGACAGTAAAGGTTGCGCCGTCCTAATTTTCGAAGAAATGTAGGCACCAAGCAATCACTCGTAGTGGGTGCATTGGCTTCTGTAAAACCACGTGGAGGTTTTTTGATCCCTAAATATAGCAATTTTTAAAATTTAAACCGAAAGAAGTAGAGTTAAGCTACTTTGGTATTTTATACAATGAACTATTCTTAATAATTTTTTTTGCGTATGCAAAAGAAGAAAACAATTCCATTAAATATTTTATTCGGTCTTTAATACTCTGTTTTAATAATGCTAAATTTAGCAAAAATTATTTCAAAAATAAAACAAATTTTTGTTATTCAGACGAAAAAATAAATCTTCTAAAAATAGAAGAGTTTCATAAAAATAATTTTAAATTACTTTAAAAAAAGAAAAGTTTGTAGTCTTGTTTTAATAGATTTACAACATTTTAGGAAAATTACTTTTAAATGCAACACCTGAAATCAAATCCTTAACAACAGAAAAACAATTTTAAATACTTGGAAGAGAAAAAAAGATTTAAAACTTTAAAAGGGATTTCTCTTAAAAAGAAAATTTATTTTTATTTTTAACATTATAATGCTGCAGACAACTGAAGCCAATAAAATAATAAAAAAAAGCATTTTTTTGTTATTTCGTGCATGCGTATGTGATTTTCAGATAAAAAACAAAAATAATTCATACGCAAATCAGGTATTAAAAATAAAATTATGTTTTTGTTGTTTAAAAATTTCTGATTGAAGCCATAAATTAAGGTTGATTGAACTTCAAATCAAATTGTTTTACATTTTGCGGCATATTGAGGTAAACCATATGAAGGCCTCCCAGTAAACTTATAAAAAATCATTCTTTTGATTTTAATATACGGTTCGTCTATTACACATTTAAACAACTGCTACTTACATACAATATCCATACGTCCTTCGCCTTGAACAGAAGAAAAATTTGGTGCTTCAGCTGATACTTCACAACGATATAATCCCGTTGAATTTATAGTCAAACCCTTCAATAATACTCTGCTGTGATCTGAATGTTCCTCCTGTAAAGGATATGAAAATAAAAATAAAAAATGAAAATTTAAGCAAATACTGGAAATGTATGCTACGTCTGCATGTTTTTAAGAAGATTAGAAGTACTTTTTTAATTAATTTTTTTACTACATAAGCATGACAGACGTAATATTCTGTTAAATAAAGCAGGGTGTTTGATTTAATTTGTTAAATCAGATTCACTATCTAAGTCGTTTGAGGTAAATTCTATTTTATTAAGTTTTTGTCTTCAATTAGGGGATAATAGGTGTGATACGAACATCATCCACAAGGGCATTGAAAACAATACCCTTCAAGTAACCAGCATTTAGGTATTGGAAGGACGGGTCAACCAGCACATATCTTATCACCAAGTAAAATTGGAAAACTGTATGGTATCTTGATTGATGCGCAATAATACGACAGGGTGCCCAACATATCAATGACAACCGTGAGGACCAGAATACGCGGACGACTCTAAACATTGTGATAGGATGGATCTGGGGGCCTTTATGTAGAAGAACCAGACACCAAACTTTGGATCATTCCATGGTTTTTCAAGTGGAAGAGGTATGCGCAATCTGGAAATGTATGAATGTAGTGATCATATGGTAAGTACGAAGTATAGGGATTGCAATGTCTTTACAGAGAGTCAAATGAAAATTTGGGCAATACATACAAATTAAAACCCTCTAGCCAGGATTACGGCCTAGCTCCCCACTTAACTTATATTGTGTGTGTTAATTCCAATAATTGTGTGACTATGACTGGTGGGACCTACAGTTTAAAGTCGATTCCGAGCGACGAATTTTTGAGACACTTTTCATGGCAATTTTATTTAACTTTCAGAGTTTTTACTAGAAACCTGCGAGATGAAGTCGTCTAAAGAAATTTTTTTTATGTTTTGCTTATATTTTCGTTTCGTCGATATCTGACTTCGGGTTCGAACCAACACACTACCTACAAGAATTGGGCATTAGCATTTAGGAATACGGGATTAAAGGCTGTCCTGGATTGTAAAAGGCGATTAACAATTACATTAGCCATGGATTGGTCCGCATTATATGGTGTAATTGGGCATAAGAAAGCCTATATTTTGGTTAATAAGATTCAGAGTGTGACGTACCATAAGCTTGGATAACAATGCATTAAAGATCAAACTGATAAAAATGGGCGGAAAAGTCACATCGACAGCTGAGATATAATGCGCAGTTGGAATAATAAAAAAAACACTTTAGGCCGATCCTAATTTGAAATTAAAAAAGGGCGACTTATATACACTAATAAGCTTACTCACGGGAGACCCCGTGTGACGCCGTTCCTAATGGTGAGCGCACAACTATCCTACATGCTGGCTTAAGTGTACCTACCTATCTACATAAATCTACAACCCCTCAGTCAGGATTACGACCTAGCTTCACACACCACTTATGTTGTGTGCGTTAATTTTTTAAATGAGTGGCGGGACCTACAGTTTAAAGTCACCACCAAATGACAGATTTTTGAAAAACTTTTCCATGGAAATTTTATTTACTCTCAGAGCTTTTGCCAGGAATCTTCTGAAGAAATATGTTACCTAGCTGATCTTAATTAATTTTAAGGTCTGGTAACTACGGAAATCTTATTGCTCCCATATAGTTTTATAATTATAAATTGATCTTTGTTGATAGTTGTGTTCATAAACGATAAACTTGCCATCTTTTGCATCGTGATGAGAAAATTAATTGATTTTGTAGGAGCAAGAGTTACTTATGGTTACTCCCATCCATGTTCATAGAAAGTATAGTTTCTAGGCAATGATAGAATGATTATTCCTATAAGAAACAATCTCCCTGCACAAACCTTTCCTGTCACTTACATTTTAAACTAACGTTCATAAATACACTCGTTTTTTGTTCTTTCTTCCTTCCACAAACTTATTTCCTCTGCAAAAATTAATGCCTTCGCTAGACTGTTTCTTCCATTAAAAAAAGACAAAAATTATGATTAAAAATCCAATAACAATTATTCAGTTGAGACTTTAATATGCCGTGAATCACAACCGAAGTATCTCTGTTTCTTTGGCCATAAAATCTTATTTGAAATATGAATTTAAAGAACTAATATTTTCATTTGAGTGTAATAAACCTCTTTGATTAAATGTTGTTAAACCAAATCTATTTAAATATGGTGCTTCATTTGCTTGTCTTCCTTTAACTTCCTCTTCATCTTCCCATTCCCTTTCCCTTTAACATTAATTCTTGTCTGTACTAGTATTTATATAACAGTAATGTTTACTATCATCTTTAGCCTTGTCCACTTGTTTTAGCCTTTGCTATGCTTCTGACTGTGTTTTTGTTATTTTTTTTTTTTTTTGGGGCGGTATGTTGTGCTTTATCTCTGGCGAAAATATAATTTCCTTTTACCAGAACTGAAAATTCTATTTTATTTGCCATAACAACAATAATTCATAATCATCAGACTTACAATAACTCGTACACCATCGACTCGGTAGCTGGTTTTTGGAGGATTTGCTTTTGGCACATAACGATAGAATTCCTCATTATCCTTGTACCACTTGATGGCATACAAATCTTCACCTTCCTCCTCCTCCTCCTCCTCTTCGTCATGATCCAAACCATCCGCATTGTCATCATCTTCCTCATCTTCTTCATCTTCGTTTGTATTATCATCCGTATCAACTGCATGTTCTCTTCGTTCATGACTATCGGCATTGCTGTTTTGGCCACGTTGCGGATGATGAGCAAAACTACTGGTGCCTCCAATGCTACCACTCGAACTGATGTATGTTTTGCCCGTATACGTACTGGCACCAACATGACCACCCAGACCACCAGTACTACCACTATATTTATTGTTATACTTAGAAGAGGAAGACAGGGATGATAACGACGATGATGATGATGAGGAGGAGGAAGATGACGTTTGTGTTCTTCCCCGGTATATGCTATGGCCGTAAGGAGATGGTGGTGGTGTGTATTGTTGATATTCTGGTTGTTCATATTGTTGGGTATAATAAGATTGCTGCTGTTGATAAGGATACTGTTGCTGATAGTATGTGCCTGTGCCCGTTGTTATGCTACCACTTGCACTGCCTATACTTCTGCTAATGCTGCCACTGCTACTGCCACTTGCACCACTGTTACTGCTATCCTGCCATTGTGCTTGATAGGCTTGCACCAAGGGCTGAAAATATGGTTGCCTTCGGTAAGGCTGCTGTTGTTGCTGCTGATGCTGTTGTGTTCGCATGCGTCTATAGGCTGGTATTTCGTCATCACCCTGTGAATTATTGTTGTCAACATAATTCATATTTGCAGTACCCGTGCCTCGTTGATAGTGATGATGATTGTAGTTGTGTCTGCTTCGGGTTTGTGTGCCGCCTATTATCCCTCTCGATTTGTTCAACTCATATTGACACTCTAGAAAGGCGGATTCTCCTCTTAACTTGTAAGCGGGTATAGAAACTTTAATAAGACGCAGACCAGCTAAACCTAAAAAGATGAAGAATAAATTGTCATAATGAAACTAATTGGTTTAATAAAAAAGAAAAATCGTAATGATTTGATGCTAATAAGCCTAAATCATGGAATTTTATTTTGTGAACACTTGTGCCTAGGTAAAGTATACAATTTTTTAACCAATAATCAATATAAAAAGTGTTTTAAATCCTAAGTAGATAAATACAGCAACAAACAGTGATCAGTGGCCAATTATGGGATTCTAATTTCTATTCTAGGTAGGTTTGTCCTAAAGTTGTGTTTCAATAATGCAGACTTCTGTATTACAAAATGACCAGATTTTTTAATTAAGGCATCATCACAATACTCAAAAAATTATCTCCTCTTCTCTCTCGCCATTACAGCTGCTACAGAAAATGGTTGTGTGGTACTCTCAACTCCGTACCTTTCAATGTCTTCGTAACCATGAGTAGCAATCTCCTTCTTACATCAGCTGTTCACATTCTTCTAGAATCTAACGGGTGCTTTATTCTCAGTAAATATGTTGTCGCCGTAGTCTAGTAGGTAGTGTATTCGCCCCCAGGTCAGACATCTCCAACAAAACGAAATATGGAAAAATATTTCTTCGGCGAAATCCTCGCAGCAGATTTCTGGCAAAAACTCTGAGAGTAAAATAAAGTTGCCATGACAAGTTTCTAAAAAATTGGTCATTCAGAGTCGACTTTAAACTGAAGGTCCTGTCACTCATGTATAAAAAATTTAACACACACAACTAAAGTGATGTGAGAAGCTAGTTTGGAATCCTGACTGAGGCGTTGTAACGACGTTATGTAAACATGCATATATTCTCCATTCTATATACTATAATACCAGATTCGTACAGTGGTAATCTTTACAACCACTATTTTATCCCGAATAGAACTACCGTAATCGAGTAGAGAAAAAGGCAATCTAAAATTCAAATGTTTCTGAAAAGATTTCTCTTTCGACTGTATCACAAGATACGTAAAATAAATACTTGGATGATGATCTTTTGGAGGTGTAAAAAATTATTGTAAAAGAGTCTATCACTACCTATCTATCACTTTTTTCGAGAATAACTTTTTAGTAATAATTCTTATTTTCTTTTTTTTCATTGTGAGTAATCATATGTAATGCCAACCAAACAATCAGAGTCTCTGGTGGAAATCGAATCCACTCCCTCGAAACTTGAAGTTTAGTACACTACCTAGTTACCACCTAGATTACCTATACCAATGATTTTGTTATGATCATAGTTGCTATATTTCTAAGGCTCATGTCGTGCTCAGTCTCACTAGCGCATTTACAGCTTTTTGTTTACTCAAAATATCTAATAGTGCCTTAGAGAATTTTATTCTAAGAACACCAGATATCATGATCACCAACATCATGATTCTATTATCCAAAGTCAACAACATAACAGAGGCTAAATTGAAAGATTTTATATATAGGGTTCGAGATTTAAAAGTTTAAATTTAAAAATGTAATCAAACAAAAACGGTTTGAAATTTTGCCACTGACTTTACAGGGATACCTTTATACACTACATAACGTATTAATGCTCATGCGTAACATTTTTTCGTCTTGCTCTACATTCGAATCTGGATTACTGGATTGCACCACTACTACACGCTACTACACACCTGTTGGGGATACTTCTAAGAGTCGTGCTTTGTTAAGCTGCGGAAGGTTGGGTTCAGTATGTTCATTTCAGCGGTCTAGGCGTCTAACATTTGTAAAGAAATCATTAACTAGCACTGGAATTTTTGTTGGAAATTTTCAATAACTTTAGTATGTTTGCTGATTGACAGAGAAAAATGAAAAAAAAAAAACACAGAAGAAATTTTTGTTTTAAATAAGTGAAGTTCGTTTTTCATTATGCAGTTGCAATACATTTTGCTTTCAATACTTTTGTAATCATAGTAACAATCCAAGGCGTATGAGTTACATGTAATACGCTGCTGTATCCAAAATATATTGGTCATACGTATAAGTGCTTATGCTTTAAGATCAGTAAAGTATGCGACATTAAATTAAAAAGAGGCACTGAATTAAACAACATCATGGGTGGACAATTTAAAAGTTTATATTTAAAAATGCAATAAAACAAAAACGGTTTTAAATTTGCCAATTTGTTTTTTGGTGTGAAGTAGAATTGTTCCGGTAAGAAATGGAATATTATTTTATTCGTATGACTGCCGCGTCTGGCCTCACAGTATCTCATTCGATCGCACCAGTTTTCGTACTTTTTCGTGTGTATGGGGTCGTGGTTTGTCGGCATAACACTTTTTTCAACGGTGCCCTACAGAAAATAGTCTCCATGGTGTCTCCATTCACCTTAATGAAAGCGCCGTCCTTATTTTCAAAGAAATATGGGCCGTTGACGCCTACGCTCTATAAGCCGCAATAATTAGCCACTCGTGATGGGTATGTTGGCTTCTATAAGATCACGTGTGAGTTATCTGGGCCCCAAATACGGCAATTTTGCAACCACCAAAATGAAAATGAGCTTCCTCCTAGAAGATGATTTGCAAAATGGACATCATCGTGCAGTTTCTCTTTGGTCCATCCATTCCATTCGTTGCTCAAGTATAAATCGATTCATTGCGTTCAGTGGAGATAATATGCAGTAACCAGATAATATATAAGTAACCAGTGGTTCAAATATAAATCGCCCACCCGCAAATTTGGTTGTTATACATGTTTAAGCCTAATACTGAAATTCATTCACAGCCGTCAAAAGCTGTTGTCATCTTAGTGGTTCAGGAGTGTGGATTCATGTTCCACTTTAGTTTGATGTTCAATACGATTCCAATATACTTGGGGTATATTGGAGTAATGGAAATTACTCCTCTTAGACTAAAGGTAGCAAATAAGTAAAGTAAAGATAAACTTAAATAAACTGGAAATAGAAAAATTTCAAGTGTTTTTAAATTATTTCCAAAGGCAAGGTCTCAAATAATTTTTTTTCTCCGTTAAATGTTAAGTTTAAAAATATATACGTAATGACCATTGAGTTTTATATTTAATAGGTCAATTATTTTATTGTTGCTCTACCCACGCAATATTTGTTCTAAATTTTCTTTTTATCCTTCTGTACAGCTAGGACTCTAATTATGGCATTAAAATTTAATAAAGAAAAAAATTAAATTGTTTTCCAAAAGTTGTTTACGATAGAAAAGAAGAAAAAAAAGTAAAACAATCATAATAGAAGAGAAGCATTCCTCTATTTACATAATGAGTGGGTACAAAACAATGATAAAATGTGAATTTAATTTACCTGAGACTCCATCACATACACACTCTCTCTAACACACTCGCTAACTCACTTACTCAGTGTAGTTGGCCAGGCCTCAGGGAAATTTAATTCTTTTTAAAGAAAAATTAAATAAAATCCCAAGTATGCCCAGTAAAAAAAAACAACAACATAAGGAAACAAGTAAGAAAAGAAAAAATTTAATTCCGTAACTTACTTGTAGAAAACTTCTGCATGACCAAATGACTGACTGGGGGGTAGGCAAACTGTGTTGTTGCCGCCAGAAGAGAGATGTCGACATACACACACACAGACCAGAAATCATAAACAACATTTAAATAAAGTGGCAGCCAACGTGAATTATTTAAAGTGGCATGAGATTAACAGCACGCTGTGTTACTTCGAAAAGATGGTCATTCACAAAAGAGGGCACTGTGGCGTTAAAATATTGATTTTCAATGAAAACAAAGAAAAAAACCACAAAAAAAGTAGAAATATTGATGATGAGGTTGCTCTTTATACTGTGGCTGCTGTTGCCAATGCTGTTACATTTACTGCTGCTTGTTTTTCCTTTTTTATATTTATGTACGACTGTTGTTGTTGATGATGGAAAAGTTTTTAATAATCATAAAGTTGCTGTGGTTATTTTAAAATATACTGTCGGCTTAATAAAGTTCTCCCCAGAACATGCCACCACTACCGCAGGGAATTTCTGATGAGCACAAGCAAAAATTACGATAAGTATACAATGTAAACTGTACAACAGAAAAGGATAGCAGATAGAAATGTAAATACGTCCTTAGTATCAAGAATAATGATAATGCAACGAACATGGTATTTCATTCGAAAAGTTTAGTTGCTAGTGACATTCGATATTCATATAAAGGTATTATTATTTTCATATTGCACGTTTTTTTCCATTGTAGTGGATTAAGCAAAAGAAAAATTAATTAAGAAAATTTAGATCATATTTAAATATGTACATACATACATAAATACATACATAATTGGGTATTACTACCCCTCGGTCAGGATTAGGACCTAGCTTCTTACACCACCCATGTTGCATGTGTTAATTTTATCAATGAGTGGCGGGATCGACTCTGAACGAAAAATTTTTGAGAAACTTTTCATTGCAATTTTATTTACTCTCTGAATTTATGCCAGAAATCTGTTGAGAGAAAGTCGCCGAAAGAAATATTTTTTCAGATTTCGTTTTGTTCGAGATGTCTGATCTGGGGTTTGAATCCTGGCTTCACGATTAATAACCCTAGACACTGCCTATTAGACTATCGCGTCTAAAATAGTGATGGAAATGAAAAGAAAAATAAAACATCGATGTTTTCATGTTCTTTGCGATGTAGTGCATCGATGTTATACAGATTTATTGCATACAACATCTATGTTTACTGTACATCGATTGACTTTCATAAAAATAATTAAAGAGAAGAAAATAGAATATATTGGCGTACAGCAAGCAGACGATTTACTGTACTGCCTTCAACCTATATAGTTGTAATCCCTGTATGTCTCCTCAATCCTTTTGCCCTGGCAAAATTCAGAAAGTTGTTCTTTTCAATAACCTGATAAATAACTGAAATCGCTTCTCATTGTAATTACCCAATCAAACACTTTTGATTTCCGAAGAATGTGCGCCTCTATTTAAGTTTCCTTACACCAAATATTTTATCACTCCACTGAAAGGTTCTGGCATCATCAGTGGCTAGGAAGGAACCCACCTGCAGTTTGTCATGTTTGCTCATTGACTGGACTTCTACTCTAATATCGAGTCAACCTTTTACGAATAGTCTTCCATTCTCGTTGTAAAGCATTTTTCAAATTCATCGAGTTTACTGGAACTGTCCAGCAGTGGAGATTGGTTTTTGAATCAAATTTGAACTGGCGGCGAAATATTAATGATGGCTGACCACGCCAGCACAGTATGTAATAAGGGAACTCCGATCGCATCTTACTTTTATGTGGTTTATATCGCTTTAGTGGCAACTATTCCGACTTATCGCTAAATTGTATGTTTGAAAGCAACCAGCAACAAATACCTCGTTACGAGACTACAGCGAGTGCGGAAGATGGCATGTTTTTTGCGGCCTTAAACGTAATACTTCGTCTCATTCCTATGGATTGAACATTATTTTTGTTCAAATCCTGTGCAGATAAGAGAGAGCCACCAGATTCGGATACCAGATACCATTCGGTACCAGCGAAAATCAAATAAACTTTACATATAGGCACCTATATATCTACAATGATGGTCAAATGACAATTAGAACAATAACACCTAGAGATACTTGAGAAAGGATAGTTAAAAGGTGATTAAAAATTATTCCATCTGTAGAACGGTATTCATTATGTCCTAGTTATCAAGGACTGATGGGGCATGAGGGTGTGAATATTCTGGCTAAAAGAACCAGAGTATTACATGCAATAAGCTCGGATAACCTAAAGTCTGTCAATTCATTGAAGATCAAGGCGAGAAAGAGGGCAGAACAATACATCGACTATTGAGGAAAATTGATATAAGATCGATAGAGATGAGGAGACCCTGTAAGTATTTTAACACTAAATCGGCTTACCCGTGGGTAGAGATGGGTTTACACCTGGGTATTTATCCCACGCTGGTTATTTACCCATTTATACCACTTTCATACCCGGGTAATTACCTAATTTCGGGTAAATACTTATTTGAATAACGAATACTCGTTGTTACGTAGCGTAACAGAAATGCGGATATTTTCGAATTTATTTTGAACATGTGTATATATGTACATATATTAAATTTAAGTTCAAATATATTTGGTTGCATTGTAGAATGGATTTGTAAGCTCGAATCAAATGAATATAATATACACAGGGTATATTTCGCGTTTAAGGAAATTAAAAGTAAGCTTGAATTAGAGTTTGCTACAACTTTGATGCTGAATGATGCAGAAAACACTGAGCTATCAACCATATTCCAAACACGATTTAAAAAATCATAAAACCGATACATTTAGCTGCGAACTTGCTAGATCGTAAGGCAAAAGGAAGTGATCTTGTTCCGTCTGAGGAGGTAGATGCATTGGAATTCATTCACACAATGTCACAGGCGCTAATCATAAATGTAATGCCAGATTTTGCCAATTACAAGGCCAAAAATGGTTTCTAGGCAAAATATTTTTTTGCCTGGAACTGTTTTAATGAGATTTCTCCAGTAACTTGGTAGAAAGGAATTTGTGGAAGTACGCAAACTAGCTGTTCGAGTTTTAACAGTTCCCTGTACTTTAGCTGCTACTGAACGTTCCTTTAGCATCCACAGCTTAATTCACTCAAAAAAAGGAACCGTTTAGCAACGCAAAGAGCAGGAAAAATAACATATGTATCGTGCAACTGGAACTTGCTTTTTAAAAATAGTTTACCACCTTCAGCAGAAAGCACGCATTCCACTCAATTTGAAAATAACATGAATTCTGCACTAGAATGTACTCAAGACGATGTCCCTTCAACTTCAACAGGAATCACCCACTCTACTCGATTTATGAATTATTTCATTTGTTATTAAAAAGTTAATTCATAATAAAAAATTAAATTGTTTCAATTTATTTAAATTTTTCTTTAATTTATACCCACATTGTGGGTAAATACACATTGCTTGGGTAAATACCTGGGTATTTACCTTTAAATACCCAATTTACCATTTGGGTATTTACCCATGTCCCATCACTACCCATAGGACACTCTGACTTACATGTACACCTAAACTGTATTCATGTAATGGAAAATGATGAATGGTGGTGGAGGCATCGAGACTATGGAACACTGTTTATGTCCCAATATTTGGGGAATGAGACTATACCACACATTACGTGTCTAATAGTTAAATAAATTTGTACAAGATAAAGGTACAGTATAGTATGTAGTGTGTTGGCTTATTAGACGTAAGGCCATGATTCAAACCCCAGGTCAGACATCTCCAACAAAACGAAATATGAAAAAATATTTCTTGTCGGTGAATTTCTCTCAACAGATTTCTGGCAAAAAAGTTTCTCAAAAAATCTGTCATTTGGAGTCGACTTTAAACTGTAACTCCCGCCACTCATGTATAAAATTAACACACACAACATAAGTGGTGTGAGAAACTAGAACGTTATACCACTTGGCTGAGGGTTTATTTATTAGGCCACTGCCTACTATGTATGTATTAAAGGTACGGTTGTTATTCCTTAAAGGTGGTAGCATAAGTGTATGCTGATAGGCATGAGACCCTCGGTTGGTCTCCCTTCCTTCAACTTACCTACCTACCTAGTATGATAATAACCAGATGCCGATTTAGCGCAGATCGCTGTGTATGGAACAGCGACTATACATAGACTTTCACACAGAACAATTAGTAAACGAGAACAATGAGAACACCTTACAACTATGAATCTATGGTTGAAGTCGGTACAGCAAGTAATTTAAACATCCGTTAGGCTCAGGTTTATAGGTGTAGTTTTTATGTAGAAGTCTTTGCTATACAAAATGCTGCAAAAACAGCGACAGGAAAAACTTTAAATTAGGAAATGATATCCGAGTCGTGGTAACCAGGTTAAGCGTAGTCTATGCCTGCCATTCCATAGGGACCAAATTGACATCTCCGACATCTGGTTGTTAAGAAATCTGGTGCCTATTTTCAGGGCAGTATAATGTCGGTGGAAATGAGAAAGGGTATGATCTTTCTCGGAATAAGAATGTTTTTTCACACCAGACATTTTCAAGTAAACTCTATGGTATAATCAAAAAAAGTTATTGTTGAGTGTAAGAGGTGAACGGATTAGGAAAATTGTATCCTACAATCTGATAAAAAATCCATACTGAACTCTACTAATCTCCTAACGTTTCTACTTTTCTGTCAAAGATTTTTTAATGATAAAGGATTTAACAACCGAAGGCATTATTATTTGGCACCTTTTTTTCGCCACTAGTATTATGAAGTTTACTTAGAGAAAGTGTTTAAAATAAAACAAGTTGAGTTAACAAAAATCTTTCAAAGTGTCTTAAAGTTGTATTTCCCTTAATTTAAATTGCAAATGAGACTCGTTAAGTAAACATAATTTGGCAAATAGTCTTGAATATTATGCAACCTTTTTGAACAATTTATTGTGGAAAGAAAAAGAGAAACAAAAGACCATTAAAATATTAAGGACTCACGAACTTAAGGAATAAAAATTTAATCATTTTCAATTAACACAACATCGAATGCAGGACAAAAATATGAATAAAAAATAACAAAAAAGGAGACAGTAAAAACGAAAACAAAAATTAATGATAAAACAAATGTAATTTAATCAACTAATTATGAGTTTATTCAGTCAAAAATGCTATAAAAATTTAATTATCATGCAGCAATAATACAACAACCAACAGCATAAACAAGAGGCCGGTAAACGAAAGGAACTAAAGCGAATACAAAGCAAAAATTTACACTGAAAAAACATAACAACAGCAAAAAAAGTGAGGAGTTCAAAAGAAACCATGGCTTTTGTTGTTGTTTTTAGTGTGGCAAAAAGGAATAAATAAAATCACCAAAAAAAGTCAGGGAAAAACCCCACTTCCGGCCCTCAAAAAAAAAAAAAAAAAAAAAAAACAGAAAACCAGAAAACAAAACGTCATTAAGGCAGCAAACAAACAAAGGAACGAGCAAAGAAAAAACCCACAAAAAACATGGCTCAGCCCAAAACAATGAAAACGAGAAGCAAAACAAGAACAGCCAAACACGTAAATTTAATAAAGTCGCGTACGAGAAATATTGAGAAACAAGAATAAATTTTAACACAAAAAAATACGCAACCAAAAGAAGGCAAAACAAAACATACAAAAAAGAAAAGAAAAATTAATACAACGGCGACACAAAATTGTGTTGCCTGGTCTCTTAATGTTTTCAAATTCACAAAACAAAACTTTTGGTATACAGGGTGACACATTCGAAGTTACACGAGTTATTTTGCTTTATTTAGAAATAAGCTTGAATGAGGCAGTATTCACAACAATTTGGTCTGAGGAACAAGAGGTTGCCAATGGCACCCTTGAAATTTACACGGAAAGATGAGTGCTAGCGTAGGCTGTGATAAGGATTCTGGCAGTAAACTTTCTTATAGGCTATCTGATCACTGCAGTGTTTTCCAAGCAGAGGTCAAGGTAATTTTGATAGCGCCGCATTGTTGTTTGAGTGGCGGGATTTTCCCTGAAAATCTCCAGATTTACTCAGACAGCCAGGCTGTGATTAAGTCCCTATCGAATGCAGTTTCAACTGCAGGAGACTCAATCTCGTTGGCAGCAGGAGGGTACGTGCAACACTGCCAGAGTCTGCTGGACACGTATGGACAGGAGGAGGACTGATTCACTTCTGGCCTTAAATCGTATGGCCATCCATCGTACAATGGCGAACCTTACGGGCCATTTTCTTTTTAGTAGGCATGCTAAGAAACTCAGCTAACTTAATTAATGACTTCTGCAGGAGCTGTATGTCTGAGGAGAAGGAAGAGGCTGTCTTTACCCTCATGTGTCAGTGCGTTGCTCGTGTTTCTTGCTCGGAGGTTTCTGGCCTCTAATTTTCTGACATCGTTATAAAGATTGCTGCAATCACAATCGGACTCGGGATGGTTTTCTCTAGGAAAAGGTTGACCGTCGGGTAAAATAGATTATGGTATCACAATGGGTCCAAATGCTGGCTTAAGTGGGATCTCTTTCTTCGAGGGGGTTCGCCGCCTAACCTAACCTAAGTCTCCTTTATATTTATTGTTGTACACATCTTTCATTCGATACTTTTGATCATCAAACATTAAACACTTACGTATCGCGTTCAGTTTCAGTTCAGTTCTTATGTTGCTTTACGGGCACTTTTTTCTGCATTTGTACTGCTTTAGTACAGATCGGCTTATCTTACACTCTCAAAAAATAGTTGTTTGGTCCTCTGCCTTATTCACATCAAAAATTGTTTAGGCTCTTCGTCGAATAGTTATGAGTATACAGTTTTTATCCCTACCCTGTATATGATGCATATACTCTTATTTAGACGTAAACAATCGAAAAAAAAACTGTACATTTCTTCTTCTTGTTGTTTTATTTTAACAGTTTTTACCATAAATTCCAACAACAAACAAAGTGTACAAAACTTTATAATTTTTTGGCATTTCTTTTCGTACGAAAATATGGTTTTTGTTCGTTTTTCTTCTGTCTATCCCTTTATCTTTGTGTTTTATACTCTCTTGAGAATAAAAAAAAATGTTAACCTTTTTTCTTTTTCCTTATTTTTCTCCGAATTTTTATTATTTTTTTTTTTTTTGAAAAGAGTAACAAAAATATCTCACAAACTAACTTTTCAATTCCAATAATTTTCTTTGCCGCTGTTTTCGTATTTTTTCTCTTTCTTTTTTTGTGGATTTTATGGATTCTAAGTGTAAAAGTTTTAAAAGAAAAAACGGCGACATGATAATTTCTCATCACAGTTTTTTCTCAATCAACATATACGATCTGTAATAAAAGTGCTGTAAATTTGAATAAAAAAACTTTGTCATTCGATATATAAAATACACACTCTTTTGAAAATGGGATTTAATATTTTTTCATATGTTGGCTCTCTTTTCCATTTGAATATGAAACCATCCACACATAGTCTTTCAAACTGTTTTCATTAAAATGCATTAAAATTTTCACATGATTTTAGATCAGCAAAAGCAGTGTAATATGCCTATTTGGTCTGTTCTACAAATCAATTTACACGACAAATTTTCTCGAGGGGGACTTACAGGCCAAGAAGGGGTTAAGGAACATACAAAATATTGAACATAATGTTCGAAATATGCTGTTATTTAAATAACCTATTCTGAATTGATTGGAGAATTCAGTTATTTTGCAATAGTTTTTCAGGCAGTTGTGGTTATCTATGTAGCATAACAAAATCATGAAGTCGCATGATATTGCTTGAAAAATGAAACGTAAAAAATTTGTCTCATTCAAACCACAAACTGTCAATTCATTACATGTAGAGTCTTCAAACAGGGACTTCCGAACTTTGACAGTTAATAAAGGCCACCATTTTCAAATCACCATTGGAAGTGATGGACGACGACATGTGTTCGCTGACTCAGATCTGGGGCAGTTGGCAAATGGCCCTAATTTTTATCGAGAAAACATCTGCAACTATGAGTACCATTTCTGTCAGCACAGAACACTACAGGTCGTTGATTGGTATTGTTATAAGGCCTGATTTGTATGATCTGGACACTAACGACATGTAGTTTGACACTCTGCACTAGCGTTTCGAAGGCATTGTCGTCTCACGTAGAAGTAAAGTGAATTGGCCATCGTAGTTCTGCGATTTCACAATGCTAAACATTTTCTTGTGTAGTTTTTAAGCCTTAGCAGTCCTCAAATTCAACATAACATATGCCATCAGTCAAGATTAGTTTTTTTTCAAAGTAATGGATGCGGATTTTGGGCTGGTCGCGTCATCGGTATTTCTTTGATAACGTCGAGCCATTACGGTCAACGCAGACCATTATATGTAGGTCGATTATTATTATCTTCATTTGGCCTGTATTAGATGATCTGCACAATAACGACATGTAGTTTCAACAGACAGATGCTATGTACCATACAGCATGGACATGGTCTTCTTACGTGGAGGTGATGTAAACTGTCCACCGTTGTCGTACGATTTAACAATGCTAGACATTTTCTTGTTAGGTTTTTTAAGCCTTAGCAGTCCTCAAGGTCAACATAACCCATAACTCATCGGTCAACAGTATGAGCCTGATTTATGAGCGAGAGCCATGGAATATTGAATATTACGGATTCAATTCACCCAGAACTGCAAAAGACATTTCAATTCCACTAAAATACCAAGATGGTTTAGCTGGATGTTAAATTTCCATGTTTTATTTTCTGAGGCTTGGAAGCAGCCACATCATGTAACCTGAAATGCTATCTTTCCGACACATGTTAGTTTAAGTTTACTAACGTCATCTAATGTATAAAATAGCCATGTACTATTCGTATATACATAAATTAAATTTTATTTTTCTTTAATAAGATTTTCGTATAACAAATACTACATAATACAAATTTCTCAAACGCAACTAACATTACAGAGTAAATAAAAATGCCTTTAAATTTAATGTTTAATCTTCAACTAAGAAAATGTTTTTATTTCTTAACTTTTGTTGTCCTAAATACAGCAAAAAAAAAAAGAAGGGAAAAAAAATAAGAAAAACTTTTTCTTTTAACTGGCATTTGCCCTTTGCTTTTGATTTTGCTTTGTTTCTTTCGGTTTCTCTGCAATTGTTTTCATACCTCAGTGCAGTCAACCCCATTTTATTGTTTTTTAAAGGCTCCATAATGAGTTTCGCTGATAATTGCCGCTAAGCAGCTCATTAGCCTAAAATGGCAATATTAATGGAAAAAAGTAAACGAAACAAACAAAAAAAAAAATTAATTCAACGTACTTCTTATCTTCAGTTAGTGAAAGTAAAACAAAAAAAAACAAACAAAAAAATTATAAAGTATTCTGCCTTAAACGCTGTACAAACAAAGAAGGATAAGCAAATAATATGCTGCGCTGTTTAAGGTAACAAAGCAAAGGTGAAAGATAATTTATTTATTTTCTTTAGACTTACTTTTAAAAGTATCGGGGGACGATTCTTTTCGGTGTCATGTAAAAAACAGTGACCTTTATTTTTTCTTTCCTCTTTTTTTGCCTTTTTAAGTATAAACAAATAAAAACTGTCAATGCTAATTAATGCCTTTTTAATTGCTATAATTTTCTAAAAAATTAAAGAAATTATTTATTGTTTCAGGTTATTGGGAAGAACAAAAAATATTCGTTTTTCATAGTCCATCAGCTGGCCTCATACCAGTAGGTAATAAAGTTACTTATCTTGCTAATTTACTTACTATGTATGAAGCGAAAACGGATGTGATAATACAGTAAGAAAGCTTTTAACAGGAATCCACACGGCCTTCCTAGATGAGGGACTTATGAAAGTAGGTGGTTTATCA
Source organism: Sarcophaga caerulescens (assembly GCA_927399465.1). Lineage (NCBI taxonomy): Eukaryota > Metazoa > Arthropoda > Insecta > Diptera > Sarcophagidae > Sarcophaga > Sarcophaga caerulescens. The sequence goes on along the minus strand of OV656872.1, from coordinate 56,120,803 downwards.
AACCAAATTCGAAGTTACGAAAAAAAAATTTTTATTTTGTTTTTTGATTCATATTTTCAGTATTTCATTAAAATGACGTCAGAACCAAGTAAATCTTTGCATTACGACCACTCTTGATCAATTATGCATACTCTTGTCAATCATTCACACTCGCTAAGACAAGAAATCAAACTAAATTCCTTAATGGGAGTAGTTAGTGGTCTCTCATTTATAAGCCTGTATCTCAAGCTTTATGGTACAGCCTTGTAAGTACCTTAATAAATGTTCTCAAAATCTTTCTGTCAAGTTCCAGAACAAACACCGCACTTTAAGCGTCAAAAAAAGTTTTATATAACAATTTCTTTATCTCCTTCTTTTTCTGTATAAGCCAAAAGATGAAGTGAGTCCATGTTGAGCAACTCTTATCGAAGTAATTAATCCTGACACGCATGTTATTAAGTGCGTTGTGACACTTTAGATGTGGTCTCAACCCCAGCTTAGACGTCTCGAACTAAACAAAATATGAAAAAAATATTTCTTCGGCGACTTCCTCTCATCAGATTTCTGGCACAAACTCTGAAAGTAAATAAAATTCCCATGAAAAGATTCTCAAAAAGCCGTAGTTCGGAGCCGTCTTTAAAGTATAGGTCCTGCCACTCATGTATAAAATTAACACACACAACATACAAAATGGTGTGAGAAGGTAGGTCGTAATATTGACTGAAGGGTTGTAATGACCAATTATGTATGAATGTAGATATGAGTACAATGAAGCCTCGACATTTTATGTTGAGCCACACTTATCGAAGTAAATAATTCAAAAACGCTAGGTTATTAAGTGCGTTGTGACACTTCAAATATATTCAGGACATAAATGTGTAACTGCTAAAAGGCTAAAGGACGTATCAATTATTCTATGGTTTTTTTGTGGAATTTTTGTTATGGAATTCTGTATTGTCTTCGCACATGGTTATTGATCTGTGTACTATTACTGATTCTAAAATGGAATCATTTTAGGTGCATCCATATACCACTTTTGCGTGTCCTTATATGCGCTTCATCTTCCTTTGGTTGGAAAGATCACGTTGAATCTTTTACGAAGATTGAGTACAGGGTATATGTGTATGTAGAATAAGTTCCCAATTTTATTAAAAATTATGAGAAAACCAATAAAATTATGTCGATTAAATTTCTCCTTCCCATATATGAAGATTGTCTGCATAGCAGACCCCATTTTTATTCCCTTGTCAAGCAGTGTTAAATGTAGAAATGAATGCATATTCTCTTCGTGAGTAAGACCCTGTACAACTATAGTATTTCGTGGAGTAGTGTACATGGCTAATGGTTTACACTCATCCGACATTAACTTTATATCGGAGTTAAAGTCACTTTCAATGCAGAACAGACCAAAGTGAAGAGTATATTGATTTATAAAAAAAAATAATGCCCTCTACGTAACCCATTGTTACATGATCGATAAGAAATATTTACATTACATATCAAACCAAACATAAAAAAATATTTCTGGCAAAAATTCTGGGAGTAAATAAAATTGCCATGAAATGTTTCTCAAAAATCTGTTGTTCGAAGTCGACTTTAAACCGTGTAGGTTCCGCCACTCATATATAAAATTAATACACACAACATAAGTGGTGTGAGAAGCTAGGTTGTAATACTGAATAAAGGGTTGTAACGACCAATTATGTATGTATTTGACACTTAAGCCAAATGTTAAGGCCTCCGTGGGACAATGAGACCACACATCATGTGTTTTAAAGACATTTAAGAGAACTGACACAAATGTTTCGATATTCGTATGACAATTTAAATTTTATCTAATTGAGGTTACCAAACTAAATATGCATGCATATCATACCATATGTCAAATAATTCTATTATTTTTATTTTTCTATTCTCTTTTATCAATTTAAAACATTGCATTTGCTTTTTGTATATATTTTTCCATCATATTTTTCACATGGTTTATCTTTCAATATTTTTCATAAATATTTAATAAGTTTTTAGTCACAAGTTGCTGACTGGATGTTTGGTTGGTTGGTTGGCTGGACGACTGCTGGCATGGATAAAACAGCCTTAATGTATGAATTGCTGAACGGATGGATAAATTGTTGAATGGTTCGTTGAATGAATGGCCAGTTGCCACATCTACTATATACTATGGTAAGTTGTGACAGACGTACATACTTACAAAAATCATAAATTTGTATTCATTTTTCAAAAACCCATTTTATTCTGCATACAATTTCATTGGAATCCGTAGCTTATTTTTTCTTTTTTATTGCAATTGTAAGAGTGTTTTTTTTTTTTTTTTTTTTTTTTTTAAATCAACATTAAATGCAAACATTTTTCCTTTTAAGGATATATTTTTCTGCTTCTATTTCCATGCAGCATAGCATCTTGTGTTGGTTTTTTTTTTATTTTTTCTGCTACATTTTTACTATTTGCCTTCAGTTTATTTACACAAAATAAAATTTTTGATTTTATTTCTCCAGTTTATTTTCTTTGTGTTTTGTTTTTGTTATACTTTAGAATTTTGATTTGGTTGGTTAAATATTGATTCATGTGGTAGTAAATAGAAATGGATGTGGAATAGGATTTTGTTGGTCAAGGCCATTTTATTCAAAATTTATTAAAAATATTACTTTAATACATAAACATTTCGAAGAATATATAATATAAGTTTTTAAAATTAATTTTTGAAGAAACGTAGATGTTTTCTTACGATGTAGTCACTACCTATGCCATGCGATGTTTTAAGGGTAGGGAAATATGTTATGGGAGTAAAAAAGATGATGTAGTGTAAAACACATTTACATGTGAATACTTTATGCCACGTATTAGTCAATCGATTTCGAAAGAATGTAATGTGTAGTATTCTATAATTGGTGATTTATTAGGAGTCGCCTTAGTCTAATATGTAGTACGTCGGCTTATTAGACGTGTGGCCAAAATATTTCTTTGGCAATTTCCTCTCACTAGTTTTCTAGCAAAATCCTGAAAGTAAATAAAATTACCATCAAAAGTTCCTCAAAAATCTGTCATTCACAGTGGATTTCAAGCACTTGGTAGAATTTAAGTAGGGCTCTCGATATAAAACCATAGAAAAATTAGCTGCTGCAAGAAATAAAGTAGGGTGCCGTATTAGAAACAAGCTTGTTTGGGGAAAGTACCTTAGAAAAGTTAGAAGAATATAAAATTTTTCGCTGGGCAAGTAATTTCAGGTTTTGTATCAGGCTATTGGTAACCAAAACCCTGTAATATTCTTTTGTAAAGTCTTCGTATTCAGAGTAAAAAATCCTTGCTTAAAAGATAACATAAAAGCTACTGAAATAGTGAAGGAAATACGTGTAAACTGAACCTCACGAATAGACTAAAACATTTTCGGAAAATAATCAGAAGCAGGCATTCATTTACTAAGTCGTTTTAGTTTAGTAGGTAGTGTAATGGCTTATTAGACGTGAGTTCGCGGTTCAAACCCTACCTCAGATATCTCAAACAAGATGAGAAATGAAAAATATTTTTTCGGTGTCTTCCACTCACCAGCCTTCTGGCAAAAACTCTGAGAGTAAATAAAATTTCCATGAAAAATTTTTCTGAAACCTGTCTCTCGAAGTCGAATTCAATCTGTGGGTGAAGCCATTTATGAATAGAATTAACACGCACAACATATCATAGGTGGTGTGAGAAGCATATAAAGCTATTAAATCGACGTTATGTTAAGAAGTATATTTTTTCTTAATACTGTTTTAAAGAAGTCAAAGCTGAGGATTGAACTATAGAATGCTCATCGTAGTCCTCTAGAATAAGGCGGCCCAGAGATTAGGAAAGCATAAATGACATACAACTTATACGGATGCTGAAGGGGCAAGAAAGTCTTCTACAGATCGAAGTCAATGTCGGAGAAAATGTCTACAAATTAGACGATCTAAATGATATGACGGTAATAGACATTAAAAATCTAATTAGCTTTATCGGAAGCTTCGAATAGTTTCTGGACTACCGGATGTGGATAGCTGTGGTATAAAAATGAACCTAATGTGGTATTGGTCTGTCCGCCCAAAATTTTTACATGCTTAATTAAATCTTTATAATATAAATATGTTGGCATAGTTCTATGGCTGCTTAATGAAAATCGAAATAAATTTAAAAAATTTTAAAAAATTAAAGAAAATAAATTGGAAATTGTAAAGCTTGAACTTGTAAAATTTTAATAACTTCACATACAGTGCGTTATGCGAAATATATACCCATAAACTGCATCACAATTATAGAAACGTATTTTCCTTTTCACACGTGACTGTGTTCTGTAGTGTGCACATGATTTTTGTTTTTTTTTTTTTGTTTTTTTCGATTTGTTTTTATGCCGTCGTGAACACTTTAGGTGCAATTACATATTTGTCAAATGAAACAGCATTTATGTCGACTGCAGTACCATCAGTATTAGCGAAAAGCATCAACAGCCAAAGCAACAGCAACAACACAGTAATGGCAACGGCAACGGCAATGACAAAGACAACATTTAACAATGAATATGTAGAAGTTTATAGAAGAGCGCAAGTACACTTCTACGGTTATATTTGTGTCTGGATATCTGCCTGGATAAATAATACTGCGGCACATTTGTAACACCTACAACAAGAAGACAAGAATTGTGAACAAACCACGTACAATCATCTTTCCGAAGCATGCAGCTGAATGAGTATGGCACACAGCAGTAGTAGTATTAACAGTAGTTTTTTAGTTTATTTCCCTATTTTTATCGTTTGATTTGTTCTTTCTCCCTCCTTTCTTCCTTTTTTTTCGAATCGAAAATAATAAAATAAAACGAAAATAAAAAAAAAATTATATTTTTCCATACTCAGTTGTATTTTTGTTTTTGTAATATTTTGTTATTGTTTGAGCAAATATGACATCGCAGAACTGGAAATAGAAATAGAAATGCAATTCATATTCTATGCTGAGCACATACTGTGGACTTTTAATAATAATGGCTCAACAGTATTTGAGGCACAAACAAAAAAAAAGAAAATAATGTAGGTTACAATAGCAATGCAGTTGCATGAAAGGGAAATAAAAGAGGGATGTGGTTTTGAAAACTACATGTGCATTTGCTGCATACAGAGTTAATAAAATATAAATTCTTACAAATTCATAAACATTTCCACAAATTTTTGAATAATTTTCGCCAAATTTCATAAAAATAATTGTGGCAATTGCTTACAAGTATCAAGTGATTTGTAAGAATTGAAATTACAATTCGAATAACAAAAAAAAGCATTAAACATTTGCTAATGCATTTAACCTATTAACGCCTGACCCCAGAATCCGTGGTCCGATTTCGGTGAAATTTGGCACAAATAGTATTTGGAGTATGTGTATTGATATGAATATTTTTATTTTTTTTTTTAAGTGTCGTGGGGGCCTTTGTAGGGCATGGGTATTTTTCTACCCACTTCGGCATAAGTATGTTCTAAAATAAATTTTTTTTCTCTTTATTATATGGCGACTAGACAGCATAGTTAAGCTATTTTTGAGAGTTTTAGTGAAAATAACACGTTTGTGACAATAATAATCCTGACAATAATGATAAATTTGCCAAAATTACTCCATTGAACACTGCACTGAATAAAAAATTCATGCAATTTGGCATATTTTCTCATAGTCTTTCTGTGGATGAACAGATGATCGCATATTATGGTCGCCATTTGGCTACAAAAACTGGGTGTTGGCTTCTATGACAGGATATTGTTATTCCTTTATCCCATATGCTGGCGCTTCTGCTAAAAATAATGCTGACTACGGCCTTGGAGAAAACGTGGTACTACGACTATTAGAGAATATTTCAGATCCAAGTCAATATAATAAATAAATAAAATAAAAAAAAAATAAAAAAAAAAAAATATTATTACATTCGACCAGCCATAATTTATTATGTACATTATCTCGAAAAGGTTATTTTGCAACAGGTACTGTTCGAGATGATCGGAGCAATCACGCATTGCTGGATGATATTAAAGTGATGAAAAAGAAACCTCGGGGTTCATCAGATTTATGCTTTGACAAACAACAATATTATCGCAGTTCTCTGGAACGATAATTCAGTAATTACCTGTACACATATTTATTATCATGTTATACCTATGTATGTGTATATTTTAAATCTCTCTGAAGGTGGTAACTGAAATGTCTAATTTTTTGGGCGCAAAACCGATGTGAAAAATCAAAAGATATGACCGAAAACATCGCATGATAGCTGTCGTTGAACAACCACACATAATACATGCATATAATCAGCGAATGGGTCTGGTTGACTTATTCGATAATGGCGTCTGCAATTATCGTATTCTAGTCCGCGGAAAAAAGTGGTAACACTATTGACGCAGCTTTGGTAAACGCATGCAAACTACACTGCTTGTGCAGGGGATGTAAAGGTTTGCCACCTATGTATGAGCCAACTCGATTTTTGGGTTAGTGTTGTTGAAGCGTTGGTAAAAATTCGTGAAAATCGACGCCGTGATGGAAAAGTTGTCACAAATGCGCAGCAAATAGCAACACATATGATTGATAAAATTGAAAAACGCTGTCGCTGTGCGCAATGTGGTGGGAAAACAGAGTACGGTTGTGCAAAATACAGTTTGAATGTGCATCTAAGGAATTCTTTTGCACAATTTCATGCCGAAACTACCAAAAATATAAAAAATAGAGAAAAATAAATGATTTGAAATTAATTTTTAAAAGTTTTATGAAAAATATTTCATACCAATGCCTAAGTGGGTATTTTTATACTCATGTAATTTAATCGCACCTGTAGCTTAGTAAGTAGACCAATTCAAGTGAAAGTATTTTTATCGGGTAGAAGATATATTATATTACATGGCACCTAAAGGTTTTTCTGAGCATATCATCCATACATATTCCACAGAAGTTCTTTCTACAAAATTTTGATTTTGAAAAATTCGTGATTTTTGACCTTTTTTCTGTCATCCAAAATATGTGAAAATCATGCCTTACTAATTTTTTTTAAACCGTTCTATGTCTTCTTTATTCGTTCTTAAAGAAACGTTAGGGCTCTAGTTTAGTTGGGTCAAGATAGAATTTTTTAAAAAAAACTCCTTTTTTTGGGTATTTTTCTACCCATTCGGCGTTAATGGGTTAATTTAATTAAAAATGAAAGCGGTTTTGGAATGAAAATGTTCGAATATGTATGCATACCATATATAAATACATACATACATACCTACCGATACATACATATGTACATTAAAACCCTTCAGTCAGGATTAGGACCTAGCTTCTCACAGCACTTATGTTGTGTGTGTTAATTTTATACATGAGTGGCGCCACCTTGAGAAACTTGTCGTAGAAATTTTACTTACTCTCAGAGTTTTTTGTTATAAATCTGCTGAGAGGAAGTATTTTTTCATTTTCGAAATATGAGAAAATATTTCTTCGGTGACTGCCTCTCAGCAAATTTGTGGCAAAAGCTCTAAGAGTAAATAAAAATTGCTTTGAAAAGTTTTTCAAAAATTTGTCGTTTAGAATTGACTTTGGTCCCACCACTCATGGATAAAATTAACACACACAATATGGGTGGTGTGTGGAGATTGGTCGTAATCGTGACTGAAGGGTTGTAATGACGAATTATGAATGTATATGTATGTATCTTGACTTTTACTTAACAAAAGTAACACAAGCCTTAGTGGGTTACTCGCATAGATACGGTCCTTGAAAATCTCCAGAAAGGAGAGTCTCACTACGTCGAATCGTATGATTTTAGTAGCTAATCGACCTCTCCAAAACTTCTGGAAACTTCTCTTGTAAATTAAAGCCCACATCGGTTGTATTAGGCAGCTATTGGCACCATCTTATTGAAACCATAAGCTGTCCACTTTACAATCTTAAATTTCAAGCCAAAAAGTCGGTTATCATGGGGCCTTAATGCTCTGATTTGATGCTAACGATTCTTGCAAGGTTATTTTCTAACACTGAAGGTCGATTAATCACATCGTAACGCTTGCAAAGTGGTCGTGATTGAGATAGTTGTGTACAATGATTTTGGTACGTTTTTCGATTGTTAAATCTTTCGCTAAATAAACAACTTTTAAGACGGGGGATAGCTAATGGTTGTTATCCTAGCTATTTCTGTGATTTTAAAAACACTTAAAAGATTACCCGAGATATCTACGTTCAGAAAATATAATGATTCCGCGGTCGTTACTGAGGCAATACCTTCTATAGAAGACAGAAACAAGCGATTAGTGCTTATTAATTTTATTTAGATTATATGGACATTGTCTTTGGGAGGAAGTGTTTTGCATATACAAATAGTGCTGCTAAAGGCCGATGGATAGAGTGACCATACTTGGAATTTGTTGACTACTTCCTGAGAATCTCCAATTTTACGAATTGATTCATTAGGATCCGTTATCCGTTTCGGATAACCGTTGAATTTTTCCTTATTTAAAGAAAACCTGTCTTATATAAAGACCTACGCCGACAATGAGAATAGATTTATTATTATGGAAGCCCAAATTGTTTCGCTTAACGGTGACAGCGCATTCAAGACATAAATGAAATTAATATGTTTTTTTTTTTTATTAATATTTAATGTACAAATTAAGTCGAAATTCTAATGGCCTCAGCGCCATTAAGACATTATTGAGACAATTTGGCATACAATTTCATGTGCAAATTATTATTAAAATTATGAAAAAATTTTAAATAAAAAAATATTTTTAGATTATAAAGTTTTACAATAAGAGTGTTTCAAGATTTTCTGCTAAGTGTTCTTTAAGACTATTTTTAAAAGTGGAAATTCTGTTACATGTTTTCAAAAGTACAGGAAGGTTATTGTATTCAGCAATACCTATGTATTGAATGCGTTGCTTTGTAGTCTCTAACCTACACCTTGATGTCCATAAGTTTTGCTGATTCCGAGTATTGAAAATTATTTGGTTCTGACGAAATCGAACCGTATGATAACCAATGCTGTACAATGATTTAAATATGTACATTAAGACTTGATACTTATACAACCCATGAATTGGTGAAATTGTTTTACAGACGTCACGACAGAGGGATAAAGTTTGGAATCGAATGGGTAACTTACTTATATACTGCTTTTAACGATTTATTTTGCATGCATTGCAGACTTTTTAATGTTGTAGTACTTTTGAGGCTATAAATTATAGCCATATAATTTAGGTGACTTTGTATTAGTTTAGTACTTTCATTAAGTCTATATTTCATTTTATATAATCCTTATATATATTATAAATCTTTCTGTAAGTCTGTTTGTTTGTTTGTTTGTTGGTTTGTTTGTTAGCCAATCACGCCTGAACGCCTGCACCGATTTTCTTGAAATTTGGGATATAGATAGAGCTTTTGTCGGTGCAGGTTATAGCCTATAAATCTTTTCAAAATTTTGACCCAAAGGGGGAAAAAAATGGGACAAAGGGAGAAAAAATGGACAAAAATTAGTACTTTATGCATAAATGCTGTATTTTATCTGTTTGAAAGGTATTTTTACGATTTAGCTTGGTTAAGTTTCCCAAATAGCTATTGGAGGTGTTCCGTTTATAAAGTTGGACCAAAAGGAGTCCGAAAAGGGGGAGAGGGGCGAAAAACGGGCAAATTGAATGCATTTATATTTAGGACTTAGAGTATTCAAAAAACTGGGTTGTTTGTTAAACCGGTTTCCGAATAATTTGAAAAATTGCATTTCTTAAGAAACCGGTTTCAAAACCGGTTTCGAAACCGAAACCGGCTTTTTATTTATTGTTATTTTTAATGAAAAAATGACCCAATAATAATTTTTTTTAAAATTTAAAGAAAAATTTATACAATAGGGTGTCCCATGGCCACCTTTTTTGCAGAAATACCTCCCAAACGATGCCTATTAATGGACTGATTACGAGAAAAAAAATATTTTTTTTTGTAATAGTATTATGGTATTATAGTATTTTTATATTCTTTTAAGTGTTAATAATAAAAATTTTTAAATTTCGTTAACAACAACAATTAATCACTGTTTTTTTTTTTTAATTTAAAAACATTTTTCATTTTTTAAACTAATCCAAATTACATAACCCGTGCAACCCGCGCTAGTATACCAATAGCTGGAGCTATTTTTGATTTCAGTTCGCGTATGTGCAAATCCCATCCAAGATTACCTTGTAGCGCTATTCCTAAATACTTTACAGAATCTGATTCATCAATATAAATATTGAAATTATTATTAACAGCATGTGGTCTAAATCTCACTAGTTTAGTTTTATCTGCATTTAGTACCAATTTGTTTAGGCGAGCAAACTCAAAAATCAGAGATATATCCCGTTCCATATTTGCTTTCAACGATAAGTCATATTTGTATGGATAAAAGAGGCACACACCATCAGCAAACATATAAAAACGTCCAGTTAGATCAAAATTACTAATATCATTTATATAAATGACTTAAGCAGCTACCTTGTGGAACACCACATTCAACATTTGTCATATCACTTTTACTTTGATTAATTTCCACATAATGCTTCCGATTTTTTAAATAACTCTCAAACATGTTGAGCCCTCTTTCATCCACAGTATTATTACAGTTTTTGTATAGCATAATAGTATGATCAGCTAGATCAAAAGCTTTACTAAAGTCCAGGAACAAGCCTGCTACGCCATTAGAACCTGTATCTAATCCATTACATATGTATATCATTTACAAGTGCTTCATTCTGCTTTTTTAAACCCAAACTGTTTTTTTAAATGTAATTATTATTTTCAAGGTACAGAAAAAGTTGTTGGTATATAAGTTTTTCAAATATTTTGTCAATAATCGAATGGAGAGCAATTGGACGAAGCTTGTTCATTGAATTCATTCGAAGGTGATTTTCTTTTAGCTCATAATCGTAGTTGAGCTAATAAGTAAGTAGTGCTAATTTTGTATACATACACATATATTTTAAGGACTTCTTATAAATTCATGAATTTGCTTTCAACAGCAATATTTCTGCAACGAATTGTTATATTTCCAGCTCTGCAAGTAAATATAATTCTAAACATTTGCTCAATACGATTTTATTTCTGTGGGTTAGAGCGGATGGTTTATAAATAATTTATTTCGATATTTTAGAAAAAAAAAAGGAAATAAAACAGAAAAAAATCGTCTACAACCCCCATACAATTTCGTTCATAATGATGACTGCAGTAGATAACAAGTTTAGTGAACTGCAACAAATCGGGAAAAATAGTTTCAAGTGAAATAATAAAAAAAGAGTAAAAAACGAAAAGAAAAAAACAGAAAAATCTTACCAGAGTTTCGAGTTTATCTACTTCACACAAATCCTCATAGCAAATGAGTAAAGCAACTGCATTTGGAGTCTTGTGGCACAAATTGAAGTAGAGCATAGAGTAGTAATTCGAGTATGAAGTGCAATATTTTTTCGGTTGAGTACAATTGTATAAACACATACACAGAGCCATATTTATACTCATGTATACAACATATAAAGATTTATAAAATATACGAAAGAACAAATACGTTATGCACACACAAATACAAATACAAATACAAATACGCACACTCATGGTACCAAACTATGGTACATGGTCTTACACTCACTCTCGCTCTCACTAGTTCACAAGAAGTTTCGTACATTAATATCAGACTGCAAACTAACTCACACATAACCATTGTTCACACTGTGTATGTGTATGGTGAGTGTGTGAGTGAAGTACATTTGAAACGTGTATAATTTTATAAGTGCGTCTCAGAGTGTAAAATATGTGGTACGAGTAAATGAAAATATGAAATATGGTTCATATATGAAAGAAAAATTATTATAATAACAGTACTCCATCCATATACATGCATATGTATGTGTGTGGTTATGTCCGCACCATGTATGTATGTGGTAATCATGTGCATGATGGTGTGCATGGTGTGGTAGAATTTATAACAACATTTGTTAAATTTGTCATCTACTTTAGTTAATAATATTAATAATACGTTACCAACAATACCAATTGTGACAGAAATAGGGGGAAAAGTATGATTAATTTTGTGTGGATATTTCAACAAAAACAGAAAATAATGCGCCCGAGCAGTGCTGGCGAAACAATCGTAAATGACAATCGTAAAGGCAAAAATAATATGCTGCTAATAGCTTTTGGGTTTAATAAATGAAAACGGAAATGAAAATCATTTTTCTAATTTTCTCATATCCTATTAATAATTTCGTTAAATTAGCATCATGATGACTATGAAAAATTATACTTCACTTGAATTATGTCATCATTTGCAGCAAAACAAAGAAAATTTAGAAATAATTTGAAATCAAAGCCAATTCTTATAGAAAAAATTGATTAAATTTTTCTCTCAATTCAGGAGAGTTATAAAAAAAATAGCATCGAAATGGTTTGTTCGTTTTCGATCACTAAGAAGCCACTCAATTCATTGAAAAAATTTAGACAAACCAGCACAGACATGGGCAGTGCTAAGGAACTAACCAGTAAGCAATCATTTGAAGCGAGTGAAATAATTGAATGAACCAAATTTCCGTTTACAAATGAAACGGAAGGAAAGTGAATCTCTTCCAAACTAAATAATGATATGTGCATGAATCACACGCGACAACAATATGAGAGAAGTTTTGTTAGGTTAGCGGGTAGTTTGCCGTCCACAGTCAAGCCCATTGTTTTACCCAGTGTGAGATAAGCACACTTGTCATGGTCCGTTATTGGCTGAAGTTATAACACTTCCATGGGGAAGGTCAGGTTAGGTTAACGGTTAGCTTGCCGTTCACAGGTATGTTCAGTCGGTGGTTTATATGACCAATAGTGTGATCCAGTTGGAGGTAAGCCCCCTTGTTATGATTCGTAAGTGGTGGGTCGGAACCATGCTGTGCTCAAAATGAAACCGACCAGTTCGATTAAAGACACGTTTGCCACCATGCACAGATTTTCAGAGATTCTAGTGCAGGGCACCAGCATAAAAGGTTTATTCCGCATACTGGCAGATTCTGTGACAATTATGGTGGAGCAGACCGAGCTAATCAGCGAATTTGTCAATAGAATGCGAACCGCATTCTGGCCGAACTTAAGTAGGTCGCTAGTTCTACCGCTGTCCACTGCTGTGGAAACAGCAGTTTTAAATTCGTTAACCAGGTATGTTGGACGACCTACGGTTTGTTGAATTCCATGTTGATTTTTTCCAATTGCGAAAAGTTTTCTTGTAGGGACAAATCCTTCCGTGTCAATGCGTCTTCCTTTTCATGAACAAACAAATTGTTTTGAACATCTGAAGAAATAAACTGTGTGAGGTTTTTTTTTTTTTTTTTTTTTTAAATGGAAAAATACTACATAATTAAACTAAAAACTGAAAGAGGGAGTTGGTGGAATGAAGTGGTTACGGAGCTCAGTTTCAAATACAACAGAAAATACACATTTTTTTTATTATTTTCTTCTTTTGAATTTCAAAAACTGAAGGGGATTCATTTCCCCTTCCCATAGATATCATCTAACCAGAAGAGTCTTCGCCAAAGAGAGAGGATGACTTCCACAACTAACATCATAACGAGATACATACATGCATACATAGTCACTACAATCCTCCACTCAGTATTACGACCCAGCTTCTTACACCACTTATATTGCGATTGTTAATTTTATACATGAGTGGTAGGACCTACCAAAACACGACTCCAAACGACAGATTTTTGAGATTTTTGAGGCTTCACATATAATAAGCCAACATAGTACCTACTAGACTACGACGACTTAATAAATTAATGTCTGTTACAGACTTTTTAAAGGTTATTTTACGAAAACGTTGTAGTCCACCCAGGAGCTCCAATTTTGATATATGTATTTATCTCACTATTTCGTCTAATAAGCCAACACTCAACTTGCTACACTACGTCGATTAAAATTCACAATCTTGAGAAAGATTAATGAGCAAGGCATTTATAATACATTGAGCGAATATATTTTCCTAAGTGCTACGAAACGGGAAATGGCAGGTTGATTTGCTTTAGTTGACCATTTACCTACTTATTTAGAATTAGAATTCGATTCAAATCTAAAACCAAACAATCAATAAGAGAAGGTATGCTTAGTGAAGGAATGAGTAAAAATAAAGAAACAAGGTATTGCTTGAATTACATCAGAAGACCCCAAACAAAAGCAATAAAAGTGTTAGGGCTATTATCACAACTTGCTGTTAACTAAAAGGAGGATTTTAACGGGCAGATAAATTGTTTTTCATTATTATGAGTACCCAATAAGATAGGTCACTTTATGTTTGAACTTGCCATATCATATACTATTTTCGATTTGGCAACTTCAAATTTAAACAAAATGAGCATACACAACAAAAAAACGAAGTCCGCTGTTACCACTGCGTTAAAAAAAAAAAAAACTTGTTTAATTGCGCAGTTTTATCGACTTGACTGCCATATTTTAATTTTATTTTATCTGTAAGATGTAATAACGAAAATCAGTTAAAGGTAACTTTACAGTTCCGTTTAGTTAAAGGTACCTTTAACTAAACCCAAGTTTATTAAAATAATATTAAAATTTAATACGAATAACGCACATTTTTTCTTATTTTGCTGGAAGGGCTACAATGCTTTTAGGTCGTAATGTTTAAGGATAAATTAATGTTCGAGTTGCTATTCACACCAATCGTACTCAAGGTAAAGTAAAATTGTATTTAAATCTTCTCTCTCAAAACAGAAGATAATCGTGAAAACAAATTCTCATGGAGTTAAAATATTTCAGTTCTACAAACAATGCATTAGAGAAACAATTTCTAAACGAAAATAAACTCTCACTTATTTATCCAAATACTCGTGTATTAGCATTCTTCTTGGAATTCATGTATACAAAAATGTTACAAATACAACGAAATAAAAATTTCTCTTTTAGTATTACACAAGTATGCGTCTGTAAACACCATAGCTGTGAGGGTAGAAACACATTTAAAACGCTCTGTGCTGAACAAGTTAAAATAACAACTGTAAACCAAATATGTATAGGGATTGTGTTACAATACGATTTCATACAACACAACACAAGAATATAATTTTTTTTTCTTTTTTCTAAACAGTATTGAGAGTTAACGAGATTACAGAGAGAGCAGGAGAACAAGTTGAAAAAAATGAAAGAGAAATTTCCCTTTTTTTGTTTTTGCCTTTGTTTTTATGTTTATGTATGTAACATATTTACTGGATATAAAAATATTATTTTGCTGTACACGCATACGTCTGTCTGTATACAATATTAGTATATATGCAGGAGCATAACAATGATGTTGACGATTTTAAGAATGACGATGATGATATTATTGTTATTATGATTTCGCAGAATACTGTAGTAATATAGCTCACAAATAACTTTGGTAATGATGAGTGTGGTGTAAACACTAATTTAAATACGATGTAGAAGTGAAGACAATCAGATTACAAAGCAGCAAAATAAAAGTGAGTCAAACTTTTAGCATTATGGGATGAAGGAAATTTGTTTACTCAGTGACAATCAAGAATTTATTCAGAAGAAAATTTAAGGTGGATATACATACGGCAACAATATTAATTTTATAGTCAGTATGTTAGTCATTTGTTAAGTGACAAGAATATTAGTTTAAAAATATAATATAAAAGCAAAAGGTTAAGGGAAAAGTCTGGTCCTTTAATATGTAGCATGAACTTCAGCGTCTTTCCTTTCATGCTGTTTAAGTTTTTCAAAAAGTCATGTAAAGAAAACCAAAGGATTGGTGATTGGTACTGAAAACACTATTCTACTAACACTTTACATACATACATAATCGGTCATTACAAACCTTTAGTCAGGATTACGACCTAGCTTCTCACATCACCTATGTTGTGTGTGTCAACTTTATACATGAGTGACGTTTTAAGTCGATTCCGAACTACAGATTTTTGAGAAACTGTTTTATGGCAATTTTAGAGAATTTTTGCCAGAAATCTGCTGAGAGGGAGTCGCCGAGGAAATATTCTTTTCATATTTCGTTTTTATGTCTGACCTGGGGTTTGAACCATGGCCTCACGTCTATAAGCCAACACACTACCTACTAGACTATGGCTACTTCAATACTTTCTGTACAGATAGGATATATTTCATAGCACATTATGGTGCAATTTTCAAAGATGGAGTCCCTAGTCCCAATATCTTCGATAGATTTTACAAAACACGGACTACATTACATTCTCTGCTCAAAATAAAAAGGACAACTCAACTAAAATGCAAGAAACTCTGGAAATTTTTGGTTAAACTAGACAACTAATAAACAACTCATTCAAGTGATTTATTCAATAAACGTATTGAAAAAGAAATCTGCAAGTGCAAGTAAACCCTGTCGCTTGAAAAGCTTTAAAAATTCTCTGTTAGGAATCGAACCCTACGATCCTCATTTACTTACTTATTTGGTAATTAACAACACGATTCTCGGATTTCTTCTTTAGCATATCCATCCAGAAGCCTCTGTTTCTTGCACGCCTTTGCTAGTTCCATTAGAGGGCTTCCTCAATTTGGTCCTTTCAATGTAGACAAGGTCGTCTTCTTCGCCGATTTTCGTAAATCTCCGAAACAAATACTCGTCTTGCCAGTACATCCTCTTCCATAAGACAACATGGCCGAGCCACATCAGCCATCTCCATGTCATTGAGGAAGGGAATTATTAAATCGAATGCGGAATTCTCTCAATGGACTAAAGATCTTACGTGCGATTCTTCTCTCGAATACTCTCAATGGTGCATCGGCGCTTAATAGTATCCATGCTCCTGAGCCATAAAGAAGCACGGGGACGTTGAGCGACTTGTAAAGTATAAGTATCGTCCCACGAGAGAGTTCTCTGCTACACCATTGCCTATTGAGACCATAGCAGCACCTGTTGACAAGAGCGATCACACGCTTGATTTCCAGACTAATACTCGTTTTTGCTGGTAGTGGCGGGACGAAGATAAATAAATTCATTGCCAACATTGAAAGTATAATTATCGGCCGTAACATGGAAACTGTTTCGCCTTATGTCCCTACTTGTCGACAACATATTCTTCGTTTTGCTTTCACTGACTGCCAGAGTCAGTCGCTCGGTGCGCCCTATAATCTCAATGTCGTCAGCGTACGCAAGCAACTTTGTGGAAAGTAGTGCCATTGCGATACACTCCCGCTTTTTGCAGAGCACTCCATGGGTCTTCTCCAGGGTTGGGCGCAAGAAGAAGAGCATTGTTCTGACATACAAATTTGAGAACGGTTCAGCTGGAAATTTTCGAATTTGATGCAAATGAACTCGTAGTATATATAAAACATCTGTAAAAAATCATGATAACTCCAATGCAAACTGAACATATATTTTTGTATACCTGGAGAAAGTTATGAAAATCGATTCAAATAACTTAGGTTAAGCTAGGTTAGGTTTGAGGACGTGTACTTGTCATTGGGACAAGCTCAATACCCAAAAGTCAAAATGACCCAGTGTAATGCGTTCTAAAGGACAGAGAGAGGATAATAAAGGGGATAGGGAAAAGGAAAAGAGGTAGGAAAGGCAGGACAAGGAGACGGAGGATTCCAATAACTTTGTATTTAAAAAACATCAAAACAGGAGAAATTACATAAGTGAGCATATCATCCATCGCTCAAGCACAATTAATTTCCAGTTAATATATCTTACGCTATTGAGTACATAAGTGATATTTTAAGCTGGCGAAGCACGTCGGGCTTTTACTTAAAGTCTACAACATGACTTCTCTGAATACTGATTATTTCAATTCCCACAAGAGTAAGCTTTCTCTACAATGGGTCAATTTTGACCTCCGGGTATTGTACTTGTCTTAACGGACAAGTACACGTCCTCTAACCTAACCTAAGCTTTCTTTTTATTGCTTTTTGAATGGAATCCCTATGCTGACAGAAAGGTACGTTGCTTTAAAATTTCTTTCCAAATCTAATATGATGCCTAAAAAACTGAACTCAGCGTGGCTTTTGTTTTTTTTACACTTCACTGTAGTATGTAAACAAAATGCTACAAATATGTGTCATCAATGTAAACTTAAAGCGTTATTATGTTTTTTTTATCCAAAAACTTACCTTGAAGCAAACAACAAATGAGTATAAAAATGCGTGTATCAAATGGAAGATTCATTTTCAAAACATTATCCTTTCCTCTGTATTCTCTTTTAACAGTTTTGTTTTCCTTCTGTTTTTAAGTGCGTTGCTGTAGTTGTTGATTGTTTTGCTTGTAGTTTCCGCAATCCTGCTGGTATTTCGTGTGTATGTGTGTGTGTAATTGTTCTTCCCCTATGCTTTGTTGCTTGTTATCGTTTCGTTTTCAAACAGAAAAATTTTTTTTCATATGTTTGTGAATGTTATTGTGCTTCCTTCACTTTCCCTATCTCTTTTGTGTGTCTTCTTTTATACGTTTTTTTGTTTTCCTGGAAATTCGATATGTTTGTTCCTAAGTATAGAAGATATTGTTGCTGGCAACTTTTTTAACACTCATAGGTTTACATACACTTAAACATAACAACAGACAAATGCTTTGTAGCCATATGTAACTTTACATTTGTATGGATGTATACGTGTATGCATAAGATTCCTTTTTTTGAGTTTCTCTTTTTTTTTTTTTTGTTTTAGTTGGTTTGTTTGTTTTGGTTTAGTAAGTGTATATTTTTAGGCGCTTGTCCTGGCTTTCTTTGTGTTGCCTTTATTTGATATGCCAATTGAAATGTTTCGATTCCTGGTATTTTTCGATTCTTTTTTTTATTGTTCTTTTGTTTTAAGGCGATAAATTCGTTACGTTTGGTTTGATATTCGTTTTTTTGTGTGTTTTTTTGTTTGTTTTTATTGTTGTAGCATCATATTCTTTATGCTATTGTGCGTAAAATTTGTAAATTGATATGTTCAAACTTGATATATCGCAGTTTAATGTCTCGTCTCTTAAGTCTGCAGCAGACAAACAATTTCTCTTCATGGCCTCACATAACTTTTATGGGAAATAAAACAATATTTTTTAGCCGTTCGATTTTCAATTTGTTTTCTGTTTTTCATTTAAAAGTTTAATAAATAATTTGCATTTTTTGATTTTTTTTTTCTTTTTTAGATGGGTTTTAAATTGTCTTTTTAAGTTGATTTTTTAGTCTTGAACTTCTTTTTTCAGTTTTTCTTTTTTTACACATTTTTTTCTACACTTTTGTCAACTTTTTATCATCCGTTTTTGTCTATATTTTAGAACTTTTATGTGCTCTTTCTCATATCCATTCTGTCCTCGTCTTCCAGTTCATTTATATCCGGTCTAAATATAATTGATGTTTCATTTTTTATTTCCTTTTCTGTCATTGTATCTCTAGGGTGTGGTAAGCAGGTGCCGTTTAAAAAGCAAGATTTTTTTTCTCAATGTTGCCTTGCTTTCTATTTTCATTCCATTTTGTATGTTTTTAATCTGCAAATAAAATAAAATTAAATTCTAAATTTAGTGTCTACTTTCTTAATAAATAATGCTTGTTTAAATAGCTTAAAATAATTTTTTCGAAAAACACGTGGCATGGCATTGAAATGAGAAAAAAATTTTGAAAAAAAAAAAATAATTTTACACCAATTGAATAACACTGAAACTTATGTAAATTTAATAAATTATTTCATTTGGCTACATGGCTGATGAAATTCAAAATGAATTCAGCCTGTCAATAAAAATAATTAAATTTATCGATTCATAGGAAGCGCAATAAATATTTATTTTTAAGGAATCTAAAAATAATTCTGTCTTCTAAAAATACGTGTTCCAATGTTTTTGTTTTTTAACTGTTTGGTATATGTACTTAGAATTAAGAAATGTTTTTACATTCACAAATAATATCAGGCCGGAAATCTTCAACGCAATTCAGTAAAATTTGCTGTCGCTTTCAACCAACATTTTAAACACAGAATCCATTATAAAAGTAATTATGAAGCATAAGAAAATCGAAAATCATTAAAAAACATCCCCGTTTTGTTGATTATGACACGGCATTTAATCATGAAAGCAGAAGCTTTATCTGGGCTGAAGTACACAATATGGGTATAACAATTAAAATTATTCATTTTATGAAAGAAATTGCGAAACATTGTAATGTGCTATCATATATGACCTAAACTCTTCCGTATTTTTCAAAAAAGACAACTAAGGAAGCAAGCGCTTATTTTTAAAAAAGTAACAGATTAGGGCCGTAGTCTAGTAGGTGGTAGTGTGTTGACTTATTAAACACCTGTCAGTGGTCTAAAACCCCGGCTCGGACATTTCGAACAAAGACAAAATGTGAAAAAAAATTCTTCCTCTCAACAGTCTTCTGGAAAACTCTGTGAGTAAATAAAAGTGTCATCATAAGTGTCCGTAACTCATGGATAAAATTAACATTAAGAGTAAGTAATAGACTAGCGCAACTACTACAACTACTTCAGACGCATATAATAGGGAAACATTGCCTGTCCCTAACAGTATGATTGAATGGAAAATGTTCCTCATAATACACTTAATACAGCAACCCAATTCCTTAACTCAACAGATTTTTTAACATTAGGAGCGTTTCCTTAGTTTCTAGTCTTCTACGAGAAAATTATATGAAACCATGTTGTCTTTACTCAATGTGTTTACCATATGCACATACATACATAATTAGAACCCTTCAGTTAGGGTTACGTCCACATTACTTCTCGCACCACATAAGCTGTGAGTTAATTTTTAATTGAGTATAGAGACCTACAGTATAAAGTCGACTCTGAACAACAGAATTTTTGAGAAACTTTTCATGACAATTTTATTAACTCTCAAGAGTTTTTTACCAGAAATCCACTGAGAGTAAGTCGCCGAAGAAATATTTGTTTGTATTTCATGTTGTTCGAGCTATCTGACCTGGACTTTGAACCATGGCCCCACTTTTAATAAACCAACACACTATCTACTAGACTACGGCAACTTCTAACATAAAGGTAAGAAAATGAGACCTGAGTAAAATGTACGCAAGCTTTTAAAACTATCATTAGGGGCATCTCGGAAGACAAATAAAATCCTACGTCTTTTTCTTAATTTCCAGCAAAAAATACTTGCCAATTCTTTTCTTTTTTTTTTTGTGTTTCCTTAATAAATTTTAATTTTAATACAAACATTTTAATTTACATCCTGCTCATAGTGGCGTCACAACCATTTAAATTTTAAAAACGCGAAAAGAAAAACAATAAAAAAACAAAATGAAGTGAAATGAGAGAGAATAAAAATTTTATGCTGAATTTAATTAATCGATAGTATGGCAGGAAATTTAATGATTTATTTATAAATGATTGCATTCAGCAAATATACGAAATGCTAAATATTAATATTTTTAATAAATTTAATATTAAACACAAAACAATAGCAAAAAAATTATGTATATATGTGCCACAATTTGTTGCATGGTGGCTTAAATATTGGCCTTCACTACCATAGGATGTATAAGCGCTTTTATGATTTTTAAATGCATAAGAGACTGTAAAAGCAATTTCACTGTAATGGAAAGTTTAATAAATCAAAAGTATTTGCACGAATTGCAAAATTCCACAAATAAATAAATGAAAAAAAGAGATTTAAATTCAATATTTAATGTTAAACAGAGAGAAATTTAAATAAAATAAATACCTGAAATTATTTGCGAAATTTAATAATTCACAAAAAATAAGATAAATTATTGAATAAACAAAAAAAAAAAAAAAAAAAAAAAAATACGGAATAATAATAAATAAATAAATAAAAACAAATTCCAGAGAAACTAACGCCACCACATGTGTTAAGAATGAAAATATAAATTAAATCACAGGTGGCCTCTTGCAATACTAAAAGAAAAAAACTACTCCTGTCATAGACATTTAAAATTCACAAAAAAAAAAAAATGAAGGGAGGGAGGAAAAAAGTTTCACATTCTCTAGCTTGTTTGTCGGTATGTGTTTAAGGGAAACATGTAACCGGATGTTGTGTTTTTATATTTTAACCAGTTTCACTTCCGGACGAAAGGTAACGAGCATTGTGTTTATAATTTACGAGGTCACAATGACAAGTTTGTTTTATTTATAACAAGGGTAACAGCGAATGACAAGCCTTATACCGTATACATATATAGCATAAGAATACATACATAACTATACACATGCACACACAAGTAAACATGAGTTTAATAACAACTGATTCTTCAAACTTATAGTTTTAATAACAGGCAGGATAATACAATGGGTAGCTGAAGAGAATATTTAATACCGAATAAAAGAATTTCGTTTTCGATATATTTTCTTCGTCTCCCTAAATAATAATGGAAAAAAAGTTTGAGCTAGGTCGGTAGGTTTAAAGAGAGGATTTATTCATAGGAATTTAAGGTCCAGAGCAATAACGTTATTATATTGTAAGCTTAACATTAAAGCAATCAGTATATTGTACAAACTTTCATTCCATGAGAAAAAAATTTCCCCTCGTATGCTATCCTCCCTAATACAGTGGAATCTCGAGCTTATATATGCTGGTCAATGAAATTTATGAAATGAAATTTATGAAAGTTATGAAATCGTTTTAAGGCTCCATCTACAGTTAATTACACTATTACTGTTGCAGATAACTTAATGTTATTACATCAGTAAACAAGGCTCAACTCTATCTTCAAATATCAACTTCAACACACGTTGACATCCTCAACACAACACACAATATATGATTCACAAATACATAAAGGAAACTAATGCTAAAGGAAAGTACTACTGACCATATGTTATCAGTTTCTATAAGCAGCTACTTAAGGAAAATGTAGTCAAAATTAAAACCTATCTTTGAAAGAGACTAGTATTTTAGCAAGAATTACCATCGAATTGAAAAAAGCTTTGCCATCTGATAACATGCTCCATAAAAGAGTGTTAACAGTTCTAATTATTGATGAACATACAAACTAAGCTTTGATGTTGAAAAATGTATTAACAAAAGTAATGGGGGCCATCAATTGTAACCTTAACATGTTCCCTTCAAGACATTGTGCTTTTAGAAGTAAACAATATAAGTCCTATCATGTCCCATCTAAATCTGCAACATCATGTTTAATTGGGAGAGATTTGTAAAATATCAAACGGAAATCAAGCTCTTGATCTATCAGATTAGCACTGAAGAATACCTAATGCATTTAATGCAAATCTGGGAGTAGAACTATGTATAACGCATTCAAAGAGTCAGTAATGTACTGCGAATAGAATAGGCGAAACCATAACAATAATACAGTTTAGTCGTTGTAGTCTAGTAGGTAGAAAAGTTTCGGAAAACTCTGTCGTTCAGAGTCGACTTTAAACGGTAGCTTCCGGCAATTATCTGTAAAATTAACACACACAACATAGATGCTATGAAGAGCTAGGTCGTAATCTTGACTGAAGGCTTGTAATGACCAATTATGTATGTGAGAAAGGTTAACTAATGGAAGAGCAGTGACCCACAACAGCGTGCATCAATACAGTTACGCGGATTGTAGTACTGGCGTAAAAAAAGAGCCACAACTTAAGAATACAATTTCTGACTGCCAGTGTACGACAGTAAGAATCCTTATCAACTGAAATGTTGCAAATACCATTATTGTGTTAAAAACGATGAATCACATTAATAATGTATTGTATGTGTACGTTATACAAAGTGTAATTTATATTATCATTGGGTGCCCTAACAGTCTGGTGGTTAGTGTGCTAAACTATTAGCGTAAGGTTCGTATGTACTGAGGCCAAACAGAGACACCGGTCTGTTATGCTACACCGAGCATACTCAGTTTAGCTCGTAACAATTCTAAAAATGGCTTACTGGACTAGAGCCAGTGGTTCAAACACTAGCTCAGACATCTGAAACATAACAAAATATGAAAAAATATTTCTTTTTCTAAGCATTCTTCTGCAAAATCGCTCCTTCAGTCAGGATTACGTCTTAGCTTCTTTTATCGCCTATGTTGTGTTTTAATTTTATACATGAGTGGCGGGACCCCCAGTTTAAGATCGACCCTGAACGACAGATTTTTGAGAAAACCTTCATGGTAATTTTCTTTATTCTCAAAGTTTTTGCCAGAAATCTGCTCAGAAGAAGTCAACGAAGAAATATTTTTCATATATCGTTTTGCTGGAAATGTCTGAAATCGGGTTTAAACCACGGCCTCACGTATTACAAGTCGAGATACCACCTGTGTTATTATTTTTTCACAAAAATGAAAAAAATTATTATTCCGCACTCCTATTGGGAGCAACTTTAAGAGTAAAATATATTCCCGAAATCACATACTAAAAGCTTACAAACTTAATTTTGTTTATTTCCATTATTTAATTAATTAACTTCGTTATTTTTCTACAAAGATGTTATCATTATTTGTATATCATTTCTTCTTTTTTCACCTTAAAGACTAGAATACTTAATGCTCTCACCATACATTTACATATGGTGCGTATGATTAATATTCATTTTGTAATCAATATTACTCATACTACACATTATATCCATTATACTTACGTCAATACCATATGTTGTGTACTGGAAACTTGAACACACGATTGTCTTTTTTTGTTTTTATTTTTACTTACTTTGATTAATAAACTTTACTTTCTTTATTAATAAAATTAAAGTTAAATAAAAGCCTTTAATAAATATAATTTATTACCCTTAGAAATATGATTATTGAAGCACATGTCCAGATCTAATAATTATTCTCATAATTTCATCGAAACCAGGTAAAACAGTTTACAAAGGTAAAACACAAAACAAAAAATTATAACTAACAATAATAAATGAAAATATGGTCACGTGTGTAAAATAAAAATATTTTATGTTTGCAGTTCTTTTCAGTTTTCTATTCTGTACCTTCATTTAAGGAATTTAATAAAAACAATTTCCTGCGCAGATGTATGTTTGTATGCCCAGCACTATTATTAACAAATAGTTTCTTATCTAGCAGTTAATATTACTTAAAAATTTATAGGGAAAATGATAAATTTTAATTTATAAGATCGTGTTGAGTTTATAAACGTATTCTGTACTAAGCACCATAACGTTGTAATATTTTCGAGTTCTAGTTGCTATGGCTGGTCTGCCAAATGATTATGGAATTCCATAAATGTGCCTGCGATAAGATTTAATTACACAAATGTATAGTTTCACCTCCACGGTAAATACCACATTCGAATTTCGAAAAATATGCATGGTTTTGGGTTAAGTAAACCTATATGCCAGTCATTGTGTGTAATAAATTTAATTGAAGAGGTGGATCGTAAACGTAAAACTATAATCACACACTATGTTTCATTGGTATATTTTTAACATATGTTTGTTGTTATTACAAGAAAGTATTATTTAAATTATAATAATTTATAAATCAAATAATAATTTATGATTTCATTGGTTTTAGTTTAACTAAACAATTTGAATTAAACGAACGAATTTTAATTTCCTTAAAGGCATTCGAATTTTCTTAATATTACACCAATGCTATCATTATTTGTTTATATATAATTACATTATATTCATATAAACATATGCATGTAAGAGAATATTGTCATGGAAAAATTAGTGGAGTACAGTATAATTATATCCATAGTGATGAGAAATTATGCCTGTATTTATATTTATATAAAGAAATTTTTATTATGATTCAGTAATAAAAAACATTTTAAGTCTTTAGAATGAAGGCATAGACAGAATGTTTTAATAGAAATTCATAATTAGTACAGCCTTTTATAATATAATGTACCAAGTATAATATATTACTTGTGAATCGCTAGACTAGTGCGTAAGTCCCATTGTGTAGAGAGGTTTTTTTCGGTTTGATATTCCTATAACATTCTGTCCTTTAAGGTTAGGTTTGGTGGCGGACCGCCTCAAAAGAGACCAGCATTTAGCCCCACAGTTAATTCTAACTGGGGATCAACCATACCCTGGAGTAAACCATCCCGAGACCGAATTAAATCTTGCTATTGCAGCAATCTTTATACTAGAGAGCTAGGTTAACGATGTCAGAAAATGAGAGGCCAAAAACCTCCGTCACTTCATGACACATGAGGTGAAATTCCTCCTCTTACTCCAACATACAGCTCCTGGAGAAGTCATTATTTGGCAATAGCATAATGATGTGTAAGGACTGCCATCTATTCTGATTTGTTATACTTAGTGTAAATTCGTAGATTATAAAAAATACCCTTTTTTTTAGACACTTCCATCTAATAAAAATTGCGCCTGCTTCTTTGCCAAGCTTATTTGAAATAAGTAATTGCATTTTAGCAGTTTGAAATATTTTTTTAAGATGGTCCAGAGTTATGAATATTTATTTAAGGTATCCCAATAATTTCCTAATAAATTTTTCTGATCTTCAATACTGGTTAACAACGCAAGTGAAACCCGTGAATTCAACTTCTTGTGGTACGTAACCCAATTCAACAAGCATCGCGGGTGCTCTGGCTGTTAAAACTGCACAGAGTCCTAAGTTCTCAGATATGTTTAGGCCACGTACAGTGGGGTCCACGTTTCAATACTGGGTGAAGTTCAACCAAATCACCAGGGTTTTAGATATATCTACCAGAGACTGACATTTTCACACGGGAAGAATCAGTTGTTGAAGCTGTCATCGGTGACGGTGATATAACGATCTTCACCGATGGCTCGAAAATGGATCTAGATCTGGGGTCTATTCCGATAAACTGGCACTTAACTCTCTAAACCGTATACGTCGACACAACACCCGCCTCTACTGGGTTTCGAACCACTGTGGCATAGAGGCAAAGGAAAAAACGAACGAACAGCCGCGTAAATTCTCAGGAATATCTGAGGAGGAGGCGATAGAGGGGAGATAAGAGCTCCCACGATAATCCTATTCCAAATTAGAAAAACCAGTGTTCACAGGAGGATAGCGGGAGAACCAGGGAACTTTTTAAGTGAACGTTGCACATTCCAACAGAATTTTTAACGGGACACTGCGCTATTGGCCGACAGGCTCTGTCTGTCCCACCAGACACCTTTTATTCTTCAGAACAGAAGTCATTGCTTTTTGGGTGACAGAAGAAAAAGATCTGGACATGATGGAGAACGTGCCACTGACGGAACGGTAAACGTTATTTTACTTTTTTGGTTTGAGTCCTAGGTTAAGTGCAAAAAAGATTCAAATTTTATTAATAATTTTTTCTTGCTGTTATCATTTTAGAAGGCTTTTTGACTTTAGTCAGCAAAAAACTATCTGAAGGAGTTTCCTCAGTAAAATATATGCCTTTCTATTATCTGATTGCTTAAGTCACAGAGTAGAAAAGCAAAAGGATTTTATGTTCTTTTACGGATACATACTCTGTGTATTTACATCACATCTAGAAATATGGTAAGTTATCCATAATTTTAAAATAATATGCAATATTGTAATAAATAATTATTTTTTGTGACTACAACATAACATAAACAAGCAAATGAATTAATTATTAAAATACAATGGTATCAATAAAGTCAAGTAATATTTTACAAACAGATTTACAAAAAAAAATAAAAAAGAAAACAAAAACATAAACTCACTTCATAATTAATTTGGACAAAAGGAAAACCAAGAAAATAATTAAATTATGCAAGATTTACAAATAAGAAGATTTTTGTAATTAAATTTGAATACGAATTAAAGTATTGTTTGAAATCGTATTGGAGTCCATGCTTAGGACAGTTTAATCAAATGAGACCTTGTCATATGAGATTTAAATTTTAAGATTAAATTCGTTTCATAGAAAAGTATTCTTTTTATAGAACATATAAATTAAGACAATTGGATTATATTTAAGCTTATAACATTTAAAATTTATAATTTTTTTTTTTTAATTTAATTTAAATACTATTTAGTGAACAATAAATTTATTTCCTTAAAAAAAAAACAAATGTTCCCTGTTGTTCTAATGTTCGTTGAATGTATGACACACCGCGTGCCATGGTTAAAAAACAAAAAAAAAACAAAAAAAACACAGAAAATATTTCCATAAAAAATGGCTAAAAGCATTTGGTATAAATAAGTCGACACTAAAACTTGTACTAAAGCTTTACATTAAAATAATAAATATACACACCTTTTTAAAGCCTTTTAGCTATAAAAACAACTACAATAACAATGGCATCCAACACACTAAATGTGTGTATATACAACAATAAAAATAAAAGTACTGAAATGAACACAAAATGTAATCATTTAAAATATGTTTTGTTGCTAAACACCTGTGACACGCTTAACGCGGTTTTATTGCGATTTTAAAAAAATTTTGTAAAAGTTAAAAGTGTCTATAGAGGGAAATTTTATTTATTTAAAGATTACACTCACACCGATCAATAGACATCCAACTGAATATCAACGTCTCAACTGAATAATAAAGTTAGTTTGCCTAAGGGGTTCAAGTTGAATGGTTTAGCCTTCAGTCTGAGGTAGTATCTTCGTTATTTTAATTTTGATGAACAATGTTGTTCAAGTTTTAATATGCAGAGGTTTGAGAAAAACTGTGTGGGGAAGTTCTGTTGATGACTCTTCTCGAAGTGATAACGTAACGGTATGTACATATGTAAAGGTACGCGCATATGTGAAAAAGACCGCCAATTCAAAGAGTATACTTACATACATACTAGAAGTGTGCACAAGACATATAAAATTGCACAGTATTGCATTTTTCCCAAGACCGAATATTGATTGTAGCTGCAAATATAAATAAGTGTGAAGCAAAGATAGAGAACAAAAAAACAACTGCACTCATAAACCATTGTACAACAGTATAAAAGAGAGTTGTGTGAAGAGTGCAACAAAAAATATTGTACTCTTCATAGAGTCATAACATGCATTTGTTGTTGTTGGTTATGTTTGTAATGAATAAGAAAGCTCCGAATGTTTTGCTCTCGGGAACCGAACATCTTCGTCGACGCCTGCATTGCCAGTAACTTTTTGAAACTTTTTATTTCGGGGAAAAACCTTTTTTATGAGTTTATGGCGAAAGCAAAGAATGTATAGAAACACTAATGTACATATATTTTTCAATATGGCAATACTGAAAATGTAGCTTCAGTAGTAAAATATGCTCTTACAACACAAAGCATAGTTCCGTTACTTCACAGACAAACGAGTGCTGTTGTATACATTGAATAAATGAGAAATACACATTTCAGTGCACTCGTAAAATCAAGAGCAACAGAAAAAAGTACAATACAGTATTGCATTCGGTGAAGGCTCGTTAATTAATTGCTCGTTACAACGCCACCAAATTGCATCAAATCAAATCAGAACACGTTTAAACCAGCAGACGACAAGACAGGCTTTGCAGCGCTTTAGTCTGGATTACGAGCTAGTCTCTCACACCACTTATGCGGTGTGTGTTCATTTTATTCATAAGTGGTGGGAACTACAGATCGACTCCGAACGACAGATTTTTCAGAAACTGGTCAGATTTTTTGCCATAAGTCTGCTGAGAGGAAGCCGCCGAAGAAAGATTTTTTAATATATTTTTTGTTCGGGGTTTGAACCGCGGAGGCCTAACGCACAACCTACTAGACAACGGCGACTTCAATTCAAAGTTCATCAATGTCCGTCTCCTACAAATCAATGAGACCATGTTTCAAGCGCAGGTACTTCCTTCTCCTTTTTACATAACTGTTACCAAGTTCCTTATGGGGAAAAAATAGTTTTCTCCTCCTCATCTGTGGAACTCGTGCAAACTAGGACCATGTAACCAAGACCATTCCATCTCGTATATTTAACCAGAATGCAATAATTAAAATCCTTCCACAGCGACTTTCTCTCTGCAGATTTCTGACAAAAACTCTGAGAGTAAATAAAAATTGCCATGAAAAGTTTCTCAAAAATCTATCGTTCGGAGTCGACTTTAAGCTGTAGGTCCCGGCACTCAAGAATAAAATTAAGACACACAACATAAGTGATGTGAGAAGCTCTGTTGTAAACCCTTGACTGAAGAGTTGTAATTTTTATGTAAAGGCAAATACGATATCAAAATCAATATAAGACTGCGAAAAGAATGAATCCATTTACCATATTTAATTCAATTATTATTGGGAACTAATGTTTGAAGAGAAACATATAGAAAACATTCAGATATTATATAATGAAATCAATGGCTCCTTGCATGCTTATTCAAACATTATTGGTGATTCTAATGCTTTAAGCCAGGATTATGGGTTTATGATTAAATATTGATCTCCGAGTTTCTTGGGTGAAAAACTTTCCTTATTTACTATGCATAACGGAAGAAAGTATACTCTACTAGTAGGCTGGAATGGTTTCAAGGGTACATATTGGCTCCTTTGAATTAAATCAGCAGACTATAAAGGTCGTACAGACCAATTTCCATATGCCATCTGAATTGTGAAAAACCACATATTGTAGTCACAATCTCATTATGGTATTAATGGTAAACGGGAGTAATTTTTATGTCATTAAGAAGGATTGCTGAACATTTTATACTGTGAAGCTTTTCAATTCCATACAGGATATTCACCGATAGAGAGAGAGGGAGAGGTAGAGAATAATTTTCTGGTGTAAATCATGTCATAGGTGTTTATTTTAAAATAGGTAAATAAAATCATATCGTATATAAATTGTATATAAATTTCCTTACAATGGCTTCAATGACAAGATTTTCCTTTGAAATAAAACTGAATAGAAATAAAAAGGGCCAAAACAAAAAAAAATTAAGAGAATATATTGTTCAACCGTGTCAAAAGTTAAACGTTTCAATAATGTGGAATGTCTAAAGGCGTGTCTTTATAAATAAATTACAGCAACTGTAAATTTACAGTGATTTAATGTAAACATAAATAAAAACCTCCATATTAAAAAAAAATCTTTAAAAGAAATAAAAATTTTGGGGGTCAAATTAAACCGCAGCCTAATTAAGCTTTACTGGCCTGTTACTGCCATAGACGATCTCTATAAAGAAAGACAAAGGTTGATAATGGTTTCACTTTAACAAATTTGTATGTCCTTAGAATAAATTTTTGACGGGATCGATTACAAAATTAGACAACATATGGAAGTTGCCTAGTAGGTAGTGTTTTGGCTTATTAGACGTAAAGATTCGATTCAAACCGCAGATAAGACATCTTTATTAAAACAAAATGCGAAAAAATTCGTCGACTTTCTCTCAGCAGATTTCTGGCAAAAGCTCTGAGAGTAAATAAAATTGCCATGAAAAGCTTCCCAGAAATCTGTCGTTCAGGGTCGACTTTAAACTGAAGGTGCCTCCACTCATGTATAAAATTAACACATCCTCAACATAAAGCGGTGTGAGAAACTTGGTTGTAAGCCCGATTATATGGTTGTAACGAACAATTTAGTATGTATCAATCCAAATGAAACTCAGGAGCGTCCAGATGCGTTCCGAAAAGTTTTGGTACTTATTTTGGACTGACGGCGTCGAGGGGTCTATATTTGTTTCAAAGTTGACCACAAAGTTGAACAAAGCGAGTACTAAACATCGATTATTACTAACTTCTTTCGGCCTGAATTGCATGATGTCAACAGGACGGCGCTTCATGTCACACAGTTCATGTTAAACTTTTTCTTGGGGAGTTTACTTAAGTCGCAGGTGTATGCGAATAAGGCCCAAACCACAGTAGTTCCCAAATCCTACATAAGCCATACCATCGGACAAATTCAGCTTGATTTGTACGCTTTAGTTATGAAAAATTTGACATTTCGGATTCGCTTCCTTCAGGATTGGCTTATTTTACACACAATGACATCAACATGTCTTTCAAACGAACAAAAAATGTCGATGATACTTCACACACACTTTGTTTTGTGTAAATTTAAAAACAGAAAACGCTTAATGAAAGACCCACTATAATTAAAACTATAACCATAAAATATAACGCTGTTCACCATTTGTATTTAAAATAATCCGTATGAAATAATATTTATTCGTATGTTTATTTTATTTTAACAAAAAAATTTGTACACGTTATACTCGCAACCACCAGCTCAAAAGCAAAGAAATTCACTTTAACATGCGACGCAAAAATAAATAATTTTTCCTGGAATTTCTTTCGATACTGGCGACGACATACTCTTTTGCTCCCTGAGGAGTTAAAATGTTTGTGAAATAAATAAAATATAAATAAAGGCAAAACAAAAGGCAGAATGAAAATAAAATCATAAAAAACCAGTCAAAAGTAAAGTAAACAAGGGTAGACGATCTCTCTTATATTTGGCAAAGTGGCAATCGATAGTGAAAACATGTATGAAAAAGTGGCAAATAAATTGATACTTGATTAAAGGCAATTTAAGTTAATGCCCCTACATAGATTTAATGGCGTAAATAAAGTGGCAGAATGTGTAAATTTATAGTAGAAAAGGAATTTTTTCGATGTTCATAATCTTAACTACTGCTATCAATTTGATGACTACTTACCTGTTAATTTACCTGATGTTCTTCTTCTTCAGTCAGGATTACGAACTTCTCGCACCGCTTATGCTGTGTGTGTTAATTTTATACATGAGTGGCGGGACCTACAGTTAAAAGTCAATTCCGAACGACAGATTTTTGAGAAACTTTTCATGGTAATTTTGTCTGAGATTTTTCTAGAAATCTGCCGTTTTGTTGGAGATATCTGATTTGGGGTTTGAACTGTGACCTAATACTACCATGCACTATTTATTTCCCTCATTGTATGTGTAATATATGTATTTAGTATCGTTTTCATAACATATTCCAGTCTATCCGATAGATTTTTGAGAAGCTTTTCGCTACAACTTTATTAACTCTCTGAGTTTTTGCCTAAAATCTGCTAATAGAAAGTCGCAAAGAAATATTTTTTCGTATTTCGTTTTGTTGGAGACGTCTGACTTGGCGTTGGAAACGGAGTTGGCCTCACCTCTAATAAGCCAACAGACTAACTACTAGACTACTTTGGATGTCAACAAGTACAATATTTTTTCCTCCTGCATCTTTTTTCTTGATTCAATTTGAAGTTGAATCATTGCCATCCGTCACCAGAGAATTAATGTTGGCTTCATCTGATAGAATATTCTGCTTCCAGTCGTGTGCCATATATAAAAGCATATTTCTGAGCTAAGTCCAAATGGAAAAACTTAAATTGGCTTTGGATCCGTAATGGCATGGGGTTGCATGACGACTATGATAGTTGGAATAGTTGGTACGATGACTGCTTAATCCAAAGTAAACATGGAGAAAAATCTGGTTTATAGACAGCTAATCGGTATCAACACTCATGAATAAAATTAACAGGCACAACATGGGTGTTGTGTGAATCTAGGTCATAATCCTGACTGAATTATGTATGTATGTATGAATTGATATCGTTTTTGGACATGATAGTGACCCTAAGCCTACCGATAAACATAGAAAAAAATGCCTCTCTGACAACTGCTAGAAAAAGTCTTGATCGGTGACCCCAGTCAGCCGATCTTAATTAAATTGAACACTTTTGAATAGTTCTGAAAAGAGGTGTTGCCTGTACTCCTGGAAAACTTAAGAAATTATGGTCTTTTGTGCGAACAACTGGAATGGTGTAGAACCAAAAACTGTAAACACTTCGGGGACAGTATGCCGCGCCGTATAGAAGTTGTAGTTGCTGCCAAATGCAAATGCAAAAGGCTGCCCGAAAAAGTTATAAAATTTATTAAAAAAAATGTATTAACCCCAGCTAAACATTGTGACAGTTGTTTGAGTGACTGTATGTACATATTTGATAGTTGTCGTAGGCTCTGTGGTGAATCACTATTGTAAAATTTTTTATTGTGTTCCATAATAGCGATTGAGGACGGGATTAAATTTTGTTACATTAGAGTTACGTTTATAACTAAAATGCTTGCCATGATTATCTTTAAAATTTGTATATTGTGTTTTATAATTAACAAAAAAAATTGCTACTGACTGACAGTCAAAGTAATTGATTTAATCTTTAATATACAGCAGAAGCGCATAGAGTTTGAAATTTAATTTAAACTTAACGTTCTTTTCATGGTACATACTGCTGATAAGTAGAACTTTTTTTTATCCTTTTCTGCAGTCCTAAAAATCTGAGTGTAAAGGAAATTGTCATCAAAAACTACCTCCACTCATGGATAAAATTAACTTGATTAGGTATGTCACTATAGTTCATATTAATTAAGGACTGACTATGAACCAAAAATTCATCGATTTTTTATTTTTTTTTCTTCCTGTGTTGTATCTTTATTTATGAAGAAGTCGTTTATTGACTTCAGTCATTACACTTTTACCAAGTGCAGCCAGTTGGTAAGTAAGTTTAAAAAAGAAAGTTTGTCCTGTGTAACTGTAAAGTTCAATTTCCGTCACTGATGTATTTCGTTCAACATCAATTAAATTGGTGTCTTATTTCCGCCTTGTTTTTAAACTGTCACTTGAATTAAAGCAGTAGAGAAGTGAAATTGCCGACAAAGTTTTACTTTTTAATTTCTAATTTCCAACTTTTTTACTTTTAATTTTTTATCTTCTTTTTTGTTTATTTTGTTTTGCCTTTCTTATCTAATGAACAGATTTGATAAAAAAAAGTTTGGCCGTTAGAGAGAAATGAATGAAAATTCAATAGAAGTAAAATTTGTAAGAAAAAAGAAATCAAAAAACATATTGATGTTGAAATTCCCTATACTCTGTTTGTGAATTCAAAAAGTTGGAAATGTAAGTGAAATAAGGTAAATAGTTGGTTGTTTTTTTAATCATGACAAAAAAAAATTTTTTAAGTGTTTTTTTTTCAATTTCCTTTGATTTAAAAAAATTAAAAATAAACGAAACTGTAGCAGGCATTCTAGTGCTATTATATACTAATCCATGCCCTAATATATATTTTTTTTGTCTTTAAGAAAAATAGGACCAGTCGCCAATTACCTTCCCATCCACTTTTCTTTCTTTTTTTGTTTTGTTTTCAATGTTTTAATTTTCATTTTATCGATCTATTGCAGGTCATCACAGGACGATAGATAGAAGTTTTTGTTGAATGAAATCTTATATTTCTTAAGTATAACGTGCTATGAGGTTCACTGTTGCTAAAGGAGAGCAGAGGCAAGAAAATAATTCTGATGAATTTGTTTACTTCTCTGAGATTTGAACTATAGGTGCGGAACAATTTAGGGCCACAAAAAATAAAAATAAAATACTAAGCAACCAAATATTTTATGGAATCAATTTTTAAAGGATCACTTACAACTTAAAATATTGGGTTGTTGCATTCACTGCCGATCAGGAAGCTGACATTAAATGAAAATTTGTTCACTTAGGCAAAATTCTTATTCCTTTTCCTTTCCATAAGGCTCGTTGAGCAGTCATCAGTCATTGTTATTTTCTTGTTCTTCGTCTAAACAAACAATTGGTTCGAACAAAAACTGGATCTGGAATAGCAGGGATGCCATTTGTCGTTATATAAAAATGGCAGCCTATGGGAATACGTATTGTGCCAATTGCATTTCGACTACTCTTTAACAAGAGATGACACTGTCTAACTTCTTTTTAGAGTTCACTGTTAACGATATTCTCAGTCAAAATGCTGTAGCGATCATGGAAATTGACGCATTTTATTTTATTAAAATTCTTAAACTATGAAAAACTTTTTTGTCATCTCCTACATTCGAATCCACTTTTTTCGGTTTTATAGTCGATATACTAAATATTCAATTTAGTAAATAAATATTGAAGAAAAAATAAAAATACAAATTTCGATACATTCTGCGTATCAAAATTGTATGATCACTTATATTTTTTCGATAAAAATGAATTTCTCACACACAGCATGAATTTTTATGATAAAATTTAACAATTTGGTCGGAGTTGTTCTGTTGCTTTATCTATTCGTAATGAAATTGATGACTTTTTGAAAATGTTTGGCATTGCCACATGTCACGAATAATTTTTTAAATAAGCAAAATGCTTATAATTCATTGTTAACTAAAAACGTGTGCAAGTTACCCAATAGGGACTTGCGAACTCTCACATTTCGTTGTGAAACTGCATCTTGTTGAAACTGCTTCTAAGAAATAAGTTATCACTCTTTTTTGCCAGATAACCATGAAAATAATGAAAATGAAAATATACTATAGACCCAATTCCGGAAACATCGCTTTTGTCAATTTAGAGTCTGCAGGATTATCTGAGGCAGTCGATTTTCCGTCAATCACAAAAATTCGGCATTTCGCAGACCATAACTGGGAGAATTTTGCGTGGTATCTGGGGCCTGCACTGGCACAAAATTCAACTGACCCAGTAACTGAATGTAAACGACTTTAGACATGAGTTACCTGAATGGTCTCTAGAGCACTTGGCTTCGAAAAATCATCCTCAGAAATAAGGGCTATTTCTGGATGAATAGGAACGTGAAGAAAAAAATTTTGAATTTTGGACGATACTAATAAACATGAGATCCAAAAGCGTCCGAAAAAATTACTGCTTGGAAGGATTTTCGACAAGCTGGCACCAATTTGTCTGACTTGGATGTCCTATACACCAATGACAAGTGATTCCAACAGAACGGTCTACGTGCCTCACTGCTCATACTAAATTGGATATTCGGCGCGAGCGATTTGTAAACATGCTCACTTCACGTGGAGGTGATGTGAACTGTATGGCCGTGTGTAGATATTTGAACGATGTTATATGACATGAATAGGTCTTTCACATGAATATAAAATTTTAATGAAATCACATTAAATTTTATTTAAATTTAATTTAATGGGAATGTAAGTCAATTAAAAAATTTTAGATCCGTATTTAAGTTTTATTTTCTTTATTGTTAAATTTTAAATTTAATCTTTACACACGGCAGTGGCATAATTTCTAAATTTGATAATAAATAAGCCATGTGTCGAAAGTATTTCGATATTATCTTTGCCTAGCAAATGCAAAATTTGCTTGAAATAAATGGCAACTCTTGAAAACAAAATTCGTGTTTTTTTTTTCTTTGCTATTTTATCCACTAACATAGAGTTTGAAACTTTGAAAACTTTTCCAATTATGATTTCTTTCTTTCCTTTTTTTTATACAGCGTTTGCAGCAACACTTCCTTTGAAAATATACTTTTTATCGCCCAATTTTATTTGGAGCACACGAAACTACTCTACAAGCATCCAAATTAAACATAAAATATTAAAGAAACGTTGATATACTCCAATAACATGCAAAGAAAGGCGCGAATAGAGTGGGTATTTTAGCAAGAAAGGAACATTGTATGTGAATTTGAAGAAAGAAAAAAGAACCTAAATTACGCACACTCTATAAAACAACCTTTAAACTTTCAAAAGTAATGCTTGGCCATTCTAAATATATTTAAAAAAAAAACAGAATTTGTAACTATATTACCTTTTTTTGTGAATGTTTTTGTGTGTACTTACTTAAGAAAAACAACTTAACGCTGAGCGTGTATTTAATTATTCCCATGGCAATAAATCCTATTACAGCAGCTTAATTTTCAAAGAAACTCACATACACAATCAATAATCACGTTTAGTTTTGTTGACAAAAACACTTCAATTTATTTCAATTTTTTTATTTTTTTTTTTTCAAATTTATATATTGCCTTTTATTTTATGGATTCCTACACACATATCCATGGCATTACACTAACTTTTAATTTTTATTGACGTACGAAATAATTTATTTTTCATTTGCTTTCAATTTTATTCCCTTTAACCACATTAATGCACAGAAAATAAAAATTATTTTTATTATTATTTTCTTTCTCAACCAAATAAAATAGAATTTCAAAGAAAAAAACAATAAAAGAAACAATCGTTTCTATTCCATCATTAACTTCTTTCTTGTGTATAACGTATCCTTGCGCGTTTTCAGTGTGTGTGTCGTGTTCAGAAACCACGTCTATACCGTTACGCAAACCGTATTCAACTAAACTCATTTCAATGTAACACTAAGTATTTTAAGTTGTCTGGTGCCATGTTAATATTCGTTGATATTTTTCGTATTTTTCGAAAAATTGTCTGTTGCTCCCTGCTAAAGAGTGCTTAAGAGAAACAAAAGCTTTCGTTCGTTTTTTAGGTCCCTAATAAACGAAGTGCTGTGGAACTGTTTTATCGACATTTCTCTAAGGATATATTCTCTCTACAGCACAATGTAAACAGAATAAGAAACACAAAAGAGCATAAAAAATGATTGTCTGTCTCTCTTGCGTTAATGAATATTTCTCTTTTTGTTTTGTGCTCTCTTAATACAAGAAGGAATTTAAATTATTTTTAAATAAAAGCGAAACTTTAATGTTCCTTTATAATCTAAAAAAGGAAATAAATCAACTTAAATGAAAACCAAAGGACATGTTTTTATTATCCAACAATAATATAACTGAAGAGCTTTCGTGTAATTATAGATTCTGTTTAACCAGTTGATATTTAACAAGTGAATTTAATTGTTTAAAATCATAAAAAATCGTTATGAAATAAAAAAAAAAATTTAAAGAAAATACCTTAAAGTTCAGTACCTCCAAGTACAGTAAACAGTAAATTTTCAATTCCTTTTTTTATTTCCTTATACTGGCTTACCCATTTAAATGTTTCCAAACTGCCCGCCAAGTAAGCCTTAAATATATTTCAACAGAAGTGTCATCCAGTGAAAACTTTAACAATTCAAATGCAGCAGCTATTCGATAATTATTGAGTAATTGTAATTGTCATAATTGGCCCAATGTGCAAGGATTTGTGCAGATTATAAAGAAATTTGAAGGAACATGTCAGACGTAGTCAAGCCTGTGCATTATCACAACGTATGCTCTATCGAAAATATCTCGTCTCTCAATGGCGGTCTCAACATATGAATCGTTGTTATGGCTCATTATGACATATTTTGCATTTGTATTATACTTCCATACGTACAAAATCCAATTCTCTCAACAATAAAAGCTGGCTTATAACTTGTAGTCGTCGTAGTCAAATAGGTAGTGTGTTGGCTTATTAGATGTGAGGCCACGGTTTACACCCCAGGTCAGATATCTCGAGAAATGAAATATATATCGAAATATGAAAAAAATGTTTCTTCGGCGTCTGTCTCTCGGCAGACTACTGACAAAAATACTGAGGGTAAATAAAATTGTCATAAAAAGTTTATCAAAAATCTGTCGTTCGCAGTCGCCTTTAAACTGTAGGCTGCGACTCTTGAATCAAATTAATACACACAACATAAGTAGTATGAGAAGCTAGGTCGTAATCCTGACTGAACAATTGTAATGACTAATTATGTGAAGTCGCCGTAGTCTAGTAGGTAGTGTGTTGGCTTATTAGACTGAAGGCCCGAGTTCGAATCCCAGGTCAGACATCAAAACGAAAATATGATAAACAATTTCTTCGGCGACTTCCTCTCAGAAGATTTCTGACAAAAACTCTGAGAGTAAATAAAATTGCCATGAAAAGCTTCTCGAAAATCTGTCGTTCGGAGTCGACATGTATAAAATTAACGCACACAACATAAGTGGTGTGAGAAGCCAGATCGTAATCCTGTCTGAAGGGTTGTTATGACAAATTATATATGTAATTATGTACGTATGTAAACAAGCAAAATTGTCGAATTTGATACGATACCAATCCACCTGATATGGTACGAATCCAAAAGTGTCCAATGCAACGCGAAACAACATCAGTTCATATTTCTTTGAGAAAGACGTTATCCAGGTCATAGCAGTCTTCAGTTCATAGCTGTCTACTGTAGATCCCGCCACTCATGTATAAACATTAACGCACATAACATTTATATGTGGTGTGAGAAACTAGGTGATAATCTTGACTGAAGGGTTGTTATGACCAATTATGTATGTTATGTACAAGCAGTATATGCAGTTATAAAAGTTTATGATGAACCTGGGAGCAATTACGAATTATCTCCATCTTTCTCGATCATCAAGAATTTTAATACGATTCCGAGTTTTGTGCATGGAGCTTATGTTTATACATATGGGAATTGAAAGACATATGTATGTGTACTCATTAACTGTAATTATAGTAATTCAAAAGGTTACTAGCAACAGGAGAGTTATGTTTCCTAGATGACTTGGAGATTGAGACAATACAGAGAAGTTGTGTCTCCTGACCTACTTGTTTGCAGTCAAAATGGTGTGTTTTTAAACATTCACAACTTTAAACTGACAGATGATATTTGCCTCTTATTTAGTTTGATTTAATGGATATGGAAATTGTTATCATAAAAATAGTAAATGGTTCCTCAAAGTTAACCTGTATTTTGTCTATTTTGTGTGTGTAATCCTCTGATATGGTGTGATTTAAACTCATTGCATTATTTTCCCTGGGTTATGTTAAGTCACTTGTCTACATCGATAAACCGGAGACAAATAATCTCCTCAAGCTGCGATAAGTTTGTGAAAATTGGTGTTCCAGACTGAGACTTGTACGCACCAAGCATGACCACTCAAATGATTCAAATCATATTTAAAATAGTACCGGGTTATCCATTTCGTGGTTTCAAAAGTAAACGTAAATAAAACACATATAAAATATTTTTTTCATGATATTTCTTTTTTATTGTAAAGTTTGAACGTTGACATTATGTGTGAAACACTACATCATTTAAATGACCTCCACGCGAAGTGTTGCAAGCATTGATTCTTTTGAGGTAATTTTCGACCACTTTTTGACACATATTGGGCGGTATCTCAGCCATAACTTGACGAATGTTGGTTTTTAAGTGCTCAAGAGTTGAAGGTTTATCTGCATAAACACGGTCATTCGCGTAGCCCCACAAAAAAAGTCTAATGGTGTCAAATCGCATGATCTTGGTGGTCAGTTGATATCGCCACGACGAGAAATTACGCGCCCAGGAAATGTCTCTTGCAATAAAGCCATATTCGCTCGAGTTGTGTGGCATGTGGCACCGCCTTGTTGAAACCACATATTCTCCAAGTCGTATTCAGGGAAAAAAAAATCGGTTATCATATTACCATAACGCTCCGAATTGACGGTGACAGTCGTTTTCGAAGAAGTAAGGTCCAATCACACCCTCGGACCAAAGAGCGCACCAAACAGTGACTTTTTCTGGATGTAATGGCCTCTCTTCAATTACTTGAGGATTCTCAGAACCCCAAATACGACAATTTTGTTTATTAACATACCCACCGAGTGTGAAATGTGCTTCATCGCTAAAGAAAATTTTGTTCGAAAAATTGGCGATACGCACGATAAGTGGCTGTGGCAGAATCACCATTTTTGTAGTAGGTTTTGATAATTTTTATGCGTTGACTCCAAAGCGATCCATTTTCGTCAATGTCAGACTTTCAACTGAAAAGAAAAAAATTGGTTTCACAACTTAGTTTGACAGATGTCGAATTCCTGTCCCATACTTTTGAAACCACGAAATGGATAGTCATTTATAAAATTTTTTATCGAAAATTTTTTGATATTAACAATGAAAAAAATCATGTGATACAAACTAAACAATGGCTAGAGATAAGCCATTTTTTACAGAAAATCAAAATGAAAAACTGTAAGCGATACATTTAAATGTATCGGAAGACATTAAATTCAATTTCACCATTTATAATTAACTCGGATCACAAATAATCGCTTCCGGTCTTTAACAAAACCAAATCCACTCTCAAATTTTAAACAGAAAATGGGAATGGATATACGACACTTTTAAGAATCCTACTGCAGGCATTACATGATAATAATAAGGCATTACAAACCTACAGTCAAGATTACGACCTAGCTTCTCACACCACTTATGTTGTGTCTATTCCGAACGATAGATTTTTGAGAAACTTTTCATGGCAATTTTATAAACTCTCAGAGTTTTTTTCAGAAATTTGATGAATGAAAGTCAACAAAGAAAGTTTTTTTCATATTTCTTTTTGTCGGAGATGTCTGAGCTGGGTTTTGAATCGAGGCCTCACTGCTGATAAGCCAACACATTACTTACTAGACTACGACGCCAGGAATTGCGTGACAGCAAAGATGAAAAACCCACAACAATGAAATTGACGGGTAAGTGAATAGAAAACTCATGCATTAAATAAAGATCCATGTAATGAAATGCGTTCCATAAAATTTTTGAATTACAAATACCGGATTACAATAATTGTTTGTCTACAACTGAATTAAATTCTTTAATAATAATTTAATTATTTAAATTTGCATATTTGTTTTTATTCTTCTTGTATGTATAAAATATAATGATGATAACCGTTTACTGTATTTATTTTATTTCAAGTCTTTATTGTATACCTTACCTACTTTGGAGTTAAGACCCATTAAAGTTGATTAAGATCTTCCTGAAGGAGAATAAATATTTCTTTAGAAGGTAAATAAAAGAAAAAACAATAACATAATAAACTTTAATCCTAATTTACATATTGATTTCTATCGAAACGAAACGAAACAATTTAAACAATCCTAATGTCTTCATATCCCTTTTGCAGTATACGTACACTACGGACTAGAGAAAAAGAAAGAGAAGGAATGTTAAGCGCGTTTAAATTTTATTGAAATCGTTTTTTCCTATTTTACCCTATTGTTTCCCAATCAAAACAAAAGGTTAATAATCGCTTACGCCTACTTAATTTATGCAATTTGTAAATTGTAGGCTTTTCGAATATTTTTACTTCAATGAACAGAATATTTTGTTATTATTCGCCATTTACACCATTTCCCAGCTGTTCTCTATCTATTGGAAAAAATTTTCTTTATTTTTTGGTCTAAATATCAGATGTAAGGCAACATTTGCAAACTTTGAAATTAAATTCTAAATTTTCAGTTGCTGAAGGGAAACTAGGAACATTTTATTTCTATAGATTAAGGAAAGTCGCATCGATTCCATTCTTCGTACAACCTACCGTACAAAAGTTTTATTTCAGTTGTCTATAAAATATTGTCATACTGAAATGGAGAAGAATTTTTTGGTATCTTAAAATTCTAAGAAGTCGGCATAGTCTAGTAGGTAGTGTATTGGCTTTTTAGGTGAGAGCCCATGGTTCAACCAATCTCTATGTTCAGACATCTCGAACATTAATAATTTCTTTCGGCGACTTCCTCTCAGCAGATTTCTGGAAAAACCTCTAAAAGTAAATAAAATTACTATTACAATAATCTGTCATTTTGATTCGACTTCAATTTGTAGGTCTCCCGCCACATATGAATAAAATGAACACACACAACATGAGTGAGTGGTGTAAGAACTTGGGCAATAATCCCAACTAAAGAGTTGTGATCACTAATTAAGTTAAGTATGTACCATCTTTACCACAAAGGAGAAACAAATGCTACACATTAATGCCGATTTGTGTACTATGAAAATAATGTAAGGGAATGTTATATCGTGAAGTTGTCGGTTCTGTTCCCTAAATTTCGATGTTAAATGCTATCACGAATGTTGGCCTTCAAATGCTCCACTTTTTTTTAACGGCGCCCCACAACGGCTTCAATTCGCAGTTTCTTGGAGGCCAAATGACTACACCATTTCGTCTAATAAGACGGCCATCAAAAGTTTGACGCAATAAATCGATTTTGGCATGAGGTGTGTGGCAAGTTGCACCACCCTGTTGAAACCAAACACATCAATCCCATGAAGAGCATGTGCAAAAGTATCGGTTATCATGAAGCGAGAGGTGCCCCCGTTGATCCGTTCTCATTTTCAAAGAAATATGTTCCAATGATGCCGCCGCTCCACAAGCCACTACAAACAGCCACTCGTAATGGGTGCATCGTCTTCTGTAAGACCACGTGAGGGTTTTCTGGGCCTCAAATACGGCAATTTTGTTTATTAACGTACCCAGCAAGATTAAAGTGTGCTTC
This sequence comes from Sarcophaga caerulescens, assembly GCA_927399465.1. NCBI lineage: Eukaryota > Metazoa > Arthropoda > Insecta > Diptera > Sarcophagidae > Sarcophaga > Sarcophaga caerulescens. The sequence goes on along the minus strand of OV656872.1, from coordinate 56,077,022 downwards.
ATCCGAAAAGATGACTTTTTTTTGGCAAAATTGACATCATCGTACAATGTTCCAACCTTGCTCAAGCGTAAATCGATTCATTAAGTACAGTGGATTTAATATACTGAATTTTGTTATAGAATAGAATGACATACATAGGTATTGCCAGATTCGAAATAACCGATGGGAAAAATTTAAACCAATAAATGGCCCATCTTATACAAAACACTGGAAAGCTGCCTTAAATGTTTGAATGATCATCCATTCAGTTTTAAAAATGATTCGATTCTAAAATGTGTCAGTAGTGGTTTACTGATATAATTCGTCCAATCAACTTGTCTAAGAGTCATGATGATCGATAAATCTATACTAATCACCATCTAGTGACGAAGAATAGTGTATCCTTTTCAAATAACCGAATAGAAACCTTCATTTTTTGAAACTGAATTGTCTAGAGACCAGGCAATTTGCTTCATTTAACAAAAAAAAAAAAAAAATTCGTAACAAATAATTTTCCGTGTTCCGATATATTACAATTGTAAGCATAAAGTTTAGAATGCCAACTTTGCATTCGGAAACAGTGTTATTTAATTTATACGTTTTCTCATACAACACTTTTCTTGTTTGTTTATTTGCTTTATAAGCCCAAGTATTTAAAAATCGTTCAGCCATTCTATTATGCCCTAATCATCAGCCCTAAAACAGTATTCTCTACACAAGTACCACTAGCATCTCTAGGACTATTGTGTATACAAAACAATGCTTTAAGGTTTGGTTTCCAATATTTTTTTTGTTTTGTTAGTCGGCTTGCGTTCCCGTTTATTTGCGTATGTTTCCTGGTCTGTCTACCGAAAAACGGAAATGACTTGCAAAGGAAAAAAAAAATCTGTCGAAACAAAAATAATCGAACATAATAATTATAGGCCAGTGGGGAAAATATTTCACTATTTGCGTTGTGTTGTGTTGTGTTGTGCCGTGTTGTGTTGTGTTGTGTCTATTGGCAATATTCAATAGTATTTCATAGTAATTTGGTATTTCATGGTACAATTTTCGAAATAAATTATTTCGTGGGCTGATAACAAATTGTAATATATTTACTGCACCGACAACAGCACTGACAACAACAATAACAGAATTATACAGAAAAAAAGGGGAAAAACATTGGATAGAATCAAAATCTCTAAATTAAATAATAGTTTTGATTAATCGTTTAGCAAAGCAATTTTAAAATTTATTACATGCAGCTATCGATAGAGATAATAAATAAAAATTGGAAGAAAAACCATTGAATGGTTTATTTAAAATTATGCATATGGATTACTTTTATAATTTTAGTTTAAAATTTAATTTTGAAAATACTTTTCATCCGCATATGAAACGGTCAATTTCGTTTATATAATACTCTACACTAAAAATGTATTTCATTAAGAATAAATTTTTTCTGAATTTTTTTAGGAACTTACAAGGACGTACTAAATACCCTGAACTACATACATATGTCAAAAATAAGAATGTTTGAACACAGATAGCAGATACATAATTGGTCATTACAATCCTTTACTCAGGATTACGACTTAGTTTCTCACAACACTTATGTTGTGTGCATTAATTTTATACATGCATTGCGGGACCTACAGTTTAAAGTTAACTTCCAACGGCAGATTTTTGAGAAACTTTTCATGGCAGATTTTTGAGAAACTTTTCTCACAGAGTTTTTGCCAGAAATCTGCTGAGAGAAAGTTGGAGATGACTGACCTAGGGTTTGAACCAAGGCCTAATGTCTACCTACTAGGCTACGACGACTACTAATGTTTGAACATGCATCTGTAATTCGAATATATTAAATTTTAACTCAATTTTTTTTTTGTACGACCAACACTAAGGGGATGGTCCCCACTGCACTGCAATTGTGTTGGAACTAGGAAAATATGGTATGGGAAGGAGGAAACAGAGAGTAGTGTTTGTGGACACTAGATTTGAATCTCTTTACATCATAAATGATAAGAAAGATCCCTACAAGAAGGGAGTGCCATATATGAATAGCTAAAAAACGAATTTTGTCTGTAGTGCAGAGTGCAATCTACTGGACAATCGATCGCATACGACCATTATGTACAAATACATGATTCTCGGCAACAACTCCCCATATTTTGTATATTTTGAATACACATTGCAACAAATCAATAGAGTTGGATACCCTACCATCATTAATGAGATCAAGAAGCCTAAAAATAAATTTCGAGTCACCGACCCATACATGAGAGTTGTATTTCATTCTCGGTCGGACATAAGTGGTGTAAATAATACGAAGATCAAGGAAGTGAAGCATTTCTTACACTTCTTTCACATTCTCAGTAAATTTTCCTGCCTAATACATCAATAGCTTCAGACTCCCTAATATCTATCTAAGAACGCAACACTCTCCCCTCAGCGTTTTTTGTTTTGGTATTGCAAACACGATTTTCTGAAATTTTTCGTTGTAAATGCATCCATACTTGTATATATAAACCAACGACTAAATAATCGTTTTTATTACTTTAGTGTTGAATTTCTATACCCCTACCCAATAAGTTTAAAAAAATAGTTCTTCTATACATACATATATACATGTACATAACACATTGCATTTTTGAAAATTGTATTCTTTAAAGGCCAAACTTGTTAAGTTTCATAAGAAAACTGAATGCTGTTACTGTAATGTAGTGTACAGGACGATGATTCACGTTCTGTGTAAGTCAAAATGTGGTGGGCTGACCAGTGCATAAAACTTGATGAATGAAACAGATATAAATCAATGGAAATAATAAGAAAATTGGGAAATACTTTATGACAGCAAAAAAAAAATCCCTAAAAAGAATATTTCATCAGGCGCTTCCTATTTTTAAATTAAAACTTAAAAAAATCAAAGTCATCGAAATTTTTTATTTGTTTGATAGACCTATTGATGCCATTGCTTGTGGAACATAACCTTGTTCAAATGTTCGATATTGCATCTCTCAGTCGAAGATATCAATTTTCTATAATTTTCTATATAATAAGGACCATGTTGTTGAAGCAACATTGGTGTAATTAGTAACGATTTATTCAGCCTGTTTTTTCAAATGGAAATACAAATACAAAACCGTCAAATTACCACATGAGATGCAAGAGATTCCCAAAAAAAGCCCCCTCTATGTGTGGATTTTGGGATAGTTGTGTCATCGGTCCATATTTCGTTGAGAACAACGTGAGCCAGACTATCACAGTAAACGGCGATGATTATCAACTTCTTTTGGGCTTAACTGGATGATCTGGTCACCAACGATATGTGGTTTCAATAGGATGGCTCTACATGTCGCAGCCACCGAGATTGTGCGATTTGTATTCGTTCAATTTTCTTGTAGAGTTTTTTTAAGTCGCAGAGGTAAGTGAATGAGCTTTAAACCAGAATGGTTCTCAAAGCCAATATAGATAATCCATGCCCATCAGTCAAATTAAGGCGGGTTTATGCAAAAGAGGTCATGGAAAATTGGACATTTCGGGATATTTCGGGTGCACTTCACCCAGGAAAGCAGTGCCGAAGTTATTTTCTATACGTAATGGCATCTCTAGTCGCCGTAGTTTAGTAGGTACTGCGTTGCCTTATTAGACAGCAGCCACGGTTCAAACCCCAGGTCAGACATCTAGATTGAAACGAAACATGAAAAAATATTTCTTCGGCGATTTTCTCTCAGCAAATTTCGGGCAAAAACTCTGAGAATAAATAAAATTGCGATGTAAAGTTTTCCTAAAATCTGTCATTCGGACTTGACTTTAAACTGTAGGTCCCGCCACACAACATGGGTGGTATGAGCACCTCGGTTGTAATCCTGCCTAAACGATTGTAATGACCCATTATGTATGGCGTCTTTGAAACGAGTAAAAAAAATTCTGATGATATCTCACAGGCTTTTTTTTCATTTTTGAAACGCTTAAAGAAAGACCCTTTATTTACATTTACCCTATTTATTTGCTATTCATTTCAATACAATTAACATTTAAAATATTCTTGAACCCTAAAGTTCATCGTCAATAGTTATTATGACTCTGCTTGTGATTAATATTCGAAGATAATTTCTGATAATTTTCAAAATACTTGAAATTGTTTTTGTTTTAGTAGTTTGAAGACAAAACTTATATAATCTTTTAAACGCTATCCAATTCGGTTCGTTTCGTTACATTTCATTTCATTTAATATTTTTTTTTTTTTTCATTTTTATTTCTTCCTCTTCCGAGGATTTCTGTTATCAATTCAGTTCTGTATTTTACTCTCTTTTTTTTTGCCTTTTTAACTTTAACTTGTTTGTGTTAAAACCTGGTCAATTGCTTTTGTGTGTCGCTTTGCCATTTTTCTTATTTAAAATGCTGTAGACATAAAATGAGTTTTAGATTTAATTTTAGATAATATTTATGAGAATTTAACCAAGCGTATGGATTTCAATGGGATCGTGACTGCTTTACAAGAGGATGAAATATAAAAAAAAAAATTGTTTTTTTTTTTGTTTTTTTCTTTCAATGTTTTTGTTTTAAGTTAAAACAAAAACAATATTTTGTAGAGAAAAAAATCGGTATTAAAATGAAAAATAAAAAAAATACCAAAGAAGAACAAGTAAGCAATTCACAAGTAAGGTACACTACGATTGTAACCTACGCAGCAGTGTTGATTTTAAAGTAATTATTTGGTAACAAGTAAGACAAGTACAGTAAGACCCCTCTTAATGCGGGGGATACGTTCCAATAAGTTACAGCGCTAAACGAAACAGCGTTCAACGAGGCAACTTAACACGTACATACATATGTAATTACATTGCGACTTCGGAAAATACAGTTGGAATCTTTATTCTGGACAGACTAACAAAAGAGTGTTGAGAAAGATACATAGTACAGCGTCGCTATATAGTGAACCGCTTTGCATGGCCGTTTCATTTGCGATTTAGGGGAATCCCAATACTACCGCGTAATACTGAAACAGCGTTAAGCGGAGCAGCGTTGAGCGGGGTCTTATTGTAATGATAATTGGAAAATCAGTTTATAGATTTTTTTTCCTGCTAAAGCTATTTCATCCTTGACAAGAGAACGACTCTTATTCTAGCAGGAATTCTAACGGGATACTGCGCTATGCCTTAGTGGCAAACGTGCAACTAAGGGAACTGGCCGGTTTCATCTGGAGCTCTAGATGGGTCAAACCCACCACTAAACGATCATAAGAAGGGGCCTTACTTCACACTGGCTGACACAATGGGCCACCGAGTGAACTTGCCTGAAAACGCCAAATTGCTCGCTAACTTAAACTAAACTATTTCCTCCTTCCTACAGTAAGTATGAGCTTGTGAAAAATCCTTTAAGAGGTTTGGAACAATATGAAGTTGTAAATTCGGAAAGAAGACATAATTATTCGTAAGTACTACCAAAGAATATGGATATAAAGAATGCGCATCATGTAGAAGTAAAATTTCTTATGGCGGGTTGTAGGCGTACGACCCGCTCTCACCAAAATTTGTTTAAAATTACTACCCGCACAATTGTGCAGAGAGAACTCACACGCATTCTTGTGTTATTTGATTTAGTTGTCGATCAGACTGCGACAAGAACACATTCTTTATTTTCTTTGGTACTACTTAATTTCTCAAAGAAATCAACCCCTGGCCAAGCTTCTAATGTTATGTATAATTACGTTTGGTTAAATCTTTGGATACCTCTCCTTAACATATATAAGTTTGTCCTCTGCATAAAATAGTAAACCAGCACTGGTCCTGAAGAGAAAATTTTCGACGATAGATCCTCCACTAGGCATCATGTTAGTGCTCATGGAAAATCTCCTTCTCTGTAAAACTGCTGACGCTATTAAACTAAAACTCAGCTGCTATATGTACGTCACTTACCAAGGTTATTGAAAGTTTGACAATCTACCATCGTAAGTGAAATGACAGTATATAATTCGCAAGGCTCGCACTGCATGTATTACTCCGTGAAAGTTATAATAAGTCTGTACATTTCCAAGGCATTTAATTAAACGGTGATCTTTCAGGGGCTTCTCTATAGTGATTTTAGATACGATATCTTTACCTTAAATTAGTCGTCAGTGCTTATCATTCATAAAATAGGATTAAAAGGCTAATCTACAGCCACTGGAAGCTCAATATTTTTCATAGAACCCGAAACTAGAATTCGCGGTTATGTCAAGCGTAAACACAAATAACTAATGGAGAATCATATCTTAAAAAAGTATTGCGTTGTTTGCTGGAACCAGCATATTTTTTACGCACCGAAATAGGTGTGGCCGTCCACTTAAAGAAGTTGGGCAGACACTTAAGCTATGTAATCTTTATCAATTTTCCCCTAGTTCCGGAAGCGATCTGTGGTTCTGATGAAGAGAGTTAGGCACCTAATGCCCTAACGTGTACAGCCCATGAATAAGATTAATGCAACATGGTGTCAAGTACTGAGCGTACTCCTTTTAGCAAAGCCATGAATTTGAGCAGACTTTTCAGGCGTTGTCTGTCCAAATTTTACTAAATTTGTTGCCGAAAGAAGAATAACTTGCCAAAATTTCTTAAAAACCTGCTGTAAATACTTCAAGTCCCCGTAACCTAATATGCAGTGTGTTGGTTTATTAGACGTGAGGCCGTGACAAATCGTACAAAACGAAATAAGAAAAATTTTTCTCTCTCAGTCTTCCTCAGTCTCCTCACAACGGTCTTCTGACAAAAACTCTAGGAGTAATAAAAATTGCCATGAAAAGTTTCTCAAAAATCTGGTGTTCTAGGTCGCCCCATTCATGAGTAAAATTAATACACACAACATGGCTGACTAGAGAGCTGTAACGCCCAATTAGATAAGTAAGTAAATACTTCAATGCATCTGATGTACTAACTATTTACTGAACATATATCCGACACCTAGTGGGTAGTATGCTAGACTATTAGTGTGAGGATCGTGGGTTCGATTCCCAGACCAGATACTCTGTTAAACTACAGCGACCATAAATTTTAAGATACTCAACTCGTAATAATTATAAATATAATTTCTAATTTCTAATCTCATGTATAGACATTCCTTTGAAGATTTTTAGGATCGTATGTATGTGTAGATCACTTATTTTCACTTGGCATTTCACACGTTGATGAGAATTACAAGAAGTAGCATTAGAAAATACATTAATGTTGAAATAGGGTAGCAAACAGGAAGTACTATACGAGCCATTTGTTTTCATTTGAAATGGCGGCAGTGTGAGTAGTTGAAACATTAACTCTTTGATGTCCTTAAACAAAGGTGAATATTTATTTGATATTTGTAATCAAAAAGACCAGGATATAAGAAAATTTAAATTCTTGAAAATTTAATTGAACTTCCATTAAGGTTTTGTTAAAGTCATTTGAATAAAATGTTTGATTGTAATGATGATGTGCTACATCATGTGATACATCACGCGTTACCAATGCTTTAACTGATTGCAACTTGTAATTGTATGGAATTTGTAGTCTTTATTTGGTTATCAAATTTTAAGTCAGTAATTCATTCAATGAAAGGTTTATAGTTCGTTGTTTAAAGAGTCGTCATATGTCGTATTAGGCTCTAAAACAAAAGAACAAAAAGGAAAACTTCATATTGGAAAATTGTTTGTCATTAATAAAAATTTCTGTACATTTGATAATTTTATTTATTAAAATTTATTTTTAAGAATCATGCTACAGGTCCGTGGGAGAGCTTCTGGCAAAACAATTTTTTTTTTTGCAAATACTCGCCAGTTCTGACTTCACTCGTGTATCTAGGTACATTCATAATTGGTCATTACTATCCTTCAGTCAGGATTACAACAGAGTTTCTCATACCATTTATGTTACGTGTGTTAATTTTATACATGAGTGACAGAATCTACAGGGTAAAGTCGGCTTCGAATGACAGATTTTTTTTAAACACTTTTCATTGCAATTTTATTTACTCTCAGAGTTTTTTCCAGAAAACTGTTGAGAGAAAGTCGCCGAAGAAATATTTTTCAGTTTTCGTTTTATTCGAGATGTTTGACCTGTGGTTTGAACCGTTGCCTCCCGTCTAATAAGCCAAGACACTACCTACTATACTACGGCAGCGTCATGCTGGATTATTATCGTTGCCAACGTGGTTTTAGTGTCATTGTTTTATTTGATAGTTATTGTAGAGTCGTTTTCGTTTTCTGTGCCTGATTTTTTTTTCAGTCTTATGAGTATATTACTTAAATGTGCAGGACTCAAACCTTTCTTTAACACTTAATATCTATCTTATCCGTAGTGATCTCGGAGCACATTATTTATCGCAATAACTATTAAAACATCAAGAAGTTCTAATGAATCCATTGAGTCTATACCAGACCATCAAATACATCGAACTCATGCTCAATATCGAACTCATGGCCAACACAAAGGAAAAGGTCTCTGTTGTAAGTAGCGTGCAACTTAAATTGACGCAAGTGGAACACCTAAATGCAGTGATACCAGCATACAATAATGTACAATTTATTTCATTCATTCAATTCGACCTCTCATTCATTATGATTTCAAAAAAAAAAAAAAAAAATATTCTGAATTTCTGTTTCCTAAACTTACATTTCAGTATAAATTGCTTGAAGAACTGAATACTGTGTCAACAAGCTGGCAAAACTTACCTTGTTTGTGTTAGTTTGCCAGTGTAGCGCCTGCGCTTTTTCTTTACCACATTTGCTGGCTCGATTATATACTCAGACAAGAATTGCAGACAAATAAGATGACCAATATTTTTTAATCAGAATGTATGCCATCTAAATTCAAACCAAGGGGTTCAAAGATGTTTGACTATCTATGAAATTGCAAATATACTCGTACACGATACACTCAGTAGTACCTTCTCAGATCTATAAGTACAAACTTAAGGAAGGTATCCTTCAACCAAAATTTAATCCATTGATCCATTCCCCAGTTAGGCTCTATAATTCAGTCTTCACTTCAATCCTTGATATCTTGATCTCTCCGTATAGATATCAATCCGATCACTTTAAAAGAATCAATTCAGAGACGAAGCGTTGGAGATCAGAATAAAAAGTTGATTAACTTCAATTTGTTACTACGGGCGACAGTTGTTAGTAATAATAAACCACATCCCTATAATGTTTAGACTAAACAATGCAATCTTGACTGAATTGATCGCCACGAGATAAATAGGCAGCCACTTTAAAATCAGCAGTAGATACCTCCAGTCCTATGGGCTTAGGCAACAAGAAATAATTCTTACTTTCCATTCACATATTCTCAAGAGATGGCCCTTGTTGGACCGAATCAAATGTTCTACACTCTATTTTTTATGATGCCTGTTTATATCGAACAAACTGTACTGTTTTTAGTACAAAGTAAGCGTAGGGTACTTAAATAAAATGTCACGATTTGTTCGTTTTCCAAGTCAACTAACTACCGTTGTACTATTTTCGCTTGAAAGTGTGCGTATTCATGGCTTTTTAAGCATTAAAATTATTTTAAACCTACAAACACAGCTATTTGCAGATACTACTACTGTAGAGGTTAAAATAAGAAAAAAAACGAACGACAGATTTGTTATTTTTATTTTAAAATTGCCAACTAACTGTCTAGTAAAAATTTATATCAAGATCTGTAATCTTTTAAATGTGTTTGTATTTATAGCTGGCTTCTTTTCCTTTCTCCTCTCTCTCTCTCTCTCTCTTCCTCTCTATCACTATCGCAATCTGACTTTTTTTACACAGATTTCTGCATGTTTAGCTATATAACAGGATATGCATAATGTTTAGTGTATGTGTATGCGCATTGGCACATTGTTAAATACAAACAAGCTTGTCTGTCTGTATATGTACATAGATGAGTAAGTGTTTGAACATGAATTTTGATTTTGGAACTCACATATAAGCTATTAACAAGTACTCATATTCACTTACAAAACTCTTCATGCTGCTTTTTTTATATTTTTTTTTCCCTTCGAAGGATATGTTGTTCGTGTTGCAAATGTTGTTGTAGATGTTTTGAATATTTACACATTCCGATGCACACACATAATGAGAATGAATGAATATTTGTGTGCCGATATGGTGTGCGAATATTTGTAATATTTAGAGTGCATACATACGATATAGGCGCTTACACGTATGCGAAGTATGTAGAAAAATTATGATCAGACTTGCAATCACACTGTAGTCAATGTTGCTCGTATTGAACATGTCCTCATACTTTCGAGTATAAAAAATATTTTGAATTTTGTTTTCATCTTAGAAACATAAGGCCTGAGAGTGTACCTTGATCAAGTCAGTTTTCTGCAGAGGAAGTATTCGAAGCATGTACACTATTAAGCACTGATTCAGCAGCCTTGAGAGTATTCGAGAGATAAGCCCTACATAAGATATTCGGGCAACTGCGAGTTGACTATGATTTCCGCATTCGATCCAACAATGAGATGTATGAACTACTCAATGATGTGGACGTTATTAACATCCAGCGGCTGTGCTGGCTCGGCCATGTCGTTCAATGGATAAGGATGCTCCGGCGAGACGAGTTTTTGATGCGGATATTTGTGGAAGTCGGCAAAAAGGACGACCTTGTATGTGTTGGAATGATCAAGTCGGGAAAGCGCTGTTATCGATTGGGTAGTCGTGAAAGAAGCCGAGCCGCCTGGAAGGATGTGCTAAAGCAGGCCGAAAACCGATAATCAGGTTGTCAATGGTCAATTAAGTAAGTAAGTAAATAAGTTAATTACAAAAGTGGTGATACAAACGTGCATTACATTGTGATCCATCTTAATCCACCTATTATGTATGGAATTGACAAAATTATGAATAAATTTTAAGACAATTCGCTTATGTTAGAGAAAGTGTGATAATTCATTTCATTGATTCTATGATGTTCTTATCAATTTTGTCTTTATTACGGCTCACTATGTCGTAGTTTCTATATGACTTACATGGTCATTCATATAAATTCCTCATGAAGTTTGTTATAATATGAGTAACTCACTCGCATCCAACATACGGTCAATCTCTGAATGTTGTCGGATGAATAGCGTTAATTTTTATGCGTGAAAGACCTAGCATTGACCTATTTACACACATGAGCTCATAAAAAATTAATGTCATATTCTCTGGAACCGGCACATTTTTCAAGTGTCGAAAGAAGCATTCAAGTGACTCAGTTTTTTAAGACAGCTCTGGAAATATTTCATTTCATCTGATCTTCTCACTATTTACATCCCTTGTATCCTATCTGTCTATATTCATGTATGGGGCGGTGTCTCGAAACCTACTTTAAGTATTCTCGACCGCGACAGTTGGTCGTTAATGACCAATTCTGTTTAATTCATTGGAGCATCGTCGTACTGTGTGTTCTATTGCTACAATAACAGATTTTGCTTATGCGAAATAAAAGGACTTGTTCCCGAGAATTATGTATTTGTACATAAAACTAGTCTTGCTAGCAATTGGCAGGTCTTTCCTGTCACTTATGATAAAAAGAGATTAAAATCTAGTGTCTTTGCTCCTTATCATAACATATTTTCCTAGTTCCAATACAATGCAATGCATGGGTAGTGCTGGTCGTACAAAAAAAATATTTAGTAACTGGCAAAGTATACTTGGATTGTATAGTAATGCAAATGAAACTTGATTCAATTCAGTTAATTCTTAAAATTGCACTATGGTTTAAATGACCACTTTTTGTGGCCAAAATTATTATAGCTAATTAAACAGTGGTTTGCATCTTAAAATGTTATTTCTTTGAAAATATGCAAAGTTTTATAGATATACAAACAAAAGAAAAATCCTCTTTTACAGCAAATAACGAGTTTTTTAAAAATATGATTGAAGTAAACATTCACAACATATATATTTCAATTTATATATGTATTTATTTAGGTTAAAAAAATAAAATTTATTTTATAATTCGCTCTCCAAAATTAAATTTTTACTCATTTAATTCATGTTCATCATCGTCATTCATGCTTTCATCAAGGTCATCGTCCAGTTCAGATATAATTAATCCTCCAGGATCATCACAAGTAAACAATTCTATAACTTCAGGTGGTAGAGCTAAGCGCTTTTGCTTATGTATCCGTGTGTTTAGACGCAAGGATGAAATAAAAGGATCTGAAGCATATATTGCTCTACAAAACTCATCACATAGATTATTGACTCTGTTATTTTTTCGAGCATGCTGTATTTGGTCACTTTTGTATATTTTGTGCCGCGATTCTGCAGCATTTTCCCCAAAACAACCTAATGGAAGTATTGTATATTCCATTATTTGTTTAGAATGAATAAGCACTTTATGCGCAGTCGGTGTCATGACTACCCAAGGATATTTATTTTGAATATATTCTTCTGTTTTGAAATTATACGCTTCAAACTTCTCTAAATTAAGAGGAAATTGGCAAGATAGGCATATTAGTATTACTTTTAAACGAAATATGAGTTCACTATCAACACCAGTAATTTTTGAAAATAACTCATGCTCTGTAAATGCTCGTCGGGAAGTTTTTCCATCATTAGTTGTACCAGAACCGCCTATTTTTGGAAAATCAACACGAAGACCTCGCTCCACCCAAAATGAGTCTTGAATTTTTTTTTATTTGTACGAACTGACTCTTTTGCTTCTTCAGATCGTATATGCCATGTTTTAACATTGATTTTGTAACCTATGTGCAATATAAATTCAAAAAAGCGTATAAAACAGTGCAAAGGACTAATTCCAGATTTTAAGCTGCTTTCGTTTGGACAAAATTTTTCATAGTTACTTTTTTTTTTTTCGAACGTCCCCGGCCACACACTAACCCACCCTCACCCGACCGTGGAGGGCTCGTCCCAATTACGTAGGGACACGTACACACTACAGTACGGACTGTAGCGGGTAAAGGAAAAGTAATGGCAACGGGAACATAAAACAGCTACAGAACTTAATCACAAGCTGAATAAAGTAACAATAAACTACTAAGGACAAGAACGAAAATACATTTTTATATAACAATTCACAAATTAATGCTATCATATAAGCTACGTTTAATATTACAAACATTACAATTAAAATCAATAAAATCATAATACAAATTAAAATCATTACATAATTTACGAAAAGGAAAATTAGCTCCATAGTTCGTTCTATAGAAATCTAAAGAAAGGGGACGATAGTGCCGTGAAAATCTTGCTGGAATACTGAAATTCAGGTTAGAAAGCAAAAACTCAGAATCGATATCACCTTTAACCAGATTAAAAACAAAACAAACCCCTAATACTTAAGAAATCTTTCGGTGTGGCGCCACACATAGGACAAACTTGATTGGATTTTGTTCCAGTTAAAACATTTAAAACTTTACCGTCAATAAGAGTTAAAAATAGCATACACTGAACATCGACAGTTTTACCTCCATCGAACTGCAAACGAAGATTTGAAAGCTCTGCAATTTCCTTCTTAAGATTTCAGCTTCTTTTAAAATAACATCTTTTGTTTCTTTAATAAATTCCAGCTTAAGTGGTCGACAAAAACGGGTTGATTGTGGAGTACGATTATTCCAAAGAGCTTTTTCTGCAGAATCCAATAATCGCAGAGGAATTATAGTTGTTGCTAAAAGTGATGAATCCGCGTTACGTTCTGTATTTGGATCATGAAAAGCTTGTTTAAATTGAACCTGGCCTGTGCTACTATCAAATCCATAGCTTAAAATGAGTGACGTTGATATGTAACTAACATTCTCTAAACTCATTGCTGCCATGATTACTTCCTTTTGCATTTCAACTATTCTTTTGCCGGTGTGCATTGTCGTAACATTTTAGTATGAAAATCCATTCAAATTTACACGTATTTATTTTGTCAAATATATTAATTTTGTTTAATAACTAGTTACTCTTTCTAATAACATGTTTTTGATAATTTCAACACTTAATAAAAAAGGAAGAAAAAAAAAATATTTTTAATTATAAAATAGAATTTCTGACAGTCACAAATAATCCTTAATTACATGATAACTTTTTTGGCAACTTTATTTAAGAATTAACCTTAATTCTCATTTACATTTTTGTGTTTTTTTTAATGTTTTTCTGTTTTGTGTTGTACGAAACTTAATAAAATAATATCTTAATTAGTTTAAGACATTTTAGTTATAAATTAAAATACCACACAATAATAATAATAACAACAATAACAACAACTACAACAATATTAAACTATAATACAAAAATTAAAGCAAATATATCATCATATTGTAATACAACTAATGACCGACCGTCCGACCATCTCTGTCTGAACATTATAACGTAATTCTATACGTTTAAAAATGTAATGCATTAAATTTGCATAAATTTTCTAGGGCGTTAGTGAAAATTACTACAAGACATTCGAGCGTATGCATGTACTATGTACGTACGAACAAGAAAGTTTGAGTTTTTGCCAAAAACACAAATGAAAAATTTCACACTTAAGTGTAGCTGGTCATGCGATGATACTAAACGAAACGAGAAACTATACACAGTCACAGTGAAATGAACTACAAACACTTAAATATACAAAAAAAAAAAAAAATAAAAAGAGAATTCAGTCTTCATTTAAAGTTGCTTGCCAAGTGAAAATTTATGATTTCACTGTAAATAATTATGGCTTTTATATATTTATATTCAGTATATAATTGTTTAAGTGTATACTGTGTGTGGCAAGAACTACTTGTGGTGTTTAAGTAATTATATCTCTGACTATAATTTAACCACAATATATACGATACGTAATTCAAAATTATTTATTATTTTTTATTAAAAATGGTACAGTAACAATATAAGTCAGTATGTATATTTAAATATAAATTGTTGTGTGTCCATAAGAAGTAAGAAAGTTGAAAATTGAAGAGCATGCTACATTGGCCAACTGCAATCCTTTTACCATTTTGAAGAGAAGTTTTAACAAATATCAACTGATATCAGAGCATTAACGCTTTTTTTTTATCAAAATAATGCTGCTGTTGCCAAAACGTCACATAACATACGAGCGCTTAAGGACTGCACAAATTTTTTCTATGTAAAAATCTTATGGAATAGTTTTTAAACACGAAAAGAAAACATAGAAACAAATTATTAAAGAAATTTCGTTTATAAAAATTTGCGTATTGCCTTACCAGATTCCATTAACTGTTGCACAAAATTTCTATCTACCAGGGCCTTCATTTCTGATTGTCTTCTTTCTATTAAATCGTACCGATTTCAAAAGTCATCGTGGTCTAGCAGGTAGTGTGTTGGCTTATTAGACATGAGGCCTCGATTTAAAGACCAGGTCAGACATCACCAACAAAACAAAAAATGGAATGAAGCCATGAAAAAGCTGCTCTAAAATCTGTAGTTCGAAATCGGCTTTAAACTGTAGGTACAGTTTCTCATATACTTATAAAAGGAACACACACTACATAAGTGGTGCGAGAAACTAGGTCGTTTCAAAATTTCTCTATCCCTTAAAAAGATAAACCCCTAGAAATTTAAAATTTTTTCTATAATAAGATTAAATTCCCATGTTTTAGGCATACGGTTCATAAAAATGTTTATCTTTTTTATGGGAGTCGGCTGCCATGCCTTCCTTTTAGCTCGAAATAGTTTAATTGATAACGATGTATCAACTCCCGTTTTATCCTTTTATTTTCAATTTCCCACAAATTTTCTATGGAGTCAAAATCGGGCAACCGAGCTGGTCACTGCCAGACGTTAACACATTTTTCTTCTAACATAACATACGTACGTAATTGGTCTTTCCAACCCTTTAATTAGAATTACGACCTAACTTCTCACACCACCTATGTTGTATGTGTTAATTTTATACATGAGTGGCGGTACCTACAGTATAAAGGCGATTCAAAATTTCAGAAATTTTGCGAAACTTTTCATGGCAATTTTATTTACACTCAGAGTTTTCGCCGGAAAACTGCTGAGAGAAAGCCGCTGAAAAAATATTTTTTCATATTTCGGTTTATTGGAAATATCTGTGGCCTAACGTCTAATAAGCTAATACACTACCTACTAGACTATGTCGACTTCTAATGTAAACCCCTATCTACTTTGGATTTCTGTTAAGTGTCATTATCTTGCAGACGTATTTTACCTTCAATATATTTTTGTACATCTGTGTGACCATAATCCCGACGATTTTGTGCAAAGATCGTAAGCTATCACTGAAAAAGCGATCCCTTTCCATTGCATGTTCATCTCCATGTTTAACTGTTATGTTGTACTCTTTTTATTCCATCGAAATCAAAAAAAATTTATTTGGATTCGTCGAATTGCTGTGATATTTAGTTGGCGATTATAACACTTTAGTCAGGATTACAACCGAACTCTTTATATCACCCATGTTGATTGTGTATGATTCAGATGACGGCCATTAAAATGAAAGAAAAAAAAATTTAAAACTAAAGTAATCGGCATCAGTTTTAATACCACGCTGTAATATTTAAATGAGACATGATATATTGCATCAAACGATGTCGGTGAAATACATTTGATAGGATTAAAACGAATGATTACGGGCGAGCAAACAATAGTTAAATACAGAATACCAAAGGGGAAGTAGTTGTTCAAAACTCGTTCTACCTTCAAACCCTTGATTGACAATAAGGTTATATTGAATGTTTGACAGGATTAAAAGCGATTTAGCTATTATGAGATGCTACAATAAGTAATTATTTATCATATTCATTGTTTACAATAATAATCGGGTTTTCTAGCAGCGACTTAAAAATGTTTATAGTTGATAACGACTATCTTGTTGACGCTACATCAGTCATACAACAGTTGACAATCATAGACAACGACGTGTGTTCACCAAATGGGCTCTGGAGCGGTTGAAAACCGACCCCAAATATGGTATTCAGAGGTAAGGCCCATTTTTGGAACTGGACGATAAAAAAAAACACTAGATAAAATATTATTCTGAAAAAACACTGTTTGATGTGGATTTAGGTTTAGCGGCGGTATCTGTATGTATGTGTTAGAGAATGGCGTTGGTCTTTTTGCCTGAACTGGATAATCTCTGCTCATGTCACTATGGATATTCAGCACTAGCAATTTGAAGACATAGTCATCTCATATGGAGGGGACATCACCTTGTATACTAGCATCATTCTGACAAATGATTAATGTGCCTATAAGCACATTAAAATTCTAAGTAGTTACCACATTGTGATGTGCGGTGTTGTATAATACAACTGTGATTGACAAAAATTAATCTCATAATTATAAGCATTTCTAAACTTATTTTAGTTTAATGTGTGTGTATTCTTATTATCTAAGCATACTTATTATCATGACGTTAATTATACAATTGCTTATGAAACAGAAATATTTGTTATCAATGCAACAGTAACATGCGTAAATAAAATTTTTGTGTTACAAAACATTTAACGTGATATACTTAAACTATTACGTCTCCAGTTTGGTTGTTTTAAAAAAACTAATCAAGAGCACATTATTGATTGCGTCAATGATATCAAAGTAAAATTGTATAATTGAATAACCGTGAGCCGTAACTATTAATAGGAGTTTAAGGAGTTTTATTTTTTTTTTAGAAAATTACAATGAGAGACGATTTGAGTCATGCATGAAACTATCCAGGAATAATCTAATGTTGACCGGTTTTCTCACTTATTTAGAATGGGACCTATTTAGGAAGCACTGGGGTGCATATTGACTACTGCGGAATAAATTTTTAGTGTCGACATAGAGACCTGCCTGCATCGAACTTGATCGTACGTGAGGATAGTCAAGCAGCAATGAAATCGTTAGGATCCCATCTCGTTAAATCAACTGGCGTTAGGAGTTGCCTGTACTCTGTACACCGTGTAAAGTTAAAGAATGAAAAACAGCTTATTATTGAATTATTATTATCGTTACTTTATTTATTTATTATTTGGGAACAGCCGCTAATGCGACTTGTATAGTCATTATTCAACTTAATTATACTTTCTTAAATAAAAACTAAACTTATGCTAAATGTTTTACATTCTAACACTCCATGAGTGTGGGAATATGCTGAGACAGCATAATACACGCTGTCCCAACATTTATGTAGTGAGGACAATATCAACAAGAATGTGTTGATATTAAGTTGCATACAAAGGGTATGGCAACTTACACTTGTCAAACACACTACAACCGTATACGTCGACACAACACCTCTACTGCGTTCAGGGTCACAGTGTCATAGAGGGAAACGAAAAGGCGAACAAACTGGCGCGGAAGGGATCGCAAAGGTCTGAGTAGGAGGAGATAAATCAGGACGAATTTAACAATACCTGGTTGCTGATTATCAAATCTGCTATGTCCAGCAGTGGGTAGCGAGAGAATCAGGGAACTACTTAAGTTCGACAAGAGAATGATCAGCATTATAACAGGAATTTAAACCGGACACTGAGCTATAGGCAATTTCGTTGACAAGCTCGGTCTGCTGCACCAGAATTACTGCAGCAGCTGCCATGATGTGGAGGAAACGGTGTCGGTGCAACATCTTAAATCCGAGTGCCCTGTACTTCAGACGTCATCGGTTTTTGGGTGACATAAACGTTTGAATATCAGGCCATGGTGGAGAACGTGCCCGGCCGGTTCCACCTGGTGCTCGGGGTGGTTCAAAGCCACTATCAACGGATCATGAGAAGGGGACTTACCTCACACTGCGTGACACAAGTAAAAGTGCAAACTAAACTTTGAAGAGACATTATTGGGACATAAAGCTTGAGGGATCTTATATAACAATACAGAAAATTAGTAAAAAAAAAAAAAACGAATATTTTTCATATATATATGAGGCATAGCTGAATGCCATAAGTGAAGTTCTTTTGTCGAAGAATGTGAAAAGGTTTCATAATTATACTGTCTACCGCAAAATAGCAAAACTGCTGCAATTTTTCAAATAAAATAAAAAATATCACTTTCATAATTTAGTTTGGAATCTAAAAAATAATTTAAAATTTTGTAAAATAAATTTTCTCAAAAGTTAGAAGACTTAGATTCTATAAACCTGATAATTGAGTTATTGTGATTGGCTGATGATGGAATAACACTTCTTTGATCATCATTATTTTATGACAACCCTCCATGCTATATATTTATAGTTAAATTAATTTATTAGAAATTAATAAATATTGTTAAAGTCGTTGCTTTTGTAAAGCAGACAACGAGCAGAAAGCAAACAAACCAAACTCCCCCAATAGATTACCACCACCAGCCATAATCACATATTAATTTAATAAAGGAAACACACACACGATATAACTCATGTTCTAATTTATTCACACAGACTTATAATAAAGTTTTCCTACTTCCATGTATTTTTACGATCCCCCTTCACAAAAGGAGATGGATAAACCTTTGCTGACTTAATACCAGCAATTTGCCATAATCAAATAGCACAGCAAAATGGGAGAAAAGAAAAACAACTTAGAAGCCACCTTTTTTTTTTGTTGCAGCAATTTTTCTTGATTCTTTATCTAAAATTTAATATCTAATGATTGTTAGTATGGGAGTTTAAAAGTGTTTTTTTTTGTTATTTTATGTACTACTTCCCCATACATGTATGTATGTGTGCGGCGTATACGTGAAGTATAAGAGTGTATTTTATGAAATTGGTTTCTCTCCCATTCGTTCGTATTATATTCCTCTTTTTTTATGGATTTCCCTTTGGCTTGAAAGTTTTCCCAATTGGTTTGTACTCGTTTGAATTTAAAATATTCTTAAACGCAAGCCTGCCTTATTTTTCTGTTTTTATTTTTCTTTTTTATTTTTCTTTTGAAAGTGGTTTTTAGTTATACGCTTGCTTGTACGTATATGTACATGCAAGTAAATCTGCAAGTATAACCGTTATTTTGTAGGTTTTCAAGTGTTCATTTGTTATTGTTGTTTTTGTTGTTGTTAACCATAACTGTTTTTGATTGTTGCCTTTCAGAGAATTTAACGTTTCTTCAGATTTGATTCTTTTTCTCCCTTTTTTGTTTTTGCAGAGGGGAAACAGGAACTGAAAGGGAAGAAGGCTCTTCTCATTTAGCCGCATTCAGTAATATGTTACAGTTGAAAATACTTGAAATATGCAAATTAGCTTCGTTTTATGTACTTACATGCCTAAACAAACAGTCTCATAGATACTCGCTCGCACTCCTTCACATAATACATTATAAAAAATTGTGTATGAAATTATTCTTGAGGGAATCTAATGGGAAGATTTCTTTTTTTAAATTAAAGGCAGGAGCTGTTAATACAGAAGAGCCTTAAAGAAATTGATATAGTTTTTAAAACAAGTTTCCCAAAAGTTAAAATCAAAAGTATCTTGTCAGAGTATAGAGTCTATTAACAAATAAAATTGTTCAAATTTAATCAGCGGCCCTTTAACATAATCTTATTGGCTATCAATGAAGGTTTTTGATACAGTATATGAAGTGTATTTGAACATAGTCCATATTTATTTATTGTTCTCAATATCAATCCATATTTCCACATTGTTCCGTTTCAATTAGGTTTTACTAAAAGAAATTCGGTGAATTTGTTGCCTTCATTTGAATGGTAACAAATTATCTTGAAGTCGCTATGGTCTAGTAGGTACTGTGTTAGGTTTTTAGACGTGATCTTGCCGTTTAACCTCTAGCTCAGATATATCGAACTGAATATGATTGAATTTTAATTTATCCCACGCTATCCCAACTTTCCTCTATCTTGGCATAGGAGTGCTTATGAAATTTATATTTCATACAAAGCCTGTATTTTTCGCCAACGCAAATGGGTTTATATCAGGGTTGGCAAATCACATTTCTAAATTGTACAGACCAGCGTTTTAAATTGTACTTTTTTGACCCTAACTGTACAAAACACATTTTTTATTGGAAATATATATGTTTGTTAGAAATATATACATACATACATACATAATAATTGGTCATTACAACCCTTCAGTCTGGATTTCGACGTAGCTTCTCACACCACTCATGTTGTGTGCGTTAATTTTATACATGAGTGGCGGGACCTACAGTTTAAAGTCGACTCCGACCGACAGATTTTTGAGAAGCTCTTCATGGCAATTTTATTTACTCTCAGAGTTTTTGCCAGAAATCTGCTGAGAGGCAGTCGCCGAAGAAATATTTTTTTCATAATTTCGTTTTGATATCTGACATGGAATACGAACCCGGGCTTTACGTCTAATAAGCCAACACACTACCTACTAGACTACTGCGACGTACAAACATAGAAATATATATTTTATTTTAGTAAACAAAATAAAAAACATAACAAAAAAGTAAATACGAATTCAATTGTACTGTTGTCTATAATTTTTTAAATGGTTTTTACTATAGTTTTGATAACAAATTTTTCTTTATTTTATGATTATAACAATAATAGTTTGATGAATTTATTAAATCTTTAGTTTGTACTAAACCAGAAAGTGTAGTTACTTACATGAAATCTGTTTCTCTCTTTTGTTTTAATTATATTTTGATACGAAAAAATTCGTTCCACATTTGCGGATGAATGAGGAATAGATAATATCCCTTTTACTACTTCTACTGTTCTAAAAACATATATTCATTTGATTCGTTTTTAATTTCAAAAATTTTGGTCCAAAAATTGCTTATATTTTCATTTTTATACGATTTTATAATTTCGAAATCAGCCAGTGTTCGAAATTGTGAGTTTATTGTTTCGAAATTTTGGTGTTCATTAGGAAACATTTTTACTAATATTGGTACGAAGCTGTTAGTTTTTCCACAGATAACAATTTCTGACGAAAGACAAAGTAGAGAGAAAAATATTCACAATAAATTGACAGCCAAAATGAGTTGCCATTTCAAATCAATTAAGAATCAAAATTGGGAAAACTTTGAAATTGTACAAAATGGGTGATTGATGTTTGAGTTGTACCAAAAAAAGTACAATTGTACCAATTTTGCCAACTCTGGTTTATATACTCCACTACCCTCTCTCTCTCTGTCTCTCTCTAAAACACCAGGAACACGTGCTTCTGCAGAAAATATCGGCATTAGAGATTTTTATGGTGAAATTTCCGTCTTCTACTTGCTCAAACTAAAGTAGCACCTTTAAATATATACATGATCCTACGCCTTATCTCCAAATTTATATTATTAGTTCTATTTTTGGCGGTACCTCTCTATAGTGGTAATAAGATCTTCCAGACTACCTCGAACTTATTGTTCATTAAAGTCGATACCTTGGTTTTATACGCAACTACTGAGAGATCCATTATTACACGAATTATTTCCGATTTTTTTAGAGGCTGCATAAAACCCGTGCTTGTTAGATTTTTTGAAAGGCATTAGGCTGTTGTAATGCCCACAAGTTAGCTCTTTCCAGGATAATTATATTTTCAGGACATATAGCCTTTCTCCCCCAATCTCCACAGTTCTTGATCAATGTTTTTATAATTTTTTTTTATAAAATGATGCCATCATATACAACAAGGTATATAAATTTATCCTGTTATTACGAAATACTACAATAAGGGACTTTTGATAACACCGCGCTTTGTTTCACACTTTTTTTTGAATCGGTAGTTCGCTGGCATCTATGTATGTACTAAATTTGCTCCCTAAATTCGACAGACACTCTCTCTATCCCTCTATCTGCCATTAGGTATTACATTGCGTAGTTTTAAAACTTGCTCTACAACTGTCAAAGTACGATCTCAGCCATATGCTGACTACTCTTGTTTTCATATTTTATCACTTCATGTACATCAGTATTGTTCTTGCCAATGCCTTGCCGTTTAATCGGATACCGTCCCCTCCCAAGGAGAGCTCTTTCGACTAATCTACCTTCGATATTATTTTCCTCTTCAATGGCAATGGTCCTTTAATGTTTAGCTTTACCCCCGCTAGTGAGAGATGCATTTTCCCTGATGAAATTCAGATGTTCTTTAAAACTCAACAAGTCGCCGATGATTTCATTCAAAATATTATATGGTACTCTTCGATTCTATTTTAGTGTCTAGAACAGATACATTAAGGTTTCATCCAATCGCAAGCTTTAGATTTAGCTTGAAACACATTATTCAAAAAGTTGTGAAGGTTTCTTCCGTTTTTCGTGGAATAATATCAAGGGGATACATGGATTGTGCAAGACTTTCAGTGTTTGTTGCTGGGGAGATTTTTTGAATTTCAAGATGTTGCTCTAAATATGCAGATAATTTCAGTCATTAAATTTTGACGGTTTATTACATACATAATTGGTCATTACAACCCTTCAGTCAGGATTATTGACCTAGTTTCTCTCACCACTTATGTTGTTAATTTTATGTGTGTTAATTTTATACATAAGTGGCGGGACCTACAGTTTAAAGTCGGCTCCGAACGACAAATTTTTTGAGAAACTTTTCATGGCAATTTTATTTACTCTCAGAGTTTTTGCCAGAAATCTGCTGAGAGGAAATCGCCGAAGAAATACTTTTTGTATTTTGTTTGATGTCTGGCCTGGGGCTCGAACCCTGGCTTTACGTCTAATAAGCCAACACACTACCTACTAGACTACGGCGACTTGACGGTTTATTATTCAACTCAATAACTCAACCTTCAGAGTTTCTATGGTAAGACTTCGATTTAGTACAGTTTTAGGCCCCTTTATAACCCGAATACTTCTATGACAACCATTTTTTACACTTTAAAACATGTGAGCGTGTGCTGTGGTGTATTATTATTTTCCAAAGTAAAATACTTTTGATTTTATTATCTCTGCGGTGTTGTTTCCCCACCTCCTATTCTCCTCAGGAAATTTTCTCTTTGCTTGAGAATTTTTTTATTTTTTTCGGTTCTTAGCTGTGATAACTGATACTAATTTATTATGCAAAATTAGTTTAAACAAATTTTTCTTTTCTTTTTCCTTACTTTTGTCTAATCAGCATATTCAAATTTAGAATTTTCTTTCGTTTTTTTATTCATTATTTTATGTATTGTAGGTGAATTCCTGTTCCCTGGTTTCTTTCTCAATTTTTTTCCGTTTTTTTTTGCAAAAAATTGCTGGTTGGGGGTGTTCATGTGTATGAGTTGCGTGTAAATATTTGAGAACTTTTGCTAACATTTTTCTTAAAATTGATTATTTACGCAAACATTGATACGTTAAATATGAAAATATTTGCAAAAAACGAAAAAAAAAATCGAATACAAAAAACAAAAAGAAAGAAACTTTATTCACAAGAGAAAAAGGAAAATATATAACGAAAGAGTGCTTATCTCTGAAAACAATTTATTTGGAGAGGTAAGAAGACTTTTTCAAACAGTTTAACTTTATTTTAGAATGATGATACAGAATTAAAATTTATGTCGACTTGGTGATGAAACAGATCTCTATGCAAAACTCGTATATTTTAAGTGTATGTACCTAAATGTGAAAGCTTTTTTTTGTCAGTTATTTTGTTAAGATATTATGAATCGTATGGTAACTGTTTTATGGTATACGAGAACTAATTATTTTCATATGAAAATAGATTAAAGAATTAATTATGGATTGAATTTATAACGCACATAAATTGCTACAAATTAATTTATTAGCAACAATGAAATGAATTAATTTAATACACAAAAGATGTATTGCTTAC
This sequence comes from Sarcophaga caerulescens, assembly GCA_927399465.1. Lineage (NCBI taxonomy): Eukaryota > Metazoa > Arthropoda > Insecta > Diptera > Sarcophagidae > Sarcophaga > Sarcophaga caerulescens. The sequence goes on along the minus strand of OV656872.1, from coordinate 56,052,456 downwards.
TCGCTAATGGTTAGTATCACATCAAGTGTGGAAAAAATGGCAAATATCGTGTAAAGGAGATGCAAAGGCTAATAAGGTACCCATCCAGCCCTGTGTCACAGAAAAGAAGAAGAAATCAACTTGATTTCACTCAGGTCTTTTAATAGAGAACCTCAAATTATGACAATTAATAACTCCAATTTTGTTTTGAAGTCACCGTATTCTATTAGGTAGTGTGTTGGCTTATTAGACATGGAGCCTCGGTTCAAACCCCAGGTGAGACATCTCCAAAAAATCGAATTATGAAAAAATATATCTTCGGCAACGTCCTCTCAGCAGATTTCTGGCAAAAACACTGAGAGTATATAAAATTGCCAGGAAAAAGTTTCTCAAAAAATCTGTCGTTCGAAGTCGACTTTAAACTGTTGGTCCCGCCATTCATGTATAAAATGAACACACACAACATAAGTGGTGTGAGCAGCTAGGTCGTAATCCTAACTGAACGGTTGTAATTACCAATTATGTATGTATACATTTTGCTGAAGCCGCATCTACCAAATTAGTTGTCATTTATTCTGTCTATTTTGTCAAATCTCCATGGATGGTTATAGCATTCAATAAAATGCGCAAAAAATAAAATTGTTTTGTCAAAATGGGTACACTCATCGGGCAACGTGCCGCGCGCTATTGTGTTTTTAAGTCCTACAGAGAGGTGATCATTTATTCAATAAAAGATCGACTAACACCCGAACGTCGGCAAAAGTCAAAATTTGCCAAAAAAAAAAAAAGTCACTCACAAAAACTCGTCCTTCCGTAGACTAAAATTGGGAGAATTTTGCTTTCCGACTTGGCCCTGAACGTACAATATTCAACCAGCCCATCAAGTGCATGAAAACGATCCTAGACAATGTCGTGTGTTCATTGAATGGATTTTGGAGTAGTTGGCAATTGACCATTATTTTCAACGGTAAATCCTTTATAGTGATAATGACCATTTCTGGATGATTGTATATGTAAACGAACAAAATTTTCCAATTTGGGACGATACCAATCCATATTAGATACACAGATCGTCCTATGCATCTAACAAAAGTTCATATTTTGTGTGGATTTCTGTCTAACGGTTCCATATTTCTTTGAGAACGATATTGGCCAGATCATCAGTATTAACGGCGAGTACTATTGGTCGATAACTACCAACTTTTTTGGCCTGAATTAGATGATGTTAACACCAGTGACATGGGGTTTCGATTAAAAAGCGCTGCGTAGCATACAGCGCTGCACTGGAAATTTGGTCATCCCACATAGAGGGGATGTGAACTGGCCAGATCGTGCGTAGTCCTTTTTCATATGGTGATTTTTTTAAGTCGTAGGTATATGCGAATATGCCACGTCCCACAGCGATCGTCAAAATCAACATAATTCATGCCATCGATCAAATTCAGCTTGTTTTATGCACCAGAATTGTGGAAATTGGATATCTCAGATGCATTACACCGAGAGAAGGCGTAGCGAACATTTGAACGATGTTTTCAACACATAATGAGAACAATAGGTCTTTCAAACGAATTAAATATTTCCACACTTTTTATCTGGCTTTCAACTACTATCAACAATTGTTTCAAATACAATATCTTGAGGCTCATCATCGCTCGATGTGGAGATAAATTTTCATAAGAGTTTAGATTAACAATTCCTATAAAATCGTGATTCACAACAGAAAATAAAGGTTGATAAAGAAAGCCCAGGTCAGTTAATAAAAGTTCGAAGATATATCGAACTCAAAAAGATTTTGTAATAGCATAAGGATCTATTCAAAACCAATAAAATGAAAAAAAAAGTTGAATTGAATCAGATAGACCCTGAAAAATAATCCCTAAGGAGTGCTTCTAACATTTCAGTTATTTTAAATTTATTGAACTGTACTTCCTTTTCAACTGTTTATGGAATACTTCGTGTTAAGAAATTAGAATGAGTTACCAGTTTAGCATTTAAGTTTTGGAGCAGTCCTTTGGCCCCTAAGACCATGACATGCGAGTTTATTAGGTTCTTTATTCTGGGGTTATTTCAATATTCAATGTTTTGCCAACAAACAGTTTTGGCCAACACTGTATCTCTTAAATGTTACATAATTTTAGTCAAATGGAAAATTTTTTAATAAATATTCTTTAATAAGCAGCCAACATAACTTCTAAAAAATTTAAAAACATTCTACACTTATACGAAGAAAAAACCCAAATAATTTTACCGACAACGGTTGCTCTTTGAACGCATTGACATAAATATTATATAGTATAACGTATGTACGTACGGCATGAATGTATGTGTACGGGTACATTAACATCATTAGTCTTAAACTCCTTTGTGTACATTTAATTATAAAAATAATTTTAAATGCTAATATGTACACACACGCATATTCACCTATATTCACAAATAGCACAGCATGAAATCATATATGTATGTATGCGTGAATAATGTGTGTTGGGTGTTAGATTGTATTCCTGCATGGCTCCTATTGTACGAGTCTCATATAAATTTGTTGGAGACACAAAATAAGAACTGGAGTCTGGAGTTTGTATTGTATTGTACTGTACATATGTGTTAGTGTTTGAAACTGTTTATGCCTCTCAATGAGTGCGAGTTTGTAAGAAAAACAAAAACAACATACCGAACATATTGATATTTTAAATGCTCAGTCACGTAAAACAATACAAACATGAAACATATTGTAGTCGTTGTTGTTGTCTTTGTTGTTGTTATTGTCTAAATTTTACAACTTTAATTTTTAATTATTTTCCTTTGGTGTATTCGTCTGTGTAAGTATGTGATGTTTGTTTGTACGTTTCCGCAAGTAAATGAGAATTTGAATTAGTGACGTTAAACTATAAGTAATTCGATTAATAGAAGAACGAAATTATTTCGGTGCCATGGAAAACGAATACAAGTTTTTTCAATGGCTTTTCGGTTGACGAATTATGTATCAGCAACGGACACTGACTCCACTCGTTGTCAGACGGTGCAAGAAACGGAAAAGTGTGACCTGAATTAAGCGGACACTTCTATTCGCTCTTTAGGGATTGTAGGTCAGTACAGACTGCGTCATAATGGGCCACTATGCGTGCTCAAGTGAGCCAAGGTTCAAGACCCATGTCAGACTTGTCTAACGAAACGAAATATGAAAAAATATTTCTTCGACGACTTCCTCTGAAAAGATCTCTGGTAAAAGCTCTGAGAGTAAATAAAAATTGCCATGAAAAGTTTCTCAAAAAAAAATCTATCATTCGCTGTCGACCTTAAACAGTAGCTACCACCACTCATGGATAAAATTAATACTCACAACTTAAGTGGTATAAGAACCTACGTATATATTTTGGGGACACTAGAGACGAGAGGCCACAATGAATAACTAATAAGAAAGGTCAGGGTAATGATAAGAAAGAGACACACATCAGCTTGGATTACTCATTAAACCTACGCTCAGCTAAGTGATTAATAGAACGTAATAGACTTACTCCACTCTTCATATTTTTAATTGTAGTCAAATCCATGCGGTCATATACAGCCTTAAAATGTATAGATGTCCTAATACAACACCTTAAATGAAAATAATATCACTTCACTTCGAATATAAATATTAAATTTTTGTGGCGTCCTAGTAGTCTAGTGCACTAGCGTACGTGTCGTGGGTTGAATTCCCTCTAGAGGCTCTGATCTGTGACACTACACCGAGCATATAGTCAAAGTTACTTAGCTCGTATATAATTGAATATACTTTGTAATTGTATTGTAATTAATAAATAAATAAAATATTCGATTGCTATTGCAAAAAAATTTCGAATAACTGACGGCTCTATCATAAAAGTTAGAGAGAGCATATGAAATGAAAGTATTTATTTGCAGTACGAGTATTTTAGTATCTTTGCATTTAAAGTCTGTTATTTTATTATGTTAGACTGTTAATTAACATAGAATTCAGTTAATATTTCTTAATTATTTTCAATCTGTTGTGTTTTTTCATGTTTTGAAAGAGTTCATATGTGTGAATTAAATATTAATGATGTTGAAAACTGGAAGTAAATAAGGAATACGTGCAATGTTCAATATTTCTAATGTACAGTGACCTCCACAACAGTTTACTAAAATTACACGAAATTATTTACTATCAAATGAGAAATATAATTCATAAAGAATAGATTATTTCTATTAACAACATTGTATTATGATAGATCTATTGTGTTATGATAATAGTGTTGCAGTTTTTATGAACAATTTTGGAAGTCACTGTATGTGAGAGAACATTTTTTGAATATAAGAGATAAGAGTAAAACATGATGAATAATTTTCCTGATTTCTCTGATATTTCCTTTCAATTTTTAAAATTGTTTTCCACTTATTTTAAGAAAATTCCATGAAAAGTGAAAACGTTTTATGCCAACATAAAACATATTAAAAATAAGCATAAGTTTGTTATGTATTGGGAATTTATTAAATATTTATGTTCATTTTTTCTTTTTTTATTTTCGATGTTTTAAATGAAAATGTTTTTTTTTTTTCATGTAAAACACATGTCTCTTACAGAGAAAATTGTCAATCGACTGTTTTCAGAAGTATAATAAATTTTTATTCTGGGATTTGCTTAAATGCCATAAAATTAATTTTTGCAAACATTATCAAGTAGTGTGCCATAGTGCAACAGGGATTATTATGCTTTCAAACTGTATTCTTAAGCAATGGCGAGGATGCGAGAATATGCAACAATTCTACATAGAAATATAGCAATACATATAGCCATTTCGTTGCTCAAAATTAAAATATATTTTCTAGAATTAACAAAAAGAGGTTGTAGAATTGTGCACATGGGAGCCCTGGTAGTCTAATGAATAGTGTATTAGACTCTTAGCGTGGGGATCGTTGATTTAATTCCCACCAGAGACTCTGGTCTGTTACACAACCCCGAGTTTGTGGTCTAAGTTACTAAACATGTAATAAAAATTGTATAATTTGTAGTTGTATTCTAATTAATATTAAATTAATAAATAAATAAATTATATACGTATGTAGGTAAACAAAGCCTATCCCAACAGCTTAGTGAATTGTTAAAAAAATCTTCATGAAAATTTTTTTGTCTTTTGATTTATTCGAACATCGGATGTTTGAGTTAATACACAAGCACATGAGTTACAGCTAGTTGAGTTACTTTCTTAATTGATCATTACAATCCTTCAGACAGGATTACGGTTTTATTTTTCTGATTGTGCGAGATTTCTAAGCGAAGGACCGTACCATAGGCTCTCATTTAATAAGCCAACGCACTATCTACTATACTAAGGCGGCTTCAGATCCTTATAATTTTCGTAAAAATCTTGACACATTTTATGCATTCTATACTTCTAGTAACAGGCAATGCTTCTTTTATATATGAATACATATTTTAAAAATTTACATCACATTCATAAGTATAATAATAGAAGGATTTCTTCACACAATGCTTGTTGAAGAAGATTTACTATAAGCTTCCGCTTCTTTCATTAACAATTGAGTTGTAATCGCCACTTAAAACATATGCTATAGACATTCAGTTTACATATGGATGTTGACATGAAAACTACCGATATCGATAACTATGGTTTCACAGCATGTCAGATTTTGTTGACATTTCTGTTTCGCATTTAACACCAGATTGTGTAAAATGACTTAAAAGATAACATACATTTTAAGGTCAAATTTAAACGGCCTAGAAAGTAAGCAATTTGTACACTAATTGACAGTTTTCGCTTTCATTTTACTTTTATAGAGTCCATACTATCAATAAGACAAATGAAAAAAAATTGATGCTGTAGCTTTAAGTAGAAATCGAAATATCGATAAGTAGTCGTTAGCAATTTGTTGGCCTTTGTCCATCGACTGTGTGAAAAATTTTACGTAAGAACCTTGGTTTACGTGCCTATAATAATTGCATATAAGAATTTAAGCCAAACAATAATTATTTACTTCAGATATTTGCTGATTGGGGTCAGTCGAAAGTGGTTTAATAAAGCGTTTTTATCAGAGAACAATATACATTGATAAACTTTAGTGCTGATTAATCCATAAACCGTTAACGAGTCATGATTTCATCTATTAAAAATTAAATTAAATTAAATTTATTTCTCAATTACCAAGGAGCTATCGCTACGATAAATGGGATGGGTTTGTCGAGCCATGAGGATCAAATTTTTATTTGTGGAAATTAATCAGTTAAACATCAACGACATTTGGTTCCAATAAGACGCCGTAGTTTGTCATACAACGCACTTAATAATCGTTAGTTTGGAAAATCAGGTTAACAACAACTCTCTTTCTAAAAAGGTCACTGGTCCCGTATTCGTGCTATTTAATGCGTAGGCATTACTTTTCACAGGGTTTTGTTATATCAATGTAGATAAATCAGCAATTCTAGAAATAAATTGGAAATCGTTCGGTATATTTACAGAACGTAATTGTAATTTAGGAAACTCTGTACTAGAAAAAAGAGTATGTATGGTTGTAAAATTAAAGATTAATCGTGATCCTTGACGATTGTCAAATTTGGATACTTGACTCATTGCTGTTCACTCTTCAGTCCTACACGAAAGATTCTTTGCTTAATCATTTTGTCATTGTCATTCATATTTTAAATATAAATGGAAAGGAATGTATATTCATTGTATCTATCCTTCTCCTTCCAAATTTCAGAAACATTATTTAAGAATTTCAACTCGTAGTCATCTAATGTTTATTTCTCAAGTTGGCCAATTTGAATGAAGAAAATCGTAAAACTGTGGTTTATTCATAGAATGTAGCAACGAACAGTCTGATATATTCAGAGCTAAACATACATATGTACATGTTTCTCCACATTCATTAGTATTTGTTGCGATTATATGGTATGTCTACGAAACATGAAGTCAAATATTGCAAAACAAAACATCCATCAGAAGCGATATGAAACATTGAATAACAACGATCCACACAATGTTGACTTATTTTAATTAAAATTCTATCCTTGAAAGAACAATGAACAAAAGAAAGGATATGCAAAAAATAGAAAGGAAAACAATATAAATGAAGACATTAGGAAGTAGAAAAATATACTTGAAATGGAAATTGCTACAAGACATCAAGAAGATAATACATTTGAATGTCTTTTTATGTGCATACATACGTATTATGTTCAGTTATTTATTATATGTTTAGTCAAATTATATTCTTTATGACCTATCAGTTATTTAATCATGCATTTTAGTCTCTTAACTAATGTCTAGACAGTGGTGGTAAAGACAACATACCATATGCCTTTAAATTCTTTTAGATTTAATTATAAAGGTAACACTGTATTGTTTGACTACCAATCTTACACCTAACAGTTGCTGCGGTTGGCCATTTATCGAGGAATTAAAAGGGATTTTTGAAAATTGTTGAAGGAGATTGAGGCAGAATTAAAAGTAAAATCATAAATCTCACTACTGTAACATTCGATTTTAATTTATTTTCTTATATTGTCAATTTATTTGTTCATTTATGTTAATATGTTCTTTAAACTTTCTTTAAATAACTCACAGGGTTATTTAACCTTTTATAGATAAGCTGTGTTTAAATGTCTTGGAAAATAGCCACACTCATGAAAAAGTGTATGCAACAATTAAAAATCTTAATCAAGTAAATAAAACAGTCTCCAATAATTACGATGTTATAAGGTCTAAGCTAAAGTCATAGAACGTGGTGGCATTAGCCCTGCTTTTGGTTGCTTTCTTATTGAATTTGAAACGAATTGAAAATAAAATATCCTGTTTAAGTTTAGCTCACATTATATTCTTATAAACCAACTTTATTTAATAATTTCATACTTATTTTTTCAATTTTAGCACAAATTTATATTTGCCAGAATGAAGAAATTATGAAAGCTACAAATACATGATGTTTGTGTTACACAAAAAAGGACAGATTGAATTGTTCAGCTTGATAAAGTCCATATTTCAAGTAATCAGTTTCAATATTTTCGTAGAAAGAAAATATATTCACAAAAAATATTTCATATTAATTTATTTTTTTTACCTCAAAACATCACGCACTGAATGTTTCTAAGCATTTGTGACAAATGACGGCACTTCTATGTGGTTCAATTCACCAACTTTACTTAACTTATCCCATGCAAAGTGATACTCGAAAATGGGTAAGTGTATCATCTCAAAGGTTTTAAGCAGACACCTAATGAAATTTGCATAATTATGCAAATACATTAATTACTAATATTTTTCTACTAGTGTACACATTTACAAAAAATAATTTTTGCTTTTCAATTGAAATTGAATAATCAATATTTAACCCATCGAGCGATAATACAAGTTGAAGGATTGTACTGACAAATTATGTATATATGTATGTAAGCTCGCCCAGGGGCTAGAAATACCTCATACGACCTCTGAACAAGCTATAATCCTGAGGAGAACGAGAAGATACAGGAACATTTTCCTGACACGAAGAATTTGTGTGCATTGTGTTGAAATAACAGAAAGATAGTTATAGCAGAAAGGAAACAGGGGTAGCGTGCAACAAATTTTGTAACGAATACCTTCGTCATTTTGTTTTTCTCGAGAATTCCTCAGATTTTTTCTATTTCGTTTACTCATATAATGTCAAAAGTCCGACAATCCCAGGGTCTCTGGTAGAAATCGAACCCACGGGCTTGGGATTTGAAGTTTAGCACAATACAAACTAGACCATCGGGGCGCCAACACTCTTTCCTGTTCGCTTTAAAATTGAATAAAATACAAAAAGCATATACAAATCCGAAATGTCCTGCTTTGGTTCTGGCCTAACAGTAATAGTCGGAAGTTGATCACAGCGTGAATAAAAGGAAACGATATTCGGGTATGTTATGTGGCAAACTATGGGCATCCTCTAAGCCTGTATTCTAGCGGATTTTAAAAAACGATTTCTTGGTAAACTTTGATCTATGTTTCTCAGAAATGTGAATTATCGATCTCTTCGTCAGACACTCCCCACCTAATCACAATTGAAGTTGGTTGATGGCCTTTTCGACACGAGGAATCAATTCTATTCAAGTTATCAACGTGCGTCATTAATACATGTTTGCATTTTTCCATCCAATTTTTTTTTTAATCTGAGCTCATTAAGTATCCCTTGCGGCGTGTGGAAGCAGCAACACCCAAGTCTTTTTTAATAATTTCACCCATAGACTTTTGGGAAACATTGATTTCATGGAAAATAATTTTTAATGGCAAGTTAGCCTAACGTAACCGTGGAAAATTATAGCTTATCAAATGCAGACAAGGATCTCGCGAATAGAAAGTCATACTCCATATGAATCTTCAGTATGAGAAAGTTCGAAACTGTACGCCACTTCATTCGAATTTTGTCTTTCTATCAAATTTTTCGAATAGCATATAAAATTTACTCACAAGATACTCCGCTTATAGCGGGTTAATTGCAATGTAATTCTTATAAATTTCACTGTTAATCTCCACAGTAATTTATTTGATTAAAACATACTAAAATGATCACAACAAAATTATTAATTGTGATTGCGGGTATTTGCTATCTACGTTTAACTCCTATAAATGGCACCAGTCAGGATTTGGTAGCAGCCTGGGAAGAACTCTTTAAAAATAATACTCAAGATGTACAAAAAACAACTGCAATCTACAATCGATTGTGGGAAGAACAAAGAGCCATTGTAGAGTTGCGTACAAAAGTGGAACGTTACCTAAGAGATGAAATTGCATATTTAGTAACTAATGCCATAATGTCCCCGTGTACTGAAGATGTTGTAACAAAGCTAAGAGAAATCCTGCAAAACATGTACGAACAATATGATAAAACTCTAATCGAGAATATATTGGATGAAGTTTTAAAGGATGTAGGTGTTGTGAAAAAGTTAGCCGATTTACCTGATATTTTATGGAGCATATATAAGAAGGGCGATGAGAAACTGTTTGAAACAATGTTGAGAGCCCAGTTGCAATTGTATGGCATATATTGTGCTAAATTCCATGCCGACGAAAAAAAATATGCCTATAAATTTGCCTATTATCTAAGCAAAATCAAGGAGGAGCCTTTATACAAACAAATGGGTGCAGCGATGAGAGCAAAGGTGAAAAGTCTGCAAGACACTCTACCCAATAACGTGAAATATTTATTTTTTGCTCCATATTTCTGTTTGCAAAATATCCACCATCGGAAATACATGTATATAGCGGTTAGTTATAAAATTGATTCGCTTAGTCGTTATGTTTGGTTGTGGTATAATAATAATGCTATGGATGACACCGCCTTTATTAAAGCTGAAATTCAAGAATACGATGCGATTGTAGACAAAAAATTGAAAGTTGCTCTTATAAGTACGAAATATAATATTTTCTATTACATGAAGCCGAGCAGTAAAACCATTGCCGGTTGGGATAACAATAGTTCGCCATCACATCATATTTGGGATGTAGATTTTGTGGATAGTGAACTTGTTGCATTCGCTCAAGACGATTTATTGATGTGTGCCACAAATTTACACGATCTTGAGAGGCGTAATGTAGGTGGACGCGCAAAAGCAATTGTTGGAAATAGTTTGGAATGCAAGTGGCGTTTGGGTGAATGCAGATTTGAGTACTGAATCTCTTGTAAAATATGTTTGTTTGTACATTTTTATTTTAAAATTTATAATCTTTCAGTAATGATACAATATAATAATAATATAAATTTCACGGTAATTTTTCATTGTTTGATCTGAAGCTTTAATTGATTTCTTGTCTGCCCTGTTGCATTTAATACATAGCAAAACATTAATTGCTTTTAAAACTCATGACCTAATGATTAAAAAATCTGAATAATCACAATTTAACATATGTATAGGGTGGGCTGTTTAAAGTTTAAATTTAAAAATGCAATAAAACAAAAGCCGTTTGCAATTTTCCCAAATTAATTCTTTTATTGTGAAGTACAAATTATTGCGGTTAGAAATGGAATATCATTTGATTCATATGGCTACCGCGGCTGACCAAACACTATCTCATTCTATCGGACCAATTTTCGTGCACTTTTCCGAGTGTATGGGGTCGTATCTCGGCAATAGCATCAAAAATGTTGACCTTCAAATGTTCAATTGTCTCTGGTTTGTCGGTCTAACAATTTTCTTTAAAAGTTCCCCACAGAAAATAATCAAATCGAAGCTTGGCATCACTATTTCGGCTAATTAAATGGCCATCAAACGTTCGACGCAATAAATCGATTGTGGCATGAAATGTGAAACCAAACATCGTTCACATCAATACCATGAAGAGCGGGTACAAAAAAATCGGTTATCATGGTGCGATAGGTTCGTAATGGTTGCGCCGTCCACATTTTCAAAGAAATATGGGCCAATGATGCATTCGCTCTACAAGCACCACCAAACAGTCTCTCGTAATGGGTGCATTGGTTTCTGTAAGACCACGTGTGGATTTGCTAAGCCTTAAATACGTAATTTTGCTTATTAACATACCCTTCATGTTGGTGAAATTATGTTTTTTTTGGCAAAATCGACATCATAGTGCAGTTTCCCGTTGGCCTATCTAGCGAAGCGAAAACGAAGCGGATGGTCATGCAGCTTCAACCCTTGAATCAATTTAATTTTATAAGACCGGGATTTTTAAGCAAAATTCGACATAAACTGGTGAGAGAAATGCTCAATTCTTGAGAACAATGATGAGTCGATGTCGATTAATTCTCACTCACACTCTCAGCCACTGCTTCGATATTTTCGGGGGTACCTACTGTAAGACTACGCTTATGTTTTGGCCCATTAACAATGAAACCTGATGATCATTCTCTGCGACAATATTTTCTACAAAATTTTAGTTCAATTTCCGACCAATTGTCTTCGTTTTGGAAATACATTTCCAATAAATTCCAACATTGCTCATGCGTTAATCGATTAATTACGTTCCGTGTAAAAAATATATTGAATTTTGTGAATAGAATGACATAAGTATTTTAAGATTCGATATAATCGATGTTTTAAATTTAAACCGATAGATGACCCACCCGATATGTACATGACAGCTTTATCAGTCCTAAATTATGAATCAAAAATCGAAATTTTATTTGCACACAAAGCTATGTATTGATTAATTAATATTCATTTTTTAAATACATATATACATACATATTTTACTTAAAAATAATAAATTTTTACATAAAAAAGTATTGGAAGACAAAGTGATTTAATTCACGTATCTGCATTCACCTAAACGCCACTGGCATTCTGGTCTTTTTCCAACCAGTCCACCTACATTCCGTCTCTCACCGTCATGTGGTGTAGTGGCACACATCAAATGATTGTCTTGAGTGAATGTAACACGATCACTATCCAAAAATTCTATCTCCCATATATGATGCATTGGGGTATTATTGTTATCCCAACCGGCAATAATTTTGCTACTGGGCATCATGTAATAGAAAATACCGTATTTGGTGCTTTTCAGAGCAACTTTTAATTTTTGATCTCTGGCTGGATTATATGCTTGGATGTCAGCCTTAATGAAGCCCGTATCATCCATAGAAAGATTATCATGCCACAACCAAACATAACGACTAAGCGCATCAATTTTTGCACTAATAGCCGTGTAGATATATTTCGAATAGAGCACATTTTGCAAACAGAAATGTGAAGCGAAAAATAAATATTTCATATTATTGGGTAGAGTGTCTTGTAGACTTTCCACACTTGCTTTTAAATCGCCATCCATTTGCTGATATAAAGGATCTTCCTTTATTTTGCTTAGACGATGGGCAAATTTATATAAATACTTTTTTTCATCGGCATGGAATTTACCACGATAGCTGCCATACAATTGCAGCTGGGCTCTCAACATTATTTCAAACAGTTTCACATCACCCTTCTTATAAATGCTCCATAAAATCTCAGGTAAATCGACCAGTTTTTTCATAACACCTACATCCTTCAATGCTTCACCGAATATATCCTCAATTAATTGTTGATCATACTGTTCAATCATATTCTGCAGAATTTCTCTTAACTTCAGTTGAACATCTTCGTTATCATGCGAAACTATGGCATTGCTTAGTAAATTTGCATTTTCAACTCTCAGGTGACGTTCCACTATTGTACGCAGCTCAGCAATGGCTCTTTGTTCTTCCCGCAGTTTATTGTAGATCGCAGTAGTTTGTTGTATGTCTTGGTTATTATTTGTATAGATTTCTTTCCAAACTGCTACCAAATCATGACTATTGCCATTTACGGGAATTAATTGTAGACAGCATATACCCGCAATCACAATTAATAATTTTGTTGTGTTCATTTTACTTAGTTTTAATCAAATAAATTGCTGTGGAGATTAACAGAGAAATTTATATGAATTGCATTTCAATTAACCCACTATAACCGGAGTGGTCTTTGATTAAATTTGAAATGAAATTTATGGATATTTAAAATTTAAAGTAGAAACGCGTTCTAGTCAATTCTATATAATACAAAAAACATTTGAGTTTTTAGATCTACTGGATGCGTACTTTGGGTTTTCTAATCTTGTCAAGCTAGCTCTTGTGTACTTTTTCTACAGCATTTATTAAGTGGAAGGCCTTATCATGTTATTATGCTTACACCATTCTGCCATTATTCAACAGACCTGATTGACAGTTTTTAACTTATACCTGTTGGTGTCATAAATGTTATTACAACATTCAATACTTACTTACTTCCTTAATTGGTCAGTACAAACCCTCCTTCAGGATTACAACCTTCGCTCGCCACTCATTTTGTGTGTAGTTATTTTATTCATGAGTGACGGGACCTACAGTTTAAAATCGACTCCGAACGACAGATTTTTAAGAATAATTTTTTGGCAATTTTATTTATTCTCAGAGTTTTTTGGAAGAAGATTGCTGAGAGAAATTCGGTTGAACCACCTCGTCTAATAAGCCAACACACAACATACTAGCCTACGGTGACATTAGACACACTTATTCTGATATTCACATTCATTGCATACACCAGGTTATTGCCACGTGCGTAGACAAGTATTATATGTAGAGTACTAGTCTGTACCGAGCATACTAAACGATTTAAGTTTTTAACCTTTGGTGTTCAGATAACACGGTGCGACAGCGAAAATACACACGGGTAACTAGTCAAAGTTGTAGAACTCAAAAATACTCTTTTTATATTTTTCGAAACCTACAAACTTGTTTTATTTGACAAAAACTGTTTTTATGCTCTTTTCACACAAAATGTTTGATTACCCAAATATGTTCTTTAGAAAGGGAAGATACTAGCCTTTAAAACGGTATAAATAAACATTTTGTTCAAACTTATGAGTTTTGATGGGGTAAACTCGGAAAATGTTATTTTTATCTTGTTTTTCAAGTTTGGACATTCTTAATTGCAAAATTTAATTAAAAAATATAAAATAAGTGGTGAAATTCTAAAAGTGCATTATGTAGTGAAGAGATTGACACTTCGTTTGACAAAAATTACCATAGTTATTATTTAGAGAGTATAACAGCTTAGTCAAATATTTTATATAATATATCTAAAGCGATATTTTTTAAATGCTCGGACCGCTTATAATTAGTCCCATGACCGTGTTTAGGGAAACTAGAAATTTTGAAAATCTCCATCGGTTGAGCCTATGCTCATTTCGAATGCCTTTTTGTAAATTCTAAGTAAATTCAAATTTTTATTTTTTAGCATCGCTTAATGGGTTAAATATTAATTGTTCAATTAATTGGAAAAAAATTTTTTTCTTTGGAAATAAGCACACCAGAATGTAAATATTAGTAATTTATGATACAGGTATTTGCACAATATTAAGACATTTTCTATTATATGTCTGCTTTTAAATCTTTGTTAAGCGTACCTACGAACCTTAAAGGATTATTCGACTTTCCAAGACAAGTCAAGACAACGCCGTGTACATAATACCCTATAACATTACTGCACTTTTCATCGTGTTTGTTGTAATAAAAATAAAAAAATTAATTACGATAGCTGAATAGAACCACATAGGCGTGACGTCATTGGTCAAAAATGTTTAGAAACATTCTGTGCGTGATGTTTTGAGGTAATAAATAAATAAATTTTAAATATTTTTTGTGAATATAATTTATTTCCTCGTAATTTTGAAATTGAAATTGATATCTTGAAATATGGATTTTATCAAGCTGAACTACTCAATTTGTCCGATTTTTTGTCGCTCTAGCCATTGCTCCATTTTGTCACATTACATTGTAATTCTTTTCAACTAAATTTAATAAATAAATAAATAAAATTAGTTAATAACACTGCGTTGTTTATTTGACACTGAATTGTTTTATTTTATTCAGCAAGATTTTAAGTTGTTGTACGAAATATTTTTTATGAGTGTAGCTTTTTCCCAAGCAAGTAAACAGAGCTTATCTGTAAAACGAATGCCCTGTTAGTCATTTAATTGAATGCTCAAAACACGTTTTAATTTAAAAAGAACATTGTGAATAAATAAGTATAAAAACAAATTAAAATCAAATGTTAAGCTGATAATACAAAGAACGCACTTATCACATCGCTGAGAAGCGAGAATAGCGACTTATCTTTTAATTCTCTCTCTATCTCTCTCAATTTTACAAAACCAGTCTTTTTTATATTTTATACAAATATCTAATCAAATATAAATGTACAGCTACTGTAATTTGTTTTTGAATAAAGCTGAATTCATCTAATCTAGGCTGACAGACGACAGTTTTAAAGCAAATTCATATTTTACATGAGGTAAATGGGAAGGTCTATTCAAGTTTTTCCACACAAAATATAAAATTAAAGCAAATCGAACTGTGAATTTCTTGTAATTGTATATTATCTCTCTCGAAAGTAGAGTGGTGTCAAACTACGCACATAAGAAAATGTTGTCCGTATAAATAGATATAAAAACGCATCAGCTTATGGGCATACATACATACAGTGGACAGCAAAAGTCTTAGTACTATAATATATTTTGGCAATTTCATGAATTTTAACCAACAGTTTGTGTAAAAAATTAAGGTTTTTATATTTATTTTATTATTTTATTTCTGTTTTATTATAAAAAAAAACAATTTTTTAATGTTTTTCATAAAAGAAGAGAAAAATAAGGAAAAGATGACTCCATAGGTACCCCAGAGGAGAACCCTAAGTAAATTTAAAATTCAAAGGCCTAATATATGAAAATGTTATCCCTTGTATTTAGTAGCATATCCCTTAAGGTCAAGCACTCCATTTAACCCATTTAGAATGGAATGTCCAAGTTTTATTCAGTGTTTTCTGGTGGCACCATGAGCAAGGTTTTTGTTTGACTTTTGTTTGAGATTTAGCGATTACGTAACCGTTCTTTCAAATTATCTCCTAAATACTCTTTGCTGTCCACTGTATGTATGTACTCAAATCAGTTTGTATCTTTATATGGGTTATAGGTCAAAACAAAGAAAAAAATTTAAGAATTGCATCAGACTGCCTTCAGCATACTTCACAGTCTCATTTGTATATTTAAGGTCATTAACTTTGTGTTCTGTTCGACGAATATTCAAATTAATCCTGGTTTTATTGGACACAAAGCACTTTTCTGCAACTTAAATGAAGTAAAAGTCTACAGTTAGTTTTATGTACATACGTACATATATTGGGTGGACGATGGTTTAAATTTGAACCATCGGTTATTTCGAATCTGACAATACAATAAAAAATTTCGTATATTATCTGAACGTAATGAATCGATTTACGGTTGAGCAACTTTGGGATTTGCTGGAAATTTATTTCCAAAACAAAGAAATTTGGTCGGAGATTGCTCGAAAATGTCGCACAAAATATAGTTGCAGAGACTACGCAAGTTTACTGCTAAAGTTTGTGCAACTGGTTTCATCATAGATACTCAAAGACGTGAGCGTGCTCATACAGTGCGTACACCCAAAAAAATCGAAACAGTGGCTCGATGACATCAACTCATTAACGTGCTCAAGAATTGAATATTTCACGCACCAGTTCATGTCGAATTTTGCGACAATGTATGACGTCTTACACAGATCAATTGGTTCAAGAGCTGAAACCGCACGGCCATCCTATTCGATTTCGCTCCGCTAGATGGGCCAACGAGAAACAGCACGATATTGTCGGTTTTGCCAAAAAAAAAACTCGTCTTTTCGCATGAAGCTCATTTTCTTTTTGGCGGGTACGTTAATAATCAAAATTGCCGTATTTGGGGCTCAGAAAACCCACGCGTGATCTAACAAAAGTCAATGCACTCGTGACGAGTGACTGTTATTTGGTTTCAACAGGATGGTGCAACTTGCCACACATCTCATGCCACAGTCGATATTTATTGTGTCAAATTTTTGATGGCCGCTTAATTAGCCGAAATGGTGATGTCAATTGGCCGCCAAGAAGCGGCGATTTGAAACCATTGGACTATTTTCTGGGGGGCGTCGTTAAAGAAAAATCTTATGCCGACAAACCAGAGACAATTGAGCATTTGAAGGCCAATATTTGTGATGCCATTGCAGAGATACGACCCCATACACATACGAAAGTGCACGAAAATAGGTCCGATCGAATGAGGTACTATGAGACCAGCCGCGGCAGCCATAAAATTAAAATTAAATTACATTTCTAACCCGACAACAAAAAAGTAAATTTGGCAAAATTTCAAACCTTTTTTGTTTCCTAGAATTTTTAAATTTATACTTTTAAATGGCCCACCCTATATGTATATTCACTATAAAATTAAAAGCTGAAATTTTAATTGATTTATAAGAAGAATAATTTAAAAAAAAAAACTGCAAAAACATACTTTTATTTTCATTTTCAAATTTAATTTTACTTTAAGCTGAAACTGAATAATAAAACTATTTAGTTGTTGTTCCATTTGTTTTATTTAAATATTAGTTCAACATTAATTACTTTATATTCCTACAAATTGAAATTGCATTTGATTTGACAAAAACAGAAAAAAAAAAACATTTAAATACTACACCACAATCCCATGCAGCTTATGTTACTTACTCAATAATTTATTGTCTTGTTATCATATATTTAATGCATATGAATATTTAAGAAAACTTTAGTCATGTGTCATCAAATATTAAACAACATAATTTCCTCGTTTAACCACATACTGAATTTAACCAAATCTGAGACGCAACCACTTATAATAATTTGCCCATGTGTGTGCAAATTGTAAGATTTCTTATACATTTTCCATGCAACGCTTACACTCAATACAGATGGGAAATATTTATGAACAAATATTGGCCATCTTGAAATCCATTGTTGTTGTTGTTATTGTAAATGTTATTAGTGTCATACTAGATATACTTCGTATCTGGAATTGAACACATGACCATATTATTTAAAACTTATTGTTGTTATTGTTTTTGTCTTTACTTTACGAAATTGTATGATAGGAATGCCAATGACAGTGAAAATTTTGCAAAACACATCGATAACAAGAATGACAATATTGCAGTTACTGGTTTCATTATTGGAACAACAACATCAATAATAATGTTGTTTAGATTTTGGAAAATCTTATGAACATACATACATAAATATTCCAAACAATTGTATCTAAAATTTATTAAGTTCTCTGACAGCCTTATTAGTAGTTATTTTGCAAATAATTTGCTTTTTGCCATGTAAAGAAAGTATGTGCTATGCTCGTATACAATAATGCCAAACGCTGATAACAATAATTATTTAAAAAAAAAATTAAAATTTCATTAAAACCAAACTAAAATTTTGTAAGGATATTAAGGAATTGAGGTGAGGATAAGAGTTATACACTCATGGAAAAATATTAGTAGAAAACTTAGGTCAGTGACAATTTAAAAAAACCCCAAAACAAAAAGTTCAGTGGGGACAAAGTAATGCTTTGTAGATAGTGGAGCCATATAAGTCCCATCTGAAGGCCGGCGAGCGACAACAAGTAATCGGTAATGAAAATTAAACGAAAAACACTTGAAAACATAAAATCAGAAAGGAAGACGTAATATTTTGTCATGAAAATGGTTCCAACGAATTTTGGTTATAAAATTCAAATAGTTTGCAAGCGTTGTTCATTTGGTAATCTATTCTTGTTTAAATGCCAAACCTTCCGAAGCATTTTTAACATTTTTTCTGTGAATAAAATTGTAAATTTTATATTTTCACGAATTCAAAATTTCGAGTGTTAATTAAAAATTTTATTCAAATGTAAATAAGTTTTCTTATTGTATTTTATGCATGTACATACGTATGCAATATTTTTTGTTAGCAAATATTTGTGTTATTAAAGGATATTAAAAACAAATATTCTTTAATAAGGTAAAACAGCAAGAGGTGTCACAAGAATATTCGATTTTGAAAGTTTCATGGAATTCAAATCGCAAGCGCTTGGTGAACACTACATGTCAAATATACATGAGACGACCATATTCTCAAATCGTTCGTTGATAATCAGATCATCCAAATCAGAGTAAAGGAAGTTGGTAATCATCGATCTACTGTGCTAGCCAAAGTCGTCCACAATGATATATGGAATGATGAATCCGTCAATTCAAACCCCATACCAAACAGGGACTTTTTCGGATCCACATGACATCGGAATTTTTATCATCACAAAAATTCGACAATTTTGTTGGTTTACGTAGTTATTCATCCAAAAATTGGCCTCATGGCTAAGGATGACTTTGCTACAAAATTAAAATCAAACTAAGATCAGTAGCCATCTGGCCCTTGTTCCATTCAGTGAACACATGTCGTTGTCCATCACTTCTTTGTGATGCGAATTGAATTTTGTACGGGTTCAGGCCCAATTGTTCAGTTCAGGACCATTTATGTTGCGTAAGTTATTTTTATGCACAAGTGGCGGACTTGCAATTTAAAATCGACTCTAAACGACAGATTTTTTTGAGAAACTTTTCATGTCAATATTTTTATAGAATTATGCTGAGAGGAAGTCGCCGAAGATATATGTTTTCATATTTCGTTTTGTTGGAGATGTTCGACCTGTGTGATCCGTGGCCTCACGTCTAATAATCCAATGCACTCCCTACTAGACTACGATGACTTCAAGCTCAATTCAGGACGAAAAAACCGCCAGTCAAGGTCTGCTAAAAGTGGACTTCTTGTGAGCGACGCGAAATTGAATGCCTCGGGCTACCCTCGGTTTATCCGGACAGCGACGATGTTTCCGGCCGATCTTGCGTTTCCCCGACTTTCGATGATGGTCAACACTTTACTAAACCAGTGAACATGAACCACATTGCAGTTTCAACCCATTTTACCTCAACGGCGAACTCACACGATATTGTTATGGAAAGTACAGAAGAGTTAATCAGACGTTTTAAGTACTTAAATTCTTCTATGAATTTGCTAGAGAGAGAAAGAGAGAGATAATGGGATAATTGTGACCATTGCATCTGCATTTGGAGAATAGGCATCAGCCCATCAAAATAGTCAAATGGAATGTAATTCAATCCCTAAAACGTGGATAGCATTGTCCTTTTTGGCACTCAACCACCAATGCATTTCGTTTAATTTATATTCATTTTGCACATACATACATACATATTGTTCATATATAGTTATAATTTCCTTAAGCAAACACTTTAAGTAAATTTGCTTAGTTAATGGTTACATGGTTTGAATGTGCCTCATAAATATGAATTTTATTAAATTTTGTTTGTTTTATTTCTATTTTTTTATTTTTTTTAGTTAATTGTTGTTTGAAATTAAAGTTTTTGAATATAAAATAAATTATTTCAACAGCTGTAGAGCTAAAGAGTGATGAATTTTTGAATTTTTTGAATTTTTTTTTGTTTTTTTTTTTTTGTTTTTTAACTGGCAACCACCAACTGTTTTCTTTATGTTGAAAAATTTGTCTGCTTTTAATTTTCCTGCATAAGAAGGAACATAAGAATATTTATTTTAAATACAGTGGAATAATAAAAGTGCATCAACTGTAATTTTTATGAGGAATTTTTTATTCACAAAATGGAAATTTAATGCGATGTTTGCTTGAATCAGAAAATATAAGAAATATCAAATTAGGTCTCTTTACCAAACGAAAAGGGAATAAAGCTTTCATGTATGTCGCAAACCATTAGTTGAGTTTTCTCGATTGCATATAGGAAAGATCGAAGTTACCCATTAATGGTGGTAGGGTATTAACTTCTATTGATTCATGGGAGTATCTCGCTTCTCCAATAGATTTCTTTATAGTGAAGTGGTAAAATTAAAGATGCTTTTTCCAGAAAGCATATATTTTATACTCCCATAGATCCTTTAAGGACTATAGAGTTTCAACATTATTGTGTCCTACCTTCACCTCTCCTCAAGAAAGGCCAACTTTTTTTCAACTTTTGATCTCTAAGTATGTACCCACTTCTATTTATGACAGCAAGTGAATGAGGCTAGAAAAGGAATATATTGGGGGTTAAAAATTGAGACCTACTATCCCGCAGACATATGTACTTAATACAGTCTTTGCTCTCTATTTTTGGATACTTACGAAAAAATGTTTCAGTTGGTCCAAAAGTATGCTTCTTAGGTTAAAATTTTTGGGTAGTATGGTGGACGTTGTTCTAGAATCGCCAAGTGATGCGCACAAGAGAAAAAGAAAACAAATATCAGAATATGTAATAAATGCATCAAGTCGGTCTTATGATATGAGAGAGTAACATGTTTTGTTATTAGCATGGTAGCCTAAAAAATTCAGAAGTTTATGTATAGATTCCTGAGTTTACATACATACATAATTGGTGATTAGAATCCTCCACACCACTTATATTGTGTGTGTGTTAAATTTATCCATGAGTGACAGGACCTACAATTTAAAGTCGACTCCGATCGACAGATTTTTGAGAAACTTTTCATAGCAATTTTATTTACTCTCAGAGTTTCTGCTGAGCGGCAGTCGCCGAAGAAGTATTAGACTGCGGCGACTACAAGATGCCTAAGTTTAGTTTTGAAATATTGTGGCCACTGAAAATTAATATAGAGTTAAGGTACGTAGACAACCTGGTGAAGGTTAATATACATACATAATATAATACAGTGTAGAAAAAATCTGACAATATCAGTTTAACTGTTTGGTGCGGGCATAATATGTAAGAAAGCATTCATATGTTTTAGAGAACCAAGGAGTATCGTAGAAAACAGATGAAAGTGGACACACTGTAATAATAGGCACTCGTCGAATCTGGTCATAAGAATAGGGTTAATTATTTATTATTTCTTTAAAGATCCATTGCTTTAAATATTTATAAGAGCAGCTTTAATAACGAAACATCTGATGCTATACATATGTATATGAATAAAGAGCCTGGATAAGATTTCAACTGTCATAAGAAGCATTCCAGCTTTAAGTTTTTGAAATGATAAAAACAGTCAGTATGTATTACAGAAAAAACAAAGTTTCTCACATATATATAAACAAAGTTCAAAAAACAATTGTAGAACTACTACAACTGCTAGAAAAATCACAAAAAATTACCGGCAACAAGTCATCTGTAAAGTTCCAGATGTTGCCAGGCTGAATGTAAGTGGTGTATAAATTGATCGAAAGATGACATTGCCAGTGAGTGAGTAGTAAAAATCTAAACATATATGCTTGGTCATCTCTCGGTATAAATTTAAATGAATGAATTTTAATGAATCGATTTACGCTAGAGCAACGTTGGGCCAACGAGAAACTGCACGATGGCGTCTATTTTTCAAAAAAAAAAAAGCATCTTCTCGGATGAAGCTCATTTTCATTTTGGTGGATGCGTTAATAAGCAAAATTGCCGAATTTGGGGCTCGGAAACCCGCCACATGTGGTCTTACAGAAGCCAATGCTGCCATTTCGCATGTCTGTTTGGCGTGGCTTGTGGAGTGGTCACTATTTCTTTAAAAATGAGGACGGCGCAACCATTACGTTCAATGGAGACCGCTCTTCATGGTATTGATGTGAACGATGTTTGGTTTCAACAGGATGGTGCAACTTGCCACAATGCCGACGGAAGGATTGTAATGACCAATTATGTTATGTATGTATGTATATGTACTTTCATAGAACTAGAAATGTATCCAATCTGTGAAACGCCCTCTTACTGCAGAAGACTTTTCGAACTCATGGTTCAAATGTCTATAAAACCTACATATTTGGTCCTTTAAAATACATTGTATGAGTAGGAGTCAGCAATTAGTATTTATCGGACTATATAAAGGGTCCGCCAAATAACTTTTTTTTTTTTGAAAATGCTTTAAAAAAAACTACTGAATATTTTCTCAAATTTCTTTTTTTATTTGAAAGTACAATCCTTCCGGTTAATAATGGAAAATAACTTCATTCAAATGGCTGCCTCGGCTGGCCATGCAGTAGCCTACACGATCGGTCCAATTTTTAAGCACATTATCGATTGTGTGCAGCTGTATTTCACCAATGGCTTTACGAATATTGTCCTTTAAAGCGTCAATTGTCTCTGGCTTGTCGGCGTAACACTTATCTTTGACGGCACCCCACAAATAATAGTCCAACGGTGTCAAATCGCAGCTCCGAGGTAGCCAAACGACATCAGCTCTGCGGCTGATAATGCAATCTTCAAAAACAGGGCGCAAAACATCGAGTGTAGCTTCGGCTGTGTGGCACGTAGCGCCGTCCTGTTGAAACCAAATGTTGCCAATATCCTCCTCTTCAATTTTTGTGTAACGGCCACTCCTTGCTCATTTTCGAAGAAAAATGGCCCAATTATGCCTCTGGACCAAAATCCGCACCAAACAGTGACTCGTTTTGGGTGCGTCGTCTTTTCAATGCATGCGTGGGGGGTTTTCTGTGCCCCAAATGCGAAAATTTTGCTTGTTTACATACCTGGCAAGATCAAAATGAGCTTCGTCTGAAAAGATGATTTTTTTGCCAAAATCAGCATCTTTGTAAGTCGATCGGCCCACTTCAACTCCTGAACCAATCGGAACTCCTGAACCGATTGGACATGAGCTAAGTGTTACCAATCACGAAATAAGAACTAGTTGAAAAAAAAACGTTAGATGGCGGACCCGATATATACCTTTTGGGTATAAAATATTGTTCTTGCAAATATCTTATAATGTAAACAGATTTGAAACTGATCCACACAAAAATTTTTTCATCTTCATCTCTAACAAAATTATTTTTCCTAAGGCATCAATAACAAATATTTCGTTAGCCACTGTTCCTAATTTTTTATATTTTTCATTTAATTTGCATCTTTTTGGCTTATTTAAGATGCCTGTGGTTGTTCTCTCTCTCTCTCTCTCTTCTTTTACATTCGTTTTTTATGTATTTTTCTTATTCTTTTTTATTTTATTTATGAAACTCGAATTATTTTTGAATAGAAAAGAAAAAATGTGTCTGCTGACTGTGTCTTGTGTACAGAGAAAAACGGCTGAATTTATTTTGAACTGCTTTTCTTTTTTAATGTAAATTTTTATTCCATCGCTCTCTTCTTAAATATATTCTGCTGGCGAAAATATATTCCAGAAGTTTGTTAATGCTTTAAAAGCATATCTAATGATAGTGATGCTCTGTATATTGGCTAGTATAACAATATTTTGCATGTGTTGAATAATTATTTCTCTCGTAAAAGACGAAGCGCTTTAAAACTAAAAGTTTCCAGTACCAGTTTTTGGTAATAACTACAGTAGAGTAGAGTGGCGTGGAGTTGGATGGAAAAGAGAAGAGTATAGACAAGTATAAGAACGATTATTATATCGTATCGCAAAATAAAAATACAAGCAAAAGTTTTTGCATCTCTTTGTTGAGGTTATACTTGCTGTTTGTGTTGTTGTTTCTATTTTAGTTTCTGGCAACATATGCTAAAAATAACTAATTATACATATAGCCACACATATTTATAAGCATTAAAATTGTTTTATAAGCGTAGAAAAATAAAATAAGCTATGAATATCCATAAATTTTGAAAATTAATATTCCATTTATAGTGGCTCTAACGAGATGATGAAAATCTTCAATAATAATAATGATGATGATGATAATGGTAAATGCGGACGGATTGCATTCGAGGTGTGTTCCAAATGTATTGTGACATTTTCTTTTGTTTGCATTTACGTTGATACATGAATTACATTTATGAGCATAGGCTAAAACGTATAATTTACTTAGCAGCCTTAACCCTCTAGTGCCCAAATTTTTTTTCTGGATTAAAAATTAATTTTTGGGTTTGATTTGTCTTAAAGTAATTTTTTTGGTCAAATCGGGTTTTATAGCGCCAAAATATTTGACCGCCTCTAGGCGGCTTTAGGAAAAAAAATCCAAAAAAATTTTACAGCAATTTTTTTTTCATATAAGTAGAGTGAAATATTTTATTTAAAAAAAGAACAGATTATAAAAGAGATGTTTAAAAAATAAAGATAAATTTCAGATTTCATCATAAGGTAATAAAAAAAATTTAAAAAAATAAAAAAAAAAAAATTTTTTGGAGAAAAACAGTTTGTTCAAGTTAAGACACAAGTTTATTTTACACTTGCGACATACAATTTAAGTTTCGGAATTGTAGCCAGCAAATATACAAGTTTTTTTTTAACAGCGCGTGATAAAAACTGCGGAAAATGTTCGCCTCCATCTTAACGGACGTCTGTAGGTGGTAGAAAGCATTAGGCTTGTTGATTCTGTTGAACAAAGTGTAGGCGTTTAACACGGCTAAGTCAAGCAAATGTAAGAACAGTCGATTTGTATACTTGTTGCTCACTAGAATTTTATATCGACCAATAAGACCATCCATGAGATCGACACCACACATATGGCTATTTTATTCATGGATTATATTGGGCAACCGACGTCAACAAAGTTTTTTTCAAAGCTAACAAAACGTGATACCTGTATTTTTGTGCCAATATATTGAGGAATTTCCGAACTGGTTGTAAAGAAGGAAGTTCTTATATCTTTTTGAGTGGCATATAAATTCGATGGTTCAACAATGTGCTCAATAATAGTGTCGCCCAGAAAGTACTGGAAGCATTTGAAAGGCGTATCAAGCTTTGTGAGACCTTCTCCTAGTTCGGGCTCAGAAAATTCAATCGCGGAGTTATCTAGTATTAAATTCTTTTGGCGCCACAAGATTTTTATCGAAATTGTGGGATTTGGGATTTATATCCGAAACAGATGCAATAAACTCCCTTGTTTTACTTTTAATACTATAGTCTGCTCTGCAGGCACATTACGCTTGCGTTTCTGTGGCCGAGGAGTAATTGAATCAATCGTATTAGAAAGTGATAATAATTTTCCCAATGACAAAGGACTTCCGTTTGGAGTAGCCAAATTTCTGATACCAGCATTGATTCTGACATATTCACCGCCTCATCAAAACCAATGTCCTTGGTCTCACATGCATCATTAATCAAGTCGTCTTCCACATCTTCTTCAAGGAAATTCATCAAATACAAAATGTTCTCAATTTCTTCATAAGAAAGAGATGATAACTTTTGAATTTGTCGACGTTGAATGTCTATTAACCACAATTTTTTATCTTCAGAAATGTTCCACTTCCAAATTTACCTAATACATGTATTTTTGTTTTTTTTGTTGAATTGTCCTAAGACCGCCTCCAGACAGCCTACCTTTCAAGATCGATAAAAAGTTTCCGAAAGTTTTTTTTTCCTTTTTTTTTTCTTTGCGGTTTCTTAACACTATCAGCTACACGCTAATAATTTTTCTTTGTAACTTTGACCACTTTTAATATTTTATTTGATTTTTTGAAATTCACTCTTTTTGCAAAATAATTATATTGTCCGCATTTCACAATTTTTCAACTTTAAATGACAATGATCGCTGCTCAAAACATCAACATATGTTGCAAATATAATAAAAATAATTTATGGACTTCCCTAAAGTAATCAAAATACAAAAAAAAAGCAAAACAGAATTTTGAAAGCGAAGCATTTAATATAACCCGTCTACAGGCGAAGGTGGGCACTAGAGGGTTAAGCTTAGTTTGTATCGATTTAGAAATGTCTTGAGTCTGCCATCAAATACTTGTTCGAGTAGTGCACCATACAGTAACAAATCAAATGGAGGACTCTGAAACTTGCCAGAGAAAAACTTAATGAAGCACAATTTGAGAAATAGTTAACGTAGCCAGTTAGCTGTGGCACGCCATGATACACATTTGTGTTATACACCAGAAATTCTTATTTTTGTAGAAGTAATTTTTAGACAATGAATTGTATTGGAAAAGCAAACGTTCCCCATTCAAGTTTTGTATTCCCAAAACTGAAAAACAAAAAAATGTTCACAGTATTCTCTTGATTCTAATTTCTTATTACTCAGAAAGTTTTGCAATACGAAAAAAAGGTTGTAATTCCTTAGTGCCATGTCTCCGAACTATATTGTGGATGTATTAAAATCTGCTTACCCAGCTGCTGGAATTTTTGGAAAGTGGATAGAGACGTGTGTGGCCTTGCGTTGTCCTGATAAAAAAAAAAAACATTACGTCTTCAGTAGGCCAACTATAGCCGTTTGTGTTCAATCATTTGAACAGTCCAGTCGTTGACAATATCTTCTGAATTATTATTTAGCCATACGGAAGCAAATCATAAGAAATGATTCCTTTCAAGTGATTCAAATGATTCCGTTAGCCCTGCTTGGGTCACCGTTTGAGGTGTATTACCATGCTTGATCTGCGATTGTTTTTGCACAATATTGTCGTATATGACACATTTCTTATTCACAGCTACCACTCGTTTATAAATGGCTCAAATACATTCCGTTTGGCCAAGGCTTGGGAGATGAAAATGCGATTCATCATGTTTCTTGGTGTTAATTGGTATGGCACACAAACATCGAGATTCTTTTTGAATTTAGTTTTGGCAAATGGTTTAGAACTATTTTATGGTCGATCTTCAGTTCCTGGGATATACTACACCTACTAACATGCCGGTCAACTTCGATTATTTCCGTGATTTTATCGACATATTTGGCCTGCCTTTGCGATGTGCATAACGATATTGCCTGATGAAGCCTGAACGATATTGACCAAACCAAAATTGCATGCAATTAGCTGTTACAGTATCAGCACTTTCATCATTACAACTCTTCAGTCAGGATTACGATCT
The DNA here is from genome assembly GCA_927399465.1 of Sarcophaga caerulescens. NCBI lineage: Eukaryota > Metazoa > Arthropoda > Insecta > Diptera > Sarcophagidae > Sarcophaga > Sarcophaga caerulescens. The sequence continues at coordinate 56,024,375 of OV656872.1, read as the reverse complement.
AGCTTCTCATACCATTTATGTACTAGTGTGTTAAAATTCCATACACGAGTCGCGGGACCTACAGTTTGAAGTCGACTCCGAACGACAGATTTTTGAGAAACTTTTCATGGCAATTTTAATTATTCTCAGATTTTTTGCCAGAAATCTGCTGAGAGGCAGTCGTTGATAAAATATTTTTTCATATTGCGTTTCGTTGGAGATGTCTGGTCTGGGGTTTGAACCAAGGCATCACGTTTATTAAGCCGATACACTATCTACTAGACTACGGCAACTCCTAATATCGAAATTCTTTTTGAATCCAGATGTAGGCAAATGTTTTATAACTGTTTTATTGTCGATCTTTAGCTCTTGTGTGATGCTACGACAACTAACATGTCGGTCAACAACGATTATTTCTGTGATTTGATCAACATATTCGACAACGGGCCTGCCTGTGCGATCTGCATCTTTAATATCAAAAATGCCTGAAGGGTATAGACGAAACCAAAATTACACTCAGCACCATAAACACTGCACAATTTCCGTGGCTTGCTTTTTCGCTTTAACCGAAGAAAAACTGTGAAATGTAGCAAATTTTCGCTTTGTTACTTAAAACTGAAGGGGACAAATAAAAAATAGCAAAAAATTGGATATGAAATGTCACGCGGTGAACGAGCTTGAACGTGAAATTATTTGATCGATAATTTACAGCCATCTGCCGAAAAAATAATGGATTGCTTTTTTCTCAATCTAATATTTTATAAGTAAACTAATGTCGTCTAATTTTTCAACAACCCTCGCATATAGCTTTACTGTGAAATATTTCTGTAACTGATTAAAGAAATAATAAAAGCCATGCAGATAAGAAATTATTACTATTAATAACTCCGAGTATTTATTAATTAATTTAACCTAAATTTTAATTGCAAATTTTGTTTGATGCTAATGTATGAGACATTAAAAAATGTATGTATGAACGCATATACATACATATCTGCAGTCGGTCTAAATAGCAGATATTATTTTGTCGTTTAACAACCGCTAACCAAATCATATGTGGACTTTATTTGCGCTTATTTGGTATCCGATTACAATTGGTTTCTATGAAAGTGACAGTCACAACCACAACTGCTGAATGAAGGTGAAGTTACATTTTCACGTTTACGAAAAATATTAAATTTTAAAAATGCCCAACATTCGGTATCAATTCCACATATTTTTGGGAATATTTTAGTTCTATAGAACTGCAGTACATATCACACAACAGGTATGAACATAATGTTGTTGTAAAAATGTTTACAATTTAAGTGCAATTTTAAATTAAAAACCGAATGACTGTGTATTTCACCACAATACCGACCCAGTTATTTTGTGTCGATATTTAAAGGTAACTCGGATGCAATGAAATTGTTATTTCGCAACAAAATTGCCATCATTATGTAGCAGCTGCAATATATTCAACAAGTAATTTATTGTGGAATTATGTTTAGTGAGCTATTGGCCGTTTAAACTATCCTGTCAGCACATTGTTTTGTGACGCAATTTCCGTATGGAATTAATTTCTTGTTGCTCAATTCCAGGAAATTATGAACGAATCTATAAATATGCTGGGTGTGGAAAGTGAGTAACCATAGATCCGTTCAAGCATTTTTGATGTTGAAGATACACATCGTACAGGCAGGTCCGTCGTCGATACTATGTCGATAAAATCACAGAAACAATAGAAGTTGATCGTCATGTTAGTAGTCGTAGAATCGTTTAGGAGCTAAAGATAGACAAACGGTTTTAAACCATTTTCTTTGCGCTGGATTCAAAAAAAATCTCGATGCCACATAAATTAACAACAAGAAACAGTATGCTACCACTGGTCCATTCAGGCACATTTGATGTTAACGATGCACATCGCACCGCCTGGTCGGCGAAAATATCAAAAAATCACAGAAATAATCCAAGTTGACTAGCATGTAAGTAGTCGTAGCATCGCATAGAAGCTAAAGATCGACCATAAAACAATTTTAAACCATTTGCGTTAAGCTGCATTCAAAGAAAATCTCGAAGTTTTGGGGTGCCACACCAATCAACTCCAAGAAACATAATAAATTTAATATCGGTCTACGAAGTCTTGGCCAAACGAAACGAAATCGAATCGTTTCTGAAACGAATGGTAGCTGGGGATGAGAAATGGTTAACATACGACAATATTGTGGCAAAACAATCGTAGTCAATGTGTAGTAAAGCAGCTGAAACAGTGACGAAGATAATTCGTCTTTACAACCCCTTTTAGTCAGGAATACAACCTAGCTTCTCACACCACTTATATTGTGTGTGTTAATTTAATACATGAGTTTTACCTACAGTTTGAAATCGATTCTGAACGACAGATTTTTAAGAAGATTTTTCACGACAATTCTATTTACTCTCAGAGTTTTTGGCAGAAGTCTGCTGGGAAGGAAGTCGGATAAGAAATATTTTCTTCATATTTCGTTTTATTGGAGATGTCTGACCTGTGGTTTGTACCGTGACCGCACTTCTAATACGCCAACACATAACCTACTAGACTATGGCGGCTACTTAACGTAGCCTCGATAAAATCCAGAGGAGGTTAGTTAAAAGGTAAAAAAATTGTTAAGCCAACATGGTTCAATAATGTTCACCACTCATATAATGTATTTGATTATTTCGAAAGAAGTACTGATGATACTCTCTTCTTCAACTAGTTCCAAATAAGCGCAATCAGCGAAGATGCAACGGAAGCGATTGTCTTTTGGCTTGAATTTTTGCACTTAAGTTAAGCTCCTTATATAAAAAACGTAACTTTCCACTAGAACGCTTGCACTTCACGGTGTAACTGACTGGGAAGGTTACTTGAAAATTTTAATCACATCGGTTGTAAATTGATTCTAGCGATGTAATAATACAATGTAACATTGAATTACATTTTCTCTCGGCCATATATCTGCCCCATTTCATTACAGACAGATTATTTAAGGGATTTTTTAAACATTATTTTTGTCTTATATAATGGATTACAGTGTTCTTCGAAGTGCTTGCTCTAATTGTAATAGATAATGCCTTAGTCATTGGTGGCATTCAAAATTCATGTCTTCAATAGTAGATGTTTCAGTAGAAGTAGTAGTAACCATCTGAATTAGTTTACTTAACTTAGCCTACAAAACAAAAATTCTCAGAAAACGTTTATTTTCTGCATGCTTTTATAACGCTAATCCGTTCCGTTAATTAATTTTATTTCGAAATTGTTGTTCAAAATACATTTGCATTGCGTTTCTCGAAATAATTTACCTTCACAGGCATTTCATAACTAATTAATAAAATTTTTCAACACAGTTCTCTCTCTCTCTCTTTATTTTATTTGGTATCACTTTCATAATTACAAAACTTGGTTTAAGCCATATTAATATGCGTTTGTAAGTGCATAGTGATCGTTAACATTGCATGTATGTTTATGCATATACATAGGTATGAGTTCATATATGTATGTATATATGTACGTATGTATGTATTGGTTGGTATTTATGAATCTATATATCTGTGGTTTGTTCTAGAAACCTATTTTTGCATTACTTCAGTGAAGAAACACTGCAATGCCTTGAATTTTGCAAATTTTACTCTGACTCAGTTTTTTTCTTCTTCATTCTTCTTTATGAGAATTTTTTCTTCATCGTTTTCTTTTCGTTTCTCCAATTTGTAGTTCAGCCGTAAATGAAAAACTTCTCACCATTAACAACAACAACAGCAACAATACCAACAACAATCGCAACAGTTGTACCACAAAACAAAAGAATGCCAACGAAATAATACAAACAAAAAAAAAAAAGATAAGAAGTGCAAGAATACAACAACAAGTAAAACATCAACAGCTGAAAACTTGAAAAAAATGGGAAAAAAAGGAACAGAGAAAAACATACACATATACACACACAAACAAACATAGTGAAAAGTGAAAATATCTGCATTAATTAAATGTAGAAAAAGTTAGTCCATACTTAGTCTACGTATTTATGTACGATTATATGCTTATTTCTGTATGCGTTAGTGTACATGTATTAGTGGTATTTTTTGTGTTTATTACAGTGGGACGGATTAGAAGTTAGATGAGTACTAAAGTCCCCTTTTTTCCAATCTACACTTTTACTGTTATAGACCAGACACGCTGACTACTGCAGCGTGTTTCAGGCGGAGGTGATGGCAAGATACCGGGCCACTCAATGGATCCTCGTCAACGATGCTCCTTTCACTCGCGTCTCGGTCTTTTCTGATAGTCAGGCCGCGATAAGATCTCTATCGGGTTTCGTGAATAACTCTAGGATCGTTAGGGAATGTCGGCGCTGTCTCGACCTTCTTTCGGGGCGCTTCACCAGTGTCTCTCTGGTGTGAGACACCGGAATCCTCTTCTGTTGAATTGGGTATGCCACTTGCATCGGTCAAGTTGACCATTGCGCGGAAATTCATTCGGGACGCCAACCTATCCTTGGTCAATGAGGAGTCCTGCTCCACCGCTAGACTCACCTGGCGCTTGATGGATAGAAGGCGTACCAACCAATTACTTGGTCTTGGTCGTGACGTCATCTCGACTACAGTGGCCGTGCTTAAAGCTCATTGCGTCATGGGTAGACACGCGGAAAGAATGAGGCTCCCTTTTAACGACTTCTGCCATGGATGCAGGTCCTCTGAGGAAGAAGAGACTGTTATTCACTTTCTTTCACAGTGCCCGTCTCTTGCTAGGTGTAGATAGGTTATTTGGCTCCCCATTTCTTGTTAGCTTAACGGAGCTATCATCTATTGACAACAAGGATAGCTTCGTTCATCAAACTTTCTGGCTGGTTTTCCAGTGTGGGGTAGTCGTGCTTTTGTTGTGCAGCCCTTGCGCTGACCAACTTCTTCCTTTTCCCTGATTTTGGTGGAACTTGGTCAGTACAGGGACTGCGTTCACCCGTGGCATCACAACGGCCGCTATGCGTGCTCAAGTGAGCTTTGCGATATCAGAGCTACCACTCCGACCTTACCTAACCTAACCAGACACATTGTTGGGATTACTAGATAACCAGATTAGGTACTCAGTGTTAACACAACCGAATTTGTTTGTTTCTCTATCGTATTACTCCCTTTAATTACATATGCCGCTTGTTGATTATCGATTACAATCTTCTGAGCCTCGATTACTCGACACAAATGCCATTATTGTAGTTATCGTACTCAAGTAGGCAGTGCACTAACATATTGGTCGAGAGTCCCCTAGGTTAGCCATCTTAGAGAAAACACAATCTGGCAAAAATATTCCGCTGAACGACAGATTTTTGAGAAATTTTTCATACAATTTTTATTTACTCTCAGAGTTTTTGCCGGAAATCTGCTGAGAGGAAGTCACCCAAGAAATATTTGTTCGTATTTCGTTTTGTTGGATATGTCTGACCTGGGGTTTGAACCGCGGCCTCACGTCTAATAAGTCAACATACTAGACTACAGCGACTTAAATTTTTTATTACAATCGGCCTATATTTATACTTCGATTGGGCCTTCTAGTAGGCATGATTAGATAACGATAAAAATGTTGTAGTAATAGCCTCCCTCAACTGAAAATCAATGCTATTTTCTAGTGCCGTTAGAAGGCGGTAAGACAGTGGAAGGTAAAAGCAATGAAATCATTCGAACCTGCCTAGAAAGATTTCCTATATTTGAGGATAAAAATAACAATGTACATAGAATTTGAACTAAAATGATTACAATCATATTACAACAAATTAAATAAAATATTAAGTTTTAATGTGTGTAATATTTTTGTTCGCAACCGTATATAACAATTGCTCTTATTTAAAAGTACTGTAACAGAATTCATTTAACCTAAAATCCTGTGTTATTTGTTATAAAAGTAGTATTTTTGTGAATTTATTCAATGCAATGCAATTTGTTTCACACTTTATATTGTCACACTGTATTTGTATTTGAGCATGTAGAAGTAGAAACGACTGAATATGTCTTTAGAAAAATAGCGTTCAAAAGAAAGCAAAACATTTAATAACGTTAGCGCGTATTATATAGGATAATATCCATATGTATACATACACACATATACAAACACATTCACACACACATATACAAACGCATTCACACACACACACACACACACAAACAAACAAAAGTCATGGTTGTAACTGTGTATTTGTAAATGTTTATGAGAGTATGGCATCTGCATTGCAGGAATACATACTCACTAATGTATTTGCACAAACACTAATACCCATGAATGTTTCCATTTAAAGGCATTAAAAGTATTTCAAAGGACACGTACGTACGTAAATGCGTAAAATGACATTTTATTACTTTACGATTCGTATTTCACTGCTATTATGACATGGACTATCTGTTTCAGTTTCTAGTTTTTTTTTTATTTTTTTTTGTTGATGTTTGTTTATAATTTTTTGTTATTTTCTAAATTATTTCTGTGGTGCAGGAAGAAAACAAATGAATGAATGAATGTTAATGAACAATTAGCAACTACATTTCGAAAAACAAAACGTAAAATCCGTGTTAAGTTATCCCTTAACAATGAAGTGAAGGTATTATAAATAATTACAATAAAAATACTTGTAATAATGTTAAAGGATAAACAGGATAAGCCGCGGCTTAATGATTAGCTACAGTGGGGAAGCAAAACTGAGTACATGTTTAATATATACTTCAAATAAAAATGAAATGAATCAAATAAAAATAACACTGAAGGCTGGTTTTAATATTTTTTGTTTTCATTTATAAACTCTCGGGAAAATAAAGAGAAAACGTAAGAAATATGTGCACTACAGCTAGACTCATCCGTTTAGTGCGAATAAATCGCAAATCGAGTCACTTATTTCGAAATATACAAATATACAAAGTTGCTATACAAAATTCTTAAAGCAAGGGTGGTCCATTTAAAAGTTTAAATTTAAAAATGCAATAAAACAAAACCGGTTTGAAATTTTGCAAAAAATTTGTTTTTCTCTTGTAAAGTACAATTGTTCCGCGGCTAGCCTCATTTGATTGGAGCAATTTTCTTACACTTTTTTAGCGTGTAGAGAGTCGTATTTCGACAATGATTGGCGTCCAATTTCTCAATTGTCTCTAGTTTGTCGGCATTATACTTTTCTATAACGTCGACCCACAGAAAATAGTCCAATGGCGTCAAATTCCAGCTTCTTGGCGGCCAATAGACATCACCATTTCAGCGAATTAAACGGCCATTAAACGTTTGATGCAATAAATCGATTGTGACATAAGATGTGTGGCAAGTTACACCTTCTACATCAATTCCATGAAGACCGGGTACATGGCGCGATAGGTCTCCATTGACCGTAATGGTTGCGCTGTCTACATTTCCAAAGAAATATTGTCCAATAATGCCTCCGCTCCACAAGCCGCTCTACTGACAGTCACTTGTAATGGGTGCATTGGCTTCTGTAAGACCACGTGTGGGTTTTCTGAACCACAAATACGCTAATTTTGCTTATTAACTTCATCCTGAAAGATGATAAATCGACATCATAGCGCAGGTTCTGGAAGGCCCATCTAGCGAAGCGAAAACGATACGGATAGACATGCGGTTTCAACTCTTGAACCAATTGAACTTAGTATGGCCTGATACCGAAATCCTCTCGCAAAATTCGACGTAAGCTGATGCGTGAAATGTTTAATTCCATGTTGGAGATTTATAAACTGGGCTTTGAATCAAGACCTTACGTCAAATGAGCAAATACACTACCAAGTAGACTACGGCTACATCACGTATAAGCCTTGACCATTAAAAAAAAAATGTCGAGCACTACTGCCTGTTTTCTGTGTCCTATAAACTAGTGTGTTGGTCTCAAAAAAAAAAAAAAAAAAAAAATTAGAACATTTGTAAACAATAAACGAAATGGAGATTCTAAATGAATAAACCATGCTCCTAAAAAGTGCTACAAATGCTACATATTTATACTTTAGTAGATGCCTGAAGATACCTCACTTTAACTTATGCAATTTGCAGTTATGTACTCCACATAAACATTTATTAGTTTGATAATAAGTCTCAATTTGAAAGAAAATATGTTTTCTTCTTATATTTTCAGTCTAATTTCAAATCACTTAAAACAATTTAACTTCTCTTTTTAAAATTTACTTTAAGGAGAGAGTTTTTGTTGTTTTTTAATTGGCAATTTAACTTTTTCCTTTTCCAATATAAATTTTCACTGATACGAATTTTCTTTTTAAACAGCATAGTCAACAATTCTAGTGTTACAATCACATCTATTTTATCAATGTTGCTGTTGGAAGAAGAAATGAAAAAAGGAAAAAATTAAAAGTAAATTTTCATATCTCAACCAAATGACTTTGTAAAGTTTTATAACGAATAGTATCTTTCAATTCTGAGCACATAATTTCTAAGGAAAAATACACATGGATTTACATTTTATGGAGAGAGAGATAATTAGGGTGTACGGAAAACGAACTTCAATGATAAATAAACTGTATATGTAATAGGATTAAAGGCAGTATCAACTTATTTATGCTGTAACATACATAAATAACATGGCGTATGAGTAATATTATTTTATAATCAATATTACGTATACGCTTAGATGGCAAATTTTCTTTTTGCTGCACACCCATGCACTAAAACAATTTTCGTTGTGTGTGTAAATTTATTTCTTAGCTTAGCTTTGTTATGGGAATAAAAAATATGTTTGTATTGTTATGTATGTTTGTATAGTAAGTAGCAAAATATACAAAGAAAAAAAATAGAAATTATGGGCTTAAAAAACACTTGTAACATGACTTTTTGGCTCCCATGAATATTTAAATGCATGATGTTTCAATACATTTATTGGAATTTTTAATATCGTATATATTTGTAGCATATTTTTCATTTATTATCACGTTTTTCTTAACATAGAAACGATAAATCCCTTCTTTAATACAACAGGGCTTAAGTAAAATATTTCTTGAGTCTTAATTGACGTTATCGCATGATAAATTGCTGGCATGGATTTATGGTGGATTTAACGGTTACAAAGAGATTCATTTTTAACACGAAACAAACAAGATTTTCAATACAAATGTTTTACAACAAGGCTTACATTAAAAAAATAATTCAAATATTTAATATGATTTCATTGATTACACACAGTAAGTGTTATGAATCCAGGGGAAAATAAATAAATTTTTGTCATGGTTTTTTCTCTCCACGAAATAAATTCCTCCATCGTTATTGGAAGATTAGATATTGTCATCTTTTGTCGTTAGAATAGAAAAAGAATAATGTGTGCTAAAATAAAAATAGGTTTCCTTACATTGAGATTGCAGTGTCTCGTGCAATTTAAAAGTTTAAATTTAAAAATGCAATAAAACTAAAACATTTTGAGAAATTTATTCTTTTGTTGTGCATTACAATTGTTCCGGTTAGAAGTGGAACATTATTTTATTCATATGGTTGTCGCGGCTGGCCTCACAATACCTCATTCCATCGGACCAATGTTAATGCACTTTTTGGAGTGTATGGGGTTGTATATATGCAATGGCAGCACGAATGTTGTACTTTAAATACTAAATTGTCTCAGGTTTGTCGGCATAATACTTTTCTTCAGTAAATAGTCCAACGGTATCAAATCGATGCTTCTTGGCGGCCAATTGACATGACCATTTCGGCTAATTAAACGACCATCAAACGTTTGACGCAATCCATTGTGGCATGAAATGTATAAAATTAATTCACACAACATAAGTAGCGTGAGAGCTAGGTCGTAATACTGAGTGAAGGGTTGTAATAACCAATTATGTATGCGCAATAGGCAATATCGGCATTAGAGTGGGACATAATGGGGCCAAAAGGGCCGCCATTTAGATGGCTTCTAGTGTTGCTTAAACTGAACAGTAAAATACACTACACATTGCAAATCATTCCATTTAGTGAATTTCGCATAATACGATGATGACCACTTTATGTTATGGAGAAGTCTTCAACGGAAACATATTTCCATTTTTGGTAGGATATACATAAATGATTTAATTAACAAAGAGGACAAACAAGCTGCTAAAAAGGATCAAATTACTTGATCGTTTCTTTCAACACTTGAAAAATCATCATAAAGAATTTGTATGTAAAAAATAGCAAACACTTTTGGCTCTTTCACATTTTTAGTACACATAATTAAACAAATTGGTGACAATACAATAAAAAAAAAAATACTGTGGAGGTCAATTGAAATTAAATTTCCAGTATTCGTGAAAAGTTTTTACAAAACTTCAGCCTATAGGATTAAACCTTTTCTATATATATTTGCAACGAGATTTATTGATACTTCCAGATAAAACAATAAGGAATGATTATCAACAAGATTCGATAATCTTGTCGAATATAATTTCAATAGTCTGCTTTTGACTGTGATCAAGTGCTAACGTGCAAAATTCTGAGATCGCTGAAGTGTTTCAAAAAAATAATATTAAAAATAAAAACAATTGTCTTGTTACAATTAAAAAAAAAAAAAAAAATTTAATACAAGAACAATTTATATGTCAAAAATTCTTTTGAATAAAAACAATTTGCATTGCTATCATGGATAATGATAGCAATGTTAGTAGTGAAGATGATGATATCTGCTGGCAGGTCGTCACATCGACTAAAACAAGAAAACGTAGGCAAAGCAAATCACCAAAAAGATTCTTAAACAAAAGACAAAACACCAACAAAAACAACAGCATTGCTTTTGTATCAACCCAAATAAATGCAAGCAACAATATTAACAGTGTAAGTCAAAATAAATTTTCTAGTTTAAGCGACGATGATGGAGATAATGATACAGAAACTGATAATGACCAGACAACAAATAATAATATACCAAAACCTCCTCCAATTATCATACCTAATGTGTCAGACATAAGCGCTATGATAAAAAGTTTTACCACCTTAATACCATCCTCATTATTCAATTATAAAACTTTAAGAGACGGACAGATAAGAATTATGGTAAAAGATATTGGAAAGTATAGAGCACTGATCTCATTCCTAAAAGGTAAAAATATAATGTTTCACACATACCAACTGAAACAAGAGAGAGCCTACAGAGTTGTAGTTAAAAATCTACATCCATCAACACCAAATGATGTGATAAAAAGTGCCATAGAAAATTTAGGACATAGCGTTAGAAATGTCACCAATATTAAGAGCAGAATTACAAAAGACTCTTTACCAATGTTCTTCGTTGATTTAGAGCCAAGTCCAAACAATAAAAACATATATGAGACTAAAACTCTTTGCAATGCTATTGTGAATATAGTACCACCAAAAAAGACAAATGATCTCGTACAATGCCACCGTTGCCAAGAATTTGGTCACACAAAAACTTATTGCAGGAAATCTGTTAATTGCGTTAAATGTGGTTTAGGTCATTTAACTGCCAATTGTACTAAGGATAATGATAGTGAACCAAGATGTGTTAATTGCTTACAAAACCATCCAGCAAGCTATAAAGGCTGCATTGTATATAAACAGCTCCTAAAGAAAAAAGTACAACAAAAAATAAGTAATAAACGTCACAGCGCTACTTATAACTACAACAATGAAGAGTATCCGTACTTAAACAACAACACATTTGAACCAAACATGAACGAAAATCAGAATAACAAATCCTACTCTGAAATACTTAAAACTGATCAGAAAAATTCATTTGAAAAATTAGAGCACTTAATACAAAACCAAATTGAGTTAACTAACAAACTACTGAATATGATGACGGTTTTGATTGCCAAACTATGCAATTAAATTTAAATATTGCAATATGGAATGCTAATGGGCTTTCCAACCACATAAATGAAGTAGAATTATTTCTTAAATTGCATTTTATTGACATAATGTTAGTGTCAGAGACACATTTTACTACCAGATCCTTCTTTAAAATAAGAGGATATGAATTGATAACGGCAAATCACCCTGATGACAGAGCACATGCTGGGGCAGCAATTTTAATAAAATCAACAATAAAATATGAACTCTTAGATGTAGTAAGAGAGCCTTATCTTCAAGCTGCTTGTATCAAAGTCATATGTGATCAAAATAATATTTCGTTCTGTGCTATTTATTTTCCACCTCGATTTTCGGTTAAATTGCCTACTTTTCAAAACTTTTTTTATAAATTGGGACACAGATTTTTCGTTGGAGGTGATTTTAATGCCAAACACCCCTGGTGGGGTTCAAGACTAGTTAATCCTAAGGGTAGCGAGCTTTACAGATGTATAGTTAATAATAATTACTCTGTGCTATCAACCGGTAATCCAACATATTGGCCTACAGATACTACAAAAATACCTGATGTCCTAGATTTTGCTGTTTTCTCTGGAATTTCTAGTCAACTTCTTGACATTGCGAATATTGATGAACTCAGCTCTGACCACACACCTCTCATAGCCACACTTAATACTACTATTGAGACAGTTACAACAAAAACGATCATAAATAGTAGAACCGATTTAAACTCGTTTTCTACTTGGATTGAGAGAAATATAAATCTTAATGTATCTCTAAAAACTCCTGCAGAAATTGATGATGCCATTGAAAGGCTTAACTATGTAATTCATAAAGCAGGATTTTTATCAACTCCAAAATCACCGATTCGACGCAATCATAACCAAATTTTGTTAACATCTGAGATCAGGCAGCTTTTATTAATAAAGAGAAGGCTTAGAAAAAGATGGCAAAATAGCAGAGATCCCAACGACAAACGCATTTTCAATAAAGCTGCTAAAGATCTTAAAATTGCTCTTTATAATATGAAAAATGATCAGATTGGTACCTAGCTTAGTAATTTGAATACCAATAATATAAAAGATAATGAGTTCTCGTTGTGGAATGCCACAAAATATATAAAAAGACCAACAAAAAGAAATGCTCCGGTGAAAGATAGTAGCAATGTATGGTGCAAAACCGATAAAAGTAAGGCAGAAGCATTTGCTCGTCATCTACAAAATACTTTTCAACCATACGCAAATTCTAACCCTTTTACTGATGAAATAAATGCATTTCTTGACAGTTCTTGCCCTATGGATTGGCCAATAAAGCATGTATCTCCAACTGAAGTAAAAGAAGAAATTAAAAAACTAAACTGCAAAAAGTCCCCTGGTTACGACGGCATAAATGGAAAAGCAATTCAAGCGCTGCCAAAAAAGGCTATTTTATATTTAACATTTATTTATAACTCTGTGTTAAGGCTGACTTACTTTCCCTCGCAGTGGAAGTGCGCAGAGATAATAATGGTAAATAAACCGAACAAGCCTGAAGGAAATCTTGCATCCTATAGACCCATAAGCTTACTGCCTATATTCTCCAAAATATTTGAAAGAATATTTTTGAAGAGATTATTGCCAGTTTTGAAAAAGAACAACTTCATTCCTGATCACCAATTTGGTTTTAGGAAAAAACATGGTACTCCGGAACAATGCCATCGTATCGTTGCATTTATAAGAGATACATTGGAAAACAAAAAATATTGTTCAGGGGTTTTTCTGGATGTACAGCAGGCCTTTGATAAAGTATGGCATGGTGGGTTATATTTCAAACTGAAAAAATTACTTCCAACCCCATTTTACTTGCTTTTGAAATCGTACCTAACTAAAAGAAACTTTTATGTGAAAATAAATAGCACGTTTTCCCAAATATGCGATATTCAAGCAGGTGTTCCCCAGGGTAGCATACTTGGACCAATACTATACACAATTTTCACCTCAGACATTCCAATTAGCGAATGCGCTTTAATTGCAACATATGCGGATGATACTGCTATTTTAACGGCCGATGTTTGTCCAAACACTGCATCAGTTCAGCTTCAAAATGAACTGAATGCAATCGAAACTTGGCTAAACAAATGGAACATCAAAGTCAACAGCGAAAAATCAACACATGTCACATTTTCATTACGGCGAGGTAACTGCCCTGAGATACGTCTAAACAATAATCCTATCCCTCAAAGAGACTGCGTGAAATATTTAGGAATGCATATTGACAGAAGGTTAACATGGAAGACTCATATCAAAATGAAAAAGCAGCAGTTAAATATAAAAACAAAACGTCTATTCTGGCTATTAGGTCCAAAATCTCGTTTGAGTTTAAGAAACAAAGTACAGATTTACAAAACCATCCTAAAACCAGTTTGGACCTATGGAATTCAACTTTGGGGAACGGCCAGCAATTCGAATATTGAAATACTTCAACGCTACCAGTCAAAAACTCTGAGACTCATTGTCAACGCTCCATGGTTTGTATCGAATTTTTCAATCCACAATGATCTTTCAATTCCAAAGGTAATAGAAGAAATAAGAAGGTTCAGTGAAAACTATTTAGACAGGCTAATTCACCACGACAATCCATTAGCTATTGCTCTTCTGGATCACACCAACGAAATAAATCGACTGAAAAGACACCACATTCTGGATTTGCCATTTCGAAATTAATTATATATGTATCTATTTTTCTAATTGTAAATATGTAAATATATATATACTTAAGTACTATTAATTTATAGATAAAATTTGCATAAGTATGTACGTTGTTGGTCTCAATGGAGTTCAACAACTATGTTAGATAAATATTGTATCAAATTTGCTTATTATCCCAAAGGGATAGATTGTAAATAAATTGTTGAGAAAAAAAAAAAAAAAAAAAAAAAAAAAAAAATATAATTTCAATAAAAGCAGCACGATTTATTAAAAGGAAGAAGACGCGAGCCGAATCCGAGAGACGTTAAAAGAACCATACCCTTATGAACACTTTTTTCTTAATTAACGCATTAAAAACCTTTTCAGAAAATAAAATATTGTCTCATATATTCGAATTTTAATTTACTTATTAAAATAATAAACACTTGTACAATTTTCACTGACACTCACGGTACATTTTCTTTGGTGCGACATAAATAATACGAACATTTAAAGACCAAATTGGCAAAATTACTTCATTCCACTCTCAGGGGTGCCAGTCAAAAAGAAACATTTACTCAGCAACATAACAACAATCCACAACATTCATCAACTTTTACTATCATTAATTACATACAACCACACATACACAGACGCACACACACACTCAAATTATAAAAGAAAAACGAGCAGAATGAGTCTGAAAGAAAATCAGTCAACCAAGCTCAACTCACATTTGGCTGACAAAAGCAAACAGGCTTAAATATTTTGATCTTTATGAAAATAATATTACAAAGACTCTACAATTTTACAATTTATTTGAATGCGATACAAATATACACACATATGTACAAAAAAAAACACATCAACAACTATAACTACAATGACGACTGTAGTAAATGAGGAAATACACGAGTATACTGTAGTAAAATAATAATTTTGTCAGTTGAATAAACGTATGAGTGAATAAATGAATAAATAACTTGGCTACATGAGTGAATGAGAAATTGTTTGAATGAATATTTTCTATCTGACTGACTGACTAACTGACTATCTGTCTCGCTTTCTGTTTTTATCTCTGTGTGCATGACATACAGTTAAAATGACACGTTTTGCAATGAAAAACATATTTTGCGGTTAATTTGTGTTTACCCATGTAAACATAAATGCAACTACAAATATGTGTCTGTATGTTTATATTGTATATATAAATATCTACGCTTATACACAATTATATGATGAATGCACATGAATTTGCATTATTTTGATGCCTACTATATACAGCAACTGAAAATAATTCCTACAAAAAGATTAACTTGTGAGTTTGTAACGCCCTTACAAAACAATACATTACTGCAATCAAATTGAAATTTTATAGTTCAGGCTTGTTAAACTCTAGAAAATGAGTATATTGGGATAATATAACTTAGTTTTAATCACACTCAAGGCGGATTTTAGACTCCCACAAATTATTTTACATACGGTGCGTATGATGCGTATGCCAAAACAGTATTTAATCATCATACGACATGGTGGGTGTTCGTAGTAAGAGCATAAACTTAAAAACTATTACATACCCTTAGAGGTTAGAAAGAAGCATTTAGAACAATTGTATTTCACAACAAAAAAACAAATTTTGCAAAAATTCAAACTACCAGGGTAAAAAATATTGAATATTAGAAGATCATTAAATATTATCAGTGTGGTAAATTGCGAAACTTTACACAATCGAATGCTATGATCTCTAATGAGAAACCTCGCCTAATTAGTAGTAGGGTACTTACTAGACAACAAAATCCGAAATATGAAAATACATTCCCTTGACTTCCTCTTAGTAGCCTTCTAGCAAAAATTAGATATAAAATTGTTATTGAAACCTTCTAAAATCTGTTGATGTAGGGACCGCCACTCATGGATAGCCAGAGTAAAGGCTTGTAATGATCACTTAACTAAGTAAGTAGTTACGACAGGATATTTGATGTGATGATTTTGTCTTCGTTTCTTAAAAAGATTCTCAATCGCAGAATCTTGATGGAAGGGCCATGTAAGCTGAGGACACAGTCTTGAAAGGTAATTATATTGATTAAAAGCTGGTTATGTAAAGGTGTCTTAAATCACAAGTTTAAGACTGAGTATCACAGTCAGTAGAATACACGACCATACCTTCCTGCTAGTATGCTAAAATGCATATCCCAATAATTTACTCTAAGGTTCAGTTAATGGATTATCAGATGGCATGCATTAAGTCGCCGTTGTCTAGTAGGTAATGTGTTGGCTTAAAACTGGCTCAAACTCCAGGTCAGACATGTCCAACAAAACGAAATATGACCAAATATTTCTTCGTTGACTTCCTCTCAGAAGATTTCTGGCAAAAAATCTGAGTGTAAATAAAAAAAATTCCCATGAAAAGTTGCTCAAAAATTTGACGTTCGTAGTCGACTTTTGGTTCCATCACCCTTGTGTATAATTAACACACACCATATAAGTGGTATGAGATGCTAGGTTGTAATCCTGACTGCAAGTTTCCAATGACGAATTATGGATGTAAATATCCCTAAATGATTTGACAGTGTATTCTGCTTTGATACAAAACACACATGCTTTCAAGGTCAGATTGCCTAGATTAAATAGCGATCACAAGATAATGTACCACCACCTTTATTTAGTTTCATAGTGGACTTTGAACGATAGAAATCTTCAAATGCTTCCGTTCGTAAATGACTGAGTAGCCTCAAAATAAAGTCAAAATTATGGGCTTCCTCTGCTGTTTGCTGAAATCAACAACAAAATGATTTTACGATTCACTCAACCTTTTAAGTGTATTGAGCATAGCGCCTATTCGGTAACTAACAACGAAACCGCTGTGGTAGACACATTTTGGAATGCTTAGAACTAAATTAAATCCAAACTAAAAATTCAGGCACGCCTTACAATGCACAAAAATAATTTTAATGGCTGCTCGATTTCATAGAATTGCGGAATACAAATCAGTTTGATCTCAATATGCAAGTTTTTGCAAACGGTTACTTTGTCTTACTTACTTACTTACTTACTTAATTGGCCATTAACAACCCGATTATCAGATTTCGACCTGCTTCAGCACTTCTTTCCGGGCGCCTCTGCTTCTTGAGCGATTTCTTCAGTTGGTCACACCAATCTATGACAGGTCTTCCTCGATTTAGTTCTTCCAACGCAGACAAGGTCGTCTTCTCCGCCGATTTCCGCAAAATCCCCGCATCAAATACCCGTCTCTCCGAAGCATCCTCATCTATTCGAACGACATAGCCGAGCCAGCGCAGCCGCTGGATGTTAATACTCTGGACAACTACCACATCGTTACAGAGTTCATACAGCTCACTGGAAGATCGAATGCCCAAATCATCGCCAACTCGAACTGGACTGAAGACCTTACGTAGGGATACTCTAAAGGCTGATGCATGATGTTTAAAGTTCTTCGACAGTTGTTAGACTCTACAGTCAAAGACGTAAATAATAAGTGTCTTGGTCTAAAAATCTTTATTTTGCCGTTGAATCAAGTGAATTATTGCAATCATTGGATAACAAAGTACGTTTATCACAATTTGTAGGAAAATGTATATTCTACTCTGTATAAAAAGTAACTGTATGTAAACATGTATGTGTAAGACGTGTAAACTATAACACATTCCACACAAATGCAAGGATTTGCGAAAACATCCTTATAAATAAATGTTGATCTAAACGATGGAGGCAGTTGGAAATATTCATTTAAAAACCTTTAGAATGTATGCTATTCTTGCACATACGACACACTAGTACAAACACTTTTACATGCAAATAATGGCAGATGCTAGTTTGAGTATTTACAAATGATTTCCTTCCCTTAAGCAAAAACAAAAAAAATATGAAAAAGACACTAACACATACACATACACACGTTCTAAATGTAATAAAATTGCATATTATCTATACATTTGTGAATGTCAGTATTTTTTTTTTTTTTTTTTTTTTCCGGAGGTGAAAAAATCATCGAAAGACACTGTTGCCCTGCAACAGTAGTGTGAGACTTTAACCCACTAAAAAACCACCCCTACAATTCGAACCTATTTGTCCTATGGTACTACCGTTAAGTATTCCATCACAGAACGAGTTCTAGCCTATTGACTGCTACTATTAATTCGTATCCCTCTCAATCCTACGAATTCTCTCTATCCTTCTCAATTCCTGCATCACATTTGCAGACAGCATTTTGACACAATGCCAAACTTCAACAACCGCAGCATATGCGAAACTATATTGTCTGGTGTCACTCTCTCATCTATCATCGTCTCTAACAACTCTCGCTCCAATTCAAATCTATTGCAATAAAAGAAAATATGCTCAGCATTCTCATTTCCATTATTGCAGAAGGAACAAGTCATCTCATTGTCATGGCCATATTTACAGAGATATTCCCTGAAGCAGCCATGCCCTGTCAATAACTGTGTCATGTAAAAATCAACATGACCGTGTCTTCTTTCAATCCAACTTTGTACATTTCCGATAAGTCTATGTGTCCATCGGCCTTTGGTTGCAGTATCCCATCTAATCTGCCATTCTTCAAAACTCCTTTGTCTTTCCTCTCTTCGTTCCTCAGTTGTCAAATTTCTACCAACAATCCTAGCTTTATCATATATACGTTTCAGTTCCATAGCCATAATATCAGGTGGAGTTATACCTGATATGACACCAATAGCCTCATATGAAACTGTGCGGAAACCACTAGCCACCCTAAGGGCGCTTAAGCGAAATAGAGATCTTGCAGCCCTAGCATAGGTTCCAATACCCAACGCCGGTCCCCACACAGGTGCTGCATACATCATTATAGACTGAGTAACCTTCGCCAATAACAGTCTTCTACTCTGATTTGGCCCTCCTATATTAGCCATAATGCGGGATAATGCCGCATTCACTCGAGCAGCTTTCTCACAAGCCTTCTCAATATTATTTCTAAAATTCAATCTTACGTCAATCATTACTCCTAAATATTTAAGAGCTGGTTGAGAGGTTATATTATGGCCGTCTATATTAAGTGTGATAAATTCAATCTTTTTTCTGCTCGTTATCAAAATAGCCTCAGTTTTCTGTCCAGCTAGTTGAAGATTCGCTGACTTAAGCCAGTTCTTTATTCTAGCCAACGTCGTCATACACATAGCCTCAATTTGATGCAATTCTTTCGCCACAATTGTTACCGCTATGTCGTCCGCATAACCAATTATATGCACACCTCTTGGTATTGGGAGACGCAGTACTCCATCGTAAAGTATATTCCACAGCAGTGGACCTAGCACAGAGCCCTGTGGAACTCCACCAGTTATTTCATACTTCTTAACTCCTTCATCTGTGTCATAGAGTAGTATTCTCTCAGAAAGATAGCTGCTAATGATACGCATAAGATGCGCCGGCGTCTGTATAGTCCGCAAAGCTTGTAAAATGTGCGACCAGCATGCGGAATTAAAAGCATTTCTAACATCCAGTGTTATGACGGCACAATATTCCTTAGAACCATGCATCCATCTGGTTCCTTCAATTGCATTTCCTGCTATCGTTGTCAATTTCTTAATTGCGTCTATAGTTGATCGTCCTCTACGAAATCCATACTGATTGTCAGAGAGACATTCGGCTCCTCTTTCAAGGTGTTGTTCCAAACGGTTACAGATCAATCGTTCCAAAATCTTACCCATTGTATCTATCATACAAAGCGGTCGATATGAACCTGGATCTCCCGGCGGTTTTCCTGGTTTAGGTAGTAATACCAGTCTTTGAATTTTCCATTTTCTCGGAAAAACTCCATCGTCAAAACACTTCCTGTACATCTCTGTAAAGGGTCGAACACTGTGCTTAATTGCTATTTTAAGAGCCCGGTTCGGAATTCCGTCAAGACCTGGAGCCTTAGCGTTTCCAAAACGTTCCGACGCTAGCATCACCTCATTGTCCGTCACTGGATCTATTGCATCCATAGTATTCGCATTCTCGTCTACTGTTACATTTTCTCTCTCAATGCTCTGTATCGGAAAAAGAGTTTCAACCACATTTCTCAGGAGTAGAGGGCATGTTGGCGCTTGTCCTCTACAACTCCTTATTTTGGACATAACCACCTTATACGCTCCTCCCCATGGATTTTCATCGACTTTATCGCATAGCTCTTTAAAGCAGAACGATTTGCTTCTCTTAATAGCCATCTTGAGTTCTCTACGTTTGGCTTTAAAAACGGCCCTTAGTCTTTCATCGTCAGCTTCACCTCTACTCCTTTGGTAATGTCTTCTCGCACTATGACAATCGCGTCTTAGTGCCGCAATTTCGCTGTTCCACCAATACACTGGTCTTCGTGTGGAAGTGCTTGTCCTTCTTACCATAGCAGCGTCACAAGCCCTACTAATATGTTCCACTAATAGATTTGCTCGTTCATTTGCGTCACTCGAATAGGTTATATTTTCGTCCAGCATTTGCCCAAATATTCCTTCATCCATGGTTTCATCTTTCCACCCTTTCGTCTGGGCTTTCATTATACGTCCGCTTCTCTCCCGTACTGGTCTTACATTACTGATGTCTATTATAATCGCCAAATGATCACTGTGGGTATATGTATCGCTTACTCGCCAATTAGTTCTTGCAGCTAAAGCTGGGCTCACAAAAGCTATGTCAATAATGGAGCCGCGTCCATTCTTCTCAAAGGTATTCTTTGCTCCCGTGTTTAATAAAACCACGTCAAGTATAGAGAAGGCTTTAAGCAACGCATGACCCCGTTGGTTTGTGCCTTTGCTTCCCCATTCCAAGGCCCATGCGTTAAAATCTCCCGCTATTATATTTGGCGTCGTTGTGAGAGCATCCTTAACCAAGTTGTCAAGTATTTGTTCATACTCCACTAGAGGTATACTTGGTGGTATATAACAGCTATAGATGTGTATCCCACCAATCTTCGTCATAGTATAATATTTCCTGTTCAGTAGTGGCTTATCCTGGTGGGTTTTATTTCCACACGCCCACACAGCTACCATTCCCGTTAGGTCCTCGACCCACGTTCCAAGACATGGGTTTTTGTACTGCTCACATATTATGGCAACATCCACTTTCTTCTCATATACAGTTTGTATTAGAAGTTCCTGCGCAGCTTTACAGTGATTCAAATTTATTTGTAATAACCTCATTCTCACTTCCTACTCGATTTGCTCGCCGCCTGGAATAACGGACACCTCCTACTACCGATTTGATGTTTTATATCCTTTCCGCCATCTTTTTTACATACAATACAGCATGGTTCCTTCTTACATTCTTTCATATAATGCCCTTTTTCACCACATTTTAGGCAACATTCACTTTTGTCCTCAGTGTTTTTGCACGCTCTTGCCATATGACCATACTTGAAGCACCTAAAACACTTTCGTAGACTTGTCTTTTCTCGTATTCTGCATACCACCCAGCCTATTTTAATCTTTCTCGCTTCTAATAATTTTCTTGCTTCTAGCGCTGGCAGACTAATAACTGCCACCTGTGTGCCTGCATACGACGGTCTTAGATTCCTAATGGAGTCTTCTCTGAAGTTTTCCAAACCAGGGATTCGCGAACAGATAGCCTCAACTATATCATCTCTCGTAGTAATTTCGTCCAGGTCTCGGATTTCAAGAGCCACCTCATGGGTTAGTGCTTTAATTTCCGCCTGCTCTCCCAGTATTCTACCAATTCCTTCTTTGTATTTTACAACGCTTCCTGTAGAAGCCCGCTTTAGTTCGAGCAGAATTTCTCCTTTTGTTGTCTTCTTTATTCGGGAGACATTTTCACCTAGCTCTTGGAGGCTTTCTTCTTTCTTAACCGCTCTCAATATATCACTATAGGACATATCTCCGTTCCTCGCAATGACTATAGCATCCGGTCTTGGAGGAGGCAGTAAACTCTTTTTCTTATTGGACTTGTTCTTCGACTTCTCTCTCGACTTAGTACTTCCCCTTCTTTTGCGTTTCACCTTGACCCAGTTTTCTTCTCTGGGAGTTTCATCGCCTACTGAGTCCTTTTTCTTCTCCGCATGAATTAATATCACTTCATCTTTCTCAATTTTCTCGTAGAGCGTTTTACTTCTCTTAGGAGGCGTTTCTCTTCGCACGTCCGTATCGTCTCTAGACCTCTTCGGCGTTGCCTCTGTAGTCACTTTAGGAAACGACGATTGCTTTTTCTTCAGGGTATTGTACTGCTCCTGCGCGTAGGCATGCAATTTCGAGATATTGCCAAGGACTTCTCGCATGCTATTATTTATCGAGCGTTGTGGTAATCGCATCAATTCGGTTAGTTTATTAATATTTTCTCCCAATTCAGTCATGTAATCTCGTTCATGAACTGGTTTCCCAATAGGCGTGTCTTCGTTCAGACACGGCGGAGAAGATCTTGACCTCACCGCAGTTCCAATGGGTGCTACTTTTTCCGGTGTTCGAGCCAGCTTCGATGCTCTTTGGAAAGGATTTCTGCTTGTGGCATTATCTGATATGTTGGCCAAGTGCGCCACCATCATATCATTGCAGTCGCTTGATCTCGACGGTCGGGGGCCTGCTTGCCCACCCCTCAATACCGCCGGCACTGGGCTTTTTACACCCTGCACCGTAACTTTATCATTCTTTGTTGAATTTGTATCCATGTTTTATTGTTCTGGGATCCTACCCATATCATTTTATACCTACTGACAGGTGTTAATTCAGCCGCTCCTAGCCTGGAGGCAGACGCTGCCTAAAAAGCCGCTCAATATGGGACAGACGCTGTTAGGATTATGGTTTGATACTTATTTATGGGCGGTATCGGCTCGCCCCGTCGCAGAGACTTCATAAGGCAGTAAAAACCTTTTAAGTTATGCCCTCCATCTCTGCCGCTTTTGGTCGGGGACTGCTTATTCAATATTCGCAGCGAACCTACATATCTGTAGGCCGTTCAGCTATCCGCCACCTTGATGACCCCCACAGTAGCCCAAGCTAAGCCCTGTGTGTGAATGTCAGTATGTCATATCCAGAATGTGTGCGTGTATGTGTGTGTACGTTTTACATGTGTTCATTTAATTGTGTATTGGTTTTACATATTGAAATGAAATGAAATAAAACGATATGAAATGAAATTTTCCACCATGACTGTTTTCCCCAACTATTTACTGTGTGACACAAATTTGACATGCATTGCATACGATCAACCGAAATCAAATGAATCACAGCAGATGTACAAAATTTTCTTTTCGTCATCGCATTTACATACACACACTGATATAAGTGTATAATACATACATACACATAAATTTATACATACATATGCCATGTCATATACAGATGTATACATATGTAGATGCCTGGGTACATCTGTATGCCAGCGCGTGTAGACAATGTAAAATTGTGTCATTAGGTTGAAATAAAAGTAAATTTTTTTTTTATTTTCCATCGTTTACTTTATAGTTTTCTGTTTTTGTTTTTTTGTTTTTGTAATTTAATTAAAAACTTTTAAAAGTAATTCCTTTTTAAATATAAAAACAAACAAAAATTTTAAATATTTATTCTATCATTTCAATGATGATGGAAATTTTGGCATAAAATATGGAATAGAAAAAAAATTTAAATCAAAAGCACATTGAAAAAATATTTTTTTATTTCATGAGAGAAATAAATGGGGGATTTCCAACAGATAGAGTATCTTTGGAAAATGGCTTGTGTATTTAATATCTCGTATGGCATTCATTCTAATTCAGTAATTAAACGAATAGCAGGAAGAAAACCATTATATTATTCGTTTGAAAATATTTGTGTTGCTTTACGTTTTTAATATAGGAATAAATTTAGGTGAGGCACATCGATTGCTCACACTTTAGGGTGAACACTTCAGTTAAAGCAGAGCTGGTATGCAATCTCCAATTGCCTGAATATATGGTGTCAAGTATTGAGGTTAATGATCGTACAAATGAAATTGGATTTTGCCATTTGTTTTCTGAGTCGGAAGTTGCCTCAACCTCTGACTCAGACATCTCAGACAAAACGAAATACTCTCAGAAGATTTAAGGCAAAAACTCTAAGGGTAAATAAAATTGCCATAAAAAAGTTTCTCAAAAATCTGCCATTCGGAGTCGACACACAGCGTAAATGATGTAGTGTGAGAAACTAGGTTGTAATCCTGACTGAAGGGTTGTAATTATTTTGGCTAATTTTTGGAACGTTTTTATCTTTCTCTGACGCCTGCCGTTTAGCCATTATATTAGGTGGGGAAGGAGTAGTCTGACTGCACTCTACGGCCATAGCTGCCAGATAGATAAAGCATCAAATCGTCAAATATGGGAAAAAAATCGTCAAAATGATCAAAGACGTTCATTGAAATCGTAAAAAAATCGTCAGAAAAAATAAAAAAATAAATTTTCAACGTCCTTAAAGAGGGAAGGATAACAGAGGGATTAGGATGGTATGTAGGAAAGGGGAGGATGGGAAGCGGAGGAATCACACAGATAAATCATAATAACACATTTAAAAAAGTCTTTTTAACGCTTTAATTTAGTAATAAACTTAATAAACGAGTGTTTTATATAATATGTAGTATTTGTATGTTAAAAACATATACATAGGTATGTAGTTTAAATATATGTATGAGAATTAAACAATTTACTCAAATCAGGTACAATATTAAAGTCGAAGCAATTACAATTGCCAAGTTTTAAATAATATTTTTATACAATATTACTTCACAGGAGTTTAGGTTAAGTTTCTAGGAATTCAGTTTTAAGGAATTTAGTTTAATTTAAATTAACTTGGCTTAATGCTTTCTCTACATTAGCTGAAGAATGTGAAAATACTAATATTTCTTAATAAATTAGTCAAGGCCGGAAATTAAAAGGTATCATCTTTTATATTCATTTTTTTTTTTAATTTTTTCCAAAAATTAAGAAGTTTATACAATTTTCAGGAAAAAATTGTTTAAAAAAGGTCTGCAACGGCAAATGGTAAGTTATGCTACGAAAAGTGCCAATCTTATTTCAAAATTCTTGGTATTGCTATTATTTGCTGGGTAGTGTTAGGGTGTTTGCAGATATTTGCAGAACTTAGCATTTTTCTTTAAATATATGATATTTTTTTAAATTTCTTTATTAATTGGCGCTTTTATTTAATGTAGTATCATCATAGGTGTTCGAAAATAATTAAAAAATATAATACTATACTCGTTGTTATTACTAACCTAAGTGTGCAAAACTAACAACTGCAAAGCAAATAGAAAGCTTAAAGAGGGTTTTAATGTATTAAAGTCAAGAAAATTATGTATATTTGTAATTTCTAAAAATCGTCAAAATAAGGGTATAAATCGTCATATCGTCAATATGATATTTTTGAAACATAAAATCGTCAAAATGACGATAAATCGTCTAATCTGGCAGCTATGTCTACAGCATAAGAAGCAGTCTCGATCCATGAGCATATTGCAGATGTATATTCGGCCCACTGTCCAAGACAGTGAAAGCCGAGGACGATCCTTCAAATCACTTTTCGACAGACTCCCCAGTGATTACTGGTGGACTTAGCCAATGCTATTTCGCAAGCACACGTAACATGCGATTTGATATTGTTTACAATCTGAACCTGATCAAGTTTTGAGGTTTCAGGTTTCAGAAAACCAGGTACTAGGATTTGATTTCGAACGCCGATTAGCTTAACCGTTGTTGGTTTTGAGGCAATAGAAACACGCCAGAGCCTAAAGCCACTACTCCACTATCCACTACAGCCTGACACTGCAGTAATTGGGTTGCCGGAGATTATGAAGCGCTTTCCCATCTACTCAAGGCATGATATTTTCTTGTTGCTCAACTCCATGAATAAGATTTGAATTTTCTTTCTACGTTCAGGCTGCCGCTCTACAAGAAACACGCGCAGATCATCAACCACTCACTATGAGTACAGACGACGATTTTATTTCACTATATTAAGGGACAATCTTATTTTAGAAGGAGGTTGAAGTCTCTTAGCTGTCCTATCTAGTGAAATTGCTGCAAGGTGGCCATCTATCGGTTGAAATTTGAACCATCGTTTATTTCGAATCTAGCAATACTTACATATGTCATTCTATTCTGTTACAAAATTCAGTATTTTATCTCCACTGAACGTAATGAATCGATTTGCGCTTGAGCAACGTTGGGATTTATTGGAATTTTATTTCCAAAACAAAGACAATTGGTCGGAATTTGCACAAAAATGTCGTACAAAATTTGATCGCAGAGAAGGGCCAACAGTGCCCGGTATACGCAAGATTATTGCTAAAGTTCGTGAAACTGGTTTCGTTGTTGATGCGCTAAAACGCGAGCGTGCTCGTACAGTGCCTACACCCGAAAATATCGAAGCTGTGGCTGAGAATGTGAAATTTGCTTTGCCAGTGCTGTCACTTGGACTACTAATTGGAACTTGTGTTGACAAAATTTCTTCTTTATTTTGTTGTTATCTTCGAAGTAGCTGCCTTTTAATAAATTTTGTTAAGCGAAAGAATAACAACTTATTTTTTAAACAAAAACTAAGCAACTGCTAGTAATTTGCCATTTTTCCCACACACATCAACAAGTGAAAGGTTCTTAGTCAAAGTTCTTAGTGCTTGTCTAAGCTAACACGAGTTATTGTGATGTTAAAAATTAGTTTCATTTAAAATTTACTTTAGTTTCAGCAACAATTATCTTCAGAACTTCACTTTTAAACATCGCATGGCCTTAACTTTTGTCCTCTCTTGTAGCTTGCTTGCAGTAATATTTCAAGCAATTAAAATTTCTGCTACAAACCAAAACCAAAAAAAAGAAAACAAACAAAAAAGAATCCTTAAAAATAGCAGACAACTGCAACACTACCGATAAAAGCTTTTATTTATTAACCAAATAAACAATCAAAAATGTATCCCCCAAAAAAAGTAACATTCCTGAAATATGGTTCCCTTAACACTAAACACTAAATTTAAATGATTTACCACGTTTACAAATAGGAATAGGAATAACACACACACATAGACTAAACAATAAATCAAGGCCAGCTACCATTTACCTGTACATATGTATACGACGCTGGACACAACAGTTTACCGGCTCTTAGTAAAGTAAACTGAAAGTAATAAACGCACAAGATTCTCGGGCAATACATTTCGGTTAGCAATTAAAAGTGATAAATAGACTCTTAGAAAATGGACTTAAGACAACAGGAAGTTTAACTGCAAAGAAGTTCATCTGGTTTACCAAACGATACGATGCAAACAAAGTATTCAACTCTAAACAAAAAATTAATATGGAAAGCAAATTATTGTTTAGAAAATGTGCATTAATTACATATTTATGTATGCTATGCTTTGTTTCTTACCCTGTGTACATACACTGTGCCACAATAGCTTAAAATAATTTAACCGTTATGTCTACGCTCAATAACTAAAACTCATATTCTGCACTCAGCATATCCTGATGTTAATTACGGAATTTGTTTAAATTTTTGTGAATTCTACGTTGAGGAATGTCCTGTTAAGAAAACAATGCTTGTGTGTATGCATGATCTAACAGCAAGTTCTTATTGCTGCTGCTTTGTCTGTTAGTGAATTAGTATTGGTGTTATTGAAACAGAACGTATTTCTAAAGTAATAATGGGTTAAAGATGTGAAATGAAAGTTTCTTTTAATATCTTTTTATGTTTAGGAATTCCGCACTACATATATATGTAGTGTGGGCTATATATCATTTTAAATTTATACCATCGGTTATTTCAAATCTGGCAATACTGTCATGTCATTCTAATCTGTAGCAAAATTCAGTATATTATCTCCACTGAACGTAATGAATCGATTTACGCATCGTTTTGGCTTCGCTAGATGGGACAACGAGAAACTGTACTATGACTGCTATATACATTTTGGTGGGTACGTTAATTAGCAAAATTGCCGTAATTGGGGCTCAGAAAACCCAGACGTGGTCTTACAGAAGACAATTAACCCTTTACGAATGACTATGTATTTGGTGCGGCTTGTAAAGCGGAGGCATCATTGGCCTATATTTCATTGAAAATAAGGACGGCGCATCCATTACGGCCAATGAAGACACCTATCGCACCATGATTACTAATTTTTTTTAAACCGCTCTTCATTCATTATTTATGTGAACGTTGTTTGGTTTCAACAGGATGGTGCAACTTGCAACACATCTCATGCCACAATCGATTTATTGCGTCAAACGTTTGATTGCCATTTAATTAACCGAAATAGTGATGTCAATTGGTCGTCAAGAAGCTCCGATTTGACCCAGTTGCACTATTTACTATTTCCTTTAAGGAAAAGTGATGAGCCGACAAACCAGAAACAATTGAGCATTTAAAGGCCAACATTCGTGATGCCATTGCCGTGATATGTCCTATACACTCTAACGAGTACAGGAAAATTGGTTCGAACGAATGAGCTACTGTGACGACAGCCGCGGCAGCCACATAAACAAAATAATATTCCATGCCTAACCGAAACAATTGTACTTCGCATTAAAAAATAAATTTTACAAAATTTCAAACCGTTTTTAAATGTTTCATTCTTTGCCTCTTTTTAATTTAATGTTGCATACTTTACGGATCGTAAAGCATAAGCACTCATACGTATGTGCAATATTTTTTGAACACAGCAGCCTTAAGCTACGGTTAGACTGAGTAAATCTTTGAAGTAAAACATCATTTTTTTCTTTTCTCTAGTGTGACCATAAAATATTTTATGGGTGCAAACAAGATTTTGAGAAAACAAAATTGTTTGCTTGCAAACAAAAATGTCTCTAATGTGACCACCCGTGTCAAATATTTTCTCCTCTTTTCGAGCAAATAAATATTTGATCTCGCAAAAATTTTGTAAGAGCAAACAGTGTCAAATAACAGCTGTTGCAAGCAGTGTTGTCCATTTTTAATAATAAATTATAAGTTTTTTTTTTTATAAAATCACCAGAACGGAAAACTTTTAATAATAAACTTTATATATATATGAAACGTTGAAAATAAAAAAAAAATAGTGTAAAGACCTTTATTAAAAGTTATGATCCATTAGTTCATAGTTTGTATCAAATGAAAGATAATGCATGTAATTTGCTATAGAAAGTTATATGGAACAAAAAATTCATTAACCTACTAATTTCCAAAAAAAAATTGTAATATTGTAAAAAAAATTGTGTAAAGATCATAATTTTTGTTTAATAGACGAATGGGTTCAAATTTTTAATACGTCAATCGAAAGCTCTTTGAAAGAACTTTTCTTTGACGAAATGACAGGGATGATTATATTTCAAAGTTTTATTAAAGGAGCAATTTAATATCTGGAACTTAGAGACCAATATCTCCAAACCCAGTCTTCGACGGCACAAAATTTTTGTGTATATATACAATACGGTAATAAGTTTTATATTTTATCGTTTAAACGCAATTCAGTTGTCAATACTGATGTAGAAAAGAAAACAATTAAACAGCTGTCTGTTTTCCTTTCTGATTTTGGCTTCTTCTAAAATTAACAAAGAAGCTGCTTAACACAAATAATGTTATAATGTTTCCTCATGTTCCATTTCGAATTTTTATTTATTTTTATTTATTTATTTATTAATGTTATATTTTTTCCGTTTATTTCTGTAGTTCTGATTAAACAAATTTGATTATTTTCGTTTTGTGAAGTTTCTGTTTTGTTTTTGTTTTGTTTTTGTTTTGTTTTTTTAATCATATCTACCCTTTCGTTTGTTTCTCTTTTTCTGATGAAACAAAATGTTGTTTATGAGAAAGCAAAAATATTTACTTCGGTCTGACCGCAGGGAAAACATGTTCGCTCCAAACTTATTTGATGCTGTTTCATTGTTATTTGGGAAAATAAATTTTGTCAAATATTTACCGTCAATGTGACCAGCAAATAAACTACAGAAAAATTTAATGCAAATACGAGTAAACATATTTAAAGCAAATATTTTTTCAGTGTGACCGCAGCTTTAGTTATGATTGTTAGTATGATTACTTAGTATGTATTGAAAGTAGAATGTACTGATTTGAATCAAAAAATTTTCGGTGTTTTTTTAAAATTTTTTTTCTCCGTCAAACAGAAAACAAACTAAAGTTATTGAAAATTTCCACCAAAAATTCCAGTGGAAGTTAAAGATTGCTTTAGAAATGTTAGACGACATAGACTAGGCCGTTGAAATCAACATACTGGCACCAACCTTCCGCAGCTTGAAAAAGCACAACTTTTAAAAGTACCCACAACAGCTGTGTTGTGGTCGCGTGTAGTAGTGGAGTAATCCAGTGATCCAAGTAAGAATGCAGAGCAAGACGGAAAAGTGTTACGCATGTGCATTAATAAGACATGTATCGCTGTAAAGTCAGTGGCAAAATTTCAAACCGTTTTCGTTTCATTGCTTTTTTAAATTTAAACTTTTAAATGGCCCACCCTTTACACATATATACTTGATGTAAGTTAGAAATTTAAATAATTATTGGAAGCTGCTAATGAAAATAAACACAAACATTTAGAACAATAGACTACAAACGGAGCAAGTGTTGGTTATAATTCTTACAAAGGAACGTTCTGTCGTTCGGAGTCATCTTTAAACTGTAGGTCGAGCCACTATTCTATGAAATTAACACACACAACATAAGTCGAGTGAGAAGCTAAGTCGTAATCCTGACTAAAGTGTTGTAATGATCAACTATGTATTTAGTTAAACGAACGACATATTCCATTTGTGTTCTTCTCCAAGATTGAGAGCAACTCTATAGATAAATTGTAACTTAAATTTTTTACATACTTTTGGTAGGTATGTAAGGTAAGTAAGTAGGTAAAAGTCACCGTCATCTCAAAAAGGATAGACAGCGTCATTCTATGAAATATATTTTAAGTTTTGTTACAAACTTTATGACAAAAATTTATTTTGATTTAAACGTAAACTACATAATCTGTTTTTTTTTTTATTAAAGAAAAAAGGAAATCGTTTTTATTAATTGTTGGATAAGAAAATTGCGTCAATAAAAGGACCAACAAAAAATAGAACACAAAAAAGGACGAAAATATTTGTAAATATTTTCAGTATGTTTTTGAGGATTTTGTTAAAGTTTAAAACGAAATAAATTTGATGCACAGAAAATAAAAACTGAAAATGTATATAATGTATGTAATGGTAATAATAATAAAGTTTATTCGGTTATACAAAACAAATGTATTTATTGTGTATCATTTCTACGAATACAGATTTCGACAAACATATATTCGGTTTTGTAAAAGAGTATGTAATAATAAAAAAAATAAAAGCAAAAATATAAGAAATAAGACAAATTATTTGCATTAAATAGACAAATAACAACGATATGTTGTATCTGCAATCGAGATACTGTCAAGTGAAACAGGATGTCTAAGGGTATTCGATACTTTATATTGTACCTCACACACCGTTGCCTTAATAGTAATGGCTATGAAATGAGTTAAGACAGTTGGAGAAGCCGTTGTAATTTGTACAAGCCTTACTGGTTGTCAAAAAACCTTAATGCGTTCGTATAGAAACTCTAGGCATTTGAAAAATATAAAATTTCTCAAAGAAACTTCATATTGGATTCTAATGACCAACATATAAAGAGTTACTGGCTCCTAAGCAATGATAATCGGTGACCTGTAGACCATTGCTTGGGCAGACATAACAAATCTAAAAACAATTTAAATTAAATTGGACAATATCCTAAGACTGGCTTGTGTTTTTGTGTATTTGTAGCAGCGGCAATGAGAACCTGTGCTACAGCGATAATGAAAGTCCACTGCACATGGTAGTAAAGCTCAGGGAATTGAAGACCACGCTTAAGATTATGGGAACAAGTTTAATATAAAATTCTTTCGAAGAAAATAAGCATAATTCTACTTTCATACAGACATATAAATATAACTGATCATTACAACCCTTCAGTCAGGATTACTACCTAGTTTCTGACATCACTAATTCTACTTTTATAGGAGGTTCAAAAGATGGGCCATAGCAATACTATCTGATAGTCAAGCCTTTCGACCACTAGGCTCTTATCAGGTTAAATCAAAGATATAGGGTGGGCCATTTAAAAGTTTAAATTTAAAAATGCAATAAAACAAAAACAGTTTGGAGTTTTGCCAAATTTATTTTTTGGTTGTGAAGGGTAATTGTTTCGTTGAGAAATGCAAGATTATATCATTCATCTGGCTGCAAAGGCTCACGGTACCTAATTCGATCACACCAATTTCCGTACACTTTTTTGAGTGTATGGGGTCGTATCTTGGCAATGGCATCACGAATGTTGGCTTTCAAATGCCCAAATGTCTCTAATTTGTCGTCATAACACTTTTCTTTAAAGGCACCCCACAGCAAATAGTCCAATGGTGTCAAATTGTAGCTTCTTGGCGGCCAATTGACATCACCATTTCGGCAAATTAAACGGCCATCAAACGTTTGACGCAAAAAATCGATTGTGGCATAAGATGTGTTTGGTTCCTGCTGAAACCAAACATCGTTCACATCAATACCATGAAGAGCGGGTACAAAAAAAAACGGATATCATGGTGCGATAGAAGTCTCCATTGGTCGTAATGGTTGCGCCATTCTCATTTTAAAAGAAATATGGGCCAATGATGTCTCTGCTCCATAAGCCGCACCAAACAGTCACTTGTAATGAGAGCACTAGCTTTTGTAAGACCACGTGTGGGTTTTCTGAGCCCCAAATACAGCAATTATGCTTTTTAAAGTATCCATCAAAATGAAAATGAGCTTTATCCGAAAAGATGATCGATATCATCGTTCAGTTTCTCATTGGCCCTATAAATCCCAACGTTGCTCAAGCGTTGATCGATGCATTACGTTCAGTGGAGCTAATATACTGAATTTTGTGACAGAATAGAATGACATAAGTATTGCTAGATTCGAAATAACCGATGGTTCAAATTTAAGCCGATAGATGGCCTACTCGATAGTATTCGACTGCCTGGTGAAGATGAAGCAGCCAGATAAAAAAATAGGGTTTCAGGTCATTTAGGAATTCTGGACAATGAGCAGGCAGACTAGCTTACGAGACGGAAAACTGCACGCAGTCGCTGTTGTCAGATCCTATCTATGGAGTAGGACGGATGTTTGGAAAATTATATTTAACGAAAAGGAAGATTAAGAGAGGCAAAATTCTCTCTGGAAATTATATTATGGTGTGGTTACAGTCATTCATTAGACTTGCTCGGAATAACCTAAGGCGGATAACGTTCCCTATCTCAAGCAGTAACATAAACAGACAACATTTAAAAATCTACAACTCTATCGCTAATGGAACACCCTAAACCATTTTATGAACACACAAAACATATTGTGTATGTATATCTCTGCATCTACCGTGAAGTACTTATGTTGCACAGAAAATGAGAGCTATGATTCAAATTTTGTTTACATAGAGAAGATTTCTTATTCTTTCAGTTGGATTTTGAAATTTAATTTAAAAAATAAAAGTTTAAACAAAACAAACAAACTTAGACAAGTAAAACAATGAAAAACAGTTTTCGAATTTTTTTAAAGTTCAAGGAGTACTGCGTAAAGGCCTTTTAACAAAAATTTTAAAAACTTTTAAGTTCATGCGAACCTAGTTTCTCACATCACTTGAGGCTCAGAACGACTGATTTTTTTGACAAACTTTTCATGGCAATTTTTTATTTACACGCAGAGTTTTCGCCAGAAATCTGCTGATGCAGTTGCCGAGAAAATATGTATTCATATTTCATTTTATTGGAGATGTCTGAGCCTCATGTCTAATAAGCCAATGCAGTAGCCACTTGACTACAGCGATTGCAAGTTCATATTCCCATATTCATAAAAGGCCCAATTAGGGCGTCCATCATACCTAACCTAACAAACACTCATACGTTATGCTGTGATAGTACAGCAGCATCATTTATTTGTGTCCGTATGTGGTAGTGGTAGTAAATTCGTGTTCGTTATAAATGTACTCGATTGAGAAAGTGTACAATTCAAAACAATTTGTCTCTAAATCCCTTGACAATCAACAGCAATATAGACGGACGCATTGAATCCTTTTTACGCTTTTTAATGTTTACTCGTTTTTTTTTTCTGTCCTGTCTATTTCGTTCAATTCGATTTTTAGTCAGTTTTGTGAAAATTGTTACTCGATGTTGTTGCTCATCGTCGTCGTCGTTGTCGTCGTATGACTGTGTCATTCTTACGATACCATTTGATTTTGGTCTTGCTTGTGTCTTCGTATATTCAATAAATCGTTTGTTCATGTTTGTTCGTATGAGGCCAGATGCAAGTGTCCTTTTTTGAAATGCGAATCGATGTTGGTTAGTTTGCCATTTTATCTCTGTCAACAAATTGACACTTTAGTTGATGGTATTTGTTTGGGTAAAATAAAACACTTTCTATCAATATATTCTCGTTCCTTTTTTTTTTGATTTTGAGTTTCAATTTATGGTAGATGACTTGGTATCGGTGTTGGTGTTGCTGTTACTGTTATATGAACAATACGTCGATCAAATTCATATTGGTTGCCTTTGTATTGGATTTGTATTTTTTAATAATCTTTATTGTTTTCTGCATATTATTTAACACTTTATTTTAAAACGCACACAAATCACTGATATTTTTATTGGTGTGGTGCAAAAGTTATTCCGTTATTAATAAAATAAAACCAGTAGAATTTATTCTTTGCTGTCAAGTAATTCATAACGCCTTTAAAGCATTGTATTTGCGAAAAATAATATGTTTCATGGTTTCTTTTTCTCTTTAGAAATGAAAATGATCACAACCTGTTTTTTTTACCATGGAATATACATTTTTCCTTAAATTAACTGACAATTGAAGTAGCTGTAGTCTAGAAGGTAGTGTGTTGGCCTACTAGCAGAGAGGACTCGGTTAAAACTCCAGGTCGACATATCAAACAAGACGAAATACGGAAAAATATATTTATCTTCGCCGACTTGCTCTCAGCAAATTTTTGGCAATATCTCTGAGAGCTAATAAATTTGCCATGAAAATGTTTCTCAAAAATCTGCCATTCTTTAGGTCCCGCCACTCATGTATAAAATTTACGCACAGAACATAAATGCTGTGAGAAACTAGGTCGCAATCCCGACTGAAGGGTTGTAATGACCATCTATATTTGTCGTTCGGAGTCGACTTTAAACGATAGGTCCTGCCTTTTATGAATAAAATTAACGCACACAACATGGGTGCTGTGACAAACTAGATCGTAGTCCTTACCGAAGGGTTGTAATGCCCAATTACGTAAGTATTTATGGATGTTATTAATACACATTTTCTATTAAATTAACTGATAATTTCAGTTTACAAACGATATAAAAAAGCCACAGTAAAAACAAATTTTTTTGCTTTAGCACATTGTCAGGTTTTCATAGATCAAACACATCTCCATCAATCTTGTTATCTGTGTTACTGCCATTTGGAATTCCTTTATCAGCAAGTCAAACTACTGGTTGTTTTCTTACTCCTTAACTGTGCTCATATAAGCGGTATTGCCGTCATGGTTTTGGGGTTTTCTTTGCTTGTTTTTCTTTTCACAGAAAACGTGCTAGTCCATCTCGAACGCCCTCATTTGGTTCTAAAACTTCATTTTGTATCTACATATATCGTTATTTCAAATTTGATTACAACGTGAAATTAGAAGACGCCTTGGTTGAGTTTGAAATTAGTTAGTAAGGTCTCTCTGAAGAGATTATACCACTATCGAGGTTATACCACTTCCGAAAAATACTTAGTTTGTCTTATATTACGCATGTATTACTCTACCTGCTCCGGCAGTACTTTTGTTTCAATATCTTTGGATATAAAAAAAAAATTCAAAACATCTTCGCTGCTCCAAAGAGAATTATTCTTATAAAGTCTGACAGGAATCCTTCGTCACCATGTGTCAAAATGATGACCAAAGAAGCCAACTAGGATTGTATTCAATCTCCATTGCTTTTCACCATCATATTAGAAGAAGTAATGATTCGTGTATCTTAAAATTACATAAAAATTGGAAATCTTGTCAATATCAACACAAAATATGCTGTGAGGAAATTCTCCAATAATGAATTGAATGCTTTGTGAACTGAATATGATTTGTAACAACTATCACGAAAGCAATTTTGGTAATGGTTTAGAACATTACATTGCATGTCCAGTTCTGAGCAGGAATCTATGAAACAGGCATAAGCAGGTGACTGGAAGAAGTAAAAGCATCTGAAGCAAGTAATTAAGAATCTATTTTTGCATAGAATAAAATGGAAGACATCTGTTGAGCTTCCTAAGAACTAAGAAAGTATGCGATATACACGTATAAATTTATAAGTCCATTTATCAGACCTTGTAGTCCTTGTTCGTTTTAAGACAGAAGAGCCACACATTATTCCCTGACGCTATTGCCTTGGGGAATCCCAGAATACTGTACGGTTTAGAACATTACATTGCATGTCCAGTTCTGAGCAGGAATCTATGAAACAGGCATAAGCAGGTGACTGGAAGAAGTAAAAGCATCTGAAGCAAGTAATTAAGAATCTATTTTTGCATAGAATAAAATGGAAGACATCTGTTGAGCTTCCTAAGAACTAAGAAAGTATGCGATATACACGTATAAATTTATAAGTCCATTTATCAGACCTTGTAGTCCTTGTTCGTTTTAAGACAGAAGAGCCACACATTATTCCCTGACGCTATTGCCTTGGGGAATCCCAGAATACTGTACGGTGTTAGTAAAGATAACTCCCTGTCTTTTATTTCCTATATACTCCGGTAATTTCTTCTGAAATGCATTAAAGCCATACAGCTTCTAAATAAGTATTCTGGTAATTTATTTTCCTTATCACAGGGATTACAATGTAGTCGCCGTAGTCTAGGAGGTAGTGTTTTGGTTTATTAGACGTGAGGCCGCGGTTCAAACCCCCGGCATCTTCAACATAATAAAATATAAAAAAATATTTCTTCGGCGACTTCCTGAGAGTAAATAAAATTACCATGAAAAGTTTCTCAAAAAAAAATTTCTCGTTCGGAGCCGACTTTAAACTGTACGTTCTGTCACTCATGTATAAAATTAATACACATAACATAAATGGCGTGAGAAACTACGTTTTAATCCTGACTAAAGGATTGTAATCTTCTTTGAGTTTAAATTGCTGGAGCTGACGAGTGGTTACTCCTGTATAATCTGACTCAAATACATATATTTCTATTGTATTACTAATACTTCCAGATTGTTTCCAAATAGTCTTACTAGTCTTGGGTTTTCTCTTTCTTCCTTTTCCCCTAGTATAACTTTTTATTTCCTTTCTTCAGTGAAAGATCCTGTGCCCATCAGCGATGTAAAAGCTCAATTCAATTGTCTGCTCATTGTCTTGATTTGGACATTGTGTGGCTGGTAAAAATTGGCCAATCTTATAGGTTCAAAGAGCTAAAGTTGTCGGCAGAATGTCAGATAGTATTGCTATGTCCTATCCTCTGTAATTACTGCTCACATTGAAATGAACAAATCTTTCAATCGTTGTTTCCGCTTAGAAAACACCTGCGAATTTTTTCTTACCATCATATACCATTGAATGGTACGTCCCTTTAAGGAGAATGCCAGTTTTAAAGTGCTCCATTCAATTTTATTACTTAGTCTCGTTGAAAAACAGTTCTAAAACTTATAGACTTTACTGGTACAATGTGGGTCACAATTAAAGTGGGAGCCTTCGGCTATTAGATTACCAGATTATGATTATTTCTGATGAATATCGTGGTAGATCGGACCACCATTATCCTAATTTCCATAGCTCTTGTCTTCACTACAATATAAAACGGATTTAAATACAAGAGAGCCTCTACTACAATGGCAGTACAGGTGCTGGGAATAAGCAGCATAAGTACGGTGACCATTTGTCCACTATTATAGCGGACAGTCCGCTATTTTAACCTCCTGTCCGCTATACTTTTTGCGTCCGCTATTTGTCCACTATTTTACCACACGTAACTTCTAAAAGGTATTTATTTTCAAAATTTCCGCTTTTGTCCACTTTTTTCACTAATTCGGTAAAAACGCTTATATTAGCTAGAATTACATATGAAATTGAGTTGGGAACTCTATATTTTGTCTATGTTGTAGATGCAATTCCATCTTGGTCTTCAGTTGAAAAGTCGTTAATAAAGATAACAGAAATCAGAAATGATTTAATTGTAAATAATAACGAAATTATTGATGAATTCACTTATGTTAAAAATTATGTAAACGCTGAACAAATAGAAATATGGAAACAATCAGCATTAAATCCCGATTAAAAGTGGGTTGAAATTTTCAAATTTTTCGAAACGAAAAATATACCTTATAAAAACATGCTGAAATTATTAGATTTCTCATTTGCTTTGCCAGCGTCCAACGCACCAACATAAAAATTTTTTTTCTTAATCTAACAATATTTGGTTTTTCGAAAAATCCCAAATGGAACTAGAAACTTTAGAATCTTTTTTGACCATAAAATGCAATTTTGAAATGGACTGTTCGGAATTTAAAACATTTTTATCTAACAGGCCCAATACTATAAAAAAAAATACATTCTGTAGAGCAATACCAGAAGTAAATTTATACAAATAAGTTACAGGTAGTCCCCGACTTACGACCATTCGACTTACGACTATTCGCACTTACGACCATTCTTTCTAAATTTTTTTTCTTAGAAAATACTTAAAGAAGTTGTAGGGAATCCCTAAAATATATGACAAAAATTAAAAAAAAAAAAAAAAATCACAGTAAAATAATTCGATTTACATATGTACATATCGACGCCTCCATTCTATAACGTTCTAAGTGTAAAGTATTAATTATAATAAATGAATTTTTTTTGTTTTTCAATTTTATATATTTGTCCGCTTTTTCACATCGAAATAATGGTTACCCCTTATAATCGTAGTTTTTGCAGTTAAATCCTTCAGATAAAAGGCATACAAGTTCAAGTCCTTTGTACTTTTTTATTTCTTTTAAGTGGTGGGCAACAAATTTTCGTGTTTTCCTACCCAATTTACATTCACACATATGTCTGTTATAAGCTTTATTATTTTCTTAAAAAAAAAAAAAAAAAAAAACTTAAATTTATTGTTTATGGCATCATATTTGAATATCAGTATCATATTTATATGCTATATCGATGGTACCCACGAACATCGCATACAATTTGAAACTTTATATTGTTATCGATGTCGACACCGATACCTTTTAACAATTTCTGTGTTATAAATTATTAAAGAAATATTGCCATGAAATCATTAAAATGACTTGTAGCTCTTTTGTGCGGTTATTAGATGCATTATAAATGGGGAAAAATTAAAAAGAGAAAAAGAAAAGAAAAAACTGTTTGTGGTTTTGTGTCATATTT
Organism: Sarcophaga caerulescens; assembly: GCA_927399465.1. Classification (NCBI taxonomy): domain Eukaryota; kingdom Metazoa; phylum Arthropoda; class Insecta; order Diptera; family Sarcophagidae; genus Sarcophaga; species Sarcophaga caerulescens. The sequence goes on along the minus strand of OV656872.1, from coordinate 55,984,592 downwards.
CAAGTCTCACACCAATGAATTCCTTTTTTTATTGCCTACCAATATATGCCTTAAAATGATGGCATTGATATCTGTCCATATGCATAAATATCACTTTGTCTTTCTACACGGCTTAAAGCATATAAAGGGATTCTATGAAAGCAATGGTAGCACAGCAGTAGACTGACTGAGTGCCATAACTTCGTTAGTAAGTGTTTCAATTTCTTTGAAAACTTAACCACGTAACCGATATGTCAAAATGTATTTTAAAATTTATTACTAAAATTGATACGGTTGTTCAATTAACGTTTTGCTTTTTCTTTCTCTCACACGCACCATGACATGTTATCATTATATTTCATACGCTACCATACAGTGTTGTTAATAGAATTAAATGGAAATGCGTTTTGTGTGGAAGCTTAGAATATTTTGAATGAAAACCAAAAAAGCTATGAATCGAAACGTGCCCCAACTTTATTTTGATAGGTAAACACAATAAGTAACAATAAGGTTTATATACATACAGTGGACAGCAAAAATCTTAGTACGGCAATATATTTTAGAAATTTCATGAATTTTAGCCAAAAGTTTGTACACAAAATTAATGTTTTTATACATATTTATTTTATTTATTTATTTCTGTTTTATTATAAAACAAAAAATTTTTTTAATGTTTTTCATAAAACAAGAGAAAAATAAGGAAAAGTTTCAGATAACTCCGTAGGTACCCCCAAGGAGAACCCTGAGTAAATTCAAAATTCCAAGGCCTAATGAAAATGTTATCCCTTATATTTAGTAGAATATCCTTTAAGGCCAAGCACTCTATTTAACCCATTGGGATTCGAAGTTTTATTTAGTGTTTTCTGGTGGCACCATGGCCAAGTTTTTCGGTTGACTTTTGTTTGAGGTTTAGCGATTACGTAACCGTTCTTTCAAATGATCTCCTAAATTCTCTCTTGAAGTCATATTGGAACTTTGTGCAAGAGTATTAAGCCTGTGGGGACTTTTTTTTGTCAAAATATATTGGAGTACTAAGACTTTTGCTGTCCAATTAATTCACTTAATTGGTAATTGCAACCATTCAAACAGGATTACGACCTTACTTCTCACACCACCCATGTTGTGTGTGTTAATTTCATACATGAATAGCACGACCTACAGTTTAATGTCGACTCATGACAATTTTATTTACTCTCCGAATTTTTGCTAGAAATCTTCTGCTAGAAAGTCGCCGAAGAAATATTTTTTTCTCTCAATTATTCGATTTGTAGAAAACCGCTACGTTAACAATGAAAATGTATTCATAAAACTGAACGTGTTCAAATAAATGATTTCGAAAATGTAGAAAGATGGATGTGCATACATTTATAGTCAGCTTGGTATTGTAACAAGTAAGAGCTTCTCGAAGTTAGTTAGAAACATAAGAAACATAAAGTTTAAACTAAGTGTTCCAGACTATTGAGTGATTGACAGAGAGTATGGATAAACAAAAATTGTTTAAGAAAGCCAAGAAGATGTTAATAACCAAACACAATTTTATAATATCTTGGAAAAACTAAAGGAATTTGTGTTGGGGAATTCTTGAGTCGCATTTGCCATAATTTGGTTGATAGTTAGTAGGCCTTCTGGACGAGAGCTACGAGCTTTGACTCCTTAAAAATATATACATACATGAAAAATTGCTTTTTTTGACAGTTTTTGCTAATGAAAAAATGTCTCATATTCGTGATTTACAACCGAAGTTAAACTGTAGTTTCCGCCACTTATAAATTAAAATAATACACTCATCATGGATGGTGTACAAAAACAGATGTATCGATATATCTAAATTTTGACCTTCTTTAACTACAGTATAATTTTGACAGCTACAATTTAAAGAAAATTCGTGGTATAAATAGAATCAATAACAAGATGGTACAGAGCTGTTTCACATTGCCATTGTTATTGCGTTCCAACTATTTGCTATTTTATCTTTGTTGTTTGGATATTGTTTGTCTGATTTTCACTCTGACAATAGATTTTTCTTTCAATATAGCCATGCATGCAGCAAAATTTGTCGCCACTAATTACTGCTGGTGTACCGCAGAATAGCATCTTATAACCCGTTTTATACTTCGTCATTCTCACACTCCCATCAGGTGTTTCATTAAATGCTTCCTATCTTAAACATTACATAAAACATAGTAAGGATTACGACCTAGTTTCATACACCACTCATTTTGTGTGTGTTAATTTTATACATTAGTGGCGGTATCTTCAGTTTAAAGTCGACATCGAACAACAGATTTTTGAGAATCTTTTCATGGCAATTTTAGTTACTCTCAGAGTTTTTGCCAGAAAACTGATGGCCTGGGATATAAACTAGAAATTTTACTAGACTATGGCGACTTTGTTTGTCAGATATCATCGATATTTTTTATACATTTGAAAGAATTATTGATGCAATGTGATGAGTGGAATCTGGATAGAACCCATCTGAAATGTCAAATTTTCCATAGCTCTGGCTCATAAATTAGTCTGAATTTGATCGATGGCGTATATTGGCTTTTAGAGCTTCTGAGGTTTGTGTATAGACATGCGATTTAAGAAAACTCCATAAAAAGGCTAAAGGGTCATATGGCATCTCGTTAGCCAGTTCATATAATCTTCACGTGCGGTGACAAAGTCCATAAATCGCTCGTGCAAAAAGCTGTTCGAATAAGATATCATTGGTGACTGGAGCATTCAATTCAAGTCAAAAAAATTTGATAATCATGGACCTACATACAGTGCTTTGCAGTAGATGGTAATGTCCAGGCCAACGTCGTTCTCAAAGCATCTTAGGAATCCCATAGCAGTTATAACTGGACACTGACCACTTGGTGTATACGAACAGAGGCTACGAATACCTCCCAATGACTTTTGAACGCAGGACTGGTACTCTGTTATTGTCCAACACTTGGAAACATCAGAGGAAGGATTCTTGGGTATCTAAACTTTGTTGTCAGAACATGTCTAGCCAAGGGAGATTTGGACATTCATATGACTATGTTGATGGCTCAGAGATACCAGCCAGGATTTATATAGGTATTATTATAGACTTAGGTATTATTGGTGTTACAACGAGACCTCATAGGATCCAAGTAAGAAGGCAGCTACTAATACTTGATACTAAACTTAAAAAAGAACTCTGCTACCTACACTAGCAAGTATTTAAACTTGTATAAAAATGATTCATTTTTAATCCTACAAGGTAGTGTTTCAAAATAGTTACACACGACTGCCAATCATATTCTCTTATATACAACACACCTTACAATTACACACTGATACATAAATGCACACACATAAAGTGTGAAACAGAAAGAGAGTACAATTTAGTATATGATACATCGTTATCATCAACAAACAATATAAATAAGTTTTTGCAACAATTCCGTGATGCTGCCACAGCTTTTGTTGCGAATACGGAAATATAATATCTGAGTTTGGATTTGCACTGAAACTACAATTACAAGCAAAAAAAAAAAACAGAATAAGTTTTTTAGTTATTGTTGTTGCTGTTGCTGCTGCAATTGTTACAGTTATTTTTATTATTGTTGTAGCATTGTATATACATACATATGTACATACAACAGTAAAGTAATTGAGGTTTGTAATATTCATGTTGCCACATAAATCTGCATGAAACAAAAATGCTGAAGTATTCAAATGAAAATGAAAAGAAAAACTTTTGCATTTACATCTGGTTACAGTATCTCTGTTTCATAAAATGAAAGTTTTCATTTAAAGTATTTACAAAATACTTTTGCCTCTTTTCGATGCAGAATTTTATCTGAACTCATAACAACTTCAGCCCTCATAACAACCTCAGAAACTACACAATCAACATATGGAATGTTAAGAAGTAATTCCTACAGAAACGGATTTTTTTATTTAAGAATTGTCAAGTTTTTGCGAAACTTTGATACCATGACAATGGAAAGAACTCCACTCAAATTGGTCGTATGATTAATGTTTAATTAATATTTATCATACGATTTATTAAAAATCACTAAGAAATAATGTGTTCACAATACGTACATACATGTACTTGTGAGAACGTTATTTAGACGTAGTAACGTAGAGTGTTGGCTTATTAGACGTGTAAACACGGTTCAAACCCCTGGTCAGACATCCCCAACAAAACGAAAATTTTGGCAGACACTCTGAGAGTAAATAAAATAGTTTCTCAAAAATCTGTCGTTCGGAGTCGACAGACACAACATACGTGGTATGGGAAGCTAGGTCGTAATCCTGACTGAAGGATTGTAATAATGTACATACATAACATTATTACATTATTATGTAGTTCTTTACTGCAGGGCGTAGTTAATAATTTTAATTTTTAATGCCACACAGGAACTCGCCTTAGTCTAGTAGGTAGTGCGTTGGCTTATTAGAAGTGAGGCCACGGTTCAAATCCCAGTTCAGGCAAATGAAAAAAATATTTCTTCGTTGACTTCCTCTCAGCAGATTTCAGGCAAAAACTCTGAGAATAAATAAAATTGCCATGAAAAGTTTCTCAAAAATCTATTGTTCGAAGTCATCTTTAAACTGTAGGTTCCGCTACTCATGCATAAATTAACCACATACAACATAAGTGGTGTGTCAATGTAGGTCATAATCCTGACGGAAGTCACTTATTTCCCTAGACCTCATTTAGTTACATGATTGATCGCAAGCTACATTGTGACGGCGACGTAATAGATCAATAGATTTTTGAAGGATATACTGAATTTAGCGAACGTAGCAATGATTTTTAATGGCTAGAACAGCAAAACCTATCAACAACCCAAAAGGACTTCCTAAACGATATTAGCCAAAATTACAGACTTCAGTTTAAAACACAATTCGATTAAAGAGTTTAATTATTTCCTTTTGACATTTGTTAGGTTTTATTTTGTTTTTTTCTTTACCATTTTGTTTAGCATACAATTCAAAATAAATACAAGAAATTTTTATTCTTCTAATGCAACAAATATCAAGTGTGACAGCCAAAGTTTACTTACTGATGAACACAAAAGTTAGACGATATCTTTGTGGCATTATGAAAAACTGATTAATCGGTATCGATCTCGAAACATCCATAGCTTACATATGTATGTGCTATAGAATGTAAGTGTATCTTTAGATTTCACTTCTTCAACTATTTTATTATCATTTAAATTTCACACGTAATAACTTGTAATTGTGTTCGGACACAATTACCTCTATTCTACGGCGATTCGCTTCCCTTCTTATTGCATTGGTTTATTACAGTTTGTGAGAGAAACATACATACTCGTACATACATATTTGTGTGGTTTTTAAGCTTTCAACAATGTTGTGAATGTTTGTTTTTGTTAGTTTGGTTTTCTACTATATGCAACAGTTGCAAAGGTAAGGGAAGAAAGGAAAAGGAGAGCAGAGAGAGAGAGCGAGCGAGAGAGAGATTTACAAAAACCAAACAGAATAAACGACACGAAGAGCCGTTTTCATTTGCATTTGCCAGCGTCTGTGTGCGGTTAATTGTGTTAATGAAGTTTTAAAATGTCAACATTATTGTGTTAAAATGTAATTTACGAAAACCGCATTACAAGCTCACACAAAAGAATGAAAGAATTATTTAATAAAATGAAAATACCAACCAGTTTTAAATACCCATCTAGTAAAAAGAGAAAAAAGGAAAAAATTGAATTATGAAATAAAATATTTAAAAGAAAAAATTGTAAAATATTACAAACATTGTAAATAAACTACAAAAAAAAATATTTTTTAATAACTATGGTCAGTTGAGTCTAAAATTATGCTACCCTATACTATACCCTACCACTTGTTGAAGTGTTTAGTTTTTCTATCTTAGCTAAGGACCAAACTCTTGGCAGAAGGCTACTTTCTCATGCTGTCTTAATTGTTATTCTAGCCAGTTCTTTATGTCTTCTACTAATCATATAAAGGCCACTAACGTTTTATTTTGAAAATGGTGAGGAACAACGATTTCAATCAACGATGTCTTTTTCCTGAATCTGCTTTTGGAATACCATCGGATGTCTTATTAGGTAGTTAGGTAGAGTGAATACGAGCAGTAATCGTTGTTGCGATAGGTTTGAAGGTCTCATGCCTAAGTCATTAAGTTGTACACTTGTTAAGCGTTACCATTAAAGGATACCAAACATACTTTTTAAAGGAAGTCATTATCTTGTATACACTTCTTTAGCTTCTTCCAGTCCACTGCCCTGAGATGAAATGTACACCAGACTCATTATCTTTCCTAAAAGAGTAGGATCTATCTTCACAATGAGACAAAAAGCATTCCATTCTTTTGATGTCTTCACCACATGCTCTGGATTAATCACCAATATGGAGGTGAGCATGTAAGGCAGAGTGTCTTGCGAGCACTCTCATTAGTGTACTCAAGCCGCCCTTATTTAGAAATAAAGTTCTCATTCTTTTACCCTTATTGAACTCTCTGATGAATTGGGAACCTGCAAGCTTGTAATTGACAATCCAATTGTTAATTTTTTCAACAATATGTGGGTGGCTTCCGACATGGGCGAAACGACGCAGAAAATCTGGCCAAGGCTGGATAGAGGGAATACAGTAGGCAGACAAGCAAGCTCTACTTCTGTAGAAGCTGTAGAAATGAAGAAGAGAATGAGACTGTTTTTCAGCTACTGTGTACGTGCCCGGCACTTTATCGGAGTAGGATTTGGATGAATTGTCCTGCATTGATATTGATAGTACAAGTGGTTCCTAAACTAGGGGAAGAATGAGAAACTGTGTACCACAAAGACCCCTGCGTGTCGCCTATGTATGTCAGCTCATACTCCTTGAGTGGACAGCCACTTTTACCATACCTACCTACCTACCCCTTATCGGGATTGCCCTCGAGTATCTTTGAAATTCTTGTTACTGCTTACAAGAAACCACAACATAAGTGGTGTGAGAAGCTAGGTCGTAATCCTCACTGAAGGTTTGTAATGACCAATTAGGTATGTTATGTATGATTTTCCTACAAATGAAACAGCGTCTAATGAATATTTTGCTCTACCATCTATCGGGTCCGCCATCTAACTTTTTTTTCAACTAGTGCTTATTTCGTGAATGGTAACACTTAGCTCATGTCTGATTTAACAGATAATTAGTTTTATCCTTCCGCTGAACGAATATGGTTGTGTATACGCTTGAACAACGCTGGGAAATATTGCGACATTACTTTGAAGATAATGGTAATGTTGCAGAATGTGTGCGAAAATTGCGTACGGATTTTGGAAGAAGAGAAGCACCGTCAGCTTCGTATGTTCGTTGTCGCATTTGGGGCACAGAAAACCAGTACACATACATTGAAAAGCCGGCGCACCCAAAACGAGTCACTGTTTGGTGCGGATTTTGGTCTAGAGGCATAATTGGGCCATTTTTCTTCGAAAATGAGCAAGGAGTGGCCGTTACAGTCAATGGCGATCGTTATCGGGCCATGTTGAACGAATTTTTGTTCACAAAAATTGAAGAGGAGGATATTGGCAACATTTGGTTTCAAAAGGACGGCGCTACTTCCCACACAGCCGAAGCTACACTCGAGGCTTTGCGCCCTGTTGTTGAAGATCGCATTATCAGCCGCAGAGCTGATGTCGTTTGACCACCTCGGAGCTGCGATTTGACACCGTTGGACTATTATTTGTGGGGTGCCGTCAAAGATAAGTGTTACACCGACAAGCCAGAGACAATTGACGCTTTAAAGGACAATATTCGTGAAGCCATTGGTGAAATATAGCTGCACACAATCGATAATGTGCTTAAAAATTGGACCGATCGTGTAGGCTACTGCATGGCCAGCCGAGGCAGCCATTTGAATGAAATTATTTTCCATTATTAACCGGAAGGATTGTACTTTCAAATAAAAAAAGAAATTTGAGAAAATATTTAGTAGTTTTTTTTTAAAGCATTTTCAAAAAAAAAAAAGTTATTGGGCGGACCCTATAGATGTTGGCTCTGTTTCAATTTCCCAATATACGCAAGTATTACATCTGGATGGATATCCGAATATGTTTGGGAATTTTCATTTAAGTAATGAGGATATCCTTTAGAAGCTATACATCGCAATTTTCTTCAATGTTTACTGAGTTTATCTAGAGACTTGTGTTCACCTTTCAAAATAATGCATTCACCTGCCAACTATATCTTGATTACAACATTACCAATGGTTTGGTAGAGTAATTATGATGTGATTATTACCTCGCATGTTATAAAATGGATACCAAAATACGATTTACTTTCGCTCTTTCTGGCAATGTAAAGTATGAAAGAAACCAAAAAAGAAAAACAAAGTAATGGTATATTTAAACTGTTTATTTAAACCATTATTAATATTTCATTATTGTCAATGTCATTATTCGCTTTAAATTGAAACTAAACCACGTTTTAAAATCATTTTATGTTTATGAATTTGGGTTAATCTTTAAATTTTCGTTAATTAAAAAAAGATTTTATACACTTTTGAATATCATACATTAATATATGACACATATAATATATGGCACATATACATATACTTTTGCGTTACTAAACAATCAATTCAAATCTCAAAATTTTATAATTTCATCCTGTCTGCTACAGATATTCTATCATATTGATGTACTGTGTGTTATTTTTATTTTTTGATTATTGATCACATTATCGACAAATTGGTGATAAAAGAAAGAAAATAAAACGAATCCTTATGACCTTATAATTTCATCTGCTGGTTATGACTTATATTTGCCATAATCAAAAATCAAATAATATTTTATAAATGTCAGGACTATCAATAATTGTTCTAAGAACTGAAATTTTATGAAATGTAATGAAAACAGGAATTTTCAAAATTTTATATTTCATAATGACCATATTGTGCAAGCAACATCTGACGAATTACTTGCGAGTTATTTACAATCAAGGTTACGACCTAGCTTTTTACACTACTTGTGTTGTGTTTGTTTGTTTTATACATGAGTGGCAGGATCTAAAATTAAAAGTCGATTTCGGACGACAGATTTTTTGCGAAACTTTTCGTGGCAATTTTACTTACTCCCAGAAATACGATAAGAGGCGGTCGTTAGAGTTGAAAATGTCTGACCTGGGGTTTGAGCCGAAGTCTCATATCTAATCAGTCAACATCCTAATTTTCATCCAAAATCATCTTCAGCGATAGCGCTCATTTTTGAATGAATGAGTACGTGAGCAAAGAAAATTGCTTAATTTGCAACGATTCCAATCCACCTGAAATCCGTACAGTGCATCTCGACTTTGAATTTTGAGCTGAACGGTGTCTCAATTCATATTTCAATGACATGTTTTTCAACAGGACGACGCTATATGCCGCACAGCTTACATACCACATTGGATATTCTACTCGAGCAATTTGACGACATGGACATCTGTCGTGTAGGTGATGTAAACTGGCATCTAGATCGTGCGATTTGCCTTCGTTAGACTTTTACTTGTAAGTTTTTATTGAGTTGCGGGTGTAAACGATGCGGGTGTAAATAGACAACAAAACAATTCCAATCCATGCCATCGGATAAAATCCGCCTGATTTATACGCCAAAGATACGGAAAATTTAACATTTCGGATACGCGCCATTGGCACCAGTATGTCTTTGATCATATCACACACACACTTCTTTCCTAATAGGTGAAGAACAGTCTCATCTTCTTCCTCATCTCTGCAACTTCTAGAGAAATCATTTACAAAGCCTCCTAGACCACGTTGTCCGGCGGGATGATATCTCATACACACTTTGTTTTTTTTAATATAAAGATAGGAAGCGCTTAATAACCTTTCATGAAGTTACACTCTACAGGCAATGCAACCATATGTACCAGGCTGAATAAACGTAAAGCCACAGGAAAACATAGTCTATTGTTGAACCCGGTAAAGTGCATCCATCAAATTTTGTTTGGTTAACACAAAGTCAAGAAATCGATACTGATCATCTAATTATCAACTACAAAGCTGTCCAATGAGTTTACAGATATGAAATTGGCACTCAAATAAATAAATACAGATTTGGGAAGCTTAGAGACAAATGTTGCTCTCTATAGACCACAAGACAAAGGCCCGTTTTCTCAATGTGTCGACAAAATGCCAGTTACCAAATGTCGACATAAATTTATTAGACTGATAAACTGTCCGTTAACAATTTTGGTTTTCTCAATATACCGACAAAAACATTATTTTCATTTGGCAATACCTCTCAAAGTAGTCGTCGTAGTCTATTAGGTAGTGTGTTGGCGTATTAGACTGAAGGCCCGAGTTCGAATCCCAGGTCAGACATCAAAACGAAAATATGAAAATATTTCTTCGGCGACTTCCTCTCAGCAGATTTCTGGCAAAAACTCTGAGAGTAAATAAAATTGCCATGAAAAGCTTCTCAAAAAAACTGTCGTTCGGAGTCGACTTTAAACTGTAGGTCCCGCCACTCATGTATAAAATTAACGCACACAACATAAGTGGTGTGAGAAGCTAGGTCGTAATCCTGACTGAAGGGTTGTAATGACCAATTATGTATGTAATACCTCTCAAAATTGTTGTGAAAGTTAGGGTTCCGAACTTCAAATTACAACTTATTAACATAAATCAGCTGTTTTCCAATAGTGAAAAAAAAATAACACAAAATAAAATCTTTTGAAAAATTCATTATCATCCATGTCAGCCAGGCAGTTAGGCCTGGCATGATAAACTCTTTCAACATTTACTTGGAACTCATGTTCTTCGAATTCATCCTCCATCAAATTAATGTTTATTCCTCTGTTAAACATTTTTTCTAAAATCTTTTTTATTTTTTCAAAAACTCAAGGTATTGCCACATAAAAAATATGAACAGCAGTCTGCTGATTGAATTTATTTGTACAACAAATAAATAACCGGCAGATGAGGGCTGGTTAGTTTTGCGACAAAATAGAAGCAAATGAGACATTGAGAAAACCACATTTCTTTAATCTGCAGTTTTTCGTTGGGAAAAAAGATAATCGCCTAATGAGAAAACAGCCCAAAGAGGGTTAGTGATAGAAGATTGAAGTAAGAAATTCGTTTAGAATTCATCTTTTGGGACTTTATGTATAAAAACACCTATAGTGCTATCCCTATAGTGTTATCCCTGTGCTAATTTGATTACCAGATTCTTACATCGTTCGGACCGAGCCTTACTAGATATCGTAGGTCTAACGCTCTAGCTCTGAGTATATTTTAAAACTGTAGATATTTCACGAGATGGTATTCAATAAAATATTTCATTGTCTTGAAGCATACAAATACAACAAAACCCTTTTAATCCCATTCACCACAAGTGCCAAGAAGAAATTTCAAGAGGCCAAGAAGAAATTTCAAGAGGCCAATAATAATTTATAAATAACTACAGGTAATTAAAAACAGAACTTTTAAACTCTATAAAGGCCATTACAAACTTATATAAATCATCATAATTTAAAAATGGTTGAGGATGTAATTAAAGCATTTATTCAATTATTATTTCTAGGTCTTTTGATTTAAAATTTCTTTATGACATCTTGTTATCTGTATTTTCTATTACTATTTAACAATTGGCTTTAAAATTTAATTCAATACTTACAACCTCCGCTGTGGTGGTTTTTTGTGGAGAATAATCAATAAAGGTTTCACAAGAATCCCTGTCTTGTTTTTGTTTATCGAATTGTTGGTATTTGTGTGGGTACTTTAGCCTACACATAAAACATAACAAATGTTAATTTCATTACAATAATAACAACTACTTCTGTTGGTTATAATTTTGTCCAAAAACACATTTTACATCTCTTATGGCCAGAAAAGAGTAGCAACATATATAAAGCATTTGTTTGTTACGAATAAATTATGTTACTGCATACACTCGTACCAATAATATGATCAACATAAATACAAACACACTGACATACATGGATGTTATAAAATATATTCAAACATATACATATGCACATACATATGTATGTATGTCTGTAGCTATACATTTATATTCATTTAAATTAAAACTTAAACGAAATGAATATGGTCAATGAATTTATGTGCGCAGTAATATATGTACGAGGGTGTTTTCAGTTTCTTAGCAATTTTCTTAAACGACAACAATTTGTCCGTTTACTCATCTTGGACCACAATACGTTGATTCCAGTGAAAATCTGTGAAATCAACGCTTTTAAATATATTTTTTTGTGATAACTCCGAGAATACATAATCCAAAGTGTATATGGATGCATAGCCCATGTTAGATCATGTAAGAGAACTAGATTTTTGCAACGAAGACGCACTAAACGCTGAGAATAGTCTGGGGTTTGGAGAAATAAAATAAATACGTTTTGATGCCAAGGAAAACTAAGTTTAACGACTGGAATAGAACTGATTTTAGAGACAATTGTGTAAGAATCCTATTACTTACTTAGTTACCTAATTGGTCATTGTAAACCTTCAGCCAGGATTATGACCCCGTTTCTCACACCACCCATGATATGTATTAGTTTTTATCCATGATTGACAAGATCTATTGTTTCAAGTCGAGTCTCAAAGACAGATTTTATCGAAACCTTTCATGGCAATTTTATTTATAAGCACTAGAAAACTGCTGAGAGAAATTCGCCGAAGAGATATTTGTTTCATTTTGTTGGAGATGTCTGAGTCAGAGGTTGAATCACTACCTTACATTTGATAAGCTGATGCACTACCTACTAGACTACGACCGATTTTTTTTTATGATAAATTTAGAAATTCAAGGCTTTTCGGGGCACTGAAAACCAAGTTACAGATGTGAGCGAAAATTAGAAAATGAGAGTGTTAGATATGGGTAAAAGTGATTTGAGTAGGATGACACCTAACAAGACGGATATCTTTTGTTTGTATAGGCAGTATGGCTGGGCACCTTAGAAAGTCGAATGGACACACTTAGAACACTTAGACACATTGTGACACCACAGTTTTTCCATTGTCCCATAGCCATGAAACCACTCGGAAGTTCTGATAAAGCGACTTAGACTGACAATGTCAATGCTTGGCCGTTCATCAAGTTCATCCATGTAGTTGGCACCAAGATACCTTTTTAACCTCTGAAATAGTGCCAGGCATTTTCTCAGTAGGTGAAGAACAGTCTTATCTTCTTCCTGATTTTGCAACTTCTGCAGAAATCATTTACAAAACTACCTAGATCACAGAATATCTTCTCTGTCATTCCCCTGTGCTTGGGGACCTAAAAAGAAGAATACTTGGATACCCAGAATTTAGTTACAAAACGTGTCTAGTCACACCTTTATAAGAATTTCGGGTTGTTTGAGATATACCAACCAGGACGGAATAAGTAGTGTTGGAGTTAGAATGGGAGCTTACAGGACTCAAGTAAACAGTGCCCGAAGAAGCGGCTGCCAGATTAACTGAACTTAACTTGCGTGCCCAAAATGCAATGTCCCGTTGTGACCACGACAACCATACTGAGTGTGCTCCTTTGAAGTTTAAGCAACCTTATCGTGTGTGCTCCATATGGTTTAAGCCGAATTTTTACGCCGTTCTGCCATATCCATATACAGTTGACAAAATCAGTGACCGCATTGTCAATTATAAGCTTACAGCTTACAGCTTACAGGTCCCTTGAGAAATTTCCGAAATCGATAATTCATCGAAAAGTTCGATAGTTGTGACATGCCTGGCCAGTTCATCCGCTCTGCAGTTAACCGGAATATCATTGTGGCCTGGTACACATATAACATGGACATTATTTCGTTCCTTTATCCTGTTTAGATATCTGCAACAGCTGTACATCGTTCTGAAGTTCATCACATTGGAACTCAATGCCCTGATAGTTGCCTGACTATCGGAGAGTATGGTAATGTTCCGCTTGGGGATATCTGCGTCCCCAATAAATTTCACTGCTGCCTGTGTTGCCGACACTTCCCGCTGAAAAACGCTATAATTCGACAGCCTTACGAATTGAGTTATTCTGATCGGTTCTGAGAAAATATCGCTACCAACAGTTCAAAATGATTGGATCCATCAGTGAAGATTTGCATGGAGTACTTTACATGGTATGCAGAACCATTTTTCCAAACCTATTGCGAATGCATGGAATTTCGTATGAATTCTACGTGGTTGATATTACTTATTGGAGACTGCACAACAGGCTGACACTACAGCTTAGATGCACGCTGATGAGCTTTGGCCCATTTCGATTAAACTTGCTAATAAAACAAATGCTCAATCATTTGATTAGCAAAAGTATGACGAAACAAATAAATTTTTTCGATACCAATGCCTTTGCAGTTCAATTACTAAAATTAAATTAAATCCTTAAATTCATACAAAACGTCTACGATTAAAAGAAAGTCCAGGCTTTTTTTCCTTTCTTTCTTTATAATTTGGATTAATTTTATGTACTTCAAACACTCGTGGAAAATTTTTTATTCAGATTTTTTTTAAATCTGAAGCAAAAAAAACGAGAAAGAAAAGTAAAAAAAATTAATTTTAAATTTTAATTTCAATATGATTAATTATTAAATTGAAACAGGAAATGTCAATCAATAATGTATTTTCAACATCCACCTCGTATTTGCCCGTTTACTGTATATCCGACTGTACTTGTACTTGTATTGGTTGGAAAACATGCAATCATGGTTTGTTTTTGTGCGTACTCGTACTCGTATTTGTGTAGATATTGTACGGGTGTGTATCTGTAATGTAGAGAGTGAAAATGTGGGAGAATTTGTTTCTATACACACGAGTATGATTGAATTTGTGTTTGTGTGTACATGGTTTTGCAAATTAGTTTTATATGATTTTGTTAAATCTATAACAACATTATTTGCTTATGTACGTATTTATTTGTTTATTTGTTGTGATTTAAAATGTATGTAGGTATGCAGGTTGTACATACATATGTACTATGTGTGTATTTCAGTATTTGTGTCCTGATTATATATGTATGTATGTATGTGTGCTTTATGTGGCTATATGTGTAGAGACATTTGAATGAATTTAAAATTATAAAATGAATTCGTTACTCACAACCAAAAAAACTAAAAACTAAACGAAATACTGACCCATTTGACCATTTCCAAATACAATAACAATACAATACAGAATATTTGTTATTGACTTTTGTTTTCAGGTTTGCATAGCTGTTGCTCCATAAAATAATGTTTATTTTATGTGGTCTGGCTTATATTAGGATTTTCATACTATGTTTTCTGTGTTATTAAATTTTAATTTATATTTAAATATACAATACACACACACAAACATACACCTGTCGTCAACTAAAATGGGAATCAACTTAATAGAGATTTTTGATAAATAACGATTGCATGTACAGGATTTCAAAATTTTTATTTGATACACATATCATATCCGTTCTAAAGTTGTCATGATCCTTGAAGGTAGAAAAGTTCGAAGAATTAAATAAAATACACGTCTAAGGCAATAATTTAAAATTAGGGTGTTATGAAAATTGGTGAAGGACCCAAGATAACCCAAAAATTGTGATGGACTTTAAAAGTAAGCATCGATGTTATTTCGATTTATCAAAGAATACATCGATTTTTTTCGTGCATCGATTATATTTTGTAACCAAATGAAAGTAAAAGAATAGATTATTGGGGCGAGAAACACTGTAAAGTCTTTCACAATACTGCTGCCCTAGCAAACTGCATTGTTCTGTTCGCCGATAGTAAGTATAACTCCCTGCCTACTACTTAATAAACATACATTTGCTTCTTCATAAAATGCTTAAACGCTACACACGTTTGAAGTATTTATTCTTTGTCCTCATCATACTTACCATATAGGACTTGTATCGATCCGTATTTTAAAAACAGATGGCCTTTAATTTCAAGATACCCGGCTACTATACTTAGGCTTCTTCTCATTTGCCTGATGTAACTTAAATATTTTTGACTTGAGGAGCGTGTCCGCCTCTTTTCCCACTTCACAGAAAAGTTTAGGCCTCATTAGCGGCCCTGCAGACAACGGCGAACAACGAGCCAACTTATTGGGTTAACTTAAGTAGAATTTAGAATGCCCCATTGGTTTGTGGCAATAGCAAATCTCTTTTGCAACAGCAGAATTCAAGGGTAAGTCTGATGCTAACTGAAATCTGTTTGCCTCCTTTCCCACTCTACAGAAAAGTTCTGGCCGCATTAGGTCTTCGCAAGTTGATCGCCTTGCTCATTGCTATGAATTCCCACATGACCTGGTCTGTAGCCCTTTCAGAAATAATTCAGCTTTCTATTCGAATATTATTATCATCTGAGTCAACAAAGCCAGAAACACTTAGAAAGGTTTGCGAATTGCAATGGCACAAGGTACCGTGCGATAATTGCTGACTTTTTTACCCAAAATAGTCGCTTCAACACGATAGTGTCAAATGTCATACGACATGCGATAACATTTAGTTTTTGAGATGCGAATTAGGTGATCTTTGGATTAAAGCACTCTATGCCAAGTTCATGCAATTTAACTCAACTAGAATGGTTGCGGAGAGGAACATGAAATATTTAATGTTCAAAATAGAGCTGCTTGAATTTCAACCATGGAAGATCACACTACGGCTGTAGTTGGTGAAATGCAGGATGCCAAAAACGAAGGGCAGTATTGGGCGCGTACGGTAATTTTAAATGAATTAAGCTTTAAAGCGTAGAGGACAAGCATTAATTTTAGGCGACAAATAAATATTTCATTCAGTTTTGAAACTTATTTTTTGTTATTTTTTTAAGACCAAAACCCTCAGAAACGCGTTAAAAATTTTTTGAAGGCATGTAGCTTTCCTTCCTTTCTCTGTCAAACACAAGAAACACAAATTCTTAATGAAATTCTACAGAGATAATGCAGATCTAATGGTCATAGTCTCCAGGACAATATATTCAATTAAAAGAATACAAAGAAAGGCTTGGACTTAGTTCGAAAAAAAAACAACTGATACTACGGATACTGAAGATAGATTCAGATAGAGCCTAAACAACAACTAAAAAGAAAATAAAATCCGATCGGCCATGGTTTTAAATTTCTAAGTAAATCACAATAATCGATTTAAATTTCTTTTTCGATCATTTCATACAATAGTTTGGGCCTCATGCATTTTTGGTAACGCTCTCTCACTATGCCTGTTTATTTACAGGTTTTTGTGGTTCCTTTTTTTTCATCTGTATGTGTTTAGTTTACTGACTGCAATTGTTTACATTCTATTTTTGACTAATGTTTGGTAGTGTTTATCTATTTGTGTTTGTGGTTAAACAAAAAAAAAAAAACTTTTTTATTTTTTTTTTTAAATTTTTCTAACACTTCACTTTTAATTTTATTGTAATTGTTTTACTCGTTCATTATTAAAAATATACATATTTCGCTTCAGTAATAAAATTCAAATTTGATTTCCACAAAATAACACAATCAAATATTTCATGGAGTAAA
The DNA here is from genome assembly GCA_927399465.1 of Sarcophaga caerulescens. Classification (NCBI taxonomy): domain Eukaryota; kingdom Metazoa; phylum Arthropoda; class Insecta; order Diptera; family Sarcophagidae; genus Sarcophaga; species Sarcophaga caerulescens. The sequence continues at coordinate 55,967,185 of OV656872.1, read as the reverse complement.
TTTGCGGTGCATTATGCTGGACTAATTTAATTAGAAATTTAATAGAATTAGTAAAAGTCACATTCATTAATTGGATTAGAAATCATTGATATTGAAAGGCTTATGTATATACAATATGTTTGTATGTATGTATGTGTTGAATTGATAATGCCTTTAATTAATACAACGTATTTTGATAAAATTATTGTCCAATCAGTGACGGAATTTGAAATCCACAATTGGAATTAAGCAAATTCAACAGGTAAGAATATCATGCAGCATAATAGGCATATATTCGTATATTGTGATGCATTCAGTGTAATATGCATTGACTACCTCCTAAATGAAAGAGCAGATATTTTGGCGCACTTTGAGCCAACTTATTGGGTTAAGATTTAGAAAACTGCACTGGATGAAGGTAATAGAAAAGTTCTTTTACATCAGGAAAATGGAAGTGCAAGTCTAAATTAAATCTGTTTGCCTCTTTTCCTAGCCTATAGAAAGGTTCAGACCTCATTAGCGGCGTGTTAGTTACCCTCACTGCAAATTGATCAGCTTGCTTATTGCTACGAATTCCAACATGTTTAGCAAGCGAACAAACCTTTTTTGGTCTAACAAACCTGGTTGCCGAACTTCAAAACTGCTGTGTTGAGCAGTGGACAGCAGGAGAATAAGAAAACTACTTAAGTTCGACAAGGGAACACGAATTCTAACGGGATACTACGCTTTGACAAAGTCGCTGACAAGCTCGGTATGACCCACCAGGATTAGTGCAGAAACTGCCATGATATGGAGGAAACGGAATCGGTACAATCGGTGGGTGACAGAACGTTTGAAAATCTGGTCATAGTTGTGAACGTGCCACTAAGGGAAATGGCCGGTTTCATTCAGAGCTCGGGATGTTTTAAACCCACCACCTTACCTCACAATGGAGCATAAGGACCATAGAGTGTACTTGTCTGTGAACGGCAGCTACCCGCTAACCTAACCTAACCTAACTTTATACACGAAAGTGTTGTTACTTCAGCCACTTTGTTTCTTATTTCCAATTTTCCTCAGATATTCCTTACTTAAGTTTCCCTAGTTCATTCCATGATATTTAGCTATATTTACTTGGCATTAATAATGGTTAGACTTAGGGCCATTATTACAACTTGCCGTTAAACTTGGGTTTAGTTAAAGGTACCTTTAGCTAAAGGGAACTGTAAAGTAACCTTTAACTGATTTTCGTTATTACAACTTACAGATAAAATAAAATTAAAATATGGCAGTGCCGGAGCAAAGTCGATAAAACTGCTCAATTAAACAAGTTTTTTTTAACGTAGTGGCAACAGCGGACTTCGTTTTTTTGTTGTATATGCTCATTTTGTTTAAATATGAAGCTGCCATATCGCAAATAGTATATGATATAGCAAGTTCAAACATAAAGTGACCTTTAAATGTTAAAGATAGGATGATCTTCCCTTTAGCTTAACGATCACTTCTATCTTATTGGGTACTCATAATAATGAAAAACAATTTATCTGCCCGTTAAAATCCTCCCTTTAGTTAACGGCAAGTTGTAATAATGGCCCTTAGTCTATTTACCATTGCAACACTAGAACTGGATCCTATTAGATCTTACTAGACTACGGCGATTTCAAATCAATTTTCTAAATTATGTAGAAATATGTACACATTATAATCACGTTAAGAGACACATTTTGCTGTAAAGAAATTACCGTAAAAATAAAAATAAAATAAAAAAGAAAATTTAGCAAATATTTGCGCTTGTTTCAATTGTGCGAGGTGCGAGGCTTGTTTTAAACATTCTAGTTTCATTCGTTTAATTTTCGTTCATTAAAGTGAATGACAAAAGCAAATATTAAAATTCTGAACATTTATGTATCAAATGCTGTGTACCAGTGCCTTCTATAAATACTTGGCATTCGACATGCGATTTTTAATTATAAACCATTGACTGATATGAGGGAATGAATGAAAGTGACATCAGTTTTCTTCTCGTTTTTCTATTTTTGTCACACATTATGAGGGAATGTTTATTCTTACGATTGAGTATTAGCCATGACTTGATTGCAACAGCCCTCTGTGGTTGAATGCTATCAATGTTCGTTAAAGGCCGTTGCCAAACCATCTGATATGAAAGTTGACAAATAGGAAAGAAAATAGGAAAAAATAAAATTTTAAATACTCACGAAAGTAGAGAGTAGAGTAGAGAAAAAGTGAAGGGAAGACAAAACTAAGCCTTTGAATTTTACAAAAAAAAAAAAAAAAAATATGAAAATAACAATTTGTTTAATGGAGACAATAAAGTTAAAAAATCAAATATTTTTACCAAATATGACGTTTAAAAATCGGGTAAAATTCGGTAAAACCTAAAAAGAAGGATTTTCGCACCTAGTAGACTGGTTAGATATTAGACGAAGGCTTCCATAACAGTTTTCGTTACGGTCGGGAAACGCTTAGAACTGGAGATACAGCAGACGAAGGTAATTGTTTTCTTCAAATGAGCAAAATAGGTTCTCTGTATAAATCGGTCAAAACCGGATAAAAACTGGACTTGTGGGGGAAATGGACTATGTGGACAGAGGATAGCCATGGTGTCAAGGATTCCAAAACAGCTTTCCTTACGATCGAAGTTTGCTTGGGACCGGAGATATAGGCGATGCTCTATTTAAATAAATATGTATAAATATACAACAAAATGCCGTATTTTTCGCAAGTTGTATATTTTTGGACGATGATTTGTAGCTTTTGGTCGGATGACTTACATATGTACATCTTTTTTGGTCGATGACTTGCAGTTTTTGTTCGATAACGTCAATTTTTTGTCATTAACTTGCATTTTTCTGGTAGAAGACTTCCCGTTATTTTTCGATGACTTGCATTTATCTGTAGAAAACTTGCGTTTTTTTTTTTTTTTGGTTGATGATTTGAATTTTTTAGGTCGATGACTTACATTTTTTGGTCAATGACTTGAACTTTTTATACACAGCACTATTTTTTGCTCATTTGAGGAAAACAATTACCATTGTCACCTATATCTCCAGCCCCAAGTATCGCCCGAACGTAAAGAAACCTGTTTTGGAAGCCTTCACACCATCGATACTAGCTTCATTCCACACCACAAGTCCATTTTTCATCCGATTTAGCTCGATTAATATGTATACAGCAGTTTTTTTCATCTCATTTGAAGAAAACATTTTACTTCGTCGGCCGGTCGCTAAAGGTACCAACGAAACATGGTTTCGAATCCTTGATCCAATAGCACCATACTACGTACACACCTAATGCGACACCTAAAAGCGACTTAACTCAAAATGTTCATTGCTAAAACACATTAGTTTTACAGTTTACTTTTATAAAACGTTTTATTCAAAATTTGATAAATACCTATTGACAAGAGCAGTATTTTCCTTCAATTATGAAACGGGAAATTCAAAAAAAAAAAAAATTTTAGATTTATATTTCCTCCCTTGTATATTATTTTCGTCATTTATGAAGCATTAAAAAATGTTCTAAGCATTATGGTTAAAAATTAAATACGAATAACCATGCTCATATTTAATGTAATTTTATTTACGCCTAGTAGCAGTTTAATTTTATCAATCGCTGCCAATAGCACAGCTAATATTGGCAATTCTATTGAAAATCACACATGGGCTTATTAAACATAAAAATTTAATTTTATTTTAAATTGTGCAGTCAATTCACAGGCGATATTTTTTGTTTACATTTGTGGCGTTCAAAGTAAAAAAAAAGTCAGGGAATACTAAACAAGAGCAGAAACGTTGCTTTAAACTCTAAAGTCCTGAAGAAAAAACGAAAATAATTGAAAATGTTCAAATGCTTGACGCTCAATGCTCAAAATAGGCCATTTAAATAGAAACCAAAAAATACATTTTACACCATAAATACGATAAAAATTTTACATAAAACGGAAAATAAAAAAATACAAAGGCAGTAACAATAAACGGCATAAAGAATTCGTTTAAAGCATAACAACAGCAACGCAACAACAGGCAACAAATAAACACCATTCAACACCATAGAGGCCAACGTTACCCAAGAGATTTAACGCATTAATGGTATGCGTTGTTGCCACCATATGGGGAAGGCAGATAAAATGAAAAAATAAAAACGAAAAACAACTACAAACATACAAATACGAAATAAACAAAAACAGCAACAACAGTAACAGCAACAACATAAATCAGCAACACGAACGTGCCACAAAACTCATTCAGCTAAATATACTACATAGCATCGGAATAGAAACCAATTCACAAATTCACTCCCTAAAAATTTGTTGCATATTGCTGTTGTAGCTAAACCCAATGACTTGAGTTTATGCTGGAAATTTTGGCAACAGCACCCTATTCGAAAATGGTGTAGTATATGCATTAGAATATAACTTAAAATATAACTACACTGTCGGAAACATTAGTGCCACAAAAATTTATTTTTTTTTTATTACATTTTCTTTATAACGTTTGTTTTGTTGAATTTTATTTTATGATTCTTTGCCATTTAAAAACTCACTTAAAAAGATTTTTGTTTCTGTTTTTATTATTTTATTGCATTGTCTAAGCGATATACAGTGAGCGTCAAAAAAAACTATACACTAAGGATGAAATTCTGACTCAAGCTCAATTCAAAAATTTGACAATATGTATTTCGAAACTTTTTTAATGTTCTTTTTTTGTTTAAATTTTAAAAACTGACAATGAAACAATTATAAAATGTAAATAAATATAATATCAATGTATATTTTTTTTTTTAATCCATACTTTTTTTTTACGCCCACTGTATATTTGAATTTAAATTTTTTGTCTACTTATTACTGGGAAGTTAAATACCAAGGCTTTAATAATAAACCAAAGATTATCGCAGATTTACAAATCGCTATGCCCTTCAAGATCAGCAATTATTATGTCATACCCCACAATGATGTTAAAAAACTTCATTTTACCCTCATTTCAGTTATGACAATAGAAGAGGTATTTGTGTACAAACATTGTTAACATATTATGCCAAGGTTAAGAGAGGAAAAGACCAAAAAGAGACAAAAAATCGCAAAATGACATTGGAAAACTTTTCTTCCAATTCAGAGTAAGGAATATGTGATACCATCGTCTTAGTGTAACCATTAAATATTTCAGTCTCAGTACCATAAATGTCTGTTAAGCAACCAAATATCGAACTTAAGTCACAAAGAATAAATGGACACAGAAATACACTCCTTAAGCGGAAACCTCTTTGGCAAATACATTCATTGCTTCGAAATGATGGAAATCAATACCAAATGCCAACATTTAAAGAAAAGATTATTGCATACAAACATATATAGTTGGTCATTACAACCCCTCAGTCAGGATTACGATCCAGTTTCTCACACCACCACTTATTTTGTGTGTGTTAATTTTATACATGACAGGCGGGACCTATATTTTAAAATCGATTCCGAACGACAAATTTTTGAGAAACATGTCATGACAATTTTTAATTTACTTTCAGAGTTTTTGCCAGAAATATGCTAAGAGGAAGTCCCCATAGAAATATTTTTTTCTTATTTCGTTTTATTGGAGATGTCTGATATGGGGTTTGAACCGTGGCCACACGTCTAAAAAGCCAACACACTACCTAATAGACTACGGCGACTACAAAAGTTTATTAACCTCATGAAATACTTTCAGATGACCAACAAAGGCTACCATAGTAAAAGAAAAATTTCGAAAAAACAATATGAAGCGTAAATATGAAGCTGTTCCCAGTAGAGGTAAGTAGTAACGATAGACGTTTTCTAAAATAAAAGGGAAATTCACAAAATTTAATATCGAGGCATTGAAAAATCATCTTCAGCTATGAGGCCCATTTCTGTATGAGTGAATATGCAAATAAACAACCTTTTCGAAGTTGGGACGATACCAATCCAAATGATATCCAAGAGCGTCCAATACATCCCGAAAAGGTCATTGTTTGGTGTGGATTTTGAGGAGATGACGTAATTGACCCATATATCTTTGAGAGCCACGAAGTTATCGCTGTCAACGGTGAGCATCTGGACATCACCGATACGTAATTTCAACAGGATGATGCTGTGTGCCACACATTTCAAATCACACTTGATATCCAGTACAAGCTATTTAAGATCTTGGTCATTTCATGTGCAGGTGATATGTACTAGCCACAGAGATCGAGACAATTTGAAAAAGTTCGATGTTTCTTAAGTTGTAGCTGTATGGGATTATGTCACAAGCCACAGCGTTTCTCAAAGTCAAAATATAACCCATGTCACCGGTTATGTTGAGACTGATTTATGCGCCAGAGCCATGGAGAATTGAACATTTCGGATACGTTTCAGAGAAGTCGTAGCAGACAATTTAACGCCGTTGTATTGCAATAATCTTGGCGTCAATAGTTCTCTCAAAGGATTAAAAAATACGCTGATATCTCACACACACTTTGTTTTACAAAAAAAATTTAGGATAGTAAGAACTTTATACGAGACCCGATAGAAGCCATAGAAGAAGAAATCCTTATGAGAAAATATTCGGCTGTAGGACATATAGACAGGGTCAAATGTTGAAGCAAGAATAAAAGAGAGCAAAGAAATTAAAGAAATGCAGAGTATTTCAAAAATTGCCAATATTTTCCTAATGATATGTACAATATTTTCAGAGTAATCTTAGGGGCTGTAACCTAAATATGCTGCACAGGTTGAATTTCATGTAGGTCAGTCAGATCAACTAAAATCTGTGGAACTATTAGCAGATATGTTAATCATGAAAAAAGTTCACACAGAATTGAACAAAATATAACCCAATAAAATGGGAAAATATTCTACAGCAATATTGAAAGCTCTGATGACATTAAACTTGTTGCATAAGGTAGTGAAAATCATGAAAACATTGAAAAGTCAAAAAACTCTGAAGATTGTAAAAATGCTTTACATGGCAAATATACCTTGTATTATACGAATGGATCAGAAGTACATGGTATTGGGGCAAGAGGGAAACTATAAAAGGAGGACAGCAAATAACAAATGTAGAATTCGTCTGTACAGAATAGAAAAAACATATTCAGAATCTGTAGTTAATGCATTCCAGAAGGAGGCAGCTGCGTAAGCATTTTTTATCAGGTAAAGGGTTACCCATGTTGTCAATAAACGGTATATCGAAGCCAGTTGAAATAATTAAAACTATGAAAGAATTCCTTCAATTCATTTATCACTTAGATTGTTAACTTTATTTTAGATTCACTCGTTAAACAACTGGTCTGACTTTAATATTTAAACGAATCATTTCGAGTTAAATATGTCCTCACTTACTTATTTACATACAAAATTAGCCATTAACAACCCAATTAACGGATTTCGGCCTGCCTTGATACATCATTCCAGGCGCCTCTGCTTCTTGCGCGCCTTTGCCAGTTGATTACACCAATTGATGTCATGGCTTCCTCGATTTGGTCCTTCCAACGCAAACAAGATCGTCCTGTTCGCCGACTTCCGCAAATAAACGCATCATATACCCATCTCGACGAAGCATCCTTCTCTATTTGAACGACATTGCCGAGCCAGCGCAGCCGCTGGATGTTAATATGCTGTATATGTCGTTGAGGAGCTCATACTGCTCATTGTTGGATCGGATGCGAAAATCATCGCCAACATGCATTGGAACGAATTCTTATGCAGAATTTTTCTCCAGAATACCCTAAAGGCTGATGCATCAGTTCTTAAGAGTGTCCATGCCTCTGCGCCATTAAGAAGCACGGGGAGGTTGAGTGTCTTGTGGAATATTAGTTTTGTCGTACAAATGAGGTCTCTGCTACGCAATTGCCTATTGGGACTCTAGCACCTGTTGGCAAGAGCGACCCTACGTTTGATATCCAGACTGCCATGTCCTCACTCACTTACCAAATTCTGAGTTGAATTCTTTCCTAAAAATTATTTAAATTCAGTCAACTGGAATTTGAATTGGTCGTGTAAGTATTTGCAAGTAAATAAACTTCTCATTAAATAGTCTCAGTTACGACAAAAACTCATTCAATGTTTTCTATTTTTAAAATTTCCTATGGGTTTACATTCGAAAAATTATATTCCACACATAAAGTACTTTAATGCAGCATAATTTGTTGTTACTTTCGACATTGGTTGCACTAGTAAGTAAATGTAATAACAAAAATATATGTTTTTTTAGAAACAAAAGTTAACTACCCATGATAGTTTATATTTTAACTTTTAACTTTACAAACAAGTAAAATTATTTCATGTTTTTGTCGCTGTTTATACCATTTTAGCTGCAGTTATTGTAATGGAAGCAACATACGAGCAATGATACTAACAGCAGTGGCTTGTTTTTGTTTTATAAAAAACAAATTTACACCCGACTATTTGACACACAACGAAAATGGAAAACACTTTGGTGTTTTGAGACTTCAAACACTAAAGTGTGTATCGAAATTATCATATACCCCACCGCCACCATCCACCATTCCATCTATCGCTTACAGTCAAATTAACACTACACAGTGTATAACAACCAATAGTTTGACTACCGTCATGCTTAGAGATGCAAAAATTTGGTGACATAAAAAATAAACTGCAGTTTTGTACAAAAAAAAAAAAAGGTTTAAACTGTACAGACAGTAATGCAAGAGAAAAAATATTTACCCGAACAGCATGGTAGACAACGACAACGACAACAGGTATTATAGTTGATCTGATTAAATTATTGAATCAGATGCAAGAAAAATTGACAAACTTCTTGATTTAATAACTCCATTAAAGTAATTCTTATTTTGAAATATTAACGTGAACCTTTAATCCCAGCTTTTGCGTTGTATTATGATGCTAGAAACTTCAGCAGTTAAGAATGTATTTGTATTTGTATTCGTATTAAACCAACATCAATATCACTTTCGACATCAACGTCAACAATTTGAACGTTAAACATGAACTGCACTTAACTTCACATACTTTTCTTCAACACTTTAAAGGAAATCTTGTAAAATGATTCTACTTCAATATCATTTTCCGTTGGTTGTAAAAAACTAGAAGGAAATAGAAAAAATAAAATCAAAAAGAAAACTTCATGGCAATACCACTCGATTGACATGACACTCTATACTCAAATGTAGTCTTCGGTTTTTCAAAGTTGTTATATGACAGGCTTTTAAATAGGAAATGTAAGCTCTGAAGTTTCAGTGATTTTGAACTAATCAGGCTGCCTAGTTTTATTTTTCCATTTTGCAGGCGTATATGTATACTTATCATAAAAAAACACAGTATATGTGATATACCGAGGGCCACTAAATAAGACAATAACAATATTAGTATGGAAAATAAAATGAACTGTTATTTACGTGGAGCCTCTGCCACTTTCAAACATCATTTACGAGTAACATCAGGCAGATTGCAAATAAAGATGATTAACCTTGATTATTTAAGCACAGAGGTGAATCAGTCCATTTCTTGTCCATACGTGTCCAGCAGAGTCCGGCAATAAGTACCTTCCTGCTGCTAACGATATTAAGCCTCCTCGTAAAACGAGTGGAAAATATACAAATTTACCGAAGCAATGTGAATGCCTATGCCCTGTACCATGTTGGAGTTTACCAGCTCCATAACGGACCCTGCCATCTCATCAGCAATGCAATTTCCAATGATATTCCTATGTCCTAAAACCCATATAAGAGTTACCTTTGAATGATCCGAAATTTGCCCAAAAAATCCTCGGCATTCATGAACAAGTACGGACATTGAAACTACGTTCGTTAGGGACTTAATCGCAGCCTGGCTATCCGAATAAATCAAAAGAGTTTCAGGGAAAATACCGCCACTCAACAAGCATTGCTCCGCCTTCAAAATTGCAATGACCTATGCTTGGAAAACAGTGATCAGGCAACCTACAAGAAAGTTTAATAATAGGATCCTTAATAAAGTTACCACAGCCCAGGATCTACATTAATAAGGAATCATATAATCGACCCTATTGTGTCTGTCTTCGCAGAATAGCACGATGTCCGTAGTCCAGATTGTCCGAGGATTTGAGTGCATTAAGTCTTAGTGCCACCAACTAAGCACTGTGTTTTAATAGGAGGTGAGAGTATAGCAAATAATGTCTTGATTGAAGTGGACCAGAGCACACTGTTAAACAGACGACAGTAGCATTGATGTCTGTGTACCGTCTACCAAACACCATGACCCATTAGAGCCAGTATACGATGGTTGATCTGAGACTCCAGATCTTGCCTATGGTCCTTTTGCAGATGTAGAGCGCTATTGTCGGGATAAGAATGAGCCACAGGTATTTAACTCTCTTGAATAGGAAACTTTAACTCCACTTAGGATCGGTTAGTTCAAAATAGGTACCCTATTTAGCCTGATAGAAAGCATCAATTCCGTTTTGTGAGGATTGGCACTTAAACCATACGATGAGCATCATTCAGTTATAAGCTTTAAAGCCTGGTTACATCCCCAACTTGGTTACATTTGCCAACTTGCCCCAATAATGTCTAAGAGACGCTGGGACCAAAGTTTATGTAAATAAATATTTTGTACAAATAAATAAATCAAAAAAAAAAAATTCCAAAAAGACAGAGAGCGAGTAAGCGGAAAGAAACCTGATGCCATAGTGGCCAGATCGTCAGATCGTCAGAACCTCTCCTAAAAAGCATTAATTGGCATCAAACACATCACTATGGTAAAAGATATTTGAAGATGTATATTTAATGGATCGATGTCTTTTCTTAATCGAGGTAATTTATACAGATTTTGTAAGCCACAAAGTTTTTTGGTTACAAATTTTTATGTACGAAAAAAAAAACCAATGAATCCGAGTAATTACAGTCAATGTCTGAAAACATTTTCTAACAGATTATGTCATATCATATGAAAAATTGTATACCAAATATCGTAAAATAATATTCCCAATCGCCATACATTTGTTGATTGAAAGAATCTACACTCTGTCTACTCCTTAAACATTATTTCTCTGCTGTAGGGTACATAACTATTCCTTACCTTCTTTGCAGTGCATTTTAACATCCTTAAATATATCTCACTTTCTTTTCTCTTGTTTTTCTCTCTTATTTTTCTTAAGTAAATAGATAAATAGAATTTTCTTGTTAAACTTGATAAGATAAAATCTGAGATGGAGAAAAACACATACACACTCACACATACACATACACTTAAAGTCTTGAATTGATTTAATTTGATTCTATTAAATCATAGTATACGCACAGGATGTGAAGATCAGCTAATCTAGTTACGTGTTTGATTATGAAAATTAAGAAAACTTTTTGCTTTTCACTCACCTTATATGAAATGATTTTCTATTAAAAATAAATAATCGAACTTTATTTACATCATCATAATTTAATAGATTTCCATAATAAATTATGAATATTTCAATATTTAGTAGGGTAGTCCTAGCAAAGCACAAATATTTTCATGTACTCACTGTAAACTGTATTTCAGTTCAGATAATCAAAGTTAAACGTACTCACTCTAAATGATATACAAATTTTGTTCGCACTAGAAAGTGTTTGAAATTGTATTGAATATAACAGAGGCTTAGTTTAAAAATAATACGAAATAATAAAATGAAATGGTGGAGACATGTAGCATTGTTTAAATTGCTCCGAAAAAACTTCCTTTTTGATTTAAAGTCTTGAGCCTCAATTCAAAATAATACATCTAGGGAGTGGCCTAAACTGTACTCCCTCGAGAACTTGAGAAAGAATCAACAAAAACTTCCTGCCTTCCACACTTAATAAATGTCTATAGTTAACGACAAACGGCAATGATACGTCGTAATAACTGCTATTATAACTATTGAAAAGCCATGCGCGGATCAAAGTTTTGTAAAATTATTTCGTCAACCTCTGAGTTCTTATTCAATTTGAAAAATAAGATTTATTTGTCTTTATAAACCTTTTTAATCCAAAGGTTCTTTAAAAAATAATTTCCGTGTAACTGTAGTTGTAGAAACTGTTCTTCTAACTGCCATAATTCTACAACGAACCATTATGTTCAGTAACTTAGGAAAATGTTGATATTTACTGTGATCACACAATTCAGAATGTGCTTGACCACCTAAATCAGTTAAATATTCAGATTCCTAATACCCTGGAGCAACATATAAATCGATATGCCAAGCTGAAAACATTTTGCCAATAAAAACGTCGGGTAGTTTCTTATATTGAATGGTCTTTGCTAATCTTCTAATACCTCTCGTCACTTTCAATTCTTATTCTGATGCATGATATTATCGAAGTAGTGTCTGCCATAACTTTGCTTTTTATCACAAAAACTCTAATTTGGCTACAAAATTAAATATTTACCAGTTTATTAAACATTGTCAAACTCCAGAAATCTTTTTGCTTTTGCAATATATTTATTGCACGTGCATGAAAGTTTTATAACTTTTCATCTCTCTTGTGAGACACAAAAAAAAACGTTGTTTTTTTTTTTTTGTTTTTTTATCTGATATTTTATAACCAGTTGCCGAAGCTTGTATTCAACAGTATTATTTTGGCCAGTAATGGCTTACAAAAACACATGTTAATTGAGTTAATTTTGCCATAACACTCATTCACTCACTCGTGCCAAATATCTATGTATGTATTGTTGTATTTTGGTTTTGTAGGACGTCCGTCTGTCCCACTTGACTGTTGACCAGTGAGTTTTGTTAATAAACTAATAACACTGACTTTTACTACTCGTCCAACCCACAATACTAATGTATATGCATTCTTATAGTTTAGCTCTCTCTCTCTCTCTCTCTTTCACATACAATGAATTTCATTGTGTATGTTTTTGCGTTTATATACATATGTATGTATGTTTGTGTTTTTGAAACTAGTTTGTTAGTTGTAATTAGGCTAATACTTGTACTTGTATGTCCATTTAACTTTCTAACAAAGTGTTAACAGTATATGTACACACACGTGAACAGATATTTTGTTTCTAACTTTAACAAGTTGATGCTTTAGACGACACATATACTATACGTGTATAATACATTTATATACACATACATGTGTATATACATAGTTTTTCATTAAAATCGAAATTAATGTCATTGTTCCTGTTTTATTTTATCGAATATTTTCTTGGTTTTTTTGTCATTTGTTTTAATACATTGTCTTAATAAGACTTTGCGAAATAATAATCAATACTGATTATGGCCAAAATTAATCCAAATTTAATTTTTTCTTTCATTAATTATTCCTTTTTTTTGTATTGTACCTAATATTACTGATATTAAAGAGTTCTTGTCTGATATACACTCGCGTTGCAGGTATAGAGTCTTGTCTTTTCCGTCAATTTTATTTATCGATCAATCTTACCTTGTGATTTATTTTTAATTCATACAACCATTGAAACTGTATTCCCACATTCTTTTTAATTTCGCAGAGAACGCTTATTTCAGTCTCTAATTAAAGATCGTCTTGTATCATTTAACAGATGGTATGTCTCGATTAATTCTTTTGTAAACAATTGTGTAGCCAATGATCTTGCTAGAGGAGACACACGTTTGCTAAATACCCATCCATTTATGACGATAGGTATACCTCTTATCGCCACTAAACATCCATCCACTTATGAAGTAGGTATACCTCTTATCGCCGGTAAACTGGATGAATTATTTTAAGTGAAGCAGCTTTACGCAGGATTACGACCTAGCTTCTCACACCACACATTATGTGTGTGTTAATTTTATACATGTGTGGTGAAACCTACAGTTTAAAACCCACTCTGAACAACAGAGTATTTTTTGAAATTTGGAAGAGTTATTTACTCTCAGAATTTTTGCCAGAAGGCTGCTGAGAGGAAGTTGCCAAAGAAATATATTTTCAAATTTCCTTTTGTTTGACCGGGCCGGGAATAAACCACGGCCTCACGTCGAATAAGCCAACACACTTCTTCCTAGAATGCGGCGAATTCGTTTTGATTTTGTTCAATAAACATTAATCCTTTAATCCAAGAAAATTAAGCACAGTGGAATCATTTGCTAAGTTTAATCGAGGTGAAATGGAGGCAGTAGATGAAATATGTATATAGTAGACCCCTCAAAGAGGTTATTAGCGAAGAAAACATCAAACGATCCCTTAAAATGAATGTGGTTACTTTGAGGGCGCAGCAATTTCTGTTACTTTTAAAGAAAAATTTTAAAAAGAATTTCGTATAATAGTAAATCGTTGGGGAATACTGTTAAATCCAAGGTTTGGTTTGGGGACATTTAATCGAACTTTGAGGTGGAAAATCAATCAATCACAGAGAAAGGGTTTGCTAAGTTTAAACATCACGAAGAAAATATCAAAATAGCCTTCGAAATAGTTTGCTTTCTGCAAAAGAAAGTTAATTGACTTACGTGGTTGAGGATCCAAAATTATCAATTGAACTTACGCACATACCGTGAATTAGTATGTGAAAATTTTGTCAAAAGTGCGTGCCGCACTAGCTTACAATAGACAAAAAATAACAACGAATTGATATTTCTGAGAAGTCCTAGCTAGCAACATCCATTTTGTCCAACTGCTATATCGCAGAATAGGGATCGCCCCATTCTTAACATGTAAGATCTGTGAATGAATCCTTATAACATATATTTGGAAGCTATTTGATGTTAATATATCAAAGAAACAAGCATCTGAGTGCATATAAAATACAAGGGAGTTGTTATTGTTGATACCGTGCAGCATACAGAAGTTTGTCAAAGGCAATAGGATTGGAAGATAGATTATAAGAATACTTTACATATATAGATTAAAGGCTGTACAATAGATCATAAGGTCGCAATATTATGGCACCTTTACAATGGCAAAAATCGTCTACTGAACGCTGGCAAACGTTGAATTGATTTTCTAATTGTACGGAAAACTATTAAACCACCAACTATTTAATCTGGACGGTAAGATCATATTTAACACTATATCTGTTACCACAGGTCATTGTCCTGCTTTGGTGGTGCCTAACTTGCTTGCCATTCTGCTTGCTCTGTAGTTCCTTTGAAGAAATTCGATTGCAGGTTTGGAGAATGAGTTGATAATCGCCACGCAGGTAGACCGAATTTCTGAAGTTCTATAATTTCTGTTGCCCCCTTGTATGCTGTTTGCTTTTACTAATTGTGTCTCAGTATACGTGGTCTTCCTGTATTACAAGCTGTAATTACGTTTATTACAGTGACATCTACATTTGTGCTTAAATTATTTGCTAGTTTCGAAAATTTGCATACCAATTTCCAAATCAGTTTAACGAAGTCGCGATTAAAGAAAAACATTTTGTCTAATTATAGAATCTAGTTAATCAAGTAGCCGCCATAGTCTAGTAGGTAGTGTGTTAGCTTACTAGACGCGAGTCCACGGTTCAAACCTCAAGTCAGACATCTTCAGCAAAACGAAAAATGAATAAGAATTTCTTCGGCGACTACCTCTCAGCAGATTTCTGGCAAAAACTCGGAGTTTTTTGAGAAGCTTTTCATGGCAATTTTATTTACTCTCAGAGTTTTTGCCAGAAATCTGCTGAGATGAAGTCGCCGAAGAAATATTTTCATATTTTCGTTTTGATATCTGACCTGGGATTCGAACTCGGGCCTTCAGTCTAATAAGCCAACACACTACCTACTAGACTACGGCGGCTTCACACAAGTGCGTATAACTGACAGATATTTACATTTGAAACTGTAATCTAAGTTACTATTGGTGCACCCCATATGTTATTAATTATTCCTCATTCGTAAGCTATACACATAACAACGTCATGACAGACAATTGACTTGTCAATAACTTACACTTTTAAAAAGGTTTTTATATTTTTAATTTCAATAAAATGTTCATCTTTAACGAACTTTTATAATTGAATTCCCATATTGGTTCTAAATTAAGTTTTATTTGCCAAATAATTATAACGAAACGATGTAGATAAATTTAAATAACAACCAGAAACAATGCCATACGATTTAAAGAACCACAAAAATCATTTTTAAAAATTCCTTTTTTATTCGTTTTATGCTTAAACTTGCATCATATCAAAAATATTTTCCCAAATGTCTAGAAAATTATAAAGAATTTTAATATGAGTTCACCAACTATTTCTGCAGTATTTTGCACTAACAAAACATATACAAAAATAAGTATGTAGATGGTTATACTCTGTAGATGTATCATTTTTAGAAGAGGGTCGCTTAACGTATACGGAATATAAAGATTTAAGCTGAAACAAATGCTGTCTTCTGTTGTTGCCACTCAATTTGTAACGATCCTCGTATATATAGCTTGAAATGACATCTTATGTCATAACTGTCCTTTTTTATCAAACTCGAAAACTAATGCTAACCAACATGCTAAATACACTCTAACCACACATATTCAGGAAAATTCGTCCTTTTTTCTCTGGACCCCTGCTGTGTATGGTTTGCAGTTGCTCGTATTGCGGCTGTATTCGTTATGGCTTTCCTCCTGCACAAAAATAACAATATGAAGAAGAACAAAAACATAACTCCACTGCAAGTTTTATACAGATGCCACACAGTTGGGTGCACATCATTAGCATTCAATTATAAATATTGATATTTTGATTTAAATAGTTGTTCCAGTTAGAGAAACAGATAAACATTTCATTTAATTAGAGCTACTGAAAACACAATCAAGCTCTCAATATATATTATTTTCGTATAAATTGTGGAATAATATTTTTTGTGTCCATAACACAGAACAGAATTAATTTGAATTTTTTCAATTTTGTGCCAATGAATACCTCCCATCTGTGTTTCGAATGGCTTTTTAATTGTATAGCCATACTCACTTGCAAGCAAATACATATTTTTTGTGCGTAGCATGGAACCAAAGTTTAAAAAGAAAAAAAATAGAAACTTAACACGTAGATCAAATACAGATATTGGAAACCCTACTGTACATTTTGATCAAACATACACGATGAAGCATAATGGGATCATACGAACCTAAGTGTATTATTCAAATATTTCATTTGGTTTGAACCGTCGTCATACATCTAAAAAGCAGAAATACTACCTACTTCACTACGGAATTCCCATTGCCTCGATTAAGTTGGTTATTGTCCACTCGTTTTACAGGGGTGCTCAATTACGTTGGCAACAGGAAGGTACGCGCAACATTGTGAGACTGTGCTGGACACGTATGAACAAAACTTACTTCTGTCCTTAAATCGCATGGCTATCCATCACACAATAGCGATTCTTACAGACCAATGTCTTTTTGGCAGGAATGCCGAAAGACTCGCCATTCTAACTAATGACTTGACTTATGCAGGAGCCGTGGGTCTGAGGAGGAGAAACAGCCTGTCTTTCACCTCATGTATTAGAGCCCTGTTCTTGTCATAACCGGAAGGAGGTTTATGACCTCTCGTTTTCTGAGATTGGTCACTGAGCTCTATAATATAAAGATTGCTGCAACAGCAAGATTTATTTTGGGTTCGGTAGGGTTTTCTCTAGGTGGAATAGATTGTGGTATCACAATGGGGCCAAATGCTGGCCTAAGTGGTACCTCTTTCTTCGAGAGGGTCAGCCTGCCAACCTAACTAAACTATTCCTTTAAGAAGCATTGACCAGATCGTACGACTGCAGTGACATCTCTGAGAGTTTCTTATGGAGATGTAATGGGTGCAGTAGAGAGCAATGTTTCTCTGTAGTTCCTGCCTTTCCGCAGGTATTGCCTAGAGGAATTTGCCTCTTAATTTTCTTTTTTTTTTCAATTCGAAAATCATTGCTAAAGTTAATAGTCAATCAGTTTAATCAGCAGCTCAACCACTCAAAAATAAAACATAAATTATTACTAGTATTTGGAACCATTAACATTGTAAGTTAGAGAAAGGGCAGTAGGAAGAAAGTCCCACATTCGATAAAAGGATTTAAGAATTTAAGAATTCAATAGTAATTCTGTAGGGTATAGAAATTAACCACATTAGCAAAGAAGAAGATCAACGTCTCTCGCAACGTTTATTGTATCAATTTTAATACATGTGCAGAGTTTTTAGCGCAAAAAGAAATGTCCAACAAATATACGTTACCCAAGATATAGGCATAATTAGTATGTGATTTCGTTAACAGTAAAAAAGAAAACTTCCCTCAAAAATTGAAGTGCATATGGCAGAATCACAGAGGTTTTTATTGACGTTTTTTCAGAATTTTATTGCCTCTAATTTAGCAACAATATACGAGAATATGAATTAATTAATGTGTTTATGTTTTACTACAAAATAATATTTCAATGTAATTAATTAATTGTAAGAACTGATATTCTTTTACTTCGGAAAATTTTTAATTTGAAATAAAGAAAAGGAAGGAAAATTACTGGTTTGTTGCAGAAACACAGCAACACCACTCTTCTGTACACTCATCATACACGGTTTAAATAAATCCAAATCATCGGCAGATGAACACAAATCCCTTATAAACCAAGTTTTTATTTACATTGCATTAGCTTCTCGAACATCTACAATCGCCACAGTTTTTATGCCTTAGTGCCATATGTTTGGTTAAGAAATCAGCCTCTGATGCAAACCTCTATTCAGATACAAATTTCACATTCCACACTATCGCCAACTATAGTGCAAGTTACGATATTAAGACCATAGGCTGAATTTCCTGAATTATCTCCAGATCAGCGCATTCGAACTTGTACTTTTGTGTGAAGATGACTAGTGACTTTCACCTTATGCTACAGTCGCATATAAGCGAAATCTCCGTACTATAGTCAAAGTCGCAGTAGGTACTGTGTTGGCTTATTACATGTGAGCCCATGATTCAAGTCACAAGTCAGACATCCACAAGCAAAACTAGCAAAACTAATATGAAAATATATTTCTTCGGCGACTAAATAAAATTTCCATGAAAGTTTCTCAAAAATCTGTTGTTCGGAGTTGACTTTAAACTATATATCTCACCGCTCATGTGGAAAATAAACACACCCAACATGTGTGGTGTGAGAAGATAAGTCGTAATCCTGACGTAATCCTGGTTGTAATAACCAATTATGTACGTATGTATGTATGTGAATATCGTACTATTGTTTGAAGATGACTAGAACTACCGCCTGCGTCTTCTTCTTAAGCAACAGGCAGAGATAAACAAATTGCTTACTCTTCTATAATCCTGTATGCTGCTGAAAGGTGGCAGCTTAATCCCCCTAAACTATCCAGACCATTAATTGAAATTATTATGAGTAGGTTTTTCGCTGCAAGTTGAGGTGATTAGGCCATCGGCAATCTGAATTATCTTAAGATCTGCGCATTCGACCTCGTACTTTTGTGTGAAGATGACTTACTACCGCCTAAGCCTTGTATGTTGTGACTGTTACCATTTGCAACTGCTTACTCTTCTATAATCTTCCATGAGGCTGAAAATTGGTAACTTCTAATCTATACTACCCAGATTATTAAATAAAATCATTATGAGAGGATAAGGCTATCAGCTATCTCGCTAATCGTGTCCAGTTCAGAGCATTCGATTTCATACTTTTGTGTGAAGATTTCTAAGGCTACTGCCTGTGCCTTCTTTGTTACTTACTTTGTAACTGCTTACTCTTCTATAATCTTCCATGAGGCTGAAAATTGGTACCGCGTACCCTATCCTATCAATACTATTAACTGAAATCATTATGAGTAGGTTTGTCACTGCCAATAGTCACTCATATGTCATCACTACAACAAAACCGTTTTAGAATTGCTTGCGGCGGTACCTTGTCTTCAGATAAATGCAATGACCACCACATTGAAATCCAATTGTCTTGTGAGCTTAATAATAGAGATTAATTAAATATTGTAGAAAGCAGCAACTATCTAATGCAACGTTCATTCACTTCTCGGAATTTACTGTAGACTGTAGACTGTTGTTGACTGCTATTTCAGGTCTTTTGTTATGTAATTTTCTTTTTATTTCTATTTTGATTTTTGTTTGTCCTTATTCTACAAATTCTCCGAACAGTATGTATTCTTGTCTTCGAGAGGCAATATAAATAAAACAAAGCGGTGCTATTTACTGGACATTAATGTAAAGAAATTTCGTAATAATAGTTACAATTACATGGAATCTCCAATTCAGTTTTATTTCTATCTTAATGTTCTTTAGTCCGGCATTATACATAAATATATGGGTGTAATTAAATTGCATACTAACTAGACAGCTTAGGTGCCAGGTAAAATTAATTAAATTCAATAATGACGAATTGATTAAATAATGGATTGATACGAATCCATCAAAAACACTATTAGTTAATTGCATAGAGGCCTAGGTATCGAAAAAAACTATCTCTGATTACAATGGCATAGGATAGTAGTAATAATGGTACATTTTATAATTAATATGATAATAAATTTAATCACTGATTTCGTTATTGACTACCCATACCGTAATACATACATATATACATACATATGTACATTATTAATGCATGTCTAAGTTAAATAAAATTAAAAGCAATAAAACCAATGCCTGACTACCCATATACGCTTTGCATGCAATAAGGTGGCGCATAGTTTTGTTACTAATCATCGTTTGAAAATGTAAATTATATGTTAGTTAGATTGTTACCTTTAAAACAAACTACTATGTTAATAACATATCATTTTATCCTAATATTTTACTGCCTTACTAGCCAATTTTACTAGCTTTTGGCCAAGTTCAGTTACATGAGGCATTTGCAATAAACCCTCTATTAAAAATTAACATATTCGTTAATAGAAACAGAAAGTGCTCAAACAAATAGGACCATAAATTAGAACACAGGCTCACACAACCCCTGCTAAAATACTGTTTTACAAATAAATGTAAAAATACAATTAAGATACAACTGTTATAAACAAACAAACAAACCTATACTCATTTGATGATACTTAAAACCATGTAAATAAAGATACATGCAAGCTTAACATATGTACACACATATATATGCAACACAGTTAATATTACAAATTAAAGAAGGGTGTTCGAAACAAAATGATTTTATTCGGATTTCAGCTTTCGCATTTCTTTTAACTCCAAATCAACAATGGAAGATATCACGGCAAACCCTATCTAAATAAACGATTTGCCTCTTAAGTAAACACACTTGAATACACTTCAATTGTTTCATATTGCATTGGGTGCCCGGGTTTAATGGATTTTATTAGCTCTTAAGCATTATCATAGAGTCTCTGTATTAATCGCCTTCAATTTTATAATAGAAGCACCACTTTAAGACGTTATTATCTATTGACTCAATGGCTTAGAATATGCGTACTTATATTGTCTGTTGCAGAGAGACAAGAAAAAAGGCTAAAAACTATTGAAATCATAAACTTGTCTCATCTTTAGGTTAAGCATATGAACTTTCGAAGTCCTTGTACTAAGGCAAGTGTGTCACTAATGACCTTGAGAGAGGTTTATTTAGAAGATTTGTAGCAGAAACTGTTTGTTTTTTGTTTTATTATTGAAGCATAAAAAGAATTTTTATTTCTAAATTTTATCTAATTTTATTATTTCTAAAATTTATCTAAATTTTAAGGAAATTCTGAGAAGTAAGAAACTTGAATTAAATTTGTTTTTTATTTTCTTAAATTTATTTCAATTTAAATATTTTTTTTTTTTTATTTATTTATTCTGTAGATATAAATATATTTACCATAATTACTTTACATGCAAAAATAATGATCTGTAAATGCCAAAAACTTTTAAGATGTAAGCCAAATTTACAAAATAATAAGTAATTAAAAATGTAGCTTTACATATGAGTAATTTTTTAAAATAGATTTTCTCTTTTTTCTTCCTCTTTTCATAGTTCATTACTTTCATAAAAATTGTTCTTCATACAGCGGTGGAACAAAAAACAGAAAAGTTTTAATGATTCAATAAAAATTCCTTTTTTTCAATATTTATTTGGTCATTAAAAGACTTTAGTCAAGATTACAATCTAGTTTCTCACACCACCCACACCACGTTAATTTTATCCAAAAAATTTTTAGGAAATTTTTCATGCCAATTTATTTACTCCCCCTGTTCCTGAGAGAAGTCTGCTGTGAGAAAGCCTCCAAAAGAAATATTTCTTCCATATTTCATTATGTTCGAGATGTCTGAGCCAGGGGTTGAACTACGAGCTCTCGTCGCCATGACGAATTCAATTCAGTTACAATACTATACTTTCAATAATAAGACATAAAATTAGGTTCTGAATTAATCATAATGGAATCCAATGTAACACTGTTTCAATTATAATTGGATTTCATATTCTGTATACCTCGCCGTAGTTAATAAGTAGTAGTTGGATTATTAGACGTGAGGCCAGGGCTCAAACCAAAAAACTCTGACAGTAAATAATAAATTGACGTGAAAAAGTTTCTCAAAAATGCGTCGTTCGGTGTTGACTTTAAACTGTAGGTATAAAATTAACACGCACAACATATGTCGTGTGAAAAGTTAGGTCACAATCCTGGCTTAACGCCTGTAATTACCAAATATGTATGTATGTATTCTGTATGTTTTGTGTAACTTTTAAATTTAATTAATTTTACAAGTGTGGCTCAATGAGTTATTGAATTTTTAAATTTTCTGCTATTAATTAGGTTAGGTTAGGTTGGAGGACGTGTACTTGTCAACTGTGACAAGTACAGTACCCGGAGGTCGAATTGACCCATTGTACAACGTCCTAGCTTCTCACACCACTCGTGTTGTGTGCGTTAATTTTATACATGAGTGGCGGGACCTACAGTTTAAAGTCGACTCCGAACGACAGATTTTTGAGAAGCTTTTCATGGCAATTTTTGCTCTCAGAGTTTTTGCCAGAAATCTGCTGAGAGGAAGTCGCCGAAGAAATAAATTCATATTTTCGTTTTGATGTCTAACCTGGGATTTGAACTCGGGCCTTTCGTCTAATAAGCCAACACACTACCTATTAGACTACGGCGACTTCTTCTGCTATTAATTAATCATATAAGTTTTGTCTTATAGACAATATAAGTTTTGTCTTATTGTCATTCTTATATACTTTGAAGGACTCTATTGTTTATTATTTTAGATTTACAGGTATTTCAAAAATTTAGACTCTGCTAATTGGCGCATTTTCATTATGTTAGAGAACGCATTCCTTCAGCTTAAGATCTTTGTGATATTAAATTGAAGACCGTAATAGATAACATAAGGTGCCCCAATGTTTGTGCTGTCAGTGTTTATTACTTATCTAGGTAAACAGCCAGTAACATATCACCAACTATACTTAATGATATTGGCGATAACACTATGCAACGATGGTTTTTAAAATATTCGTTGAAAATATATGTTCAGAATCAGATTTACTTTTCCTAATTATAACATTTTGGATTTTATGCTGAAGACATATTTTGTATAAACAACTGAATATATTGTAACGAATAATATAAATTAATTGCCATAAGAGATAACAGCTTAAACTATACATTAGTGATTGGCATATGATATTCAAGAATAAATGCTATTAATATATCTCCCTTTTCATATCAACCTCCTAATTTTTCTACACTCACAATAAAATCAGTTCTATATTGAGAAATACCGGCTCATAAGTAACGATTATCAACCATTTGTGGAAAGCAGGATACACAAAGAAACTCAAGGTGTGTGTGAACAATTTTAAGAATCCAATTTTATTTTCCGAAACGCTACTCAAATTTACCGAACAAAAAGAATCATGGATGATGCAGGGTGAAGCTTCTTAGACGGTGATAATGCCAGAGTTCACGTAACGAAAGTAATATAATGTGTCTGATTGGGATTGCTTTGATAGCAACAATTAAGAAGATTAAATTGGAAAAATCAGAAAAGATTGGGTGTCCCGATAATCTAATAGATAATGTGCAGAACTTCAATTTTCGAGGCCATGGAATCAATTCCCACTAGGGACTCTGGATGTTTGTCTGATTGTTTGTAGGACACATTATATGTGATTACTCACATTAGAAAAAAGAAAGTGAGAAATATTACAAAGTTCATACATTATTGGCCATTACAATACTTCAGTCAGAATTATGGATCAAATTTCCCACACCACTTATGTTGTGTGTGTTAATTTTATGCATGAGTGGCGAGACCTACAGTTTAAAGTTGACTCTGAACTGCAGATTTTTGAGAAACATTTCATGGCAATTTTATTTATTCTCAGAGATTTTTGGTTTGAGCCCTGGCCTCACGTCTAATAATCCAACTACTACCAACTACGAGAGGAAGTCAACGAAAAAATATTTTATCATATTTACGTTTTGATAGTTGACCTGGGGTTTGAACCGTGGCCTTTCGTCTAATAAGCCAACACAATACCTACTAGACTACGGTGACTTCATATTATTACAAAGTTATTCTAGAGGAAAAAGTGACGATGGTATGTACACTGGTCATTAATGAAAAAAAAAAAAAGAAATTGTTGCACACCACCACGCTTTCGTTTCTAATATTAACTTTCTTTCCTGTATTCCAACACAATGCACAGCATTAATAGGAGTCATCTCCTGAATGTTTATCCTTTAAAAAAGAAAAAATAGGTATTATGGTCTATCATAACTACACCCATCTTTGATGGACTGGCAGAAACCCACAGAGCTCAGCAGTGAAATTTTCGTTCATCCACCCTTTTCAGTTTTTAAGTTAATAAAGATTGCTTCGTTGTAAGGATATAAAGCAGAATCAGGGTGATGGATAACTTAACAGGATATCTAGAAAAAGGATGTCAATTTCCACAATATGTGACTACTTCTTATATTAATCCTGGCTGCCCCGGTAGTCCAGTGGATAGTATGCTAAGCTATTACCGTTTGAGGCATGTGGGTTCCAGTCCCACCACAGACTCTGATCTATTACACTACACCGAGCATATGGACTAAGTTAATTAGCTCATAATAATTAGATAAAATTTGTAATTGTATTGTAATTATTAAAAAAGTAAATAATTCGTTAAATCAGTTGAGCACAGGGTGCGATATACTATTGGCAACTCTTAATTGGTATGTAACTTTTATGGAAATTGAAGTAATTTTGAATAAGTTTACTATCTTCAATGTTCTTGTTCTTGTTTCATACTACATTAAATTTAATGACTGTTGCTGGGTATATGGACGTGTACACCATTTCCTGCCAGAAAATTGTCTCCTTCACGAATTTAAACAATCTTGACGTAAATTACATAATTTATTTGTTGACCCAATTATCTGTATTAATATTGCGCTTAGATTTTACTCTAAGATTTTAAGTGTATAACTCTGTGCTTTTAATATTAATTTTTTCCCCATTTCTTATGAATCCTTTTTTCTTTTACAAAAACGCGAACAAACATTTAATGTGCAATGATATCATTAAGTTTAGATTTCTCTTGTCGTACAGTTAGTTTTCCATTGTTTTAGTGGATGTTTTACTAGAATGAAATACTATATCATACTCCTCCGTTACGGCCAGCTGTATGCATTATTCTTTCAATTGTTTTATCCATCTGCCATTGTAATCATTGCGAAACAATAATACGAGTACATTTGGAATTCTGATTTTAAATAGAATTGCATTAACTTGACTTGGATTCTTCTTCTGTTTTTCTTTTTTGTTTTTCGAGTGTCTATTATGATAATTCTGCATTCCATCACAAAGTGACAAAAGAAAAGTGGTAGGAGTATGCAGCAGCACAATAGAATTTTAATAATTTTTTGTATTACAAGCTGTACCAAAGAAGAAAAAGAAAAAACACCCCCGTACCATGGACAAATTATGCTGCTTAAAGCATTTTTATGAAGTTCCATTTTATTACTTTAGAAGAACTGCATTATTTTGCAATATTTATAGAAAAATTATTGTATTACCATGATGGTCATTGAAATAGAACAAAAAAAAAACACAAAAAAACAAGTATAAAATATAAAGAATAAACGACATAAAAAGAAATAAGATGCAGAGATGAATTACTTGCTGGCGTATGCTTCAATAGTATGCCATGAATTATTATTGTTTTACCAGCACATTTGTAATGTTTTCCATTGCAATTCAAAAATTATTTTTTTTTTCTATTCTTTCGTTTTTCTGCTTTCATATTTTTCTATTTCAATGAAGCGAAATAACAATAAAATATGGCAGAAGAAGCGAAAGCAATAATTCTCTTTCATTGACATAGATTTTCAAAGACGCATTTGTCAACGAGTTGACAGATGAGGTTTACGTTTTCAATAATGCCCGGATTTATGTTGAAGATTTCATCAAGTGATTATAAATGTCAGCATGATTACTGTATTCAATATTAAAAGTTTTATTTTAAAGGAATTTTAAACTTCATTCTTTAGACATTTCCACAGAAATAAAAGCAATTTGGTTTTAATATCTGGGCTGTCAAATTATTTCGGAACTTCGTTTATAATAAATAAGTACATAACTTTATTGACACAGTATGAGAGCTTATCATCTGCTTGAAATCCCATTTCCAACATACATACATAATTGATCACTACAACTCTTCAGTCAGCATTACGAACTAGCTTCTCTCACCACTTATGTTGGACGCATTAATTTTATACAGGTTGGGTGATTTAAAAGTTAAATTTAAAAATGCAATAAAACAAAAACGGTTTGAAAGGGATACCTATGGACTCTACATGACGTATTAATGCACATGTGTAATACTTTTTCGTCTTGCTCTGCATTCGAACCTGCTTTAATGGATTGCACAACTACTACACGCTACCAGACACCTGTTGTGGATACTCCCAAATGTCATGATTTTTCAAGCTGAGGAAGGTTCATGCCAGTATGTTCATTTCAACGGCCTAGTCTATGTCGTCTAACATTTGTAAACCCATCTTTAACTTCCACTGTAATTTTTGGTGGAAATTTTCAATGAGCTCAGTTTGTTTGCTGATTGACAGAGAACAAATGAAATAAAATACACAGAAAAAATTTTTTGTTTTAAATCAATGAAGTTTGTTGTTCGTAATGCAGTTGCAGTACATTTTGCTTTCAATACATTAGTAATCATACTAACAGTCAACACTAAGGCGTATGATTTACATGTAACACGCTGCTATATTCAAAAAATATTGCTCATACGTATGCGTACTTATGCTTTAAGATCCGTAAAGTATGCAACATTAAATTAAAAAGAGGCAAAGAATTTAACAACACCATGGATGGACTAAAAGTTTAAATTTAAAAATGCAATAAAACAAAAACGGTTAGAATTTTTTCTAAATTTATTTTTTTAGTTGTGAAGTGCAATTGTTCCGGTTAGAAATGGAATATTATTTCAATTATATGGCTGCCGCGGCTGGCCTCATAGAATCTCATTCGAGCGGCCCAATTTTCGTGTACTTTTTCGTATGTATGGGGTTGTATCTCGGCAATGACATCAAGAACGTTGGCCTTCAAATGCTTAATTGTATTTGGTTTGTAGGCATAACAATTTTCATTAACGGTGCCCCACAGAAAATAGTCCAACGGTGTCAAATAGCAGCTTCTTGGCAGCAAATTTACATCACCATTTCGGCTAATTAAACGCCCATCAAACGTTTGATGCAATAAATTGATTGTGACATCAGATGTGTGGCAAGTTGTATAATCCTGTTGAAACCAAACATCGTTCACATCAAATCGGTTATCATAGTGCGATAGGTGCCTCTATTGACCATAATGGTTGTGCCGTCTTCATTTTCAAAGAAATATGGGCCAATGATGCCGCACCAAAGAATTACTCGTAATGGGTGCATTGGTTTCTGTAAGACCAAGTGTGGGTTTTCTGAGCCCCAAATACGGCTATTTTGCTTATTAACGTACCCACTAAAATGAAAATAAGCTTCATCTCTCGTTGCTCAACCGTAAATCGATTCATTACGTTCAGTGAAGATAATATACTGAATTTTGTGACAGAATAGAATGACTTAATTATTGCTAGATTCAAAATAACCGATGGTTCAACTTGAAACCGATAGATGGCCCACATTTTATATGAGTGGCAAGACCTACAGTTTAAAGTCGACTCTGATCGAAAGATTTTTGTTAAACTTTTTCATGGCACTTGCCAAGGAAATATTTTTTTCTATTTCATTTCGATCGAGAATGTATGAGCTGGTTTTTGAACCGTGGCCTCTCGTCTTATGAACCCACACACTGCCTGTCAGTCGACGACGATTACATTTTCAACATATTAAGACTAAACCACACTGTATTGGATCTGTAATATACCGATTATTTTATACTGTTAAAGCCACAGACACGATCGTATATAGTCAAAGGTAAGGTACGATACGTAATACATTTTTTAAATTCTGTTTACAAAGTCAGCAATATCAGTGGTTTTACATATCCATGCAGTAAAACAAAGGTTTGAACTAAAATGGACTGTTACTGCCTTTGCTAACATTAGAAAATGTTGCTATCTAACAACCTACTCTACTAGTATTGAAACAGAAATTAAGGTCACATATGCCTGAATTAATTGAAGTAGAGAAGAATATAATGGCTGAACAAATCCTACTTGATTTACCATTGAAATACTTAGTAGCGTCAATATACAACCAACTTATCTGTTAAGAACGTTACCAAATAATGGATACAAAAATTTATTACTTGAACAAAATTAATATGTATTTTATTTACCTTTTTCGTAATGCCAATAATTTATTAAAACATTTACGACTTAACAATAACACTTCCACATAGTACACGTCTGTATGTGTATACATTTATAGATGGCCAAAATTAATAGAAAGCTGGGCGGCAACTAATTGTCTGTTGCTGGTAAAAACTTCTCTAACAAACTAGATTCACACAGGTAATCAATAAAAGACGTCACTTATAAATTGTAATAAAATATTAAAACAAATACAAATCAAATACAAACAACCATTCCCGCAACACAGCAAAGACCATAAAAGCCATTGAACGCAGTAACTGCGAAATAAAATTCAAGAGCCATAAATACCATAACAACAGATGTAGAAAAAAAAGTATAAAGAAGAAGAGATTTATTACACACAATTTCAAAAGAAATACTATTAAATACAGAAGTGTACCCGTTCTGACACAGGTGATGAGTAAAATGTTTGTGGAGAAGGCGAAAAGGATTTGTCTTTCAATAATGATGCCACTGCAATGGAGAGAATAAAGTGATTCGAAAATTAGTGCCACAAATTATGCTACAGACTGAAATGTTAATTTATGTGTGTGTGCGAGAGATGAAGAGGGAAACAGAAATAATGGCAAGAGAGATAAAATTATATCGAAAGCAACAATTAAAAGTAAAATTTGGGGTGTAAATTCAAAGAAAACACGTACCAAGTAATTTCAGGAAGTAAAAGTGATTTATATCGAAGCGATGTATTTTATTGGTGCATACACACCTCCACACATACATAAAATAAATGTTTACATACATACATGTTACATAAATGTTTACACACATGTACATTTTATTGATTCATATACATACATATGTACAGATATACATATATATTAAATACTTACATACATACATACATGTACGTTCATACTAGCCTTTAGGAGATGGTTTTCGCTAATCTTATGTTAACGGAGGAAAATTATAAGTTTCGAGAAAAGAAAGCTAATTTGTAAAGATTACACTGAAACAAAACATAATTTCAATTGTATCAAAAAACAGGGTGTCGCTGGTAGGTTCCCTATTCTATCCCTCGTGTTGGACATCGCCATAGTAGGTAGTGTGTCGTCTGATTAAACTTAAGGTCACGGTTCAAATCTCAGGTCAGACAATTCCAGCAAAACGAAATCTGAAAAAATTTTTCTTCGGCGAATGCCTCTCAGCAGATTTGTGTGCAAAAACTCCGAGAGAAAAATAAAATAGCCATGAAAAGTTTCTCAAAAATCTGTCGTTCAGTGTCGACCTTAAACTGTAGGTCCCGCCACTCATGTATATAATTAACGCACACAACACAAGTGGTGTTAGGAGCTAATTCGAAACCCTGACTGGAGGGATGTACGAGTAATGACCAAATTTTGTAAGTATGTTGGATATGTATTATTTAGGATGAATGGAATGAGAACTCTTCTCAACTCAACTTCAGTGCCATTTCAGTATGCATAAGAATCTGAAATGTCTTTAGACCACTCGGAAATAACTTAAACAATAATTTTACCTTCAAACTCAGATATGAAGAATACTACAATTATTTAACTTATATAGAAGTCTTCAATGACTTCTAATCCTAGTTAAGTTCCATCCAAGAAGACCTAAATGTGATTTCAGTAGTCATATTGATAGCCAGTTGAAGGAAGTATGGATGGTAGGTCTGCCTTGACTAAGTATTATCCTGTGCTACAGAAGTATAAATTACGTTAATCCAAAATTGATGAAGAGCTATAATTCCAACCTGATCATATTCCCATGGCATTAAACCTAGGAACGCTGGTCCTAGCCACCTTTTTTGTTCACCAAATACGTAGTTTAAGATGATACTTTAAAATATCTCGGTTTATCCATATACTGTTTTCAGAACGGCAGGTCTTTCAAAGCTGTCCGCCATTAACTATGTATTGTCTGAAGTGTCATTTATTTAGCCTAACGTTTACATTTACGAATATGGATCATTAATCACTTAGTTAAACTTATTAAAGTGCTCATTCAAATGTATCGACTTTTTGAGCACTATAGAGTAGTTATGGACGACATAATCGGCCTGCTGTGCAAGGAATTATCTGATTTGTAGAGAAATTTGGTCGTGACTATGTATGATCGTAATGTACGCTCTGCAAGAAATATTTGGTATACGTTATGGTATAAAATTTTCTATTAATCGTATATTTTCGAAAATGGTCTTAGATGACCCTTGCTGTCAATTCAGACCGTTGTGGTCGTTTTTTATCGCCTTTAGGTGTTTAAATAGGTTATTTATTATATGTTTTTGGAAATTCATTAAAATTTATAATAATTGCTGACAAATAGGTTAAATTTTTTTTCATAAAACAATATTTGATTTTTTTACGAATTACTAAACAATAAATAAAAATACACAAACCACTACTCAATCAAAATATTTACTACTTTTGAACTAAAAAATTACAATTTTTCTTTTTGCTTAGTATTATTTATAAATTTCAGTTTTCCATGCCTGTCTTGTGGTGAAAATGAGAGTACAACTGCTTCTCATTTCTTGTTTTTTCGCTCTTACACTTATACAAGTGCAAATTGTAGTAGTATATGTCTGCCGATCGCGGCTTTAAACCCATTACCATTAAACCATTTCCATATGCGCGCATGCGTTTTATTTTTAAAAGATTGCTGTGCCATAAATGTTGCGTTTAGAGTAAAGAAATAAATTTACAATATATTTGTAGTTTTCATTGGCACTTTAAAATATATGATTAATCTTGTTGTGCTATACCTATTGATAAATAAAAAATAAAAGTAAAATTAATAAATTCTATAAAGCACAGTCTCGGGTGGATATTAAACCTTCAACCTGATTCTGACATATTAGCATCGTGCTCACTAGGGTACCAGGGCGCTCAAATGCTTAATACTTAAATTCCACTTCATTTACAACAAATAAATAATCCCTTGTCTACGTAAAAATCGAATTTGAAAACGTTTTTGTCATTTTCTTTGGTTATTTAAAAACCATTGAAGAAACTTTTCCCTAAAGCCATTATTATTATAACCAGCGCACTAAACAAAGCATTATCGTGGATCAAATACAGTCTTAAACAACGCTATAACAAATTTTTCAATTTTCGCTACTAATTCTCTAAAACTTCAAAATCGAAGGGTGTATGTAGACTTTTCCCTTGATTAAATAATTTTTTTTTAACTAAAATTCACTTTATTAGATGCTTATAAAATATTTAAAAATAAGTTTTTAAATAGTATTATGTAATGTAATACCTACGTGTAATACATATGCGTTTTACGTACATACATATGTATGTATGTTACAATCATATATTCAGGAATATTTTCCATGGAATTCTATTCTAATACGAAATGCTTTTTTGTTTGAAATATCTTTTCCTTTATTTTCAAATGAAACAATTTAAACTATGTAAATTATGGCCTTTTATAATAATTTTTGTTTTTATTTTTTTAATTTTTTTTTTTTTATTTCAAAAAATTTTTGTTTTCTCATGTTATTACAAAGCCAGCTTAGAGTTCTGGAATTTAAAAAAAAATTCGTTCCTTTTATGTTTTTACTTTTCATGACAGTGGAAATTTTTTGTATAACAAGTTTTTAAATTATAAAATTACATAGCATAACTGTATACATATGTACATACATAGAGAAATATATACAATATGAAGGTGGTAGTTGTAATAAAGAGAAGTTTAAATATTTATTTTTTATATGTCGTTACTTGGTTCTATAAATAGTTTATACTTCAAAAGGCAACTCTTGTGTTGTTAATTTGAAAAAGAATTGTTTTTTCGTTTATTTATTGTTTGCTTTCCTGCACAACAAGACAAGTCTAACAACTATAGAAGCAGAAACATTTAAATGTTTATGATTTTTATCACAATAGAATAATAATTCACATAATAAAATTAAATGACAATATTTTGATGAAAAAACATAAAAAGAAAACTTCAAAGATATTAAATTTTAATTTAAATTCATTAAAGAGACATAAAAATATTAAAAAAACGATGAATGTAAATGAAATATTTCAAGTTTGTAAAAAATAAGTAATACATGGCATTCGATATTGTCAAAAAAGTTACACAATAATTTTCTGAAGTGCATTGCATTGCTATTTAACACTTTTAACCCTTTGCAGTTGATTATTTTTGAAGAAAATTATTTTTGGTACATAAGCTTATTATTAGAGCCTGGTATCAATTTCAAATCTCTACCAATTATGGCTTTATATAGGGTGTTTTTTATAGAGGTATAGAACTTTAAGTTGCAATAAAACAACGATGGATTATTCGATTGACATGAATTTTATTTATCCGAAAGATAATCTTGTGGCATTACATATTAAATATGATTTCTGGCATATGACCGCCAAGGCTGGCGCGGATGTAGTCCAATCTGGACGTGCAATTTTCGAACATTTGTGGCCGTATATCGGCAATAACGCTGCGAATGTTGTCTTCCAAATGGTCAAGCGTTTGTGGCTTTACCGCATAGACCAATGACTTTACATAGCCCCACAGAAAGTAGTCTAGCGGTGTTAAATCACAAGATCTTGGAGGAAAATTCACAGGTCCAAAACGTGAAATTAGGCGGTCACCAAACGTGTCTTTCAATAAATCTATTGTGGCACGAGCTGTGTGACATGTTACGGCGTCTTGTTGAAACCACATCTCCTGGACATCATGGGTATTCAATTCAGGAATGAAAAAGTTAGTAATCATGGCTCTATACCGATCACCATTGACTGTAACGTTCTGGCCACCATCGTTTTTGAAAAAGTACGGACCAATGATTCCACCAGCCCATAAAGCGCACCAAACAGTCAGTTTTTCTGGATGTAACGGTGTTTCCACATACACTTGAGGATTACCTTCACTCCAAATGCGGCAGTTTTGTTTGTTGACGTAGCCATTCAACCAGAAGTGCGCTTCATCGCTAAACAAAATTCGCTTATGAAAATCGGGAACAACGGTAATCTCGTTTTGGGACCATTCGACGAATCTACGCCTTACTTGATGATAGTTTGGCTTCAATTCTTGCACGAGTTGGATTTTGTAAGCACGCAAACCAAGATCCTTCCACAAAATCTTCCATAAAGTGGATGGACACAGATCCAATTCCTGTGCTCGATGGCGGATGGACTCATTCGGGTCTTCTTCAATGCTACGCTCTACAGCAGCAATAGCTTCTTCTGTACGCACCGTACGGCGTCTCTGGGGATGCGAGTTATCAATAAGAGTAAATGTGGTGCGAAAACGTTCCATGGTTAATCGAATTAACTGCTCTGATGGATTTTGTCGACGAAAAAACGGACGTAGTGCGCGATACGTTTTCCGCACAGAACCATTATTTTCGAAATAAAATTGGACTATTTGCAAGCATTGTTCAGGCGTGAGTCTATTCATGATGAATTGCCAAACCAAACTGAGAATAAATCACTTGACAGCTGTTAAATCGGTCGCCATCTTGAAAAGTAATGCCAACTTAAAGTTCTATACCTCTATAAAAAACACCCTTTAGTTATGAGGTGTTTCTTATAAACAACATGCCATAGTGGTACATTTACAAACACATACGAATATTGATATATATTTTTATTTGTACTAAATTTTTTTTTAATATGTGATAAGAAAGAAACAAATTTTTTTTTTTTTGGCAAGTTAAGTGTCCCAACTGCCAGTACCCTAATTTCCCCGAAAAGTGGTCCGCGTTAGTCACCTGCAAACACCCTTTCGCCGTTCTCAGTTCACTATTTCGAGCTCTCTACAATCCTTTAAGTGTCATTGAGATATGAGGTCTATACAGTATGCGGTAAATAACAACAAACCCATTTTTAAACTTAAATATTTAAGAATTGTGGTTGACACAACAGAACTTGTTGTGCAATATATTAAAACAAAATTCTTTCCTTACAGAAATGTATGCGTAATTAATTAATGCATAGTCGCCAGACGAATATCGTACGAAAAGAAATCTAACAATATTATATGCTTGTGTTTTGTCAGACTTACTATACGATTGAAGGGATTCGTCAACGAATATTTTCATATGATACATTTTAAAATATCCAACCACTGCCAAAGACCACGATATGAACAATTACCTTGACGTATAAGCCCTAACGTGTGGAAAACGAGGAAGACAAAAGAATTTATATAACCATGTAACGTTACAGAGATTGTGAGCAAGGAGAACGTGTGCTAAGACCTAGAGTATAATATTCGAAACCAATGGAAAAAGTGAGGAAGACGTAATACAGTAGGTAGTGTGTAGGTAGCGTCATAGCTTACTAGACGTAAGGCCACGGTTCAAACCCCAGTTCAGACATCTCCAGCAAAACAAAATATGAAAAAAATATTCGGCGACTTCCTCTCAACAGATTTCTGGCCAAAACTCTGACAATAAATAAAATTGGATGAAAAGTTTCTCAAAAATCTGTCGTTCGGAGTCGACTTTAAATTGTATGTTCCGCCACTCATATATAAAGTTAACACGCACAGCAAAATTGGTGTGAGAAGCCAGGTCGTAATCCTCATGGAAGGGTTGTAATGAGTAATTATGTATGTATATTTCTTAAAAAGATGTGCTCAACTGAACCTGGCGAGAAGGATTTTTACTAAGAACAGTTTATAGCAATACTAACTAGCGGTCAGACCATCATCGAAGGATTTAGCTCCAAATAGATTGTCTCAAACATAATTTGAAACTATCTAGTCAAGCAGTATCAACTACGTAAGTGTAATAGAGCCACCACTTCATTTATTCATTCACGGTCATGTGGAAATTTAAATTAATGAACAGGCAGGTAGTCTTACAATGAGGACAATTTGATTATTTTTTATTTAGAATGAGCAGAAAAATATCGTTAGTATAATTCGCAAATGTGTTAAGTCCCTTTTTTCAAATTTTACAGGAGATACAAAAAACATTGTAGCCTTTTCGATATACTAGGTGAAAAGGAAAGTAGAGGGAGACGAAGACTTTTCTTAAACGAATGAAGTTGAAACAACCTCAACTTTTACAAGCTAATAACAGCGGGAAGAGATCCTTGCTCTACCGGGGAAAAGCATGACGATAGGCCAATATCAAGATTATTTAATGAGTATAACGAATTCACAAGAATATGTTCTTGGAATTTTTAAATGCAGAGGCGTGTATGGAGTTATCCCTACTGACAACTTATTGATCGTAAATGTAAATAAATAAATTTTTTTACCTACTTTTCTGTCGATCCATTATTTAAGTTAATTTTTTTTTAATTTTATTTCATCCACTTCTCGAAAAGTGCTTATTTAGTGCCACTTTCAAAAAATGATTTAAATTTTACTTTTCCCACAAACTCATAAAAATTTTTAAAAAGTTTTCGTTTCAAATTAATAGAAAAAATCATTTTGAATAATTACTGTAAAGAGGCACAAGCGAAAAAACAACTTCAATACAAAATTCGTTAGTGACGTATACTTAATATTGAATTCCTTTTAATATTCATCATACGCTACATATGACACTCACATACACGTCTGATGCATGCCTCTCGTGTGCGTACGCTTACTCATAATGTGTTGTTATCTTTTATAACTGTAATTATTCTTTTTATAAATACTTAATACAAGTTCGCATTCAATTTGTGTTTGTGTGCGTGTGTGTTTATGTATGTGTATGAATGTTTGTGCATTCATTTAAATTAATTCCACTTTCACTATTAAATTGAATGAATTTTTATATTAAATTAATGAAAGAGAAGAATCGTTGGCATAACTGCTTTACTTGTTTGCTTGTGTATGCAGACAGTGGTTTAACTTTTAAAAAATAAGAGAGCTTAAATTGAAACTTTTGCTCTTAAAAGCTTACTCTCATGTTTCGTTTTTGCTCTTATTAAAGAGAGCAATTCAAAGTATAAAAAGAGTATCAAAGTATAAAAGTTTTTGTAAGAGAATTAGCTTGTGCTCAATGTTTACACCAATAGGACCGTAAGACTGAGTATGTATTTCCTTTTCTGTGCTGGAATGTTTATTTAGAAAACAAATGTGTAAACATACGCTCAGCTAATAATACATTGAAATTATTTCAACAGTCGTATTTTGTTAGGGTAGGTTAACAACCTTAAACGCTTTTAATGCCAAAAGGTATTCAAAATATTTTTAGAAAAAAATTCGTCATTTCTATTACGTAGTTGAGAATAAAGTAGATAATGTAGGTTATAACTGATTCCAATTAAAATATAGAAGAAGTTATGATAAAATTCATTGTGTTAAGAAACGATACGTACGTTGTCATTCAAAGTTTTAAACGTAAAGAATTACTAATTTATTTTTTTTTCCTCTCTGTTTCGAATCTATCAACTCAAGTATAAAAAGCCAATCGATCTGAAAGTAACAGCATAAATTGTTGAACTTCACTAAGATTAAAATCCATAAGAGTGATAGACTTTTGCGACATAGAGTGCTTTATTTAAGAAACAGTCCCATTATTTTCGAAAAGGTCACGAGCCTATATTTTAAAATTCGATTTTATCATTACTGAGTTCATTGCTCAAATTACTTTAAATAGAATATGAATGATATGTCACAGGAAGACACTGTGAATATTTTTAAAATTCTGTTTTTGATTAGGTAAAGTGTTGCACTTTCTGCTTGTGATGCCACACAGTTCTTATAGAAAACCATTTCAAAACGAATATCTGTGAAGGTTGAAGCCAAAAACTTCCGAATTTTCACTACAAGAATTGAGCTCTGACACATGAAGTGAACAACAGTCTGTTCCTCCTCCTCAGATCCTCTTGACGTATTCTTGCAAGGCAATGCAATTAACTACGAAAATCACAGCACGTTCGCTAATGCTGCTAATGAAGTTGAGCTTCCCTAGGCACTTACCGAAGAACACCAAGTTTAACTAAGATAACCTGAACATTTATCCTTTGTAACAGTTCGGTAATCATGAGCGTTGGCTAGTTCATCACTCGTACAATATTGCAAATGTGTCCTTAGCTTCGAAGGATTGCAATCTGATCGAGCTAGAAGTTACCTGCATTTAGTCTTACTGCCACAAGCTACAACAAATATGGTCGTGAAAAATTAAAACACAACCAATGAGTGGTGTAAGATGCTAGTTTGTAGTCCTGACTAAGTCTAATGCTTGGTCTCTATCATATGATTCAGAAATAATACGGTTAATGTAGTGATTACAGTGTTAAACTACAAAATCCAGTATTTCTGTGCGCTTAATTTCACTCCTGTTTTCTTCCGTGTTCGCGAATATTTTTCCAATCTGCTCTAAGCGTGAAATGCCTTGTTTTCAAGACAGTTCTGTTCGCATATTCTAATTCGTTTGAGAATTGATTTTTCTGTGCCCTTAACAGATCATTTAAGATTATGTGAGTTGAAAAATTTTAAGATTTTCAGCAGATTTTTCGTCAAGGAAATCATACACAAACCATATGAAAATGGTGTGTAGCATTTCGCCGTATGGTCTGCATTAAATTTTAAAGACGTTTCTGATAAGTTTGTAAATATCATCAGACTTGGGCCTATGGCCATAATAGCAGTTTTAAATACTTTGTTTTCGAATAAACCTGATTTTTATCCTAACTGGCACACAGATAAGCAAACTGCTAATACTGCAAAACGGTAGGGACAGCTTCACAGTATATAACTGAGCTTTTCACTATCAGGCAAACTGTGGACACGACTGATCACAATCAATTTAATGCTTCATGATATTTATCAGTTGGGCCACCTATCGGTTAAAGTTTGAACCATTGGTTATTTCGAAACTGGTAATACTATCATGTCATTCTATTCTGTCACAAAATTCAGTATTACGCTTGAGCAACGTTGAGATTTATTGAAAATGTGTTTCCAAAACAAAGACAATTGGTCGGAAATTGTAAAAATATTAACAACAAAACATCATCTTTTCAGATGAAGCTCATTTTCATCTTGGTGGGTACCCAAATAAACAAAATTGCCCTATTTGGGGCTCAGAAAACCCACACGTGGTGTTACAGAGTGACGGTTTGATGAGGCTTTGTGAGTGGAGATATCATTGGCCCACATTTCTTTGAAAATGAGGCCACCATATTAACCGATTTTTGGCGCTACTTGGCACATATCTCATATAACAATCGATTTGTTGCGTTAAACGCTTGATGATTAATTTGCCGAAATGGTGATGTCAATTCGACACCAAGAAGCTGCGATTTGACACCGTTGGACTATTTTCCGTGAAGTTGCGTTAAAGAAAATCGTTATGCCGACAAACCAGAAACAATTGGGCAGTTGAAGGCCAACATTCGTGATGACATTGCACTCGAAAAAGTGCAAGAAAATTGGTCCGATCGAATGAAGTACTGTGAGAGCAGCCGGAACAATTTGAACAATTGTACAATTGTACAACAACAAAAAATAAATTCAGCAAAATTTCAAACCGTTTTTGTTTTATTGCATTTTAAAATTAAACTTTTAAATGGCCCAACTTACACCTTTACAACCGCGTATGTGGATGGAATGTGTCCGGAATGTGTATGGTATCCATAAAAGACTAGCTTAATTGTTAATCGATCCACTAAATACAATTTGTTTTGTAGGTTTAGTACACTTCGTAGTTAAACTTAAACGAATTCTTAGTGAACATCGCAAGTAATTTGAGGTCAACTATAATATGCAGGAATAATAAAAATTTATTATTGTTTATACAGCAAACAAATAATAAAAGCAATACATGTTGCAACATGTACAAATTGCTATGTGTTCTATTTGATACCCACCTGAGAGTACCTGACAAAAAAACACACTCAAACACACACATTAAATTTATAAACATTCGAAGAAAATATTAAACAGTATTAACGCTGTAATAAGTATTGAAAAAGGCCTCCACGATGCCTGTAAGAGGTTGAAGTATGAGAGTGGAAATAAAGAAAGAAGAAGAATAAACATGAAACATGTTCTTTTTATTATTTTCTCATTTTAACACCAACATAAATGCAACAACAACAACAACTAAAGCAAAACAGCAACAGCACGACAGCAATGTTAACGACAGCAACAGACACATCAAGACACATCTTAAATAAATACGAATTGTTCGACAAAGGAAGGAAAAAAGAAAAAAATAATGACCCACACTTGTGTAGCACCTTAAGGCCGAAGTAAAATGGTTGCTGCTACACTTTGGAAGGTCTTGGGAACGACCAAGGAAGACGTTAGAGGCAAAGACAAAAAGAAAAAATAAATAAAATGACAACGAACCGAAAACAGAAAAACAATTTCTTCATGCTCAACATGACGTGAGCGATAATTTATTTACGACTTCATTCTTATTAATGTTCAATGATTTTGGCCTTTGCTACCAATAATTTTCTTCATTCGTTTACACATTTGTTTGTTCCTTTTTTTTTGTTTTGTAATACTTATTGTGTTATTATTCTTTCTTCTTATTTTTCTTGCTTAATTTTCTCCATTTGCTATTGCTGGACTCGCTATTGTATTGTGGTTGTTGTGATAGGCAAAACAGAATGTGGAAGTAATCGATATGTCGATACACTTTGATACTCTACCCGCTTTTCATGAGCTCTTTGATTAACTAAATTTATTTAACGTGTACAAATTTGAATTGGCAGGAGAAGAAAATATTTAAATGGGATACAGCATATGGCAGGGGTAATTTCAAACATGTGAACCTTCATCGAGGCTCGATGGTACCCTATTTTTTCTTTTGAGAAACGAAATATTCAATCCAAAAGTATCACTGCTAAACAATACTCTGGGCAATCTGATAAGTCTTTCTGAAAACACATGAATAAAGATGCCTAAAATGTTTCATTCTGACGCACAGTTTTTCCTTTTTTATAGTATTTACTAGAGACTTCACAAACCATAAACGATTTAAAAAATGTTGCCGAATCACTTGGATATCAATATAAGGACCATACTGATCTTAAGATTTAACAAATCAATTTCATTGGTGACGTATACTTAATATTGAATTCCTTTAACTATTCATCATACGCTACATATGACTCTCACATACACAGCTTATGCATGCCTCTTGTGTGCGTACGCTTATAAGGATCATAGTGATCTTGAGATTAAAGAAATCAATTGCCAGTTACAGTTTTCTAGGCTAACACAACAACTGCGCTCCATATCATGATTATTATGTAACTCTGATGTTTGAAAGCCACGGTTACAAATTTTGTCGGACCATTAGTTTGCGGGATCAAGCATTTTGAATGAAACAATGCTTGCTAAGGACAAAAAGGAGTAGTTTCATCAAGATAAAATACACTGTAACACAGATCAATAAGAACGAAGGTAAAATTCTGTGAATTTGACCAGTTTGAAAGATTGCGATTAAACCCAATTCATGTAATTTTGCCATCTTTACTTACTTCATTGGTCATTACTACTCTTTAGGCAGGATAACGACTGAGCTTCTCAAACAAAATGATGTGTGTGTTCATTTTATCCATAAATGGCGGGTCCTACAGTTTAAAGTCAACTCCAAACGACAGTTTTTGAGAAAATTTTCATGACAATTTTATTTATTCTCAGAATTTTTGCCAGAAATCTGCTGAGAGTATGTCGCTGAAAAAATAATTTTTTCTTATTTCGTTTTGCTGGAGATGTTTGGGCTGAGATTTCCACAACGGCCTTACGTCTAATAAGTCCACACACTACCTATGCGGACTACGAATTTGTAACACAGAGAATTGCCTTAATGAAACAGCACCTTCATAAATATACACAATACAGTGAATGCGGAAACAATTCAAAGGTAATGATTTGTTTGAAACACTATATTTTATTTACGGCCTGTACTTAAAATAAATTTTGGTCTAAA
This sequence comes from Sarcophaga caerulescens, assembly GCA_927399465.1. Taxonomy (NCBI): domain Eukaryota; kingdom Metazoa; phylum Arthropoda; class Insecta; order Diptera; family Sarcophagidae; genus Sarcophaga; species Sarcophaga caerulescens. The sequence goes on along the minus strand of OV656872.1, from coordinate 55,925,742 downwards.
TAAGCAATTGAGTTGCAGAGACCTCTCTCGTACGAAAAAACTAGACGCTCATCTTTCCCGTACTTCATTATGGCGCAGAGGCATGGATGCTATTAAGCACTGATGCAGCAGTCTAGAGAGTATTCGAGAGAAACATACGTAAGATCATCGGTCCAATACGATGATGATATCCGCATCCGATCCAACAATGAGCTGTATGAACTCCTCAACGACGTTATGCAGCATATTAACATCCAGCAGCTACGCTGCCTCGGACATGTCGTTCGAATGAAAGAGGAGAGATGCAGCGATCTGCGGAAGTCGGCGAAGAGGACGACCTTGTTTGAGTTTTAAGCACAAAATCGAGAAAGCCCTGTCATCGATTGGTGTGGGGCGCAAGATACAGATGCGCCTGGAAGGATGTATTAAGGCAGACCGAAAACCATTAATCAGGTTGCTGATGGCCAAGTTGTTAAATTAAGACGTTTATTGTACGTTACAAAGAAGTAGTTCCTTGCAAACATAACAATGAATTCAGTATATCTACATACATACATGCATACATACATACATTCTCACACCACTTATGTTGTGTGCATTAATTTTATACATGAGTGGCGGGACCTACAGTTAAAAGTCGACTCCGAACGACAGTTTTTTGAGAAACATTTCATGGCAATTTTATTTACTCTCAGAGTTTTTGCCAGAAATCGGCTGAGAGGAAGTCGCCGAAGAAATATTTTCGTTTTGATGTCTGATCTGGGATTCGAACTGGGGCCTTCAGTCTAATAAGCCAACACACTACCTACTAGTCTACGGCGACTTCATACAATATACCAAAATAATTGACTCTAGTGTAGAGTATAAAAAACCAAACATTTTTATAAAATACTCAAACAATACAACACTACACGAAAGTATGTACTTAAGACTGCATTGATCTCAGCATATTGTTGTCGGTAAGCATACACAGGCCAGAGAATAGTTTGTCTGTCTAGGTCATATTCTCCATCATTGTTCAGAATCTGAAATCCTGAGACGAATAATTTTTGAGTAGCCGGAATTTACTGACAGTACTCGTCTAGCCAAAGGTGATTTGGATTTGAATCCAGGTTTTCAAGATACAACCAGATTGGCTTAGAAATTCTAGGCAGGAAGAATGATTGAAACCACAGCAAAACCTTATAAGAAGCATGAGAGTTAGGCTTTAGAGTGGTGTGTTTAGGGTGACTTTCCTCCCGCCCTTTCCATTTTTAAATCATTTGTGGATTTGAATCCACACTATCAGAACACAAGCAGAATGACTTGGAAATTCCATCCAGAAGGAATAATCGAAACGATAACAGAACCTTATAAGAACCAAGTGAAATGGGCTTTAGGGCGGTGGCTTTAGGGTGACTTTAGGGTAAGATTATTGGCAAATTTCTCTCCACCTTTCCAGATTTGTGTAGAGTGTTAGAACTAAAGCAATAAATTATTTCTTATATATTCTCATTGAATCACACCTCATATACATACATAGATAATTAGTTAATAAGTAGAAAATATTTTCGCCTTCTATTTTTCAATGAAGCAGGAATGAATAGCTCTTTCCATTAAACCGTAATAGGATTACAGTTTTCATCTTTAGCAGGTTTTTCCTCCTTTTTTTTATTCTTGCAAAGCGATTTCTATTGTACATTGGCATGAAGAATGTATCAACATAATCCTGATCTACTTACCATTTTCCACCATGTTTGTTTGATTTTTGTAAAGCAAATAGCGTTGCATGTCATGTGGTTTTTACTTTCGCTTACAGAATTTTTCATTCTCATTCACATCGATATCCTGGTGTGTGGATGTGGTAAAACGTTTTCATTATGGTCATGTTATTGATAAAAATGAAAAGAACAAAAAAAACTCTCATCTTGTGTGTCCTTTTGCAGCAGCAAAACGTAGAATGAATTGTGGAGAAATACCACTGAATTACCTTGAGCCGTTTAATGGGTATGAATGTTTGCCACTGGCTTGTGTAACTATAGCACTTGACAAGGTTTTTTTTTTTCTTTAAAAATATTTTTTTATTTTATTTAATTTTTTTTTTTTTTTTTATTTTTAAATTTGTATTCATATTTCACTTGGTTTTGTTTTTCTTTTTCCGTTTTTCGTTGTAAAACTTTTTAACTTACCAACCATCTGTCTGTATGTTTGTCTGGCCGTATTTGTTGCTATTGATTCGTTATTTATTTATATATCTGGAGCATATAATTTTTTATTTACAACTTTTCACATTTTTTTTTTTTTGTTTTGTTTTTTTTCGTACTTCCATAACTCTTGAAATGATACTTTTAAGGTTTTTTTATTTCTCATCTTTTTATATAAGAGCTCGAAAAGATAGTGAAATACATAAATTTGGGTTTTCTTTTTGCCTAAGTAAACTTACATTTTGAAATGTTTGCCATCAGGTGACCACTAAAAATAAAAAAAATTTACGTTTTTATATTTTATAACAGGAATACAAGTAAAGAATGCTGGATATTGTTATTCTATCGATAGAATAGTAAAATTTTAGTGTCTTATTATAGCATCAAATAAATTTAAGTACGTCATCCTGAATACTATAAATGTTTTATAGAAAATTGATATGTTTCCTTCTAAATCAATCAATAAAGTTTTAGTCTAAGTACTTAGTCTTTCTAATACTTCACACAAGAAATCATCGTTAAAAAAACAATACATAACGATTATATTACGTTGGTGGAAAACCTGAAACGAAAGCATTGCTCGGTTTTAAAATTCGTCATAGTCAGGGTGCTAGAGGATCTCTATCGACTAACTCGTTAGGGAGTGCCGCCGTGACTAACTCGTTAGGGAGTGTCGCCGCTGTCTCGAAGTGTCTCACATGTCAGGGTTCCTGGGCACAGTTACATTCCAAGCAACTGCAGGGCCGACCTGGTCGCAAAAGCTGGTGCAGTCCTTCCAGAACAGTCGCCAATCAATTTGGGTATGCCACTTACCTCGGTTAAATTGGCCATTGGACGAATATTTTTTTGGTATGCAAATATATCCGTTGGAATGAGGTATCGTGCTCCACTGCCAAAATCATTTGGCCCACAATGGATAGAAGGTGCACCAACCAACTACTCGGATTTGATCGAGTCCAGCGACTTTAAATTAAATTCGCGACGTATATGCCTACTTTAGTAAGCCTTATCATTGGCAAGTTGGACATGAAGCATCGTGTAAGAGAATTGATAAATCACCTAAAATAGAAGGGATTTAGTGTAATTGCTTATTAGACGAGTGCTAGAAAGGAATTTCGAGACATACTCTTGGAAAGGAGTATGAAAAAATATTTCTTAAACGATGTTCTGGTAAAAGCACTGAGAGAATAATGAACAATTACCGCACGCAACATAGATAGTGTGAGAAGCCTTAAACCTGACTGAAGGTCATCTTTTTAAAAATAGTAAATAGACATCAATAGCCACCTAACCTTCACATCATAATAATTACTGCAGCATGTCAAATTCAGAACCTTATAAGGACAACTAAAACAAAACGTTGTTCAGTATTCTATAACAGTCCTCTACTTATTATAAAAGTGTTATAAGAAGTTAATCGTTGTTCAGTATTCTATAACAGTCCTCTACTTATTATAAAAGTGTTATAAGAAGTTAACAGAATTTTATTTTTTCTGCTGACATGATCTGATATCTATGTATGAGCGATACCCATATACGATTATTAACAGCTACCCTAAAGCACAACTCTCTAGGGTCTTATAGGTTTCAGCCGTAGTTTTAATTATTTATCCTGGCTCGAATTTATCTGATTCTGATGGTTTCTTGAAAGTGTGGATTCAAATCCAAATCAACTTGAGCTAGACGCATGCTGTTTGTAAATTCTGGGTACTAAAAATCATTCGCCTCAAGTTTCAAAGTTCTGGACAATGATGGTAAATATGATTTACAGCTTACACTTTCCCCACGTTATTACAGCTACTGAGTTCTATTGACGAACACAAATAGTTCAAGTTAGTTTTCCTGTTATCCACTGCTGGTTACAGCTGCTTTAAAATTCGGCAATCAGTTATGTTGGACCTTTGCCATGAAAAGTTTCTTAGACAATCTATCGCTATAAATCGTCAATTAACTGTAGGCTCTACCAATCATGGATAAAAAGAGCACAGAGAACATAAGTGGTGTTGAGAAGCTAGGTCGTAATCCTGACTGAAGGGTTGTAATGGCCAATTATGTATGTATGTATTTAGATACGTTAGACCACCTTCAGTTTATTGAATTCCCTGTTGCTTTTTCCAATATGAAAATGTATTCTTATAGAGGCGCTTATATCCTATCTATCTATGTCTTTTCTTAAGACAACTCCGATCCCTTCCATGCCAGTTCATTCGCCTTTTCGTTTTCCTCTAAGCCAAGGTGCAAGTCCTGACACCCTTTGATTTGACGATGTGGAATCCCACCGGTTTGAATACATCTTGATAAAGTTCGAAAGAGGCAGCTTCCTGACTTCATTAAAATACGCTGGACTGGTTAGGTAATCTGTATGAACCCTTCAGAGCCAGCTTATTAAAATAGATCCCGTTCCACATTTCATTTTTGAGCCATCGGTAATAATAAATAAAAGGAAAAATAAAATCCTTCTGTAAAATAATACACGTACTTATCAATTAATTACGGGCCCTTGTCTTCATTACAACGCCATGCCATTGCATTACAATTGAGTCATAATTTACATTATATTTTATATACTCATATGCTCTAGTGTATTAAACAAATATAACATTCAACATTGTATTGAAAGTGACAACATTTGTTTCATGTTTATTTTTCTCTTGAGCTCAACCACTTGTTTATTTGAATTAAAAATATTTAATTGCCTGCAATAAAATTTATTTATTTGCAACAATTTATGTTCGGCACACACTTTTAGTACAATATTTCAATATTACATATTAAAAAAAGAAACAACAAAATATAATTCACATGTACTCCTATTGCATCAATCGATTTAATTAATGTTTAAACTGTGCCATCACATCACATTCATAAATACTCATTCGATATATATTTTTTTTTTTTTTTTGTTTTCCTGTTTTCCTTTTAGCCAATATTATTTTAACCTCTTTTAAATTGCCATCAATCTGAATAACGGAGCAATCGCGTTGTTTTCGTTGAGGCCAAAGTAATTATTGCCACTTGATATCATATTCTCTGCTGCCGCTGCTACAGTCCATGAATGAAATGCAGAATTAATTGATGTTTGTCTAGACATGCAACATATGCATCACTGATTGCCTATTGTATAAGAATTCTCTGCATTTGCAATCGTATTCGCATTTGATGACTACAATCCAACTGATTTATTTGCAACATCACTATCACTATCTCATCATCAGTATCATCAGTTGCATCAGTATCGACAACACGGCATCATATTGAGAGTTGACATTTGATGCGTTAATGATACTTTTGAGAGTAAAATCATGAAACCCTTAAAGGACAATTTGTGGTCTGCGTTATAAGTTTTTAAGGGAATTCAGAGTAAAATTCAAAGAGAGAAAGATACGTACTTGAATGAAGCAAATGGTAACACAGTAAGATTAAATACAGCACAGTATGTTATGGAGATGTAGACTTAGATTATGGTAAAGTAACAAAAAGTATGGCAACTTTATGTAAAGATTCAATAAAAGAACAGCCAAATCTTTTTCCGAACATAAGAACGAAAAGTTTTTTAAAAACATAAGACTGCACTCGCAGAAATATTGACAAGCTGCTGGGAACACAAAGACGGTACATAAACGTGGAACGTGTGACGTCTGTACTGTAGAGCAAGTCATTCGTATTCCGTTTCCTCTACATCATGGCAGCTTCTGCAGCAATCGCGGTATAACAGACCGAGCATTTCAACGAAATTACCGATAGGTCAGTGTCTCGTTAGAACTCCTGTTGGGACGCAAACTGTTCTCTTGTCGAACTCAAGTAGATCCTAGTTCTACCGCTGTCCACTACAGATACAGAAGTTTAGAAATTCGGCAGCCTGGTATGATGGACGACCTATAGTTTGTTGAATTGCATGCTGCTTTTCCAATTTGTAAATGTATTCTTGTAGGAGAATATATCTCTTTCGTCTCTTCTAAGATATCTCCGATCCTTTCCGTGGCAGTTTGCTCGACTTTTCGTCGACACATATATTACAATGGCCCGGAATCCAGTAGAGGCAGGTTCTGTGTCGACGTATACGGTGTAGAGAGTCCATGCAACTCCAGACGCCCTTTGATAAGTTGTGCCAAAACTATGTTGTTGAGCACATGATGCTTGACTCTAGTTTTATCACGAAAATGCCAAACAGATTGTCTTATGGCAATGGTTTACAGCTCCCAGAGAACTTTATTATGTACATACCGACTTGAACGTGAAGACAACTGATATGGAATCTGTTCGGAACAGCTGAATTTATAATTGTCTCTCTGTCTTCCCGATTAATGTGGTATTTTTCTGGCTGTAATTACAGCTGCTGTTAATGTACACATGCCGAGAACAAAGCATTAGATCTTTAGAGACTGTGCACTGTACATAAAGGATTGTCTAAGAATGCTGACTGTCTTTGGGTCAGATAGCGAGAGATTTAACGGTGACTCACAGCTAGGTGCCTGAAGATAGTGACGCTAACAACACAGGTGACGCCTTAGCAAAAGCTAATAAAACAAATGTTTGCAACGAATTCATTTCTGTACGCAGAGTAACCAAAATGAAATCATTCCTGTATGCAGGGCAAACAATTTATCGCAAACAGATTTTACTCACCCGCATAGGAAAGATAAGATTATGAGACAGGATAAATCTGTCGCTGTATGGACATACTTACTTACTTAATTAGATGTTACAACTCTTTAGTCAGGATTACGATCTAGCTTCTCACTCCACTCATGTTGTGTGTGTTAATTTTATCCATGAGTGATGGGACCTACAGTTTAAATCGGCTCCCAACGAAAGATTTTTTAGGAACTTTTCATGTTTCTTAGTAAATAAATAATCTGACAGAAGTCACTTCAATACGATGGCCGTTATTAACTATCAAAATTCGATAATCCCTGGAGAAAGCTACGAAATTTAATTGCAGATATTCCTTTCCATTCAATGAGTGAATTTGAAGAGACTCTTTGGACTCACCTTGTCTTCATTACAAGGCTGTCTGAAGCTGAATTTAGGTACTGAAAACAAAGTACAAAGTATGGTACTATGTGTCTAGTTCAATTGGTATTCCAGTTTCCTTTTTTTTTTGCCAGTTTACCAATTTATTTCAAATTGTATGCAGTATCTGCAGAGCAGTGTGAAAATGGCCTCTATAATGAATTCTGTATCATTTGTATGTGCTGATCCTACTACAATTATTGTGCGTTTTTTCTTTTTTTTTTTATCAAATTTACCTTTACACCAAAGAACTTTATAGCCTTTTCTCTTGTATTCACTTTTTTTTTTCACTTTAATAATTAAAATTTTGAGAATAGTTTTCCTTTAACTTTCTTCAACTTCTGGAATATTTTTCTTGTTTCTTCTACTTACAACAAAATGACAACTTTAAGCGCTTTTCAGAACCCGTATAACCTAAAGCCACTTTTAGGAATTGTTTCACAAATACAACCCAGAGAAGTAAAATATTTTTAATAACTAAAAAGAGTGAAGTTTTTCATTTTTTTCTTTATATTTCTGTCTCTTTTTTCATTTATTTTTATTGCAACTGCAACGGCAACACTAAGAGCAACTTGCAAACAGACCAACAAAAAATATTAAAAATAAATGAAAACAACACAGAATGAACAACAAAATGAACAAAATTAGTAAAATGAGCGTAAAATTATTGCAAATATAAGGAACAACAAGAAACTTTAAAGGTAACAAAACTTTAAATAAACAATAATCCCAAGAGAAGTAACCTAATGGAGAGATATGAACGAATAACATAATTTTTCCACAAAATATCATAATATTGCAAATAAGATTACAATTATTTTTTTTTGCTCATATGTAAAGTTAACGCAAAATATTTCTCCTTATTTTCTGATTATTATTTCGCTTTGTTTCAATTTTTTTAATCAAATTTTTATTTTGTGCTTATGTATAGAATGCATGTTTGGGAAACTTCGTTTTCTCTCTCTTCAAGGAGACGTTGCTGCTTTACCTTCAAATAAAGTTCATTATTGATGAAATCTAGTAGGTGAGAGGTTTTCCTGAATATATTAGTTGGAAAGGAATTGAATAGAACTTTTAATTTTTGATAACCAAAAATTGTTACCAACCTTTTTTTGTTACCTCTGGTGAATTATTCTCTTGGTGATTACAACCAATTATGCCAGGACTACAACCTAGCTTCTCACACCACTTATGTTGTGTGTGTTACACGCAGTTTAAAGTTACCACCGAACGACAGATTTTTGTGAAACTTTTCATGGCAGTTTTATTAACTCTCAGAATTTTTGCCAAATATCTGCTGAGAAAAAGTCTGAGATGCTTAACCTGGGGTTTGAACCGTAGCCTCACGTCCAGGAAGCCAACACACTACCTACTAAACTACAGCGACTTCATTTTATTTTGTTGATTCCGAATCGTCATTTTTTAAATTTTTTCAAAGATATCATAATTAAAATGCGGGAAATAAAATAACCAGATGTCAGGTCATATAACTAGATGAACATTTCTTCTTTACCTTCCTCAAGGCCTACCGGGATTTCAATCGAGCGATGTTGAATCATGGTCCCCTTTCCTTCTAAAAATTTTTTATTTAATCGTTTTGCTGTTTACCGTGTGCCATAGAAAATAAATGGTGATTAGGCTAGCAGATATAGAAACTTGTTGTTGTGAATTGTTTGCAATCTTCTTCGGCAATCTTGAATAGCTTTACATGGGACAAACGTATAAAAATGAAAATCAAAAACGCTCAATTTTACATTGGTCGATATGTTGTTTGCATGCCATATACTGTACAAAGTTTGAAATGCATTTTATTTATTTATTTCATTTTTTTTTATTTCATTTTATTTATCCGAATATTACTTATAATCGTATAAGAATCACCATTTTTATTAATGGTACTACCTAAATAGGAAAGGATATTTCCTCCTGGACCGATTCAAAACCAGAATATGCCGCTATGTGATGAGTTTAGTAGACATCAACAAAATGTAAATGCTAGCACCCCAATATAAACAGCGAAATCACATTCTTGCATGTAGAATTGTTGAAAATAATTAATAAAACAATTGATCAGACGCGTTCTTTTTTAACAAGGAGATGATCCCTAGTTATAGGAGAAACGACAAATTTATTTTTCGAAACATTGCTCCAATTTTTTTAATGACCAGTGTTAAAACTACGTCACCTTTTTTGTGTCTCGATAATTGCTTCATAATAATTCTCAGTTTCTTTTTTTCTGTTGACCATCAGATAATCACAAATGGGAAACGAACCAACGGGATCTTGACACTGTGTAGTACACTACCAACAAGACCATCGTCGGTCATCGTTAGTAGCTGCAGGCTATCTTTCCTGAAATAGAAAATAGAAAATAATAATTATAAATATAAAATAATAATGACACAGGATTTAGACTACATGCTGGGTAGGGAGCGAATTTCGCAACCATTATTGTTTAAATAGAATTAAAATGTGGAATTACATGCATTTTATCTAACTTCTGGTTAGTATGCTGGGTATTTCACGACCAACGCTCTATTTAAGTGTATCAAATATATGTATATTCGTTATAGCCTGATATCAGTAGTTAACAATACATTACTTACATACTTAATTTGGTAAATACAACCCTCAGTCAGGATCACAACTTAGCTTCTTCCGCTATGTGTTAATTTTACCTATGGGTTGCAAGCCCTAAAGATTTTTCGGAAAATTTTTCATTGCAATTTTATTTTATTCTCAAGGATTTTTCCAGTAGACTGCTGAGAAGAAGTTGAAAAAAAAAATATTTCTTTTTATATTTCGTTTTGTTTGAGCTGGGCTTTGAACCACGGGTGCTTGTCTAATAAGCCAACATACTACCTTCAAGACTATGGCGAGCGACATCATAGTACATAGACCCAGATTTTTGACTATGACATGGATTCCTCTGAAAAGGCCATTCAAGCTTTATTTCTGAGTTTCTCTACTAAATGAGATACTAAATTACATTTTTATTGAATTTTGCTGTTTGGAAACTTTTTGAAATTGCTTCAATAATGGCAGCCAATAATTTTGTTATTTTTCTACAATTCTTCAATTGGTCCATTTCGAATCGGTTTTTAAAGATCTGGGACCTGGAAACTTTTCCTTTCAAATTGATCTGTCGTATTAGAAATACATCATGAAAATGTGGAATATTTGAAATACATCACTTTTAGGTCATGGTGTGAATGTATTTTGTAGGCTCTAGAAGTCAACTAAACTCCTAGGGTCTAACAAAGGATGAGTTGACGAGCAAGATTGGGATATGTATATTCCTCTTGAATATATATAGCCCCCAAAGAAAGTAAGAAGGCTGAGGATTTTTATTAAACTTAAAATTTATTGCCTTCTTGGCTGTTAGGGATCTACTTATCAACTAAAGTTACAAAATGATAAAGATCTTTAGGACAGATTTAGTTTAAAAAATACATAACGAAAAATTGGAAAGGGGAAATTCATATATATGTATATAAAAAAGAAATCGCAGTATAAGAGCTTAAGTGTAAGTATAATTATAAATTGAAAAATGAGAAATTAATACAAAAGAACAATAATTCACAATAATGTATAAAAAAAAAACAATATGTTGAACACGGTATGTATGTTTCTAATGACATGGGCATCTCGTCCATTTTCCATGCACAATCCAGCCAAAGGCTGAATTCTGTGCCTGGGGCAGCGTTGGCTCGGAGCTGTCAAACTGGCGCACCATAAATTGGGGCATTAATGGCCGACCGATGACTCCGTCGACCTTACGGCAGTCATAGAAATGAGGATGCGCCTTAGGGTGAAGATGCTGAAAATGTCTTATCAGGGACTCATCCGCGAGGGGTGGTGGGAACGTGAATGTGTATGTGTATTACCGCTGTTGTTAAATTGTAAAAATTATTACATAGGGCGTGAGTATAAACAATCAACTTTAAAATTGAAATCTTTATTTCTGACCGCCTATAACTTTCCCACTACATTCCCCAAATTAGATTAAATGCACCAGATTGAGAATATTGTCGACCTGCAATACTTGCAAACCTTTTCTGGTGAAAATGAATTCTCTAATCTAATTTTTGTTTTGATTAAAGATCACATCACGAACATCTTGTTGATAAATTCAATTTCCTTTTTCTTTTTTATTTGTCTCTTCATGCCTTTTACTTCTTAAATGTTTTGCAAGCTCAATCTTGTAAGCCGACATCTGTTTCTTGAAATATGTATAAGGTTCTGTTATCGCATTAATAATTAATGAACCTGAAAACCTGCAATCAGTTGTCTACAGTTAGTATTCCACGAAATTACTTTAATTTACAAAAGTCGACCTTTTTTTCAACACTTCTCTCACTACGCGATAAATCTATTCGGTTTGAATGACAACCTTCCCCGTTATTAAGTTTCAAATGTTCGGGTGTTTTTTTTTTGGTTCTTCTAGTAAAAGTGCCAAACTCCAAAACTGTTGATAAGTGTGTTGCAGAAAGATTAGTGAGGAGAAAACAGAAAATTGTTTATAAACTCTATGGGAAATGAGAAAAACAAGACACCCACACAAAAAAAAAGAAGGAAAACTAAATACCCCAACCATATCTTTGAAGTTTGCCTCGTTTGGTAATATTTCAACAATATATAGTGGTGATGGTGGTGGTGGTGGCGGCGGTTGCAAATGAATGCTGGCTGCTCTAAAGGGTCACTTTTATGCAAATTTAATCCTGATACTTTCATCACTTCACAAGTTTGTTCGAAAAGAAAAATAAAACGACAAGCAAAACTAAATTATATACGTACGTAGAAAAGATTTAATGAAATATTTTCCCTTCTTCTTCTCTTATTAATTAAAAAAGAATGGAGAACGTACAACTTTTTTTTTAAATACGTATAAGAAATGTTGCTTGAACAAAAAAATTGAAATTAATACGAGCGAAAAAAAGAGGGAAAATTTTTTAATCAACAAAACTCGAGTTTGTTATACGAGCATGTTTCTTAATTGTTTATAAATTTTTTTGCAATTTCGCTTTCAGTTAAAGAACAACAAATTGCAATAAGAAAATATTGTTTAAAGCAGATTCTATGGCAGTAATCTAAAGTGTAATGCAGTTAAGGAATAATTATAAATTAAACAATCAATATGAAAAGAAAGGAAATTGTTTTTAAAAGTATGCACGATAATGATTGGTTTTGGCTTTATTATTCTCAATAGCTACTTTACGAATTTCCTTATTTCGTCTAGCTGATTGCAATCAAACCCCAAGAAACATTCCCTCCTTGCTCTAATGGATTACTAAGCTAGAATGCCTTACAAGCATTAATGTGGTCAAGAATCCTCAAAATCTTTACAAGACAGTTTTATTTCATTTTCGTTTACCCATAATTGCAATGAATGGTAAAGGGGTCTTAACGTTTCTAACAAAAGCCCTTGTGAGTGCGTATTAGGTTGGGTTGTTTCCTATATTGTTTCACTGGCTCAAAGCTTAAAGCTCGTTCTAAATGAATTAAAAATCTAACTACTTTAATAGTAAAAGTGTGCTCAGATATTATGATCCTATAGGGAAACTCAGCAGACGTCTATGTCATTAAAAGTAGTGCTCAGTTCAACTGAGATACACAAAGGACGGTAAAGACTGGTCATCAAACGAGCACTCAGCTCTAATGAAGTCAACTTAAAGATAGAACAGGGCTGATTGGGAAAGCTAAAACAGTTACGCATCCTATTAATAGCATTACTCCTTGCTGGGTCTCAGATCAGATAGGAACCGGAACCAGATGTATGGAAAGGTACACTCAACGCAAAAAGAATAAAGAGCGGCTAAATCTGTTCTCAAACGAAAATTATAACATGCATCAGACCACCCTAAAATTAGTAAAAAATTTTAAAGTGCTAGGAAGGACCTTCAGATTTTGACTAACAACAGCTTAAAAGTTGGAAGAAGAAACTTATCAACTGTGTAAGGGTGCAAACAGAGTGGGCGCTGATGCCGAGCCGAGCCGAGCATATTGACCCATATTTTCATGCGACAAGAACATTTGGGTATAACACAGTGAATGCGAGAAATCAGCGCTGAAATTCTGTTTATTGCATGTGTTTTGCTTTTATGTCATTTAGTCTTGTTGTTCATTTGTGTTTATAAAATTGCTGTACACTGTAATGGATTCCTCTGATGAAGAGTATTTTGCTTCTCTTAGTGTAATTAATACAATTATTAACAGAAAAGAATTTGGAAAACATCTAATTACACTAAAAAGGAATGCATTTGGTGAATTTCATCATTTACATAATGATTTAAGAAAATTTCACTTATTATTTGTTCGATATCCATTTTTTTCATTTGAAACCATAAAAAACACGCCTGCACACTAAAAAGTAAACATCAATAATGCAAACAAGCGTGCAAAACGCTTTAAAACTGTTTTCTCGCACTCATCGGCTTTGATCTCTGCTTTTGTCGGCGTTCACTGTGTTATACACAAGCTTATTTGTATTGACTTGTATGTAACCAGTTTTATCGCACTGACAATCTTTATCGGCTCGGCTTTCAGCGCGCACTCTATACGCACCCTAACTCCTGCTGATATCCTCATAGTTTTTACATAACAACCTGGTTCACCAGTTAATAGTAGACAGAGATAACAGCCATCGTCGCTTTCTGAAATAACAGAGGCCAAGACCGATGGTAATGTGGTCATATTCTTCACCTAAGTTGACCCCAAGGCAAATAGTAGAAATATTATACCCCATGAGCAAAAAAGTATAATACGGTGAGATAGTCCCCAATGAATGGCTCATAAGCACACGGTTCTAAAGCACGTAATGCTGAAAGTATCGTGGCATTATGTTTTTCTCAAGACCATCATAGGTCTTTGCAAACCTATTGTTAACCGTAATTAATCTGAAAGTGGAACCAATAATTCGCAGGCAATAATCTGGTCTACAACCAAAAAAGCTTTGAATGGATGAAGGCAATGTGTTATCGTCAAATAAGTCAACGAGTGAATATCATAATTTTTTATATCCACTATTCGATAGCATACATCGCGAATGTATTTAGGTAAATCCCCTAAACATATCCGCATTATAAAATCAAAATACGACGACTTCAAATGCAGAGTCCTTTTAATTTCGATTTTAATTTTCAAACACTTAAAAAGCTTCAGCTCAACATCCAACTAATACTAGACAATCGAAAGAGTGACAATAAAAGCTAAAGTAGCAATTGATGACCTTGATAATGCTAACGACCTCAGTTTGATCTCATCTCGTTACAAAAATCTGCAAAATGTGTCGCAAAGAATTGTTCGGACCATCAACCGTATCAAGAGTAAAACAATGTTTGGCCATAACCGGAGCATAGTAGGCACAAATTTTTACTTTAATTTCTAATGACTTTTTCTTTCTTTCGTTCTAAAGTAAACTGTACTTTGGTCTGAGAAAATGTATTCAATTTCATTTAATTTTTCTTGTTTCAACTGATCTTTTTACGACTTTCACGTTGCTTATGTGCTTGCAAATAGCATACAATTCTCTTGTATGGCTTGGCACTTCATAGTTTTTTTTAGATTTCTTTCAATCACATGCAGGAGAGTATGAAAATACTAATTAAAGGCACTATGAATGAATCCATTGATTCATTGCAGCATCTATGCAAGTGGCTTTTGCTTTACTCTTCAAATGTAATTACAATGAGTATTTTCTGATGAAAGAAAGAATTTGGTTAAAACTTAGACGTTCTAGGTGATTGTGTTGCATATAAAATGTAAACGTTTGTTGTAGATTGGACAGTGAAAAGCACAATACTATACAGAAATTGTCTGTGTAAGTACCATAAGGCACGGTTAAAGATTAGAACGAAAAGACAGAATATAGGTGCTAGCTCATAGGTAAATAGTAAGTAGTAATAGATGCTGTTAAATATTGAAAAATGGTTTTTAGTTGTATAGAGTGGGCCATCTATCGGTTTAAATTTGAGCCATCGGTTGTTTCGAACCTGCGAATACTTATGCCATTCTATTCTGTCACAAAGTTCAGTATACTATCTCCACTGAACGTAATGAATTGATTTACGCTTGAGCAATGTTGGGATTTATTGGTCCAACGAGAAATTGCTCGATGATGTCAATTTCATCAAAAAAAATCGTATTTTAAAAAGAAGCTCATTTTCATATCGGTAGGGACGTTAATATGCGAAATTGCCGTATTTGGGGCTTAGAAAACCCAAACGTGGTCTTACAGAAGCCAATGCACCTATTACGAGTGATTGTTTGGTACGGCTTGTGGCGCGAGGGCATCACTGGTTCATATTTTTTTGAAAATGACGACAGCGCAACCATTACGGTCAATGGAGACGATTTTTCTGCACCCGTTTGGTTTGGTTTCAACAGGAAGGTTTCATGCCACAATCGATTTATTGATGGTCGTTTAATTGACCGCCAAGAAGCTGCGATTTGACACCGTTGGTCTATTTCCTGTGGGGCACCGTTATGCCGACAAACCAGATACAATTAAGCATTTAAAGATCAATATTCGTGATGACACTGCCGAGAAAAATTGCACGAATTTGGTCCGATCTAATGAGGTACTGTGAGGCCAGCCGTGGCAGCCATGTGAATGAAATAATATTCCATTTCTAACCGGAACAATTGTACTTCACAACAAAAAAGTAAACTTGGCAAAATATTAAATCGTTTTTATCTTATTGCATTTTTAAATTTAAACATTTAAATGATCCACCCATAATGCTGATTAATTATTTGCCTCTTTTTAATTTAATGTTGCATACTTTACGGATCTTAAAGTATAAGTACGTATACGTATTAGCAATATTTTTTGAATTACATGTAACTCATACGCCTTAGTGTTGATTGTTACTATGATTACTAATTTTTTGAAAGCAAAATGTTCTGCAGCTGACAACAAAAAATTTTGTTTGTTTTTTTTTTTCATTATATTCTCTGTCAATCAGCAAGCAAACCATTGAAAAAACAAAACAAACAAAAATTATTGAAAATTTCCGACAAAAATTCCAGTGGAAGTTAAAGATTGCTTTACAAATGTTAGACGACATAGACATACTGGCACCAACCTTCCGCAGCTTGAAAAATCACAAATTTTAGAAGTATCCACAACAGGTGTGTGGTAGCGTGTCGTAGTGGTGCTATCTAGAAATCCAGGATCGAATGCAGAGCAAGACGGAAAAGTGTTACGCATATGTATTAATACGTCATATAGTGTCCATAGGTATCCCTGTAAAGTCAGTGGCAAAATTTCAAAACGTTTCTGTTTGATTTGATATTTTAAAATTTAAACTTTAAAATTTCCTATCATATATTAAAGCCACACATTTTAGTTGAAATATAAAATAAAAAACACCCTTTAATGTATTCCGAAAACAAGTTCCCTTAGAAAATTAAAAATCCCAAGTATCAGAGTTTATTAAAAATATCTCAAGTATATTAAAAACACATAATTTCCACGAGATATCAATTACAGTAAAATATTTGCCTTCAAACGCAAAGTCTTTTGTAGAGTCTCTCTAAAGAAATATTTTATAAACGTTACCCAATAGCAGTCATAGCAATCAAACGGCCTTTTTCTTTGCAGCCATTATCATTACGGTTCTATTGCCTACAAAAAAAAACAAAAATGCAAGTTTTTGTTGCATAAGAGAGAGGAGTAAATAAAAAGTACCAGGTAAATGACTTTACGTAAGTTATGGAATTCACAAAGAGTACTGTTGTAACAAGTTGCAACAACAATAACAACCACTTTGGCACCCATTCAAACTCATCAAACAATAAATTGTAATACAAACATAACGACAAACCAACACAGCAGGCATGCAAACAGACAAGCAAACCGACCAACCGACAATGTTGCTTTTACATTACGATTGAACTTTATCCGTAAAAGGTACCCCCCATAGCTAAAGGAGTTCACTATGGAATCTCAATGGAAGTGGAAGTATGTATGTTTGTACATGACTATAGACTATAGAGATGCTGAGAGCAACTTGGCAGGGATAGAATATAATGGATATTAACATATTTGAGTATCAACTTTTAACTCTTGCATAACCATAAGTGTACAAAGGGTTTAATACAGTAAACTGGCGGGAAATACATACACACTTCTTGGGGCTAAAAGACCCAATGCAACTCTGTATGTTGCAATCTAGGAGAGAGAGACACATAAAAAAAATATTCAAAAGAGCACACAAAAAAATAAAACACTGAAGGAAAGTTGTACTGATTGTGGCACTTCATTCATACAAAGTATTGGTGAAGGGAAAAAATTAATTTCTGACGATGTGCAAACATCTTAGCTTAGCTTCATATACAGGTAATATTTTAATACCCACCCAATAGTAACAATAGCAACAAAAGTTGTTGAGTGCACTAGGACATCAACAGCAATAGCATTTTTGTTAAAAGTTTCCACAGTTGAAATTATCTTGGGAGACATAAATAACAAAATACTTACATTTCCTAGTTAAATCTACGTTGGAATATACATTCACTCGTTCTCACTTACATATCTCGCTTAAATTTTTTCGTTCCCTCTCTCTCTCTCTCTCAGAGTTTTTGCCAGGCCATATGGAATTCTATGGATAAAAGCACATTCAGTGTACATTTGTATTTGTATGTAGTGGTAATAACAAAAGGAGTCTAAATTTGTAACACACAGAAAAAATGGCACAAAAATATTCAGCGTATAATGAAAACGCTCAAAACTATTGCTAATGTTTATAATCATGTGCTTAAAAAGAATACTACACAATATGTATGTTTGTGTCTGTGTATCTATGGGAGTAACTGTATCTGTGTCTCCATTATATGTTCGTCTACATATTGTAGGTGTAAATTTAAATATTCTCAACAATCAACCGTTAACACTACAGTGCAAAAAATACAGGGTACTGCAATAAAGTGTGAGAAACTTTTTGGCCTAATTAAGATCCTTATAACGCAAGTGCGGGCAAATTAGTCAGAAACGTCAGAATATATTGTGCCATTATTGGTCAGGATTTTAAAACTGATCCCAATTTGCGCAAAATTTTCAACGAAGAGGCCCATTTTTGGATGAATAGCTGTGTAAACAGACAAAATTGGTAAATTTGGGAAGATGCCAATCCAACTGAAACCCAAATACGGCCAATGCATGTCGTGAAAGTCACTATTTGGTGTGGATTTTAGGCTGACGGCACATTGATCCATATTTCTTTGAAACCGACGTTAACCAAGTCATAACTATCAACAGCGATCAGTATTGGATGATTTAGACACCGACGACATGTGGTTTCAGACGGACGATTTGAGGGCATTGTCATCTCACGTGAATGTACTGCTAAATGGCCACCGAGATGGCGCAATTTCACTACGTTAAACCTTTTCTTGTGGGGTTTTTCTTAAGGTGCAGATATGGAATAAAGCACAAACGACAGTAGTTCTTAAATTCTCTCAAACTCAGTCTAATTTATGCGTCTGAGTCGTGCAAAATTAGACATTTCTGATGCACTCCACCAAGGGAAGCCGTGAAGGAAATTTGAACGATCTTATGTTTCACAGATATGGCATGAAAAGGGCTTTCAAGCGAAACTTAATTGGTCATTAAAACTGTTCAGTCGGGATTACGACTTAGCTTATGAAACCAGCCATGTTAGATGAGTAAATTTTATCCATGAGTAGCGGTACCTACTGTTTAAAGTAGTCTCCGAGCGACAGATAATAAATTCTATAATAAATTCTGCGTCCATAAATACCCAACTTCTCCATAAGTCCACTAATTCAACACTCAATCGCTCTTAAATTTTTAACCATGTCAGAGAGACCTCTGTTATATCCCCTGGCATTGTTACCATGTAAAAACTAACATCTTGTCATTTACGACAACTTTTATAAAACTCTGTTCCATTTGAGGATGTTACAGTATTTTTGGTTTTTATGGGATCTTTTTTTAATTTCTGGCACTTTTGTTGAGTTTCTTTTTCTCCAGTCTCTTCATAAACCCATGGACACAATTTTAAAAATTTTTCAATCAACATAGGAATTTTTCAATCATTGCTTCTACCTGACTCAATTGTGATGACTGAGACTAAGATTGACTTAATGTCACATACAACTCAGAGTTCATTTATTTCAAATTGTCAAAAGAAATGTTTTACTATATATAGTCGTATGGCGAAAGTCACAATTTAGATATGCAAGGCGTGGAAATTTAAAATTTTGCAAATTGTTTGAAAACACTAAGCCATATTGCCTACTGGGTTATAGAAATTGTCTCTACTCTGTTTTTTTCATTTTTTTTTTTTTTTGTTTTTTGTCCTTTTTCTGATAATATCCTGTATGGGTGGGTGTTTGTGTTGATGCTCCTCTTTTTATCACTATTATTATTGCCTTCGTTGTTTCTGTTAGTGTAACTAGCAATTTTTTTATGTTGCTCTCGTATTATTGTTTTTGTTGTTTTGGTATTTGTAACAAAAGTCGTATGTTATATTCACACACACAGTTACACAAACCATCATATATTCATACCCAAAAAAATTTCTCTTTTTTCTCTTTGTTGTGTTTTTTCTGTGTTTTTTCGTTTTTCATTTGCATTCGTGCGTTTGTGTAAATATGTGTGTAACAGCGTTGCATTTCAACTACTCGAAATGATCGCATTGCATTGCATTGCATTGGATGGCATGGCATTGCATCTCATCTCCTGTTGGCATCGTAAATTTAAATTAAGTCATAGAAAGTTGCTGACAGTTAAAATCTTCTTGCTGAAAATTGCATGGAACATGTAATACAACACTCTGACATTAAAACTGTATGTCTATGTATTAGTTGATACATGTATTTGTGTACCCCGCTATATTTTGGTATGTGTAAGTGCACTTATAGGAGTGCTGTAAGTACACACTTTTTTTGGTTTATAAGCCTGTGTGTGTTGATGTAGAGGTTTTAATGATTTGAAAATGTTTTAAAAAATTTTTGGGGAATAACAAAAAATTCTGTTGACTTGTAAAGAATACAAATACTTGGCATAATTACGTTGTCAAGTCTAGGTTGGGAAAACGTTAAATTTAAAATGATAGACAAACTTTTTTTTAGTTTAACAAGTGCTAAAAGATTTTCAGAAGATTTCCATTAGTGTGCCGCCTTTCAAAAAAAACACAAATTAATTTCAGAAGAAATTTCGTTTTTTTTTTAATTTGTTTTCACACGGTTTTATATTCATTCATAAAAAATAGTTGGATTTGTAAATAGGCATGTAAACTTTTTTATTATTTTTACTTGACGCTGGAGGCTCTTTATTTACCAAATTTGCAGTCATACAAATCAGGTCCACCATGCATGCCTGTCACAACGTAGCTATTATCTATACGGGCAAAAAAAATTTTAAAATGTTTAGCAGCTAGAGATGGTGCTTAAAAAAACAAAATAAGCATAGATGTTATATCGGTTTAAAAAATACATCGATGTTTGCCCTGCACCGTTTGATTTTTGTGTTAAAATGGAAGAAAAAAAACCGAATTTAATTATTGTTGTGTAGAGGTAGTAGAATAAGACGCGCATACGGTTTATTTTACTGCCTTTAGCCTATATACCTAACTTAATTAGTCACAACAACCCACCAATGTTGTGTGTGTTATTTTTACATATGAATGGCGGGACCTACTGTTTAAAGAAACAGAAATCAGCGAAGAAATATTTTTTCATATTTTGTTTTGTTTGAAATGTCTGACCTGGGGTTTGAACCGTGGCCTCGCCTCTAGTAACACAACAGACTACCTACTAGACTACGACTACTTCTTAACCTATATACAGTATCACCCTAATGTCTCCCCCAATCCTATTGCCATGATAAACTACACGACGGTGTATGGCATCAGTAACTATAACTCACTGCCTAACTAAACTAAAACACCCATCCATTTCCAACTGAAATGCATTAAAATCGTGCAGTTTCCAAATATGTGTTCTCCTTATCCTCCTTATCTGCTTATCATGAATCAATTGTTCTTCGAGTGCACAATGTCTGATTAAATCTCCGGTTTCTATTCTCAGGCTCCTTGTGGATAGTCATCAAACGCCATCTCTACACCACAGAAAGTTTCGTCAGCAGCGTGAAAGCTTTTCTCCTCACTAACAATTCTGTCAACCCATTTATGCGAATTCCCACATGACATGAGATCAGAAGAGGGTGCTCTTTGTGTCCCAGTCCAGAGGATTTTGGTTTCCATTCTTATCTCAAATCAACATCCTAAGAGCTGTATGTTCACATGGTACTCTGACTAATGCTCTTCCAGTGTCCCATTCTTTGTACCTCCTTATACCACAGCAAAATTATATTGCGACGAAAAAATTCATTACAATAGTCAACAAAATACTGCGAATGATAGAGAGAAAACACCAGACCATTTGCGGTCACACAGCTAATGTGAGGAAAGGTGATTAATGAAAGTACAGTCAACAGACTGATCACACAGCCTATATTGCCTGAATTATACACAGTAATTTCAAAAATTTTGATTTCGTTTCTCAAAAAGACAAACTAAGTTATCTCGCTAATCAAAAACAAATTGAAACCATGCAAAACAAAGCCAATATCAAGATTTTTGTAACATCGCCATCGGTTTTTGAGTGGCAGAACCTTTAAAGATATGGGCATGGTGACGAACGTGCCAGTTGAAAATCTGGCCCCTTTTATCCGCAGCTCCGCAGCTTGGGGTGGTTCAAACCCACCACTAACGGATCATGAAAAGGGGGCTTACCTCACACTGGGTACGGGAGTGAACTTGACTGCGAAAGGCAAGGTACACGCTAACCTAACTTAACCTACCAAGAAATATGGAGGATGTACACCATACGATTATTAAAGGTGCCTTATAACTTCACTTGCACCATATATGCACGATAAATGAACAAATTTCTGCACACTTTCGCTCTGAAGGGCATAAATAACGGAAGAAGACCCACTCCACTCATAATAAAAGGACGCGACGAATTTTTTGTCAAGAGCTTTTGTAGTCGCCGTAGTCTAGTAGGTAGTGTGTTGGCTCGTTAGACGTGAAGCCCCCAGGTCCGACATCTTCAGCAAAACGAAATATGAAAAAATATTTCTTTGGCGACTGCCTTTCAGCAGATTTCTGGCAAAAACCCCAGAGTAAATAAAATTGCCATGAAAATCTTTCTCAAACTTCTGTCGTTCGGAGTCGACTTTAAACCACTCATGTTAAAATAAACGCACACAACATAAATGGTGTGCGAATCTGGGTTGTAATGACCAATTGTATGTACATATGTTTTGTGGAAGAAATAATCAATGCCTTCTTGAATGTTTCAACAATACAAATCTAAAAATGATCGAGCTCTACTCGAATGAATAGACAAAATAAAAAAGCTTTAAAAAGGCTAGACGGAGCGACCCATTTTGCCTTTCTTTAGTTTTATAAGTAAGGGATAAAGCGCCGAATACAACCTATTTTGTTTCTTGTTCGGACAGTTGATCCTGATATCATCAGACCATGCTAGGATCAATAGATTAGCGCTATTGTTGAACATTTGGACCCACAAAGTCAAGGTGTATTTTTTGAAGATCATAATCAGCTAAAAGCCAGTATTTTTCCCGGCTGACACTTTTTCACGATTCACCATAATGCAGCGCTTGAGTTTGTTGAAGAATACCATGAAGTCAGCTATCATATGTTATCAAACTAAAAAATGGATTGAGGCATTCAACCTTACTCGTTCATTCCTTACCTTAAATATCAGGAATACGTCGAAATTTAAAAAAAAAATTTTGCACAACATAATAAGAAGGAGTGGAAAAGTCAATAAAATGTATTCAAGCCAGTGTGATTAAGAATTTGTTGTGTGACTTTGTGCTGTGTCATGTAATTTCCTTAATCCGTTTTAACCGTTTAACAGAACTGTTCAAATATTATTAACTTTTAAATGCTCAACGTACTTAAATGGAATTGTCTCCCACCGATTCTTTTCTTTTTTTTTCACCTTAAAAGTTCGCATAATAAACCAGATACTGTAACCCCAATTGAGACGTTTCTTTCTTTTTTTTTTTTTTTGTCAACGTTTTTCGTTTTTCCAATAATTGTGTTTACACTGTTAATAAATGAAATCCTTAAATCCTGTAATTTATTTCACGTAATTGTAATGTCACTAAAGGAACAAGTAAAAAAAAACACAAAACAAACGGAGGGTAAGGAAAAACGAAAGAGGAAAACACAAGTACAGAAAAGGTTTAACTGTAAAATTAACACATACTTACAATAACATCTATACAGAGTATGTATGTATAATTAATACGGGAAAAAAATCGTTCTACATGAGTTTGTTTGTAAATGTGAGAAACAGTAAGTGTGAGAGTATATTTAGCACGTGTATTTAAATGGAAGTACAGTTAATTTACAGTGAACGGAGAATAAGTAGCGTATAAGAAAGGTTAAGAAAATATTTTAAAAATATTTTTTTTAAAGTTTCTTCATAGAAAAAACTGTAGTCTAGTAGGTAACTGTTTTGGCTTATTAGACGTGAAGCTACAATTCAAATCCCAGGTCAGATATCTTCAACAAAACAAAATGTAACAAAATATTTCTTCTGCGACTTCCTCTCAGAATTCCCTGGTAATAACGCCATAGCCTACGCTGACGATATTGCCACTGCTGCGTCGGGAATATGTCCACAGACGCTGTCTGATGAGCTTAACTTGGCGCTGTCAATTGTACTGGACTGATGCGGGGTTTTCGGACTATCTGTTAATCCGTCCAAGACAGATACAATTCTTTTCACTAGGAGATACAAGGTCCCGACCTTCACCCTTCCTAGTATAAATGGGAGTAGACTCACACTGAGTCCCGAAGTTAAATATCTGAGCCTGATCCTCGATTCCAAACTCAACTGGAGTGCGAATCTGGCTGCTAGGTCGCGAAAGGCGGCCTGTGGTGCTTACTGCTGCAGCAGGGCAGTTGGATCCAGATGGGGTCTAAGCCCAAGGGTCAAGTGCTGGTCTATTCTGCAATCATCGAACCCAACCTCCTATACGGTGTTGCCTTCTGGTGGACTGTTCTGGACAAGCTGCACAATGTCAAACTCCTTGACGGAGTCAGAAGGTCCGCAGATATTCATATCAATGGTGCTCTACGCACCACCCCCACAAAGACCTTGTTCGCAATGCTTAACTGGCTTCCTACTGAGCTCCTGGCTAAGCAGGTGGCTAAGTTCACTCCGACAAGACTCAATGCTCTGTCTCGTTGACGTGTCGTCCCCTTTGGTCACTCCTTTATTTTGAAGATTGATTCTGTCGCCCCACTGGATATCGATTATCTCCCTGTGGAGTACTGTTTTGACAGGGGTTTCAACTTCCTGATTCCGAGCAGGAGCGATTGGACGCCTGACACGCTAGTCCGCCAGAACTCCTGGATGTGATACCGACGGCTCCAAACTCGATGTCGGAGTGTGTAGTGGAGTCTACTCTGGGAGACTGGACTTAAACATTTCACTACGGCTGCCGGACTATTGCAGCGTGCTTCAGGTGGAAGTAATGGTCATCTACCGGGCCGGAGATGGCCATTAGTTCCTCCTTGGTTCGGAGGAACTTGGTCAGTACAGAGACTGACCTGTAGCATCACAACGGGCCGCTATGCGTGCTCAGGTGAGCTTTTGGTATCAAAGCTATCGCACTCACCTAACCTAACCTAACCTAACCTAACCTAACATCCTCTCAGCAAATTTCTGGCAAAAGCTCTGAGAGTAAATAAAATAGTTTCTCAAAAATCTGTCGTTCTACATCGACTTTAAACTGTAGATCCCAACACTCATGTATAAAATTAACACACACAACATAAGTGATGTGAGAAACTAGGCCGTAATCCTGACTGAAGTGTTGTAATGACCAATTATGTATGTTGGATATTATCTGCGAAGGAAATGAGCAAATAACATTCGTTGTCATGGAATTTCTCTTCACTTTGAACAGACTTGACTAATAACATCATCCACCGGGATGGTGAACAATTTATGTGAGAGAGGGAATCTTTGTATTACTTTCATAACAAAGATCTGAGACTTGTAGTTCGGTCCCTACTTCCTACGCTTTTCCTAATTCATTCTGTTCTAGAAAAAATGTAGAGTTCAGTCTCAAAAAATGGAGATTTCAAGAACTTTAAGCTTTTCTTTGATTATGACTATCAACTTCCTCTCACTCATGGGTGAAAATAACACGCACAGGATGGTATGTGATGATTGCTGTTTCGCCACGTACAATTTTGTTCATAGTGGCAAGCAAGTCGAATTAATAAAGTAGACTTGGATTTAAAACCTAGAAGCTGAATTTAAATTCAGAAAAAAGTAGATTTGGAAAGATTAGAAAGAAATGAAGTGTTAAGATGAAAACGTTAGTAAATAAATGCATTTTGTCTACTTTTAATATCAATTTCCCAGGAAATTTCAAGAACTCTTGGCAAATATTTATTAGACAAGCGTAATGTTGTAACTTTCTGCTGTAGCTAAGCCTATTTGTTGTAAGCTAAAAAATTGAACTGTTCTGCCAATAAATAAAAATTATCAGAGTATGTGTTTCTTGTTTCTTGTTGATTTTTCTTGTTTCTTATTAATACTCTTAACATTCTGTTTTATCTTTTTTAAATTAACTTGTAATCCTTGATTTTGAATCAGATTTGAAAGAACGTGATTAAGTTTCAACCGGGAAATATGCCTCTTCATATTTTGCAGCATCATCTCTGAACTATAGTCGCGGAATTATAATTTTTTCGAAAACCCTTGCGCTTATTATACATAATCCGCCAGCGAATAAGATTATATAGCGATTAATTTCTCCAGAGCTAACAACTAATTGCCTTACCTCGTTATATTTATTTCGCTATCTTTGTTTCTTTCTATTGAGACCCCTTGTAACATTTTTCTCAATAGTATATGGAGTACGATTTGAAGTGAACTGGGGTGAAATAAATTTTATTTTTCTATGGAATTAATTTTAATAAAACAGCATTCACTTCATCTTGGAAATTGTAATCGAATTATCACTTTTAATAACAATATGATCCTGTACGATTTTCGTTGAGTCTCACTGTGAATGTATTACTATTTTACACACAAAGAAGAAAAACATAATTACAAGTATGTAGTGGTACTCGTTGTATACTTACACAATGCATATGCTAAAGTTTTTACTCTGCGTCAACAGTTATTTTTCTTAAATTACACATTAAAATACAAACACTGACACATACCATCAAGTAGCACGAATTAAAGTGTAAATGTTATTGCAACATATTTGTCATTCGCCCCTCTGGAAAATGTGGAAGTAGGCGGCAAATATCATCAGGATTTTTTTCGTTTTTTTTTTTGTTACTCAACAGTTGCATTTAAACGACTCTTTCAATCCTTCAAACATTCATTCACTCATTCATTTATTTGTGGGCTCACGCTTCAGTCACTCAATATGGCTTTTGTGTAAGCAAGCAAGCAATACACTGTATACTTCTGTTCACTTCTATATTGTTGTTGTTTTTATTATTTTTATTTTCATGATTTTTTTAAATTTTTTTCGTTTTTCTTTTTCTCGCAATTTTAACATTTAATAGTGTGAAGGTCGTCAGAACTTAAACAAGCGTATGGTATGAAATTAAAGGTGCAATTATAGGGTGAAACATAAAAGAAAATTGCATCATAAACAGAAAAGAGGGGGAGGGGCTTTTTATATTTATTTAATAAACCATAAACTGGTTAAGAGCAGCCATAAGATGTAGCCTTTTTATTAAAAATTCAAAATAGCACATGAAGGTAAAGAAATTTTTCATGAATACATCAACGAGGCCTATAATTTATGAAATTGCAAAAATTACAAAATTACATATGAAAGGATATTGGCAACAAAAAGCACGCACTTAAAAAATAAAAAAATTGTAGTTCTGCCTTCAGTTGCCTTTAGTTCCCTAACTATGCCAAGTCGATCGTATACAAGATTTTTCTTTTTAATAAATTTGTTGAAGCAGCTTTTTTGTTGTACGCAATTATGCCACTTTAATTGTTTAATTTTAATTACACAACATTTTGTCAGGAAATGCACCAATTTACTGGCATTTTCATCATGTTCAATAATTATTTTAATACTGGACAATTAAAATCCATTAACCAACGATATTTTGTAAAACTGTGGATATTTTTTGTAGAAATAAATTAATATACATACCAGTGGCTCAATTTAGAAATATATATGTAATATAGCCACTGCAAGAGAAAATATTACAAAAGATTAATCTACTTAAGCTTGAAACTGCAAAAAAAAATATGGATCATGATGATTTTTGGTAAGTATTAAAATCTAAGTATTTGACCACAGGTCACCCCTGTTGTACACCAGTTGTACGTGTTGTAAACGACAGGCGACATTTTCGTCAAAGGATGCAGTAAAGTTTGATATCAACAAAGTCGTGGCGAATATTTTGTCTTCTTAGTCTTAATCCCATAACAATTAACATTTAAAATATTGTGCCACTGATTCAAAATAATCATACTATTATAGAACTGAATGTAGAAGTGGATCTGAGGTATATTCCAATACACTGGCACTGAATGGATCATACAGATTACCGGAGACCTACCTCCTTCGAATTTGATCGTATGTGGGGACAGTCAAGCTACTATCAAAACTCTAGGATCCCATCTCATGGAATCAAAGGGTGTCAGGAATTGCATGGACTATCAAAACTGTAGGATCCCATCTCATGGAATCAAAGGGTGTCAGGAATTGCATGGACTTTCGACACAATATCCGCCTCTACTGGGTTCCGGGACACTAGGCATAGTGGCAAATGAAAACGCGGACGAACTGGCATGGTAGGAATCGGATATGTCTGGAGAGGAAAGGAAAAAGGGATATATACGTCCCAAATTAGAAAAAGAAGCATGGAATTCAACAAACCGTAGATGGTTCAACATACATGGTTGACGAATTTAAAAACTGCTGCACCAGCTACTGCTTGAGTTCCATAAGAATTCTAACAAGAATTCTAAAGGGCAAACTATGTCTGGCCTACCAGTATTACTGATGAAGCTGGCATGATGTGAAGATAACGGAATCGTTACAATAACTATTATGCCCTGCACTTCAGAACAGACGTCATCGGTTTTTGGGTGATAGAACCTTTAAATAACTGCGCTCGGGATATTTCAAACCAACCACTAACGGATCAGGTTGTAAAAGACAAAAAGTAAGCTACTGTATATTGAATATTTGAATTTCTCTGGCAAATTTTTCGGTTCTGAATTAGCAGCGCTGAAAATACCCCGATTGTATCACGAGTATTGCTACCGGAATATGACGTCTTAGAAATATTGGCTGGTTCAAAAATAGTTATGGATTGCAAACATGTGTCAAAAAATCTGCAATCTGAATATCCACATCCATAATAAATGTTACGATCAGTTATCAAATCACTTTGTACTCACTTTTTTAAATCTCTTTTTCAATTTTTCTTTTCTTTTATTAAACTTATAGCTTATGATATGATGATTTGATAAATCAATACAATCCAACGCTGTCAAATGGTATCATAATGGTATCATATCTTATGTATTTTGAATTTGCTTTGCTTTAAATAGTTCTGGTTTTAGAATCATTTAACTTCTCCCAGTATTAAATTTTAGAGGCGATTTAAAATTTCCTTTTCATTGAAACGTTGCTTAACTCTTGCAATGGAATTTGTATAGGTTGTAGCATAATAAAATATCACTCAAAAAGTAGTCATTGACTCAAATAATACCAGAAGTACATTCGTCTCTTCAAAACCAATAGCCATGTTAACACAGTAACCTGAATGCAAAAGGCAAATGGTTTGCTGAGGTACAAGAAAAAAACGGATGGAAAGAAACGCATTCAAAGCATTTCAAATAAAGCCGAAATTAAATACAGGAAAAGTTTGCATATAAAAATAAATTGAAATGAAATATTTTCAAACCTGGTTGGTGTTAAATCAGGCAAATGGTTGTATTTATTTATTCCTACCATTATAACACTTAACAGCCAGCACAAATGCTTATAACTGCCAGTATTTTTTTATTCATTTTATTTTTATTATTTTTTCTATTTCTGGGTTGGCAGGATACAAAAAAAGTAGACTCTATTTTTTAAGGTACACTCACGGAAAGTATGGCTAACTTTGGGAGTATAAATTTGCATGAAGACTTTCTTATGTAATAGGAAATTGATATAATGCTTATCTCTGAGTTGAGTTCGAAGAATTTATTTCAAATTTAAAAGATTTAAGTTATACAGTAAGGCAAAGTTGCTTGCTTGTAAAAAAAAATGAAACGAAATAAAGTGTACTTCCTTAAATGACGTAGAAGAGGCAAATTGATGTCGATTCTGCCGGTATGAATAAATACTTTAAATGAGTGAAAGCATGGCAAAACAAATTTACTAATCCAATGCAACTTTTAGGATCGATGGAAGGATATGGGATTAAGAATAATGCCTGGATCAGAGACGATATTAAAATTATATAAAATTCTTTAACCCTTAGAACATCAATCACAAGCTACTTTTTCAGCATCGACAAAAAAATCGTTCATAGGGCTCAATAGCATGCTATTCTGATAAATAAAGTTGCATATGTCCTACCCAAGTATGTTGTGTGTTGGCTTATTAGACACGGGTCCTCAGTTCAAAGTTTCTCAAAAAATCTGTCGTTAGGCGTCGATTCGAAACTGAAAATCATGTTGGGAGATGGTACAGCTTTGTTGAAACCACATGTTAATCAAATGTTACCATCTACGATATCTTGCTCCATGGACAATAACGTTGCAATTTTCAATGCCCTTCACACCAAGTGCGCCAACTTTGTTTGTTGGCGTGACCATTGAGCTGAAAAGGACTTTCATTGCACTCAATAATTTGCAAACATTATTCTATTCACGATGAAATGCAGAATTTTTGAGATTACCACATATTATTTATCTTAAAGATATCTGAAGAGGAGATGATAGAGGGGATATATTCGCCTCTACAAGAATACTTTTCAAAATTCTACATGGAATTCAACAAACCGTGGGTGGTCCAACATGCCTGGTTGTCGAATTTCAAAACTGCTGCGTCCAGCAGGAGAACCAGGGAACTACTTGTGTTCGACAAAGAGAACGGTTCGCATTCTAATAAGAATTTTAACGGAACATTGCGCTATTAGCAGTTTCGCTAACAAGCTCTATCTGTCCCACCAGGATTACTGCAACAGGTGGCAGGATGTAGCGGAAACGGAATCGGTATAATTCTTTTATGAGAGTGCCCTGCACTTTAGAACAAACGTTATCGGTTTTTGGGTGATAGAACTTTTGAAGATCTGCGTATGGTGTCGAACGTGTCATTAATCGAACTGGCCGGTTTCAAACGGAGCTCTGAGTGGTTCAAAAACATAGTGGTTTGTCACCATTTTTGTGCGATGCGATAGTATTATTTGCCAGAACATCATATACTCCGAGTATTACCAACATTTTTTCACTGAATATTTCAAATATTTTTACAAGTTTTGGAAAAATTTCAAACTATAGACCGACCAGCCACAAAACCTTTTAAACTCAATGAAAAATTAAAGAGAAAAAAACATTCGGCAGCAGCAGTACAAAAATAATGAAATGAGAATAAGGAATGCATTGGTATTTGTTTTGCGGAAATGTACCTTTATTTTGTAGATACGTTCCTTCATTCTATCACTCTCTCTCTCTCTCTCTCTCTCTGTGTATTTTAGTTGCACATACGTATTTATTTGCTTTGAACAATTTGTTTTTCTTCTTTTTATGCTGCACATAAAAATTGTTTTTAAGTTTTTGGTGTTGAAGATTTTCTTTTGGTTTTTCCTTTGGTGGTGGATTTTTTATATAAAATATTTACTTTTTTCTTTCTTTCTTTCGTTTTGTGTGTTCTCTTATTATTTTTGGCATATTTTTTTGGTGTTACATATGAATTTACAATTTGTATTTGAGTTCCTTATTTGTTACCGATCCTTTTTTAAGGCATTCACTGCTCTTTTAATTCTTTTTTTTTTTTTTTGTAGGTAAAGTAAATAAAACGTGCTTTTCCTATTTTCCAAAAAAGTCTTTGATGTTGTGGCAAATAAAATCGTTCCATTTAGAACGGAAAAAACAAAATGAAAAATATTTCCCTTCTTGTAATTTTCCTTTTTATTTCAATGGTTGATGTAAAATGAAATAAAATGTGAGGGCACTTTGATAAGCGCATCAATTGTTTTCAAATTGTAAAGCATGATTCAAAGAGAAATAAAAAAATACATTTAACGTGCATGCACTATATCCTGTTTTCAAAGAAAGGCTCTTTTGATAATTTTTTTTTTGACACAAATTAAACACAAATTGTGAAAAGCACGATTCCCTAACCAAGAGATAATAAATATCAGCTGAAAAATATAAATTACAAATCGAGCCATTTAAGAACAAATACTGGAGAAGCATAAGATGTCTTCAAAAAGAAAGATGGCTTGAAATTTCTCTCGTTCTAAATATAAATGTAGATTTTCAACATTAAAAAATCTTTGCTTAAAAAACAAGGAGCCCTCGATATGCTTGCCAATCTCCTACAGCACTTTAAGAACGAAAAATTTTAAAATGGTACTTGTTACGCTAAATTTAATGCATAGCCGACTTAAGTGGGTACTATGAAAAGTTGAGCGGCAATGTTATTATTCTTTTTTTGGGCAGGCAAGCCCTCCTCCTAATTTCGGGGTATCATACATACATACATAATTGGTCATTACAATCCTTCAGTCTATTTTCTCACACCACTTACAATGTTGTGTGTGTTAATTTTATACATGAGTGGCGGGACCTACAGTTTAAAGTCGACTCCGAACTACAGATTTTTGAGAAACTTTTTAATGGCAATTTTATTTGTTCTTAGAATTTTTGCCAGAAATCTAATGAGAGGAAGACACCGAAGCAATATTTTTTTTCATATTTTCGTTTTGATATCTGACCTGTGGTTTGAACAGTGGCCTTACGTCCAATAAGCCAACACACTACCTACTAGACTACGCCTATTCTCATAAGTCGAAAATTGAAAAATAAATCTAAAGACCTCAGTAGTTGGGATCGGTCCAAATTCCTTAAAAATGTCTGCGCATATAAAGTATGAGTCTGTTCATGTTGAGGAAAACTAACTCAATAATAGTTTGCTAGATAGACCTGCAAATTAATTGCTGATACTGAAGAATGGTTTAATAGGAGTTATGAAGAGGTAACCTTTATCTTAAAACAGTACCTGACAGGACATGATGGTTATAGAATTATCAAGAAGTTTTCGATTGAAAAATATAATCGAAACAATAGACCATCTTGTTTTCCCTTCACAGAGACTTGGCGAACATCACAAAGAAGTAGAAATCATCATCATTTGTGGGCGAAATCCTAATTACGTTCTTACCTAATAAATGCAATGGTACTACCCGAGAACAATTAGAACCGGCTATTGAAATACATTAAAGCAATCTACAAAGCAATACGTAACAGAGGAAAACCGCAAAGCCATTCTAAGAAATCTGGGAGGCTTAAAAGCAAGAAACGCATAGCATTCCGATATGTGGTTCTGAAGATGTTGGTGGTTTTAGTCAATTAGACTTACGACGAACGTTTATCGCCTGCAACACATAAAACTCTCTGGTAACGATACATAAAATTGAATAATTACATTGGATTTGAAGCCAAGTATGACAGTGCCAAGGAAAGTTATTGAGCTCATAGTCAAAGAAGAAACAACATTCTTTAATTTTTTATTGATGCATCAAGGAAATTCTGTAAGGTTAGAAACAAGAGGATGCTGATCAAATTGATGTGACTGTTTTCCAAAAATACACTCAAAGCCCAAAGATATCTATTGAACGGTGAGTTTGGTCTGTCATAATTTCATTGTTTTAGACCACTGGATGGATGATCATGAGATTTTACAGCAGTGAACTATTTTTTATGGAGTGAAGTTTATCGCATGCAGACACAGGGAAGCCGTAATTTCTATACTGGAAGAAACCAGTTTAACTGGCATTAGTAAAAGACCGATCAAAATTCTGAAAAAGTATACTGAAATTGGTGCTTTCAAATGGCATCAGAAGCGGACAATATTTTCATCATGTCTCCGACATGTAACATAGGGCATAGGTATTTCCATTATTTCGGTTGTTCGACGAGGAGGCTCAATCTAGTTGGTAGCAGAAGACTACGTGCAATATTGCCAAAGTCTACTAGACACATATGGACATATGGACTCACCTCTGGCCTTAAATCGTATGGCCATCCATCATTAAATGGCGATCTTCACGGGCCATTGTCCTTTCAGTAGGCATGCCGAAAGACGTGGCATTCCAACTAATGACTTCTACAGGTCTGAGGCACCTTATGTGTCCATGCCCTGTTCTAGTCATGAAGAAACGGGGGGTTGTGAGCTCTCATTTTCTAACATCATGACCGAGCTCTCTGATATAAAGATTGCTGCAATAGCAAGATTTATTTTAGACTCAGCAAAGTTTTCTCTAGAGAACAGTTGACCCCCGGGTAGAATTAATTGTGTTATCACAATGGGCCTAAATGCTGACCTAAGTGGGATCTCATCCTTTGGTGGAGTCCACCGCATAACATAACCTAACTAATCTTCATCAAATAGTTTAAGAAGTAAATGGCAGTTACTTATTTATGCTCGAAATACATACTTCATTACTTTCGTAAATTTTCAAAACCCAAACGGTAAAAAAAATCACACGTTTTATATACAACATCAAAATGGCAAAATATGAATAAAGACCTGAAAATTTTTGTCTTAGAAAGCGAAACTATTGAAATCTCTATTGAGCAATTGCTACCGAGCTTCAAACCGGGCAAATGCATTGAATAACAGATTCTTAGCCATTGAATAACAGATTCTTAGACTATTATAAGGACTTAGTACTTAGGGGCTTTTAAATCTGGATGTATGATCACACGTATAACTTTTAGAACTTACACAAAGAGACTTATGTAATAAGTTTAGTGATGTGTTGGAATCTATAGTGTATGTATGTTTTATGTAAGTTTCCCTATAGCATTCTTATTTATTTGAAGAGCCTTAGAATGTTAGACAGCTCTATATCATGGCAAAGTTAATTGCCGAAGTTGATGAGAAATAAAAACAAACTCTAATTTTGGAGTCAGAAATATTTCTAATTTATTTCACAAATTTTCACTGCTTATATACTATTTCTTAGTCTATGTTTTCTTATAATAATCTTAAACTATTTCTCCTACTTATTCTATGTTTTCATTTTCTTTTCCCCTTAAAACTATAAATTGTTAATAGTTAAGTGACCTACAATAATATTAATATCGTATTCATTTGTATTGCATTTCTAGTGACCCATATTAATCAACACAAGCCACTTGATATTGCATACTCTGCATATTACGATTATATTTTGTGAAGTCACTTTACGTTTGTTTACATTTTGTTATTTTAGTTATTCTACATATTTTGTTTGAGGACTGCCTGGTTTGACAATCCTATAAATTCCCAGTTGATGTTACCGAGTTGATAGACCCAATAAATAAAAAAAAAGAAACAAAAACTACCGTCGGTTGAGTGCTGTTTAAAAAAAGAACACAAATTTTGCTTTTCTTTTTGTTGTTCACTCGACAACTTCTTTTCTAACACTCCCTTTTATTTTTCTTCTTAGTTTTTACAAAATTTCAAATTTCAATTTCTTTTAATAATTCATAGCGGTATAATTCCAAAATATATAAGAAGCCAAAAAAAATAACAAAAAATTATATGCATAAAGTAACATAAGTATGTCTGATTATATATATTCGCAATTGTTCAAATTTACAAACATACAAATATTCAACATGCATAAACATACATGCGAACATACAATTTTACATGCTTGCATTACTTTATGTATGTACATTTAAAAATACCAAATTAAAATTCGTGTTGTAATAGGGAGGCTCACAGGCTCACCTTTTAACAATTAACAACTTCAACGTTAAAGAAAAAATATAATTGCAGCAACACTTTAATAATGCGTTAACATGCCGGGCCCCATTGAAACGTTTAGGTTCAATCAATAGGTAGAATTGCCAGTTTAGCAACGGGGCGACGAATGGTGTTGGTAGAAGTTTTCACATCTGCAACTCGAGCGTAACCATCTGTACCTGGGATAATATTTGTTACACGACCAATGACCCATTTCATCGGATGGACATTATCTTCATGTACTACAACCATATCATTTACTTTCAGGTTCGGTTGAGGGTTTTTCCATCGAGAGCGTTGTTGTAATTGAGCCAAATATTCTTTATGCCATCTGTCCCAAAAATGAAATTTCACAGCTGAGATTTTTTGCCAATGTTGAATACTGGAGATTTCAGTATTGAAGTTGATTCTTTCAGGGATATGTTTTAAGGGACAGCCAATTAGTAGGTGGCCAGGTGTAAGCGCCTCCAAATCACTGGGATCTGATGATAGGGGTGAAATCGGACGAGAATTCATTACTGCTTCAATTTCAACTAAAGCTGTCATCAATTCTTCGAATGTTAGCTTGGCATTTGAAAGTGTTCGGAACAAGTGACCTTTGGCTGTTTTAACAGCTGCCTCCCACAGCCCTCCAAAGTGTGGGGCTCGCGGAGGGATGAAACTGAATTTTATTAAGTTTGCAGCTGCGTAAGAAGTAATCTCTGATTTTGTTGACTCTTTATGGAAATTATTGTAGAATTCCCTTAATTTTGACTGTGTGCCAACAAAATTCGTTGCATTGTCGCAAAATATTTTTGACGGTAGACCTCTGCGGCCAACAAAACGTTTCAAAGCTGCGATGAAAGCATCACTTGACAGGTCTGAAACAGCCTCCAAATGTACAGCCTTTGATGAGAAGCAGATGAAAACGGCTATGTACGACTTATATGGGCGCTTCCCTCGAATACGTAAGTAAGTTGAGATTGGGCCAGCAAAATCGACTCCAACAATTTGAAATGGACGAGAGCTAGAGACACGCTCCTTTGGTAGATTTCCCAGCACCTGTGTAAGTAACTTAGGTTTGTACCGGGTGCAATGGACGCACTGGTGGACAATTTGTCTGGCTAAAGACCTGCAGTTGATTATCCAAAACTGCTGTTGAATATGGGAAACAAGAGCTCGTGGGCCAGCATGAAAGTTGTTGCGATGAATATGGGTAACCATTGATTTGACAAATGAATCAGACTTTGGTAGAATAAACGGGAACTTAGTTTGTTCTGGAACATTAGAATTGAGCAGTCGACCACCAACTCGTATTACTGGAACTCCTGAAACCTCTTCTATAAACGGAGCCAGAGACGCCAGTTTACCAGAAACCATGCCAGAATTTTGTAGTTGACGGAATTCGTCAGCAAAGTATGTTTGTTGTAAAATCCAAACAATCCTGTGGAGTGCACGTGTGTACTCATCTGGAGATACGATAATGTCTGTGGGCCTTGTCTTTAACTGAATTCGAAGAACATATGACATCACTCTTAAGCATTTCAGATAGCTGCCAAATTTATGTATCACCCTTAGCATGTAGGGTAGTTCTTGAATGTTGGTAACGAGCGCAGATTTCCTTTTTTCCAACAGCATCGTTTCTTCACTTAGAGCCAAACTATTTTGAACGGGCCAATCACAATGAGGTTTTTGTAGAAATGTTGGACCACCAAGCCAGCTAGAGTCACGAAGTTCAGATACAGTACAGCCTCTGGATATTAAATCAGCAGGATTTTGATCTGTAGGAACATAACGCCAAGAGACATCAGCACTGAGATTTTGAATTTCAGCTACGCGATTGCCGACAAATGTTGAAAGTGAGGACGAATGGGTACTTATCCAATGTAGGGTAATTTGTGAGTCACACCAGAAGTAAGTTTTTGAAATATCATATTTAAAACGCAGTTTAAGTTGATCCCAAAATTTGGTGAGTAAATGTGCCCCGCACAGCTCTAGTCTTGGCAATGTAGTTGTTTTTAACGGTGCCACACGAGATTTAGATGCAAGCAAATTTACTGAAACATTTCCCCATGAGTCTCTACAGACGAAATAGAGACAGCAACCATAAGCTTTGATAGATGCATCGGTAAAACCATGGACCTCAAGTGTTGTTGAATAAGCCATTCGAACAAACCGATCAATTTTTAACTGGGGTAAATTATGAAACTCTTGAAGGATGCTATTCCATGCCGTATCAACTTCTTGCGGAACAGATTCATCCCAGTCACATTTGATGAGCCAAAGTTTCTGCAGAAGAATTTTTGGTTTTATAGTAAGTGGGCTAATTAGACCCATAGGATCAAAAAGCGTTGACGTAAGAGACAAAATTGAACGTTTTGTATTTTTGGTGTAAGATTTATTCGGGCGAAATTCGAAGCGAAATGTGTCGTCTGAGGGGTCCCAAGAGATGCCTAATGTGGTTGTGACGTCATCGTCAATGCGTACCTCTTTAGAGCCATTGTTGGTTAAATTAAGTTCTGAGCAATTGCTGTGCCATTTTGCGAGGGAAAATTTTGAATAAGTCAAAATATCCGTTACCTGACCCTTGATGAGCTGCAATGTATGTAGGTCATCTGCGCCAGATATCATGTCGTCCACATAAAAATCGGTAGTAATGACTGCCTTGCCGACTTCATGGAGCTTAGGGTATCGCTCTGCCGCATAATGTAGACTGCGAACAGCTAAGTAGGGTGCCGATGCTGTGCCGTAAGTAACAGTGTTGAGAGCATACGTTTTTAAAGGCTTTGAGTTTTCATCACGCCACAAGATAAGCTGTAAATTTCTGTCATCAGGATACACTAAAACCTGCCTGTACATTTTGACGATGTCAGCAGTCAGGCCATATTGGTGACATCTGAAGCGAAGCAGAGTTATCAATAATGTGTTTTGTATAGTTGGGCCTACCATCATTATTTCGTTGAGTGAAAGTTGTGATGATGATCGGCACGACGCATCAAAAACGACTCGAAGTTTTGTTGAGACACTTTCCGGACGTAAAACGCAGTGATGGGGTATATAGTAGTGGGGTTGAGGCACAGGTGTGCTAATTTGCGTCATGTGGCCCATCTCCTCGTATTCCAGGAGAAACTGCTTATATTGTTCCTTTAATTGGGGGTTGTTATTTAATTTTCTCTCTATGGACCAAAATCGACGTTCAGCTATGTCTCTAGAATCTCCAAGGCATATTGGATTAGATTTTAAGGGCAGCTTTACCATTATTCGACCATCACTTTGAACCAGAACATTTTTTACAAAATGTTGTTCGCATTGTTGTTGCTCTGGGGAAAGGCAATGACGTTTGCCTTCTACAGCTTCTAAATTCCACAGCTTCTCAATATTTCTGTTGATTTCATTTTTATCAACCTCCACAATAGCATATGATGACTTTGAAGGGGGCTGAACGGTTTTACTGACATATTTCCCTGAGACAATCCATCCCAAAAGTGTTTTTTGTACCACTGGCAAGTGTTCTTCAGAGCGAATTTGTCCTACAGAAAGAATTGAGAAAAATAGTTCTGCCCCCAGGAGCAAGTCTATGCCTTGTCGCCGATTAAACTCGGGATCTGCTAGCTCTATGTTAGAGGGCAGATTAAAATCACGAATAGACATGTTCTCATCGGGATGGTAGCCAGTAATATTGTGAGAGATTAAAAATTCAAGTGACAATTCAAAATTATTCAATCTAGATCTTATTGTGGTTTGAGTTGAATATGGCACTTTCACACCACATGAGCCAATCCCCACAACATCTACTGAATTTTTGGATTTTTTCAATTTTAATGCATTATATAGGTACTCACTTATAAAATTGACTTGGGAGCATGAATCCAAAAGCGCTCTTGCCATATGGTACTTTCCTTCCGAGTCACGAATTAACACCAATGCAGTTGCCAAGATTACCTTGCTCTTCCTCGGCGCAGAATTTTGTTGAAAGGTGCCATGAGCGGCTGCAGAACTTGTTGAGGGACCATCTTGATCAGGTTGCTTATGTAGAAGTGAGTGATGGCGTTGGTTACAAAACCGACATGAATAGCGAGAGGGGCACTGGGACTCATTATGCCCCTTTGATAAACAGTTGAGACAAAGATTTTGTTTTTTAGCCAGGTCAATGCGTTGACCTACAGGCAAAACTATAAAACGTTGACATGTCATTATGTAGTGACCCGACTTTGAACAATGATTGCACAACGGTGATTGAGCCACATTTTTTGTAATGAAAGAATGTTGTTTAGTATGAGAATCATTATGTGAACAATTCTTGGAATTGGAAGAAGGTTGTTCCTTGGTAGCTCTTCTACACTGCGCATCCAGATGTTGACAACGCCTGTCTAACATTGAACAGCAATTAGACCACGACGGCAATTTCGTATAGTCGATGAATTCATCCCACTTTTGTTTTGTTTGGTATTCAACCTTGGTCATAGCCAGATGGATAATGAATGCGTCACATATCTCCTGGTAAGAGCCGAGTGATTTCAACGAACTATACAGAGCTGAAATTGTATCCACAATATTTCGTAGGTGATTCGGAACTGGTTTGGAAGACTTCGGGATGTCAAACATTGAGGTAACAGTTTCCAAAAAAATTAAAGTGTTGTTGTCGTATCTCTCCTTAAGTCTGTTGAGGGCCTTCGGATAGTTCTCGTCCGTTACCTGAAATGCCTTGATTGTTGCTAGAGCTTCTCCACTAACGCAGGATAATAAGTGGTTAAATTTCTCAGAGACAGTTATTGTTTGATCGTTGTGAACCAAATTGTTGAAAGTACTTATAAAATTTTTATATTCCAAATACTTGCCATCGAATTTGGGTAGCTTGAGGTTTGGTAGACGATTTGATGCGGTATGAGGCACAAAAAATGACGGTTCCTGCACACTCTGACGCCTTTCGTTGCCCATCTGTGTTAGTATGAGACTTTTCACAGTAATGTATAACTCGTCTATTTCCGTCCTACCAGATTCTTCGGGTGACAAACGTTCGATTTGATTTTGACAAGATATCGCCTGCTTATAATATGATTCAACAATACCAAGTCTGCACTCGAGTTCAGTGTGGGACAAAGTTTCGGACCCTTCAACTATCTTTTTTATTCGGGTGATACTTCCTTTGGAGGACGATCGTAATGTTTTTAACTCTTCCACAGTCATGCCCTTTGTTGATGAGCTGCCTTCGTTCATTTTGAAGTATTCACTTAATGTTGTAAGTGTCCTGTCACGGTCGCCAATGTTTGAGGACTGCCTGGTTTGACAATCCTATAAATTCCCAGTTGATGTTACCGAGTTGATAGACCCAAT
Organism: Sarcophaga caerulescens; assembly: GCA_927399465.1. NCBI lineage: Eukaryota > Metazoa > Arthropoda > Insecta > Diptera > Sarcophagidae > Sarcophaga > Sarcophaga caerulescens. The sequence goes on along the minus strand of OV656872.1, from coordinate 55,885,224 downwards.
AAATAAAAAAAAAGAAACAAAAACTACCGTCGGTTGAGTGCTGTTTAAAAAAAGAACACAAATTTTGCTTTTCTTTTTGTTGTTCACTCGACAACTTCTTTTCTAACACTCCCTTTTATTTTTCTTCTTAGTTTTTACAAAATTTCAAATTTCAATTTCTTTTAATAATTCATAGCGGTATAATTCCAAAATATATAAGAAGCCAAAAAAAATAACAAAAAATTATATGCATAAAGTAACATAAGTATGTCTGATTATATATATTCGCAATTGTTCAAATTTACAAACATACAAATATTCAACATGCATAAACATACATGCGAACATACAATTTTACATGCTTGCATTACTTTATGTATGTACATTTAAAAATACCAAATTAAAATTCGTGTTGTAATAGGGAGGCTCACAGGCTCACCTTTTAACAATTAACAACTTCAACGTTAAAGAAAAAATATAATTGCAGCAACACTTTAATAATGCGTTAACATATTTATTTAGGTTATTCTACATATAAGTGAATGAATACATTACACCCCTACCGTTTAAAAGAAAAAATATTATTTAATAAATATATATTTTTTTTGTATGAAAATATTAAATTACCAAAATTTTAAAGTGGAATATTTAACAGATATGTGATACTTAAACTAATTTCAATCTATTTTTATGTATAGTCAATGGTTTATTATCTTTTAAGATTGTGATATTTACATCTTGTGTGTTTATTACATCAAAAGGACCAATATATTGATTTTCGCTTTTCTTTGCGTTTTCTTTTCTTATAAATACTTTATCTCCTAATTTTATTTGAATATCATTAGTATTCTTATCTTTACTATGTTTTTGTTTTATTTTGTTTTCCAGTAATTTTTTGTGTGCTATTTCATGGGCATGTTTTAATTTTATTTTTAATTCTGTAACATAATCTTCATAGTTATAAAATTTTTCATTAGGCATGGTTTCGGTTGGCATTGACGCTAATCTTCCATATACAAGTTCAAATGGAGAAAAACCTGTGGATGTGTGTGGTGTTGTGTTATACGCGAATGTATAATACGGAATCCATTCATCCCAATTGTATTGTTCCGTGAAAGAACGCATATATTCATTTAATACTTTATGATTTCTTTCAATACTACCTAAAGTTTCATGGTGGTATGCTGTAGAAGTTACATGTTTAATTTTCATAAGAGTACATATTCTATTAAAAAGTTCATTTACAAATTCAGTTCCTCTATCTGTTTTCACCGTGTCAAAACATCCATATTTTAATATAAATTTTTCTACTAATATTCTTCCAATTTCAGATGCTTCTTTTGTTTCTATTGGGATTGCGTCAATGTATTTTGTTAATTCGCATTGTGCCGTTAGTATATATCTATATCCGTTTGATACTCTTAAAGGACCTACAGTATCTAACTGTATAAATTGAAATGGTCTTGTAGGTGTGTTAGTAATTTGCATTGGTGCCTTAGTGTGTCTAATAATTTTATTCTTCTTACAACTTTCACAATGACTGATAAAATCTTTAATCATTTTATACATATTTTTCCATATATATTTCTGTTTTAATCTAATGACTGTTCTACGTACTCCCGCGTGACCGCCATATGGAGTTTCATGATATTCTTTTATAATTTCTTCTTGTCTACCCTTTTCCATTATCCTTTCTGGTTGTTTAAATAATATAATTTCTATAGGTTTCTGCCTACATTTATCTCTATTTTGCATGCTATTATATATTTTAATTAATTTTTCCTCACGTATGAGTTTGAAAATTGTATCATCCTTTGCTAGCGTTATTGTAAATATTTGGTTATCCCGTAAAATCTTAGTTAACTTCTGCAAGACTGAACCTAAATTCGAGTATGCATTTTCATTACCAGATACTATTACGCGATTTCCAAAAATCTCAATTTTTGGCATGCTTTTACCATTTTGGTTTATAACAAATTTTAATCTTGGGTAGCCTTTAATTTGTGAAAATGAAATACTATTCCACATAAATATTCTTTCTTTATTATTTTCATCCTTTTTTATTACTGTATTGTCCTCATTTATTTTCTTTTCATTTAATCTTTCAGTCATTTTTCTAGTCATTATGTTTATTGATTTTGGAATCATTTCCTTTAAGTCATTCGAATCTATTTTGATTCTTGATAATGCATCGGCATTAGTATTTATTTTTCCTTGTTTGTATATGATCTCGAAATCGTAATCCATGAGATCTAATCTAATTCTAGTTAGTCTTGAAGAAGGGTTTTTGTGGGTAAATAATGAAACTAGTGGTCTATGATCAGTCACTACTTTGAACTTCCTACCGTATAAGTATGGTCTAAAATGATTAATTCCCCAATGAATGGCTAGGAGCTCTTTTTCTATTACGGGCTTGTTAATTTCATGTTTATTAAGTGAACGGCTTGCATATGAAATCGGTAAATCACTATTTATTTCACCTTGTGAAAGTACTGCTCCCAAGGCGTAATCTGATGCGTCAGTAGTGAGAATAAATTCTTTTTTAAAGTCTGGATATTGTAATATTGGTGGGTTTGAAACTTTGGATTTTAATATTTCAAAAGATTTTTGGCACTTTTCTGACCAGAAAAATTTTTGATTTTTCTTTAATAATTCATTGAGTGGTTTAGCTATTTGAGCAAAATTTTTAACGAAACGTCTGTAGTAATTACAGAAAGCTACAAATCTTCTTGTATCATCTGCATTCTTCGGAATTGGATAATTTTCAAGCGTTTTACATTTATTTGGGTCGGTCATTATTCCTTTATCTGTAATGAGATGGCCTAAATAAACTACTTCTGGTTTCAAAAAATTGCATTTATTTGGATTTAACTTAAGGTTATAAGTTTTTAGTCTTTGAAAAACTTTTCTTAAATTATCATTGTGGTGTTGTAAAGAACATCCAAAAACAATTATATCATCTACGTATATAAATGCTTTAGAATCTAAACCTGTTAATGCTATCGTCAACATTCTTTGAAAACTATTAGATGATATTTTCAGACCAAAAGGTAATCTTTTAAATTGATAATGTCCATTATTTGTAGAAAATGCTGTAAGTGGTCTAGATGTGGGTTCTAATTCTATTTGATGGAAAGAGCTTGTCATGTCTAATGTTGAAAAATATTTTGCTCTTCCTATCTTGTCTAACACATCGTCTAACTGAGGTAATGGGAATTTGTCATTGACTAATTTTTTATTTAATTGACGATAATCGACAACTAGTCTCCACTTTTTTTCGTCGTTGTTACTTTTTTTAGGGACCAAGAGTAAAGCAGAATTATAAGGACTAACGGATGGTTCAACTAAATCTTCTTTTATCAATTTTTGAACTTGTGTTTTGATTTCTTCCTGTTGTGACTGTGGTAGTCTATAATTTCGTGTGTAAACTGGGGTATTGTCTACAGTTTGTAGTTTCTGTTGATAGAAATTATTTGCTGTTAAATGATCTCCTTCCAAATGAAAAATATCTTCGAACTCTTTACATATTTTCTCTATGGTTTGTCTTGCGTTAATGTCGATCGTTTCTATACTCAGTAATTTTCTTAATTTCTCCCATCTATTTAATTGTTTGTCATTTGTAATTTCTTTTTTATTATATAGAATGTTGTAATGTGATAACCGTTTGATTTGTAAATCTAATTGTGATATTGTGACTTCTTCGTCTGAAGTATTTAAAATTCTAATGTGTTTTGTCCCATGTTTCGGAATTATTGTATTACCAATAAAAATATTGCTACCGACTTGTTTTGCGCATACTACGCTGTCTTCTTCAATCTGCAAGTTTACTGCTTGTATCATTTCAGTTCTCGGTGGTATTGTGAACTTATTGATATTTGCTCTCATTGGTAGAACGTATTCAGTTTCATTTATTATGATGGCTAGTGTGTATGTCTCATAATCTATTTTTGCCAAGTATTTAGTGAAAAAATCTCTGCCTAGAATACCATCTGTTGTTATTGGGAATTCTGTATTCACTATTTGATATTCGTGGCTTATTATATCTTCTGGAAAGACCAATTTTAGTATCGAAGTACCCATTGTTTTAATTGATTTGTTTTCTATTCCTGTGATTTTGCAAGCATTGTATTCTTTTATTTCTTTATTTCTTACAAAATTTTCCTTACATATAGAGATGTCCGCACCTGTATCTATTAAAAATCTTATGAAAAATCCTTCATCAGTTTTGAGTGTAACAAAATGTGGTGCGTCTGAATGCGAACTATAAGTTTTTAAGGTATATTCTTTTAATTCCCCTACAACTTCGTTAAAATTTACTCTTGAGGATTGCAGGGGTTTCCTTCGTTTCCCTGTTCCTGAGTAACATATATTCTTCTTTGATTTCTATTTCGATTTCTAAAGTCTGTATTTTTGTAGTTATGATTATTGCTATTATTGAAGTTATTGCTCCTTGTATTATTATTGTTGTTTTTTCTTAGAAAATTGTTATTACTTCTATAATTATTATAATAAACGTGATCAGGGTTACTACTTCTGTTGTTATTGTAAGTATTGGCATAGTTGCGTTGTCCTCTTTTATTGAAATGTCCTTTATTCTTATTGAAATGCATTATTGAGTTGTGTTGTGGTATTACTTCCGATGCTATTTGAATTGCTTCATTCAGACTTTTGGGACGAGCAGCTAATACTGTGGCTCTGTGTGGTTCGTTTAAACCATTTTTAAAAGTACTAAGCGCCACTTGGTCATTCATTTTAATGATTGTTTCTCTATTTTGAGTTCCTAATTCAGCAATCTGCAGTTCATTTAAGCATGCTACTAGCGATTCAATTTTATTAGCAAATTGTGTCACTGAACTATTGCCTTGAGTTTGCTTTGCTAGATCAGTATGTACGGAAGAGAGTGATTTCCTGGGGGAGAATACTTTCCTAAAAGTGTCTTTGAATGTATTTAGGGAATCTGGTGTTTTTTCTGAAATTAACTTGTTCCTTACTTTGTCTGTTAATTTAGTAGCTAGCACAAACTTGATTAACTTACTAATTTCTGTATTATCTCTAAGTGTTTCTGCGTAGTACTCTATTATACCCAAAAAATTACTCATTTGTCCGAGGTCACCATTGAACTCTGGTATTATTTTGGACGCGTCAAGAATGCCAAACGATGCCATGTTTTTGATTTCTTTTATTTTCAAATAATTTAAAATTTTTTTATCAATATCATTAACAACTTCTAGGGGATAGCCCTCGTTTTTTAGTGCAATAAATTTTAACTCTTCAACAAATTTTAAAGTATTTGCTATATAGTTTTCTGTATAAATTCTATTAGGACTCTTCTTTAAATTTTTATAAATACTTATCAATCTATCCATTTATTAAACATTTTCTATTTTATTAGTTAATTTGATTGCCTTTTTCTTCATATAATCTTTGTAATAGTCATTTAATTTTCCTAATACTAATACAACTAAAAGGATTAGAATTATCTGCTGCATATGGTCACCAGTAATTGTCAGTACATTACTACTATTATTATTTGTAATGACGGCTTCCTTTGAAAACCAACCACCCATCTTTCTTTAATTCTTTTTCTTTTGGAATATATATTTTTATATAACAATATTTGATAATATTATAAGTTTTAAAAAAAAATTTTTTTTTATAATTATTTCTTACTTCTAATTGTAAATATTTCTCTTAAAACTGAAGACTTTTCGGCCTTGTTGCCCGTCAAATGCATTCTTCTATATGCTTCCGCAATTTGTTTCCTCCTTCTTACCGCTTTACCACCTCTCTTCTTTGGGGCCTTGGCTTCTTGTTTTGCTTTTGTCTCTTCAGGCGTCTTTGTATTCCTTAAACGTTTCAAATATTCCTGGATTGGAATTCTCTTTTTTGTAGGACAGTACTTCGGAACTTCTGGGGTTGTGGCTACGGGTTGTGGTATGTACACGTTTAGAAGTTGCTCCCACTTTTCGAATAATTTGTCAATTTCCTTTTTTGTTTTCTCAAGATCCTCTGAAGGATCTGACATGATAGTTAATTATAAGGGTTACGATTTTTACTTCTACTTGAAATACGTTTATTTAAAAAAAAATATAGTTTACAGGGATCGAGTGGGCAGGATCGCCATGTAATAAGTTTAGTGATGTGTTGGAATCTATAGTGTATGTATGTTTTATGTAAGTTTCCCTATAGCATTCTTATTTATTTGAAGAGCCTTAGAATGTTAGACAGCTCTATATCATGGCAAAGTTAATTGCCGAAGTTGATGAGAAATAAAAACAAACTCTAATTTTGGAGTCAGAAATATTTCTAATTTATTTCACAAATTTTCACTGCTTATATACTATTTCTTAGTCTATGTTTTCTTATAATAATCTTAAACTATTTCTCCTACTTATTCTATGTTTTCATTTTCTTTTCCCCTTAAAACTATAAATTGTTAATAGTTAAGTGACCTACAATAATATTAATATCGTATTCATTTGTATTGCATTTCTAGTGACCCATATTAATCAACACAAGCCACTTGATATTGCATACTCTGCATATTACGATTATATTTTGTGAAGTCACTTTACGTTTGTTTACATTTTGTTATTTTAGTTATTCTACATATTTATTTAGGTTATTCTACATATAAGTGAATGAATACATTACACTTACAATAAATCATAAAACCTTCGTGTTATATGTAACGAGAATATTTTTTTTTAATAAATTGCTTCGAATGGTAAAGGATTAGTAATTTCTACTTCCTTCCCCTGCCTTAGGTGTCACTTTATAATAAATTTCTTGAATATTAGAAAAAAAATATTGTGTGTCATAAAATATAAATGTTGCAGCATCTATCATCACTTAAAATTAATGATGATCATTATCATCATCAACAAAAAGTAAAGAAAAGAGTGATTTTATGGCATTAAAAGTCAATTCGGTAAAGAAAGGCACACACAACCATTTCCAACATGTGTTGCTTTCATGCGATTTATGCAAAAAGTGTTTACCATACATCAATTGACAACTTTTCTGAGGCTTTTTTTTTTTTTTGTTTTCTTTTGTTGTCTTTATTAAATTATTTTATAAGTCAGAAAAAGAATGCCTATGCAGCACTTTGAAACCATTATTTACGAGTAGAAACCTGATGATTTACGATTGTGATTTGTATCTGATTAAATTATTTTCAAATAAATTATAATGCCACATGCCAAATATTTTCATTCATTGTAGTTTGTTCTCCTTGTTGTTGTTGTTATTGTTGTTAACAACTCAAGAACATTAAAAAGTTGTTGAGAAAACCATTTCGTATTGAATTCTTAACTTTCGCAATACATTTGTGACTGACTTGTTAAACAAATTTAAAAACAATTCTTTTCTTTCTTTACTTTTTAAAAAAGAAGAAAAGAAAATTTGATGAACAAAAAAATGTTTCAATATTTCTGCTGATGCCGCTTATAGTTCTTCTACATTTAAATGACATTTTCAACCAAAAATGGGCGATGAAGAGCTCTCGGAGGCAAATGATTGCATGATGTTTTGTATAAAATCCACGTTTGTAGTTTAAGAGCTTTTTCTTCCATTCAATTTCTATTCCATTTTATTCAATTCTTTTCATTTCTTTTATACACTGGTACAGTAGCAGTAAGTGGTTCCATCGTTCCGTTTCTTTTGTTTGTTTTTTGTTTGATTTTGTATTATCGTGTATATAATTTGTAGTATTTTTCGTTTTGTGGCAAAACTTTCAAGTGCCAATATGTTGCCAAAATATTCCAATTTTTTTTCAGTGAACTCAAAAATATTTTTATGTCACTCACATACACATGTACATATTTATTATGGTCATATTGTTGCAGTAGCAATAGTGGCAGTAGCCATGATTGTGCCAGTGGTAATACTAACATAGTTAGAGAACAATAAATTCAAAATATTCAACAACCATTTCTAGTGCACAAATTTTTTTTTTTTAAACTTTCATTTCGAATGCAAAACGTAAGTGAAATGATAGAGAAACAGTGCTCCAAAAAAGAGCAAGGAGGAGAGAGCTAGAATTCCGCAAGAAATTTATATACAAGCGAAAACATACATTTTTGAAAGGAATAAAACATAAATGAACGTTTAAATGATACGTAGGTTGTGTGGCAAATTCTTCAAGTATAAATAATAAAAAAAAGTCTGCTGGCAATGTCACCACATGAAAGGTAATTCAATAGCTAAAGTGTAAACGCAATACTGTTTAAATGCTGCAACATAATAATCTATTATCACAAGTGATGGCTTTAGTGTATCCAACATAGGGTACAGAATGCTCCCTTCAAATGGCAGAACACACTTCTGCAGACCATTGAGAAGATAATATCGTTATTGCTTTCAGTGACACATCTATTCTTTATAATCCAATGGTGAATATTAGTAAGCGATATGGTACATCTGCTAGAGTACCTGTTAGCCAGTATTTATGTATTTATTGAAATAATATTATAAGTACGTCTGTCATAAAATTCAGTACATTGTCTCCACTGAACGTAATGAATGAACGAATTTACACTTGAGCAACGTTGGGATTTATTGGAAATTTATTTCCAAAAAAAATACAATTGTTTGGAAATTGCACGAAGATTGTCGGACAAAATTTGGTCTCAGAGATGGACCAACAGTGCTTGGTATATGCAAGTTTATTGCTAAAGTTCTTGAAACTGGTTTCATTGTTGATGCGTAAAGACGTGAGCATGCTCGTACAGTGAGTGTACCCGAAAATATCGAAGCTGTGGCTGAACAACATCAACTCGTCTCAAGAATTTAACATTTCACACACCACTTTACGTCGAATTATGCGAATACCGATCTCGGTATAACGAGTATATAAAGTTCAATTGCTACAATAGTTAAAGCCCCGTGACCATCCGCTTCGCTAGATGGGCCAACGAGAAACTGAACGATGATGTCGATTTTACCAAAAAAAAAAATATGTTCGAATGAATCTCATCTTCATCTTGGTGGGTACGTTAATAAGCAAAATTGCCGTATTTGGGGCTCAGAAAACTTGGTCTTGCAAAAAACCCACACGTGCATGAAGACGTAATGCACCCATTACGAGTGACTATTTGATGCGGCTTGTAGAGCGGGGCCAATATTTCCTTAAAAAGTAAAAAGACGGCGTAATCATTATGATCAATGGAGACGCCTATCGCACCGTGATAACCGATTTTTTTGTACCCGCTTTTCATAGTATTGATGTGAACGAAGTTTTTTATTCAACATGATGATGCAATTTGCCACACATTCATGCCACAATCAATTTATTTGCGTCAAACGTTTTATGGTCATTTAATTAGCCGAAATGGTTATGTCAGTTGTCCGCCAAGAAGCTGTGATTTGACAGCGTTGGACTATTTTCTGTGGGGCGATGTTAAAGAAAAGTGTTCGTGAAGCCATTGCCGACATACGACCCCATACAGTCGAAAAAGTAAATGAAAATTAGTTCGATCGAATGAGGTACTGTGAGGCCAGGCGCCGGGTTTTATTTTTAAATTTTAACTTTTAAATGGCCTTTACAATAATTCAATCCATTTTCGCAGGAATCGTTGTGCTCAGACAACGGCAAATGACAATCATATTACTCCAGAATCTGCTGCAATAAACCAATTTCTTGCTTAACTAGAAAACTGGGATAATGATACAGAATCAGAGCAATAATTTGAAAGTGAAGGAGATACTTTGTGGCATCTCTATCCACAATCATATCTTAAACACCATAATCGTCATAATGCGTGATTTCCTCCATTTGTGTTCTAAGAATTAAAAAAAAACGGCCAATTTACAAAAGTAAATAAAATATTTTTTTTTGGGACGACAAATATGTACATACATATATACCTGTTATGTACGTTTCAGAAATTGTTTGATGGAAATGTTGAGCGTGTCTAAGTCGCATGAACCATTCCAGCATTTTGATCCATCTCTCACTAGTGGTTGTTTAACGTTGTGTTCCGCAGTACGGCTTCCGACCAGGTAGGTCAACGCTTGGTGCCATAGCGGACGTAGTAGAATGCGTTGAACGGACAAGACTTAGACGTTACTATCCGAAGCGCATTGTTGTCCTTGCCACGCTCGACGTGCGGAATGCTTTCAACAGCCTACGATGGGAGGATATCATTAAGGCACTACTTGAAAGATTTCGTATTCCTCCATACCTTCTGAGAATATTACGCAGCTATTTGAAGGATCGCAAGCTTTTCTACGATACACCCGATGGCCGAAAAGCCGTAGAGATTACGCCTGGTGCAGCTCAGGGATCCATTCTCGGTCTTGATCTCTGGAACCTGAGCTATGACGATATCTTAGGTATAGATATGCCAAAGGACACATACTTCGTGGGATACAAACTCGATAATGCTGTACGGAAGCGAGATATGGGGAGAAGCGCTGGAGATTAAATCTAAGCGGAAAGTACTAGCAGCAGTGCAATGAACAGCAGCACTAAGAGTTGCATCGGCCTACCGTACCGTATCGGGCGCCGCAGTCGTCGTGATCGTCGGTGAGATACCTATTGACCTACTGGCATTTGAGCGAAGAAGATCGTGGAAAATAAAGGTAGAAAATCTCGCCATTAGTAGCGCAGATCTCAGATCTCAAACACTGCAGCAATGGCAAAGTAGATGGAGCGAGGAAACAAGCGGAAGATGGACTTATAAACTTATTCCGTCTATAGAGACATGGATACGGAGAAATTTTGGGGAAATTAACTATTTTCTGACCCAGTTTCTTTCGGGTCATGGTTATTTCCGAAAATATCTATACCGCATGGGCAAGGTGATTGATCTTGGCTGCATTTATTGCGAGGAAATGAGTGACGACGCTGAACACACATTCTTCCATTGCATCAAATGGCAAGACGAGAAGAACATGTTGATAGAGCAAATTGGCGAATTTACACCCGACAACATTGTGGAGACAACGAAAGCGAGACGAAATGGAGCGCTGTAAGAAGATACGTTGAATGTGTACTCCGCAGGAAGAAGGTCGACCTTGACACAATACAACGAAATGATACATGAGAAGACGAGCCAATAGCATGAAGCTGGCTTCAAATATGGCGTACCCAGACGTGGGAGAGTAGACAACGGTCCCTAACGGGACGTCGTTCTGGACCCTTCCCGAAGTAATGCAGATAGCCGTCCCGGGAAGGGAGAATCCCCAGAAGAGGAGGAGGGATTGTTTTAGTGGAAGCAGCACTCGACGCAGTTGACGACGGTCACTGTAAGTGCGAAGGCATTTTGAACCCTACCTCACACGCCAAAAAAAAAAAAAAAAAACGTTGTGTTCCAGGACTAGAATTATGGTTGGCTTTGCCCTTTGTATGCAAGAGACTTTACGTATTCCCACAAAAAAAGCAGGTAATGAACTACTTCAGAACGTAAGATGAAATGCTTTTCAAACTCGCCCTCTCAGTGGGTTTATATGAGGAATTGAAGCCTCTTCTTAAAATAACATGCAATTCTTCCATTTTGAGCAAAAAAAAAGAGTCAGTAATCGCCCGATATCTTGCCTCATTAACTGTTGAATTGCAATGTTCATAGTTAATCAATTCAGTAAAATAAAGTGTATTGACTCTTCAACTGCTTTAGGCTATTTCCTATGATATGACTATTTTTTTTTTTAACTTTTTCACCATATTTTCATCATATTTCCTATGATATGACTATTTTTTTTTTGAACTTTTTCACCTTTTTCAACAAAATTTTTGTACCATTAATACCACTAATCATAGGTCATATGCATACATATTTATTGTAATTTAAAATTTCTCACTCACTCCGTCTATTTTGAGATGTGAATGCATTTTGTTTCAAGGAAAAGAAAGAAAAACAAAACAAAAATAGAAAAATAATTCACAAAAATCACGTATTGTTAGACTTTTGGCTTCGGTGACACATTTCTTTGCAAACAATCGGCAAAAAGGGAAAACAAAACAGCAGCATAAATACGAAAATATTATAAAGACTGAACGCCAAAATATTAAAAAAGAATGGAAAATTATTCATAAATGTTCATACAATATGTTGTCCTGTGTACATATACATATATGAACGTCTGTCTCTGACAAAGAAAAAATATTTTCGATTTTTATTAAAAAAAAAAAAAAAACCAAAGAAGGAGCAAAAATATGAAATATTTTTTGTTTATTTTTTATATTCGTTAAACGTTAAACTCACTCATGCACATCATATAATAAAAATGAACTTTAATTTTAAAAAATGTATACCATTCTGTACTATGAAATCGATGGATGATGTTCAGAGTTTTAGTTAAACTTGTTGAAATTAAGAAAATTTTTAAGTTTTAATTGGAAAACAATTGTGAGTGTTAAATACCTCTGCTCTCAAAGGTATAACGTAGAGGATGAGCTGAGTAGTCTCTGGGTTTTAGGGTATGTAGATGATATATGCTTATTGGTCCCCATAAACCTAAACTACGTAGGTGGTATACGCTTATTGGCTTATGTATTTGGAGATATGTAATCCAAACTATGCAATGTTGCAAATGAAACAGTGATAAGTCAGCTTAAATTAAACATATCAAAGGCTAAAGCTCTGTGAATAAATGCCACACATATTCACCAATTTAAGGCGGGAATAGATTTCGCTTGCAGGACCTGTAACCTATGGCCATTTAGATGGGACTATAACAAATATAGTCGTCGAAGTCTAATAGGTAGTGTGTTGGCTTATTAGACCTGAGACTGAAGTTCAAACCCCAGATCAGACATTTCCAAAGAAATATGAAAAATTATTTCTTCGATGTCTTCCTCTCAGCAGATTTCTGGCAAAAACTCTGAGAGTAAATAAAATTGCCATGAAAAAGTTTTTCAAAAATCTGTCGTTCAAAGTTGACTTTAAACTGTAAGTCACGCCACTGATGTATAAAATTAACGCATGCAACATAAGTGATGTGACAAGCTAGGTCGTAATTCTGACTGAAGGGTTGTAATGATCAGCTGTTTCGGCAAAAGACGAGGCATTTGCACTACAAATAAGCGTACGGCATGCTGAGGAAAGTATGACAATCCACATACATATCGAAATGCATAAAAGTTGGAATATTGAACAGGCATATAACCTCGAGTGTACTATATGGCTGAGAATCGTTGAACGTCAAACGAGATGACATAAAGAAAATGCAAACATTCTTCGCAAACAATTTGCCGCTCTTCATGCAGATTCAGTGTGAATAAAATTCACTGAATGCGGCTGATAATACAGGTTCATAGATGATCCGAGTTAAGAGTCTTATAAGTATACAGAACAGTCATGTAATATACGAAAAGCTGAGATATATCCTTGCGAAAGAACTTAGGCAGCCTTATATGATTGAATATGTGGCACCGCAGCAAGGACGGAAATCAAATACATTATTCAACACCTGACGAGTAGAGAGCACATGACAATAAAATGGTCAAATAACAGTTGAGTGAGATGATGCACAAAATAAAATTCGTAGAGAAGTTTGAAAAATAGTAGAACCAACCAAGCATTGAGGCAACAATTTGACAAGGAAACTAACATGCATACATACATACATAAATAATTGCTCATTACAACCCTATCGTCAGGATTACGACCTAGTTTCTCAAACCACTTTATGTTGTGTGTGTTACTTTTATACATGAGTGGCGTGACATACAGTTTAAAGTCGTTTCCGAACTACAGATTTTCTAGGAAACCTTTCATGGCAATTTTATTTAGTCTCAGAGTTTCCACCAGAAATCTGCGGAGAACAAGTCGCCGAAGAAATATTTTTTCATATTCACTTATGCTAGAACCTGCTACACTAAGCCAGTCACCTGCACAAATAAATGAAAAAAAAAAAAAATAACTTGATTAATAAAACGGAAACAATATCAAAAATGAAATTCAATTAAAATAAAATAAATAAAAACGAGGAATTTGTTGAACAGTGTAACAGTGCATATCATGCTGATATTTTACGAGCTAATCATATCCTTTATTCATAAATATTTCACATATAAGTTGTGTCTGTGTCTGCAAAATATAATAAAAAATCCTTTCACTTCCGTTGGCGTACAAATTCATAAATAAATAAACACATACCTATGCACACCACATATGTATGTATAACACACACATGAATATTTATGAATAATACACGACTATGTAGATGTGAATATTTATGTCTGTGTTAAACTATGAATTATTACCGTTAACGTATGTCATTCACAGTGACAACAATGGCTTTAACACGCAACACTTTCAAAGAAAATTACTGCCAGTAGTAGTCGTCTGCGTCTGTATCTGTTCGTTTGTCATTCTATTTTCACCATTAACTATTATTATAGGTTCTCTTTTTTGTTGTTGTTGTTATTGTTATTATATTTCATTTAATGTTTTGTTGTAGTTGTAGTTTTCTAAGGCAAACAAAAAAAAAACAGAAAAAAACGAGTAAAAAATGGCGAAAGTGTCTAAGTGTGGCAATTACTTTGCGTGTGTCTGATTGTCTGTTTATCCTGTGCAGCCTTATCAGTGTGAATTTAAACATTAAATGTCTGGCAAACTGAGTGTTGCTTTAACGTTAAAACTTGGAAAAATTGTAATAAAACACAATGACATATGAGGCGATATGTACAGTATGTACATTATAAATTTATAACTGTACACACGTAAATAGTACATAGCATACTTACATATGTACATAGGTGTTTCGAAATGTATATGTATGTATGTATGTATGTTTTGAAATATGTACTGTATAACTGTATGTGCAAATGTGTATGTGTATTCCATTAAACGGAAATAAAGTCTCGTCAAATGGTGTCAATGGTATTGGAGCGTAGACAATTAGTTTCCGTATATTTCTCCCCCCCCCCCCCTCCCCTTTTGCACACTACACCAATGTAGATGTTGAAGATATGTTAAGTTCATAGTGAATTTTGCAGTATTTGGCAAAATAGCTCTTCGGTTTCAGTTTTTTAGATCAATGTCTGACTGATAATCTAAAAAGGAATAAACATTGTTTTTATTTGAAATCAATCCGTAATCCAAGAAATCTTATCTACTAAACAAAAACAATGCCTATTTGACAATTGAGCAATACTAATTGATAAAACTCGGTAATGTCAAGCCAGGTAAATCCGAATGAAAAATGAAATTGTACTTAAAAATCAAGCAGAAATCAGCGGCACACCAAATGACAGTCGTTTACACATGACTGTGTATTGGTGATCATCAAATTCTATAAAGTATCGTGACATAATGTTCCATATCAGACTATAAACAGCACTTGGCAAGAGGTAGCGTTAAGGCTAATATTGGTGGATTTCGTGGGGGGAAAAAGCCGGCTTTTATTAATAGCTGTGGACATTGTCGTATTCTACGTCGTGCCAATAAGGGACATGAGCGAATTTCACTGTAGTTGGTCTATAATACCGACTCGTAAAGGCTCGGCGTTAAGAGTCTCCTTCGTACACAGGGCAGTGGCATAGGAAATAATTGCTTCCACATTCATGAAGACGGCGATAGGTATCTCCCTGAAAGAGCTTAATAGGCTTTATAGTGTGCAAGGTGCAGCATTTCATTTCTACAAGTGAAATTCGAAGAAGTGTTCACGATCAACCACAGAACAAAAATTGAGAGACGCATCACAATATATTGTACGGATATAGGTGCTGCCAGCAATACCTTCACCGTTTAAAACTTTATGTCGAAAATCTCCACATGAACACGAAATCACGCATCACGTAACGTTGAGTGCATATTTTTCGCCGATGAACGTCGTTCACTACTACAGAAAATTAAATTTTCGAAAAAAAAATATTAAATAATTGTTCAATACAATCCTTCAGTCAGGATTACGACCTAGCTTCCCACACCATTTATTTTGTGTGTGTTCATTTTATACATCAGTGGCGGGACATACATTTTAAATTCGACTCCGAACGACAGATTTTTGAAAAAGTTTTCATGGCAATTTTTTTTTTTACTCTCAGAGTTTGGGAATAGTTTTGCTGGAGATGTCTTACCTGGAGTTACTCGTAGGCCTCTCGTCTAATAAACCCACCCAACACCTACTAGACTCAGCGGAATTACGAGTACTACACAGACTCGGCATAATTGCGATAGAATGCAGGGCGTAGAAGCACCAAAAACATTGATAACTAAGCGCACAGAAAGTTTTAAACTGTAATGAATATGACGATTCTTCTTAGTGCTCTGAATGGCCTCCTGATGTACATAAAATTTAATCAATGCTTCTAGGATGATCTTATGATCATTGGAGTGATAATAGTAGTTAAAATCTAACACCAACGGAGAATTTCAATTGCGTTAAATCTTGTTAGAAGAGAACGATAGCATAACTCTGCTTAGCTTTTTTCTTCAACGCCATAGAAAATAAGTTGATTTTAAGACTGCATCAAGATTTTTAAGAGTATTTCAATGTGTTCAGTATCCTTTTTAAATCTCTTCAATATCAGTCAAATCGATACTTACAAAGGGCAGAATTGATCTTACAAATGTGAAACGCACTATTTTTGTTTCAAATTTCTCACAAACAAAAATGAACTGTGGCGTAGGGTATCACATATCACAACGATGGTTGTTGTTTTCATTTTCAAATAAATTTTCTTTAAAAAGTGTAATTTTTTTTATTTTATTTTGTAAACACCTTATAAATTAGCACCACAACAGCAGTCAGGTAAAGAAAATCAAGACATTTATCCTGTCGGTATTACTATGAAGGCAACAATTTCTGCGTCTTCTATTCTCTTATTCTTTTTAGATTTTTTTTTGTTTTTGTTTTAGAATATAATTAAGAAAATTATTTTACTTCGTTGCTTCAAATATTTCTTGTTAATATTTTAAATTACTTTCGTTAAGGGAAAATGCTGTTGGTAAATTACTTTTGTCATGCTTGGCATGAAAATCACTCAATTACGAATTGTATGTACGAATTTGAATCAAAACTTGTAGAAAAAGAAATTTAAAGAAAAACAAAAAAATTAATTTACAAAGTTTCAATCAGAGAAAAAGAAAACCAAAAACAACAATCTTAGACAATGTTTAGTCATTATCGTAAAGTATGACAAGACTTTGTATTCAAAGTTTGTCACTAATCAGCAACCATGTTAAAAATGTCAAGACATTTATCGTAATTTGAAAAAAAAAAAAAAAAAAAAAAACTATGGATAATTACTTCTCAATACAACTTGGATTATAAGTAGGATACGTCGAAGTTGTAACTTTGATTACCAAATCACACTTGAGCACGTCACCGGTAAGCACAGTGTACTGGCCAACTTCCACCAACTAATCGCAGAAGTTGGTTAGCGCAAGAGCTTTACTTGAGCTGCACAAGAGCTGCTAATTTTTATCGAATTTTACAACCTTTTGCTGTCAAATTAGTGCAATTTTCACAATATTGTACCGATTTTTACAGAAAAATTTTATATAAAATTGTAATAATGGCCCTCAGTTGTACATTTAGTTGAACGGAACTCAAAAATACTTTTTTTATATTTCACGAACCCACCTAACTTGTTTTATTTGACAAAAACTACTTTTTTTCGCTTTCCACAAAAGATTATTGAAAACACAAATAGTTTTGAACAGATTTTGTCAAATCAATGTGTTTTAGAAAGGGGAGAGATAAACCTTTAAAATGATATACACAAACATATTGTTCAATCTTTTATGTTATGAGATTTGATCAGGTAGACTTGGAAAATAAAATTTTTTTTCATATTTTTCAAGTTTAAGTTAAATCGAAATCTTATTAAGTGAAATCGTAATACCAAGATTGTGTTGTAATTTAATAAGACAGTGAGTGATTGATACTATATCTGCTACTTTATGTATAAAAATTGTATTTATCTTGGTTTGGTTATTTTCTTTTCATATCGTTTTACTTAAAATAATCACTGCATTACAATGAAAGTACATTTTGACAGACTCAAATAAAATATTTCTTAGCAAATTTACATGTCATATGTAAAATACATATGGGTTGGGGAAACTCTTTAGCATGTCAAATCTTTAATAAGAATTCTTTTTCCAAAAACTGACTAATTCGAACGAATTTTATTAAGCCATTTCTTAGAAAACCAAGGCTTTTAAATGCCTTTCCTGACACTTAAAAAATATGCTCGTTCGAGCGTAAATCACAGCATAGTTTCACATTTAAGACCACAGGCTATTCAAAAATTGACGTCACTTGCAAAAAGGAAGGCAATGAGTCCTGTATGCGTTATTTATGTTATTCACACGGCGGCTGTCGGAGATTGGCTGATCAGGCGCAAGGGTATCATTTAGATTAAACCTGGAGAGAAAAATATACGTGTCACCGCCGCCACTGTAGTTCAATTATTTATTTAATACATATTGTTTTTCCTTATTGCTTACTCCTTTTATTTGTCACTTTGCTTAATACATAGAATATACTATATATACTATTAAATATATAATATATATAAATACATATAGCTGAATAAATAGCTGAATAACGATTCTGAAGTTATATCGACTTTCGTATAAAAATCAACAACATCGTTTATTCTGTGCTTATTAAAAAAAACGGGTTTAGTTAGTGAAAACCAAAGTTTTTTAAAGCGCTAAAATATTTGCCTAAATATTTTGTAAAACAATTTAATAAATTGAATTTATTTTTTTTTTTCGAACGTCCCCGGCCACACACTAACCCACCCTCACCCGACCGCGGAGGGCTCGTCCCCATTACGTAGGGACACGTACACATTACAGTCCGGACTGTTGCGGGTAAAGGAAAAGT
This sequence comes from Sarcophaga caerulescens, assembly GCA_927399465.1. Taxonomy (NCBI): domain Eukaryota; kingdom Metazoa; phylum Arthropoda; class Insecta; order Diptera; family Sarcophagidae; genus Sarcophaga; species Sarcophaga caerulescens. Next base: position 55,866,456 of record OV656872.1, on the reverse strand, counting down.
AATGGTAACGGGAACATAAAATAGCTACAGAACTTAATCACAAGCTGAATAATGTAACAATAAACTATGTAAGACAAGAACGAAAATACATTTTTATATAATAATTTACAAATTAATGCTAGCATATAAGCTACGTTTAATATTACAAACATTACAACTAAAATCAATAAAATCATAACATAAATTAAAATCATTACATAATCTACGAAAAGGAAAATTAGCTCCATAGTTCGTTCTATAGAAATCTAAAGAAAGAGGACGATAGTGCCGTGAAAATCTTGCTGAAATACTGAAATTCCGGTTAGAAAGCAAAAACTCAGAATCGATATCACCTTTAACCAGATTAAAAACAAAACAAACCCCTAAGACAGCCCTTCTACGTTCCAAAGTTGGAAGTTTCACCAAATCTAATCTCATATGATGGAAACCCATTAGCATAATCCCATCCTAGGCCACGTAAACAGAATAATAAAAACTGCTTCTGCACAGACTCTATTGAATCACTATGACAACGATAGTATGGATTCCAAATAATAGACACATACTCCAAAATAGGTCTAACAAGTGAAATGTACAGTAGTCTTGTTATATAAGGATCAATGAATTCCCTAGCCCATCTCCTCACAAAACCAAGAACAGCCCTAGCCTTGCCAATCATCATACTAATATGATTAATAAAAGACAGTTTCATATCCAATAATACTCCCAAATCAAGAAATGTAGTCACAGTTTCCAAAGGGCAAGAATTAATCACATAAGTGGACGAAATTACGCCTCCGCGAGAGAAAACCATGCATTTACATTTTCTCAAGTTAAGATCCATTAAATTAATTCTGCACCAAGTTACAAACAAATCAATATTTCGCTGAAGAACAGCCTGACCATGATCATCATCAAAAGTATAAAATAATTTAACGTCGTCAGCATACATCCGAATATTACAATCAGAAATAGCACAAGGAAGATCATTAAGAAACAGTAAAAACATTAAAGGACCCAAATGGCTACCCTGCGGAACACCAGAAGTAACATATATACAGTCTTAGACAATACAAATTAAAATAAAAGATATCTTGCTGCTCTTAAAAGTTGTTTCGTCTAACTCATTTCGAAGCCAACAATACGAATAATGAATTTTTCTATTCTCTCAAAAAGAGCAGATAGAATTAAAATTTTAAGAAAGAGAAAATAAGAATTAACGTTGGCTATAAAACATAACCATGCAGTACCCCTGCCTTTAGCTGTGACGTATCTAAAGCGATCTGACAATCGATATTATTGAGAGACGAGTCTATCGACAACAAAATCAACTTTTTTCCTACAGATTCGCTAACGCATTAGTGCTTGCACAAGCAAATTATTGAAGTCGCAGTACTCTAGTAGATAGAGTATTGGCGTATTAAACGTGAGGCTCCAGGTCAGACATCTCCAACAAAACGAAATGTGAAAAAATATTTCTTCGACGACTTCCTCTCAGCATTTTCTTTCGCAAAAACACTGAGAGTATATAAAAAATTGCCATGAAAAGTTTCTCAAAAAAATGTAACGTTCGGAGTCGACTTCAAACTATAAGTCTTGCCACTCTTGTATAAAAATAACAGACACAACATAAGTGATAAAGATCTGTCGAACAAATGGACTAGTAATTATTATTATTTACGCAAAAGAGTGCAAAGAGAAACAACAAACAAAGCAATTGTTGTTGTTTACATAAAGCTTTGAACAGTGACAGACAGAATTGTGCGAACAATAAAGAAATTAATCAAAACTAAACACAATTTTTTTTTTTATTTTTATTTGTATCTACGAGCTTATATTTCAAACGTTTTTAAAAAAGTAAAAACGTAACACTAATAGTAACACTAATAGCTGCATCACTAAATACAACTATTGCCTCTTGAATTAATTTTAATTCACTTCCCCCCTGCACCAGGCGTTGTAATAGAGTTCTACGCTTCTAATCAATATAATCTGCACATTATAAAACACCAAAAGAGACTATGTTGCAGATAATCATACAAATCGTTTAAAAAAATTTGGCTGTTATTGTGTGAACTTTTGCCATTGTACATAAGTACCATAGATGGGCACTTTGCAGTACCAGTAAAATTTCAGTAAAAATTGATTTTTACTGATTACTGAAAAAAATTACAGTTACAAAAATGAAATCTAAATTTCATTAAAAGTAAACATTTACTGAATACTGAAAAGCTTAATGCATTAGAATTATAATGCAGTATGCCCATGTATGATAAGTACATACATACATATAACTGTTTCAATATTCATTTTTCTTTTTGTTAATACCATAATATTAATCGAGGATTTAACTGCTAGAAAATTATGCATGATAATCGCAATAATTCGATATGATTCACATTTTATATTAACATTATATAAGTATTTTAGCTGCTGTAAACCTCTGAATATAATTGATTAACCTCTAAACTAAAGAAGAGTTTTATTACAGCAAATGTTATCAAATTGAAATGGGAATGAACTTAAACGAAAAATAAAAGCGAAAGTTATAAATGATGAGACAAGGATTTAGCATTCAGCACATGTGGCATCACATGGGAAACAAATAAAAAAAGAAAACCCAGAAAAAGCAAGCATGATGAATGAATGATAATGTTTCGTAGAAAAAAACTGGTATTACGGGTGTACATACATACACAAATGCGAAATTAATTAATGCAATTCATAGTTTCTTAACGAAAAGTAGCGAATGCGCATCTGTAAGCACTCTTTACAATTTTACGGTATTTTCAAGTCCTTTAATTATTATAAACGATGTAAACGATCTATTTAAGTAACGGTTGTTTTGTAAAAGCTTAATCAAAACACATTTACCCTTTGTATTCTTGAGTACTCTTTGAAAAATTAAGTCTTTAAACTTTTTTTTAGGGAATAAAACTAGAATACCTTTCCAAAACCCTTAAGTATAAAGAAAATGACACACACTCTGAATATTTATACATATTTTTTGTGTAACACTTTAAGTCCCAAAATAATTTAATTTACACACACACATTAAAATGCCAAGAGAATGAAAATCCATTTGAAATTGTGTTGCAAACAACATGTTGTGGGGGAAAGTGATAAAAATGAAATTAAAATGAAATAAATTTTGTCTGTTCTACTCATGGGAGGATGTGTAGTAACACAATAGGAAACATTTCATCTCATTTCTAATTAAATTCATTTATCATTTAGGAGAACAGTTGCCACAAGATGTAAGTTTTAGCACGAGACACATACATACATACATAAGCAACGTTGATACATCATTACACAATTACACAATTTATTTTTAATATAACGACGAGAGAATAAAGCAATAGTTTACGAACTATAAATAGAGCAGAGGATTTCTATGTTGACACTTAAATGGGTTAAAAAAATATTTCGCATTTGAGCTTGTAAAGTAATACAGACTTACTTCCGGGAGGACATAATGGAATATTTTGTTTCATTAACCACAATCGGTACTTGAGGTTTATATAGAAAAGCAAAATTTAGATATAATTTAAGTACGGTGGGACCTCGATTTTGCGTGATGGTCGGGACCGGAAGCATTCTGTATAATCGATTTTCCCGCTTAATTGAGTACCAATTTTGGCTAGTTTTTTAATAGATATTTTTATTAATTAAAAAATGAATATGTACATATTTATATAAAAACTAAATAATTCAAAGATTTTATATATGTACATACATACATGTTTCAAAAATATAAAAAAAAATAATTTTGTCAGAAAACAGTGAACAGTAGATAAGGATTTCATGACTTAAGAGGGAATTCCCCTTTTTCGCTTGTTTGTCCAAAACAATAGAAAAAAATTTTTGCTTATAATCACGGATAACAGAAAAATTAAAGTCGATCCAAAATAAAATTAAGTCGATGCAAAAAAATTTTCTCTTTCCATCCCGGATAATTGATGTTGCCGGATAATAGAATGACGGATAATCAAGATCCTACTGTATACAGTGTAAGCCATTTATCGATTGAAATTTTTCCCATCTGGCCATCTGGCAGTACTAATGTCCTTCTATTTTGTGACAAAATTCAGTATCTTATCTCCATTGAACGTAATGCATCGATTTACGTTTAAGCAACGTTGGAAGTTATTGGAAATTTTTGCCAACGAGAGACAGCACGATGATGTCGATTTTGCAAAAAAAAATCATCTTTTCGAATGAAGTTCATTTTTATCCTGGTGGGTACGTTAATATGTAAAATTGCCGTATTTGGGCCTTAGAAAACACACACATGATCTTACAGTACGAGTGACTGTTGGTGCCACAATCGATTTATTGCGTCAAACGTTTGAAAACTATTTAATTAGCCGAAATGATGATGTCAATTGGCCGCCGAGAAGCTTCGATTTGACATCGGTGGGCCATTTGCTTTGGGGTGCCGTTAAAGAAAAATGTTAACCCAGCAAACCAGAAACATTTGAACATTTGAAAGCCAACATTATTGATGCCATTGCCGAGATACACTCGAAAAAGTGAACGAAAATTGATACTCACTTAACTGGTCACTACAACAATTTTGTCAGAATTACGACCTAGCTTCTTACACCACCCATGTTGTGTGTGTGTTAATTTTATTCATGAATAGAGAGACCTACAGTTTAAAGTCGATAACGAGCGACAAATTTTTGAGAAGCTTTTCTTCGCAATTCTATTTACTCTCAGAGTTTTTGACAGAAAACTGCGGAGAGAAAGATACCGCAGAAATATTTTTTCATATTTTGTTTTGATCGAGATATCTAAGCTAGGAGTGGAACCTCGGGCACGTGTCTAATAAGCCAACACACTATTTACTAGACTACTGCAACCATAGTATGTTAAAACAAAACAATCTAAAGTCATGTGAGCCAACACAATGGCAATGAAAGAAAGTAAAATATCAGTCAGAATGTAAATCTTTAAAAAAAACCTTGGAAGAGTTGGTCATACTCGAGACTTCTATCGAGTCCAACTACTCCTTGTCTCTGCATACTCAGCAGTAATTTAGCTGGAATCTATCCCAGACACCTGTCGGCAACCTGACATCACCGTGCGTAGAACCCGTCCCTATTTTACCATGAGTATCTTACGTAACATAATTGGTCATAACAACCCTTTAGTCAGGATTACGACCTAGTTTCTCACACCATGAGTATCTAGGGATAGAATATGTATTAGGGGATTAGGAGATTGAAGAATTAGGAAAATAGTCGCATCATTAACCGGATAACAACTTAATCTAGCAAGGGCAGCAGTAACTGATCTGTTTCGATCCTAGGTCCTTATGGAGTTCTCATAGTCCCAAAACTACACACGAGCTACAGCTGGCCGATTTTATTGTTCTCAAGGCCACTTGACTATCAATGAAACACATAAAAACTCAGAGTAGAATGATCGGATTTGTATTATTTTGTACATTTTGTACAATGGGTCAATTTCGACCTCCGGGTATTGTACTTGTCTTAACGGACAAGTACACGTCCTCTAACCTAACCCATGATCGGATATGCTACGTCCTTCTGGATTTTTTAAATACCCGCCTGAAAAAGGCTTCAGTTATTATCCAGTCTGTAATGAAGTTACAGTTCGAAATCGCTACAAGAGTCTCTGCACCGTGGTGCCCGTGTTGTTCGATTCCCAAACTCACAAAATGAGATTCTCTAACTTAGAGTGTCTTCCTAACCATTTATATAACATACATATATAACCTACAACCTAAGTAATCGTTAGCTGAACTATCTATTTAACTGTGCATAGGTTGTTGCTTAGATCTATGCTGGCACATAAAATTTGCTATCTTCTATACGAGTACACAGTGATATTTAAAGTAATTTTTTATAAGGTTTTTCTACAGCATTTCCATTAACATTAGCAACACTTCCTATACATCAATCCATACGTTATCCTTTCTAACTATAATCGCGAAAACTTTTCTTTACATTCTGTGATATTTTCGTATTATTGAAACACAAACTTTACTTCACCAATAATACCGCCTAACTTGGATTAAGACGATGGAGTTGCTGGATAGGGTTAAAAGATTATCTCACTGTATTTTTTTTTTTTCTTGCAATTTTATTAAATTAGTTGCACACTTTTTTTTTTTTTTATTTTGAAGGAGAAAAAATGATTTGACAAAAAATCCAATTAAATTTTATGATCCACTTTTTTAAACATTTTCAAATTGTCTCCATAATGATCTCGATTTCTTTATGGTGTTGTAAGAGTGTACTGAAAACAAAAATGACTGTCTTCGATAAACACACATATGGTGTGTGCGTGTGAATTTCAAAAACTTCTTTTTATATGATTTTAATTTGGTCGAAATGCATTTGGTCATACAACAAAATGATACAATAAAAATGAAATAAAATGAAATGTGAATGTGTTAGGTTGTACGCTTAAATTAGAAACAGTTTCTATGCACAGCAAATTAAGGAATTTTACAACATTATTTAGAGTAAAAATTGCCGTAAAATAGTTTCTCAAAAATCTGTCGTTCAGAGTCGACTTTAAAGCACTCGAACTACACTAAATAAATCCCTCAATTTCATTAAGAAACAATAGATTTCCTTCTACTGCAGCTTATTGTGTAGCTCAAAAAATTACTGCATTTTCTACAATCAGAATGGAATGGAAGCTGCTGTCTGAACCCTAAATACGCATCTCACCTATTTGTTGGAAGCCCTAACTTTAACACACAGTACTACAAAACCAAGCGACATCAATAAAACTGTTGAAAAGTGGTTGTAACCCAAAAGGGAAAAAAATATTCTGTCGCAGTAACAAACTTAAGGAATATCAAGTAAAAATTGCAACTTATTGTTTATGTCCAACACTAACAACAACAACAACAACAACAACAACAATTGCAAAACAACAAATCTACACAACATGATACCTTAAACAACTACAAAGATAGGAATTGGTCAGAGGCGACCATGTGATCAAGCTAATCAAGATGTAGTCTTTTGACAAGACATAGGTGGTTATTTTGAATCTGACAATACCTATGTCATTCTATTCTGTCACAAAATTCGGTATATCATCACGACTGAACGTAATGAATCGATTAACGTTTAAGCTACGTTGGGAGTTCTTGGAAATTTGGGCCAACGAGAAACCATGATGTCGATTTTGCCAAAATAAATCGTCTTTTCAGATGAAGCTCATTTTCATCTTGTTGGCTACCATCATAAGCAAAATTACGGTATTTGGAAAACTCATATTTCAAAAATCATACCCATTACGAGTAACTGTTTGGTGCGGCTTGTGGAGCAGAGATATTATTGGCCTGTATTTCTTTGAAAATGAGAACGACGTAACAATTGCCGTTAATGGAAACACCTATCCAACCATGACATCTTATTTTTTTTGTACCCGCTTTACATGGTATTGATGTGAACGATGTTTGGTTTTGACGGGATGGTGCAACTTGCCACACATCTCATGCCACAAACGCTTAATGGCCGCCGAAATGGTGATGTCAATTGGCCGCCAAGAAGTTGAGATTTGACACCATTGGACTATTTTCTGTGGGGCGCTCGTTAAAGAAGAGTGTTATACCGACAAACTAGAGAAATTTTATGCATTGAGTTTTTGAAGTGATTCGTAATGCCATTGACTAGATATGACCTCTTACACTCGAAAAAATTTACGAAAATTGTTCCGATCGAATGAGGTACTATGAGGCCAGCCGCGGCAGCCATATTAATGAAACTATATTCCATTTCTAACCGGAACAATTGCACTTCACAACAAAGAAACAAGTTTGGCAAAATTTTAAGCCGTTTTTATTTTATTGCGTTTTTAAATTTAAACATTTAAATGGCCCACCTATGATGTTGTTTATTTCTTTGCCTCTTTTTAATTTAATGTTGCATACTTTACGGATCTTAAAGCATAAGCACTCATACGTATTAGCAATATTTTTTGAATACAGCAGAGTATGACATGTAACTCATACGCCTTAGTGTTGATTGTTACTATGATTACTAATGTATTGAAAGTAAAATGTACTGCAACTGCAATACGAAAAACAAACTTTACTGATTTAAAACAAACATTGTTTCTGTTTTTTTTTTTATTTTTTCTCTGTCAATCAGCAAAAAAAATAAAATTTTTGAAAATTTCTGCAACTTTAACAAGCACAACTTTTAGAAATATCCACAACAAGTGTGTGGTAGCGTGTAGTAGTGGTGTAATCCAGTTAGCCAGGTTCGAATTTAGTGGAGATAGCTATTCCTGTAAAGTCATTGGCAAAATTTCAAACCTTTTTGTTTTATTGCATTTTTAAATTTAAATTTCTAAATCACCCACCCAATATCAATAATATCCTGCATAAATGCTAGTTCCAAATACTAAATATTATTGCAGTAGTATAGGGTATAGCAACAATGCATTTTTATTTTATAATTTTCTTTGTGTATGAGTGGACAGAATCTTAAATAAAAACTAACAACAGCAAGAACAACACTAAATAATATAAACGAAGAAAAAGAAATAAAACAGAACAACAAAGACGTTGAAACATTATTAAATACTGACATGCAACAGCAGCTATTGTTGTTTGCAATTATTACAGAGAGAGAGCGTAGAATGAAAAACTAACCCACTACAGATGAATATGAGAAACATTTTTTTGTTTTTTTGTTATTCCCTCTGCTGCTGTTGCATTTTAGCACCGTGATACCAAATAAATGCATGGCGCTCCCAAACAGTGCACAACAATAGCAACAGACAGCAGCGAGAGACTCATGGTATTTTAATGAAATATAAATATATATACAATAACAAAAACATAAATTGTTATTCATTTGAAGAATGAATAGAAAAAAAATATGTTCAACAACAAAAACTCTGAGAAACTGTGAGAGTAAATTGTTGAAATGTGATTGTTGTTACAACAAAGAGAAAAGAAAACCAAGTAAAGTAAAATTAGTACATAAATATGAATTACTCTTGGGTATTTTCTATACGCGTA